>CM022297.1:252163856-253441216 GCA_011799875.1 Thinopyrum elongatum
ACCTCCCTGTTATTCTCACAACACAAACTACAAAACTTACCCAGCCTTCTATACCACCCATCCACCCGTTCTCACTCCTCATGTATATATCCCGAATCAGCCCCACGCCGACCCAGAAACCGTATATAATCCCTTGTAACTCCTCTCAATCTGCGACTCCATTGCCGCGATATTCTCATCCCGGTATGTTCCCGGCCGGGGCCTCCGTCATGCCAAGCTTTGCTGCGGCTCGGAGGTGGCGTGGTCAAAAACAGAAGGCATCGGAAGGGACTGTACGTGGAGAGCCTGACAAGCTGGGACCACGAGGGCCATGGTCTGAATGACAAGGAAAGTTCACCTATTAAGCTGCAAAAAATGTTTCCTCCCCCTGCAGCTAGGACCCACCGGCTGTATCTTCGCACGGAAGGAGGAAGTGACTCCTTTTTATGCGAAAAAAAACTATTCCATCCGAGACAGCTGGGACCTGGCGATTTGGTGGCTGATTGTGGGCGTTACTAAGCTGACGCAGTACGCAGGGTTTTGTCAACTTAATCAACAAATGATTCTGCACGCTGGACCATTGGATGTTAATCCAACAGCGTTTGATGCTTCTTCACCTCTTTCTTGCTCAGTCTCCGTGGGCTGGCAGTGCTGCCGCGCACCCGAACCAAGTCAAGTTTCCTCACTCTCCCCATATGCGACGCACTGCCGCCGGTTTCCCCATCTTCGGGTCTTGTCAAGTCTATGGGGGCTCGCGTGTCCAACGCTTGGTGCGTCGGCACGGGTGTGTCAACATGGTCAAAACAACGAGAGTCATCGGAGATGACTGTACGTGAGAGGTCTGACAGTGGGGACGCACCCCCCAGGACGCATGCCATGCCCACCAATGCCATACACCGCTCCTTAATACCACCCGAAAAACATAATGGTTTTGTCCCTGGACAGATCGGACCCACCAGCTAGTATCTTCGACGCAAGGGAAGTGCGTCCCTTATTACGGGCAAAAAAAAATATTCCTCCCCCTGTACAGTGGGACCCAGCAGCTACTATCTCGCACGCAAGGAAGGCGTCCTTATCTCCCTGAAGATGGGAACCCCCGGTCGAAGCGTACGTAGCGTTTGTCGGTCTTGTCGTGCAACGTGTACCGTATACTGGCGATCGGTCGCTGCCAATGATGACCATGGCGAGTAGTAAGTGCAGCAAGTGCATGTAGAGCCCCCCAGTAGCAGGTTTGCTGTCCCGTCTCAACCGTGGACACGTAACAGCCACACGCCAAAACAATTACGGCCACGTACGTACATACGAGTGGGGTCTCGAGACGATACTCAGCGCATACGAACGGCCGGTCATGTACATGCAGAAGCGACAAACGGATGGCGCAATGGCGTCTCTATTCCATTGGCAGCCAAACCGACTAGGTCGGAACGGAGAGAGAAGAAACAGTCGTGTTCATCGGAGGCAACAAAAGGTCGGAATGCGTCGTGTTACATCGGGGCCAACCAGGTTGGTGGGAACAGCCGAAACAGGGGTCTTGGCGACCGCAAAAGGGAGGGGGAAAACAGCCTTCTGTTCGACGTGTACGGTCGAAACGCGGGTCCGTTCTCGAGAGGGTCTGGCGTTACGCAAAATGGAGAAAAGGCTGGTTGGCGAGCCCTACGTGCGAAAACAGGGTGCTTGTTGGATCAAGAGGGTGGGCGCGCCCAAAACAGAGGAAACGGCTTGTGTTTGGAGCGCCTACGTCGTAGACAGGGTTCCTGATATCTGGAGGGGTTGTAGCGTTACCCAAAACGGGACTCCACGGGCCTACTGTTCATCCACCGTCTACGCCTCGCTCCGCCTCCATGGGCATACTGTTTCATCCAATCGTTACTGCTCGCTCCAGCTCCACGGGCTACTGTTCATCCACCGTCGAATTATCGCTCACACCTGATATTGTTAATCCACGGGTCCGTGATCCAGCCTCAGCACGATACTGTTAACCAGCACCTCCCACCGCTCTGTTACTAGCGCCTTCAACAGGGGATCCTGTTCAACCAGCCCTCCACACGGGGTCCTGTTCAACCAAGCCCTCACGGGGGGCCCTCACAGGCTACGTTCATCCACACCCACTCACTCGATCGGGGTCTTGTCATCCAGGGCAACGGATCCTGTACTTACACGGGATCCTGTTCGATCCAAACCCTCACCGGGAACTGTTCAATCCAAACCCCCCCCCCTCAGGGGACTGTTCAATCAAGAGGCAGCTTTCGATCGGCTTCAGTGTTGCCAGCAGTTAGCGACAGGAATCACATCGGGTTCAGTATACAGCCAAGGGATCGATCGGGGTTCTGTACGGAGCCCAACACCTCGCTCGGTTCAGTTATGAGCCCAACGCCCGAAACACCAAAACGCGTGCGTCTACGAGAGAAAAGCGCAACTCTCGTGCAATTGTCGGCCCCGAACCACCCACCGTATCGGGACTCCCCGAAATTTTCCTCACCCTCGCTTATACCACGATTTTTCCGTCAGGACGGCCCAAACATGTATGCAGCTGGTCTCCGGCGCCACCAGGACGAAGAAGCCATTTTCTGTCCATGATTTTTTTGTCATAGCAAGTGGAGCCCACCACTCTATGACTGATAACGGGTTTGTAACAATTATTGTCTAGAAGTGTAATAAGCCATGACAGGAAAAAATATGTTCCAGCCCCAAATTGTAAGATGTGTCTTGGTTTTTGATGTGAAGCCAGTCGTGTAGCGGCTCCGTGTTTGTAGTGGTGAGTTGCAGTTGGGGTTGTCTCCAAGGTGCAGAAGGTAGATCCGGCGGGGTGTGAGGTCCACGCATGGCGGAAGGAGCACTTGAGCATTCGGTGGGCTTGGGGGGTTGGGGGAGGAGGCAGGGAGGGGGGACGAGGGCTCTGGGGAAGAATGTGGGGGACACAAGAGGTGGAAAAACGTGGAGTTCACCAAAGCAGCCTTTCCGTTCTTGTGGTAGGGGTAAAACAGGATATCAAGGGGCTAACTTTTCAGGCGCGAGATATTTTGATGTGAGACGGGAAGTTGAAAGCTTTTGGCGGCTGAATTAAGTGTCTGCTGTTACGGCCGCAAATGTATCAGGGCCAAGAATTTATTTGTTGGCACGCAAAAAAGTTGCCAAGTTTCGAAAATCAATGTCTCCAAACGAAACTAGATTGTAATTCAATTCAAAATGGATCATTTGAGCTAGTGGAAGCAATATACATCATAATCCTAATTCAAATGAAATTCCCAATGTTGTTTATCCTAACATATGATGACAAAAATAAAAATTGTGATATGGTATGAATCAAGTGGATGATGTATAAGGTTTGAATGACCGTGTGTGATATATCTCTAGGTTTGATATATGATGTGAATTTCACAAAATCTTGGCGTAAAAAATGTACACTGTTTTTAAATTGCAAAATGCTAACTATTGAGTCGACATTCCAAAATTCCAATATCTAGGTTTGGTAATTCTGTACTTCAAAGTATACCCACGCATGTTCAAAAGTATCATTATCTCATAGTCCAAATTGTGAAAAAATTGATGCAACATGAGGACACACATATTGACCATATATATCTCAATTATGCTTATGTCCTCTGAGATATAGACACCCATCTTTAATCTGAGCCCACCACCCGTTCGACTCACTCCCTCCCCCACCCACACACAAGCTTTTCCCCCGGACAAAACGTGGGAGACCATTAACCCTCTCTCTTCGATAGTCGACCACGATATAGGGGTTTATCACTTGGTCTCTCGGGCAAGCAACCATCTATTCCCCACTCTCTAGGTGTCCCGGCATCTCTCTTTCCCAAGACACACTATATAGCAGTGATCTTTCACATACACACAAAACATTCGCCCCCAATGTACTTCTCCCTAGTTGTGGTTCTCCAGCACACTCTCCACCATCTCTCTATTCTCACTCACATTAATTGATACCACACCTCACTCACCACCCCCACTACACACAAGCAACCTTTCTCTCATGTGCACCACTCTTCTTCTTTCTATCTCTCCAAATGCTGGACCCCAACCCAGCTCCTTCCCAGTACATCATATGTCGTGACTCTTCAATAGCCCTCCTAGCGTATAATCGACCTCAAATTCTGCATGTTGTTTTCTCACCACTATTCTAGATCTCTCATGAGTCTCTATCACGCACAAGATGACTCGCTTTACCTTGTGTCTCCGTAATAGGCCACTTACGACAACATCAACATTGTCTCCCTATCTATATGCCACTTCCGCACACAAACACCCCTGCCTTGGTCCCCCTTTTCCTCTCTCTCCCATGTGCTCTCTTCTCCATCTCTCTTCTCGTCCTCCGCACCCCTCATCTCACACACAATCGATGTTCTTCAAATAGTCGTCCCCCCCCTCCCACCTGACCGAACCATGCTATCCCGTCATCACACATGGCCTTTAGCTCTCTTGGACACACATGGTCACCCATTCCCCCTCCCTACTAGGGTTTAACATCATTAGGGTCTCTCTTCCCAATACACCACTCCCTCCGGACACAAATGCGGCAAGCAACACACAGACACAACACAACACCACACTATCTGGATCCTTCTTTTAAGGACACACACCCTTGGCATATTCTCTCAGCTTAGATATATATATCCTCCTCTTCTTTAACTCACATGCGACAACAAATAGCTGTCTCCTAACTCACACATCTCTCCCATGTCCACGTGGTATCTCACCAACACTAACTTCTCGGATTATGCTTATGTGTCTCAACTTAACAACACAAAGCCCCAGCACATGTTTGATAACCACAAGTATAGGGGATGTTTGTAGCCTTTTTTAATAAATAATCGTTTCAAACCCAACCGAGGAGCTAAAGTTAGAACAAATATTCCCTCAAGTTCATAGAACCAACCGATACAACTTACGACACTTGACGTTGCTTTACCCTAGAACAAGAATAAGATAGGGAGTATTTGCCAGAATAAAATATGAAAAAAATTTAAGATAATAAAAGTAGTTGTTTAGTAGAAAGCTTTGTCACACAAGAAAGTTATTGTCCCAGGTGATCGATAAATAAATCCCCCCCGGTGATCATTTGTTGCAATTTATATGAGGGAGAGGCATGCAGCCCTAAACATCTCACCTTCCCCAGTCTTGGATCATATGCACTTATTATTGGAAGTCTAGCAAGGCTCGCAACTACAAAGAACATGAAGATAAAACCCAACCATCGATTAAGTATTCAGTCCTCTTTATCCCCCCATACGCAACAACCCCAAACTAGGGTCTGTGCTTCTATCACTCACGCCACCAACCATAAGCGAATCATGAAGTTATTGCAAACACCCTACAGGGGGAATCCCTCATGTGTGCGCGACACGGAGGGCACCGTAGGACATACACCAAAAATAAAATATACAACTCAAACCAATTCATGCATCTAATCGATACCATAGGACAAAGGATCTACTCAAACTCATAGGTAACCAATATATGTGGGAAAAAATATATAGCATTGAGCACATGTTAGGTTGTGGAGATTGCAATAGGGGAAAAGGGGTTACACCGCTTGAATGAGGGGGGAGAGAGTTGGTGTTGACGGCGGCGAAGTTGTTGGTGTAGATCGTACCGGTGATTGCACCCGGCGAGCCGCCCAGCGCACCGAGGAGGAGAGAGCACCTCCTCCCTTTTCGGGGAGGAGGCCTCCCTCTAACTTCCTACGTTGAGCGCAGGAGGAGGACGGAGGGGACGGAGTGAGGGGGGCGGCAGGAGGAGGAGGAGGAGGAGGAGGAGGAGGGTGCGGAGAGGAGGAGGGAGGCGGCAGGCTGCGAGCTAGGCGGAGGGTGCGGAGGGAGGAGCGGTGAGGAGGGCAAGGCGAAGAGGGGAGGAGGCGAGGGGATGGCGGAGGGGCGGAGGATGGAGGGAGGAGGAGTGGGAAGGAGCGAAGGGGGCGGAGGAGGACGGAGGAGGAGAGGAGAGATGAGGCCGGCATGAGGCGAGGAGGAGCTGAGGAGAGCGGAGGGGAGGAGGAGTCGAGGAGGATGGGAGGAGACGGAGGCAGGCGGTATAGGCGGAGGAGGAGCATGCGCGCAGGCAGGAGGAGCTGAGCTGAGGCGGGGGAGGTGCAGTAGGAGGGAGTGACTAGGCTTGAGGAGGCTTGATCTGTATTTGTGACGGCGGTAGGAGTCTTGCTTTGGCAGTCCGTTAGTGTATCTGTCTTCTTTATGCTGTCTGATTCGTCTTTCTTCTTCCTGTTGCAGTATTTGTCTTATTATACTTCGTGTTTCGTCTTCTTCTTAGTTCTCTTTAGTTTCTTCTTATTTCTTCATTCCTTCTTCTTCTTCTTCTTCTCTTCTCTTCTTACTTCTTCTTTGCTTTCGTCTTTCTGCTTATTCTTCATTCTATTCTTCTTCTTCTTCGTCTTCTTCTTCTTCTTCTTCGTCTTCCTTGGCCTCCCCCCTAGATGGGAGGAGAATTCCCCCTCTGGTCCATGGCCTCCATGGCAGCAGAGGGGTAGGAGCCCCTCCGAGATTGGATCTCCCTCTCTGTTCTCTTGTGTTTCGCGTTCCTATTTTCTGGCCCTTCACCGTTTCTTAAATTCCCAGAGATCCGTAACTCCGATTGCGGTGAAATTTTTACATGATTTTTTTTCCATAAATTATCTTTCTTGCGCCCGAAGAAGAGCCCCAACCAACTTAAGGGGAGCCCACAAGACACCTGGGCGCGCCAGGGGGTGCCCGTCGCGCCCTGATGGGTGGTGGAGGTCGTGGGCCTCTGTTTGCGTTGAATCCAACTCCCAAAAATCACATATATATTCCAAAATAAATCTCTGTAAATTTTTATCGTGTTTGGACTTCATTTGATATGGATATTCTATGAAACAAAAAACATGCAACAAACAGGAACTGGCACTCGGCACTGGATCAATATGTTAGTTCAATAAATCATATAAAATGTTCCCAAAAGTATGTGAAAGTTGTATAATATTGGCATGAAACAATAAAAAATTATAGATACGACGGGGACGTATCAGCATCCCCAAGCTTAATTCCTGCTCGTCCTCGAGTAGGTAAATGATAAAAAGATAATTTTTGATGTGGAATGCTACCTAGCATAATCTTGATCATATGTCTAATCATGGCATGAATATTAAGACATGAGTGATTCAAAGCAATAGTCTATAATTTGACATAAAGACATTAATACTCAGGCATCCAACAAACAATCATGTCTTTCAAAATATCAATGCTCAAGAATGCTATCCCTACAAAATCATATAGTCCTGTTATGCTCCATCTTCTTAACACAAAGTATTTATCATGCACAACCCCGATGACAAGCCTAGCAATTAGTTCATACTTTTTAACGCGCTTCAGCTTTTTCAACTCCCACGCAATACATGAGCGCAAGCCATGGATATAGCACTATGGGTGGAATAGAGTATGATGATAGGGGTAAACATAGAGAAGACAAAACAAGTAAGAAAGTCTCACATCGATGCGGCTAATCAACGTGCTATGGAGATGCCCATCAATAGATATCAATGCGAGGAGTAGGGATTGCCATGCAACAGATGCACTAAGAGCTACAAGTGTATAAAAGCTCAACATGAAAACTAAGTGGGTGTGCATCCAACTTGCTTGCTCATGAAGACCTCAGGCATTTGAGGAAGCCTATCATCGGAATATACAAGCCAAGTTCTATAATGAAAATTCCCACTAGAATATGAAAGTGACTGCATAGGAGACTCTCTATACGAAAAACATGGTGCTACTTTGAAGCACAAGTGTGGTATTAGCATGCCCCTTCTCTCTTTTCTCTAATTTTTTGTTTTTGTTTTTTTCTTCTTTTTTCTTGGGCTCTTTTTGGCCTCACTTTTTCCCCTTTTTTATATTTATCTGGAGCCTCATCCCGACTTGTGGGGGAATCGTAGTTTTTGTCATCCTTTCCTCACTGGGACATGCTCTAATAATGAATAATGATGATCATCACACTTCTATTTACTTACAACTCGATACCTAGAACAAAGTATGACTCTATATGAATGCCTCTGGCGGTGTACCAGGACGTGCAATGATCTAGCATAGCAAGGACATCAAAAAATGGATAAGCCATGGAAATATCATGCTAGCTATCTTACGATCATGCAAAAGCAATATGACAGTGAATGCTCAAGTCATCAAAACGGAAGCGGTGGAAGTTGCGTGGCAATATATCTCGGAATGGCTATGGAAATGCCATAATAGGTAGGTATGGTGGCTGTTTTGAGGAAGATATAATAAGGCTTATGTGTGATAGAGCATATCATATCACGGGGTTTGGATGCACCGGCGAAGTTTGCACCGACTCTTGAGGTGAGAAAGGGCAATGCACGGTACCGTAGAGGCTAGCAAATTGTGGAAAGGTAAGAGTGCGTATAATCCATGGAATCACATTAGTCATAAAGAACTCATATACTTATTGCGAAAGTTTATTATCCCTCAAAGCAAAGTACTACTACGCATGACCCTAGGGGGATAGATTGGTAGGAAAATACCATCGCTCGTCCCCGACCGCCACTCATAAGGAAGACAATCAATAATAAATCATGCTCCAACTTCATAGCATAACGAGAGACTATACGTGCATGCTTTGGGAATCACAAACCTTAACACCAATATTCCTACTAACCACAACCATTTACTAGTACCTCCCACATATTATCATCTCTATATAACAAAACTATTGCAAGGAATCAAACATATCATATTCAGTGATCCACAAGTTTTATGTAGGATTTTATGACTAACCATGTAGATGACCAATTCCTGTTGACTCTCTAAATAGATATAAGTGAAGCATGAGAGTTTAATTCTTTCTAAAAAATACCATGCTCTAATAAATATAAGTGAAGAAAAAGAGCATTCTACAAACAACGGTTTTCTATGTGAAGAGAAACAGGCAATCCAAACTTCAAATGATATAAGTGAAGCACATGAAGCATTCTATAAAGCCATACTCAAAAGATATAAGTGAAGTGCAATGAGCATTCTATAAATCAACCATGGACTATCTCATACCATCATGGTGCATAAAATAAAAATGAAAACTAGACACAAAAGACGCTCCAAGATTTACACATATCACATGAACGAAACGAAACCGAGAGATACCGATACTTGTTGAAGAAAGATGGGATGCCTTCCGGGGCATCCCCAAGCTTAGACGCTTGAGTCTCCTTGAATATTTACTTGATGTTCCTTGGGCATCCCAAATCTTGAACTCTTGCCTCTCCTCCTTCTCCTCATATCGAGACCTCCTCGATCTTTGAACACTTCATCCACACAAAACTTTACAGAAAACTGGTGAGATCCATTAGTATAATAAAGCAAATTACTACTTTAAGTACTATGGCAAACCCATTCATATTTTATTTTTGCATTATACCTACTGTATACTAACTTATCCATGGCTTATACCACCGATAAAATCCATAGTTCCATCAAAACAAGCAAAACAATGCATCAAAAACAGAATCTGTCAAAAACAGGATAGTCTGTAGTAATATAAATTTTGACCATACTTCTGTAACTCTAGAAATTCTGAAAAATTAGGATAAGATAAAAACAAATGTTTTCAGACCTGTGTAAAAATTTCAGAATTTTTGCATGTTCCAGTAAAAAATGTAAAATCGCGCACTATGGCAAAAGTTTCTGTTTTTGCACCGCACATACCAACAAGCAATCTAATCATCCTAAAGGCAAATCTTGGCACATTATTTTTATAATACAATGGATTTGTACAAGGGGATAATTATTTTTGTTGAAAAGTTTCTGACATTCAAGATTCATAATGTTTCCATGGGCATGAACAAAGTTCAAGGAGCTCCCCCACTTTAACAATGCTCGTCTTTCTTACTTTCACTTTTCTTTTTGAAAAGTTTTAAGTTCCCCTCTATATTTTTTTTGTTTTTAAACTTTATAAAAGCACACAACAGAATAAAACGACTCTCTAAAACTTTCGGGTTGTCTCCCTGGCTTTCTTTAAAGCCATTAAGCTAGGCATAAAGTGCTCAAGTAATCGATCCACCTGTGTAGCGACCCGACCTCAAACGGTCAAGCCTCTATGTATCTGTGCCATCCCTGGATCAGTATGTTGGCACACACAGTACATCAATGTATATATCGAAGTGCAATCACATGTATAAATAATGTAAAACTAATATATACCTCATAAGTCTCAGCGGAAACAAACAATCCGGTGTGGAGTCCCATCAACGACATCGGCAGGTTGAGTGTAGACCGTAACCCAACAACGAAACTCACTCGTCCTAGAAATAATCCTGCAACATGATACGTTGCAGCCGTGTAGGTTAGTACATTGAATTTATCGGCAAGATCACTGTAAGAAAAATAGATGATAAAACTATACTATATGCAATATGGCTTTGTGGCTCCGTGTCTGAGTTTTTGCATAAAACCTGGTTTTATTTTCCCTACATCAAAGGAATATCAGGAGTCTGTACTACGGAGTTTTCTATCATGACATGGTTCCCCCAACCGATGTCTCATAACCCAAATCATCGTAAGTTGCCCACAATTAAGTTTTCAGTCCGGTGTTGAAAGTTCCGAGATAGATTCAAGTCCAGAGGCTCAAATTGTCCGTAACCATGGACACGACTAATCGATTAGGTTTTAACCCTCTGCTGAGGTTTGTACACTTTACCCGCAAGATTCGATCCCTCCCTTTTTATCCTCGCACTTCAGATCATTTGAGAACAGGATGATTGAAACATGGTCTTCCGAAGAGTTCCTCTGACCACTGTCCGGTGCCCATCCAATCCTACCGTAGTTCTACATCTGCTGTCACTGTCCTAGCCAGAGTCACCACTAGGGTTAACCAAGCCAGAGCCCATAGTGACTTGCGGTTGCACAGGTAAGATTCTGGGTATGAAGTATTCTTCCGTCTCTTTGAGCCTGGGTGGAGCTTTCCGCATGATATCACGGTGCTTCTCCGGAATCACTGAGTACTGGGCTCACCATGTACCCTTCTTAACCATTCTCCACCCAGAGGTATATTAAATTCTTGTCTCAAGTCTTGAAGTCTTGAGGCCTTGAAGATGCAGTCCTTGCAGATGCCATCATGAAGTTGTCGTCATTGACGTAGAGTCCTCCATTCTCACACCACTCTCGAATACTCATACCAAACCCTGTCTACTATAGTGTAGCATTAAAACTATATAATGTCTCGGGCTTGATAACAGGGAGATGAGTTCCTACCTCATGTATTCTACTCAAATACAAGATTCAATATACTACTGAAGGAAATGGTGAAATGGTGATACTACATGCAAATAAAACATAGGTATGAATAATATGGTCAAAGTGAACTTGCCTGGTATTACTTGATGAAGATAACAATGCTCTCAGAAACTTTGATAAACTATTCATCACTCCGAGAAAATCTATATAGTCAAACATTGTATTCACATAAGCAACAATTCTAGCAATCAATTCTATCAACCAAAATAACAATCAAAAAGTAATAAAGAAAACAATAATGGCATAAAAGAAAAACAAATAAAAACCAAAGGAAAACTAGTGGAGACCAACTCCCACAAATTCTATCATAACAGCACTAAATTACTCTAATAACTTTTCTACAACAAAGAAAATATAATTCTAATGAAACAATAGAAAATAATTTACCAAGCATTTACTAGCAAAAAGAACTAGTATGAAAACTATTATAATTATGTAGTTAACACCAGAACAACTATAACAACTAGCAAAACACTAAGACAATAGTAAACAATACTAAAAAATTATGAAACTAATTTACTCTGAATAACATAATCAATAACAACATAACTTGAAGTGGCAAAAAGAATTACTTTTAAAACTAATAAAAACTTTTTATAACTATAACTATGAACTAAACAAACAAATACAAAAAAAAAGTAGCTAAACACTAATAAACAACTACAAAAATTTATCTACTATATCCCAAGAGAAACATATAACAACAAGTGAGAAGCTACAAAAAGAATTAACTAAAAATAATTATATGACTAAAACAACTATATAAGCAAAACAGTATTGTTTTTGCAGTAAAAATAATTTAAGATAAACTAAAAATAAATCACTATATGCTACTGGATAAACAAAGCAATAACAAAGCAGCAGCAAAAAGAATCAATCAAATATCTATTCTAGAATTCAAACTAGATCCAAAACAGTGTTTGTAGCATATTTGAAATAATTTAAATTTGAAAACTAAGTGCACCATCATAAACTTCAAGAAATTACAAAACTAATGCGAAAAGAATCACTAAATTTGGACTGAAAACCTAAAAGATATAGCAAATCTAAAACAGAAACTACTGTGAAAATTTAAAACAAAAACAGAAAAGAAAAAGGCTACCGAACGGGAAGGGGGCTACATGGCACTTTGTGAGTGGCTGAAGGTATGTGCGCATTTGTGGCTATGGGCGGACGACCGATGTTTAATAGAAAACTGTCCGCGCTAAAAAAAGAAAATGATCGAATCTGTTGGATCTAGATCGTGGGGCTGGGGAGCTCACCGTGGGGAGATCGACGGCGAGCGGCTCGGACATCGTCGTCGGCGGCGCTCCGGTCATCGGCGGGGTCGGCGAAGACATCGAGTGGGTGCGGCAGTCGACGACGACCTCGGCAGTGGTCCTGGCGTCGTCGAAGGTGGTCTGAGGAGGTCGGCGGCGAGGTCGAGGCGGCGATGGCGTTCGGGCGTCGGCGGTGGGGGCGCTCCGGAGGTGTTGGGGCTCCATCGAGGGGTCGAGGTCATGTAGGCGAGCACGGCAGAGCCAGGGGTGGTGTCGGCGGGGGTTCAGGGGGTCGGTAGGGGGTGGGGCGAAGCAATGGCGGTGCGGCGGCACTCAAAACTCCGGTGAGGAATCAGGACGGCGTCGAGGGTTCTCGGTGCGTTCTGGGAACCAGGGTACCCAGACTTGCCTACCTGCGGCCCATGGCGAGTCTCCATCGATGGCCTGGTATGGCCCATCCCCAAGAACGCCAAGACAAGACCCTCGCGGGGGCCCTGGCCTCGCGAGGCGGACGACACCAAGACCTCCGGAGGGAGCGGCTTCCCCAGGCTGCCTCCCGAGGAGCGGAGATTCCTATGCAGGTACCAGCCTCATGAGGCTGCGATGACGCGAGCCATGACGACCAAGGCCAGGCAGGCGCCAGCGGGCACAGAGAAGGCAGTTTCCTCTTTAGTGCTAAGGAGACAAGGACAGGCGTGGGTTCCCGAGGAATCTACCGAAGGTTTCCATTTCGGTGCTACAAGACCAAGACCACCAGCACGGCAGGACGGATGTCGTCGCCGAGCCCACCGTTGCGTCATGACCAGAAGCTTTGCAGGCGAAGACCACCTTTCGTCAGGATAAGATGTACTACTTGTCCCCTTTCAAATTGGCCACTATGGGATCCCTTCCAGCCTACGTTTTGGGGGAAGAGGACTGAGGCCACTATAAAGATAGGTTAGCCACCACCATAGAAGGGGTCGACTCATTCTCACCCTCGAGCCCTCGCGAGGTTGTTCATCCTCTGTACTTGTTCATCCTCAGCCCCTCGTGAGGCCAATCCACCACAAAGCAGGAGTAGGGTTTTACACCGCAAGGTGGCCCGAACCAGGGTAAACTGCCGTGTTCATCAACTTCCTTGCTCACGTGAGTTCGGCTAGGCTAGGCTGTGGGGCGACTAGTTGGTAGGCTGGACAGGTTGAGTTCTTCGCACACGCCCCAGAGTTCGAACCTCCTTGGGTCTACGGAGCCCTGAATCCGACATTTGGCGCGCCAGGTAGGGGCGTGTCGAAGTCCCCCTTCCACCGTTCGTTCCGCCTCTGTTACATCGCTCCCATGGCCGACGCTCGCCGTGTTCGTGCCGAGCGCCGGGCCGCTCGTGTCGCCCAGGCGACACCCGTGCGCAATGGTGCTCCTCGCCGCTCTGCCTCCCCGATGGCCTGGTAGGGCGTGTCGAAGTCCCCCTTCCACCGTTCGTTCCGCCTTTGTTACATCGCTCCCATGGCCGACGCTGGCCGTGTTCGTGCCGAGCGCCGGGCCACTCGTGTTGCCCAGACGGCACCCGTGCGCAATGGTGCTCCTCGCCGCTCTGCCTCCCCGGTGGCCAACGCTGCCACTGACCTTGTTGCCCACGAGTAGCAGGACTCGTCGTTGTCGCCTTCCGTGCGGCATGCTGGCCGCACAGCCACTTCGTCGCCTACTCCGGCCACGGCATCGTCCTCTCATGCACGCCGTTGGACGGCGAACATGCAGGTTGCACTGCTCATGGCGCGTGAGCTCCTGCGCTACCGCCCCGCCAATGACCTCTACAATGACTGGCTCGGCCGCATCGCTGAGCTTGTCAATGCTGCCGATGAGGCCCCTGCGCTGTCCCGCTCGCTGCCTTCCCCGCCCTCCCAGGCAGGCGACGTGGCTCACGGTGCGCCTCCTCCTCCTCCTCAGCATGATGTGGACCCGGAGCCCAGGCGCAACACGCCCCCGCGTGACCCGCGGCGCGGGGCGCCAATAGGAGATGAAGCAAGCTGCCAGGTGGTGCAGCGGCCACAGGCCGATGCGCGCGCACTCCCGGCACCGCAGAGCCAGCACCAAGACCGCGCGCCGCCAGAGGTCGCGGCGCGCAGGCGTCACGACCAAGCTCCACCCATGCGGCCCGCACCTGTGAGTGCATAAGGCCACCGTGCTTTCATCCCAGAGCTGCGCCGTGTCGTCTGGCCTGGAAAGTTCATGCCGGATCTGCCTCCACGCTACGACGGCACTCCCGACCCCGCAAAATTCCTCCAACTCCATGAGCTGAACATCGAATGGTGAACGACGACGACAAAGTCATGGCGAACTGGTTCCCCATGGCCCTCAAGGATGGCGCGCGCTCTTGGCTCCTGAACCTCCCGGTGGGGTCAATCTCCTCCTGTGGCAAGCTTCGTGAGCGCTTCGTCGCCAACTTCCAGGGCACTCATGACCGTGCTCCTGCATCAGGTGACCTGCGGCGCGTGAAGCAGCAGCCGGGCGAGACCTTGCACAAGTACATACATCGCTTCATGACGTTCGCCTCAAGATCCCAAAGGTGTCGGACGAGGCCATCATTTCGGCGTTCTCTGATGGCGTCCGGGATGTCAAGATGAAGGAGGAGCTCGCCATCCACGAGGACGTGTGTTTGGCCATGGAGATATTCAACATGGTGACCAGGTGCGCGAGGGTAGAGGAAGGTCGCCTCTCCCTCCTGGAGCTTCCGGAGGCTGATCTTGAAGACAAGAAGGCCAAGGCTAAGGAGACTAAGCGCAAGGGCCCCACCGTGCTTGCTGCTGAACCTAAGATGAAGCGCGGCTGTGACCACGGCGGACCCTCCAGGGGCAATCGCTCGTTCTGTGTCTTCCATAACGTCCACAACCACAACACCAACGACTACCAGGAGCTCAGGGCAATCCGAAGCGGGCATCTCGGCCATCGCCCCAAGCGCAATGACCGCGGCTACCGCCGTGGAGGAGGCCACGATGGAGGCCACTGGGACAACCGTGACCCCCGCCAGGACTAGCGCGACCAACCCCGAGAGGACCGCTGGCAATGCCAGCCTCGTGAGGGCCCTTGGCGTGATCAGCCTCATGAGGACCGCCCTCAGGGCAACGCCGGCCTCCCTCCGCTGCCGCCACCGCCAAGGAGAAACAACGACAACCGGCAAGACGATGGGGCTGTGGGCTTCCAAGAGCCTCGCGCGATCGCCTGCATCCTAGGTGGTGCTCAGGCTCCCGCCTCCCATCGCATCTTCAAGCAGTTCGCTCGTGAGGTGAACGCGGCCCTCCTAAACTTGAGGCGTCGCGTCCCCTCAGGTGGTCCATGCACGCCATCACCTTTGACTCCATGGACCAACTCAAGTGCTCAGCTGCCGCTGGCGCACTCCCAATGCTCTGCACGCCCACCATCAGCAACGTCCTTATCACCAAGACCCTCATCAATGGTGGCGCGGGGCTCAATGTTCTCTCCGTCGAGACGTTCGAGATGCTCCAAGTGCCTTATGATCAGCTCCTTCCGACCAAGCCTTTCTCAGGAGTCACCGATGTCTCCACCGTTCCCCTGGGGCAGGTGTGCCTCCCAGTCACTTTTGGCAACCACAACAACTACCACACAGAGCTCATCGACTTCGACGTTGCCCACATCGGTCTCCCGTACAATGCCATCCTCGGGTATCCGGCCCTCGCCAAGTTCATGGCGGCAACTCACCATGGCTACAATGTCCTCAAGATGCCAGGGAGTGGCGGCATCATCACAGTCGCCTGCGACGAAAAGGATGCGGTGTGCTCCCTCGAGCGCACTTACCAGGCCGCTGCGGTCGAGAACTCTGATGACGAGGGTGCCCTCCTGCCTCCTGAGACCATCCCCAAGAGGAAGAAGCAGTTCCTCCCCAAGGGCCATTAGGAGGCAGGGGCGCCTGGCGATCGCACCTCAGGCTCCGCGCCCTCTGATGGGGAACCCTTCCCTCTCGCATAGCAAGGCGCGCTCGGCGCCCCCCTCAGGACGGGCTCAGGGGCTCTCATCTGGAGGGCCTCTGACCTGACCAGCGTGACAAGGGAGGTGTTTGGGCACCACGTGGAGGCGTGCTTCAGCGCGCACCTCCATGAGCAAGGCGCAAGGCGCGAGGCGCCAGACACGCAAGAGTTCATCACCAAGGCAATCGAAGAGCTTCAGGAGGCACGAGCCATGCGTGGCGTGCGTCGTCCCACACCACCGGGTGCAGCCCCGCCTCCTGACACAGGCGGTGAGCTGTGCGTCTGCGTCAACATCCCAGGCCTCAATGGGGACGCTTCGCAGGATCTCTTCTGGCCGTCCCGCGTCGGCCGGAGTGGGGGCTACTCCTGCAGCTACATCCGCATGCCCTTCGGCATGCTGGACGTAGCCGCCTCGCACCAGCGCTTCATGCAGGGTGCCTTGGTAGCCCACGAGGTCAGGCATCAGGCGATCTTAACGGAGGAGGTGCCGGACCCTCGTGAGCCCCCCGGACCTCCAGAGCCTCCCGGGCCTCAGGAGCCGTCCGGCTCGTGAGGAGCAATCTCTGCAGCGCGTATCTTCAGCTACCCCGACTCTCCTACAGCGACGGCACCAAGTGACTTTTTGGTTTGTTCGACTGAGGGCGCCCCCCGGGCTGCATCATCCTCAGGATGCCAGGGCCGAACCCCGCAGTTGTATCATTTTTTGCGCATGTATCATAACTGGCTTTGCCTTCATGAATTTCCTAAGTATTTCAACTGCATGTCCGATGCTTCGTCACTATGATGTCGTTGCGCCCTCGCGAACCCACCCGTGACCGCCTCATGATTAAGGACTAGCACGATGTCTGTGCTGGGGTTCGTCCCTGCAGCGTTGGCAAATCCAAGCAACCGAGCTCTGTCCCGCGGGCCATCTCCCGTGCGCGTCACCTCCCATGGTCCTTGGTGCCTTGTTCTCTCATGAGCTAATCGCGTGTGGGCAAGTAAGGGCGCGCGGCCCAGTTCGTACAACCGCAGTTCGGCACTTCGCCGTAGTGGGAGCCATGCGCTGGCTGTTTTTCCGCGGGACTGTTGCATGAGAAGACTTGGCACGGCGTCTGTGCTCGGGTCCGTCCCTGCAACATCGATAAAACCAATGGCTGAGCTCTGTCTGGTGGGCCGGCCCCGTTCACGTCACCTCCTGGAGTCATTGGTGTCCGGCCTTCTCATGCGATAACCTCCGAAGGGGCATTGGGCGCAGGACCCCCCCCATCACCCCTCAAGTGTCTTAAGCGCGCCCCACGCCGCAAAAATCAGGCACAACCCACCTTGAGGTAGGGCCTCGTGAGTCCCGCGTTGGCTCACGAGTGCCCAGATACACCTCCTCCAGTTCTGTCACGCTAGCCACGCGTACGAGCGGGGCTGTACATGCCCCGGAGTCTCCCCCAGAGGGAACTCCCACCCACGCACCAATGGAAGCCCCATGCTCCGAGCCGACGGACGACACGGTCGAGGAGCGACTATGCCCACGCACCAGCGGAAGCCCCATGCTCCGCGCTGGCGGACGACACGGTCGAGGAGCGGCTATGCCCATGATAAAGTGGAAGCACTATGCTCTGCGCTAGTGAATAAACAACTGAGGGCGCCCTCGTGGCCGCACCAACCTCAGGACAACCTCTCAGCTCCTCGCCCGGTAACACCCCATAGCTTTCCCCTCGGGAGGGTCGCACGAGGGGGCTGGACACGGGAGCTGTGCTCAGGCCAGGCCTGGCACATGCCACCCTACCTAGTCCAGGTACCTGGTCTTCTCGCGTCCCCCAAAGGCAAAAGCTGGTAAGGAAAGGTATGGAGGACTCCGGATTAGTTTAGACGCTACTCGCTTTCCTTCATGAGGGCTATTCGTACGTCAAGGGGGACCCCTGAGCACCGCGACTCAGGGGCCTCACTAGTCACGTAGCCCCTCGCCCCTTGGTCTCGTCCTGGTGATCCGGACGCCCCAACGGCGGTCGAGGTATGCGCGGGGCTGGGGCCTGCCGACGCAGAGCACAAAAGCAAACAAGAAGGAGACCAAGCAAGAAAAGAAAATCGCGGAGTTCTAGCAGTTATTACAAAACGCGCAGTGTTCCACAAATTTGAACATAAGTCTTACGCCTCCACGAGGCACGGTAAATGATTGCAGGAGGAAAGTCAGGAAGAAGTGCCGCCACCACTTTGGCCGTCGCCGCCGCTCGCCCTGGCTGCCGGAAGGCCGTCGTCAACATCTATGCCGCCGTCATCACCGCCACCCCCAACCTCCGTTGCCAGAGCCTCAGGGTCGGGGATGCACAGGAACTTCTTCAGCAGGGCGTCCACCTGATCCTTCACGGCCTCCGCAGCGGCAGCGTGAGACTCGGGAGCCACCGAGTGGATCAGCGCGCCGAGGTCGAAGCTTGGGTCCTGGAGATAAAGATGGCTGAAGACGCGCGTCGCAGTCGCGATGAAGAGCGAGCGGCACTCCACCTCCAAGAAGGAGTCCACTTCAGCGGTAGCACCCTTAAGTGCTTCGGCAAGCTTGGGGAGGAGCCCCGCAAGGCTGTCTTCAGGGGTCGCCAGCGGCTCTTTGTACCCTCCTCCGTGGATGGAGCACAGCGCCTCGCGAAATCCGAGCTCAAGGGAGAGGAAGGCCTCATGCCCTACGGCCGCTTTCTCCTCAGCAGCAGCGAGGGCCTTCTTCCTGGCCTCCAGTTGGGTTGCCGCCTCGGAGACGTGCCAAGCATGGCCTGCCTGGGCGTCGGCCACCTCTTTCTTTAGCGCGTCCAGGCGGCCGCGCTCCGCATCTTGGTCGCCGGCCACCTGGGCCAGCTCGGCGTTGCGATCGGCGAGCTTTGCCTCGCGGGCCTTCAGGTCCTCCTCCTGCTACTAGAGCCTTTGGTTGCGCGAGGCTTTCTCCTCCTGGAGGGCCTTCAGCTTGGCCTCCACCTCAGCGCGGTGCTCTTCAGTGGATGTGGCACCCGCTAGCGCTGTATCGCGAGCTTCCATGGCTTCGGCGGCCTCCTTCCCGCTCTCGACGGCAGCGGCCTCGGCCCGACCCCAGGCCGTCCTGACAGATGTGTCGGCCTGGAGCCACCCGGAGATAATCCCCATGTGCTCCCTCACGAGGCACCTGTCGGCATCCTAAAGATTGGCATGAAGCTGCTCGAGCGCAGCGTGGGCATCATCCAGAGCACCCGGCCTAATGAGGGAGCCGCGGTCCGCTAGCGCGAGGGCCTGGGAAGGAGACGGCACCAGCCCGTCGGCTAGCGCCATCACTGGAGAAGCGGTAGCAAGAACGGCTTGGGGCGCCGGGGGCTCCGAGCTCCTCTCGAGTGTGATGGGCATGGACGGTTCTGTGCCCTGCGAGCCCACAGGGGCAGGTTCCTCGCGAGGATGCACCACCATGTCCTGTGGGGCCTGCTTCGCCGCGTGGTGACGAGGGATGTCCTCCCCCGCCTGTGCCGGAATCATTGCGACCGCGGCAAGAGGTGGTGCCTCCTGGGTCCCGGCCCCTTCCTTCCTCTTCTTCACCACGATGCCCATCCTAGTCATCAGGAGGAGAGTACTATGGCATGGTGCCAATCTAAGATAAACAACAGTAAGGTAAAGTGCTTACTCGTCGGGGTCGATGTACGCCCTCTTCCTGGCCGGGGCCAGGGCACCTCCGCCTTTCTTTGGCGCGGCCTTAGTCGGGCTTGGAGAGTCGGCGAGGTGCTCTTGGGCCAGCCCCAGTGTGGCGCTGCCTGGCAAGACGGAGCCGCCGCCCCGAGGGAGTACGGCCTGCAGGGCCACATCTGCTCCAGCGGCAGGAAGGGTGTCCTTCGAGAGGGGTGAAGCCCCGCTCCTTTTTGGGGTGGCCTGGCCCGACCCTCGCAGGGTCCAGGGAGTGGCCCCGGACCTCGCGAGGACCCCGGCGAAGCGTGGGGGCCTCATGGCCGGGGGCTCATCAGCGTCGTCATCCACGAGGCTGCGGAGGAGCTCGCTCTGGGACGGGAGAGAGATCTCCGCCATGTCGTCCTTGGTTGCCTCCGAGTCCTCCTCACCCTCTTCACTGACACTGGTACCGGAGGATACCGGCACCGGGGAGCTGGGGAGCTTAGGCGACGCGAGCCCCAGCTCGTTGAAGATGGGCATGGAGGCGACCACCGCCTCCCTGTCGGCGCGGCAGTACAGCGGAGTGTAGGCCTCCGGAAGGTCACCTTGCTCACCCTCAAGGAGGATGCTCATGACCTTGTCCAGCTCCTCACCCGTCAGGCTCCCCGAGCATAGCCTCATGTCGTCCGTTGCACCCTGGAACTCCCACATGGGGCGCGTGTGCGATTGGAGCGGGGCAAGGCGCTACGTCAGGAACTCCTTCACGAGCATGCCCCCCGTCAGCGCCTTGGCATCCATGTCTGCAGTCAACTTCCTCAGGACAGGCGCCGCCCGGGGGTCAGAGAACTTCTCGTGACCCCACCTATCGAGCTTCTCCGGCAGCCTGGTTGGTAGTTCCAGCCGTCCGTCAAGGCCCTTGGTGTCCACAAAGACCCAGCGAAACCGGAAGCTTTCTACCTTCTTCCCGGCCCTCATGAGCATGTTGTTCTTGTGGACCGCAATGAAGGACATGTAGCCAGAGCGCTGGGTTGGATCGTGCAGCCGCAGAGAGAAGAAGTGCCAGAGAAGTGGCACGAAGGGTCTCACGCCCATGAATGCCTCCCAGTAAAAGGCAAAGATGGACAGGAGGAGGATGGAGTTGGGTTGAAAACGAAGCAAATGGATCAGGTAGTGGTCAAGGACGCTGGTGAAGAACTCGGAGAGAGGGGGGACAAGCCCCACGAAGATGATGTGGAGGAAGAAAGGGTAGAACGTCTGGGCCAGAGTCCGCTGCTCAGTGGAGCCGGCCAGGACCATGGTCTCCTTCCACTCGTTCTCGTCGCTCGCCGTGAAAGGGAGCATGATGACAAGGTGCCCCTCCTCGGTGATGGAGGACGCACTGAGCGCAGGCGCAGGAGAAGGAGGAGAGCTTGCGGATGGTGCCGCGGGCTTCGACTTCTTGGGGGCCATCTGCAAGGTCGCCAGCGCTGGAGTTGGAGGAGGAAAAGAGGAAGCCAAGCTCTATTGGATCTGGAGAGGTCCGCGGAAGGGGGAAAGGGGATCTGAAGCAAGGCGAGGAGGAGTAATGATGGCCTGGCGGTGCGAGCCAGCCTTTTGTCAGTACCGGGTTGTTGCCGAGGCAACGTGGGGAGGCGGAGACGCCCACGTCCCATCAAGCGCCACGCGTCAGCTTGGCCCGCAGGCGATTGGGGCCTGCAGCGCTTCGCCCTTGCCCTTTGGCTTCGCCTCGAAGCCAAGTTTGAGCGCGCCTTGGGCCCGGGGGCTACACTGTCAACGTTCTGAGAACCAGGGTACCCAGACTTGCCTGCCTCTGGCCAATGGTGTGGCTCCGTCGATGGCCTGGTACGGCCCATCCCCAAGAACGCCAAGACAAGACCCTCGCGGGGCCCCTGGCCTCGCGAGGCAGACGACACCAAGACCTCCGAAGGGAGCGGCTTCCCCAGGCTGCCTCCCAAGGAGCGGAGATTCCTATGCAGGTACCAGCCTCATGACGCTGCGATGACGCAAGCCATGACGACCAAGGCCAGGCGGGCGCCAGCGGGCGCAGAGAAGGCAGTTTCCTCTTTGGTGCTAAGGAGGCAAGGACAGGCGTGGGTTCCCGAGGAATCTACCAAAGGTTTCCATACCTGTGCTACAAGACCAAGATCACCGGCATGGCAGGACGGATGTCATCGCCGAGCCCACCATTGCATCACGACCAGAAGCTTTGCAGGCGAAGACCACCTTTCGTCAGGATAAGATGTACTACTTGTCCCCTTTGAAATTGGCCACTCTGGGATCCCTTCCCGCCTACGTTTTGGGGGAAGAGGACCAAGGCCACTATAAAGATAGGTTAGCCACCACCATAGAAGGGGTCGACTCATTCTCACCCCCGAGCCCTCGCGAGGTTGTTCATCCTCTGTACATGTTCATCCTCAGCCCCTCATGAGGCCAATCCACCACAAAGTAGGAGTAGGGTTTTACACCGCAAGGTGGCCCGAACCTGGGTAAACTGCCGTGTTCATCTTCTTCCTTGCTCACGCGAGTTCGGCTAGGCTAGGCTGTGGGGCGACGAGTTGGTAGGATGGACAGCTTGAGTTCTTCGCACACGCCCTAGAGTTCGAACCTCCTTGGGTCTGCGGAGCCCTGAATCCGACAGTTTTCTCAAGATTATCAAAGTAGTGTTTAATATTTTTCACATAATGAGCATCGATGGTTTTAGGAGGTTCCCCATCTCCATGAGTAGCAAGTACAACTAATTTTTTTGGTATTTCGTGTTGCGTATCCATTACTAGAGATAGAGAACAACTTAGAATAGAAAATAAAAACTACTTAGTGATAAAGCAAACGGCTCCAGAAAAAAGTCTTGATAACCCACAAGTATAGGGGATCGTTTGTAACCTTTTTCGATAAATAAGAGTGTCAAACCCAACGAGGAGCTAAAGGTAGAACAAATATTCCCTCAAGTTCTATCGGCCACCGATACAACTCTATGCACACTTGATGTTTGCTTTGCCGAAAAAGGCTTTCGCCCCGCTTTATATATAAAGCAATGATCAACCACAGCCCAAGTACAAACGCACCCCACGACAACACACGCACACACCCAAGGCGGGATACATAGGCGCTGAGCGCAACAACACCACCCCTAACACTACAAGAGCAATCGGGGTCCTCCACTGTGAACACGCCACCGCGAAGAGATGAAGCCACATATGATGAACCGTGTGCTCCAAGGCGGTGCCTTCAAGAAGGTTACGAAGCTTAGGCGCCGCCACCGCCCGACCCGAGGATCAGAGTTTCCCCTGGAGCAACATGATGACCGATGAGAGCCGCGACGACGCCTTCAAGAAGGGAACAAGAATAAAACTAGGGGTACTTTGCAAGAATAAAACTACGAACAAATTGCAAGATAATAAAAGTAGTAGTTTTGTAGAAAACTTTTGTCACACAAGAAAGTTATTTGTCCCTAGGTGATCGATAACTAAACCGGTGATCGTTGTTGCAATTTTATGTGAGGGAGAGGCATGAGCTAACATACTTTCCGTACTTGGATCATATGCACTTATGATTGGAACTCTAGCAAGCATCCGCAACTACCAAAGATCATTAAGGTAAAACCCAACCATAGAATTAAGTATCAAGTCCTCTTTATCCCATACGCAACAACCCCCAAACTCGAGTATGTGCTTCTGTCACTCATGCCACCCATGATAAGCGAATCATGAACGTATTGCAACACCCTACAGCGGGGATCCCTCACGTTTGCATGCAACGGAGAGCATCATAGGACAGCACCAAAATAAAATATACAACTCAAACCAATCTTGATCATCTATCAACCCATAGGACAAAACAGATCTACTCAAACATCATAGGATAACCACATATCATTGGGAAATAATATATAGCATTGAGCACCATGTTTAAGTAGAGATTACAGCGGGGAAAAGAGGTGTTACACCGCTACATAGAGGGGGAGAGAGTTGGTGTAGACGGCGGCGAAGTTGTTGGTGTAGATCGCCGTCACGATGATTGCCCCGGCGGTGCTCCGGCGCCATCGGGAGAGAGGGGGAGAGCGCCCCCCCCTCCTTCTTCTTCTTCTTCTTCCATGGCCTCCCCCTAGATGGGAGGAGACTTCCCCCTCTGGTCCATGGCCTCCATGGCAGCGGAGGGGCAGGAGCCCCTCTGAGATTTGATCTCCCTCTCTGTTCTCTTGTGTTTCACGTTCCTGTTTTCTTGCCCTTCACCGTTTCTTAAATTCCCGGAGATCCGTAACTCCGATTGCGCTGAAATGTTTGCACGATTTTTTCCATAAATTATCTTTCTTGCGCCTGAAGAAGAGCCCCAACCGACTTAAGGGGAGCCCACAAGACACATGGGCGTGCCAGGGGGTGCCCGGAACGCCCTGATGGGTGGTGGAGGCCGTGGGACTTCGTTTATCGCGTTTGGACTTCATTTAATATGAATATTCTGCGAAACAAAAAACATGCAACCAATAGGAACTGGCACTGGGCACTGGATCAATATATTAGTCCAATAAATCATATAAAATGTTGCCAAAAGTATGTGAAAGTTATATCATATTGGCATGAAACAATCAAAAATTATAGATACGACCAGGGGACTTATTTCATCTGGTTGCCGTCCTACGGTACGGAAGATTACAAATGGAATGCACAGACCATCATTTGCATCCCTAACGGTACTCCATTATTTTGTAGGGACCAGTCAACCCCCGATCAAAATAAGATGGCTGATCCTGGATGTGCATTTGCATCCGTGATTCGGTCTAACCTGGAACCTTGTAGCTGACTTTGGCAGACTGGGATCAACTATGTTAGCAGTTGTTACCCAGGGTACCACTGATGTGCAACATGGTCACATTATCGACCACGATCGGACCATCACCATCTACCTAGGTATTCCATTTTCTCATTGCTGTGTGTTATAGTAGTACTTGTTAGTTCTTTTCTTTTCTTGACTGGGACATGTTTACTAGTACTAGTACTACAATTTAGTATTAGATTTTTTAACCCTCTTACCTTATCTTTCATTGTAGTACTTACTAGTACTTTTTACCTTGGAGGACACGTATAGCTAGGCTCTTGAAGACTTGAACCCACTAGCTCCCACCATTTGTTTTTCCATGTCTTACTATCTCATCCATGTAGTCAAGAGTGGCTATATATAATAAGCCAATTATTTTACATCCTCTATACTGGAGTAGTACTACTTGCTACACAATATTACTGACCGCCATATTTGAGCACAACATTATCATGCATGGAACTTGACCATGTACGTCACCATGTGTCCAGATCTGAGATGTCGCGTGTACCAGATGACACTACAAAAAAAAGACACATCCGTGACATTTTGGGCCGGACGAATTTTTTTCTGTCATGCTTATGACACTTCTATGACGATAATTATGAAAAAACCTGGTATCATCATAGATGTGGTGGGCTCCTACTTCTATGACAAAAAATCATGATAGAAAATGGGCTTTTCGTCCTGGGTGGGCCGGAGATGCACCTGCATGACATTCTTTGGGCCGTCCATGACAGAAAAAATCATGGTAGAAGCGAGGGCGAGGAAAATTTCGGGGAGTTCCCGGTTACGGTGGGTGGTTGGGGTCGAGCGATGCACGGAGGGATTGCGCGTTTCTCTCGTACACGTACGCGCGTGGGTGCAAGGCGTTGGGCTCTAACTGAACCCGAGCGAGGCGTTTGCTTACTGAACCCGAGCGATTGCACTGCCTACGCGTTACTGAACCCGAGCGATCGATCGATCCCTGGTTGTTAACTGAACCCGATGGAGCGATTCCTTCGCTACTGCTGCTAACTGAAGCCGATCGAACCTGTTGCCTCTTGATGAACAGTGAATGTGGGGGTTGGTTGAACGAGTCAAGACGTACGTGGTTGGGGTTGGATGAACAGTTCCCGGTGGGGGTTGGATGAACAGGACCCCGTGGTAGTAGTAGTAGGACGTTGCCGCTTGATGAACAGGACCCCGAGAGGAGGCCGCCATAGCCGAGATGGTTGGGGGTGGATGAACAAGACCCCGTGGAGGGCTGGTTGAACAGTAGCCGGTGGAGGGCTGGATGAACAGTAGCCCATGGATGAACAGTAGCTGGTGGAGGCAGGAGGAAGACGCGATGGATGAACAGTGCAGGTGGAGGCTGAAGGAAGTCGACGGTGGGTGAACAGTAGCCCGCGGAGTCCCATTTTGCGGTACGCCACACCCCTCCGATGAACAGGACCCCCGTTTTGACCATAGCGCTCCAACACAAGTCTGTTTCCTCCGTTTTGCGGTACGCCACACCCCTCCCGATGAACAGGACCCCCGTTTCGACCGTAGCGCTCCAACACAAGTCCGTTTCCTCCGTTCTACGGTACGCCACACCCCTCCCGATGAACAGGACCCCCGTTTCGACCATAGCCGATTGAACAAAAGGCCGTTTCCTCCGTATTGAGGTACGCTAGACCCTGTTTTGGCTATTCCGTCCAAGCCGGTTGGCTCCCGTTGAACAGGACGCATTCCGACCTAGTCTATTGCCTCCCGATGAACAGGGTGCTGTTTCTCCGTTTTGACCCAGCCGGTTGGCTGCCTGATGAACAGGACGACGTTGCTTCCGTCTGTTGCCTCTCCATGTACACGAGCCCTGGCCGTACGTATGCGCGAGTACGCATTTGAGACCCCGCCCGTATGTACGTATGTGGCCGTATTTTCTGGCATGTGGCTGTACGTACGTGTACAAGGTTTAGAAGGGACTGCCTGAACTGCTACATCGGGGGCTCTACTACTACACGTGCCGCTGCTTGCTCGGCCATGGTTCATCATTGCAGAGAGACCGATCGACCAGTATGTACGTACATGTTCATGACAACGCTACGTACGCTTCGACCAGGTGGGTCCCGGGTGTCAGGGAGGATAAGGACGCACTTCCTTGCGTGCAAAGTTATTGATGGTGGGTCCAGGCTGTCAGGGGGAGGATTCATTTTTTTCGCGCCTAATATGGAGGCACTTTCCTTGCATCCGAAGATATAGCTGGTGGGTCCCAGCTGTGAGGGGGGAAAACATTTTTTCGCAAAATACAGCTAAGCCAAAATACAGAGGCCCTTCCGGTAGGTCCCTGCTGTCAGGTGGAGGAATCATTATTTTGCGCGTAATAAGGAGGCACTTCCTTGCTGCGGCCGTGGACCCAGCTGTCAGCCTCTCCACGTATAGTCCTTTTCCGATGTAAGTCATTCTTTGACCACGTTGACCATGCTGCGCCGAGAGCACCAAGGCGGTGGACGACGGCGAGGCCTAGGAAGGGAATGACCTAGAGCCAGGGAAGACTCGGCAATTGTTTCCCACGCGAAGGGGCGTACGAGGGTTTACTGGTTGGGCTGCAGTGTGAGGCTGCCATCGCCGGAGAATAATAGCAGGTCTGGGTGAGTACAGGGATGGCCAGGCTAGCGATGGGAGTAGGGTGCGGCGGTGAGGCCTACACGGCAGCAGAGCCGGCCACGGGAGGCAGGAGCAGGCGGCATGACCGGAGCTGGTTTGGGCGGCTGGAGCAAGAAGACCAGAGGTTGAAGAAGCACTATGGCCGTTGGATGGACATCGTACGGTCACTGGAGCTAGAATCGTTCATATTGACTGAGTTAACAAAGCCCTCCGTCTGCGTCAACTTAGTAGGCCCACAAGTCAGCCTCCAACTATGGTGGGTCCCAGATAGCAGGGGGAGTATTCATTTTTTTGTGCGTAATAAGGAGGCACTTCCTTGCGTGCGAAGATATAGCTGGTGGGTCCGAGCTGTCAGCGGGAGGAATGTTTTTTTCGTGAAATACAGAGTCCCTTTCGGTGGGTCCCTGCTGTCAGGTGGAGGAATCATTATTTTGCGCGTAATAAGGAGGCACTTCCTTGCGTACGGCCGTGGACCCAGCTGTCAGCCTCTCCATGTACAGTCCTCTTCCGATGGATGACGTTCGTTGACCACGCCGCGCTGAGAGCACCAGGGCGGTGGACGACAGCGAGGCCTAGGAAGGGAATGACCCGGAGCCGGGGAAGACTCGGCAGTGGTTGCCCACGCGGTGGGTAGTACGAGGGTTTACTGGTTCGCCTACCGTCGCCAAAAAATAATAAGAGGTGTGGGTGAGTAGAGGAATGGCCTGGCCAGCGATGGAGTAGGGTGGGGCGGTGCGGCCTATGCGACAGCACAGCCGGCCACGGGAGGCGGGAGCAGGCAGTCCCACCGGCGCTGGTTTGGGTGGCTGGAGCAAGAAGATCCGATATTGAAGAAGCAGCACGGCCGTTGGATTAAAATCCAACGGTCACTACTTCTAGAATCGTTTGTGGACTAAGTTGACAAAGCCTTTCGTACACGTCAACCTAGTAGACCCATAAGTCAGCCTCCAAATCTATCCCAAACAGCATATAACCCAAAATTTCTAGCCAGATTCAAATTAATTTAAAAACTAAACATACCTTAATTTAAATCCAATGAAATTTTGCCCGCACAAAAACAATGAAATTTAAAATATCAAAATCCGAAAGAAAAAAGTATTTTGGAACTAATTGCCTGTTTGCTGTATTTTTTCATTTTACAGCCCATTTCTTATTACATATAGCCCATTTCTTATTACTTATTGATACGTCTCCAACGTATCTATAATTTTTGATTGTTCCATGCTTTTATATTATCTGTTTTGGATGTTTTATATGCATTAATATGCATTAATATGCTATTTTATATTATTTTTGGGACTAACTTATTAACCTAGAGCCCAGTGCCAGTTTCTGTTTTTTCCTTGTTTTTGAGCTTCGCAGAAAAGGAAAACCAAACAGAGTCCAAACAGAATAAAACCTTCGCGATGATTTTTCTTGGACGAGAAGACACCCAAGACACTTGGAGTGCAAGTCAGAAGAGCCACGAGGCGGCCACAAGGGTGGAAGGCACGCCCCCCTACCTTGTGGGCCCCTCGGTGACCCCCTGACCTAGATCTTCCTCCTATATATTCACATATATTCCCAAACCACCAGAAGCATCCACGAAAACACTTTTCCACCACCGCAACCTTCCGTTCCCGTGAGATCCCATCTTGGGGCCTTTTCCAGCATCCTGCCGAAGGGGGATTCGATTACGGAGGGCATCTACATCAATTCTATTGCCCTTCCAATGAAGCGTGAGTAGTTTACCTTAGACCTACATGTCCATAGCTAGTAGCTAGATGGCTTCTTCTCTCTCTTTGATTCTCAATACCATGTTCTCCTCGATGTTCTTGGAGATCTATGCGATGTAATCTTCTTTTGCGGTGTGTTTGTCGAGATCCGATGAATTGTGGATTTATGATCAGCTTATCTATGAATATTATTTGAATCTTCTCTGAATTCTTTTATGCATGATTTGATATCTTTGTAATTCTCTTCGAACTATCGGTTTAGTTTGGCCAACTAGATTGGTTTTTCTTGCAATGGGAGAAGTGCTTAGCTTTGGGTTCAATCTTGCGGTGTCCTCACCCAGTGACAGTAGGGGTAGCGAGGCACATATTGTATTGTTGCCATCGAGGATAAAAAGATGGGGTTTACATCATATTACTTGAGTTTATTCCTCTACATCATGTCATCTTACTTAAAGCGTTACTCTGTTCTTCATGAACTTAATACTCTAGATGCAGGCAGGAGTCGGTCGATGTGTGGAGTAATAGTAGTAGATGCAGGCAGGAGTCGGTCTACTTGACACGGACATGATGCCTATATTTCATAATCATTGCCTTAGATATCATCATAACTTTGTGCTTTTCTATCAATTGCTCGATAGTAATTTGTTCACCCATCGTATTATTTGCTATCTTGAGAGAAGCCTCTAGTGAAACCTATGGCCCCCGGGTCTATTTTCCATCATGTAAGTTGCTGATCTACTATTTTCCATCATATAAGTTTCCGATCTACTATTTTGCAATCTTTTACTTTCCGATCTATAAACCAAAAACCCCAAAAATATTTACTTTATCTTTTGTTTAGTTTTATCTATCTCTATCAGATCTCACTTTTGCAAGTGACCGTGAAGGGATTGACAACCCCTTTATCGCGTTGGGTGCAAGTGTTTGATTGTTTGTGCAGGTATTGGTGATTTGTGCGTTGTCTCCTTCTGGATTGATACCTTGGTTCTCTAACTGAGGGAAATACTTATCTCTACTTTACCGCATCACCCTTTCCGCTTCAAGGGAAAAACCATCGCAAGATCAACAAGTAGCAGGAAGAATTTCTGGTGCCGTTGCCGGGGAGATCTACGCCAAGTCAAGACATACCAAGTACCCATCATAAACTCTCATCTCTTGCATTACATTATTCACCATTTGCCTCTCGTTTTCCTCTCCCCCACTTCTAAAATGATTTTCGAAAAGATTTGCCTTTTTCTTCGCCCTTCTTTCATTCGTATTTTTCATTTGCTTTTTTGTTTGCTCGTGTGTTAGATTGCTTGCTTTGTCATGATGGCTCAAGAGAATACCAAATTGTGTGACTTTCCCAATACTAATAACAATGATTTTATTAGTACTCCGATTGCTCCCGCCACTAGTGCGGAATCTTATGAAATTAATGCCGCTTTGCTGAATCTTGTTATGAAAGATCAATTTCCCGGCCTTCCTAGTGAAGATTATGCATCCCATCTGAATAATTTCGTTGAGTTGTGTGATATGCAAAAGAAGAAAGATGTGGATAATGATATTGTTAAATTGAAGCTTTTTCCGTTCTCACTTCGAGATCGTGCTAGAACTTGGTTTTCATCTTTGCCGAAAAATAGTATTGATTCATGGAATAAGCGTAAAGATGCTTTTATTTCCAAGTATTTTCCTCCCGCTAAGATCACCTCCCTTAGGAACGATATTATGAATTTTAAGCAACTTGATCATGAACATGTTGCACAATCTTGGGAGAGGATGAAATTGATGATACGAAATTTCCCTACTCATGGTTTAAATTTATGGATGATCATACAAAAAATTTATGCCGGATTGAATTTTTCTTCTAGAAATCTTTTAGATTCGGCCGTGGGAGGTACTTTTATGGAAATTACTTTAGGAGAAGCTACTAAACTCCTAGATAATATTATGGTTAATTATTCTCAATGGCATACCGAAAGATCTTCCACTAGTAAAAAGTTCATGCGATTGAAGAGATTAATGTTTTGAGTGGAAAGATGGATGAACTTATGAAATTATTTGCTAGCAAGAGTGCTTCTATTGATCCTAATAATATGCCTTTGTCTACTTTGATTGAGAATAATAATGAATCTATGGATGTGAATTTTGTTGGTAGGAATAATTTTGGTAATAACGCGTATAGAGGTAATTTTAATCCTAGGCCGTTTCCTAGTAATTCCTCTAATAATTATGGTAATTCCTACAACAATTCTTATGGAAATTATAACAAGATGCCCTCTGATTTTGAGAATAGTGTTAAAGAATTTTTGAGTTCGCAAAAGAATTTTAATGCTTTGGTTGAAGAAAAATTGCTTAAGATTGATGATTTGGCTAGGAACATGGATAGAATTTCTCTTGATGTTGATTCTTTGAAAATTAGATCTATTACACCCAAGCATGATATCAATGAATCTCTAAAGGCTATGAGAATCTCCATTGATGAGTGCAAAGAAAGAACTGCTAAGATGCGTGGTAAACGAGATTGGTTTGTAAAAGCGTGTTCTTCTAGTTTTTGTGAAAATAATGATGAAGATCTTAAAGTGATTGATGTGACTCCTATTGAATCTTTGTTTTCTAATATAAATCTTGATAAAGATGGGACTGGAGATGAGTCAACTTTAGTTAAAAGGCGTCCCAATGATTCGGAGTTTATAGATCTAGATGCAAAAATTGATAAAAGTGGGATTGGAGAGGTCAAAACTTTAAGTAGTAATGAACCCACTCTTTTGGATTTCAAGGATTTTAATTATGATAATTGTTATTTGATAGATTGTATTTCCTTGTTGCAATCCATGTTGAATTCTCCTCATGCTTATAATCAAAACAAAGCTTTTACTAAACATATCGTTGATGCTATGATGCAATCTTTTGAAGAAAAGCTTGAATTGGAAGTTTCTATCCCTAGAAAACTATATGATGAGTGGGAACCCACTATTAAGATTAATATTAAAGATTATGAGTGACATGCTTTGTGTGATTCGGTTGCTAGCGTTTCCACGATTCCAAAAACTTTATGTGATGTGTTAGGTTTCCGTGAATTTGATGATTGTTCTTTAAATTTGCATCTTGCGGATTCCACTATTAAGAAACCCATGGTAAGGATTAATGATGTTCTTATTGTTGCAAATAGGAATTATGTGCCCGTAGATTTCATTGTTCTTGATATAGATTGCAATCCTACATGTCCTATTATTCTTGGTAGACCTTTCCTTAGAACGATTGGTGCAATTATTGATATGAAAGAAGGAAACATTAGATTTCAATTTCTGTTAAAGAAGGGCATGTAACACTTTCCTAGAAAGAAAATTAAATTGCCTTATGAATCTATTATGAGAGCTACTTATGGATTGCATACCAAAGATGACAATACCTAGATCTATGTTTTTATGCCTAGCTAAGGGCGTTAAACAATAGCGCTTGTTGGGAGGCAACCCAATTTTATTTTTGTTCTTTGATTTTTGGATCTGTTTTTCAATAAATAATTCATCTAGCCTCTGGTTAGATGTGTTTTTGTGTTTTAATTAGTGTTTGTGCCAAGTAATACCTTTGGGATGGCTTACGGTGATAGTTGATTTGATCTTGCTAAAAAACAGAAACATTTGCATCCAGTCGCAGAATTATTTAAATTCACTGGAGCGTGGAAAAAGCCTAAATTTTTTACACAAGATTGATATAGAAATTTCCTATGTTTTACTAATATTTCAGAAATTTTAGACTTACATAAGTATTAGAACAATTCAGATCTTCGCAGACTGTTCTGTTTTTAATAGATTATGTTTTCTTTGTGTTGTTTGCTTATTTTGATGAATCTGTGGGTAGTATCGGGGGGTATGAACCATGGAAATTTTGGAATACAGTAGATATTACACCAATATAAATGAATAATGAGTTCACAACAGTACCAAAAGTGGTGATTTATTTTCTTATACTAACGGAGCTTATGAGATTTTCTGTTGAGTTTTGTGTTGTGAAGTTTTCAAGTTTTGGGTAAGGATTTGATGGACTATGGAATAAGGAGTGGCAAGAGCCTAAGCTTGGGGATGCCCAAGGAACCCCAAGGTAATATTCAAGGACAAACAAGAGCCTAAGCTTGGGGATGCCCCGGAAGGCATCCACTCTTTCGTCTTCGTCTATCGGTAACTTTACTTGAGGCTATATTTTTATTCACCACATGATATGTGTTTTGCTTGGAGCGTCTTGTATGATATGAGTATTTACTTTTTAGTTTGCCACAATCATCCTTTCTGTACACACCTTTTGAGAAGGACATGCATGAATCGTGATTTATTAGAATACTCTATGTGCTTCACTTATATCTTTTGAGCTAGGCAATTTTGCTCTAGTTCTTCACTTATATGTTTTTAGAGCACGGTGGTGGCTTTATTTTGTAGAAATTATTGAACTCCCATGCTTCACTTATATTATTTTGAGAGTCTCTAAACAGCATGGTAATTTTCTTTGGTTATGAATTTAGTCCTAATATGATAGGCATCCAAGAGGGATATAATAAAAACTTTCTTATAAAGTGCATTGAATACTATGAGAAGTTTGATTCCTTATGATTGTTTTGAGATATAGAGATGGTGATATTAGAGTCATGCTAGTGAGTAATTGTGAATTGCAGAAATACTTGTGTTAAGGTTTGTGATTCCCGTAGCATGCACGTATGGTGAACCGTTATGTAACGAAGTTGGAGCATAAGGTATTTTTTGATTGTCTTCCTTATGAGTGACGGTCGGGGATGAGCGATGGTCTTTTCCTACCAATCTATCCCCCTAGGAGCATGCACGTAGTACTTTGTTTCGATGACTAATAATTTTTTGCAATAAGTATGTGAGTTCTTTATGACTAATATTGAGTCCATGGATTATACGCACTCTCACCCTTCCACCTTTGCTAGCCTCTCTAGTGCCGCGCAACTTTCGCCGGTACCATACACCCACCATATACCCTTCCCCAAAACAGCCACCATACCTACCTATTATGGCATTTCCATAGCCATTCCGAGATATATTGCCATGCAACTTTCCACCGTTCTGTTTTATTATGACACGCTTCATCATTGTCATATTGCTTTGCATGATCATGTAGTTGACATTGTATTTGTGGCAAAGCCACCTTTCATAATTCTTTCATACATGCCACTCTTGAGTCATTGCACATCCCGGTACACCGCCGGAGGCATTCATATAGAGTCATATTTTGTTCTAAGTATCGAGTTGTAATTTTTGAGTTGTAAGTAAATAAGAGTGTGATGATCTTCATTATTAGAGCATTGTCCCATGTGAGGAAAAAAATAAAATGGAGGCCAAAGAAGCCAAACAAAAAAAAGAAAAAAATGAGAGAAAAAGAGAGAAGGGGCAATGTTACTATCCTTTTTTCCACACTTGTGCTTCAAAGTAGCACCATGATCTTCATGATAGAGAGTCTCCTATGTTGTCACTTTCATATGCTAGTGGGAATTTTTCATTATAGAACTTGGCTTGTATATTCCAACGATGGGCTTCCTCAAATTACCCTAGCTCTTCATGAGCAAGCAAGTTAGATGCACACCCACTTAGTTTTCTTTTGAGCTTTCATAAACTTATAGCTCTAGTGCATCCGTTGCATGGCAATCCCTACTCACTCACATTGATATCTATTGATGGGCATCTCCATAGCCCGTTAATAAGCCTAGTTGATGTGAGACTATCTCCCTCTTTTTTGTCTTCTCCACAACCACCATATTCTATTCCACCTATAGTGCTATATCCATGGCTCACGCTCATGTATTGCATGAAAGTTGAAAAGGTTTGAGAACACCAAAAGTATGAAACAATTGCTTGGCTTGTCATCGGGGTTGTGCATGATTTGAATATTTTGTGTGATGAAGATGGAGCATAGCCAGACTATATGATTTTGTAGGGATAAACTTTCTTTGGCCATGTTATTTTGAGAAGACATAATTGCCTTGTTAGTATGCTTGAAGTATTATTGTTTTTATGTCAATATTAAACTTTTGTTTTGAATCTTATGGATCTTAACATTCATGCCACAATAAAGAAATTACAAGGATAAATATGTTAGGTAGCATTCCACATCAAAATTTTTGTTTTTATCATTTACCTACTCGAGGACGAGCAGGAATTAAGCTTGGGGATGCTTGATATGTCTCCAACGTATCTATAAATTTTGATTGTTCCATGCTATTATATTATCTGTTTTGGATGTTTTATATGCATTAATATGCTATTTTATATTATTTTTGGGACTAACTTATTAACCTAGAGCCCAGCGCCAGTTTCTGTTTTTTTCCTTGTTTTTGAGCTTCGCAGAAAAGGAATACCAAACGGAATAAAACCTTTGCGATGGTTTTTCTTGGACCAGAAGACACCTAGGAGACTTGGAGTGCAAGTCAGAAGAGCCACGAGGCGGCCACAAGGGTGGAAGGTGCGCCCCCCTACCTTGTGGGCCCCTCGGTGACCCCCTGACCTAGATCTTCCTCCTATATATTCACATATATTCCCAAACCACCAGAAGCATCCACGGAAACACTTTTCCACCGCCGCAACCTTCTGTTCCCGTGAGATCCCATCTTGGGGCCTTTTCCGACATCCTGCTGGAGGGGGATTCGATCACGGAGGGCATCTACATCAACTCTATTGCCCTTCCGATGAAGCGTGAGTAGTTTACCTCAGACCTACGGGTCCATAGCTAGTAGCTAGATGGCTTCTTCTCTCTCTTTGATTCTCAATACCATGTTCTCCTCGATGTTCTTGGAGATCTATGCGATGTAATCTTCTTTTGCGGTGTGTTTGTCGAGATCCGATGAATTGTGGATTTATGATCAGCTTATCTATGAATATTATTTGAATCTTCTCTGAATTCTTTTATGCATGATTTGATATCTTTGTAATTCTTTTCAAACTATCGGTTTAGTTTGGCTAACTAGATTGGTTTTTCTTGCAATGGGGGAAGTGCTTAGCTTTGGGTTCAATCTTGCGGTGTCCTCACCCAGTGACAATAGGGGTAGCGAGGCACGTATTGTATTCTTGCCATCGAGGATAAAAAGATGGGGTTTACATCATATTGCTTGAGTTTATTCCTCTACATCATGTCATCTTACTTAAAGCGTTACTCTGTTCTTCATGAGCTTAATACTCTAGATGCAGGCAGGAGTCGGTCGATGTGTAGAGTAATAGTAGTAGATGCAGGCAGGAGTCGGTCGATGTGTGGAGTAATAGTAGTAGATGCAGGCAGGAGTCAGTCTACTTGACACGGACGTGATGCCTATATTTCATAATCATTGCCTTAGATATCGTCATAACTTTGCGCTTTTCTATCAATTGCTCGACAGTAATTTGTTCACCCACCGTATTATTTGCTATCTTGAGAGAAGCTTCTAGTGAAACCTATGGCCCCCGGGTCTATTTTCCATCATATAAGTTGCCGATCTACTATTTTCCATCATATAAGTTTCCGATCTACTATTTTGCAATCTTTTACTTTCCGATCTATAAACCAAAAACCCCAAAAATATTTACGTTGTCTTTTGTTTAGTTTTATCTATCTCTATCAGATCTCACTTTTGCAAGTGACCGTGAAGGGATTGGCAACCCCCTTATCGCATTGGGTGCAAGTGTTTGATTGTTTGTGCAGGTATTGGTGATTTGTGCGTTGTCTCCTACTGGATTGATACCTTGGTTCTCTAACTGAGGGAAATACTTATCTCTACTTTGCTGCATCACCCTTTCCTCTTCAAGGAAAAAACCAACGCAAGCTCAAGAAGTAGCACTTATAGCCCATTTTCCGGGCAAGCCCGAATGCATCCCTCCTCGTCTTGAAAGTTTCCGGCCCAGCAGGGCGTAGAAAAGCAAGTAGGACTACGTTTGTTATTCTGCAAAAAACAAAATAGCTGGGCTAGCCATTTTCAGAAAGGAAAAGAAAACTGGGCTGGTCATGTGGTGAACATATGAAATAAAAGCCTGGGCTAGACGGGCCACAGCTCCCGCATAACCTAGTTGATACCCTTCTCTATCTCGAAAAAAAATACTGCGCGCGTTACTGGGTCCCGGGTGTCTGCCGCTCCTTGTGAAGTTATCTCGCTTTTTGACTACGTTGATAGTAGCGTGCGACCCAGATGTCAGGAAACCATCAGGAGGAACCCTTTTCTTTTCTTGTAATAAAGGAGGCACTTGCTTGCCTACTGCCATGATCCTGGTGGGTCCCTACTGTCATCCTCGCCATGTACAGTCATCTCCTTTTTCCTCTCGGTTGTTGACCGTGTTGACAACACCAGAGGGCGGCGCCGCGGCGAGCGAAAAAAGGCAGAGGACGATGGTGAGGCATCAGACAGGAATGAATAGGAGCCGGGGAAGATGCGCAGAGTTTTAGGGTGCGATGTGGCCACGATGCATGCGCGGCAGCACAGCCAGCCGTGGGAGGCGGGAGCAGGCGGTCCCGCCGGCGCTGGTTTGGGTCTGGCGGCTGGAGGAAGAAGAGACTGAAGAAACACGACAGACGTTGAATGTCAATCCAACGGTCAAGGTTGGCACAATCGTTTGTTGACTAAGCCGACACCAAGTAGCATACTATTTTATATATAGGAAGAAAAGAAAAACTGGGCTCATTCGCAAGATAACATTCCCGAAACTGCGAACGTTTGATCTTGCGTCGCAACTAAAACTACGAGGAAAATGCGTTCGTTTGTCGTTCTCCTCCCAGGGAACGTTCTCCACATAAGTGTCTAGCACCCTTGGTTTTCAACCGAGAGGTCTTGGGTTCGAGTCCCAGGAACCCTCAATTTTCTCCTCCTTCCTTCCTCGCAAAAAAATAAATAAAAGAAAATCAAAGACTTGAGAAGGCGTACAGAACAAGCTAGTGTACCAGTAAAGAGACGTTGCTGAGTTTTAGAAAAAGAGAGACGTGCTCCTGTAGCTGGTTTGAATCCAAACCTAGACTATGGCTATATATGGTGCTATGCTACTCTGAAAGTAATGAAACTGAAATATCCAATGTTCGCTTCTCCTCTTCTCTACTTACTCTGCCTAGCATCAGAAGCTCTGGCCGCAGCAACCATGTCCACTGGCGGCTCGTCCACTTGCTCTTCAGCAGGCAACAACCAAATATGCGCCAAGTCGCCACCCGTACCATCGCCTGTGGGTCTCAACACACCCCCGCCGGCACACGCACCGCAGCCGGTTGCTCATCGCAACCCGCTGTCGTTGGTGTGGTGCCACTGTTGCAAATCACGCAGAGTCATCCATCGCGTCTCAACCACAATCCTCAACCCTAGCCGAGTCTTCTACAAATGCCCGAATCATGGGGTAATAATATGTTTAAGTGTCGTTCCGCTGCTTTCAGTTGCTAATTTTTTTAATAGTTTGGTTGATGATCTTCCAATTTGATTCGTGCAGAAAAGGGAAGATTCGTGTGATTTGTATTTTTGGGAAGTTGCTGATGTGGGGGAATGCAACTACACTAATTATTTGGTTAGCCAAGGAATCCCAGTACCAGCAGGTTGGGGTGTTGGACAAGTAACTGAAGGAACGGCAGAACAGGAAGATGCAGAGCAGAAGGTTAAAGATGCAGTTCCTCTGATCATGGCCAAGCAATAGCTGCTGAACGGCCTTGACAGCAATGAGGAGATGAAAGAGCTTGTGAAGATAATGGGCAAAATCGATGTGCTCTGTAGGATGATTGTCTCTTTATTTGCAGTGTATGTAGCACTCGTGATGTATTCAGTGGCTATGCCATGAGCACTTTGCTGAAACTAGTAATGAATGAAACCTGTTTAGCAGGCTGGGCGTAGTGTTGTGAACATCTAATGATTTCTATTAACGGAAATCGGGGGGGGGGGGGTATCCCCTTTTGCTCATAAATAAATAAATAGCAAAGGCCCTTTTGCTAATAAATAAATTAGCAGAGACCATGTCGGGTCAGCTTTGTTCCCATTCGAAAACGTCGAGCAAATTGCACTCCAACAGCAAACTATGTCATCAAGTACAAGTTTCACAGCCAAATATGAGTACAACTAAACAACAATGTCATCATGTTTTAGTCGTCATACAATCACCAAACACAAATCAACATACATAATAAGTGATGTTCTCACAGCAAAATACTAAACAACAACTTCATCAGGTTTCAGTTGTCATAGCAAACACAATTTCACATAGTAGATAAAAAAATGTCTTTTGATAGGCAAATATGAGAAAATCAATCTAATCATCATCCGCAGCAGCAGCGTCAACATCTTCGCCATGTGTATCAGTCTGAATCGTAATCCCCCCCAGTGTCATCTTCTTCTTCATCCTCAATGCCCTCGAACATTGGTGTCTTATTGATCAACTCTCGTATGTCCACAGCCCGACTGGCAATCTTTTCGCCAGCGTCATTGACGTGATGGTTCTCAAAGATATTAGGAACATCTGTGGAATCTTCTACATCAGGAGCAGTGTAAGCATCATCTTGTTGTGCAACTTCATTAAACGAATTCCTCTGCTCAAACCTTTGCAATACTCTCCAGTCATCGCTACGTGCAAATGTGTCTCCAAGAAAAATATTTGTGTTGCTTGATTTGCCAAAATAAAAGGCTCGTAGGTCTGGTACTCCGCCTTAACATTGATGGATTTGAAATAATCATCAGCTCTGGGTTTTGAGATCCTGGAAAACAGGTTATACCAACGACAGCACAACAGAACCACACACCGATGAACCTTGAAACTGGAGATATACTGCAACTGAACAATGTCTGTTATGTTAGCATACATTTCAGTTATCTCTTCGCCGTACTTATCCGTGCTCATGATGGAACTGTTTTGTGTCTTCCTGCCTTCGTCGCGTGCAAGGGTGTTGTAGCTCACATCTCCAACAACGCAAGATTCATAATGTCTTACCCGAGTATCAGGACCCATTGCTAGTGCGTAAAGGGCATCATTAACTGCCTGCCCATCCTCCCGCATCTTCTTAACCTATGGTTAGAAAATAGACAAGCTGATCATCTTATGTACTCAATATATTAAAAAAACTGACAGTGCAATTCAAAAGCTTACATGGCTCTTGAACCATTTCGCAAATCCTGCCATAACCAGTTTGTCAATGTTTCTTGGATTTTGCGGTAGTAACTCCTTTTTGTAGATATTGCACAACATAGTGATCGCATCAAACATCTAAATATATAAGAATGTGCTGCATGTTTAGTAGATTATGATGTATAAGCTGCAGTACTTAGCACTTACTCGATATAAGGTAGAATCTCAGGACAGTTATTCAACACATACCAAACCATTTTGTCCAAATCTTTAGGTTTGTCATCTTGTCGACTCTTCCCTATAACTCAAACAGAACAATCGAAAACATTGAGCTCGGGATTGTCTTCACCCACCTCTTTGCTAAGCTCATCAGCTGTTTCAATGTAATTTGAGCAGAATGTCAACGCTTCTGTAGCAATGTAGGCCTCTGCAATGGAACCCTCGGGTCTAGCTCTGTTCCTAACATAGCCCTTGAAAGTGCCTAGCTGCCTTTCAATAGGGTACATCCAGCCATACTGTACTGGACCTCTAAGCAGTGCCTCATCAGGTAGATGAACAACCAAATGCACCATCACATCAAAGAAGGCTGGAGAATATATCTTCTCAAGGTCGCATAGGATAGTTGGTATCTTGTCTCTAAGACGCTCACAAAGCATCTATCCTGATATTTCTACTGCAGAGTTCCCTGAAGAATTATCCCAACTCTGCAACTACTCTGTATAAGTCAGGGCGGCCCAATCCTCTAAGGATAATAGGTAAAACCCTTTGAAGTAGGATGTGGCAGTCATGAGTTTTCAACCCTTGTATCTTGTTTCCATCTGCACTGACTCTCCTTTCAGGGTTGGAAGAAAATCCATGTGGGAATCTCGCACGTGACAGGACCTTGCAGAATTCTTTTCTTTTTACCTTGTCCAAGATGTACACAGCTGGTGCCATATCCCGTGGTTTACCTTCATCTTCCACCTGCAAATCCTTTCTGATACCCAGGTGTGTCAAATCAATCCTAGATTTTAAGGTATCTTTCGTCTTGCCTTCAATATTAAGAAGTGTGCCGATAATGCTGTCACATATATTTTTCTCGATGCGCATCACATCAAGATTATGCTGCAGATCCAAATCTTTCCAATACTCCAAGTCCCACAAAGTGGACCTGCGGGTAAACAATAATCTCTCTTCTGCCCTGCCATGATTCCTTTTCCCGCTACCATTATCAGGATGGTTTCCTGGTGTAATATGCCTGACCTTCTCTAATTCCACTTGCAACTCATCGCCGGTGAGCCTCTTTGGCGCATCACGGTTTTCATGCTTTGCATTGAACACATGTCTTTGGTATTTTGTAGGACACGGCTTGTCCTTGGCAAGGAAACGGCGGTGTCCAATGTAACAGATCTTGCTAAGTATTGCGTATGACAGCGGATTCTTGTCACAGCAAACACATGCATTGTAACCATGTGTCATTCGCCCTGACATAGTGCCCAAACCGGATAATCATGGATGCACCAAATTATAACAACACGCGGAAAGAAATCAGCTGGTGGGCTGCTATATAGGTCTCGAGTGAGAACACCCCTCCATAGCTGTTGAAGTTCCTCCACAAGAGGCTCCATGAATAAATCAAAATCCTTTCCAGGACTTTTTGGACCTGGGATGAGCAAGGCCATCATGTAGTTTGATTCTTTGGTGCAGACATTTGGAGGCATGTTGTAAGGGATAACAAGCACTGGCCACATGCTATATGTGGCGCTCTGGTGGCCAAATGGGTTAAATCCATTTGTAGCTAAGCCAAGTCTAATGTTTCTCGGGTCAGCAACAAACTTTTTGTGTTTCTGATTGAAGCTTTTTGAGTCACTACCATGAGATGGATGGCTCATTACATTCTAATCTCTGTACTCCTGGTTCCTAGAATGCCACAGTACATCCTCTCTTGTTTCAGCATCATGAAACAACCTCTGCAATCTTGGTATAATTGGAAAATGTCTCAGAACATTATGAGGAATCCTCTTCACAGCATCGTCATCTTTCCATCTTGATGATTTGCATTTTGGGCATTCACTTAAGTTGGTATAATCCTTCCGGAACAGAACACAATTATTCTTAGAAACATGGATCATATCATATCCAATTCCAACTGCATGAAGGAAATTCTTCATTTTACTGTAGGTGTGTGGCAGCTCAGACGCATCTGGGAAAGATTTGCGGAAAGTAGCCAACATCGTATCGAATGATTTGCGGAAAGTAGTATATCTCCGCTTAGATGTCTTCACCTGAAGAAAGGTGACCATAGCTGAGAATACTGATAGCTTATTTCCTGGGGTGACAGCCACGTTGCATTGTTCCAACATGCGGGCCCACCATTTTTCTTCTGCAGGTGAAAGTTAATGAAATGCGTGAGAATTTCGTAGCATTGTTTCAATGTTGGCCAAACTCACTGGCTCCGCCACCACCACCTCCTCCTCCTCTTCCACCTGAGCATCAGGCAGATCAAGATGGTGATCTGCTGCTTCCACATAGTCTGTAACATTGACATTCACAGCTTCACCATGATGAACCCACCTAGTATATGTGACCGACATCCGATACAAGTGTAGATGATTTTGCACAGTTGACTAGGGTCTTGTAACTGAATTCATACAACTGCTACACGGGCAGAGCACATCTGATTTCGCACCACCGTACTCAGCTCTAATAAAGTTCATGAAGTTTTCAACCCCCTCGACATATGCAGTGGAGAATCTTCGAGCAGAAGTTATCCAAGTCATGTCCATCTCTTAGACATACAAATTAGTTCTTCTACTAGATATTATAGGAAAAAATATATGCTTTTTGATGAAGTCCTGAAAAAAATACCTAGGTCGATGTCTAAAGCAATGGCAAGACATTTGGACAAGCAGATCTAAGTAACAAAATATATGTAAAGCTAATTCAACAAACAGATTTGAGTGCTAAATTATGGCAGGCTGTTTCAGTAGTCAATGAGGTCGAGCACACAGGCATCGAAGGCCATCTCAGCAACAAAGATCGAGTATAAAATGGTGTAGAGCTATTTCACCTAACAGATTGGCTACTAGACCATGGCAATCTACGTCACAATAAATATTTGGCAGGATATTTTAGCAACTAATCAAGCATGGCATGCCATCTCAGCTAAGCAGGTTGAGTGCAGAACAGGGAAAGGAAGCTTCTTAAGCAGAGCATACTGACTGTAAACTATTTCGGCAAACAGTGAGATTAACAGCGTCTATCAGCTAACATTCAGCACTACTCCGGCATGCACGGGGCCTCGGTCTAGAATGCGTGTATCGTGGGAGAAGCTGACCGCCATGCATCTCCACAAGAACGTCACGAACGGTGGTGGCGCGGCTAGAGGACGGCAGTCTACAATAGCGTACTGTGGGAGCAAGAGGATCGCCGTGCATCCCCTCGACGAACCGCGGCGCCGACGTATCGGCGCGGCAGGGAGGGTGGCTTTGGCGGAGCGAACGAAGTGGAGAGGGCCGGGGGGAGGGGGGTTTGGGGAATATTATTGGCTAGCTGGCCGAAGGGCGGTTGAATTTTGGGGGGGGGGGGATTTTCGCGCGGTGGGCGGGGGAGTTTGGCGCATGGTCGGTTTCTCCAAGTGCGGTCCCACATGTTAGTGAAGACGCAAGTTGAAGCGCATTCCGTTTGCGTGAGCCGTGTGCAGGACCGACCGTGTGAGGGGTGCAATGCGACCGCGACAGGCGTGCTGTGAGTGTACCGCCTTTTTCCCTTTTAAACTTGGTGCTTCACGCGATCCATCGATACTACTACTAGTAATCCGGTAATCCCGACTAAAACGGCGGGGTCGAGTCTTTTCCCGCGCGATATGATGGGAGGTTGGCTTAGTTGGTTTTTTTAGGACGAGTAATGCTACACCTACATAATCCCAGTTACGTAATTAACGTAATGTGAAACGTGTGGGCTGTTGATTGGAGATTGGGGGGAGGGAGGGGCCCACCACCATGAAAATCAGGGGGGAGAGAGAGGCAATTTACGTTAACCCTTTCGTAGGTTCCCGTAGATGTAGAAAGATGTGAAATGCATGAACGTGTAGTGGACGTACTATTGGAGTGCCTAAGATAAATTGCGTATGTAGACCCTATGTGTTTATTTACTTCGCATGTTAGCTTTGTCTCGGGTCAAACCTTCTAAGTTTATACACACAAAAACGAATCATCATTCCATATATTTTCATACTCCTACAATATATCTTACTATTATTGTGAAAGTTCATATACACCGGACGAGATTCATGCAAACACGGCAGATTTTCATTACATTTCGAACTTTTATAGGACAGAAAAATAAAAGAAACCCGACCCTAAACCTTTTCTACGACGGCGACCGGCGTCCTCCATCTGCCATCTCCATGTACGGGGGCGGGGTTCAAGACCCGTGAAGTGAAGGTGCGGTCTCCGGCGAGGAAGAGTAGAACACGGGAGACGGACCGGCCAGTTGGCACACCATGCCCTGCCGCCTCCCATGCCCTACTCATCCTCGGAGGATTCCCCGACCTCGGTAGTACCGGTGGATGTGAGGTCAATGATGATGGACGTGGATGGTCCGTCGCTTCACCTACAACATGAGCCACCAAACGTTGGATGGCGGCAAGTAGGACGCGTGGCTGACGGTGCTCCCGTCGTCGGCCGCCAGTGTGGCCACCGCTTGTGTGGTCGCGTCCATGTCCGACTACGCTGCTATTGCGTTGTGAGCGGTGACTTGAGCGAGGGCGGCGACCTTGAGCTTCATCCCCAAAGACAAGCTCGCCCACAGAGCTATCGCGCTCGCGGTCATGGTGGATGTGGTGCCATCGTGCCAGGTAGCAGGAGGATGCGTTATGGTGTGGAGTTTAGCTGGGCGTTGCCGCTTTAAGTAGCGCAATCCAGTGAGGCCAAGCGTCCGGGTGCGTCATTAAGTCGCCGGAGTTGGTTCCTCGGGCACCGAGCCTCTTAATGACGGCATACGGACGGACGGCATGAATGCGGGTAGTTGGCGCCGGCTGGGAACGCACCGCGCGACGGCGCGAGGGACGAGGGTTTTTGGTGTGCCAGGGTAGTCAGCTGCACTCGTGGCAACGTTGGAGATGCCCTTTGCTCACATGCGATCCCCACATGTCATTGAAAAAGCAAGATGACCCGGCGCGGTTTCAGGTCCTGGGGATGCAGTTGGCCGCGCTAGAACACTCCGCGGACGCGGCGCGGCGCGCGCGCACTTCGGCGCCCCGTGCATCCTCGATGAGCCGGGTGTTGATCTGCTGGTCGTACCATAGCACTAACGCCACCCTCGGCACCCTAAAGCCAAGCGTGTCCAGCGACGATGAGTGTGTCGCTCACCGCGGTCGCCGTGTCCAGAGGCAGTGCGGGAGCTGTGCCACGTTGCTGGCCCCCACGACCCACATGAACGGTTGCCGGTGGCAAGGAGGTCGTGGGCCAGCTCCTCCATTGGACTAGTCTGCGCCATGTCATCCCGACAGGTGTGCCCCACATGTCGGTTTCCCTGTTTTCCTGGCCAAATTCGAGCGTCAGTGCTCCGCGTTACGCATTAGGCGTAGAACAGGTGGTTTTTGTGCCCTGGTTCAAATGTGGTACCGTACCAAGTTGTTACCCTAGCCCCAAGTGTGGTGGTTTTGGGTACGGTACCACCCTTTTCCTTTTCAACTAGTGAAGCGTAGCACTTGATTAAGTAGCCGGATAGTGTGCTAATGTAGGTGTCCAACTGTTTGAAGGAATATTTGAGGTGTGCCCGGTCCGTGCCCGCATTTAGGGGTCCAACTTACCATGTTCCGGCAGTAGTAACTATATACTAGTCCCTGCGTACTCCCTCTGTTTTTATTTACTCTGCATTTTAGCTTTGCTCAAAGTCAAACTTTGTAAACTTTGACAAAGTTTATAGACAGAAATAATAACATATACAATAACAAATCAATACCATTAGATTCATTATTGAATATACTTTCACATCATATAGATTTGCTATTGTAAATGTTCATATTTTTTCTATAAATTTGTTCAAATTTTATGAAGTTTGACTTCAGTCAAACCTAATATGCAGAGTAAATAAAAACGGAGGGAGTATCTTACTCCGTGACCAAGATGGAAGGGAAAACGAGACAACTTTATGTTTATTTGAGTCATTCAAGTATAATCATGTGGCATTGCTTATTTCTCATTCCTCTCCAACCCTCTTCTCCATCGATCATGCCGCCCTCCGGTCGAGTCCATCCTCACGCATGCCTCATTTGAACATTCCGCCGAGTATCATTCGCATGTGGGCCTAGACCATGCTTGTATTTCCAATGTTGTAATTTGTCCGACATGCATACAGACAAACAGTTCATTTAAAGTTTCGCTTTGCCTCCACTACGTGTCGCTTCCCATCTTAGTTTTGACATCCCATTCGGTTCATGCCCCAACACATCTTGACGAGATCGATTGATGTTGAGAGATCAAGTGCGTGTCGTGTAAGGAGATAAAGGTTTGGTGTGTTTCTATGATAGAAATGACCCGGGGTGGGGGGTCTGTGTGTATCGGAGGGAGTATATTGTACGTTCAAAAGCAAAACGAACGTACTGTACCCACCCTAGTCCTATTTCAATCGATCTCCAGACCCCGAGATGAAACCGAGAGAGAACGAGTGGGTGCATGTGTGATACCTAAGGCGGATTCAAAATTTTGAACCGGTGATCATAGCATCAACAAATCATATATAAAGGGTATTCAATGTTCGTTTCACTTTTGAATGTACAATATACTCCCTCTGATCCTTTCCAGTTTACATATAAGTTTTACGTGTAGTCAAAGTATCTCTACTTTGACCAAACTTACAGAAAAAAGTATCAACATTCAGCAACGCCCAATCAATATTGTTAGATTCATACGTACTCCTAGATTTGTATTCAAACAGAGATGGTTTCCATTTTGATTTCAAACACGTGAATGTGCTTGTTCTCGCGCATGCTCTTCCTGCTAGGATTTTGCCACGTATAGCCAGTCCAATAGTAACTTTTTTTAAGCTCCTTGTCCAATAGTAGTAGAAGTAGTAGTACTAGTGGAGTACTGACAACATCTGTAGTAGAGTATGCAGTGCTCATAGTACTATTAGTATACTCCCTCCTTTTTTATTTACTCTGCATAAAACAGAGGGAAACACTCGTTCGACCTCTCTCTCTTCTAGTAGTATAAATGACGCGGGCGGGGGAGGGGGAGGGATGTCGGTTTGCTCTCAACTGCGGCCCCACAACCGAGCGAAAACGCAAGACGAAGCGCGTTCCATTCGGTGAGCGACGTGGAGGGTCCAGCGTGCCGGGGTGCAACGCGAACGCGACAAGAGTGATGTACACCGTCCGTTCCTGATGAACTTGCATACTTCCAGTACTCCTTTTTTTAACACAGTACAGACGCAAGCGCTCATACATGCGCGCATACACTCACCCCTATGAACGCACACACGCACACCCTACCCCTATGAGCACCTTCAAGAGACTGAGCCGTCATACCTCTATCTCTACTCTTATCTCTACTCTCGGTGATGATGGTGTGCCTGCCATCTTGCAATATAGACCATCCGATCTATATATGACGGATAGAAAGCAAACTATGGCAATTTTGCAAAAGGATACCCGCACCTCTATCGTTCATCCTTATCTCCCACAACTTCATTGTTGAGTAATTAAAAAAGGAAGCCTCTAGAACAATCTGGCATGGTGGCTACTGCCGGCGTCGTCCATCCCCATGCCTCCACTAAGTCCGACCACCAATCACCACCGTGCCCCACTCCTCCTCACCTTATCTCTCATCTTTCTTGAGATATCACTTTTTGATGAAATTCTCGAGATACCATTTTTCGATGAAATTCTCAAGATATCATAAAAAAATGCATCCTGATGTTCTGTGCAATGCACGGGCATCTTGCTTGTCATCTTGAGATTTATGAAGTCACCGCCTTGTCGTCGACAGGAACGTTGGGGAGGTCTGGACGTAATGCCACATGAAACTCCAAAACTTTGGTTCCATCCCACCCCACAACTCTCCAGGCTCTAGCCGTCCGGCTTTGCAAACTCCGCACGGTCAAAACCGATTAACCGGTCGTCACCGAAACCACTACTCACACGAGAACCTTCGCTGCTCGGCCTACGCCAACTACTTGCCGGCCGGTCACCACTGCCCCAAAACCACATCTCCTCTCGAGCACATTCCCCCACCTTTCGATCCCCTAGCCCGCATCAACCATCCCCTAGTTCGCCGGAAAGCCATGGTGCACCGCAAGATCACATACTACAAGATGCTGACACCGGAGCACCGCGTAGAAATCGTGCCGGCGGTTGGCGCCACAGACCTCCGTTCCCAAGCTCGCTTTGTGGCGGGCCAATCCCCGAGTTCTCTGGAGCCAAGCTCCGAGGAGGAGGAAGCCGATCCAATGTTCATGGCGGAGGTCGCGGTGCAGAAGGCCCCCGATGCATTTGAGATGATGGACGTTGACTTCGTGCCGGCGTTCGGGTCCCCCATGGTGCAGGCGGACCAGCGGCTCAACCTGGCGATCTTAAAGGAGGACCGAGAGGTGGAGGCTCAACTCGACGCGGGGCGCGCGGATGCCGCTGCCATCGAGGCCCTCCTGCAGGTGGAACCGGATGTCGTGGATGCGAACCGGGCGGCGGAGGCTCAACTTGACGCGGAGCGCGTGGATGCCGCTGCCATCGAGGCCCTCCTGCAGGCGGAACCGGACGTCCTGGACTTGAACCGGGTGGCGGAGGCTCAACTCGACGCGGAGCGCGTGGATGCCGCTGCCATCAAGGCCCTCCTGCATGCGGAACCGAACGTCCTGGACTTGAACTGGGCGGTGCTTGTGTCCGTGTAGAGCGCCCGCACGCTCCGCATGAACGAGTAGCTGGAAGCCGAGAACAACCACGGTGCGGAGACACATGTCGGCAGCTACAGCTGGTTCGCGCCGGCAGCCAAAGACGACGAGGCCATCTCGTTCCACGAGCAGTGATAGTTTTTCTTTATGTTGTTGATTTTAGGGATCTTTTGCTATGTAAAAACACATATTTATGCAAGTCGCCTGACTTTCATCATTTGGGTCAGTCGACCATTTCAGGCGGTTGGATGAATATCCTACGTCTCCTAACCCTTATTCTTCCTCACCTCTTCTTCTTCCCCAACAGACCACCGCATGGGCCGTACGGATCTTCCCCAACATGTGGTTGGATAAACATACTGTATGAACGAAAATTATGTGTCAGTGGTAGGATGGCTGAGTTTGGTTTGATCACATGCGATAGCACGTGTCAGTGAGGGTGCGTTCCCTTGGTTGTGTTTGCGACATGCAGGAGCGACTGTGTGTGGGTGCGGTGCGACCGCGACAGCCGTGCGCAAGTGTACCTCCTTTTCATTTTGAAAACTTTAGGCAAGCTTGGCAAAAATGTGTGGCGAAGTATGGCAATGCAAGGCCTAGACCCAAACAGGATACAAGTACGTACGTACTACTTGTGTTAAAAAAGAAAGGCGGGGTTTTCCTTCGTGGCATTGATCAATACAAATCCTCATTTGACGTGTCAATTAATGCGTATTTTTTTCTCACGCCCAAAGAGCTAACCATCTCACTCCTCATTGCTTGATTAATGCAGCGCCATGTAAACCAACCTTCTCACTTCCGCATGCATGCAAGGGTATATTAATTTCCTTGGTTGCTAGTACGAGGCAAACCCCATCAATTTTGCCTCGATTAGTGTTAGTAGCCTTCTGCAAATTGTAATTTTGATACTGGCCTTGTATACAAAAAAATGGAGGTAGTAACTATTTGACTTCCTTCCCCATTGCGGTGGCGTCGACGATATCTCGAACATTCTGGCTTGGCGAAGTGCGTTCGACGGAGCACACCATTGAGGGAGACCACGGTAAGTCGTTCGCAAGTGCCGCCTGCAAGCCGAGACAACCACCTTCTTTGCATCCAGGAAGTCCGTTGAACCAAAGGACGCGTAAATGTACTAGTACTACACAATAGCGTCATCCGTCCAGCTTAGTGCGGTAAGGTGGTTTCTCGAAGAAGATGATGGAGAAGCAGAGTCAGCGAAGGGTGAAATGATGGTTGCTTCATCCGTGCTTTGTGATTTGACGCCTCACTGCTTTGTAATTTGTGATAGAAGGGACAGGGGAGTAGACTATGTGCTCTATACTGTACATGCGTCCAAGCACGGGAGAAAGAGGAGAGAGGTTGCATTTTTCCATTCCTTCAATCAATCAATTAGGGAGCTTCGGTTCCATCTTTTTGGCTTTGGCAGCACCGTCCACAATGGTTCCCATCGATGCCAAAAGCTATTTTCACATTTGGCTACATATTGTGGATGCCCTTAACCGTACCACTTGGTTTTGCTCCTGTGTGCTATCTATACAAATCTCGATTATATTGATCTAAAAAATTATAGTATCAAGATTAGTAAAAAGGAGGTGATTTTGCCACGTGGAAGGCGGGGGAGGTTTCTTATTTTTAGAGGACGTTGGCCTGGCGGTTTGCTAACATGCGGTCCCACGTGTCAGTGCTTTACCAAGCCGATCCGCGTCCCACATGAGGCAGAACAACGGCAGAAGCAACACGTGGTTAACTTGAAGAAGATGAGGGAGAAGCGGATTCAGCAACGAGTGAAATGATGGCTGCTTCGTCCCTCCAACTTCTTTTTTTAGCATTACGTCATCCCTCCAACTTAACGGCGGGAAAGGTGCAGCTTTGTGATTTGACGCCTCATTGCTCATTACTACGCCGACGCCATGACTGGGGTGCTTCACCCCTGCTGCTCTGCACTGTTATTTCAGGTATGGCACGTGGACCCGGTTGCTTGATGTCCCACATGTCGGTGAAAGGAACTAGAACATTTATGAAAGCGAGCGCTCCACTCTTACAACAGAGGAGTACACGACACGGCGGCTCAGTGAACTGTTACTTGTACTGTAGTATACTACTATAGTTTTGCTGTTTCGCACGATCCATCGATACAGACCCGATTAAACAGGCAAGGGCGGGATTTTTCCCGCGCGGTAGATGATACTAGCCATACATTTCAAAGGCAATTTTAATGTATGCAAACTGAATAATTAAGTAACAATAAGAGATCTAGTAAAACTAAAAAGACATATGATTTATTGTGTTAGAGTGTAGTAGTAGTGCTGTATTGCATAGTTGTTAGATGTAACATGCGAGAACGTGTAGAGATGTACTTTTGGAGGGCCTACAGAGAGAAAGTGGGCATAAAGTGGATTCAAATATTTGTATTCGTCTTCATAGCATTTGTAACTCATATCTACAGTTTGTACAGTAGACGTGAATGCTTGTTCGCTCTTACGAAACCAGTACAGCAATAATGGGGTGGCATGCGCCAATTTAGGCACTGGCATGTTGTCCTACTCGGCTCCCCAGAGAGAGCGAGAGAAGAGATAAATACACGGGCGGTCAGTGTATTTCAAGTGAAAAGCGTAATACGGTCACCGGACTTCAGAATACGCTCATTACGGTCACTATATAGGTATTGCGGTGATTATACGATCACTTGCTCACTGTTCAGCATTGGATTGCACTCTGTTGACTGGCCAAATAGTCTGTGTGGCACTATGTTGACTGGTTAAATTGACCACATTCCTTATGGGTCCCACCTATCAGTTCGCATAGGAAAAAGGTGAGATAAACACAAATTTACGCAGGCGCGACAAGACTCCAACCCGTGCGCGGGAACCACCTGGTTGTGTATGTGTTTGTCAGGGCCTAATGTGTGCGCATGCACGTGTAGGTTGAGCACTTGAGCGTGAGAGTGTGTGTTGGTCGTGTGGTGTGTGTATGCATGCGTGCGTGTGTGCGTGTGAGTGTTGCGTGCGTGCGTGGCTGTGTGTACGTGTGAGTGTTGCGTGCGTGCGTGGCTGCGTGTGTTCGTGTGAGTGTTGCGTGCATGCAGTTTGTGTGCATGCGTGCGTGTGTGTATAATCACCACACCAGCTCCTGTGTGTTAAAACAGACGGCTCAGCATACCATTACAAGGCCACCTTGTCCGTTGTGCCCGCGGTCATGGCTTCGAACCACCGTCCAATATTTTTTTATCGTTTGTTTTCATTCTTAAACACGCCGACAGGTGGGCCCAATGGTAGTGAGATAATGTGATGCAACACTAGAGGTGCCACGTGGAGCGTTTAACTGGTCAACTAGTCGTGTCTTGAGCAAATACAGAGTTGTACAGTGAGCCCGTGAATGTATAATAACCACAAAACATAAATGGTGACCGTAAGGAGTGGATTCTGAAGTCCAATGTACGTATCATGCTTTCGCTTCAAATACAATGATCGTCACTGTATATATCACGAGAGAAAGATGAAACATGGGTGAATGTTCTGGGGGCGTAATTTTAGAGGACCTGGAGATAGTTTGTGTGCGTACATGAAAGGGGCGTAGAGGGGGTGTATGCGATGGAGAGAGGGATCCTCTTCGTTTCTCTTTATTATGACTAACTTTATATATAGTATAAAAATATAAAAATTCACAGTGCAGAATAAATATCATTGGGTGCACCATGCAATGCAAATTGACGTTCATACTCCTCCATATAACTTTGTAATGTTGTATATATGTAGAAATTCTAAAATAATTTTTTGGCCACACTTTGTGTGGTTTTATTCAAAAGGAATGTTGTATGCGAAATAAACGTGAAGAGAGGGCTTTCTAGATCAATGGGGTACGTGATGTAGCATGTGTGAATGTGTAGTTGACGTATTTGGCAGGGCCTAGAGAGGTATGTGTATGTATTACGTATTCGAGAGAGGCATGGATAGAGGGGCCAGGGGGGCGTGGGAGAGATAGCACGAGAAACGAGAGAGGTCTAGAGAGAGAGAGACGAATAGGATGTCACGGCGAGAGATGCCCTTGAGTGTGTATATACAAGGGGGGAGGGGATAGAGGCACGAGGAGAAAATATTTTGTGTGGTGTCTGTGTTGGTATGTGTGGGTGTGAGAAGATAACGAGACCTGGGGGCAGAGGGTGTGTCACCGCGCGAGGTCCAGTGGGCCGAGGTGAGGCTCTTGGTTTGGTTCCGTCCTGCGCCACATTGGTCGGCCCGTGACGCATTTAGGGAGACCCATGGAGGACTAGTCGTACAAGACAAAGATACCAGAGTCGTGAAGGACTCTGTGTCCACTGACAAAGCCGGCTAGGATTTGTAACCCTAGGTCCTCGGACTAAGGTAACCCCTTATCTCTGATATTATCATTCATCCAACCTAACTTTAAGGGGCATCCTACAGAATGCTCTGCTAGAATCATACTCGTCAATTAGGAAGAGAGGTGGAGACAATGCGTGCGAGACAGGCCTAAAGATAATGTGCGTGCGGGAGACATGTAGGCAGGTCTATGTATATAGAAAGGGTCGATGGGGATTGTGCGTGTGTATGCTTGTGAGAGGAAGAGTGCTTGTGATAAAGGTTAGTGAAAACAGACATAAATGGTTGCGAGAGGGAGGGAGGGTTATATCGAGGGCATGTATGCGGGAAAGATACCTCGGGAGAGAGTGTGTGAGCATGTGTGAGAGACCACCGATGGATATACACTATGTGCGCGTATGTGTGAGAGAGAAAGTCAGCGCGTGTGTGAGGAGGGGCCTATGGAGAGTGAAACTACATGTAAAAGATTGATGTACACATTGATTAAAAAAATAAATTGTATCCAAATATTAGGATGGGATCATGATATTTGCAATTCGCGTAAGGAACGGTCATTGATCCATCAGACATCTATATTCTATCAAATTTGAGCATGTCTATGTTATTATTCGACATAATTGATCCACAAAGTTAGTATTTTGAACTCCAGACAATGCATCGCTTTAGCAATCGAATATAAACGTGAGTATAGTTCATGTTGTGTGTGTAAAGCACATTATACATACAAAAGTTACACAATGAACATTATAAATAGCTAGCTATGAACTAGCATACATTTGAATTCAACTTAAGGTGGTTTAGAAAATTCGAATTCAACATGAAGTCCATTCAATTATTTGAATTCGAGATCATGGCATTTGTAAATCATACCTAAATTATGGGGGCACCAATCTTTGCTCTGCTTTTGTACATAACAGCATATATAGTCGTGTACAAAATAGATTCAAATTTACCTCCTCCATTCCAAAATAATCGTAGTTATAGGATTTTCAAGTGTCAAAATTTCAAAAAGAAGCGCATAATTTAATGAGGTTTTCAAACATACAAGGTCAAATTTAACGTTGTCTATTTAGGTCAATCCTCAAAGTTCAAGAGTACTCTAAACGTGAATGCTTCTGTTTCAAAATTTCGAACGAAGCGCCAAAAGAGCCTCTACTCACCCGAAACCACATGAGACCAATGTTTCGTAGAAGGAAATTACTTTTCTAACTCCGACCTGTGAAGCCTGCTGGCCCGACGTCTATAGGTCTAAACTGGGGTAGGTTTGTAACTTCATCTAGACACCACGCAACCGCCTCCGAAAAACATTCATACACCATGGCCGCCTAAACACACATTGGCTCGGCCGAAATTGCTCCCGCCCACTATTTGGGACACCCGGGATTACCGTCCTACCCCCGACCCGCAGTAGGTCCGAAATTTAAGAGGGGTGCAAAGTTTGTACTTTCCCCAAATTTCAAACAAGCGCGTCCCATCTGTTCAAAAAAAAACAAAAACAAGCGCGTCCCAGACCGAAACATGGTTCCCCCTTAGCTCCCCCCGCCACGCCCGCCCCCATCCGATTCCCCATTCGTACTCCGTGGGTGCCAAAACTACCTCTCCACCAGCCGCGAAACCCCGGCGTCCTCCGTCCGCCACCCCATCCCACCCATCAACCGCCGCCCTCCTCCATCATGCCGGAGCCGATACCCCGACGTCGCCGTCCACCGCAACCGCAACCACAACGCCCTTCATGGCTAGTAGTTGAAGCCGAGGCCGAGCTGCCTCCAGGACGCCGACGTGTGCCGTACCCAAGCCAGTTCAACCACGCCGTCCTGTGCTTCATCGCTGCCGCTCCAACGTCGCCACCGTCCACCGCACCGGATCTGTTCCCGCTACGCCGTCCTTCGCCGCCTCGGATCTGCTTCCCCTCCGCCGACAGACAGCCACCGCAACACAGTCAACAATTTGTCCATGGGTTCGTCCAAGGCTCCACCCTCCTCCAAAACATCAGTTCCCCTGGTAAAAAGAAGAACATCGTCGCGATATCAGGAGGACACAGCACTGGCAACCAGAAATGGTACTCCTCTTCTCTTATTCGTGCAAATCTTACGTGTCTGCTTGCATGGTATTCATCCCAGAGAACACACTAGTTGACCGCTTCTTCCTACACCTTCTTCCTGATACTAGATGTTCCTAGTAACTCGCGATGCACAAGGTTTCTCCTCATATACTATTTCACCTTAGCTAGAGGTCCGTCACCCCCCTTGATTTCAATTCTTGGTCAGTTGATTCCCAATTAAAGGAAGCATTCCCTGGTGCAACATGCACTAGTCCGCCTATTACACCGGGGAAGTAGCGCCTCGGTGTTTATCTTAGGGGTGTGTGGGGCCTAGGAGCTGCTGGCGCCTGATCTGGAGGTCGGCCGGGCTTAAAGGGATGGCCGGGGGGCGCTGCCAAGCACGGCGGTGGTGTGAGGTCGAGGGAAGGGCGGAGCGGCGGAGGTAGGGGTCTGGGCCGGTGGTCGCTGGCGGTTCGAGAAAGATCGTCAACAGTGACTGGCAGGAGGTAGACGAAGGCCATCTTCCCGTTCCTTGTAGATCGGACGGTTCATAAAAAAATTGACTGACCTATTTATTTTCTGTCGACTGTTATTTTGATAGGACCACATGTGGTGGTGTGCTGAAGGAGTACCTGCATTTCCCAGCCATCCCTGTGCTCATATATTACAAAATCTTACGGAGTAGAATCTAATTTTGTTTGCCATGCAATGTTGTAGAGCTATTGTCAGTGTACTAAGTATTGGGCCACTAGTACCCCGTACTTGTGCACGGGCAGTTGTAGCCATCCTCGCGGCAAGGCTTGCCGGGAACAGCTCGAGGTCGATTCAAGCCATCAAGGGAATCATCAAGTCAGAGATCTGTGGATCAGCAGATAAGCAAAGCTGGAATCCGAAGGCCAGCTTCCCCGGCAAGATCCTTGCCGGGATGGCCTGTGGAGCCTGGCAAGGCTTGGCGCCCGGCAAGGCTTGGTGCCCGGCAAGGATCGGCACCTGGCGAGATTCTGCCACTGTACCACTACTCCAGCACAACGACAAAACCTGACATTCTGGGTCCTTCTCTGGATGCGTGGCAACGCGCCAGTGGAGGAGAGCTTAAGCGGTGCTGATGGGATGGCCCCTTTTTCCATCCCCAAGAAAGTGAGGACACCTAAACGGACACCTCACGGTGCATTAAATGTGCTTGTCCTAATCCGTCAGGGGTTAGGTATGATACCCTGTAGCTACTTTACACCTCAATGTATGTACATTTTGCCACTGTGGAGACCCCTTTGAGCATATAAAAGGAGGCCCAAGGCAACTGCTACAAAAAAAGAGAACTTCTGGCCCATTCTGCATGCGTAGCTGCTCTTTGAATGTACTGTTCATTGCGAGCGCTCCTGAAGGCTGGGCTCAAGAACATCAATAAAAACATAAAGCAGGAGTAGGGTTTTACGCTGATCAGCGGCCCGAACCTGGGTAAAAACTTCCCGCGTCGATCATTGGTTCTGCTCTTTGCGTATACCTCTCCCCCCGCCGAATCGTAAAGGGGTCTCTCGGGATCCCATAGGTGTCGTACCCCGACATCTTTGGCGTGCCAGGTCTTGGACGTACTGCGTGAAGGTGCGACTTGTGAACTGCGTGCCATTGTCGGTGATGATCCTGTTGGGCACACCGAAACGGCAAACAATTCCCTTGAAGAACTTGACAGCTGACTGCGCTGTCACCTTCCTCACTGCTTCCACCTCCGGCCACTTTGTGAACTTGTCGATAGCAACGTACAAGTACTCAAAGCCCCCGGTAGCACGGGGGAAAGGGCCCAGTATGTCGAGCCCGCAGACCGAAAATGGCCAGGAGAGAGGGATTGTCTGAAGAGCTTGAGCTGGCTGATGTAATTTCTTCGAATGAAACTGGCACGCTTCACACTTGGTTACTAGTGCAGTCGCATCCTGGAGGGCGGTAGGCCAAAAGAAACCTTGCCGGAATACTTTCCCGGCAAGCGCTCTTGACCCTATGTGAGAACCACATATGCCCCCATGTATCTCTGCCAACAGCTCTAGTCCATCTTCCCGAGGAATGCACTTCAATTTCACACCATTTGGTCTCTTTCTGTACAGGACGTCATCAACGAACTTGTACATAACAGACCGACGGGCTACTCTCTCTGCTTCTTCCTATTCCTCAGGGAGTTCACCTGTCTGAAGAAAATGGACAATGTGCTGCACCCATGCTGGAGCCTGAGGCTCGACAGCTAGGACTAAAGGCATCTCCTCTGCCGGGGGAACGTTCGTCTCGACAGCAGGGACCTGAGGCCCTGCCGGAGCCTGATCTTCCCCGGCAGGCTTCAAGCGCCTCAACATTTGCATCCCTTGGCAGATGGCCGAGCGCGTTGGAGAGGTCGATGCCGGGGTTGTTATGCACCACCTTGATGAGCACCTTGCGGAGGACGGCCCGGCAAAGCCGGCGAGTCTCGTTCGCCAGTTGGGTCGCCCGGCTAGACTGGAGCACCCTCAACGCGTTGATGATGCTTTCAAAGAACATCGTCAACCTGGCACTTGGAGATATTCTTTCCTCGGAAGAATACTTGAAGTTTGACAAGCCCATGGTTGACAGTTCTGGGGTAAGCTTCTCCGCGGTGGCGATGAGACGGCCAGTCCAGATCTCCACTCCCTTCTCGTACTCGTTTTGGGCAGCGGTGGCGCTCTTGAGCAGGTTCCTCTCTCCTTGGAGATCCTTGAGTAGAGCCTTCTCACGGGCCTTGCCGGCCTCGAGAGACTTCTGCAGCGTGGTCAGCTTCAGCTCCAGAACCGCAATATTATCAGCCGCAGAAGAGAGCTGCTTGGTCTTGTCGGACAGGGCAACTTGCATCTCCGCCAAGGAGTGGAGGGTTTTTTCCCTGTCCCCCTTGAGCATCGAGAGCTCCTTGCCGTGCTCTTCGAGATCTGTTTCCAGCCTCTTCACTTTGTCGTTCAGCTCGTTCTTGGCGGCCTCTGCAGCTTCGGCAGCATCGACGGCCTCCTTGAGCTTGCCGGCGTGACTTCCAGTCAGAGCTTCGAGCGCCTCCTTATGTTTTTGCTCCAGCTCCTGGATCCGCTGCGCGACAAGATTTTCAATATCCTCATCCTTGCTACGAAGCTTGGCGGTGAGCGCCTGCTCACGTGCGGTGAGATCTTCCTCATGAGCATCAAGAGCAACACGGCGCCCCGTCAGGAGGGCATCTTCGGCAGCAATCCTTTGAGTAGCTTCATCATGCGCCTTCTCCATATCGGATTGCTTCAGGAGGATCTCATTCCACTGTTGGCTCACTTGTTCCCGGTCGGCAACCAACTCTTGGAGGGCCTCGGCGTGCCAGATCTGCATTTGTGCGACGCGCCTTTGAAAATCTACTTCGGCCGCCTCGACAACTGCCATTCTGGAGTCCGCTTTGTCTTTCCGGGCGCGATGGAGAGCCTGGAGCTTGCGGAAATTCTCGCCCATGGCCTGAAGGAGCTGATCCTCTTCAGATTTGCTGCTGCTAGTGCCAGGATCGTCAACAACTTCAAGCCCGGCAGCAGTGATGATTTCTTCGAAAACTTCTCCTTCGGCTGGTGCCCCAGCGCTTGCCGTCCCCGGCAAGTTGATGAACAGATTCTCGCCAACCTTGAGGTACTTGCTGGATGAGGGGCCTTCAGATGTTGATGGCTGGTCTTCAGTGGCCGCTTCACCAGTGACAGGGGGCTCTGTGGACGGTGCAGCGCCTGGCGCTCCTGTGGCAGGAATGCTGTCAGTGCGGTCCTCAGCCTCCCTGTCGCCCCCTCCAGCAGGTTCTTCGACGGTTTCCTCTTGTGCTGTCTTGGCGGCCTCCCCATCAAGAGCACCACCAGCCTCGACAGTGTCATCCTTGGTGGCCTCGCTGGCAGCGATCCTGTCTGCTTCGGCGGCGGCATCCCTGGCGGTCTCCTCGATCACAACGTCGATGTCCATGTGTTCCATCACAGGGAACTCTGAAGGGCGAAGGAGGAAAACAGAATAAGATCAAGGTTGAAGTTTGAAGTTTGAAGTGACCGAAGATGGAGAGATAAGAGAAAAAGAATAAAAAGCACTCTGAGGCAATCGAGTACCTGCGTCGGGCTGTCGAGAGGTGGCTTCGCCCCTCCCGGTGACTTCGGTTGCTAGGGGCGTGTTGCCAGAGTCTGCGCTTGCCGGATCCTCCTCAATTAGGACGGGCTCGTCGGCAGGATCTCTTGCCGGGGACGTGCTTGTGGGCGGAGCGGTCGATGAAGGAGGCACAATGGGGATGTCTTCTCCTTGTTGCCGTTCTTCTCCTGCGAACCCAAAGATATCAACAGGCAAGAATGAAAGCCTCGGCACCCGCCAGCGGAAAAATAACAATAAACTTACGCTGGGGGCTGTGCTGGGGGCTGCGCTAGGGGCTGCGTGGAGGGCTAGACTCCGGGCTCACAGTGACGGTTTCTGGCACGCTAGTGTAGCCTGCCGGGGGCTCGTCGCCCGTAGAAGTCCTTAACCTCTTCGCCATCCTCTCCAGCAAGGTTTCTGTGTCACTGCAGAGACAATACAAGCAAGTCGGTAAGATTGATGCAAGATTGGAAGGTAAAAGCTGTGGCAAAGTAGTCACTCTTCTTCCTCTCGCTCCGGACTAAGGCCGGAGATGTCGAAGTCGACCTCCGTTGCGGTGTCTGAGTGGGGAGGCGGAGGAGGAGTCCTAGGCCGCTTGGCTGTGGCAGGTGTCGGGGCAGCTTCCGGTGCGGTGGTACGAGACCCTCCTGCCGCCCCGGCAGTGGCCGCTGGTGTGGGCCTCGCGCGTCGTGCAGGCTGTTAACGAGCCCCCTGCCACGGTCCGGTCTTGCCGGCCACTTTCTTGCCGGGGGCTTCGCCGCTCGAAGAAGGCTGGCCTGCCGGGATGCCAGATGCAGCCTTCCGAAGAATACGCTTCGTCTTCTTCGGGGGTGGGGGCTCTTCTCGCGTCTCTTCTTCGACCGTGTCCTCGCCGGACGAGCTCTCGGCGGCTGCGCCGCTCTCCTCCCCGGCAACCTCGCCCTCCCCGGCAGGCTTTACCTCCACTACCACCTCTGCGTCGCTAGCTTCCCACTCTGTGAAGCCGACGCTGCCGGCCTCCGCGGCAAGATTTGCCTCTTCCACCCTAGTAGCAATATAAGCTACTTCTTGGTCAGTGGTGGCTTGGATGAAATCTGACTCCTGCCGGACAGGCCTCTCCGTCAAGCTGTCGAAGAACTTCTGCGCTTCCTCCTCGCTTGGCTCGGCCCAGGTCGGGTCAAGGCCGTGGGCGTTGAACATCGGCAGGAAGGCAATGATTGACCCCAAGGCAGAGTTGTTGCACAAGGGGACAATCCTTGCCGGCAGCCGGTGCTTGTCTTCGCGCTGGAATAACTTCTGACGGAGAGCGCCAAGCTGCATAGCGGTCAGATTGTTGTTCAGCCCAGGGCACAATCTCATGATATCTGCCGCATTCTTGTATTCCCAAGCTGGCCTTCCCCTGTTATGCAGAGGGGCGATGCGGCGGCGGAGAAAGTCGAAGCCGATCATCTCCATCGTCAGTCTGGCGGCCTTCAGGCGGAGGATCCTGGTGGTGGCGATTGTGAGCCTCTCGTCTTCCGCAGCGAGATCGCTCCAATCCTTGCCGCGGACCACCTTCTGTTGCCGGGGATGACAAAAAGGATGGGGATCTTCTTCCTGGATCCAGCACCATTCAGCCCGCCACTCATCCCACTTTTCGCGGTAAACTCCCTCTGGGTATATTTCTTTGTTCCAAGCCCTTGGAATCCAGGCAATAGAACCAGAGAGAGCCTCTCCTTTTTGGATACGAGGGAAGAAATAATGGCGGAAAAGAGCAGAATTGGGGATCACGCCAACAAAATTCTCATAGAGATGAGCAAAGATAGACATGCAAAGTACTGCATTCAGCGTGAAATCAAGAAGACGGAAGCCGTAAGTGTACATGATGTCATTGAAGAAATCGGAAAAGGGGGGACAGAGCCCGCAATAGAAATATGCAGTGAAGAAAGGGTATCTGTCCGATCCACCTTTGGAGCAAGCACCTGGGATTACGCGTGTGGCGGGGTGGGCTTGCATTCCCTTCGCCCACATGCATTGATATCGCCCCTTCAGAGCTTCAGCATCGAGTGTCGGAGGGAAGACGACGAGCCTCTTCCGCATCTTCGCCAGTTCGCTCTCTGGGACTTCGGCTTTCGCCTCCTTGCCCTTGCCTTTGCTGGCCTTGGGTGGCATGGCGACTGTGAGGACGGAAGCTGGGGGTGGATCGAGCGTGGGAACAGCGGGCGGAAGAGGAAAAGGTTTCGCTCTAATCTCGAGAGGAGGAAGGCGATGGCGATGGCCAGATTGAGAAGAAGAGGGGGGTAAATAGGTTTGTGCCTCTGCGACTTCTCCTTTTTATGGGGAAGGAGCGGGGTTGCCTCTTTTATTCCCCAATGTGAATGCGCCTCTATAGGCGCGAGGCAGTTGCAGCCTTTTTGGCACGCCTCCCATGTTGCGCGCTCCGTGCGCGTAGTGGGGGGCACAGTAAAACGACATATTTACGAGCAGTTAATCCCCTGCCAGGCGTGCCCGTGCACTGTTTGGTCCTAGCCCAACAACGCCTCGCACTCGTGTATGGCCTAGGCCCGGGGGCTCCTGTCGGTGTACTAAGTATTGGGCCACTAGTCCCCCGTACTTGTGCACGGGCAGTTGTAGCCATCCTCGCGGCAAGGCTTGCCGGGAACAGCTCGAGGTCGATTCAAGCCATCAAGGGAATCATCAAGTCAGAGATCTGAGGATCAGCAGATAAGCAAAGCTGGAATCCGAAGGCCAGCTTCCCCGGCAAGATCCTTGTCGGGATGGCCTGTGGAGCCCGGCAAGGCTTGGCGCCCGACAAGGCTTGGCGCCCGGCAAGGCTTGGTGCCCGGCAAGGATCGGCGCCTGGCGAGATTCTTCCACTGTACCACTACTCCAGCACAACGACAAAACCTGACATTCTGGGTCCTTCTCTAGATGCGTGGCAATGCGCCAGTGGAGGAGAGCTTAAGCGGTGCTGATGGGATGGCCCCTTTTTCCATCCCCAAGAAAGTGAGGACACCTAAACGGACACCTCACGGTGCATTAAATGCGCTTGTCCTAATCCGTCAGGGGTTAGGTATGATACCCTGTAGCTACTTTACACCTCAATATATGTACATTTTGCCACTGTGGAGACCCCTTTGAGCATATAAAAGGAGGCCCAAGGCAACTGCTACAAAAAAAGAGAACTTCTGGCCCATTCTGCATGCGTAGCTGCTCTTTGAACGTACTGTTCATTGCGAGCGCTCCTGAAGGCTGGGCTCAAGAACATCAATAAAAACATAAAGCAGGAGTAGGGTTTTACGCTGATCAGCGGCCCGAACCTGGGTAAAAACTTCCCGCGTCGATCATTGGTTCTGCTCTTTGCGTATACCTCTCCCCCCCGCCGAATCGTAAAGGGGTCTCTCGGGATCCCATAGGTGTCGCACCCTGACAGCTATCATAAGTCTCATGTCATTTATTTTCCGGCCACGTGCTATCTGCTACTTTTACAGTGCACTAGTTCTGCACACACTTCACCCATACTCTCACTATTGTTTTTTTATGCATGGGTATTTCAGCCTCTGCCAACCGGTTGATAGAAGCACGAAATAAAAGTGAGAAGCAGCTCCAACTTTCTTTGGGCTTAGGCAAGACACATTTCGTCACTATAAAGGATGCAGTGTCAGCAGATGGAGACGGTAAACGTAGCTCTGGAATTGATGATCTCGCTCGCCATGAACGACCATCCCAGGTGCTTGCTTTAACTTCGCGATGTCATATGTGGTTGCATGTTGCATATGGTGTCTAACTTGTATTCGAAAGGCCGAAGTCGGTCTTTATTAAGATAAGGAAAGATATCCCGGGAGCACCAGAAGACAAATAGCTAGTCAGGGCACTGGCCGAGCCAGTGACAAGCCCAGCACAGACAGGCATCACCTGGAAGCCAACTAAAAAGCCACGATGGTGGCGAAGCTGCCCGCCTCTCACCAGGCTCTTAGGTCCTCGATGATCATGCTCACCACTCCAGCCGAATGTCTAGCTTGTATTGCTTCCAATTTGGTTAAATTGCATCTGCTTAGCTTACACATTATACCTTTGAATATGACATGCCTTCCTGTTTTTGGTACATACTAGTACATCTGTCTATTAACCATGTTCTTACATCAAACTAATGTTCTTGTGTATCCCTCATCAATCACTTATGATGAGACAGCTAGGACAATGGACTGCTGTAAGAAAAAGATCCTCTTTTAAAGAATGCAGTGTTAGCCTTCCCACATGATTCTCAAGAAACAACAATTCTAGATGAAGATAGTCAATGTAGCTCTGTAGTTGATGACCGCATTTCCCCTACACCACCATCGCAGGTGCTTGCTCTAACTTGGCAACGTGATATGTGGTTGCATGTTGCATATAGTGTCTAGATTTTAATTCTTCCAATCTGGTTAAATTGCATGTGTTGTTCTGCTTAGTTTATACATTATACCTGTTAATGTGACATGCCTTCCTGTTTTTGGTACATAGTACATCTGTCTATTAAGCATGTCCTTACATAAAACTACTATTTTTTTGTATCCCGCATCAATCAATATGACGAGACACCTTTAGTATATGCAGTGTGATATTGGTTGCATCTTTCATATGATTAATAGCATGCGCTGCTTCTAATTTGTTGAAACGCCATTTATGATGGGACGCTTTTAACTTGGCAGAGTCATATTGGTTGCATCTTTCATGTGGTGTCTAGCTTGCATTGCTTCATATTTGTTGAAATGGCTTCTTCTTAGTTTACACAAATAGTTGTGAATATGGCATGCCGTCATGTTTTTTGTACATATTCCATCCTGGTATCATGTGTTTGCCATACATCAAAGTAGTGATTGTCAGTATCATGCATGAATGAGTTCTGAAGAGTGAATTTTATTGCTTTTTCTTGTCGGTTTTACTTGACAATTCAAAATCAATAAAGCGGAAGGAAATTAGCAAGGTAGTGGATAAAGGTGCTCCTTCCAAACGGAGGGCCTCTACAGATTCTACTCCGCCACCCCCCAAGAAGATTTGCAAGACAACACATGCATAGACACTCAACGTAGTTGGGTTGATGATGGGCACGTCTCCCCTAGTCCATCATCACAGGTGCTCCCTCTAACTTGGCACTGTTATATGTGGTTGCATGTTATGTATGATGTCTAGCTTGTATTGCTTCTAATTTTGTTGAATTCCATCTGCTTACTTTACACATTACACTTGTAAATAAGACACGTGTTCCTATTTCTAGAACATACAATATCTGTCTATGACACCATGTTCTTACATCAAAGTACTACTGTTGTGTAACATGCAACAATCACTTATCATAAGACACGTTTAACTTGGGAGTGTGATATAGGTTACATCTCGCATTCTTTTCCAGCTTGTACTACTTCTAATTTGTTGAAATGGCACTTATGATGCTACAGTTTTAACTTGGTAGATTGATATTCGTTGCATCTTTCATATGGTGTCTAGCTTTCATTGCTTCTAATTTGTTGAAATGTCTTCTGCTTAGTTTACACATCATAGTTGTGAATATGCAATGCTGTCCTTTTTTCTTACACATTCAATCGTCCTATCATGCGGTCGCCTTACATTAAAGTAGTGCTCGTCAGCATCCTGCATCAATGAGTTATGAAAAGTAAATTTTTATTCATTTTTCTTGTGGGTTTGACTTTACAAGGCAATACAATTAAGAAAGAGGAAGGAAAACAAATAAGGCAGGGACTGATGGCGGTATTCCGGCGAAACCGGCATCCCAGGTGCTTTCTCTAGCTTGGCAGTGTGATATTGTCTTGCATGTTGCATACGGTGTCTAGCTTGTATTGCTTGTAGTTTGATTAAATTACTTCTACATAGTTTACACAAATAGTTTTGAATATGCCATGCCGTCCTGTTTTTCATACATATTCCATCCTCGTATCATGTGTTTGCCTTATATCAAGGTAGTGATTGTCAGTATCATGCATGAATGAGTTCTGAAGAGTGAATTTTATTGCTTTTTCTTGTTGGTTTTACTTGACAATGCAAAATCAATAAAGCAGAAGGAAATTAGCAAGGCAGTGGATAAAGGTGCTCCTTCCAAATGGAGGGCCTCTACACATTCTACTCCGCCACCCCCCCCAAGAAGCTTCGGAAAACAACACATGCATAGACACTCAACGTAGATGTGTTGATGATGAGCACATCCCCCCTTGTCCACCATCATAAGTGCTCCCTCTAACATGGCACTGTTATATGTGGTTGCATGTTATGTATGATGTCTAGCTTGTATTGCTTCTAATTTTGTTGAATTCCATCTGCTTACTTTACACATTATACTTGTGAATAAGACACGTGTTCCTGTTTCTAAAACATACAATATCTGTCTATCACACCATGTTCTTACATCAAAGTACTACTGTTGTGAAACCTGCAACAATCACTTATCATAAGAAACGTTTAACTTGGGAGTGTGATATAGGTTACATCTGGCATTCTTTTCTTGCTTGTACTACTTCTAATTTGTTGAAATGGCACTTATGACGAGATAGTTTTAACTTGGTAGAGTGATATTCGTTGCATCTTTCATATGGTGTCTAGCTTTCATTGCTTCTAATTTGTTGAAATGCCTTCTGCTTAGTTTACACATCATAGCTGTGAATATGCAATGTTGTCCTTTTTCCATACACATTCAATCGTCCTATCATGCGGTCGCCTTACATTAAAGTAGTGCTCGTCAGCATCCTGCATCAATGAGTTCTGAAAAGCGAATTTTTATTCATTTTTCTTGTGGGTTTGACTTGACAAGGCAATACAATTAAGAAAGAGGAAGGAAAAAGATAAGGCAGAGACTGATGGCGGTCTTCCGGCGAAACCGGCATCCCAGGTGCTTTCTCTAGCTTGGCAATGTGATGTTGTCTTGCATGTTGCATACGGTGTTTAGCTTCTATTGCTTGTAATTTGATTAAATTACTTCTTCTTAGTTTACACAAATAGTTGTGAATATGCCATGCCGTCCTGTTTTTCGTACATATTCCATCCTCGTATCATGTGTTTGCCTTACATCAAGGTAGTGATTGTTAGTATCATGCATGAATGAGTTCTGAAGAGTGAATTTTATTGCTTTTTCTTGCTGGTTTTACTTGACAATTCAACATCAATAAAGCGGAAGGAAATTAGCAAGGCAGTGGATATAGGTGCTCCTTCCAAACGGAGGGCCTCTACAGATTCTACTCCGCCACCCCCCAAGAAGATTTGCAAGACAACACATGCATAGACACTCAACGTAGTTGTGTTGATGATGAGCACGTCTCCCCTAGTCCATCATCACAGGTGCTCCCTCTAACTTGGCACTGTTATATGTGGTTGCATGTTATGTATGATGTCTAGCTTGTATTGCTTCTAATTTTGTTGAATTCCATCTGCTTACTTTACACATTATACTTGTGAATAAGACACGTGTTCCTATTTCTAGAACATACAATATCTGTCTATGACACCATGTTCTTACATCAAAGTACTACTGTTGTGTAACATGCAACAATCACTTATCATAAGACACGTTTAACTTGGGAGTGTGATATAGGTTACATCTCGCATTCTTTTCCAGCTTGTACTACTTCTAATTTGTTGAAATGGCACTTATGATGCGACAGTTTTAACTTGGTAGATTGATATTCGTTGCATCTTTCATATGGTGTCTAGCTTTCATTGCTTCTAATTTGTTGAAATGTCTTCTGCTTAGTTTACACATCATAGCTATGAATATGCAATGCTGTCCTTTTTTCTTACACATTCAATCGTCCTATCATGCGGTCGCCTTACATTAAAGTAGTGCTCGTCAGCATCCTGCATCAATGAGTTCTGAAAAGTGAATTTTTATTCATTTTTCTTGTGGGTTTGACTATACAAGGCAATACAATTAAGAAAGAGGAAGGAAAACAAATAAGGCAGGGACTGATGGTGGTCTTCCGGCGAAACCGGCATTCCAGGTGCTTTCTCTAGCTTGGCAGTGTGATATTGTCTTGCATGTTGCATACGGTGTCTAGCTTGTATTGCTTGTAGTTTGATTAAATTACTTCTGCATAGTTTACACAAATAGTTTTGAATATGCCATGCCGTCCTGTTTTTCGTACATATTCCATCCTCGTATCATGTGTTTGCCTTATATCAAGGTAGTTATTGTCAGTATCATGCATGAATGAGTTCTGAAGAGTGAATTTTATTGCTTTTTCTTGCTGGTTTTACTTGACAATTCAACATCAATAAAGCGGAAGGAAATTAGCAAGGCAGTGGATATAGGTGCTCCTTCCAAACGGAGGGCCTCTACAGATTCTACTCCGCCACCCCCCAAGAAGATTTGCAAGACAACACATGCATAGACACTCAACGTAGTTGTGTTGATGATGAGCACGTCTCCCCTAGTCCATCATCACAGGTGCTCCCTCTAACTTGGCACTGTTATATGTGGTTGCATGTTATGTATGATGTCTAGCTTGTATTGCTTCTAATTTTGTTGAATTCCATCTGCTTACTTTACACATTATACTTGTGAATAAGACACGTGTTCCTGTTTCTAAAACATACAATATCTGTCTATCACACCATGTTCTTACATCAAAGTACTACTGTTGTGAAAGCTGCAACAATCACTTATCATAAGACACGTTTAACTTGGGAGTGTGATATAGGTTACATCTGGCATTCTTTTCTAGCTTGTACTACTTCTAATTTGTTGAAATGGCACTTATGACGAGATAGTTTTAACTTGGTAGAGTGATATTCGTTGCATCTTTCATATGGTGTCTAGCTTTCATTGCTTCTAATTTGTTGAAATGCCTTCTGCTTAGTTTACACATCATAGCTGTGAATATGCAATGTTGTCCTTTTTCCTTACACATTCAATCGTCCTATCATGCGGTCGCCTTACATTAAAGTAGTGCTCGTCAGCATCCTGCATCAATGAGTTCTGAAAAGCGAATTTTTATTCATTTTTCTTGTGGGTTTGAATTGACAAGGCAATACAATTAAGATAGAGGAAGGAAAAAGATAAGGCAGAGACTGATGGCGGTCTTCCGGCAAAACCGGCATCCCAGGTGCTTTCTCTAGCTTGGCAATGTGATATTGTCTTGCATGTTGCATACGGTGTTTAGCTTGTATTGCTTGTAATTTGATTAAATTACTTCTGCTTAGTTTACACAAATAGTTGTGAATATGCCATGTTGTCCTAATTTTCATACATATTCCATCCTCGTCATGTGTTTGCCTTACATCAATGTAGTGATTGTCAATATCATGCATGAATGAGTTCTGAAGAGTGAATTTTATTGCTTTTTCTTGTAGGTTTTACTTGACAATGCAAAATCAATAAAGCAGAAGGAAATTAGCAAGGCAGTGGATAATGGTGCTCCTTCCAAATGGAGGGCCTCTACACATTCTACTCCGCCACCCCCCAACAAGATTTGGAAGACAACACATGCATAGACACTCAACGTAGCTGTGTTGATGATGAGCACATCCCCCCTTGTCCACCATCACAGGTGTTCCCTCTAACATGGCACTGTTATATATGGTTGCATGTTATGTATGATGTCTAGCTTGTATTGCTTCTAATTTTGTTGAATTCCATCTGCTTACTTTACACATTATACTTGTGAATAAGACACGTGTTCCTGTTTCTAGAACATACAATATTTGTCTATCACACCATGTTCTTACATCAAAGTACTACTGTTGTGTAACCTGCAACAATCAATTTTCACAAGACACGTTTAACTTGGGAGTCTTATATAGTTTACATCTCGCATTATTTTCTAACTTGTACTACTAATTTGTTGAAATGGCACTAATGATGAGACAGTTTTAACTTGGTAGAGTGATATTCGTTGCGTCTTACATATGGTGTCTAGCTTTCATTGCTTCTAATTTGTTGAAATGCCTTCTGCTTAGTTTACACATCATAAGTTGTGAATATGCAATGTTGTGAATATACAATGGCACTAATGATGAGAGAACTTTAACTTGGTAGTGTGATGTTGTTTGCATCTTGCATATGATTTATTTCTTGTACTGCTTCACATTTGTTTAAATGCCAGTTATGACGAGACACTGTTAACTTGGCAGAGAGATATTTGTAGCATCTTTCATATGGTGTCTACCTTCCATTGCGTTGCTTCTAATTTATTGAAATGCCTTCTGCTTATTTTACACATCATAGTTCTGATTATCTCATGCCGTCCTATTTTTCGTACATATTACATCCTCCTATCATGCGGTTGTCTAACATCAAAGTTCAGTTCGTGTGTATCACGCATCAATTTGTTCCAAAGAACTAAATTTTTATTCCCTTTTCTTGTCGGCTTGACTGGACATGGTACAGAGAAAGAGGAAGGAACACAGAATGGCAGGGGATGGTATTAGTACTCAGGACACGCGGAAATGGAAGCGGAAGAATTATGCAGATTCTGCTGGTACTGATGGTGCAATAGAAGGTCAAAGTCCACCGAAAAATTGTACAACCGCGGTATCCCATGCTACACGAGCTGCAAAAAAAGCCAAACAAAAACTAATAGCTGCCACCAAACAAGCAGCGACAGCCCTAGTTGTTACAACACCTTCCACAATACCCCTAGCTGCACGAGTTACTCGTTTGTCAACTCAGCTAGCAGCACGTTCCCAAGCTCCCTTGCCACCTGACACTACTTCCGAAGCAATCTTGACACAAGACGAGTTGGCAAGATCAGATGAACCTTGTGAGCTTCAACAGCAAGAAGGTAGTTGCTGGAGTCAAGTTACAGTCGCATGCTTCTTTATATGTAGTTTCATAGTTTGATGTACACTAACACTTCCTATGTTCGTTGTTGGGCTAGCACCTAGGCACAAGAGGAAACAGACATCAGGGATAATGCTTGATAGGTTAACTAAATCTAGAGGAGGAAGAATGGAGATCCATTTGAGGCAGGTTTAAAAAGGCCACGTGATGCTACAGAGTCAGCCAAGTTAGTATCAGAGGCAGCAGTTGCCGTTAGGTGTCATGCGGGTATCCTCCCAACATGGATTTAGTACAGGAATGACAAAGATGAAACCCAGTTCAACACCTTCCTCGACCATTTATCTGTAAGTATGGTTATGTATGGAAACTAGTAATATCATCTTGCTCTGTCCCATACTTTATAGGTTGCTGATAATGAGACTCCCATAATTTTCAACAGATGAGGTTCAAGTTGGATAGCCAAGATGATGCAACCAGACAAGCTTGCACCCATGTTTTCAAGTCTACTCTGCGACAGTATCGGTATAACTTGAGGAAAACTCACTTTGAAGGCAAGGCTAACAGTGAACTTGCCCAAACATCTCCAGTGGAAAATATATCGGATGAAGACTGGAGAGGCCTCGTTAAACACTGGTCTGATCCAAAGTATCAAGTATGTTATATATATGTGATCAGATCACATGTTGAACTCCTATTTACACATGTGCCTCACAAATCTATCTTCTTGTAGGTAAACTGTTCAAAGAACAAGGCCAACCGTACGAAAGTGAAATTCCAACAGACGACAGGATCTCGTAGCTATATTGCACATTGCGAGGCTCTTGTAATTAGCTGCTATTTCACTCTTTTCGCTGTGCCATATTATCATATCTATATTGACTTGTTCCAAATGCAGAGGAAAGCACGCAAGGACCAAAAAGTACCTGAACCAAATGTTGTGGAAATCTTCAAGGACTGTCACACCAGCAAGGCGAAAGGCATGACTACACCAGTCAAAGCCGCTGTTGTAGGTCCTTAATCCTCATGCCTTTTAACTACTACTTACTCTGACTTGTGCATTGAACTGCACGGTTTGCAGCCAATGTCTATTACTCTTTTCAATTTTATACACAATTGTCTTAGCGTATCATTGCATCTTACAAGGTTTAAAAGAGAGGAGTGATGTTCCTTTGATCTTGATTTGTAATCTAGTTCCGTGCTGGACTTGCCCACACAACGTTACAATTGCATGTTTTCCTGTTCTCAGTTGTTTTGTGATATGAATGATGTCATACTATTCTTACCATATTATAAAATTTGTCTCTTTATCCTTAGCTATCAATACAATGTGAAGAAATAGACAATACATTAGCCATGGTACATGGTCATATGTTTGGTACCTGGTTTTATTATGTACTTTGCAGTAAAATACAACTAATATTTTACACGAGTTCACCAGAATAAGTTCTGTATATAAACCAAAGCTATTTTGTTTCGTTTTGCTACGTCCTTAATATCTTCTGTTCTGGTACTACTAATGTAAAAACTCAACTTTTCAGCAAGCTATGGAACAAATGGTGGAACCGCTACCTTCTGAAGGTGATGAGGCAACTATAACCGCAGTGTCACCTCTTGCTGCAGTGGGTCAGTACCTGTCCACTAACAGTGCCAAAAGCATGTTCCTGCGTAATACTGGGTTGGTTGTTAAGGCAATCTCATCCAAATTGCCTCATGATCAAGATATGTAAGCTCAAAACAATGTTATATCTGCGCTCCAGACACAAGTCCATTCCCTAACAGAGACCCTTTGTGAAACAAGGACAGCCATTGTTCGATGTCATCAAGATATGCATGGTTTTGAAACTAGACTATCAGACATTTGCTATGTTGTTCAAGAGCCTAGGAGAAATGAAGGTGAAGGTTATGGTGCTCCATCGGACAATACAGCATGAAAACATAATAGTCAGGTCAAATGAACTGAGCTTCTGAACTTCTGGTGGTGCATTTATCTGCCGGACTGTTAACTTTTAGGCCAACCTTCCTTTTGTTTTGTGGTTGTAATTTGTTTTGTTGCGATAGAAAATTTGTTCTTAACGTGCAGCCACCGGCTCAAGAAAACAGCAAGCCATTTTTGTATAGTGTAGGGTGTTCCCTATATTTGCACTGATGGCGAACTTTGATGCCCAGTGGATGTAATCTGCGCAATTGCCTTAATAGCCTAGCGTTAGTTTCTGGCTTATTTATTTACTAGTCTTCTTTTTCCTTGGTTTGCTAGTGGCCGCAACAACCATGGGCCATATACGGACCGTGGTAACCTTGAGCCTGCTACAGGCTGTAGGATCCATGGGCCTCCTATGGGCCGTCGGATAAATGGGCCTCCAACGGGCCGTAGAATCAGTGGGCCTCGGGCCATCGGATAAATGGGCCCACATGGGCCATAAATGGGCGTAATTGGTATCGGGCCAGCACGTTAACGGGCCGTTAACAGGCCGGAAGACAGCAAAGGCTTAATTCTATCACAGGCATAACGGGTCGTTAATGGGCCAGAATATAGGACGGGCTGGAAACGGCGCAACGGGTTAACAGGCCACAAACGGGCCGATTCTAACCACGGGCCGAATTTGGCCCATTAGGGGAACAGGCCAGTAACGGGCCGGAAGTAATCGAGGGCCGAAAAGGAACCCAAGAACGTATGGGCCGTCAGTAGGGCGAAAGCTAACACGGGCTGGAAACGGCCCATGTGAATCATGGGCCGTTAATGGGTACAAAGAAATTTACTGTTCGTTATGGGCCAGAGTCACCGTGGGCCACTAAAGGGCCCAAAGCTATGAAAGGCCTCATATGGGCCGAAAGACGTCATCGGCCATACATGGGCCGAAAGTGAAACGGGCTAGTGTTATATTCAACGGCCCACATGACGCTGTTGGGCCGATTTCGGGAAGGCCCTAACGGGCCGTGAGTTACCGGGCTGTAAAATGGGCTATATGCGAACTGACCGTTAACAGGCTTTTCATGGGCCGGCCCGCTAGCTTTTGACCAAGTCAAATGGGCTGGCCTTTGTAAGCTAAATGGGCCAGCATTGGGCCGTCGCACGTGTCGACATATCATAGGCGCCTATCTAACCCAATGACGAGCTGACATGTGTTTTCTTCAGCCAATGAGAATATTACACGTGGAAAATCCCCATTGGTCCGGGCTGTTAACGGGTTATCAAATCCAAAACCAGACCCGATAGCTTAACAGCGACCCGTTACGGTCGATGCCACGTGTTGGTTACCCTTGACGAAAGCACTTCCATGACGCGTCATTTATCGTCATGGAAGTGAACACTTCCGTGATGATAATTTTGGTATTGTCCTGGAACACTTCTACGACAGCACAGGTATGACTATCTTGATTCTGTCATAAAATCGTCATGGATGTACATGCATGACAGAAAACGTGACCTACTGTGACAAACACGTATCATCACGGAAGTGTATTTTTTTGTAGTGTGAACGGCGCCGAGTTTGACCCCCCGTGATGCTATGTGGGTGCCGAGGAACACTCTTGGAGAGTACTCACTTTTCATTGGGGACAGCTACCCCATTGCGAAGCAGATGCCACCTTCCGTGCACGACACCGAAGGCCTGCCATTCATGAAGCATGGTTGTGTCTTCAGTGCGCACCGCTGGATGAACGGCATGCTGGGACACGCTATCCCTGATTTATGCCACTTCTGCATGGATGAGTCTCCATCGTGTGGAACCGGACTAGAAAGCTGCGACAATGATTCTCGTTACCCACCACTATGGATCATGCCATCTATGAAGAACATGTGGGACTGAAACCTGGAGGAGGACATGGAGCCCATCTATAACGTGTAACTGGAGTATGGTAAATTGTGAATGTAGCGTTGTAAATATATGTAGAGTAGTCGTTGCACAAATTTATCACATGAAGTGGAGATGAACTTGTGTGGCATGCTGGCATTTGTCCTTTAGAATTTATTAATAGTAAATGTGTTATGTGTACGTGCTACTTGTGTGGCTGTTGCACGGGCTCCAATACGCTCTGTGAGAAAAAAAAGGTGGCACAACTTTGGCTATAGGTGACATGGCGGCATCATACAGTAGCGATTGTTTGGTATAGTTGTAGTAGTACTAGGACGACAAGTCATACTCTTATAAACCTTGCACTTGCCTCTTCGCCTCTTCGGGAGGTTCAATAATTCGTACTCCTATGAACCTTGCACTTGGCTCTTCGCCTCTTCGGGAGGTCCAACAATGATGATACAACAGTACAATATGCTTCTGGCAATCTGACACCGAATGAGCTGCTGCACGTCCACCGTGAGGGCGAAGGCGAGGGAGAGGGAGAGGGTGCTGTAGTCAAAACCCTCTCCACGTCCTACGAGCCACCGGACATGTGGGCGAGGGAGAGGGCGTAGGAGTATGTAGTAAGCAATCTTCTCCTCATCTTGTGAGCCACCACGCGTGGGCGAGGGAGAGGGCGTAGTAAGCAAGCTTCTCCTCATTCTGCGAGTTGATGGGACACATCAAAAGTTGTAGTCCATACTGTGTCCTTTCCGGTTAATATGGCTTAATTTGAAATCAGAAAAATACACTAACGGTCAACATATGTAACAATACGGTCACTGGACTTCATACTACGCTCATTACGGTCACTATATAGTTTTGCGGTGATTATATGGTCACTAGCTTACCATAGAGCACCGTATTGCACCCTGCTGACCGGCCACATAGTCGACATGGCACTTTGTTGATTGGTTAAATTGACACCTGGTTTCTGGGTCTCACCTGTCAGTTGGTAGAGCAAAGAAATCAGTTAAACAAAACTTTACGCAGGCGCGGCAGGAGTCCAACCCTTGCGCGCGAACAACCCTGGCTATGTATGTGAGTGCATGCACGTGTACTCCCTCGGTCCGTGAAAAATGGTACATCTAGCATTAGAATTTTTTCCAACAAAGAGTGTACATCTACACTTCCAATGCACTTAGCCTTTAATCTAATCAGTATTGATTGACTAATGCAGCAACTTGTGCTCTAGCTATAGGCTGCATGTCTATCCTTAATTACAGCCTGCAACAACCTTCATTTAATCTTCTTCTCTCAATGCTTGAATGCACACATAAGTCTACTACTTTTGGGCGTTAATTATGCCATGGAGTTCCGGTTTCTCTTGGTCAATGTGTAAATCTCTATATGTACAGTCTTTCACGGAGGGAGGGAGTAGGTTGAGCACTTTAGCGTGAGCGTGTGTGTTGCGTCTTGTGTTGTGTGCCGCATGGATGCGTGCGTGCATGTGTACATGTGAGTGTTGCATGCATGCATGAGGCTTCTACTCCCTCCCATTGACATGTTCATATTTCAAGCTTCATTAAAACCTTGCATGCAAGAATTAAGAGAAAACTCACCAATGCATGTAAAAGGTCTGGTCTTTTGTTCTTCACACATGCACGCATGCATTCCAATTAATACGTTCATAAACACAATTTTCTTGAGGAAAACGAGCCCATTATTGAGTACTTTTGGAAAAAAAATCTTCGGGCACTCCTCATTTACTACTACCTTGGTTGATGAATTTTCTATTGACCTGTATATAAACCTCCGTCCTGGTTTATTGGCCCCCTTCGTATTTAGTGTAAAATTTTGACCGTAAATTTAACTAACAAAGTGTCAATTCATGTCATAAAAAATTATAGCATTAAAAACTATGTTCAAATACAAATCCAGTGATATGATTTTTGGTGACATGCATTAACATTTTATTAGTTAAATAGATGGTCAAAGTTTGACATAGAATACAAGTAGTACTCCTACATAATTGGCGTCGGGTGCCTTGGCCAATGGTTCTTGTTGTTGGACAGGATGAGAGTAGAGGCATAGGGATACTGTAGATAGGAAGTCTTGGCGATCCATTATTCCCCATCTCGGTCAGAGAGAACTATTCAACTAGTTTTCACAGTGAAATGACAATACACGCTACAGCAGATGGGACACTTAATTAATAAGCTGAGCCAGCGTGTTGGTGTTACTAAATCAGCCTTACCCTGTACTGCCATCATGTTTGCCAAAGGAGCACGCTTCCGCAAATACGCCTACGCACCTCTCTCTTTCATTAACTGACATATGGGGCCTCTTGAGGTAGACCCACATGTCATCGGCTTAACTACTTACAATCCAAAGGATGGTATATCCTGGTAGTAGTACTAGTAGAATTGCGATTTAATGGACCTTCTTGCCCGTCTTTCCCTCTTCTTCCTCCTCTCTTCCCCATCGTCGGCCGCACACCATTTCCCCCTGCTCACTTCTCGCCCGCCCACGCCATCTTCGTCGGTAGCTCGCGTGTACCATATCCCCCAGCTCACTACTCGGCCCCACACTCCATCTTCTTCGCTCGCCTGCCCGAATCCACTTCCCCGCTCGCTCACAGGCACCGAAAACCCCAATCACTCAGCGGCCTAAAAAACCCTATGGAAGAACCGACTGACACGCAGAGCTGCAATTGGAATTCCCTCCCCGATGTTCTCATGGAGCAGATATGTAATCGTATGGACCTGCTCAGCACCGTGTGTCTGGCCGCATGCTCGATTTCTATGTACCGTGTACTCGTCTACAACAGGCCGGCCCTTTTCAAGACACCCTGCTTGCTGTTGCCCGATCCTCACAAGCGGCCCAGACACCGACTTGACTATCCTACGGAGGTTGCCATCGTGCCCCTCAACATGCTACCACTACCCGCCCACCTATGCTTCATGCGCGGCCACTACTAGACGGGCATGAAGGCCAACTGGATCGTCCTCATCCACCAATCTAGTAGTCCGTGGAATCTCGTGGATATCTACACCCACCGAGAGATCACCCTTCCATCGTTGGATACCGTCGGCATCGAGCCTCGCGGCCCGCCGGACACTCCTGCCTACTACGCACGAGACGTGTCAAGCTTTTGGTACGACCTCCGTTTGCTGAAGGTTGTAATCTGTGAAGTGCCCACACCATCAGAAGACTACATGGATTACAAGCTCATTGCCTAGTTCGACGGGGGATTAGTCTATTTGGAATCCGGTCGCCATACATGGTTATGGCTCATCATCAATCCTGTTGACCCTCCATTTCTGTCTGATGCTATAGTGCATGATGGCATCGTTTATGCGGTCGATGCTCAGATTGGCTGCCTATACTGGTGGAATCTATCATCGTGTAATTGTTCTATCTCATCTCATCTTTACCTTATGAATACGACTGCCTGTTGATTGTTAGAAATTTAGAATAGATGGTATGTCTATAACCGAGAAAATTGGATATTTGCCATTATCAATACATGGCTTCTCAAAATTGCCACTTTCAATATTGGCTTCGCAGAATTGCCACTCTGCTCGTTGGCTCCTTGATTACGATGCCACTTCCCTCCTTTTAGTGATTTTCTTTTTTCCTTTTCCATTTATAAGCACAAGAAAAGACCAAACTGCCCTTGATTCTATGTACGCAATACACGTACTGAGTATCTGATTATCTGTATCTATTTATGCATCTGGTATTCCGCACAAATCTTGTCGTCAGTAAAAGGGCTGCTGACGCCACCTGCCCGGTCACTTCGGCTGCTTGTTGCTCGCTCCGCCCGACCGCCATTGCTGCTCGCTCTGCCCGACCGCCATTGCCGCTCGCCCCATCTGCCCGCGCGCCATAGCAGCTCATGCCAGCTGCGCGCCTACTCGGCGCTCGCGCCCCTCGTACTACTACCTCCCTCATGGTTTATTGGTCCCCTTCGTAATTTGTGTCAAATTTTGACCATAAATTTAACTAACCAAATGTTAATGCATGTCACAAAAAATTATATCGTTGGATTCGTATTTGAACATAGTTTCCAATGGTATAATTTTCAGTGACATGCATTGACATTTTGTTAGTTAAACCTATGATTAAAATGTGACACTAAATATGACTAGTAAGTAGTACAGTACTACTAGTATACGTCGGTCAAATTATTCATCATGTCCTCACATTGAATTGACGTGACAACATGATGCGCGTGAGGTGACACAAGAGTCCCGGCGGCGTGTTCGGTTCACCAAAGTGAGCCTCACCCCTCTCGTAGTACAACAACACTCTCCCATTCTCTACAAAATTACTTCCCCATTCTCTACAAAATCACTCTCCCATTCTCTCCCGGTCTCCTCGCCTCCCAGCTGCCGCCTTGTTCCGATCCAGTTGGTTCGATGAGCGTTGAGCTACTAGTGCTACTATACTTCATTGCAAGTAGTCAAAAGGAACACGCTGAAAAAGTTGATCTCAACAAGGATGCTCTTCAAGCTAGCCGGATGAAGGAAGGAACCAGCGAGGCCGCTCCTGTGAGTATTCGTCCTGTTGCCCTATATGATGATTTCGATCTTTATGGGGGTTTTCAAGTCTTAAGAGTATGCATGTAGTAATGAAGCCGAGACCCCAGTTTGTTCGGGTATTGTGGACTTCAGATTTGGAGTAGCACTTATCTGTCAAAATCTTTCATCATTTACTTAAACAGTTGATTGATCATACATTGAGTACCATTTACTGGAATTAACCGATGCAAGTCCAAGAATGATTCGCTGGTGGTGCCGGCTGGCATCAAGTTCGATCCCAGGGATCAGGAGCTGATCAAGCACCTTGAGGCCAAAGTGAGTGCTGACAGCATGAGATCTCACCTTCTCATCGATTTGTTCATACCAACCATCGACAGCGAGCACGGCATATGCTACACCCATCCTGAGAAACTTCCAGGTGAGACACCGATCGGCCGTCTACTTGCAAAAATATATTCCTTTGTTTATACCTCTATTTTTCTTTTTAGACGCAGACCTAGTGAAGCAATTACAATTTCACAGTTAATAAAAAGTGAAGCAGGTGACTGCAACATGCCAAATATGTTATGAAAATCCCAACTACGTACCCTAAAACTTGTATTCACCAATACTGTAGGTATCACACTGAGGGGCCTAAGCAAGCATTTCTTCCAGCGCAACTCTAGGGCATTCAAAAGAGGCATGCAGACGCGTCGCAAGATACAGTCGGAGTGCGGCAAGCACGCGATGTGGCATAAGACCGGCAATACCTTCCGGTGATGGTCAATGGCCAGCAGACGGGCAGCAAAAAGGTTCTGGTGCTGCACACCAACAAGAACTTTGACCAGCAGAGGACCAACTGGGTGATGCACCAGTACCACCTCGGGAACTGGAGCTAGAGAAGGAGCGGGAGCTGGTCGTCTGCAAGATTTTCTACCAGCCGAACCCTAGGGCCAGGAATAAAAAGTTTATAAGTTAGTTTGGTATTGGTACTTGTTCTACCTAGTCGTGTGCAAGTTGGTATTGTTGTTAAGGATCTTTCGGTATGAACTTGGCATTTGCTTCCAACCATCATGTCGAGGGTCGACGTGGATATAAAGCTGAATCATTTGTTTCAAAACGAATTTTCAGGCACCTGAATTTTTTATGGGTAGCATAAGCACCTGCTGTTCGAATTCACAGTTCTCCAAAAAAATTACATCTTCGAGTACCCACGGGATCCATCCGGTTTGATAGGCTGATAGTTGGACGCAGCACATCGGGACTGGGCTGTGGCATGCCAAGCCCAGCTTCAAATTGTTAAAAGAGAGGAGCAATGAATTTGGGCCTTCCAGAACAGTTAAGTGTCACGACCTCGATCGTGTGAAGCGCCTCCCATGGACTCAAAAAGGCCTAGTCGGTTATTATTAGTTGAAATATGTAAAATATTCCATAATAAAAAGAAATATGTAAAATGAAATGAATTTAGTCTGATTTCAGTGAAAATCATCCGATTTGCATGAAATTCGTCCGTGGAACCACAAGACGGTTGTCCATACATAGCCTAACCGTACGGAACCAGTAGGTCCATGGCCCTACGCAAGCAAGTGCATGCACTTATTATCACGATGGAAAAATAATGCTGACGTCTGAGACAGTGAAACCCATGAAATTTTCAATGTAGTCAATAAACGAGAGAATTCTACAAGTACAGACTGATAACTGGGATCCAACAGGTATATTGTTTTTTTAGGTCGAGCAAGTACCAACTGGGCTGTAGACTGCCCAGACTTGGTTTTGTTTTTAACAGGCCCAGCCCATGACGGCAATGGGGCACAAAGACCCAGTAGGTATCAACTGGCCTCTGGCCCGCCAGCCTTAGTTATATTTTCTCTTAGAACATCTGCAGGCAGTTTCTTTACTGAAGAAAACACACAGCCCAGTTCTATTTTCCTCTAAAAATGCCATGTCCTACTTATGTTTTGTGATATCTACCTATAGTTTTACTAGTTCATATACATATATTATTATATTGAAAATACGTAAATTTACCTTTTCATCTTTACATCCTTATTTTTTGTTGTTGTTTTCCCTCCTAGCGCTGATTTTTTTACCACTGGTTTTCCCTAAAACCAACTCAATTGTCCCACATCTTATTAGCTTACAAAAATAAAATAATTTTTTATTTGGCAAATCAATACGTTCTTAATAAATAAATGTTTATCATTTCTGTATTAAAACAATTCGGACTCCACCGAAATATGCAAAATTATGTTGAACTTTTTGACCGTGGTCCTCGGTAGAAAATGGGTTGTAATAAATTCCTTAACAATTAGCAAATAGGCTGCAAATTATTAAAAAAATAGCAAATGGGCTCTATGTTGTCTGCCACAGATTTGGAGGATGACTTATGGGCCTACTAAGTTCATGCGTACACAAGATTTCTCAAAAAAAGAAACTTAGTCAACAATCAACTCTACCAGGGTCAGACCGTTAGATGTCAATCCAACGGCAATCGTGCTTCTTCAGTCGCTGATCATCCTGCTCCAGCCGCCCAAACCAGTGCCGGCGAAACCGCCTGCTCCCGCCTCCCGTGGCCGGTTGTGCTGCCGGGTGGGCCTCATGGCCCCACCCTACTCGCATCCCTGGCCTAGCCATCCCTCTACTCACCCACACCTCCAGTTATTCTCCGGCGATGGCAGCCTCACACTGCAGCCGAACCAGTAAACCCTCTTACCCCCTCTGCGTGGGAAACAATTGCTGAGTCTTCCTCGGCTCTGTGTGATTCCCTTACTTGGCCTCCCCTTCGTCCACCGCCTTGGTGCTCTCGGCGCGGCGTGGTCAACGTGGTCATTGAATGACATCCATCGGAAGAGGACTATATGTGGAGAGGCTGACAGCTGGGTCCATGGCCGCACGCAAGGAAGTGCCTCCTTATTACGCGCAAAATAATGATTCCTCCACCTGACAGCGGGGACCCACCGGAAGGGCCTCTGTATTTCGCAAAAAAAATGTTCCTCCCACTGACAGCTCGGACCCACCAGCTATATCTTCGCACGCAAGGAAGTGTCTCCTTATTACGCACACAAAAAATGAATACCCCCCTGCTAGCTGCGACCCACCATATTTGGAGGTTGATTTGTGGGCCTACTAAGTTGACGCGGATGCAGGGCTATGTCAACTTAGTCAATATAAACGATTCTAGCTACAGTGACTGTACAATGTCCATCCAACGGCCATCGTGCTTCTTCAAATTCTGGTCTTCTTGCTCTAGCCGCCCAAAACAGCGCTGGCTGTGCCGCCTGCTCCTGCCTCCCGTGGCCGGCTGTGCTGCCGCGGAGGCCTCACCACCCCACCCTACTCCCATCGCTGGCCTGGCCATCCCTTTACTCACCCAGACCTCCTGTTATTTTCCGGTGATGGCAGCCTCACACTGTAGCCGAACCAGTAAACCCTCGTACTCCCCTCCGCGTGGGAAACAACCGTCGAGTCTTCCCTGGCTCTGGGCCATTCCCTTCCTAGGCCTCATCGTCGTCCACCGCCTTGGTGCTCTCGGTGTGGCGTGGTAAACATGGTCAAGGAACGACTTCCATCGGAAGAGGACTATGCGTGGAGAGGCTGACAGCTGGGCCCATGGCCGCGGCAAGGAAGTGCCTCCTTATTACGCGCAAAATAATGATTCCTCCACCTGACAGCGGGGACCCACCGGAAGGGCCTCTGTATTTTGCAAAAAAAAATGTTTTCCCCCTAATAGCTGAGACCCACTAGCTACATCTTCGCACGGAAGGAAGTGCTTTCTTACCCCGTGACAGGTGGGACCCACCAGGTCGAAGCGAAGGTAGCGTTATTTGTCTGGCTACGAACGTATACGTACATAGCGGTCGATTGGTCTCTCTGCAGCGATGTACCATGGCTGAGTAAGGAGCGGCACGGGTTGAAGTAGAGGCGCCGATGTAGCATGTCACGCAGTCCCATCTATATCGTGTACATGTATGTATAGCCACGCTGCAAGAAAGTAAATACGACTACGTACCTACATACGAACGGGGTCTCTAACGCGTAGAGCAACGCCGTCCTGTTCATCGGCAGCCAATCGGCTGGGTCGGAATGGAGGAAACAGTGTCATGTTCATCGGGAGGCAACCGACTGGGTCGGAATACATCATGTTCATCGGGAGCCAACCGGCTTGGACGGAACAGCCGAAACAAGGTCTGGCGTACCGCAGAATGAAGGAAACAGCCTTCTGTTCAACCGCGTATGGTCGAAATGGGGTCCTGTTCATCGGGAAGGGTCTAGCGTACCGCAAAACGAAGGAAACAGACTTTTGTTCGAGTACCTACAGTCAAAACGGGGTCCTATTGATCAGGAGGGTGTGGCGTACCGCAAAATGGAGGAAACAAACTTCTGTTTGAGCGCCTACGGTCGAAACGGGGTCCTGTTCATCCACCATCTACTGCCTTGCTCCAGCCTCCATGGGCTACTATTCATCCACCATCGACTTCCTCCAGCCTCCACCAGCTACTGTTCATCCACCGGCTACTGTTCATCCAGCCTCCACGGGGTCCTATTCGTCCACCCCCAACTGGCTAGGGTGTGGCAGCCTCCTCGGGGTCCTATTCATCTAGCGGCAACCACCTACTACAACGGGGTCCTGTTCATCCAACCCCCACCGGGAACTGTTTATCCATAGCCAACCAACCGGCTCGACTCACCACGTCTCGACTCGTTCTACGTATCGCGCGTGTGGTAGCAACGGTCACTGTTCGTCGAGAGGCAACCCAACACACTGGCTGGCCGCGTCTCGTAAGCAGCAGCAGCGATCGATCGCTCGTGTTCAGTCAGCAGCAGCAGCGAAGGAATCGCTCGGGTTCAGTCAGCACCGAAGGAATCACTCGGGTTCAGTTAGCAGCCAAGGGATGGGTCGGCTTCAGTACATAGTGGGATCGATCGCTCACTCGGGTTCAGTAAGCGAATGCCTCTTGCTCGGGTTCAGTATAGCGAACATGGCTTGCACCACATCCGCGTATGAGAGAGAAACGCGCAAACCACACTGCATCGCTCGTCCCTGACCACCCACCATAACCGGGAACTCCGCGAAAATTTCCTTGCCCTCACTTCTACCACAATTTTTTATGTCATGGACAGCCCAAAGAATGTCATGCAGGTGCGTCCCCGGCCCGCCCATGATGAAAAGCCCATTTTCTATCATGCTTTTTGTCATAGAAGTAGGAGCCCACCACATCTATGATGATATGTGGTTTTGTCACAATTATCGTCATAGAAGTGTCATAACCATGATAATTTTTTTTTGTTCGGCCCTAATGTCACGGATGTGTCTTTTTTTTGTAGTGTGGGTGGAGCCCTCCCTGGACTCGCGCAACCGTTACCCTTCGTGGGTTGAAGTCTCCATCATCGTGGATGTACGATAGCACTACCTATAGGAACCACGCCAAAAATATTCGTGCCTCCATTGCATTTTCTTTCTCCAAACCCATCCCTTTACTTACATGTGCAATGTTTTACATTACGCTACTATACTCTTAGACTTGCATGTGTAGGGTGTTACTTGACTTGTCATAATTGCTAAAATCTGCCCACAACTAAAATTGGGAAAAGGAAAGATTTTTTATTTGCTCAAGTAGTCTAATCACCCCCTGATACGTCTCCAACGTATCTATAATTTTTTATTGTTCCATGCTATTATATTATCCATCTTGGATGTTTTATATCATTTTTTGGGACTAACCTATTAACCTAGTGCCCAGTGTCAGTTGTTGTTTTTCCATGTTTTTGTCTTTTACTGAAAATCAATACCAAACGGAGTCCAAACGGAACGAAACTTTTTGACGATTTTTCTTGGACCAGAAGACACCTAGGAAGCTTCGGGAGGAGGCCAGAAGAGTCACGGATGGGCCACAAGCCTGGAGGCCGCGCCCTAGGGGGAGCGCCTCCCAAGCTTGTGGGTCCCCTGTGGCACATCTAACCCTAATCTCAGCTCCATAAATAGCCAAATATTCCCCGTATACCAGAGGGTACACCAAAAAATACTTTTCTGCCGCCGCAAGTTTCTGTCCTCGTGAGATCCCATCTGGAGACTTGTTCCGGTACTCTATCGGAGGGGGATTCGATCACGGAGGGCCTCTACATCAACCTTGCTACCCTTCCGATGAAGTGTGAGTAGTTTACCACAAACCTACGTTTCCATAGCTAGTAGCTAGATGGCTTCTTCTCTCTCTTTGATCTTCAATACAATGTTCTCCTTGATGTTCTTGGAGATCTATTCGATGTAATCTTCTTTTGCGGTGCATTTGTTGAGATCCGATGAATTGTGGATTTATGATCAGATTATCTATGAATATTATTTGAGTCTTCTTTGAACTCTTTTATGCATGATTAAGATAGCTTTGTATTTCTCTCCGATCTATTGATTTGGTTTCGACAACTAGATTGATTTTTCTTGCAATGGGAGAAGTGCTTTGCTTTGGATTCAATCTTGTGGTGTCCTCACCCAGTGATATAAGGGGTAGCGAGGCACGTATTTGTATTGTTGCCATTAAGGATAAAAAGATGGGGTTTATTTCGTATTGATTGGATCTATCCCTCTACATCATGCCATCTTGCTTAAGGCATTACTCCGTTCTTGTTAACTTAATAAACTAGATGCATGCTGGATAGTGGTCGATGTGTGGAGTAATAGTAGTAGATGCAGGCAGGAGTCGGTGTACTTGTCACGGACGTGATGCCTATATTCATGATCATTGCCTTAGATATCATCATAACTTTGCGCTTTTCTATCAATTGCTCAATAGTAATTTGTTTACCCACCGTATGCATTCTTTCAAGAGAGAAGCCTCTAGTGAAAACTATGGCCCCCGGGTCTATTTTTATCATATTATTTTCAGATCTATAAAACCAAAAACCCAAAAATACCTTGCTGCAATTTATTTACCTTTACTTTGTTTTGCACTTTTATTTATCTTTTATACCTATCTCTATCAGATCTCATCCTTGCAAGTAACCGTGAAGGGATTGAAAACCCCTTTATCGCGTTGGGTGCAAGTATTTATTTGTTTGTGTAGGTGCAACCATTGGTGACTTGTGTGTTCCTCCTACTGGATTGATACCTTTGGTTCTCAAACTGAGGGAAATACTTATCTCTACTTTGCTGCATCACCCTTTCCTCTTTAAGGGAAAAACCAACACAAGCTCAAGAAGTAGCACCCCCCTCTAGACATACTTTCAATCCTACAAGAATACTTGAACGAAGCAATGCAAGAATATGGAGATGAACAAAGAGGCATCAACTTAGAATAATTGGAGAACGAAGCTGAAAACTTAGAACGAAGAAATCTTCTGAAATGATGGCCTTCGGATGATCTAGAAACGAAAACAACTCCTGAAATGCTTCGGATGGTTATGGAAAGAATTCTCACAATCAAAAACAATTGTGAGGGTGGCATGAATCTAGAACCATGAATCTTCAAGAGAACGGACAAGGATTTAAGAGAAACTCTTCTTTGTTCTTCAAAGCTAAGAATGACGACGAGAAACACAACCAAAATTGTTGAGACCCTCTGACACAATGAATAATAGAAAGGTTGAGCAAATATGAAAATAATCTGAAAGCGATCTTGGAGGAGGCATCTAACTGATGAAAAATCATTCTTACGTTAAACTTTGAAAGTAATTTTAGAATAACTCCGGAAAAATTAGAAGAGTTGGGTAAGATCTTGGGAAAAGACCTGTGGGTTAAGGTCCCACTCAAAAGAAAACACCGTTGAATGATTTTTAAAGAGAGATTGCACCGGTTGAATTAAATGGCTTGAATGAGATAACAACCTCGAAATAGAGCGAAATGGGTCTCGAATGGAAACACAAATCTTCTGAGATATCTTTGCACTCCGGATCAATTGAATAGCAAGAGGGGAACGATTAAGAGGTGCACTGGCATGGGAAAGCATTTGAAACAAGGAAAGGGATATGATCAACACCGAAAGCTTGCACTTAGTCTACCGGAGAAGAAAATGAGAATGAAGAATGTTGAACTTGTAGCTCTGTTAGCATCTTCACAAGGAATCACCAGATTGAAACATTGAAGAAAAAGGATGAAGAGTCTTCTCATGAATAAAATGGATACTTGATTTGAGATTTTTGACTCTGTGAAGAAAAGGGTGGGATGGTGGGAGAAAATAAAGACAACTTGGGACGGATGAAACGAACGTTGTTGAGAAAAATGAGAATTGATCTTGCAAATGTTAAAAGGATCGAATTAACTTGAAGAGAAGTGCACCGGTTGGAAAAAGAATTTCCATGACAATTTCGATTGATCAAGAGAATTTGTGCTCCCATAGAAATATGAGAACACCGCTTAAGAAAGATATGGAACCAACACTTGTCTTCGAAGCAACTCGAATACCACAAATAGAACAAAACAAAGGATTTGGCTTGTGAAATAAGCTGAAACAAATTCATGACAGAGATTTTGTCTGAAATTTTTGTGGTGAGGCCGGCACGGGCACGATCGTATAGTGACTACAAAGCGTCCTGAGCCATAGCAAAACTGCAAGGGCTCTTTAAGACACAACGAGACCCACTGTAAAACTGACCGTGAACAAACGAACCACTAGATGTCGAACCCCAACCTCATATCATGTCTTTGCTGGAAGATAAGCCTAGGTAACTACTTGAATTCCCACCAAAGAACTCCCGAAATTTTTGGTTATGCAATCCGGTACAATGAGTACAAGGAGCAAAAATCACCACAAAACTCCTAGAAGAATTCTACGCTCCAAATGTACCGCCTCCTCAACACATAACCAAAATCTCAGAAATTCATGTACCTCAGACCTTCAAAAAACAATAGCTATACTAGCCATGGAAATACATCCGATCTCCCTCCCCGGTACTGGGTGGCGCCAGACTACTCTCACAACAAATAGTATAGAAGCGTTTTCGATGTCGGCGTCCTCTGGTATTTAGAAACTGAAATGATAGCGAATGTGACAAGAACCCCTTGGAGCCCAACTCCCCGGGTCCAATCCATATGATCGGGAGGCACCAAGAATAGAATTCCGTCTCACTGATAATGCAACTATTCCAAAATACCCGCGTGATACTAAAAAAATTGAAGGGGGAGAGGAGTAGAATCAAAACAATTACATCACAATCCTCACTAGAGCAACAAAGGGATAAGGAGTAAAAAGAATTCCTACTCTCTGATATATATCTAGGACTCAAAATAGTTTTTTTCTAGATTTGCCAATGGTTCAATCAATCAAGGGGGTTCCTGCGGTCAGTAAGGCTCTGATACCAACTTGTCATGCCCAATATGTGGTCCAATCCTCGAGGAACTCGGAAGTCCCACCAAGGATAGAAGCGCATATCAAAGACGCTTTGCAAGGTGGATATCATTACAACATACCATGTATGGAATAGATGAGAATATAGATAAACACTTACACTCACCACGAGCTACATCATGAATACATCAATACATAGCAATCATCATACAGAAGAGCAGGATCCGACTACGGATGAAATCAAACAAAAAATAAGAACGGCATCCACCCTGCTAATCCCAGGCTCCCAACCCGGAACCCATCCTATGATCGTCGAACAAGAAGGAGAAGAAGAACTCCAAAAGCAAACAAGCATCGCTCTCACGTCAAAGCATCACTTTACTTGTACCTGCACCTGTTGTTGTAGTAATCTGTGAGCCGCGGGGACTCAGCAATCTCATTACCATGGGTATCAAAACTAGCAAAGCTTAATGGGTATGGAATGGTTAAGTGGTGAGGTTGCATCAAGCACTAAGCTTTTATATGTGGCTAACTTACGAGTACAAGAATAAGAAGAGTAAACTACGCATAACGGACATGAACTAGTAATGATTAAGAAGTGATCCTAACACCTACTTACGAGTAATTAATAAGCCCACCATGTTCTCTCCCCGAACTCCCTCGGAAAGAGACAATCACGGTTACGCATGCGGTTGGTGTATTTTAATTGAATTTAGTGTCAAGTTCTCTACAATCTGATATTATAAATTGCCAAGTGCCACATAATCATGGACACTGCTTTCCGAAAGATTTAACCCCACATGGGTGCTCCAAGTAGTCCATCATAAATTACCACATGCATCCGATGGAAAACCTCACACCATGATAACACGATGCTTACAATAAGGAATCCCAGTGCACAAGCCACTCGTCAAAGGTAAAACTAAACCAGTAAGACCTCCGGCGTGTCAATGATCCCGATAGGAGCCGCACATATCTCGTTCTCAGGACAGGAACGATGGGTCAAGCTACGAGTAAAATCAGACCTCGAGTTTCCCCGTGGTGGCCCTGTGGTCTGCCCATTTTGGACCAACACCATCGGCACTGACCCATCTGCTTATGTGGAATTAAGAATCTGCGGGTAGCATTAACTCCCTATGCGTTAATTAATTATCAGTATTGTTATGTTGGCAAATTTTAAAACCAAAGTTGGGCCTTGCAGGAAGAGTTTTATCCTAAGCGAATGATCAGGGGGCATAATACCCCACATGTGTAGAAGCGCTCATCAAGGAACATAACACCGGTATGACGGAAACTAGGGCGGCATGAGTGGAACAAAACACCGGGCACAAGACCGAGCCTTCAACAAACAACCAAGTATATGGATGCATAAATTAAATAAGAGATATTGTGATATCCCATGATATCCATGTCCCAACATGGATAACCTGCAACTGCACCTCCAACTATCAATGCTATAAGAGGGGCTGAGCAAAGCGGTAACATAGCCAATCAACGATTTGCTAGGATGGTGGATGTTATAGGCTTATCATGGCAATTGGGAGGCTGACAAACAAGTGGTAGGTAGCAAGACATAGCAATAGCATCGAGACAACCAGCAAGCAAAGATAGTAGGGATATCCAAGGTAATGGTCATCTTGCCTGAAATCCCGCTAGGAAGAAGACCGAATCCATGAAGTAGATGAACGGGCGTAGTCGAATGAATCCTCACACTCGCAACGCAACCGAGAACTATCTAGAAGAAGCACAACCGGAAAGAAGCAAACAACATATTAAACACACGAGCATAAACATGGCATGATGCACAACCAAGTATGATGCATGACAAGTTTAAATAGGCATGGCATGGCAAGAGTGCAACAATCAAATACTCCCTCGATAAAGAAATATAAGAGTGTTTATATCACTACTTTAGTGATCTGCGCTCTTATATTTCTTTACGGAGGGGTTACTACACATGAAGTGAAGCTCAGCAACGAGTTGCATATTGACGAAACTCCACGTTCAATTATTTAGTTCACCCCCGTTTATGTACATGACAATTTTAAATGTGGTTAAGCATGGCAAGAGATGAAGCACAAGTAACCTACCTATTTAGGCAGGTTCAAATGAGGCCAGAAACAACAAATAATAATTCTAGAAAATCCCCATATGTAATTTTCGAAATTGGTATTGTTCTGCCTAAAACACAATTTCAATGTTGTTAAAAATGCAAAGTAAATGCACCATGTTATTCTACACATTTTTCTAGTCAAGTTATATATATAATTTATTTAATTTGAGCTGCGGTTATTTAGATATGAATTAAACCATTTTAGCATGTCATTTATGAAAATTAATGCAAACAACAATTCTGAACATTTTAAACATGGATGAAAGTTGGATATTGTGAAACTACATGAAATTCTACCCAAGTTACATATATGACATATTTTATTTGCATGCATGGATAATTAGTTATGCACATTTTAAATTAGTGGCAGTTCTATAAATTATGCAGTCCTCGAAAATTTGGACAATTGTTCCGCGAAAAAACATTACAGGGGCCGAAACAGATGGGCGCAGGATATCAAAACGTCCACTGGGCGAATCATAGCATTAGGGGAAAATGGGCCAAGCCCACTAGAAGAGATCTGGCGAGCTGAGGGGGCTGCTCACCTCGGGCTCTAAGGCCGGGCAGTGAGGAAGAGGACAGACAGGCCGGCGCGGTTGCGGGTTCGGCCTTGGAGGCCCCACGCTCGACCAGCGAGGGTCAACGTGCACGGGCGGCTTCGGTCATCTCATTCATGCCAGAGAGAAGCAGGGGAGGTGAATGATGACCCACAAGTATAAGGGATCAATCATAGTCCTTTCGATAAGTAAGAGCACTACTGCAGGATGGTCCAAACGCGACAATCCAATCAGAGACCCTTCAACGAAACTGTGTGCGATGCATTAATTGCAAACGGTGGTGTAAGAAAACCGTCCAAAATGAGACGAACTGTTTGCGATGGCGCAGACATCAAACATGATTCAGATCAGAGTTGCGTGTGCAATGCATGGCATACGGTTAATCCATAGGAACTGTTTGCGGTGATCCAGAACAATAGAAACAGTCATCCAGATGAGGGTGTGTGCGATATATGGCATATAGTTCACTCGGGTGAACTGTCTGTGATTAGGCAACACAATAGAAAAGGTCAGTCAGATCAAGGTGTGTGCGATGGAGAGCATACAGTTCACTCGGATGAACTATTTGCGATGAGCCAAGACAATAGAAATAGTTCAACTGAACAAGATGTGTGTGATACGCGGCAAACAGGTCCGTAATCAGAAATGTGTGCGAAGAGCGATAATAACACAGACGATTGTTGCTAATAAGCCGTGTGATTTGCTCTGTCTATAGAAGAACAACATATATATATATAACTATAATAAACATCCAATTACACAAGTGATTATACAAATCATTCGCACACACCTCAATAAACAATTGCATGCATTCTATACTAGGAGAAACGATCATCTAGTCATCTACCTCTTCGGATGCTCCGGCCACTCCTCTGTGGCTCGATCCCTCGTCTGGGGCAGGATGAAGACACTTCCTCATGTCAATGAACTGCCTGTACATCTCGTAGCTTATGTACGCATCTTTGAACGCGTACTTGATGTGTTCTTCATCTAGTCTCTGATCCCAGGCACTGTGCCAGGCGTTCTTGTCCTTCTTGCTCTCATCCTTCATCTTCATGTAGTAGGGGTTGATGATGGCCGAGGCGAGGTCAACCATGGAGTTATGTTTATTATTGGTGCTACCCCAGACCTTGCAGTTGTCACGGATGTTGACAAGATTCTGGCAGGTCAAGCCCGAAACATCTAGCGCGTTTAGATCGTTGGTGGTGTCCACCATAGCGAAACTGTAGTCGGGGCTATTGATAAACCTGGTGAAACACTCGTAAGGCCTTGTGGCCAGGTGGTAGTGGTAGACAAGGATGTCATGTAGCATGCACAACTGGGCAACGGCAACCTTCTGATCTTGCCCGGCATGACCGCTGCTGAAATCGAGGTCGAAGCCAACCACTTGGTACTTGTCCTCAGCAAGCAACTTCTCCAAAGTTTGGATGGAGCTCTCCACCGAGACCTCGTGTACACCACCGAGAGGTCCTTCCACCTCACGTGGGTGTCCACTACGTGATGCGTGGTGAACTACCCCACGTTTTTGTCGGCGGCCGCTGGGAGCGCCATTGGAGACACGGGGAGCGCCATTGGAACCGCTGGATGTCCTCTCCGTATGTGTCATTGTGGGTGTGCTTATTGTGTCGTGTGGCATGAGAGATGAAGGTAAATGGCCGCGGGAATAAATGGGGGCCGGGCGGCCTGGATTGTCGGCACATCCGCATGGCAGCTTTTGCAGCGGGTAACTGCATCGTGGCGCCGTGCCCGGCGCAACCGCATGCATAATGGCAGCACGAACATATGTGATCGTGCGCCGGCCCCAAACACTGGCAGCACGCATGGAGGAACACAGGCAAAGTGCGCGGAGGGACGCGAGAACAGAGCTCGTGTGGCGGGACGCGAGCAGAGCGTGCCGCGGCCACCTCAACCGCAAGCAACCACATGCATAGAGTAGTTGAACACATAGGGAATGGTCGTCTACAAACCGGCTGGCAGTTGCGAGCCGGCGGCATGATGTGAAACTACGTCGCATTCCACATCACACGGTGGTCGAACAATCGTTCACGACGCTGCGTAGAGAGCAGTCGTGCGCTACTACCTCCGTCTTGGTCTATCAGTCCCCTTTATATCCTGTGCCATATTTTGACCTTAAATTTAACTAAGAAAATGTTAATGCATGTTATAAAAATTATATAATTGGAAACTAGGTTCAAATATGAATCCAACGATATAATCTTTGGCGACATGCATTCGTATTTTATTATCTAAATCTCTAGTCAAAATTTGGCACAAAAATACAAACAGGACTTATAAACTAGGACGGGGGTAGTAGGTAATTAAATCACAAACGTTTTTTATTATTAACCGTATGTGTACGTGTCGTTTCGTCCTCCTCTCGCACATCTTGTCACCCCGCTGCTGCAGACGGCTTCGAGCGCAAGCTTGAGCAGCGCACAGGGGCGTTCTTTTGGCCAAACGGTGGCTCGAAGTGGCGCCAATGAATCGTCGATGAGCCTGTTCCCGCGCAACCGCGCAGGTTCCCGCGCATAGCCCCGCAAGCTTCCCGCTCGACTCGGCGAAATCCCCCAAAATCCCAATGCTTACCAGCGGCGTGCTATATAAACCCTCACGGCCGACGAGTCCTACGTTGCATTTTCCCTTCCTCCCGGTAGCTTATCTCGTCTACTTCTCCCACAATCGCCAATGGCACCGGTCCGTCATCGTCGCTCAACTACTTCACCGTCATCAGAGGACAGCTCCAGCTAGGAGGCTACACCGCGGCGGTGATGCAGTCCCCGGTGTAGTGTAGTGCGCGTCGCGTCCCTGTTGGGTGTGCGCGCAACACCCAACACACGCTCTGCCACCGCTTCCCGTCGGCAGCTGTTTCCGGCCGCCGTTGCCGCCACCCCATCGTCTGCCATTGTGGCCGCCACACCATCGTCGAAAACCAGGGCCATCGCCCGCTCCGCCACCGCGGCCCGAAGGCAGGAGGTGGTTGTTGGATTTCGGGTTCCGCAAACCCTTGAGAGGTTCGAACTCTGGGGTGCGTACGAAGAACTCGTCCTCCCCAGTCTGCCTACTCACTAATCTCACAGCCTAGCTCGACGAACTGTAAGGAAAAGAGACACAGCGGTTTACCTAGGTTCGGGCCACCTTGGGTGTAAAACCCTACTCCTGCTTTGTGGTGGATTGGCCTCGAGAGGCTGAGAATGAACTAATACAGTGGCGAACAGCCTCAGGAGGAGAGGTGTTCTTGAGCTCGAGTGAGCTGGTGGAGTGGGGGTCCGATGTGAACTCTCCCGATCTGAACTTGTCCCCCTCTACGGTGGTGGCTAAGTCCTATTTATAGTGGCCTTGGTCCTCTTCCCAAATGAAAGGCGGGAAGGGATCCCACAACGGCCAAATTCGAAGGGAGACAGCTAGTACATGCTATCCTGACAAAAGTAGTCTTCGCCTGCAAAAGCCTCTGGTTGTGATGCCGTGGTGGGCTCGGTGATGACCTCCGTCCTGCCATCCTGGCGGTCTTGGTATTGTTGCACGGGAATGGAAACCTTTGGCTGATTCCTCGGGACTCCGCGCCTGTGCTTGCCTCTTTAGCACCGAAGGGGAAACTGGTACACTGCGCCCGCTGGCGCCCGCCTGGCCTGGGTCGTCATGGCTCACGTCATCCGGACCTCACGAGGTGAGGCTTGCATAGAGATCTCCGCTCCTCGGTAGCCAGCCTGAGGAGGCCACTCCTCGTGGAGGTCTTGGTGTCGTCCGCCTCGTGAGGCTTGGCCCCTCACGAGGGTCTTGAGTTGTTGTCGCTGAAGCTGGGCCGCACCAGGCCGTCGATGGAGCCACACCGTGGGCCGCAGGCAGGCAAGTCTGGGTACCCCCGTTCCCAGAACGCCGACAGTAGCCCCCGGGCCCAAGGCGCGCTCGAGCTTGGCTTCGAGGCGAAGCCAAGGGGCAAGTGCGGAGCGCCACGGGCCCTAACCGCCTGCGGCCTTGGTCGATGCATGGCGATTGATGGGACGTGGGCATCTCCGCTTCCCCACGCCGCCTCGGCAACTATCCCTGGCTGACAAAAAGGCTGGCGCTTGCCGCTGAGCCTTCATTGCCCTTCTTCCATCTTGCTCCAGATCCCCTTCTCCTTCTGCTCAGCGCGCTTCCAGATCTGCTGAATCCTTTCCCCGGACTCACCACCGATGGCCACCAACAAGGCGAAGTCATCGGCCTCTGCCGCGCGCTCGGCTCCCTGGTTTGAGCCGGCCTTAAGCGCGTCCTCCATCACCGAGGAGAAGCACCTTGCCGCCGTGCTCCCACTGACGGCGGGCGGCGAAAATGAGGGAGGGGAGATGGCGCTCCGGGTCGGCTCCGCCCAGCCGGAAGCCTTGGGTGACACCTTCTACCCCTTCTTCCTGCACAGTGTCTTCGCTGGGCTGGTTCCCCCTTTCTCCCGTTTCTTCTATGCCGTCCTCAACCACTATGGTCTCCACGCCCTCCATATTCATCCCAACTCCATCCTCCTCCTGTCGATCTTTGCCTTCTACTGCGAAGCGTTCGTGGGGGTGACACCCTCCGTCGTGCTGTTCCGCCACTTCTTCTACCTCCGGATAAGCAGCGGCCAGTACTCTGGGTGCGCCAGCTTCATCGCGGCCAACGGCAGCAACGCGATCTCGCGGGCCGGGAAGAAGTTGGAGGACTTCCAGAACAAGTGGATCTTCATGGACGCCAAGCGCTCCCACGCTCGGCTGGAGGGCCGACCACGTTGCCGAGGCCCCTGGATCGATGGGCTCACGAGAAGCTCACCGACCCCAGGGCGGAGCAGTTGCTGGAGAGGATGACGGCCGACCTAAAGGTGGAGGACCCGAAGGCGGAGAAGCTTACAGGGGCCATGATTGTCAAGGAGTTCCTGACGCAGTGCCTGGCTCCGCTCCAGGCGCACTCGCGCCCCCTGTGGAGCTTCAAGGGCGTGGAAGACAACCTCCGGTTGCGCCCAGACAACTTGTTTGACGAGGAGCTGAGCAAGGTCGTGCGCACCTTGCTCGGGAAGGACCAGGGTGGCCCCTCAGACGCCCATCTCCTGTTGTACCGTCACGCCGACGGGGAGAAGATAGCCGCCGCCATGCCTGTCTTCAACGAGCGGGGGTTCGTGATGCTGGAGCCTTCCCTGCCCGCGGGCTCCCCGGTGCCGGTGTCCTCCGGCGATCCCTCTGGGGAGGAGGGGAACGAGAGCTTGGAGGCGACCTTGGAGGAGGTGGGGGAGACTTCTCCCCCACGGCGGAGCGAGCTCCTCTGCGCCTTCTCTGATGACGACGCCGATGGGCACCCAGTCAGGGAGTCGCCGCGCTCCGCCGGGGTCACCACGAGGTCCAGGGGCACCCCTCCGAAGAAGCTAAAGCAGGGTGTCCCGAAGAAGGGCAGGTCATCGTTGCTTCCCCAAGGTGGCGCCTCAACCCCGCCGTCGACCACCGCTGCCACAGATCCGGCCGCCGCGCGCTCATCCGCTCCTGAGAGCGCAGCGGGGCTCGCGCCCATGAAGCCCGTGGGCATCACGCTCCTGAAGAGGACGAGGGACTACATCGCCACGGATTAGTAAGCGCACCATCTTGTCTTTGCTTCCTGCTCTTGACGTAGTGCTCTGACATTTTCCTCGCTGCAGCCAGGCCAATGCCGGCGGCGAAAAGGAAGAAGGAGGAGGTGAAGGCTCCTGAGGCCCAGCAGCCCACCTCGGCCCCGGAGGTTCTGGCGCAGACGGACGAGGCCAGCTCGCGTCCTCCTGCCGCAGGGTTGCCCTCGCGAGGCTCAGGGGCCCAGCCTTGGGAGAAGGGTGCCCCTGCGGCCGCGCCGGCTTCAGGGACGCTTGCCTTCAGCGCGCCTGCTGACGACCCGAGGGCTCCGGAGCCCCCGGCCATCTTTGCTGCTGCTGCTTCGCCAGTCTTGATGCCATCGCCGTCTCCTCTTCTAGCCACCACGCCGGCGGGCCGCGGCTCTTCTACCGCACCCGGTGCTTTGGAGCAGGCCTTCTCCACGTTGGATCAACTCCGGAACGATCTTTGAGGCCCCGACCGCCGGGCGTCGGGGCGCCTGGAGCTGGTCTCGGGGTGGCTCCAGGCTGACTTGTCCGTCAGGGCGGCCTGGGACCAGGCCGACGCTGCTGAAGAGGAGGGCCGGAAGGTGGCCGGCGTGGCTGCCGCCACCCGTGACATGGCGTTGAAGGACATGAGGGACGCTGAGGAGCACTGCCGCGTGGCGAAGGACAAGCTGAAAGCCCTTCGCGACGAGCAGGCCACCCGCGCCCGCCAGCTCGAGGAACAGGAGGAAAAGCTGAAGGAGCGGGAGTCTGCGGTCGCCGGTCATGACGCCGACCTGGAGCAGGCATCTCAGGAGCAGGCCACGGAGCGTGGCCGCCTCGAGAAGCTGAAGGAGGAGGTGGAGGCGGCCCAGGCGTCCCACGCCCAGCTTGTCTCCGACGAGAAGGCTCGGCTGGACGCCAGGGAGAAACTCCTTGCCAAGGCTGAGGAGGCGGCCACCGCGGGGCGTGCCGCCTTCGACTCCCTCGAGTAGAGGTCCCGCAAGGCACAGCAGGATCTCTACGAGAGCGGGTACAAGGAGCCACTGGTGACTCCTGAGGAAGGCCCCGCCGGGCTGCTCCCCAAGCTCGTCGTGGCGCTCGAGGGCATCGTCATCGGAGTGGGCCCCATGGTGGAGGGAGAAGTCCGCGTGCTTTCGGCCTCGGCCGCAACGCGCGTCTTCAGCCACCTCCATCTTCGGGACTCCAGCATCGACTTTGGTGCCCTGCTCGAGTCCGTGGACCTTGAGCTCCAAGACGCTGCTGCCGAGGCCATGAAGGGTCAAGTGGAGGCCCTGCTGCGGAAGTTCCTCGCCTTTGACCCCGTGCCTACGGCTGACGGCAAGGACGGCGGCGACGCTGTCGGTGACGGGACTCCCCAAGCGGGCAACGGTGGCGTCCAAGGCTGAAGGAGATGGCGGCGCTTCCCCCTTGTTCTATTCCTGCAACATGTATCGTGCCTCGTGGAGGCGTAAGAACTTATGCTTTGGAATTTTAAGAGACAGTACGTTTTGTAATAATTTGCTAAGGTTCTGCGGTTTCCTTTCCGTTTGCTTTGATGTTCTGCGTCGGCAGGGCCCGGCCCCACGCATACCTCAGCTGCCATTGGGTCGTTCGGATCGCCAGGACGAGACCAAGGGGTGAGAGGCTACGTGGCCAGTTGGGCTCCTGAGTCGCGATGCTCAGGAGTCCCCCTTGACATACGAACAGCCCTTGAGAAGGAGACGCAAGAGTGGGTCTTGGCGTTCTGCGTCGGCAGGGCCCGGCCCCGCGCGTACCTCAGCCGCTGTTGGGGCATCCGGATCGCCAGGACGAGACCAAGGGGTGAGGGGCTACGTGACCAGTTAGGCCCCTAGGTCGCGATGCCCAGGGGTCACCCTTAACATGCGAACAAAAACCCCCATACCTGTCCTCGTCGGGCTTTCGCTCGGGAGGGATGCAGGAAGACCAGGTCCGAGGGACCTGGCAAGGTGGCGTACGCCAGGCATGACCTGAGTGTAGCCCCTGTGCCCAGCCCCCTCGCGCTACTCTCCCGAGGGGAAAGCAGCGCAGTGAGGTTGAACACCGAGCCTGGTGGCTCTCCTGAGGTTAGTGCAGCCGTAAGGCTGCCCCCAGTTGTTTATCACCAGCGCGGAGCATGGCGCTACCGCTCTTGCATGGGCATAGCCGCTCCTTGACCATGTCGACTGCCAGCGCGGAGCATGGTGCTTCCAGTGGTACGTGGGTGGGGGTTCCCTCTGAGGGGAGACCCCGGGGCGTGTACAGCCCCGCCCTGACATTTGGCTTGCACGGCAGGGCTAGAGGAGGCATGTATGGGCACTCGTGAGCCAGCGCGGGACTCACGAGGCCCTACCTCATGGCGGGTTGCGCCTGAATTTGATTCGTAGCACTTGCAATAGTCCTGCGAGATGGTTAGGCAACCTGCGCCGAGTGAATCTCCTGAGGTTATCGCATGAGAAGGCTAAACACCAACGACCCCAGGAGGTGATGTGAACGGGTCCGGCCCGCCAGACAGAGCTCAGCCGTTGGGTTTGTCGACGCTGCAGGGACGGACCCGAGCACAGACGTCGTGCCCAGTCTTCTCATGCAAATGTCCTGAAGAAAGACAACCAGTGCGCAGCTCCCGCGGTGGCAAGGCACCGGGTCGCGCGCCCTAACTTACCCGCCCCCGATTAGCTCATGCGAGAACAAGGCACCAAGGACCATGGGAAGTGACGTGCACGGGAGCTGGCCCGCGAGCCAGAGCTCAGCCACTTGGGTTTGTCGAAGCTGCAGGGACGGACCCGAGCACAGACGTTGTGCCAGTCCTTAATCATGAGGCGGTCGTGGGTGGGCTTGCAAGGGTGTACGACATTTGTGGTGACGAAGCACCGGACAGCCAAGTGATAATCATAAATAAACTCATGGATAGGGTAGAGCTAGTTCTGATAGATGCAAAACGATACATGCCGCAGGGACGGACCCACGCGGCTTGGGGATAATGCAGCCCGAGGGGCGCCCCCAACTGAACAAACCAGAAAATGTCACCTGGCATCGTTGCTGAAGAGATGTTGGAGTAGCTGAAGACGCGTGCCGCAGAAGTTGCTCCTCATGAGCCGCCCAGGCCCTGAACCTCGGGAGGCTCTGGGGGCCCGGGGGGCTCGCGAGGATCCATCTCTTCCTCCGATAGGACCGCCTGGCTTCTGGCCTCATGAGCCACCAGGACGCCCCGCATGTGGTGCTGGAGTGCAGCAGCTGCGCTCGACAAGCCCAAAGGCATGCGAACATAGCTGTGAGGGGGACCCTCGCACCAGCCAGCGCGGGACGGCCAGAAGCGCTCCTGAGATGCGGCCCTGTTGAGCCCTGGGATGTTGACGCAGACGCGCAGCTCGCTGTCCCCGCCGGGACAAGGAGTCACGCCGGGTGGTGGGTGATGGTCGCCTCGCATAGCTCTTGCCTCCTGAAGCTCCTCGATTGCCTTGGTGATGAACTCCTGAGCACCTGGCACCTCGCGCCTTGTACCCTCCTGGCGGAAGCGCGCGCCAAAGCATGCCTCCACATGGTGCCCGAGCGCCTCCCTCGTGACGTTGGCCAGGTCGGAGGCCCTCCAGAGGAGAGCCACCGAGCCCAGCCTGAGAGGGGCGCCAGGCGCGCCTTCCTATGCGAGAGAGGGAGGCACCCCGTCAGTGGGCGCAGGGCCTAAGGTGGTGCCGCTGGACACCCCACTCTCCTGAGGTCCTTGGCGGAGCAGCTACTTCTTCTTCTTGGGGACACCCTCAGGAGGGTAGACGGCACCTTCATCATTTGGGTTCTCGACCGTCGCAGCCTGGTAGGCGCGCTCGAGAGAGCACACCGCGTCCTTCTCCTCGCAGGCGACCGTGATGACGCCGCAGCTCCCTAGCATCTTGAGGACATTGTAACCATGATGAATCACCGCCATGAACTTGGCCAGGGCCGAATACCCAAGGATGGCGTTGTATGGAAGTCGAATGTGGGCAACGTCGAAGTCGATGAGCTCAGTGTGGTAGTTGTCGCGCTTGCCGAAGGTGACAGGGAGGCGGATCTGCCCTATCAGGGTGGTGGAGCCGTCGGTCACTCCTGAGAAAGGCTTGGTAGGCTGCAGCTGGTCGTAGGGCACCTGGAGTCGGTCGAATGTCTCGATGGAGAGAACATTGAGCCCCGCACCGCCATCGATGAGAGTCTTGGTGACGAGAACGTTGCTGATGGTAGGCGAGCAGAGTATCGGGAGAGCGCCGGTAGTTGCCGCGCACTTGAGTTGATCGGATGGGCTGAAGGTGATGGTGCACTTGGACCACCTGAGCGGATGCGTTGCCTCGAGTTTGGGGAGGGCCGCGTTCACCTCACGGGCAAACTGCTTGAAGATGCGAGGAGAGGCAGGGGCTTGAGTGCCGCCCAGGTTGCAGGCGATGGCACGAGGCTCCTGGAAGCCCCCAGCCCCTTCGTCCTGGTGGTGGTCGTCATTCCTTCTCGGTGGTGGCGGCAGCGGAGGAAGGCCAGCGTTGCCCTGAGGACAGTCGTCACGAGGCTGGTCTCTCCAAGGGCCCTCACGAGGCTGGCCCTGCCAGCGGTCCTCACGAGGCTGATCGCGCCATTCTTGGCGGGGGTCGCGGCTGTCCTAGCGTCCTCCACCTCGGCCTCCTCCGCGGCCGTAGCCTCGGTCGTTGCGCTCGGGGCGTCGACCGAGGCGCCCGTCGCGGATGGCCCTGAGCTCCTGGCAGTCATTGGTGTTGTGGCTGTGCACGTTGTGGAAGACGCAGAACGGGCGGCTTCCCTTTGATGACTCTGGGTGGTCGCAGTCGCGCTTCATCTCTGGTTCGGCCGCGAGCACGGCCGGTCCCTTGCGCTTCATGTCCTTGGCTTTGGCCTTCTTGTCTTCTGGGTCAGCCCCTGGGAGCTCCAGGAGAGAGAGGCGACCTTCCTCAGCTCTCTCACACTTGGTTGCCATGTTGAACATCTCTAGAGCCATGCACAGGTCCTCATGTATGGCGAGCTCCTCCTTCATCTTGATGTCGCAGACGCCATCAGTGAACGCCAATATGATGGCCTCGTCCGACACCTTGGGGATCTTGAGGAGACGTTGTTGAAGCACGGGATGTACTTCTGCAAGGTCTCTCTTGGCTGCTGCTTGATGCGCCGCAGGTCACCCGCAGCTGGTGGACGGTCGCGAGTGCCCTGGAAGTTGGCGACGAAACCCTCTCGCATTTCGTCCCAGGAGGAGATCAATCCTGCGGGTAGGTTCAGGAGCCACGAGCGCGCACCATCCTTGAGGGCCATGGGAAACCAGTTCGCCATAACCTTCTCGTCGCCGTTGGCTGCCTCGATGCTCAGCTCGTAGAGCTGCAGGAACTCGGCAGGGTCGGGGGTGCCGTCGTAGCGCGGAGGCAGATCAGGCTTGAACTTCCCCAGCCAGACGACGCTGCATAGCTCCGGAGTGAACGCGCGGCAACCCGCTGTGGTCATGGGAGCCCATCGTGGAGGTGGAGCCTGGTCTTGGTGCTCACGCGCCACCGCTGCAGGCGGCGCGCGGTCTTGACATGGCGGTGCTGGGAGTGCACGAGCATCTTCTTGCAGCCGCTGCACCACCTGGCAGCTTTCATCTTCACGCGCCGGCGCCCTGCGTGGCGGGTCACGCCGCGGGGCCTCGCGCCTTGGCCCGAGGGCGATGTCTTGACGGGGAGGTGGAGGAGGTGCTCCATGGGCTACGTCACCCGCAGCAGGCGGCAGGTGAGGCAGTGAGCAAGACGGTGCAGGAGAGTCCCCGGCGGCGCTGACAAGCTCGGCGATGCGGTCCAGCCAGTCTTCGTAGAGGTCGTCGACGGGGCGGTAGCACAGGAGCTCGCGTGCCATGAGCAACGCAGCCTGCGCGTTCGCCGGCCCGCGACGAGCATGAGACGATGAACCAGCCGGAGTCAGCGATGGGGTGGCAGTGCGCCCATCCCGCCGCATAGAAGGGTGCAGCGACGAAGCTTGCTGCTCGTGCCCTGCGGGGCCGGTGGCGGTGTTTGCCACTGGAGACGGGGGACGGCGAGGGCAGCCGTCACCCGCAGGCGCTGTCTGAGCGACGAGGGCGGTGAGGGCGGCCCGGCGCTCAGCACGAGCTCGACGAGCGTCAGCCATGGAAGCGGTGGAGCGGCGGTGGATCGACCGGCGGAAGAGAGGCTCCGACGCACCCCTACCTGGCGCGCCAAATGTCGGATTTTAGGTTCTGCAAACCCTTGAGAGATTCGAACTCTGGGGTGCGTGCGAAGAACTCGTCCTCCCCAGTCTGCCTACTTGCTAATCTCACAGCCTAGCTCGATGAACTGTAAGGAAAAGAGACACAGCAGTTTACCCAGGTTCGGGCCACCTTGCGGTGTAAAACCCTACTCCTGCTTTGTGGTGGATTGGCCTTGAGGGGCTGAGAATGAACTAGTACAGTGGCGAACAGCCTCAGGAGGAGAGGTGTTCTTGAGCTCGAGTGAGCTTGTGGAGTGGGGGTCCAATGTGAACTCTCCCAATCTGAACTTTTCCCCCTCTACGGTGGTGGCTAAGTCCTATTTATAGTGGCCTTGGTCCTCTTCCCAAATGAAAGGCGGGAAGGGATCCCACAATGTCCAAATTCGAAGGGAGACAACTAGTACATGTTATCCTGACAAAAGTAGTCTTCGCCTGCAAAAGCCTCTGGTCATGACGCCGTGGTGGGCTTGGTGATGACCTCCGTCCTGTCGTCCTAGCGGTCTTGGTCTTGTTGCACGGGAATGGAAACCTTTGGCTGATTCCTCGGGACTCCGTGCCTGCGCTTGCCTCTTTAGCACCGAAGAGGAAACTGGTACACTGCGCCCGCTGGCGCCCGCCTGGCCTGGGTCGTCATGGCTCACGTCATCCGGACCTCACGAGGTGAGGCTTGCATAGAGATCTCTGCTCCTCAGGAGCCAGCCTGAGGAGGCCGCTCCTCATGGAGGTCTTGGTGTCGTCCCCCTTGCGAGGCTTGGCCCCTCGTGAGTTTCTTGAGTTGTTGTCGCTGAAGCTGGGCCGTACCAGGCCATCGATGGAGCCACGCCGTGGGCCGCAGGCAGGCAAGTCTGGGTACCCCCATTCCCAGAATGCCGACAGTGGCCGTCGTGGCCGCCACCCCACTATCGGCCACCGTGGCCATCACCCGCTCCGCCACCACGGCCCGAAGGCGGGAGGTAGTTTTCGTGGCCGCCACCCCACCGTCGACCACCGGGGTCATCACCCACTCCGCCACCATGGCCCGAAGGTGGGAGGTGGAGGTGGAGGTGGAGCCCCACACGTGCGTCAGCGACCTTGCGCGCTACATCGAGTTCCTGCGGGAGGAGGAGGAGCGCCTCGTCGAGCATGCAAAGAGTATTACCACCGCCGTGGCCGCAGCATACACCACCGCAGAGGCGAGGAATGAGGAGATCTATGAGGAGTCCCACTGCTTCGAGAGGGGTCATCTGGAGCGGCAGAGGGCGTTCGACTTGAGTGTCACTAAAGGTGCAACAGCGACAGGCACCGGATTCCAGTTTTCCAACTCGTCGGTAGGCTCCTCCTCCTCTGCCTCTTACTGAGCGCGCTCAACAGAGGAGAGGCTGCTGGAAGTAGTACAAAGCCCCTCCATAGTAGTAGTATTTAGGGGCTATTTTGTTCAGTTCATCTGACTATAGATGTGGTTGAACTGTACAACGTACTTAAAATTAGCTAGTATATATAGTTGAACTAGTTATTTCAGTACATGGTTGGCAACAATTGGGGAAAAGTTTGGTTGGTTCATCTGTCGAGTTGAACTGTTTGTATAAAGAACGACTGCTTAATCTATGAATGAAATCTATGCTTGCTGAATTTTAGTTGCAAACATTAGATAGTGCTAGTGATTTTTAGCTGCGAATTTTGACAAATGGCAGTGTTACAAGGTTGACAAATGGCAATGTCACTAGATCAACTAATGTCAATCTTTCCAGTTTGACAAATGGCAATATACCCAATATGACAGATGCAAATCTTACCAAATTGTCTGTACGTGGTTGCACATGGTTCATCCGAAAAAATCATTTACGTTGAAGGGATGTACAATCCTGCATGCCAGATTTTCTCTTGGCTTAGCGGCGAAGGAACCATAGCTCTCGCTTTGCATACCGTATACAATCTGAACTGTTTGTGAGGAAGAGATGCACAAATCCTGCACGGCAAATTTTCCCTTGGCTTACTAGGGAAGACCATAGCTCTCGCTTTGCATACGGGTGTTCTATCTAAAACATTTGCGATGAAGAGCTACACAAATCCTGCTCGGCACATTTTCCGTTGGCTTACTGGGGAAGCTATCGGTTTGCATAAGGGTGTTCTATCTAAAACGTTTGCGATGAGTGTTTTAAATTTAAAACCATTGACTTTTTTTAAAAGTCATTTGATAAATTTGTACATTCAGAGAGAAAAATGCAAGTTTGCTCAAACCATATGTTTCATTCAGTCACATTGCGACTTTATATTCATACGATCGAGATACAGTATTAAACCCAAAAAAACTAATTCTGGCGGAGGCGGCATGCCGCGCCAGTGTTGTCATTGTCGTCCTCCGGGATGCCATTGTTTTAGTCTTCAAGGCAGCACAAAATGTTCTTCACTTGGAAATCAAACATCATGTCGTCGCGCGATCGACGGGCGGGGCGCGAGAGGATGGCAACTCGCGGCGCTACGAGGTAGTGGTTGACGGCGGTGTCCCATGACACTGAGGAGGCGTGCGCATAGGCACGGGCACGGCGGGTGCAGGCAAATGCATGAGGACCAGCACCGCGATGGGTGCAGGGGCACGCACGGGCACGGGCGCTGCTGCTGGCATGTACATGAGCTCGCGCAGGTCCGCGGGGACCTCGCTGACGCCCGCGGCTTCCAGCACTGTGATAGTGCTCGGTGACCAGCCCGCCAATGCTACGAGGATGGTCGCTGGCGTGGGTGCGGGCATGGGAGCTGGGACGGGCGCGGGGGCAGCAACCGCCGCGGCCAGCTTGTTTAGGGCCATGTCCATGAGGCCCCATTCCTCCTTATTTTCTATCTCGTCCGGCTCAGAGTCGACTTCACCAAACTGGAAGACTAGTGGCAGATGATCCTTCTGCGCCATGGCGTTGGTGGAGGTCTGCGGGAGGGGAATGGGAGGCGAACAGTAAGGCCACCCGTATTAAACAACGGCTCGGGCGCCATTAATGGAGATGATGCAAGCAAGGCGGGCGGCCATGGAAGTCAAAGCGCTCGCTTCCCAGTGAGCCCGCGCAGCGTACAGCTCGCACGCTTCCCGGTGAGCCTGCGCATTGGAGGACAGCTTGCACGCCTTCCGGTTAGCCTGCACAGCGGACTGCGCTCTCACACCTCCCGTCTACTCAAGCAGCTGTTCGCGCAGCACCTCTTAGCCATTAAAAGTGTGACGTGTGGCGTCACGTGAATGGTTAACAGAACGCCCATGATTTAAATTATACAAACGTTTGAGATGATAATGTGGCAGCTATTTGTTTCAAAATAGCTTTGTTTGCTGTTGATTCGTGTCCGCCTTCTCTCAAATTGGACACGAAAAATACCATAACATGTCGGGTGCCATTCCATGATAGCATGCCAAGTTTCATGAAATTCAGACGAGTTTTGGATTTACTAGAATTTTAAAACAAAGTATCTCAACGTTTTGCCGGCAAGCAACGGTGCCCTAGTGTTTGAAATTCATTCCCATTTCTTGCATGGGACCTAAGCATGCACCCAAGGACACACATTTGATTTTTCAACACATTTTTCTGCACTGGAGCATGTGCCTGTAGTTCAAATTTGAATTATGCACATAAACTGCCTAGAAAACTCAGTTAATGTATAAAAATGTCCAAACGAACCCTGAAAAACTCCAAATTTTAACACGACACTCCTGTTGATCTATGTTGCCACTCAGAAAAAATTTGAAAGCAAGAAGAGGCAACGAATATCGTTTCATCCACGAAGGAGGAACATTCCCTACCATAACCATGAGGCTTGTTGTGAGAAGCTTTGATTTGTGAGAAGCTTATACCCAAACCTGCCCCAAATGGGACAATTTTTTTACCACAGCATGTTGATGTCGTTCCATGATAGCATGCCAAGTTTCATGAATTTCAGACGAGTTTTGGATTTACTAGAATTTTAAATCCATGTAATTCAATGTTTGCGGCCAAGCGACGGTGCCGAGGTGTTTGACATTCATTCTCATTTCTTGCATGGGATCTAAGCATCCAACCAAGGACACACATTTGATTTTTCAACCCATTTATATGCATTGGAGCATGTGCCTGTAGTTCAAATTTGAATTATGCACAGAAATGCATAGAAAACTCAGTTAATGTATAAAAATGTCCAAACGAACCCCGAAATATTCCAAAATTTTAACACAACACTCCTGTTATTCTATGTTGACACTAGAAAAAAATTGAAAGCAAGAAGAGGCAACAAATATCATTTCATCCACAAAGGTGACACGTTCCCTACTAGAACTATGAGGCTTGTTGTGAGAAACTCTGGTTTGTGACAAGCTTATATCCAAACCTGCCCCAAATGGGACAATTTTTTCACCACAGCATGTTGATGCCGTCCCATGATAGCATGCCAAGTTTCATGAATTTCAGATGAGTTTTGGATTTATTAGAATTTTAAAACCATGTATCTCAATGTTTGTGGCCAAGCGACGGTGCCGAGGTGTTTGACATTCATTCTCATTTCTTGCATGGGACCTAAGCATGCAACCAAGAGCACACATTTGATTTTTCAACTAATTTTTATGCACTGGAGCATGTGCCTGTAGTTCAAATTTTAATTATGCACATAAATGCCTAAAAAACTTAGTTAATGTATAAAAATGTCCAAACGAACCCCGAAAAATTCCAAAATTTAACATGGCACTCCTGTTGTTCTATGTTGACACCAGAAAAAAAATTGAAAGCAAGAAGAGGCAATGAATATCGTTTCGTCCACAAAGGTGACATGTTCCCTACCGGAACCATGAGGCTTCTTGTGAGAAGCTCTGGTTTGTGAGAAGCTTATACCAAAGCCTGCCCAAAATGGGACAAAAAAATTACCACAGCATGTTGATGCCATTCCATGATAGCATGCCAAGGTTCATGAATTTCAGACGAGTTTTGGATTTACTAGAATTTCAAAACCAAGTATCTCAATGTTTGTCGGCGAGCCACGGTGCCGAGGTGTTTGAAATTCATCCCCATTTCTTGCATGGGACATAAGCATCAACCCATGGACACATATATGATTTTACAACCCGTTTTGGCGCACCGGAGCATGTGCATGTAGTTTAATTTTGGATTGTGCACCTGAAAAGCCTAGAAAACCAAGTTAATGTATAAAAATGTCCAAACGAACCCTGAATAATTCCAATTTTTTTGATGACACACCTATAGTTGCATGTTCACTGCAGATAAAAGTTCTAGCAATTCAAACACCCTCCTTTGCCGCTGTGACCCAATTATGTATTTCAAATCAAGACGAAAAATCAAGAAGATCGCACACAGTTTATTATCACCAACTATGTGAGATGCACTACAAAATATCTTGGAGCACCGTCAGAGTAGTATGTATATGTCTTACGCGAGAAGGTGCGTCGGTTACAGTCCACAGCCGGTGCGTCAAGCAGACTAGCTCGCTCCCAAAATATCATTTCACTGTTCAATCGTCACCGGTGAAAGATGAGGACGTGGACCCGCGTCGTGAGGGCCACTTCGGCGGCCCACTCCGGCGATAGTGCGGCCGCAGACGCCATGCGCGTGCTAACAAGCTGTGTGAGCGGGGCCGCAATCTATGACCGAGCGGCCAAGGCAGCCCAAACAGCCGCTGTTACTGCTCAAGTGGCGGCAGCAACATCTGTGTCGGGAATAGCAACTGGCGAGAGTGGCACAACAGTTGTTCCTTTTGCAGCGGCGGCCTTAGCCCTGATGGAGGCCGCCCACGACCATGTCGAGGCCGCCCACGCCCAGCTCATGGCAGGCACCGCACAAAATCAAACAAAGATTCTCCGACAACGGTCGGCAACCCAAGGCCAAAGAGTTGGCAATCGCCGAGAGCATTTGAGCAGCCGTCCGTTCCTTCACGGCATACCTTGCCACGACGGAGCCCGTCCAAGCCCAGATCGCGGCCGCCCACGCCCAGCTCCTGGCGGCCTTTTCCAAAGAGATGGCGAGACACTTGCCAACTATCACTGGTATGCGTCGGTGCTATACAAACGGTTTTTAACCCCTTTCCGCAATGGCATTTGGAACCGTCGCCAAGTGAGTGTGGGCGATAGGGGGGGGGGGTCCTTCCCACACGACCCAGAAACCGTCAGGGATAGGGAGCCAAGATGCATATACAGTACTCCTACTCGTTTGTGCTCGCATTGCCATCGCAGTCGGTATTCTGTGGTGCTACGTTTACGATGCGCGGCCCATCACAAACGGTTCACTATTATAGAACGTGTATGATAAGCATACAATCACACACATTCACTTTTCCCAAACCGTATGCGATAACTAATTAAGAAGATTAGCTAATCATCGTACGAGTGTCGGACAGGATTATGAAATGTCGGACCATCATAACATCGTCGTACACGACAACTATCGCACACGCTATTCTGTGGTGCAACATTTACGATGCATACTTCATCAGAAACAGTTCACGGTTGCGAATCATGTACGATAAGGCAACTATCACAAATGTTTAGTTTGCCCACACCATTTGTGATATTGTCTGACATCGCACACGCTTTGCAAACGGCAACTGTGTGCATGCTTGCACACGTTTCCTCTCTGTGAACCGTGTCGGATTATGGTGTATATCGCAAACGTTTGTGTTTTACCAACCGTGTGTGCCGTAACTACCTGGAGAGTGTAATTTCACCGTAATTTATTGCGGCTATTTCAAATTGTACCAGATTTGAATTTGAATTTGAATGTATGCTATAGCTTTATTCATATCCATCAGGTTCAAACAACCAATGCATTATTCGATTCATAGGTACATATGTTCAAGAATTACATAAGAATCAAATAAAGAATGATGAACCACAGTTGTATACTTGTACTATTAAAGACGGTAAAGAAAGAGGTGAAATACATTCTGGTTGCTGAACAAGGTGAAGCGGAATGCCCATATTGTGCCCTCCTCCATGCAGAAGGCACGCACAACTCTAGTCCAACCCCTTGTGATGGCCGACCGCCCATCCTTCACGGTCTTCATGAAAACATCTAGATAATCATCGTGTTCTGGTAGAAATACTTTAACCTTTGCATGCCCACCAATCATGTAGTTTGAGAGGTAATCTTGAGTAAACTGCTTTGGCAACCACCGCAAAGGAAAAAGATTCAGACATTGTCATCTAACACAACTCATTATGGGCAGTAAAAAGAAGGTTGCAGAGTTCTTACTTACCATCCTGCAGTTCGCTGTTGTCTTGGATAAAGTGTAAACAAATAGTTTAATTGCTATCTTTTGACCCATTTTACTAACAATCTTTATCAGCTTCCTCACTTGATGCTGGTTCATCGATATCTCATTGCCCCATACGTAGAAAGGGTCAAAGCGTGGATCTTTACCAATAACATATGTACCTAAAAGCACCAAGTTAATATTAGAAGCTAAACAGCAATTGCACAATGATGTAGTACAACACTCTTTTATAATATCTTATAACATCCAATATACTCACATATTAGATGAATTAACATCTTATATTATGGGCCGGAAGGAGTTTATTGCATTCTTACAAATTATCGGCTGATTAACTGCTGCTGTGTCCATGGGTTAGAGTTAGTTTGAGCTAGTTCGGGCTCAAATAGCCCTAAAGTATATCCAAACATGAGGGCTAGTTTGAGCTAGTTGCATCTAACCCACCCAAAAAAACTATCCAACCCAATAGGTGCTAATTGGAGCTAGTTCTCCTAGTGCATTTATTGTCAATCTAACCCTGTCATCCAAACACCTCTTTGGATGGAGTTAGTTCAGGCCTTCAGGATTAGTCATGAGCTAGAAACTAACTCTAACCTCTAGCTAAGTTGAGTATCCAAACAGGGATGTGTTGTTGTTGTTGCTGCTGCTGCTCTTCTACGTATCTCTAGACATCATCAGAACATTAAGGTAACACTCTTCCTTGTTGCTATGTAGCCTAGGATTGCATATTTAGACATTAAGTATAGTGCATGTTGCTATGTAGCCTCAGATATATTACATATGGCCCTAGTTAACCTAATGATAAATGGGTTGCAGATATATTCAGTTAAAAGTCCGATTCACCAATTAGTCCCTTATCAGCCCCCGACCTACATGGTACCAGCTACCGATATCCTGAACAGTGAGTATATATAAGCCATGGGATGAAACTAACCTCGATGGAAAACAGCAGCCGTTCCCAAAATTGTCCTGTGTAGGTACATCAAGAGGCATGTTAAGCACAACAGGCTAAAAATCAACCAACATTATCCATGGCAGACAAAATAATCTCCAAAAGATAGCTTCAGTGTGCAGGTTTAAGCACGCTAGTAAAGCAAAACAAGTGGAAAGGTGTGTTAACTGCAACAGGCCTAACATTTAACAACAAGCAAACATAGTCATTAAAACTGGTATTGTGCCGGTCTAAGTACACAGGTTATTGTTAAATAAAAATGGAAAGGTGTGTTAACTACAAGATGCAGCAACCAAATGTAGTCATTCATAGTGGTATTGTTGAAACTGGTACTGATGAAATTGAACTGCACAGTTCATACTTGCACATATAGAACATCACGTTGTGAATTACTGGAATAAACAAGGCATACTATGAATAACCAAAGATAGCATTTGAAACTGGACATATGCTAACTATAAACAACCGAACAATAAAAAAACTTTAAATGAGGCATATGCTATCAATAACAGGCTTAACAGCAAGCAAATATATGCATTCCTATCGGTATGTTTAAAACTGGATTGATGAAATGTACTGCACAGTAAATAATTGCACATATAGAGCATCACATTGTGAACAACTGAAATAAACAAGGCATACTGCAAACAACCAAATATAGCAATTAAAACTGGACATATTCTCACTACACTACAAAACGGACTCGATGGGTTTCCTCACTTGTCACAGATGGGCTCGTTCCCGTGGGAAGAGCACGGACCCTGGATGCGCTCCATGTTGTCGCAGATGGGCTCCTTCCCCTTGGAAGAGCACAGTTGTATGGTGCCCTCCCTGATGTCGCAGATGGGCTCTTTCCCCTTGGAAGAGCAGATGGGCTCTTTCCCCTTGGAAGAGCCGGAGAGTGTGCCCTCCTCGTGGTTGCCGTCGATGAGTTCTGACTTGGAAGCTGTGGATCCCAAGCCAGCGTCGCAGAATGTGTCCTTCAGAAATGACAAAAGGGGCTCGATGGCGATGTAGGATGGCAAATTCTGGACAGCGAGCCAGAGGAGATCAGTGGCGGGGCCATGGATGAGATCGACGGCGGTTGAACCCGAGGGGTTGGGGGTGGGCCACTTAACCTGTGACATAGCCTACCTCAGGTCGTCGCTGTCGACGACCTCGATGTCGTAGCCGGCGTCCGTGACATACCCGCATACTCTAGCCTGTTGATTGAGTGCCCGCGGCCAGTAATGGTCGTCAGCTTCCTCGGCGACGTCGGGCGATGAGACCGCGATACACCTCTTTTGGGCCAGTCGCTCCTCGAGCTCCACGGGAAGCGTAGCCGGGCTTAGGCTACGATGTTCTGGAGTGGGGGGTAGGGATGGGGATGGGGATCTGTGGGAAAGGGGGCGTTTGGCAGGCGTCATCTAAGAAACTCAGGGCGGCCTGGGTATGGAGATCGATGGGTAAGCTGCACGGGAAACCGACAGATGTTGACAATGGAGGCCTTGCAGCGGCAGCGGGGACCTTGCTAGGGTTTCGTGCGAGGGAGGGTGTGTGTGTGTGTGTGTGTGTGCGCGCGCCCGAGGAGATTTTGGTGTGTGTGTGTGTGCGTGGAGGGGGGGCCGGGGGTGTGTTTGAGGAAATGATGCGGGTACAAAAAAATTTACTACGCGGGAGTCAAACGTGGGAGTGAAATGTCGGGGCTATTGAAAATTTTGATGATGGTGCATCACACACGGTCCGGAGATAGCAACCGTGTGTTATGAAACAGAAAAACCCTCGAGGCGGGCAGATATTTTCGAGGGATGCAAGCTGGATTGGGAACAAGAAACATCACACACGGTCGAAACACAATAACTGTGTGTTATCAAACAGAAAAAAGCTGCAGGCGGGTAGATATTTTTGAGAGGGGAAGCCTCGTGGAGCCCAATGTACTGTGCGGATGTGTGCGTGACAGGGGCACCGGTGTGGCACATGGTTAGTTTGAGTGAACCATGTCTTTTGCGTCATCCGACTTGTCTAATGTTCATAAATTTGGCGAAAAATGACGCGGGAGAGGGTCAGAACACGAACACGCTTGCATGTGGACCAAATTTATGTATGAAAAGGGTGGTTTGATGTTCAAATACCAAATGCAACTTTGGTGTGGCACCTATCTCGCAAAGCGCATGGTATTGCTTGCCCCCCCCCTCGTGTCGGCACGAAGGGAAACCTAAGCTTATGATGACATGCCCCCCCCCAACCGAGGTTCACCTAGCAAAGTGCAAGTAGCAGCCCCCCCCCCCCCCACACACACACACACTTTCAATCGGCGGGCTAGAGAGGCATCTCACCAAGATGGATCGTAAAACGGACCAAGAATAAACCACCTTGGTCGTACAACCGCTCTCTTGTTGTTGGTCAAAGTGATGGCCGTCCATGCGACCCCGAAGATGGGCTAGCTCGCCAATAATCATGCAAGTAGCTAGTCCCCGAAGACAACCACTGCATGCGTGTGGCCCAAACATATGTATGGAGAGGCATGTTTTTGAATACACAATGGAACAACTTTGATGTGGCACCATGATTTCAAACTAGAAATCCCCACACTGAGTGAGGGTTAGGTTGATGATTCATATGTATGTTACACCACACTTCAAGCCGACGACGGGGATTCATGCATGCATGCGTGCATAGTATATGCTCTCAAACTTAATTAGGTCTGATTCTCACCATGACCTATACTACAATAACACGAACCAAAGGAAGAATCCGCCATGGTAACCTATCTTGTTGTCGGTCAAGGTGATCATGGATGTCCACGCAGGCCCACGAATATATAGGCTTGTCGCCGATAACCACGCGAGGGAGTGTACTGTTCGAAGACAACCACTACATGCATATGTATGGAGGTGATGCGTGCATGCATGTTTGAATACCATTTCACAACATTGATGTGGTGCGTGCATCGAAAATCGTACAGTCCCCACACAGAACGAGATCGGTTCATGACGTGTAGCCACTTCGACTCGATGGGAGGGATTCATGCATACATATGCATATGTGTGTGCTCAAACTGTATCATGTCATCCCAGAGCATGACCTATATATATATACTGTATTACAAGCAAAAAAATAATCCCCTCCTAAGTCAAATTAACCTCTCTCGTTGTCAGGCAAAAAGTAGTGATGGACCAAGTGGGCCCACAGATGGAAAGCATCAATATCACTAATAACCGCTTAAGTGGGTGCTAGAGGACAACCACCATCGCTTTGCATGTGGGGCGCCAAACATATGTTGAATACCCAAAATGCACAACTTTGATGTGCCACATGCCTCGAAAACCATAAACCCCCCACACAGAGCGAGGAATTCATGAAGCGTACTACATATGATGGTCCCCTTCCCCCTCTTCGACGCATACTATATGCTCCTACCATAATACAGCCCAAAAAGAATCCTCATCGATGGTGAAATTAATTAACCTCTCCCGATGTAGGTCAAAGTGATGCATGCATCGACGATGGCCTCGTGGGCTCACAGATGGAAGCGTCACACGCGAGTGTCCTAGCCAGGACAACCACCGCCTGCATGCATGTGGCCCAAAGAGGTGTTGTGTGATGTTTGAATAGCCAATTTCACAACTTTGATGTGGCACATGCCTCGAAAACCGAAAAGTCCCGACACTGAGTGAGGTGTACTTGTTCACGGACGCGTACGTATAGTATATATGCTAGTCCCCTCCCACCTCTTCGACGCGTACTATATACCACCATAACACAAACAAAAAAGATTCTACCTTGCTGGTCAAATTAACCTCACTGCTGGCTGTTTGTCAAAGTGATGGACGACGACCTCGCGGGCCCACAGAAAGCGTCACATGCGAGTATCGAGTGTCGTGTAGGACAACCATCGACTGCATGTGGCCAAAACATATATGTATGAAAGGGTTGTGTAATGTTTTAAATAACGAATTCACGACCCTGATGTGGCACCTGCCTAACAAAACAGCCAACCCACACGGTGGCTCACAACTCGTAGTGTACTGCGAGCCACCCACCACCCCCCAGACGCACACACCCACACACAGACCGCGAATCCACCGCAACTACGATGCATGTTAAATTATCCCGTGGTGAACATATGTTACCAAAGGAGGGACGTTTTAATTTAAAAAAAACAAAAATCATTAAGACATTTTAGTACATTAATTGATTGATTTTCTGCAGGTATAATGTGCAAAAATCAAATTTGAGCTACATGCACACGTGATAGTGCACCTAAATGGATTGCAAAAACACATGTGTCTCAGTGGGTGCATGTTTACTCCCCGTGCAAGAAATTTCAAACATTGAGAATCTCGATTTTTAAATTCTAGTACATCCAAAACTTATTTGAAGTTCATGAAACTTATCGTGTTGTCATATGGACACCAATACAAAGTGGCATTGTACTTTTTTTTTGTCAAATTTGAGACCAGTTTTGATGTAATCTTTATCTAATTACAAACGGGAGATTATTAATAATTGGGAACCAATATCCCAAACAGATTATTTATTCGAACCGTGAGCGTTAGACCAACAATGGATACGTGCCATGCTTCAGTTAAGCAATAAAGCGACAGCATTAATCATCCAAATAGAAAAACAATATACGTACCGCCACGCGACCCATGTGCCGTACGAGCAGGCGTGAGTTGACGGGACGCATGCGAGCAGTCTGCCGCACAGGCAGACCAGGAGGCGTGCGTGCAGGTGTGTGAATTGACGGAGGCGTGCTCGCTGCGCAGTGTCATCAGGAGGTGTGCGAGTAGCTGTGTGAAACGACGGTAGGCATGCCAGCAGTCCGGTGCGTAGGCTCACCGAGAGGCGAGCCAGCGGTTTGACCGCCGCCCGCCTCTCTCCCACTACTCCATATTAATGGTGCGCCCGAGCGGCCGCATCCCCCATCCTCGCCACACACACAATCCTCTCTCTCCGCTTGCATCCTCGACGCTGCTCTCAGTCCTCAAAGCCGTCAGTGTATGAGGATGCCGCTGAAGCGCCCCATCGGAGGGAGTGGCGATGCCGGGGCTGCTGAAGCACCGGAGCACGGCGTGGAGACGGAGACAGAGGTTGCCGTCACCGCCGGCGAGTTATCGCTGCACCCTGACGTCGTCGACGGCGTCGAGCTTCCACAGACGGAGGCGGAGTTCCACACCGACTCTGGTGATGACTCGGGCGACGACTCCGACGACCACTCCGGCGACGACTCCGACGACGACGGACAACTGGTTAGTCATCTATACCCATTTATGTGTCAAATAGATCCTAGGGTTTCTCTGGTTACTCCTGCCTCCCCCTTTTTGGAATAGAAATCATATGGTTATGTTCTCCCAATCCATGAAATCTGAGTAAGTTTTGTTAGATCCGTGTAGTGTATTGATTGTTTGAATGGTACAAGTGATAAGTGATTAGTTGTTTCATCTATGCAAATGATTTCTACTAGTAATCCGACTAGGGTTAGTGTTCGTGCTAATAATTCCTAGCCAGGACTTGACAATTGATTTTGAATGACCTACATATATGTTTGTGCCATTATTTTCTTCAAGATTGGTCTGTACACAGATGACTGTGCTTAAAAATCGAACAATAATCTCTGGATATGTATAAAAAAATTGCCATAAATTCCTAATCCTACTTCACGGCATGTAAACATTGATTTGATGCCAAATTTGTATTACTATTTGTATAGGTGGTGTATGACGATGTGGACAGCGAGGATGAAGATGGCCAGAGGAGGTAGAAGAGACAAATCCCGAGGGAGCTTTATGCGGGAATACATAACAGGCGTATTAGGACCTGGAACGGCGGCTATCGATGCCCATTTTGCAACCACAAGCTTCATGACGCATATCAAAGTGTTCTGGCACATGCAAGAGAACGGGCCGTTGGCTCCTTCAAGCAGAAGTATTCTCACAGGGTGGCGCACGACGCGTACGCCGAGTACCTGGAGAAGCTTCAGGATCGTGCCGGCGTGTGAGATGAGATGTGGGATCGAACTATGTACGCTTGAGTATGCTTAATGACGGTTGAACTATGTACTTATGGTTGAACTATGCTTGTGTACGTGTACGCTTATTATCTATGTCTGAGTATGTTTAATCTATGTTTACTTATGTCTAACCGTGGGATATTGATGCAATCAGTTCGGTTGATGGAATCTACCTCCGTCCTGGTTTATTGGTCCCCATTGTAATTTGTGTTAAATTTTGACCAAAGATTTAACTGACAAAATGTTAGAGCAGGTCAGCAAAAATTATATCGTTGGATGGGTATTTGAGTATAGTGTTCAATGATATAATTTTTGGTTACATGCATAAACATTTCTTAGTTAAATATTTGGTCAAAATTTGGTACAAATTACAAAGGGGACCAATAAACCAGGACGGAGGTAGTACGTCAATCACACACGGTTCCCAAAATTGGAACCGTGTGCAATGACTTTCCTTTTGCCTGTTGCGTCAATCACACACGGTTGGCTCTAGCAAACCGTTGCCTCCGAAATTCTTTGTGGGACAGAAAACCCTCGCCACCCAATTCAAAAAAGAAAAAAGAAAACCCTCACCATCCCCATGTCACAAAAACCATCACCCCGCCCACCACCCCCTCCGGTCCCCATTCACACCTGCACAAGCTCCTCCGCGTCTATGCATGGCACCGCCTATCGCGGCGGTAACCACTTAGCTCAACGCCTGCCGCCGCCGCCAGGCTACCGGCAAACCCCACCGCATTTTGCCACTTCTGCTTGCCGCTGCCTATCGCCATCAACTTTCTCGACGCTGCTCGCGGTCGACCCAGCTCCGCTCGGTTGGGGAATCTGCCGTACTGAGGGTTCTTTCTCATGGACAACAAGGTAACTAATTTAATGAGATATTATCTCATCTCTTATCCCAGTTCATCTGCCTTCTTTAATCACCCGGCCGAAATCACCGTGAATTCATTTTTATTCGAGATGATTTGAGGGTTTTCTTTCATTCATAGTTTGTATAGTGCATTGACACATCAGGACTTTGAGGCCTCCGCCAGACATTCCATCTCACCGTACCAGATGACTTGAGGATGCGCGCGGTATGTTCAATCTCACCCTAAATCGGTTGGCATGGCCTACTTTCCTGAACATATTCTTAATATTACTACATTTGGATAAAAGGTGCCACATGCACCATATACATCAAAGGGGATTTTTCCCCTCTTCTTTCTATATTAGGCAAATTAATGATGTATTGTTCTTTCGATTACTCTCATATTTCCATGACATCATGTTTACCCTATCTGTTTAATTTTAGATTTTTGTCCTTCGATTTCAACTGCTGTACAGTTCTTTCAATTTGGGCCCATATTTGAATGTTACCATATTTTCTTTAATAATCCTACCATTTTCTGCAGCGCATCCCTTGCTATGCAACAAAATCTATAGTGCACAATCTTTCCCTTTACATAAATCAAGACTGCAGGGATGTCATACTGAACACAAACCATGGATTTACAATCGTTGCTACTGTAAGACTTGATGAACGTGGTGACTCCTATTTTGGCACTGGCCTTTGGAAAGAAATTTATAAGTTTTATGTACTGAAAGTTGGCACTATAATTGCACTGCACATAAAAGGGCCTGGTCATGAGATATATGCTAACTTCCCCGACGATATCATCCGTCCAGACTTTGTTCGAAGTAAGTTTTCTTTTCAAGTATCTGCATGTTGACTTACCCAGCAATATCAAATGAATTGTGTAGTATTTAAGAAACCTATTGTTATTCCATTTTCTTACTATATTCCTACCTAATAACTTCTAGTTACCAATACACTTTTCTATTGCCCTGTTTTAACTAAATATTCCCTGTACTCCCACTTCTATCAGAAAGCGCCACTGACAAGGAAACTCCAGAGGTGGAGAACGGGGCTGCCAACAAGCGGAGGCGGGGCGAGCAAGAACCGCAAGTGACTCCAGCAGGCCTAGACTTCATCAGCAACCTCCCCGATGATATGTTGACAATCATCATCTCCCTCCTCCCAATCAAATATGGGGCGCGGACAACCGTCCTATCCCGGCGGCGGCGCCCCCTATGGAACTCCACCCCTCTCAACCTCATCGACACCCACGAGCCCTGCCATGGCTATCGCAAAAGCTTGGATGCGTTCTCCAAGATCCTCGGCAGTCACCTTGGCCCAACCAGAGGCCTTAGAATGGGCAATTTCCATTCCAACGGCAAGGACCGAGCCAAGCTTGACGACTGGTTCCGATCCCCCGCCCTAGATTAGCTCGAGGAGCTCACTTTTGATGATGGGCATATGCGCTCGCTGCCAACGTCCGCGCTCCGCCTCACGCCCATGCTGCGCGTCGCCAAGTTCAGGAACTGCCATCCCTCCCCTTAATGACGCGCTCGCTCTTATTCTACCACGACTGAAGCACCTCGAGCTCGTCGTCATCTGCCTCCCAAATGGTGACATGGAGCGCCTACTTCGTGGCTGTACTGCACTCGAGTACCTTCGTCTTCAGGCGATCAATGGGTTGAGTAGCTTCCACATCACCTCCATGACTCTCCGGACTATTTATGTGTGTTGCTGGTGTGGCAGGAAGACATCACAAGATGTGTACCACGGTATGGTCATTGAGGACACACCTGCCCTTGAGAGATTACTTGTAGTTGATCAAGAAGGTCCAACAAGAATCAATGTCATTTCTGCGCCAAAATTGACAGTGGTGGGCTACTCGTCTGACAAATCCTCCGAACTTGTTATTGGATCCACACCCATTCAGGTACAACAGCCGCCTTCTACCTCTCCTTCTACAAATTAACATTATTTCTAATTTTGAAGATGTTTGTTCGTCTGTCATCCAGAAAATGATTCCGACAAGCTTGACCCCGAAACTGCGCACAGTGAAGGTCTTGGCACTAAAATCTATCGGCCCCAACCTGGAGCAAGTTGTCAGTTTCCTGAGATGCTTTCTGTGCCTGGTGAAGATATATATCGAGGTGATGTTCCGTTCCTGTTAAATGTTAACCATAAGGTAGTTCAATTTGTGACACCTTTTTCCAAGTTTACAATGACAATGTACTATGATTTCTGAAGGATTCTTTTGGAGGATTTCAGTACATACATGTTCTCCCCCCCATATTGGTTGCTTGATCCATATGGTTACAATCCATAAGCATTTCTCCTTTGGATTCATCTGTACTAGTTTTCTTAGGGAACTTTTCATCCACTCCAACCTCTTGTGAAGAAGGCTACATTTTTCTAGAATGTAATCAAATGCCCATGTTAATCATGTCAGATCGAAGATGGCATGTTAGTGCATTTTACAAATCCTGCAAACCAAATAGGCCTGTAGTAGTGTTCAAAACTACATGTAGGCACTAACACATTTTCTTCTTTTGCAGATAAGATTAGGCCCAGTGGTGGATAATGTGATACAATATAACAATCACGTCGAATGCCTAGATCTGCATCTCTCAGAAATTACTTTGAACGCCTATCGAGGGACCTTACCGGAGATTATATTCGCCAGGTTCTTTGTTGCCACAGCAAGGGTGCTGAAGGTAATGAGGTTTGCCCTACATTTATTTCGCAAAAATGAATGGTTTGTTGATCAGCGCCGGCGCCTGCGGCAGAATGGAATAGGCTCCGAAAATGCTGAATTTCATTTTGGAACTTCAGATGACAGAGTAATCGGAAGTCATCGTGTCGACCCCATACATGACTTCTCAGTGGCTGACCCCTTTGCAAAAATTATGAGGTTTCGAAACCAGACTTAGAAGTGGTAATATTAGTTTGAACCTCTCTGATATCCATGTTCAGCGGATCAGCGTGAGTGTTTGCAGCTGATGAGCTAAATTTCATTTCTAATATCAGTTTGAACCTTGTAATCTTCGAATTTGAGCCATATAACTCTGGAATTTGAACCTTGTAATATTTCGAGCTTTTGTGGTACAATCGTTGAAATGGCATCGTATGAGACTCGTATATTGGTAGCACTATTTTTACCTTAATATGCAATGGTCTTAGATTTTATTAACCATTCTCGAATCTGTTTACCTTGTCGGTCTCAAAGCACACGATCTGTATAGGTAACTCGACTGCAATCTTCGACATTATTGCACACAGTTGGTTTCTTCAACCGTGTGCCCTGTAGAGCGCAGAATTAATTATCGCACTCGAGTGTCCATCATCACCCTTCTGTGTAACTTTGACCTCATCACCCACGGGTAAACTTATGACCGAAGTCATTCCACACACTTCGTTTTTACAAAGCTTTTTGCCAATAAACACCCACGATTTGTCCCTCTTCTAGCCGACGCGTGGCCAAACTAGCCGGGTGGGAAGCTTGCGTGGTAAACTGCGCGGTAGCGCGGGAACAGGCTCACCGACGATACATTTGGCGCCTCTTCGAGCCCATGCATGGTCAAACGAAACACGTGCGGTGCGGTGTTGTCAAGCGTGCATTGGAATCCTCCGCTATGAACGTCGTGACAAGACGTGACGATTACAGGCCGGCCGGCCCCCATTTATTACAGCGGCCATTTAACCCTTGTGTCTCTTCAACCTTTCGATTGCGCCCCACCATTGCAAGAAGCACACCCAGCACAAAAAATTCTTAGAGGGTATCCTGCGCGGCTCCAATGGCGCTCCTAGCGGCTGCCGACGATGAGCAGCAGTTCACCATGCATGCCGTGGTGGACACCCACAGCAGGTTCATGGACCTCTCGGTGGTGTACACCAACCACCCGGTCTGGGTGGAGCAGTCCATCCACATCATGGAGCTGTTGCTTGCCGAGGAGAAGTACAAGGTGGTCAGGTTCGACCTCTAGTACACCCGCGCTCATGCTGGGTCTTGTCCCAAGGTCGCTGTCGCCCAGATGTGCGTGCGCCACCACGTCCTTGTCTACCACTACTGCCTGGCCACAAGGCCTTTTGAGGGTTTTGCCAGGTTTGTCAACACCCCCACTACATGTTCGCTATGGTGGACATCACCAATGATGTAAAGGCGCTCGAGAATTCGGGCATCGCCTGCCAGAATCTTGTCGACATCCAGGGCCAATACAAGATCTGGGGCAGCAAGTAGCATGAGAAGGACTCACTGGTTCACCTCGCCGAGGCCATCATCGACCCTACTATAGAGACATGAAGGATTCCTACAATAAGGACAAGCGTGCCTGGCACTCGGCCTGGATGAAGAAACTCGACAAAGCTCACGTCATGTACACGGCCAAGGAGGCGTACATGAGCTACGACATGTACAGGCGGATCGTTGACATGAGGAAGTGCCTCCTTCCCCAAAACGGCCAGGGATCCAGCCGGAAGCAGAGCAATGGCAAGCATCGTCGCAACAATAAGTAGATGATTAGATCCTCGTTTCTCCTAGTTTAGTATGCATGTAATTGCTTACTTTGGTGTGTGGAAATGTTATGTGTGTAGTCACTTGTGTAATTGTATGCTTAATTTGGTTATGCAATGCTATCTTTTTAAGTATATATGTTGATGCTCTGTAGATAGAGCGTAGATGTTGTGCGGACAAAGAAAATCATATCGCACACGGACTAAACAATGGAACCCGTCGGTGATGTTTTCATCAATCACTCACAATTGTATACCAGCAATCGTTTGCTCACAACACACACGGCTTGTTAATAGGAATCGTCTGTGTTGCTATCGGTCTTCCCACATGTTTCCGATTACAGACCTGTTTGCCGCGTCTCACACACATCTTGTTAAGTTGAACCGTTTCTGTTCTCTTCGCTCAACGCAAACAGTTCATCCGAGTGAACTGTATGCCGTATATCGCACACACCTTGATCTGGCTGACCATTTCTTTTGTGTTGCCTAATCACAAACAGTTCATCCGAGTGAACCGTATGCTGTATATCGCACATGCCTTCATCTGGCTGCCCGTTTCTTTTGTTCCGCCTCATCGCAAACAGTTCCTTGAACTGAACCGTATGCCCCTCATCCCACACGCAACTAAATTTTGAACCGTGTTTGATGCATCCGTCATCGCAAACATTTTGCATCTTTTTTGACGGGTTTTTTACACCACCATTTGAGATTATTGCATCGCACACAGTTTCGTCGAAGGGTCTCTGATCGTAGTGTCGCGTTAGCAGCATCCTGCAGTAGTGTATGGTGCGATGGATGCCATGGAGCCCCTTCCCAGGAGATCGTCGGGCGCGAGCTGGACATGGAGGAGGCGGCGGAGATCGACGAGCGCCACCCGGAGTAGTACTCTTTATTTAATTTAGAGTGTCGGTCTTTAATTTGTTAGAGTAATGTTTAGGTCAGCTAGCTCTGTTTAATTGCTAAACTTGCTCGACTAAGAAGTGTGGGTGTGCTGTAGGCTCCTTTGTGTACCCAAATTATGCAATGACGTGGATGACCACTGTAACTAGGGAAATTTGGACCAAAATTTGCCCGTTCAAACTCATCACACACGGGGTAAGCTATATGAATCGTTTGTGATGTTCACATATTGTACATAGTGCTGAATAAGGGACCGTGTGTGATGACACTTTGCGCGCCAGTTTTTTCGCTGCACCGAGCCAAAATTTTCGGCTTCCGCGAAAATATCTACCTCCCCGCCCCCTCCCCCTTACCAAAAGCCACATTTCCCCTGTTTCCACCTTCCTTTCCAAGTTCAAACCTTCACTCCTTGCTTGCAGTGCCGCCTCCTCACCGGCGACCCTCCTTCACGCTGCTCGGCCTCGTCAATCCAGGCAGGTAATCCAAACCCGACCCCCATCCTCCTCCTCCTTCTACATCCCACATGCCCCGACCGTCAGCGCGACACCTTCCACCCAAATCACTAACCCCTACCCCAAATAAGCATCGCCCTAAGCCACGGTGCATGCAGTATAGCCAGGAGATCAAGGAGCATTTGGCAGCGGAGAAGCAAATCGCGGCTGCATGCGCGGATGGGGTCGCGATGGCTGCCATTCAAGCCGACCCCCAGATCTTGGAGGAGCACCTCGCCGTCAAGGCCACCATCGATGCCTCGCGCACCGACACCATGACGTGGTTGGCTGCTTTAAACGATAGTTCGTGGCATTTTCTCGAGGCCACCGATGGTGCCTTCGACAAAGACTACGAGGTGTTTTCTCAGCGTGCCCGTGCTTACCTCAACTCGAGAGCCAACAGGTTGGTGCCCGAAGCGGCTCAGGCAACTCACCACTACGAGGAGGGCACCCACGACATGGAGGCCTCGCCCTCTTCCATGTCCAAGGAGCGAATCATCATTGATATCTCTGACGATGAGGAGTAGCTCGTCTTATTAGCTCACTATAAGGACCTATGTTCAGTTAGCTAGCTACGCAGGTTAAGCATGCTCGGTTTACCCATTGCATGTGTTGCTCCTGCCTTTCCTTAACAAATTTTAGTGAATTGTCCTCTGTACTTTTACCATGCAATCTATTCCTCTAGTGTATATGTTCTATATGTCGTGTAATGTGGTGCTCACTTATTAACTGTTGGGTTAATTCGTTGTCGTATTCAGTTAACTGTTTGGTTCAATTCTGCAATGTGATGTTCAATTCTTCTGGGTGCAATTTTGTATTGTCTTCCATGTGAGAAATAAATCGAATTTGGCTGTACAAAATACATGAGAAACAAATACAATTGCTATATTTCCAAGTTGTCAAGCATGCTTGGTTTGGTTAACTGTCTGATCTTCTAGTATGTTATATATTGTGCAATGTGGTGCTCAGTTAAGGTTTGGTTCATTTGTTGTGGTGTTTAGTTAACTGTTTGGCTCAATTCTGCAATGCGATGTTCAATTATTGTGGGTGCATTTTTTTATTGTCTACCATGTGAGAAATAAATCAAATTTGGCTGTACTAAATACATGAGAAACAAATACAATTGCTATATTTCCAAGTTGTTAAGCATGCTTGGTTTGGTTAACTGTCTGATCTTCTATTAGGAGTATGTTATATTGTGCAATGTGGTGCTCAATTAATGTTTGGTTCATTTGTTGTGGTGTTTAGTTAACTGCTTGGTTCAATTCTGCAATGCGATGTCCAATTGTTGTGAGTACAATTTTGTATTGTTATGCATGTGAGGAATAAATCGAATTTGGCTGCACTTAATACATTAGAAACATATACAATTGCTATATTTCCTAGTTCTTAATCATGCTTGGTTTGGATAAATGCTTTTCCATGTGGCTCAAATTAATCTGATGAATCTGCAATGTGTTTATTTTTCATCAACACATTTTACTGATAGCATGCCAACCCTCACTTAACCTGATGACTAACTACCTTATATGTGTTGCAGGGAAATAATGGGAAGCACTGAGATTTACAATCGAGGTTTGCACATGCATGGTCCTTTGTCTAATAGCACATTATTGTGCAATTGCAGGAACCATTCTAATATTTAGGTTTTTAACAATTTGGTCTTGCACATGTAGGTCCTGATGTCAGAGGTTTTGACCCACTGTTTGACCCTTTTTGCATATGGGGAAATGAGTTGTCCATGAATATCAGTCAAGTCAGGAAACTCGGAAAAATTGTTAGGATAAAGAAATTAGCGACAAAAAACAACAAGATCTTTGTCTGCACAATGAAGAAGACATCACTTCACTATAGGATGGTACTAACTATTATACCTTGTCTTTTTTATTCCTTTGTGCCATTTCAAATCTAGAGAAGATATTTAAGCACATCCTTGTTTTCAGGCCTTTCCAAAGCAGTTCACTGATGATTACCTCTCAAACCAACTGTATGGTCAGGAGGCGAGGAAGGCATCATACAAAACCCACGGTATAATATTGAAGTCTTCCTGAAGATGATAGAGGATGGGCGGTCAATCATCCACATGCACTGGCCAAAAGTTGCAAATACCCCCAACATCAATGAAGGCTCAATATTCGCCTTCCGCTTTAGCAGTTTTCCAGATGAGATTCATCTGTCTATGAACCATTTATGATGCTAATTTCGAAAGGTTATAGATGTTGCATGTGAAACTTGGTGCTGGTGCAGTTGTGCAATGGGGTAGCTAGCTATATGCCTATATGGTGTAACTGAGTGCTGAAGCTATATGATGTCGTACCCTGATGTATTTCAGTTATGAAATCCTTCTTCCTTAATATGAAAATAAAATATATTGTGTGCTTAATATGAAATGTCAATTTGATTAATAAATGGATTATTAATAATAGGCCAATTAGCCTGCTAATTGGGTTTTTCTATTGCAAACGGTTATTGACAAAACACCATGGGCGATGACCTCAGACAACGCACACAGTTTCTAGGAAGAAAACATGTTGGATCAATGAATAATCACACACGACTTCCTCTTGAAAACTATTTGCATTAGGCCACCGTGCGCAAATGTTTTCCACATAAAAAGTGTGTGTGATGGACAGCCTATGCCACACAGTTTCTTCTACGCACCGTGTGTGATGCATTCAATAACGCAAACGATAAAATTTAATATCGTCTACAATGGCAACGCTATCACAAATGATTTATTGGGGGAAAATGTGTGTGATGTATGTGCGAATGAAAACTGTTTCCCTGGATTAACTGTGTGGGATGTACATACGAACGGAAACATACTTCTTGGATTGACTGTGCGGGATCTAAATACAAACGGAAACGTATTCCTTGGATTGCCTGTGTGGAATGTACATACGAATGGAAACGTTTGTCTGGGACTGACTGTGTGTGATGTACTTATGACCGGAACCGATTCGGCCTGTATAATTGTATCTGATCGCTCGCTCATCGCACACGAGCTCATTTTGCCCAGCGTGTGTGACCGAAGGGCCTATTCCCGATGGTTTCTGGGTCGTGTGGAAAGGACCCCCCCCCCCCTATCGCCCACACTCACTAGGCGACGGTTCAAACTGCTGTTGCGGAAAGGGGTTAAAAACTATTTGTATAGCAGCTCACTGTACCAGTGGAGTGTCAAACTCAACGAGGAGCATAAGGAAATGACAAGTGGTTTTCAAGAAGGTATTTTCTGCAAGCACTAAAATTATCGGTAACAGATATTTTGATAGCAAGGTAATTTGTAACGAGCAACAAGTAGCAATTATAACAAGGGTGCAGCAAGGTAGCCCAATCCTTTTTGTAGCAAAGGACAGGCCGGAACGGTGTCTTGTAGTAAGCAAAGCGTTCTCGAGGACACATGGGAATTTCATCTAGTCACTTTCATCATGTTTGTTTGATTCGTGTTCGTTACTTTGATAATTTGATATGTGGGTGGACCGGTGCTTGGGTGTTGTTCTTACTTGAACAAGCCTCCCACTTATGATTACCACCTCTCTCAAGCATTCGCAACTACGAAAGAAGAATTAAGATAAATCAAACCATAGCATGAAATGTATGGATCCAAATCAGCCCCTTATGAAATAACGCATAAACTAGGGTTTAAACTTCTGTCACTCTAGCAACCCATCATCTACTTATTACTCCACAATGCCTTCCCTTAGGCCCAAGTACGGTGAAGTGCCATGTAGTTGACGTTCACATGACACCACTAAAGGAAGCAACTACATACATATCATCAAAATATCTAACGAATACCAAATTCACATGATTACTTATGACAAGGCTTCTCCATGTCCTCAAGAACAAAAATAACTACTCACAAATCATATTCATGTTCAAGATCTGAGGGGTATTGAATATCATCAAGGATCTGAACATATAGTCTTCTACCAAATAAACCAACTAGCAGCAACTACGATATGTAATCAACACTACTAGCAACCCACAGGTACCAATCTGAGGTTTTGGGACAAAGACTGAATACAAGAGATGAACTAGGATTTGAGATGAGATGGTGCTGGTGAAGATATTGATGAAGATTGGTCCTCCCATGATGAGAGGGTTGTTGGTGATGTCGATGGCTTAGATTTTGCCCTCCCGGAGGGAAGTGCCCCCGGCGGAATCGCTCCGCCAAAGAGCAAAAGTGCTTCTGCCCAGGTTTCGCCTCGAGACGGTGGCACGTCATCCCGAGAGTCTTCTCTTGATTTTTTTTTCTAGGGCAAATGGCATCATATAGGAGAAGATGGGCCACGGAGGCCTGCCAGGGGCCCCACAAGGTACTAGGGCGCGCCCAGGGGGTGGTCGCGCCCTAGTGCCTTGTGGGCGACTGGTGGGTCCCCTCTGGTATTTCCTTGCTCTAGTATTTTTCATATGTTCCAAAATAATTCTCCGTGAAATTTCAGCTCATTTGGAGTTGTGCAAAACAGGTATCTCTGATAAAGCTTTTTCAGGTCTAGAATCCCAGCTGCCGGCAATCTCCCTCTTCATGTAAATCTTGCAAATTAAGAGAGAAATGGCATTAGAATTGCATCACAACGTATTATATTGATAAAAACATCATAAATAACAGTAGGAAAACATGATGCAAAATGGAAATATCAGCGAGCGACGCTATGGGGTCTTGGCAGCGCAGCAGGCGAGCTGGGGACGTCAAGATCCGAAGCGGTGGGATCGACCTGGACCACAGGACTCCGGCCAGCTGGCGGCGCGAACGCGGCGGGGAGCCATGGGGTTGGGTGGTGCTCGGGAGCTCGGTCTCGAGGAGGAAGACGACACGGAACAACGGCGGCGCAGATGATGGTGGGAGGCCGAAGCAGAGGCCGGAGAAGGGTCCAACGAAGGGGACGACGAGGGTGAGCTGGGTCGAGGGCGGCGGCGGGGCTTGGAGAAGGTCGAGTGCAACCATGGCGTCGGGATCCTCCATGTTTCCTGGTAAGAGAGGGATTAGAGGAAGGAGACAAAGGAAGAAAAGAGGAGGGAAGGAAGGAGAGAGGCAACAGGAGGCGGGCTAAGGAGAAGTGTCCTCATGGCTTGTCATCGACACGAGGTCCGGCGACGGGCACGATGCAACAAGGAGACAGGAGGAGCCGAGCGCGCGGGAGGTTCCCTGTATGCGTGCTTGCGCATGGGATCGAGCAGAGGCAGGGGGCTTTGGGAGCGCGAGGCGGCTGGGAGGTGGAGTGCCAAGTGGCGGCCGTCGGCTGGTGCTACTTGTGAGCTGCGTTGGGATTTCCCCGAAGAGGAGAGGATGATGCAGTATGGTAGAGATAAGTATTTCCCTCAATTATGAAACCAAGGTTATCAATCCAGTAGGAGAATCACGCAACAACTCGTTAACAGCACCTGCACACAAAAAAAAAACAAATCCTTGCACCCAATGCGAATAAGGGATTGTCAATCCCTTGACGGTTAATTGCAAGATTAAATTGTATGGTGATAGATAAATAGATCGAACAAAAATACAAAATAAAATAAATAAAGTAAAATTGCAGCAAGGTATTTTTAGGATTTTTAATATATCATAAAAGTAGACCCGGGGGCCATAGTTTTCACTAGAGGCTTGTCTCTTGAAAATAGCATACGGTGGGTAAACAAATTACTGTTGGGCAATTGATAGAAAAGCAAATAATCATGATGATATCCAAGGCAATGATCATGTATATAGGCATCACGTCCGAGACAAGTAGACCGAAACGATTCTGCATCTACTACTATTACTCCACACATCGACCGCTATCCAGCAAGCATCTAGAGTATTAAGTTCATAAAGAATAGAGTAACGCCTTAAGCAAGATGACATGATGTAGACAAAGTAAACTCACGCATGAATAAACCCCATCTTTTTTTTCCGTAATAGCAATGGTACAATATGTGGCATGTCCCTTTCTTTCACTGGGATTGAGCACCGCAAGATTGAACCCTTTACAAAGCACCTCTCCCATTGCAAGATAAATCAATCTAGTTGGCCAAACCAAATCAATAGATCGGAGAGAAATACAAAGCTATAATAATCATGCATAAAAGAGTTCAGTGAAAACTCAAATAATATTCATCGATAATCTGATCATAAACTCACAATTCATCGGGTCCCAACAAACACACCGCAAAAAGTGATTACATCGGATAGAACTTCAAGAATATCGAGGAGAACATTGTATTGAAGATCAAATAGAGAGAAGAAGCCATCTAGCTACTAACTATGGACCCATAGGTCTGTGGTAAACTACTCACACATCATCGGAAGGGCAGCAAGGTTGACGTAGAGCCCCTCCGTGATTGATTCCCCCTCCGGCAGAGTGCCGGAAAAGGCCTCCAGAGGGATCTCTCGAGAACAGAGACTTGCGGCGGCGGAAAAAGTATTTCGTGGACTCCTCTGTTGATTTCTCAACTTTAGAGAATTTATAGAGGCGGAGTTAGGTCAAACGAAGCCACATGGGCCCCACAAGCCACCAGGGCACACCCTGGTGCCTCGTGAGCTACTGCTCCATCTTCTCGTCCCCTCCCAAAGCTTCCAGGGTCTCTTATGTCCAGAAAAAAATCTCCAAAAAGTTTCGGGGTATTTGGACTTCGTTTGGTACTGATATTCTGAAAAACCAAAAATAGGCAAAAAAACAACAACTGGCACAGGGCACTAAGTTAATAGCTTAGTCCTAGAAAAAGATATATAGTTGCTTGTAAGTGTATATAAAACATCCAAGATTGATACTATAATAGCATGGAACAACCAAAAATTATAGATACGTTGGAGACATATCAGCTGGGCAAAGGAGTTGGAGGCGATGGTGCATCTGGTGGCAGCGGGGAATGATCCCGAGGAAGGAGAGACCAGTTGGAGAAGTGGTGGCGATGGGTGGAGGATGGATGGGACAGCTCTCTAGAAGTTAGGGTTGGACCTGCAATTTAACAAAGAGGATCCGAATGCGGTCTAATTGAATCCCTCCAATTTAGATCGTACGGTCGAGAAAATTAGGCTAGGGGAGTCCGATGAAGAAACCGAAGATGTTTTGACATCCATCTGATATATCTCATAACTGAATTATTTAGTAATTGCTAGTTTAATCCGAACCGACTTTAAGTATTATTATGATGAGACAATCTCATCATAATTAATTCCTTTATCTTGTCATAAACTATTTGTAACAAGTCAAGCATTATAAACCATTTTATCTTTGTCAATCTATAGATCCATCACTAGGCTGTAATTCTTTCAGAGGGTTCATCAAGTTCTAAACTTGAATTATGTGTATGGATACTATCTCGGATTATTTTGGCATATAGCCAATTCCGGATTCAGGGCCCATCAAAGCTCCTTTGTGTGTTATAGGTTCATTGTTTGTTTTAACAATATTTCGTTTGCACACCCTAAAGGTTTTTACAAATTTTCCAACATATATAGTTCAGTTGCACGTTCGACCGAAGTGTCTATATCCTATGTAGAGGATTTTGTATCAGTCACGGTAAGAAATTTTAGAACAACTTCTAGAGTTTCTTTTCTTTGAACTGATCACGAAGATTCTGTAATGTCGTCGAATTGCACTATCCTCCCACTCACTCTTCTGCAAAAAACATTTTCTTCAAAAGTTCCGCACTCTCTAGCAAAAACTCTTTGATTTGTGTAGTGATAGAGGAATACCCAACCATTTGGGATAACCTACAAAGTAGCACTTATTTCAACAAATTTGATGGCACTATTTTTAGTGTAAAAGCTATAGTCTCTAAAGCATCACATTAAAAAAGTATATTGGCGAAACAATCAATGTCATCTTTGATCTCACCATGTCATATATAGCTTGATTATATCTACTCAAAACATTCTACTTTTAGTAATGTTCTGGGAAGTGCAAGCTATAAAACATTTTTCACAACTCATCAGACATTCGCTAAATTTGTAACTCAAATATTCTTTTCTGCAATCCAATTGTAGAAACATAATTTTCTTGTTACAATAATTTCCACTTCATTCTGAAAATCTTTTGAAACATTTTAAAAGATCCATATTTATGTCTCAATTAGTAAATATAAATATCTACTTGAGTCATCCTTGAAGATAAATAAATCCACTGCTTGCAACAAACTTATTGGACTACATACATCAATATGCATATTTCCAATTTACTTTGTTGCTCGTTCTTTATGGCTTGTGAACGGTATTTTAGTTTGCTTCACTATTTGGATGGATGTTGCAAGTGTCAGATGATTCATAATCACATGACTCCAAAATCCATCACTATGGAATTTCTCCATGCGGGTTTCTCCAATGTGACTAAATGCAGTGCCACACATATGTGGTATTCTTTTAGTCTTGCGACATTTAGCGTCAGTGTTATGGACGTTCAATTTTATCATCAATATTCATAACTTAAGTCCTATTCATAATAGGAGTATGTCCCTTTTGTTCATTACATCAAGCAACTATTGTTCTATTATGAACAACCTCCTTGCAACTTCTATGCAATGGGCTAGAGTATACAAAACTCTAAAATGAATTATGACAATAAATTCAAAAGTAATATGCTGATGAAAAATGTATCATAACCATTACAAAATTTTCAACACGTATTTTAACCTCCTTAATTTGTTGGTCATTAGGCCGTAGTAATTCTTACATCGATTCACAACAACATGGAATCAAGTCGGTATCCTTGTGATCAACTTTTAACCACAATTCCCGATGAATTTAGTGTTTTAACAATTTAATCACAATTCTCAAGAATCACACTTTACTTGACCGACTTTCTCCACATCTTATAACTTGTATGACATTCATACATGAGCTGGACATTCCAGTCTTCCTTTCCTTCCACCTCTAAACTTCTTATAGTTTTACTTTCAATATTTCTCCCACTCAACAGAAGAATCATCTAACTTTTAAGAGTGACGTGAGCCCCGAACTTCCCTAGGCATGTAAGTCTCATTACATCCTTTGGTTTTGTTCTTTCTTTGTAAGTTCTCGCCATCAACTCATGACTGGCGTTCTTCCGGATCTTACGCATTTCAGTCTTAAACATAGTTGAACACTTCACTAGATCTTGCAAACAAAACACTTCTTCAAATATGAGATATCTTTTAATCTTTGTTTGTTTCTGAAAAAAAATCAGTTCCAAGAATATCACATAACTATCCCAAACATTTTGAAATTCGGGTTTCTCGGAAGCAAGCAGACTGTAATGCAATTCTAACTTTTGGATCGAAGGATGTGAGTCTCATCGTCCATAGCATTAGCAAGAGAGTATTGTAAGCTTGCAGTAGGACAAAATCCTTCTTGGCGCTTTTAGAGGATGACCCTCTCAATCATAAAGATTCAACAAGATAAATAAAAGCTAATCAATTTCAATGACCAAGGTGGAATTGTGAGCCATAATTCTACAACTATAATGCAAACTACACATAGACATTGTTCATAATTAATTTCCAGTAGTGATTAAACTAAATTAATACACAATTGTGCTCCCACTCAAATCATATCTCTCATAATTGATTTTAAGTGATTCAAGATCTAAATCTAGTTCTCAGAAATTTGTGTCGACATCACTAATGACGAGAATTTTGACCGATGGGCAAACTATTGCCAATCATATCACCATATGACTCTTGTTCATCTTTCGATACTTCGTGCTCCGAGCTCAGAATGATTCTGCCAGAATTTCAAGACAACTGAGTGTTATCTACTTGCTCAGTCTGACCTCACCCGCCTTACACCTCACGTCCCATTTGTACTCACATGGACATGATGCACACCGGAACGCTACGTGTTATAGACGGTTGCTACACTGGGAAGAGCAACTTTTAACATGATATTAACCGTGAGAGATGAGCCTAATAATTGACTACTGCGCAATCAAAGGGTGCAAAAAACAAAGGGATAAACATCTCAGGCAGTTCATGAAAGCATGATATGGTATAGCCCTGGGCGCCGGGAATCTCCGTGATCATCTTCAATCTCCAGTTGAAGTGTCGTGACGGCCAATATTTCATTGTCGTGGCAACCATTTTATAAAACGTTGCCATGGCGGCAATCTCCAGTTGAACCAGAGCAAAACTCAAGGGAAGCATAACAAGAACATCAACCTCACAATCACATGTGATCTAGATCGCAACATGTACCTACTCATATAGTTGCTCTTGATGGCACTGTTGAGAAACATAGTAGTATAAAAATTCGCACCTACGATCACCCAAGATCAATATGAAGATGCATAAAGGGTTGGGATCACGATCGTTACCATCACCGAGTTGCAGTGGAAGAAGAACTTGTCGGTGTAGATCATACTTGGAGTCCCTCGAACCATCGATGAACGATCCCTCGTAACACCCACGAACAATCCCTCAAACCAAAGACCGAAAGCACAACCTCTCTACGTAGTTGCAAACGTGAAACCTTCATGATCCGGCATCGCTTCACCGTCCAGAGCTAATCATTGCCAGAGAATTAGAGGAAGGAGATTAGAACCACATTGGGCTTCTAATTATGAGGTGATAGAGGCAAAGGTGTCCCGTCTTTCGATGAGATAGTGGCTATCATCTTTTATGGAGTAGACTTTGACGATCCGACTACGAACGTGCGAGGACGTCACGCCTTAGCAATCGCTAAACCAACTCCGGGAGGTTATTGACCACGCCGGAGCACGATCAACCTGACCACGAGGGTCAATTTCCTGCAAGCAAACGAAGAACAAGCAAGAAACTAAGATTGCAATTCTGGATATTGCGAATATAAGATGAAAGCTTTATTGATGAAAGTGGGGTTCTGTGACGTCTTGGTCTGGTCGTTGAACACAAACGAAGTACGCGAAGTTGCAGCTATGGCTAACTTTAATCTAAACAAAACCCAAAGTCTAAATGATGCCCTAAGGGCTGTATATATGGAGGAAGAGGGGGAAATTTCCTGACTCTTGGAGGAGGGGTCCGAAACCAACCCTAACTCTTGTTTCCCCACAGATATGAACTCTAAAAACAGTCTATACTCAAGTATTTTGAAATTACATGGGCCTGGCCCAAAAATAAGGTGGCGCGGCACCTACAATAAGCTATGGACGAAATTAATGAAGGGGCATCTTGTATATTTCCTCCATGTCCTTGTATGTCATCACGGAGGCTTCAAAGTGCTGAAATATGCACTAGAAACGCCGTTCTGGTTCCCTTTGCATGCGCCTTCATCTCCATGCTTGATCCTGCTCCAGTGTTCATCCCTCTTGTCCATGCTAGGCCCTTCATTCACTACTGCAGGATGGTCCAAATGCGACAGTCGAATCAGAGACCCTTCGACAAAACTGTGTGCGATGCATCAATCACAAACGGTGATGTAATAAAACCGTCAAAAAAGATGCAAAACATTTGCGATGGCGGCGACATCAAACATGGTTCATATTAGAGTTGCGTGTGCGATGAGTGGCAAATGGTTAATCCAGAAGAACTGTTTGCGATGATGCAGAACAACAGAAACGGGCAGCCAGATGAGGCTGTGTGCGATATACGGCATACAGTTCACTAGGATGAACTATGTGTGATTAGGCAACACAATGGAAACGGTTCAACTGAACAAGATGTGTGTGATACGCGGCAAACAGGTCCAAAATCAGAAATGTGTGTGAAGACCAATAATAACACAGACGATTGCTGCTAATAAGCTGTGTGATTTGCCCTGTCTACAGAAGAATAACATGTATATATATAACTGAGATAAACATCCAATTACATAAGTGACTATATAGATCAATCGCACACACCTCAATAAACAATTGTATGCATTCTAAACTAGGAGAAACGAGCGTCTAGTCATCTACTTCTTGTGATGCTCCCACCACTGCTCTGTGGCTCGATCCCTCGTCTAGGGCAGGAAGAAGACACTCCCTCATGTCAACGATCCGCATGTACACCTCGTAGCTTGTGTACGCGTCCTTGGCCGCGTACTTGACGTGTTGTTCATCCAGTCTCTCATGCCAGACACTGTGCCAGGCGTTCTTGTCCTTCTTGCTCTCATCCTTCATCTTCATGTAGTAGGGGTCGATGATGGCCGAGGCGAGGTCAACCAGAGAGTTCTGTTTCTTGTTGTCGCTGCCCCAGACCTTGTAGTGGTCCTGGATGTTGACAAGATTCTGGCATTTCAAGCCCGAAACCTTGAGCGCTTTTAGATCGTTGGTGGTGTCCACTGTAGCGAAACTGTAGTCGGAGCTGTTGATAAACCTGGAGAAACGCTCACAAGGCCTTATGGCCAGGTGGTAGTGGTAGACGAGGACGTCATGTCGCACGCAAAACTGGGCGACGGCAACCTTCTGATCGTGCCCGGCACGACCGATGGTGTACTCGAGGTCGAAGCCGACCACTTGGTACTTTTCCTCTGCGCAACTGCTCCATAGTTTGGATGGAGCTCTCCACCGAGACCGGATCGTTCGTGTACACCACCGAGAGGGCCTTCCCCCTCACATGGGTGTCCACTACGTGATGCATGGTGAACTGCCTGCCGTTGTCGTCATTGGTCGCTGGGAGGGCCATTGGAGCCACGGGGAGCGCCATTGGAATCGCTAGATGTCCTCTCTGTATGTGTCATCGTGGGTGTGATTATTGTGTCGTGTGGCGCGAGACATGAAGGTAAATGGCCGCAGGAATAAATGGGGGCCAGGCGGCCTGGATTCTTGGCGCGTCCGCATGGTAGTTTTTGCAGCGGGTAACTGCATCGTCTCGCCGCGCCCGGCGTAACCGCATGCACACGAATGTGTGTGATCGTGCGTCGGCCCCAAACACTAGCAGCGCGCATGGAGGGACGAGGGCAGAGCACCCGGAGGGATGTGAGAGCAGAGCGCACATGGCGGGACGCGAGTAGAGCGGGCCGCGGCCACCTCAACCGCAAGCAACCACACGCATAGAGCAGTTGAACACGCGGGAAATGGTCGTCTACAAGCCGGCTGACAGTTGCGTCGCTGCGTAGAGAGCGGCTATGTGATACTACCGCTGTCTTGGTCTATTAGTCCCCTTTAAATTCTGTGCCATATTTTGACCTTAAATTTAACCAACAAAATGTTAATGCATGTTACAAAAATTATATAATTGGAAACTATGTTCAAATACGAATCCAATGGTATAATCTCTGGCGACATGCATTCGTATTTTATTAGTTAAATCTATAGTCAAAATTTGGCACAAAAATACATAGACGACTTATATATAAACCAGGACGCGGGTAGTAGGTAATTTAATCGCAAACGTTTTCATTTTATTAACCGTATGTGTACGTGTCCTTTCGTTCTCCTCTCGCACGTCTTGTCACCCCGCTGCCGCAGACGGCTTAGAGCGCAAGCTTGAGCAGCGCGCGGGGGCGTTCTTTTGGCCAAACGGTGGTGAGCCCGTTCCCACGCAGGTTCCCGCGCAAGCTCCCGCCCGACTCGGTGAAATCCCCCAAGATCCCAATACTTACCGGCCTGCTATATAAACCCTCACGGCCGGCGAGTCTTGCATCGCATTTTCCCCTCCCTCCCTGTAGCTTATCTTGTCTGCTTCTCCCACGATCGCCAATGGCAATGGTCCGTCATCGTCGCTCAGCCACTCCGCCGTCATTAGAGGACAGCTCCAGCTAGGAGGCTACACCGCGGCGGCGGCGCAGTCCCAGCGTAGTGTAGTGCGCGTGGCGTCCCTGTTGGGTGTGCGCGGAACACCCACCACACGCTCCGCCGCCGCTGCCCGTCGGCAGCTGTTGCTGGCTGCTATTGCCGCCACCCCACCATCTGCTGCCGTGGCCGCCACACGGCCGTCGAAAGCCAGGGCCATCGCCCGCTCCGCCGCCGCGGCCCGAACGTGGGAGGTGGCTGTCGTGGCCGCCACCCCACAGTGTGCCATCGTAGCCATCACCCGCTCTGCCGCCAAGACCCGAAGGTGGGAGGTGGTGGTTGTGGCCGCCACCCCATCATCGGCCACCGTGGCCGCCAGCCCACCGTCGACCGCCGGGGTCATCACTCGCTCCGCCACTGCCGCCCGAAGGCAGGAGGCGGAGGTGGTGGCCCGCACGTGCATCAGCGACCTTGCACGCTACATTGAGTTCCTGCGGGAGGAGGAGGAGTGCCTTGTCGAGCACGCAAAGAGCCTTACCACAGCCGTGGCCGCAGCACACGCCACCGCAGAGGCGAGGAATCAGGAGATCTACGACGAGAACCACCGCTTCGAGAGGGGTCATCTGGAGCGGCAGAGGGCGTTCGAGGTGAGCGTCGCTGAAGGTGCAGCAGTGGCAGGCACCGTATTGTAGTTGTCTAGCTCGTCGGTAGGCTCCTCCTCCTCTGCCTCTTACTGAGCGCGCTCGGCAGAGGAGAGGCTGCCGGAAGTAGTACAAAGCCCCTCCGTAGTACTAGTATCTAGGGGCTATTTTGTTCAGTTCATCTGACTATAGATGTGGTGAAACTGTACAACGTACTTAAAATTAGCTAGTATATATAGTTGAACTAGCTATTTCAGTACGTGGTTGGCAACAATTGGGGAAAAGTTTGGTCGGTTCAGCTGTCGAGTTGAACTATTTGTATAAAGAACAACTGCTTAATCTATGAATGAAATCTATGCTTAATTACTGAATTTTAGTTGCAAAAATTAGATAGTGCTACTGATTTTTAGCTGCATATTTTGACAAATCGTAGTGTTACAAGGTTGACAAATGGCAATGTTACTAGATCAATAAATGTCAATCTTTCCAGTTTGACAAATGGCAATATACCCAATATGACAGATGCAAATCTTACCAAATTGTCTGTACGTGGGTGCACACGGGTCATCCAAAACAACCGTTTGCGTTAAAGGGATGTACAAATCTTGCTCAGCACATTTTCTCTTTGCTTAGCGCCGAAGTCTGGCTTTGCATACCGTATTCAATCTGAACCGTTTGCGTTGAAGAGATGCACAAATCCTGCGCTGTGAATTTTCCCTTGACTTACGGGGGAAGACCATAGCTCTCACTTTGCACACGGGTGTTCTATCTAAAATGTTTGCAATCAAGAGATGCACAAATCCTGCTCGACACATTTTCCCTTGGCTTCCTGGGGAAGCTGTCGGTTTGCATACGGGTGTTCTAACTAAAACATTTGTGATGAGTGTTTTATATTTAAAAACCATTGATGTTTTTTTCAAAAGAAAATCGTCTGATAAGTCTGTACATTAAGAGAGAAAAATGCAAGTTCGTTTAAACCATATCTTTCATTCAGTCACACTGTGAATTTATATTCATATGATCGAGATACATTATTAAACCCAAAAAAACTATTTCCGGCGTCGGTGGAGGCGGCGTGCCGTGCCGGCGTTGTCGTTGTCGTCCTCTGGGACACCGTTGTTGAAGTCTTCAAGGTAGCACAAAATGTTCTTCACTTGGAAATCAAACATCATGTCGTCGCGCGATCGACGGGCGGGGCGCGGGAGGACGGCAACTGGCGGCGCTGCGAGGTAGTGGTCGACGGCGGCATCCCATGCCGCTGAGGGGGGTGCACGCATGGGCACGAGCGCGGCGGGTGCAAGCAAACGCATGGGGACCGGTGCCGCGGTGGGTGGAGGGGCACGCACAGCATGGGCACGGGCGCTGGCATGTACACGAGCTCGCGCGGGTCCGTGGAGACCTCGCTGATGCTCGCGGCTTCCAGCTCTGCGATACTGCTCGGCGACCAGCCCGTCAATGCTATGAGGATGGTCGCTGGCGCAGGCGCGGGGATGGGAGCTGGGACGGGCGCGGGGGCAGCAACCGCCGTGGCCAGCTCGTTCAGGGCCATGTCCATGAGGCCCCATTCCTCCTTATTTTCTATCTTCTCCGGCTCGGAGTCGACTTCACCAAACTTGAAGACTAGTGGCAGATGATCCTTCTCCGCCATGGCATTGGTGGAGGTCTGCGGGAGGGAGGGGAATGGGTGGCGAACAGTAAGGCCGCCCCGTATTAAACAGCAGCTCGGGCGCCACTAATGGAGAGGATGCGAGCAACGCGGGCGGCCATGGAAGTCAAAGGGCCCGCTTCCCAGTGAGCCTGCGCAGCATACAACTCGCACGCTTCCCGGTGAGCCTGCGCATTGGAGGACAGCTTGCACGCCTCTCGGTTAGCCTACGCACCGGACTGCGCTCGCACGCCTCCCGTTCAGTCAAACAGCTGTCCGCACGGCACCTTCTATAGCCATTAAAAGCCAGACACATGGTGTCACGTGAATGGTTAACAGAATGCACATGATTTAAATTATACAAACGTTTGAGATGTTAAAGTGGCAGCTATTTTTTCAAAATGCCTTTGTTGGCTGTTATTCAAGTGCGCCTTCTCTCAAAATGGACACGAAAAATACCACAGCATGTCGGGTGCCATTCCATGATAGCATGCCAAGTTTCATGAATTTCAGACGAGTTTTGGATTTACTAGAATTTAAAAACAAAGTATCTCAACGTTTTACCGGCAATCAACAGTGCCCTGGTGTTTAAAATTAATTCCCATTTCTTGCATGGGACCTAAGCATGCACCCAAGGACACAGATTTGATTTTTCAACCAATTTATATGCACTGGAGCATGTGCATGTAGTTCAAATTTGAATTATGCACATAAAATGCCTAGAAAACACAGTTAATGTATAAAAATGCCCAAACGAACCCCGAAAAATTCCAAAATTTAACACAACACTCCTGTTGTTCTTTGTTGACACTAGAAAATTTTTGAAAACAATAAGAGGCAACGGATATCATTTCGTCCCCAAAGGTGGCACGTTCCCTACCGAAACCATCATGCTTGTTGTGAGAAGCTCTGGTTTGTGAGAAGCTTATACCCAAACCCGCCCCAAATGGGACAAAAAATTTACCACGGCATGTCGGGTGCCATTCCATGATAGCATGCCACATTTCATGAATTTCAGACAAGTTTTGGATTTACTAGAATTTAAAAACAATGTATCTCAACGTTTTGCCGGCAATCAACAGTGCCCTTGTGTTTGAAATTCATTCCCATTTCTTGCATGGGACCTAAGCATGTACCCAAGGACACATATTTGATTCTTCAACCAATTTATATGCACTGGAGCATGTGCATGTAGTTTAAATTTGAATTATGCACATAAAATGCCTAGAAAACACAGTTAATGTATAAAAATGTCCAAACGAACCCTGAAAAATTCCAAAATTTAATACAACACTCCTGTTGTTCTATGTTGACACTAGAAATTTTTTGAAAGCAATAAGAGGCAACGGATATCATTTCGTCCCCAAAGGTGGCACGTTCCCTACCGAAACCATCAGGCTTGTTGTGAGAAGCTCTGGTTTGTGAGAAGCTTATACCCAAACCTGCCCCAAATGGGACAAATTTTTTACCACGGTATGTTGATGCCGCTCCATGATGGCATGCCAAGTTTCATGAATTTTAGACGAGTTTTGGATTTACTAGAATTTAAAAACAAAGTATCTCAACGTTTTGTCGGCAATCAACAGTGCCCTGGTGTTTGAAATTCATTCCCATTTCTTGCATGGGACCTAAGCATGCACCCAAGGACACAGATTTGATTTTTCAACCAATTTATATGCACTGGAGCATGTGCATGTAGTTCAAATTTGAATTATGCACATAAAATGCCTAGAAAACCCAGTTAATGTATAAAAATGTGCAAGCGAACCCCGAAAAATCCCAAAAATTGACACAACACTCCTGTCGTTCTATGTTGACACTAGAAAAATTATGAAAGCAAGAAGAGGCAATGGATATCGTTTCGTCCCCAAAGGTGGCACGTTCCCTACCGAAACCATTAGGCTTGTTGTGAGAAGCTCTTGTTTGCGAGAACCTTATACCCAAACCTGCCCCAAATGGGACAATTTTTTTACCACAGCATGTTGATGCCGCTCCATGATGGCATGTCAAGTTTCATGAACTTCAGACGAGTTTTGGATTTACTAGAATTTAAAAACCATGTATCTCAATGTTTGCGGCCGAGCGACGGTGGCAAGGTGTTGGACATTCATTCCCATTTCTTGCATGGGACCTAAGCATGCAGCCAAGGACATAGATTTGATTTTTCAAACAATTTACATGCACTGGAGCATGTGTCTGTATTTCAAATTTGAATTATGCACATAAATGCATAGAAAACTCAGTTAATGTATAAAAATGTCCAAACGAACCCCGAAAAATTCCTAAAATTAACACAACACTCATGTTGTTCTATGTTGACAGTAGAAAAAAAATTAAAATCAAGAAGAGGCAACGGATATCGTTTCATCCAGAAAGGTGAAACGTTCCCTACCGTAACCATGAGGCTTGTTGTGAGAAGCTCTGGTTTGTGAGAAGCTTATACCCCAACCTGCCCCAAATCAGACAATATTTTTACCCCAGCATGTTGATGCCATTCCATGATAGCATGCCAAGGTTCATGAATTTCAGACGGGTTTTGGATTTACTAGAATTACAAAAGCAAGTACCTCAAAGTTTGCCGGAGAGCCACGGTGCCGTGGTCTTCGAAATTCATCCCCATTTCTTGCATGGGACATAAGCATAAACCCATGGACACATATAAGATTTTACAACCCATGTCGGTGCACCAGAGCATGTGCATGTAGTTTAATTTTGAATTGTGCACCTGAAGTGGCTAGAAAACCAATTTAATAAATAAAATGTCCAAACGAACCCTGAATAATTCCAATTTTTTTACGACACACATATAGTTGCATGTTCACTGCAGATAAAAGTTCTAGCAATTCAAACACGCTCCATTGCTGCTGTGTCCCCATTATGTAATTCAAATCAAGATGAAAAATCAAGTAGATCACACACAGTTTATTATCACCAACCGTGTGAGATGCAGTACAAAATATCTTGGAGCACCGTCGGAGTATAGTACGCCTATGGCTTACGCGAGAAGGTGCGTCGGCTATAGTCCACAGCCAGCGTGTCAAGCACACTAGCTCACTCCCCAAATATCATTTCACTGTTCAATCGTCACCGGTGAAAAATGGGGACGTGGACCCGCGTCGTGAGGGCAACTTCGGTTGGCCATGACGGTGTCCTGGGCTAGGGTGGACTCACCACGTCGTCTCCCGACCAGTGGGTCGGGCCGAGGATCCCCATGGCGGTTCACTAATGGGCTAGTTCGGATAGCCGATGACATATACGAGGAAGATTCCACAAGACTTGGTGATCAAGACAAGGACTCTTCTCCACCAACGTATCCGGCTAGGCTAGTCGATAGAGGAGGATTATGATATTGATCCAACATACCCCTAGGGTTTAGACCACAACATATGATCTAGAGGTAGATCAACTCTGTACTTAATACTCCATCAATATAAACAAGAGCAGGATGTAGGGTTTTACCTCCATAGAGAGGGCCCGAACCTGGGTAAAACACCGTGTTCATCGTCCCTGTTACCATCGATCCTAAATCCACAGCTCGGGACCCCCTACCCCGAGATCTGCCAGTTTTGACACCGACAATGGTGCTTTCATTGAGAGTTCCGCTGTGTGATCGGCAAAGGATCAATGGCTCGCCTGCAGATCAACTGCGACGTCAGCATCTTTGTCTACGGCTCGACTGGTTACCTTGGCTCGACCGAGGACTGTCCTCTGCCTCCGATCGTCATGTTTGGATGAGGGCCTTCATCAACATCAACTCCGATCTCTATTATGATCATGGAGGAATCATCCATGGAGCTCGGGGGCTCAACGACAACATTGCCCTCGGGCGACCGTGATGTTTTTCCGGACAGCAAACTTGTATCCGTGGCCACCGCCTCCTCGAGCATCGCTTTGACGATTCCTTTGGTGTAATTGTGCAGAATTGAGTCTATAACAACCCTGTAAAATTTCGTCGCGTTCCGATGGAGCGATCTCCGTCGATCACTGATATACCAGAGCCCTATCGAATTTGGACGAGAATCCGAATGAGTTTGGAGCATGGTGTCCAGCTTCTAGCTCGGACGTCCTTTGGAAGATCCAACTGTTGGTCGGCTGCGGAATTCCTATATGTACCGCCCCTCAAAATTTCAGCTCGATCCGACTGTTCAAACTCCGGGAAACCTCCGATGAGCGCATCGATTTTCTGATCTGTTTTCTACGCGAATACGAATCCGGCCCGAGTTCATCTTTCTTCATGAATGGGATATTGGACAACCTTTTTGGAGGAATCTCTTTCTAGGGTATTGTGTTTTGTTTCTAAACACATGCTCACAAATTTTGCTCCTTTTCGGAGGTAACCTTCACCGTTGCGCCGGTGTCAAACCAGCCTGACAATGTTGCTACACAGCTGCCGACCTACGCCAGACGGGTCGTCGCTTCATCGAGCCGAACTCAACCTCTTCGGATTATTATCTCGGCAAGCCGAACAAGAGTTCGGCATCGTGAAGGGTAAATCATCACCAACATTGTCGCCCCACGAATTATACGGAGCGGGCACACCGGCATCGCTGCATGGTCACTTCATCAAGCGGGCATCGACCGCGTCACAAGATCCGGCCCACGACGACATCGCCGCACTATTGCTTCTTCAAGCCTAGATGTGACCTCTGCGTCCGAAGATCGAGAGTCAATTCCGGCCGGACTCGCCTCTCTTATCCCGTATCCAGCTTCAATCCTGGACGCGACTTCGGCGTCCGAACATCAGGAGTCAACCCTGGCCGGACTCACCCCTCGCACCATAGTACCGGAGGACGATTCCGAAGAAATCCCAAATACTAATTCGGCTGACCAAGCCGATGTCCACCACGCTGACCAGCTTCGACACCTCGGCCGGCATGGGGTTGCAAACGTCATACTACCGACCTGCCCCGTCACCTCGGCTAGACCGGGGGCTTCGCCATCTCTTCATTAACCTACTCCGGTGACTTCGGCGTCACCAGCCGACCAGCTTCGTCACATTAGCTGGACCGGGGGCTTCGCCTCGCCACATTGACCATGCGGCATCACCACCTCATCAAGCCGAACTCCTCGCTCGGTTACCTCGGGCTTGGGGGCTGGGACCTTGGCTAGGCTGCGGACTACGTCTTTGTCCCGCCACGAGCTCGGACCTCATCAACAATACCGAGCACATTAACCAGCTAAGTTGCCTCCATGCTCAGTTTGTTTCTTTAAAAAAAATATTTTATTTTATTTCTTGTTCGGTTCAACCAAACATTATATTTGTGTTAAACAAAAAAGTTGTTCGTTCAAACGTTGATTGTTAAACACTTCTTTTTTCCGTCGAGCTCTTTGTCACCTCGGTCGTGAGGGTTTTTGTCACCTCGGCTGGACCAGGGGCTTCGGCTCGCCACATCGATCATGCGGAATCGCCACTTAATCGAGCCAAGCTCTTCACTCGGGCACCTCGGGACCGGCTCGGGGGCTGGGACCTCGACCCGCCGCAAGCTCGGCCCACATCATCAACGCCGAACACATTAACCAGCTAAGTCGCTTTCATGCTCAAAGTCTTTACATTTTTAATTTGTGTTCGGTTCGACCATGCTCACATGCGTTGTTTGTTAAAAACACTTCCTGTCATAGGTTAACTGGGGGCTCTTAAATTTATATGAGCCATTTTATAATGAATGTTTTTCTTCTCAGTCGTTGCAAAGTCTTTTTCTACCACTCCTTTTTCGACCCGAGTGTGTGGTCAATAGCCGGATAGCCTGGCTTCTCTGTAAAAACCGCTTGAGTTTAGTTCGCTAAACTAGCCTTGGAGAAGCACTCCGCCTTCGGGATAAGGAGGTTGAAGCCGAAGGCTGACCTACTTGAAGTTTAGAGATCGGATGTGTCATGTTAAAGCATGACAGAAGCACAAATTTTTTAAGACCAATTTTGGATTGGCACAAAAAACTTTGTTTTTAGTTCGGATGTAAAGTTTTTACTAAAGTTTTTTGGTTTTCCATGCTTATGGCACTTTTAACCTATTTGTGTGTTTCCAGCATAAGTCTCACAATACGACGCCGGACACATTTAAAGCTTCAGCAATATCAACGGGGGGCTGCGACTAGAGCCGAACCCACCAAAAAGCCAAGGCACTCCGAGGAGTCCTCGGTAAAACATTCTCGGATATTGCTTTATATGCACCAATTTCGAATTGTGTCTTCGGTCAATAGTTGGGTTGCCCGGCTCCTGTGCTTACCTCCTACGTTCTGCTTTGTTTGGCTAGGAGTGCAAAGGGAGAACCACTGTGATTGTACTTCCGGTTTAACTGGTCAAGTACCTCAGTGGAAAAAGTCAAAAACTGACTGTCACAATGAGCGTAAACTGGTCGGTGATCCGATGACCGTATTAAACAATGGGCCTTTCATAAGATTGGCCAAAGTGTTACTGGTTTGACCCCGGCTGACGCCGAACACTAACCGGGGGCTAGTAACTGGCCCCGAACTTCAAACTCCTATGACTAAGTAAAAGTTATAAAGCCTGCATATCTGATTGCCTCGTTTCCGCTAACACAACCGCCTCCGGGCACCGAGACGTCGGCTAAGGGTTGTATTGTTAGTACGGAAACACCCTGTGTAGCATCTACAAAGGGGTGGAAGCCGACGATGGGCCACTTTCAGGTTATAAACAGTTTCAATGGAGAATTTGCCTTCCATAATTATCGTAATAAAGCCATAAATATGCATCAATTTGACTTAAGATTTTGGCCAAGCTGGGTTGCCTGGCTCCTGTGCTTACCCCTACGTTCCCGATTGTTCGGCTAGGCGGTAAAGGGAGCACCTCTGTGATTGTTTTTACCGGGTCATCCGGATTAGTACCTCAGACTGTGTGAAGCCGAAAGCTAGCCATCTTAAAGGATATAATTGGTCAGCAATGATGGAAGCAAAAATTCTGGTTCATCATGGACCACAGAGTTCGGGAACTCTCCCCTAACTAAATCCTCAATATTTTTCTCCCACATTGATCGGAGATGAGGTTTCATGATCATGGTCAGCATGAGAACCCAAAGAAAGGAACCGATAGTGGAACTATTTTCTTTGGAAGATGTTTCTTACATAGTAATATAACATATCTCTCCGCATACCTTTGTTTATAAAACCGTATGGCCGGATTGCCTCGTTTGCCATAAATCTTTGCCCTCATAAAGGCTTTATAAAATGGGACAAACACTCCTCGGCTACTAGCTGAGGAGGTTGAAGCCGATGGTCGGTCAACAAAGTTTTGTACAATGCGGACCCGAGCTTTAATGATGTAAAGTACTTAGGTACATAGAATCATTACACATAAATTGCGAGCAAAAGTCAAATAATTGTAGCCAATCTTTCAAAGAGTCAAGGGCACAATCTCGCTGAGACAACCGAGCAGCTGACATAATGCTCTCATAATTCCCTATTGGCATTGATTTCCTATCTATTAAGCCCCTTGAGGCCGACCTTGGCGAGATCAGCTTTCGTTAGCTCTAGCTCCTTTAAGAGATCTTTATTCTCTTTCCGAGAAGTTTGTGTTAAACACAACAAAATTTTCTGTCAAACGGATATCGATCCTTAATTCAGCCACCCCGTGCCCACATTAAAGCTCAGGGGCTACTGGGTTTCGTGCTTATCATTTACAAATATTAAAGGGGCACATCGATCCCCTGATCTGGTGTTGCCACCCAACTAGTGGCTCGGGGGCTACTGCATTGCTATTCAATGCAGAAAATTCATAATGCCCAGTGTTCGGCTTGACCGAGCTATGGGCAAACGCGTCTTCGGACAACAATAGGTACCATCTGGACCTATCCGGCATTAAGCTAATATATTATGGCAACTTCTCAAGGACCCGTCTACCGATCACTATTTCCTCCAATATATTACACCGCGTTTCAATTCCTATGTATACTGCCGAGCTAGGAGTTGATCCTCAGGCCGATTTCGCAAATCGACCTAAGTCTCAGGGGCTAATGGGATCAGCAGTTTCATGTTTTCCTTCAGGTGCATCTCGGGTTTTAGACCGACACACAGCTTGAGGGCTACTGGTTATATATCTCGGCAGAGAATAAATTGCACCAATCAAGAAAAATATATCCACAAAAAATCAGCCCAGTCCCGAGGTAGTGCACCACCTCGGACGCAGTCCGGCATAAAGCTCGGATACAAGTAGTTGGCTCCATAAAGGGCATTTCCAGCATTAAGCTCAGCTGAACTCCTTCAACTTTTTTGAACCAAGGTGATCTATGACACCTCGGATACAGTCCGGCGTTGGAGCTCGGATACAGTCCGGTGTTGGAGCTCGAAAACAGTCCAGCGTTGGTGCTCGGCTGCAAAAAGATATACCTCGGATGCAATCTGGCGTTGGATTTCGGATGCAAGAGGGCACTGCCGCACGGGAAACACTTTAAACCCAAGGTGTGGCGTAAAAATAACAAGGCATTGATAAAGGCCGAAGACTTAAAGGGCTCCTCGGATGCCCGACGTGTAAACTCTTTGGATTTAGCTCGGCAATCCTCAAGATCGAAGATGGAAAGATTTGTTGAACCAGTTTTCAAGGCCGATGACCGAAGATGAAGAAAAGTTTGGAAGAACCGAGGAGCGTCCCCAACTTGAAGACCGGTTCAGGGGGCTACTGACGGTGTCCTGGACTAGGGGGGACTCACCACGTCGTCTCCCGACCAGTGGGTCAGGCCGAGGACCCCCATGGCGGTTCACTAATGGGCCAGTTCGAACAGCCGATGACATATACGAGGAAGATTCCACAAGACTTGGTGATCAAGACAAGGACTCTTCTCCACCAACGTATCCGGCTAGGACTCTTGTTATCCTAGGCCTCCGGTGCATTATATAAGCCGAGGCTAGGCTAGTCGATAGAGGAGGATTATGATATTGATCCAACATACCCCTAGGGTTTAGATCTCGAGGTAGATCAACTCTGTACTTAATACTCCATCAATATAAACAAGAGCAGGACGTAGGGTTTTACCTCCATAGAGAGGGCCCGAACCTGGGTAAAACACCGTGTTCATTGTCCCTATTACCATCGATCCTAAATCCACAGCTCGGGACCCCCTACCCCGAGATCTGCCAGTTTTGACACCGACAGCCCACTCCGGTGAGAGCGCGGCCGCAGCCACCATGCGCGTGCTAACAAGGTGCATGAGCGCGGCCGCAATCTGCGACCGGGCGGCCAAGGCAGCCCCAATGGCTGCTGTTGCTTCTCAGGTGGCGGCAGCAACATCTGCCTCGAAGATAGCAACTGGCGAGAGTGGCACATCAGCTGTCCGTTCCGCAGCGGTGGCCTTAGCCCTGATGGAGGCCGCCCACGACCATGTCGAGGCCGCCCACGCCCAGCTCGTGGTGGTCACTGCACAAATCGAACGAAGCTTCTCCGACAACGGTCGGCAACCCACGGCCGAAGAGTTGGCAATCGCCGAGAGCGTTCGAGCAGCCGTCCGTTCCTCCGCCGCATACCTTGCCACGACGGAGCCCGTCCAAGCCCAGATCGCGGCCACCCACGCCCAGCTCGTGGTGGCCTTTTCCAAAGAGATGGCGGACGCAGATGGCGAGATGCTTGACGAGTATGGTGCGATGGATGCCATGGAGCCCCTTTCCCAGGAGACCGTCGGGCGCGAGCTGGACATGGAGGAGGCGGCGGAGATCGACGAGCACCAGCCGTAGTAGTACTCTTTGTTTTGTTTAATTAAGAGCGCCGGTCTTTAATTTGTTAAAGTAATGTTTAGGTTAGCTAGCTCTGTTTAATTGCTGAACTTGCTTGATTAAGAAGTGTGGGTGTGCTGTAGTCTCCTTTGTGTACCCAAATTATGCAATGACGTGGATGACCACTGCAACGAGGGAAATTCGAACCAAAAATTTTGATGTTCAAACTCATCACACACGGGTTAAGCTATCTGAATCGTTTGTGATGTTCACATATCGTACACAGTTCTAAATAGGGGACCGTGTCTGATGAAACTTCGCGCGCCAGTTTTTTCGCTGAACCGATTCAAAATTTTCGGCTTTCACAGAAATATCTACCTCCCCGCCCCCTCCCCCTTACCAAAAGCCACATTTCCCCTATTTCTGCCTTCCTTTCCAAGTTGAAACCTTCACTCCTTGCTTGCAGCGTCGCCTCCTCGCCGGCGACCCTCCTTCACGCTGCTCGGCCTCGTCTATCCAGGCAGGTAATCCACACCCGACCCCCATCCTCCTCCTCCTTCCACATCCCACATGCCCCGACCGCCGGTGCGACACCTTCCACCCAAATCACCGACCCCTCCACCAAATAAGCGCCGCCCTAAGCCATGGTGCACGCAGTATAGGCAGGAGCTCAAGGAGCATTTGGCAGCGGAGAAGCAAATCACGTCCGCATGCGCGGATGAGGTCGCGATGGCTGCCATTCGTGCCGACCCCCAGATCTTGGAGGAGCACCTTGCCATTTGCTAGCTACGCCGGTTAAGCATGCTCGGTTTACCCGTTGTGTGTGCTGCTCCTGCCTTTCCTTAACAAATTCTAGTGAATTGTGCTATCTAATTTTACCATGCAATCTGTAGCTCTAGTGTATATGTTCTATATGTCGTGCAATGTGGTGCTCATTTCTTAACTGTTTGGTTAATTAGTTGTCGTCTTCAGTTAACGGTTTGGTTCAATTCTGCAAATGTGATGTTCAATTCTTCAGGGTGCAATTTTGTATTGTCTTCCATGTGAGAAATAAATCGAATTTATCTTTATAAAATACATGAGAAACAAATACAATTGCTATATTTCCAAGTTGCCAAGCATACTTGGTTTGGTTAACTGTCTGATCTTCTAGTATGTTATACATTGTGCAATGTGGTGCTCAGTTAACGTTTGGTTCATTTGTTGTGGTGTTTAATTAACTGTTTGGTTCAATTCTGCAATGCGATGTTCAATAGTTGTGGGTGCATTCTGTTATTGTATACCATGTGAGAAGTAAATCAAATTTGGCTATACTAAATACATGAGAAACAAATACAATTGCTATATTTCCAAGTTGTTAACCATGCTTGGTTTGGTTAACTGTCTGATCTTCTATTAGGAGTATGTTATATTTGTGGCAATGTGGTGCTCAGTACCGTTTGGTTCATTTGTTGTGGTGTTTAGATTAACTGTTTGGGTTCAATTCTGCAATGCGATGTTCAATTATTGTGGGTGCATTCTGTTATTGTATACCATGTGAGAAATAAATTGAATTTGGCTGTACTAAATACATGAGAAACAAATACAATTGTTATATTTCCAAGTTGTTAAGCATGCTTGGTTTGGTTAACTGTCTGATCTTCTATTAGGAGTATGTTATATTGTGCAATGTGGTGCTCAGTTAATGTTTGGTTCATTTGTTGTGGTGTTTAGTTAACTGCTTGGTTCAATTCTGTAATGTGATGTCCAATTATCATGGGTAGAATTTTGTATTGTTGTGCATGTGAGGAATAAATCAAATTTGGTTGCACTTGATACATGAGAAACATATACAAGTGCTATATTTCCTAGTTCTTAATCATGCTTGGTTTGGATAAATGGGTTTTCCATGTGGCTTGAATTAATCTGATGAATCTGCAATGCGCTTATTTTTCATCAACATATTTTACTGATAGCATGCGAACCCTCACTTAACCTGATGACTAACTACCTTATATGTGTTGCAGGGAAACAATGGGAAGCACCGAGTTTTACAATTGAGGTTAGCATATGCATGGTCCGTTGTCTAATAGCATATTATTGTGCAATTGCAGGAACCATTCTAATATTTAGGTTTTTAACAATTTGGTCTTGCACATGTAGGTCCTGCTGTCAAAGGTTTTGACCCACTGTTCGACCCTTTTTGCATATGGGGAAATGAGTTGTCCATGAATATCAATCAAGTCAAGAAACTCAGAAAGATTGTTAGGATAAAGAAATTAGCGACAAAAAACAACAAGATCTTTGTCTGCACAATGAAGAAGACATCAGTTCACTACAAGATGGTCCTAACTATTATACCTTGCCTTTTTTTATTCCTTTGCCCCATTTCCAATATAGAGAAGATATTTATGCACATCCTTGTTTTCAGGCCTTACCAAAGCAGTTCACTGATGATTACCTCTCAAACCTCCTCTATGGTCAGGAGGCGAGGAAGGTTTTCATACAACACCCACGGTTCAATATTGAAGTGTTCCTGAAGAGGATGAAGGATGGACGGTCAATCATCCACAGGCACTGGCCTAAAGTTGCAAAGACCTTCAACATCAATGAAGGCTCAATATTCGCCTTCCGCTTCAGCAGTTTTCCAAATGAGATGCATTTGTCTATGTACCATCTATTATGCTAATTTCGAAAGGTTCTAGATGTTGCATGTGAAACTTGGTGTTGGCGCAACTGTGTAATGGGGTAGCTGAGTGCTGAAGCTATATGATGTTGTACTCTGATGTATTTCAATTATGAAATCCTACTTCCTTAATATGAAAATGAAATATATTGTGTGCTTAATATGAAATGTCAATTAGATTAATAAATGGATTATTAATAATAGGGCAATTAGCCTGCTAATGGCCAATTAGCCTGCTAATTGGGTTTTTCTATTGCAAACGGTTATTGAGAAAACACCGTGGGCGATGACCTTAGGCAACGCACACAGTTTCTAATAATAAACCGTGTTGGATCAATGAACAATCACACACGACATCCTCTTGAAAACTGTTTGCGTTAGGCCACCTTGCGCAAATGTTTACCACATAAAAACTGTGTGTGATGGACAGCCTTTGCCACACAGTTTCTTCTACGCACCGTGTAGGATGCATTCAATAATGATAAAATTGTTAAAATCATGTGCAATGGCAACGCTATCACAAACAATTTAATGGGGAAAATTGTGTGTGATGTACCAGCGAACGGAAACATTTTCCTTGGAGCGACTGTGTGGGATGTATATACAAACAGAAAAGTTTAGCGGGGACTGACTGTGTGGGATGTACTTACGACCAGAAATGATTTCGCCTGTATAATTGTATTTTTTAGCACTACTGTACGTATAACCGTATTTGATCGCTCGCCGGTCGCACACGACCTCATTTTGCCGAGCGTGTGTGCCAGGAGGGCATATCCCTGACGGTTTCTGGGTCGTGTGGGAAGGACCCCCCTATCGCAGTCACTCACTAGGCGACGGTTCAGAACACCGTCGCGGAAAGGGGTTAAAAACCATTTGTATAGCACCTCGCTGTATAAGTGATTAGTAATCAACACAAATGTATCCAATTTAGGCAACATCACATTCTCATGAACATTAGAATTGTTATCAAGAAACGAAAGTACTTGGTAATTCAATTAGCGTGCGCGAGATCTAGTAATTGGTCTGGTATGTATAGCAACATGGGCTGTGGGTATAACAATGGTATTGATGTCCTCCTCATCCTCCCCTTCTTGAAATGAAGTCGTCCTCGACGAAAGCTCATCATCCTCACCCATATAAGGCTTCAAATCTGCAATGTTAAAAGTGGGACTAACCCCAAAATCTGCAGGCAGCTCAAGTTTATATGCATTATCATTTATTTTCTCTAACACCTTAAAAGACCATCAGCACGTGGCATTAGCTTTGATTTGCGCAAATCGGGAAATCTATCCTTACGCAAATATAACCAAACAAGATCTCCAGGTGCAAACACAACATCTTTTCTACCCTCGTCTCCAGCAAGTTTATATTTAGAATTCATACGCTCAATGTTCTCCTTAGTTAACTCATGTGTTTTTAAGATCAATTCAACACGTTGTTTAGCATCAAAATTAACCTTGTCCGAAGATGGAAGAGGCAACAAATCAATAGGTGCATGAGGTAGAAAACCATACACAATCTCAAAAGGGCACATCTTAGTAGTAGAATGCAGCGAACGATTATAAGCAAATTCAATATGAGGTAAGCATTCTTCCCACATTTTCTTGTTATTCTTCAAAACATCCCTAAGCATAGTAGACAATGTTCTATTGACTACTTCAGCTTGTCCATCAGTTTGGGGGTGACAAGTAGTACTAAAAAGCAGTTTAGTCCCCAACTTAGCCCATAAACATCTCCAAAACTGGCTAAGAAATTTAGTATCACGATCTGAAACAATAGTATTTGGCACACCATGCAAGCGAATAATTTCATGAAAGAACAAATCAGCAACATTAGCAGCATCATCGCTTTTATGACATGGTATGAAGTGTGCCATTTTTGAAAATCTATCCACGACAACAAATATGCTATCCCTCCCCTTCTTTGTTCGAGGTAATCCTAAAACAAAATCCATAGATATATGTTCCCATGGAACACTAGGTATAGGATATAAACCATGATGATTGAGTCATGACTTAGCTTTTTGACATGTAGTGCAACGAGCAACAAAACGCTCAACATCCCGTCTCATCTTTGGCCAAAAGAAATGTGTAGCAAGTAGATCCTCCGTCTTCTTCACGCCAAAGTGTCCCATTAATCCTCCTCCATGCATCTCCTACAACAACAAAAGACGAACGGAGCTAGCTAGAATGCATAGCTTGTTAGCACGAAACACAAATCCATCGTTAACGATGAACTTGTTCCATGTTCTCCCTTCTTTACAATTCTGTAATACATCTTTAAATTCAGCATCATGCACATATTGATCTTTGATGGTCTTCAAACCAAATATTTTAAAGTCAAGTTGTGAAAGCATAGTATAACGACGAGACAATGCATCAGCAATAACATTTTCTTTACCCTTCTTGTGTTTAATGACATAAGGGAAAGTCTCAATGAATTCAACCTATTTAGCATGTCTATGGTTCAGTTTAGCTTGACTTTTAATGTGTTTCAAAGATTCATGATCAGAATGTATAACAAATTCTTTGGGCCATAAATAATGTTGCCATGTTTCTAAAGTCCGAACAAGAGCATATAATTCTTTCTCATAAGTAGAATAGTTCAGACTAGGCCCACTCAATTTTTCAGAAAAAGTATGCAAGAGGTTTACCATCTTGTAGTAACACACCTCCTAATCCAACTCCACTAGCATCACATTCAAGCTCAAAAGTCTTATTAAAATCAGGAAGTTGGAGTAAAGGAGCATGTGTCAACTTATCTTTCAATACCGTGAAGGCTTCTTCCTGTGCGGTACCCTAAACAAAAGGCACATCCTTCTTTGTAAGCTCATTGGGAGGTGTAGCAATGGTGCTGAAATCTCTCACAAAACGCCTATAGAAATCAACGAGGCCAAGAAAACTCCTCACTTGTGTGACCGTTTTGGGCTGCGGCCAACTCTCAATAGCTTCAATTCCCTATGGAGTAACAATATAGACAAGAAAAGATACTTGGTCGGTGCAAAAGGTGCACTTCCCAAGGTTACCAAACAAACATGCATCACGTAGAGCAATAAGAACAGCACACAAATGTTACAAATGGTCCTCCAAAGATCTGCTATAAATCAGTATATCATCAAAATAGACTACCACAAACCGTCCAATGAAAGCACGTAAAACTTTGTTCATTAATCTCATGAAAGTACTAGGTGCATTAGTTAACCCAAAAGGCATGACTAACCACTCATATAATCCAAACTTAGTTTTAAATGCTGTTTTCCATTCCCCCAATTTCATACGAATTTGATGGTATCCACTACGCAAATCAATGTTGGAGAATATTGTAGACCTACTCAATTCATCAAGCATATCATCTAGCCTAGGAATAGGATGACGATAATGAATAGTAATATTATTAATGCCTCTACAATCAACACACATACGCGATGTACCATCCTTTTTAGGCACTAGTATAATAGGAACAACACAGGGACTAAGATATTCACGTATATAACCTTTGTCGAGTAGCTCCTGTACTTGACACATAATCTCTTTTGTCTCCTCTGGATTGGTACGGTATGGTGCATGGTTGGGCAGCAAAGCACCGGGAATTAAGTCAATTTGATGCTCAATCCCTCAAATAGGGGGTAATCTCCGTGGCACGTCTTGTGGAAAGACGTCAGCGAACTCCTGCAAAATGTTAGTGATAGCAGGAGGCAAAGAGGAAGGCATGTCCTCGAATGAAAATAATGCGTCTTTTCACACAAAAGCATAGCAAACAGATTTGCTGAAATCTAGATCATCAATATCAGATTTGGTGGCAAGTAAACATCCACTTTTCAATTTAATTTCAGAAGCAACACTAGGTGGTTTATTATTAGGCTTCATTTGTTGCTCAAATTCTTTTGCCACAATATGATTTTCACTCTTATTTTGCTCTTGTTTTGCTTTACTAGCTCTATTAATATCATCTTTCAAAATAGAATCAGGAGACATAGGAAGCAAAGTAATATGTTTATCCTTATGAACAAGAGTATACTGATTGTTTCTACCATGGTGTACATAATTTTTATCGAATTGCCATGGTCTACCAAGTAATAAGGAACATGCTTGCATGGGTACCACATCACAATCAACATATGTAGAGATACTAAAATGCACACGAACAGTACGTGTTACCTTAACCTTGCCGCTGTTGTTGAACCATTGGATGTAGTAAGGATCTGGATGTGGTCTTGTGGTGAGAGATAGCTTCTCCACCATCTCCATGCTAGCCAAGTTGTTGCAGCCCCCTCCATCTATGATGACGCAAACAGAACGTTCCTTCACAACTCCCTTTGTATGGAACAAATTGTGCCTCTGATTTTTCTCAGCTTGTGTGACCTGCACACTCAAAACACGTTGATCAACTAAACTTTCATACCTGCCAGTGTCTTCAGCAGCCATGTATTGAGTCTCATGTTCAGAATCATCTCCACTGTGTTCTTCACTTATAATAAGAGCCAAAGTCTCCTCATCATAGTCACTAGCGGATTCATACCCACCATCCTCAGTAGCAATCATCACACGCGGAGATTTGCATTCTCTCGCATAATGACCTCTACCCTTACAACGATGACAAATAATATCATGTGTGTGCCCCGTTGATGCCATAGATGTAGAAGAGCTCTGTGCAGGCCCGACAGGTTGCTCTTGGTAGAGAGTGGTGGTAGTGTCTGCTTTCTTGTATCACAGCTGGAGGTGGCAGCTGACGGAGGTGCCGGTGCAGTAGATCGTGTGGAAGTAGAGGATGCACGTGGTGTCCATGATGAAGGTCGACCTGTAGAATAGTTAGTCCGCGCCAATGCCTGTCGATCCTGCACTTCATGTTCAGCTTTGCAAGCAAGATGGAATAAACGAGTGATATTGTTATACTCCTTATACTCTAAAATGGTCTGAATCTCTCTATTTAATCCACCCATAAAACATGCAAGTGTAGCCTCATTATCCTCAACAATACCACATCTAATCATGTTAGTTTGTAATTCCTGATAATATTCCTCTACAGAATTTTTTCCTTGTCTTAAACGCTGCAGGTTTTGAAGTAATTCACATTGATAATATGGTGGAACCCAACGAGTACGCATAGCAGTTTTCAAAGAAGCCCAAGTACCTGGAATAGGATATAATCTACAATGTTCAGACCACCAAACAGAAGCAAAACTAGTGAATTCACAAACGGCAGCGACGACACGTCTATCCTCAGGATATTGTAAGCATGTGAAACATTGTTCAGTTTCTAACTCCCAAGTAAGATAGACATCAGGAATGTATCTACCCTCAAACGATGGAATATTCAATTTCAGTTTAGGAATTTGATCATAATCTCATACCTGAGGTGGTGGTGCGGCCCTACCGTTGCGAATATATGCATGAGGATGACCTGGTGGTGGTGGTGCTGGTGGTTGCACGTAGTTCTGATTTTGATCAACCTCATCCTCGTAATAGTCCTTCTCTGTAGTAACAGCAGGAGCTACAGAAGCATCAACAGCAGTAGCGGTAGCACCAGAAGTTTGTCCTGGCTCAAGAGGAACGTGCTGCGCTTGCCCTGCTGGATCGCGACGTGGAGGTCGTTGTTGATGTTGTTGCAATGGTGCAGCAGATGCGGGTGGTGGTTGTGGTAGACGCGCGAGTACTTCATTGAACTTAGCATCCAACTTGGTGTCAATTGTCTTCTCAATATCATCAATCCTCTCCAGTGCCTTTCCAAAGTTGGCCATCACGTCTTCCACCTGTTGACCCAACATTTGCTGAAATTTATCATGAAGGTCCTTCTTTGTCATGTTCTCCCAGTCAATCTCCTCGGCTTGTGATCCTGCCATGGTTAGCAGCAATAGAAACACACAAGAATATGATCCTACAGACTATTAGAAAGTGGTGGTGGTGGGGTGTCACAAAACCGTCAAGCAAATCTCAAATTCTTACCAGTTCTTACCCAGCAGCAGGTGGTGATCGGCAACCGTTGTAGTCAAAACTCTCAAAGCTTGGATAGAGCGATTACTAGGTGGTGTCAAACACACGATGTAGATGTATGTGGAGCAGAGAAGGCTTATGATATGGTAGCAAAAATATCAGCAATAATCAATTCAGAGATGCAAAGTTGAATAAACGCTCAACGACGGTACTGTGCTGGTCCTAGGCTAGACCGTGCTAGATACGCGATCCTAGAACACTAACAAAATCACGGCGCAACACGTAAACAAGGGAGGAGCACACTCTGAATCTCTCTCTTTTTTCCTTTTTTTCACTTTTTTCCTCTTTTATTTTGCTCCGCAACAATTTTTTTCGAAAAAGTTTACAAATGGTCTAAAAACTGCCTAGGCAGAATTTTCCAGGCTTAGTTTTTTTGAGTTTGAAACTATTTTTCTTCAACGGATAGCACAAAAGTTGGGGTGTCCGACTTGGTTACGACTCGTAGTACGACATTATCTGGAAATCAAAAACAAAGCAACAAATACTGGACTCGGACTAGGACTGGTGGCGGAGATGAATCTGGTGGAACTCGGACTGTTGGCGGAGATATGTAGGTCGGTGGAACACGGACTAGTGGCGAATTTGTGATGGAGGTGGACTCGGATTAGCGTGATGGCGGCGGATATGTGGTATATGGCAGCGGCAATGACGATGGTGGTCTATGGCAGCGGCGGTGACGATGGTGGGAGATGGCAGCGGTGGTGACGATGGTGCGGCGGCGTGACAACTTGTGAACAGAACTCAAAACTCTAAAGGACTAGACACTAAGACCAGCAACTTGACACGACGATGCAACCACAAATTCAACAAAGCAAAACTCTAAAAATATTATGCAAAGGCTCAAATTGGTTCGGATATGATGAACTAACCCTAATTTTTTTGGCTTTTTCGTGGACTATAGGTATAAAGAACAAACTCGATCTAAACTACGAAAACTGGAAAATCTCACTGAGCAACCTGAAAATCTAGTACCACTTGATAGAGGCAAAGGCGTCCCATCTTTCGATGAGATAGTGGCTATCGTTTTTTATGGAATAGACTTTGACGATCTGACTACGAATGTGCGAGGACATCGCGCCTTAGCAATCGCTAAATCAACTCCGAGAGGTTATTGACCACGCCGAAGCACGATCAACCTGACCACGAGGGTCTATTTTCTGCAAGCAAACAAAGAACAAGCAAGAAACTAAGATTGCAATTCTGGATATTACGAATATAAGAGGAAAGCTTTATTGATGAAAGTGGGGTTCTGTGACGTCTTGGTCTGGTCATTGAACACAAACGAAGTACGTGAAGTTGCAGCTATGGCTAACTTTTATCTAAACAAAACCCAAAGTCTAAACGACGCCCTAAGGGCTGTATATATGGAGGAAGAGGGGGAAATTTCGTGGCCCTTGGAGGAGGGGTCCGAAACCAACCCTAAATCTTGTTTCCTCACACATACGGACTCTAAAAATAGCCTATACTCAAGTATTTCGAAATTACATGGGCCTGGCCCAAAAATAAGGTGGCACAACACCTAAAATAAGCTATGGACAAAATTAATGAAGGGGAATCTTGTATATTTCGTCCATGTCCTTGTATGTCATCACGGAGGCTTTAAAGTGCTGAAATATGCACTAGAAACGCCGTTCTGGTTCCCTTCACGCGCGCCTTCATCTCCATGCTTGATCCTGCTCCAGTGTTCATCCCTCTTGTCCATGCTAGACCCTTCATTAGTAATCAACACAAATGTATCCACTTTAGGCATCAGCATATTCTAATGAACATTAGAATTGTTACCAAGAAACGAAAGTACTTGGTAATTCAATTGGCGTGCGCGAGCTCTAGTAATTGGTCCAGTATGTATAGCAACAGGGGTTGTGGGTGTGACAATGGTATTGATGTACTCATCATGAGGACAAGAGGATTAGCCTAGCTCTAATTAGTCAACTAGGACCAACTAGAACTAGAACTAGAACTAGAAGAACTAGAGGAGGCTCCAAAACTTGTATGAACAATAGAGCAAAACCCCTAGTATATATAGGTTGGAGGAGGAGGAGAGGGTAGCCACCAAAGGGGGAAAGTCCCCCTTGGGGTGCCGACGAAGGGAGAGGGAGTTGGACTCCCTCCCCTTGTCCAATTCCCCCCTTCCCCAACAAGGAAAGGGGGTGCCTTCCTACTTGGGCCTTTGTGGCCCAAGTTGCCTTCCACCTCTTTGTCCATGTGGACTCGGCAGCGGTGACGATCTGCGCCGTTCTCCCTTCTGGGGGCATTGTCGTGGAGCTTAGGTGTTTTAGGGGCGTAGCGTAGCGGTGTTCTTAGAGCTTCCTTTGTTATCTTTTGGTTCCGTGGTCGCTTGCGTATGCGTAATCTGCGTATTCGAGGATTGGCTTTGTAAGAGGGACTCCTCACCATCTTATATCGTTCGGCCGTGTACTTCGTTCGGTTGTTGATTTATATATAAAGCGGGGCAAAAGCCTGTTTCGAGGGATGCATTGGTATCCTCCTGAGTCATCACTATGCTCGCTATACCGAAATCCTCGTTACCGGTTTTGTTCTTCTTTCTCGTTATTGTGTTCCAGCATCCCCGTGACGAAGTCACAGGTGTCTGGCCAGATGATGATTGATGTCGTCACACCGAGAGGGCCCTAAGAATATCTCTCCATCGTCGGAGGAGAAAATCCCACTCTCGAGCTATTCGGCCACTTGTCAAACTTTCCGATGAACTTGTAAGTTGTCGTTACGATCACCGTGTTACAGGTAATGTTTGGGCAACCCCAAAGCCCACCGTATGGTAAGAAGTGACCACGATAATCTCAAGGTCTAAGGAGCAATTTCACATATTAACACTCCATGTTATTATAATTGAATGTAGACGATATTAACTCAATTCATAACAAACAAGTTTGAGTCGGTTCAATATGATCGTTCTTCCAACATCGTAATCTCAATGTCGTTCTAGGATCATTGTTACACTTAACGATATCCTAAGATCCGGAAAATGCCATTACCAACAACACTTGAGCTAGTCTTATAGGCGAGACTAGGAACCTTTTATTTTTTTGTTTATCATTCCACACGTGCATATGAGTTTTCCACTGAATCGCATATTCCAGGATCATAGCAGTTATATCATAGAATATAAACTCTTTAATTATGAATATGGAAATATAATAATACAAACATTATTGACTTTAGGGCATATTTCCAACACGAAATGGTAGGGACAAGGTTGGTTGCAGGAGGAGCTGATGATGCTTGAACACTAGAGGTTATCTTCTCCACTCCACTTTGTATCTTCTCGTAAGAAAGGACTCTTCTCTTCCTTCTCCTCATTTTTGATTGAAGGTTGCTTGCGCTTCTTGCTTGCTTTTGGTTTCTTCAAAGATGCCAACTTCCTTTCATCACTATCATCGGGTTTCTCCAAAAGAGCCGCATTATCATCAGTTGATTCATCAGAGGATATCTCTCCAGCACAAGAAGCAGTAGCCCCTGTGATATGTACTTTGTCAAAAATGGCATGTAAATCTTCAAGATGCTTCGGTCCCTGCCGTTTGTCAAATGATTGCATTTCTTTCATGTGCTCTCTTGGCATCTCTGAAAAAGAATATACAAATTAGGTAATGCAAACATTCAAAAGCTGCCAAATAAAAAGTTGTTACACGTACCACAACATGTTCATCCCACCATTCTTGAGAGCAAACAACGGTTCTCTTTGCATCATCCCATCCAAGCCCGGTTGCTTCATTTTTCAACCCCATGAAAAAACATAGTCATTTTTATTGCATCCCATTTGTTCTTGAATTTATCCCTGGGATACTTCTTTCCCGTTCTTTCTTCCCATTTCTCCAAAACATTCTTCCAACCCTTCTCGGTTATGGGCCTATTCCCATTTTCAACCTCTTCTCTGAATATTTCTATGATTTTCTTTAGATTCGCATCATCCCAAGCCGCTTTTCCAGTCATTGTTCAATCAAGCAAAATAATGACATAGCAATAGATCAATATATATGTTCTAGGAAGGAATTACATGGCAAAATGCAGCACGCAATCATCCAATGTACAACAAAATGCAGCAAGTATTCATCAATAAACAGCCAAAACAACCACTGTACAGGAACATACAACAATGTGCAGCAATACTATCAAGATTTATTCCACTTCACATCAATATACAAAAATATGACAAGCAATATGCATCATTCCATCCAAATTTCATCCACTTTAAGTCATCAATTGACAACAATATGACAGAGCAAAAAAATCCATCCTCTTTCTACTTGTATAGGGGGTGGGAGGGGAATGGGGAGTGGAAGGAAAGGGGAGCAGCTACCTTGGAGAATGGAGGGAGGAGGTCGCGGCGGGGTAGCGGGAGGTGTCACCGGCAGCAACGCGCGCGGCGATGGAGGGCGGCGATCCTTGCTGGTTTAGTGGTCCACGCGAGTTGTTCAGGCGGGGAGGCGGATGAAGGAGGTCCGAAGAGCAGTGAGAAGGGAGGAGGTCGCGGCGAGGAGGCGGACGCGGAAGGCGGCGTCGGCAGCCTGGCACATGACAGTGGAGGGGCGGCGGTGGCGCTGGCGGCGGCTAGGAACTCTAGCTGACGCTTGGGTGGATGGGGATCGAAAAGGGGGTTTCCGAACGAGGCCTCCTCTCGCGCGGGCTGCCCTTACCATTGACCGAAGCATTTTCCACTTACGAGTGGCAAAGGTGGGCAAATACCACCGAACTCTCAAGGGACAGCTAAAATTGCTTTGCTGAAGTTGGGGGTTCACCTGCTTCAAAATATACTAACGGGAAGTTGTACTTTTCTAGATTCTGCTTCTCTCCCCCCTTTGGTTAGCTTATAGCTTCCAAAATCTAGAAGTTGGCTTCAAAAGCTCAACCAAACACAGCCTTAGTTTGTGTCACTTAAAGGTGGACCGTGGGTTAATTACCTCGGGGGGGGGGGGGGGGTCTGCAAGAATGAGAAAAATGATTCGTTTTATGTAGCTCAAAGGCGGACTGTGGGTTAACTATTTGAAAATGGAGGGGGTTTCCTGTAAAACTGCGTGATGGATTTGCATGGATTTTAACTCCACCAATGCTTTGTAGTGGGTTCAATCTTACGGTGCTCTAGTCCAGGGACAATAAGGGCCAAGACAGGTATTTTATTATTGCGACCAAGGATAAAACGATGGTGTCTCGTCATATTGATTGACTTTTACTATCTACATCATGTCATCTTGCTTATTGCGATGCTCTATTTATTTATAAACTTAACACCTCGAGATGCATGCCGAAAAGAGGTTTTGGGTAGAGTATTAGTAATAGATGCAGTTGGATTAACGGTCTACTTATCACGAATGTAATGCCTATATAAGATTATACCATGAATGATCATACTCATAAATATAAATATTTACCCATATGTAATTTGTTCACCATGCCACTTGTTCGTTTTGAGAGAGATGTCCCTAGTGCACCTATGGCCCTGGGTCTATTATCCTTTACTGAAAACAAATATTTTTCTCGCTGCCCTATTTTACCTTTGCTACCAATTACCTCTATCTATTACATTTAATCTTTTGACTAGCAAGACAAGGGGCTTGACAACCTTCTTACCGTGTCGGTGACAAGTTGTTTTGTGTTTTATGTGTAGGTATTGCTTACTTTGTTCGCTGGGAGAAGCTCCTACTGGATTGATAACGTTGGTTCTCTAACTGAGGGAAATACTTGCTACTCGTCTACTCCACCCTCACACTTGGGGGAATCCTAACAACTCCTGTGGGAGCAAGCAATCTGCATGCCGCCATGTGTGGCCTGTTGAATCAACTCCTTTAGTATGTTTGGGGGGGGGGGGTGAGAAACTCCCTTTGATGTGTCGACGTGGCTTTTTGGGTTGGCCCATTATCAACGTGCTTGTGGTACCTCGGTTTTTATTATGTCGACATCTGGCTTTAATCTTTCTGGCTTCAACTAGCATGTCTTCTTCCCCGATCTTTTGCCGGCGGAACGTTGATGGCTTTGCTTTGGTCTCACCTTTCTTCTTCTTCGGAGAACCCATCAGAGTTCTGTCTTTTAGTCCTGGAAAATGGATGCATGTAGGGGACCAACCCATAGCTTCCGCATGCATGGTGACATCATGTTTGACTACTAACTGATCTGGCGTGAGTGTAATGGGGCTTCATGATGGTCACATCCCATCACTGTCGCCGCCAAAACACGAGAGCAGTCAAGCGACACGGATATGCTTCCCTTTGGCAATGATGGCGCCTGGATTCTCGCACCCGTAGCGCGTGAAGTGGGAAACCTCGCATAGGATGTGGTGTATGTGTCGTTGTGTTGTATCCAGCGCTTGGTTATCCGCGTGGCTATAAAGGTAGGGAGCCTTCTCTCGGTGATTTCTTCCCCCATTTCACAACTTTCCTATCCGCTTTCTTCCTCCTCCCCGCGAGTCCACCATTACCAAGAGATCTTGCAAGCTCCATCTTCTTTACTCCAATCCCCTTACTTTTCCCACGGCCCAACCAAATCGACAAATGGTTCACGCTGACAGAGGCCATGGCCGCGATGAGGGAGGTCACGGTCGTGGCGGTGGCTGGAGCACGTGCCGGAGCAACGACAACCAGAGTTGTGCCATTGGCAAGGATAAGAAGGGCAAGAGGGGAAAGGAGGAGGTGGCATTGGCCTCCATCAGCAAGAGGCCAACATCTGAAGGAATTCTTCGTGGACGGGTTTCTGCCCCAAAAGGAGGTTGCCCATGGTCTCGTGCGAGAAAAGATAAAGCAATGGCCGCGCCGACGGATGCAGATCGGGTGGTGCACGACCAATGGGGAACTCAGTGACGTATATAAACCGTCTATCCAGTACTGAGAGGGATTTCTTTACCTTTGCATCCTTTCGTGCACGGGCTCCTCTTCTTCTACGGATATCAACTCCATCACCTTACGCCCAATGGAGTTCTTCAAATGGTGAACTTCATCATGCTATGCGACTGCTTTCTGGGGATGGAGCCACACTTCGAGCCGTGGAGATATTGCTTTCGGGTTAAAGTCCAGAAGAATGGCAGGATTGTCCGCGACTATGGGGGCGAAAATATCCAGCTGCGCCTCGACTCGGACTACCTCAAGCTCTAGCTTCCCAAATCAGTCCTGAGCTAGAATAGGGTGTGGTTCTATGCGCCCGATCTCATGACGATCACGCTCAACCAAGGTGGCCACCCGCGCATCATCCAAAGTCTTCTCAGCCAGGGAATCACCCAAAATGGGTGTGCGTAGAATCTCATTGGCTGCCATGGCCTCCTGTGTGAGAGCCATCTCTTCAACATCGACACGTGCACCATCGGTCTACCATCATGCGCGTCGTGGCCGGGTGCAGCATTGTTGTCAGACGAACCGGCCATGAAAATGCCTGCCACGAAAGTGCGGTTGTTGGAACTCTCATCATCGATCGAGCGAGACTCTGAGACAGGATACAGATTGGCCTTTACTAACAAGAGATGCTCCGTTGCAACGCACGGATAATTATTATGTAGTTTTCTTAAAAAAAACACAGACGGAAGAAACCGAGCCGAGAAAAAAAAAGGCCTATCGCGCATTCCGTTCTACTTGCTCCTCATCTCGAGCCGCCACCTCTTCCTCTGTCTCTCTCCTCTTCCCAGTGCAGGCCGCCAGCTCTCTCCCGCCGAGCGCCGAACCGCCCACTGCTTCTGTCTCCGGCCTGCACCCAAAGTTGTAGCTTGCTCCTTTCTCTGGTTGCGCCCCCATCCTCGCCCACAAAAAGGGAGCTGCGCGCCGGGGCCGTACGCCCGTACGTACCAGCCAAGGTGCCACCGGCCCACCGCCCGCGTAGCGTTTTTTTCACCCCGACGCGACCTCGGCCTTTGCGCACTCGAGCTGGGCTTTTCTCTCCACCCGAACGGGCTGCATCTGCGCTGTATGGGCTGATAGCCCAGCCTTCCCGAACGGTCGGTTTTCTGCGGGTTGGAGCGGGAGTGTGGAGTGGGGAACTGAAAACTGGTGGAGCGAGGCTGTTGCCGACGGGCCCTGAGCTCGGCCTGCTTCCCCTCTGGTTCTCCCCTCCTCAGTTGAAAGGGTAACCCCTTCGCTTAAACCCCGACCACACGCAGCCGCCGCCGGCGATCCTCCTCCCTCCTCCCATGTTGTACGCCGCCGTGGCAGCTCCGCGGAGGCACACGGAAGCTCAACGCGAGGGAAGCCCGAGCTCGACGCCCTCTACACAGTAGCCCGCGGAGCGCGCCCCCGCCATGAGACCCTGCCCCTTCGGATGCGCTTCCGACCGCCCATTCCCCTCCGCCTCCTCCTGCCTCAACTCTGGCGCCGTCCTTCGCTTCCTCCCGCGCATCCGCATAGGCCCATATCCTCACATCCCTCCGCGGCAGCCGTGGCGGCGGCAACGGATTCCGAGGAGGATGCCGTAGTTGCTAGGGATCCACGGCTAGCGCCTCATTTTGTGGGCGGGGCAGGAGGGTCGCCTAGGTTTGGGGAAAACAAGGCGGAGTTCGAGAGAAAGGCCTCGATTGCCGCGCGGTTCGAGCTCTGCTATGAACTGCTGCGGCAGAGGAGGTGGCGGGAGATGCGGGGCGGCTTGGCGCAGGTGGTCAGCGAACAAGGTGAGCTCCCTACGGATTTGTATTATAACTGGCACTTTCTCTTTGGATAGTATGGAAGCACGCTTATTCATCTTTTGAATTTGGATTAATATGGCAAGGGAGTTTGTGTTATTCCAGGGTCATGACCATTTTATCATGTACACCAGAGAAAAAACTGAAATATTAGTGAAAGCACAAGCGTGTAAAATTCCTCTGTTCGTGAATAAATGGATACTGTCGTCATGTATACACAGATATTCTTCTATATGTCTATAACAATATAATTGCCAGCTGTAATCTTGGTCATACTATTTTTAGTACCTGTTGCCTTGACATGTGCAGCAACATAGAACAGTTAAAGCTCACAATTCTCACATTTCATTGTATTGCCCTTTCTACTCTAGGGTCCGGGTCTGCAGCCACTCTCTGTGATATCTTGTGGAGTGAGTTCAGAGAGTATGATTCCAGCGGTGTTGTATGGGATGCTCTAGCAAATAGTTATGCAAGAACTAAGATGGTTCAAGATGCTCTTTACGTTCTCAGTAAAATGAACAGCCTGAATATGCAAATATCAGTTTCCACCTATGATAGTTTATTGTATGGTCTACGGAAGACAGACATGGCATTGGAGCTTTTTGATGAAATGGAGGCATATGGTATCTCTCACAGCGAATATTCACATAGCATTCTCATCGATGGCCTTTGCAAGCAAAATAAAGTTGGAGAGGCTTTATCTTTCCTTCAAGAGGCAAGGGAAGGGGGGATGTTTAGACCATTGGGTATGTCCTTTAACACTCTGATGTCTGCACTGTGTAACTGGGGATTTATTCAGCCTGCAAAATCGTTTTTATGTCTGATGCTGAAGTATGGATTAAACCCTAACAGGTATACCTATTCTACTCTTATACATGGTCTGTGTAAAGTAGGTTGCCTAGATGAAGCAGTGGATCTTCTTGAGAGAGTGACAAAAGAAGGAATGAAACTCGAAACTGTCACCTACAACAGCCTTATTAATGGTTATCGATTGCTTGGTTTGACAAGAGAAATTCCTAAAATAATTCAGTTTATGAGATACCAAGGGATTGAACCTGATCTTGTTACTTATACCATACTTATTGCTGGTCATTGTGAAGGTGGTGATGTTGAAGAAGGGATGAAGATAAGAAAGGACATCCTAGACAAAGGGCTGCAGTTGAATATTGTCACATACAGTGTCCTTCTCAATGCTCTCTTCAAAAAGGGTTTGGTCTATGAGGTTGAGAACCTACTTGGTGAGATATATAGTATTGGTCTAGATATGGATGTCATTGCATATTCCATCCTAATCCACGGGTACTGCAAGCTAGGGGAAATTGAAAGGGCACTAGATGTTTGTGATGTCATGTGCTGTTCTCAGAAGGTAGTGCCAACCTCCCTGAACCATTTATCAATTCTTCTTGGACTTTGCAAGAAAGGACTTCTAGTTGAAGCAAGATGGTATTTGGAAAATGTAGCTAGCAGATATCAGCCAGGTGATGTAATACTTTATAATGTAGTTATCGATGGTTATGCAAAGGTTGGTGATATTGGTAATGCTGTCTGTCTGTATGATCAGATTGTTGTGGCTGGTATGAATCCAACCATTATCACATGTAATTCTCTTCTGTATGGCTATTGCAAATTTGGGGATTTACACGCTGCAGAGAGCTATTTCAGGGCTATTGAGATAAGTAATCTGCTGCCAACAGCAGTAACATACACGACCTTTATGGACGCACTCTCTGAAGCTGGAAAAGTTAACACGATGCTCAGTTGTTTTTATGAAATGGTGGAAAAAGCGATCAAGCCAAATGCTGTAACTTACAGTGTTGTTATTAAAGGACTATGTAAGCAGCTCAGATTCTGTGATGCTATCCATTTTCTGGACAATATGGATGGAGCCGACCCAATAACTTACAATACGCTTATACAAGGATTTTGCGAAGCACAGGACATCCAGATGGCTTTCTGCATACATGACCGTATGTTATGCTGTGGTCTAGTGCCCACACCTGTTACTTATAACTTGCTTATCAATGTGCTGTGCTTGAAGGGGAAAGTTATTCAAGCAGAAATGCTATTGGAATCCCTCAGAGAAAAGGGCATTGAATTGAGAAAATTTGCATACACAACAGTAATCAAAGCTCAGTGTGCAAAAGGAAAGCCTTACGATGCCATTTCATTAGTTGGTAAGCTTATTGATGATGGTTTTGAAGCTTCTATTGAAGACTTCAGTGCTGCAATCAATCGACTTTGCAAAAGGAAATTTCCTAAAGAAGCTGTCATGTTCATTCCGATTATGTTATCTGTTGGTGTTTTCCCGGACATGCAAGTTTATTTTGTTCTTGTTAGAGCTCTGCAAAAAAGTAACATGCTTTGCTATATACCCATATTGCACGCACTTTCTGTCAAAACTGGTATATAGTACCCTGATCATGTAAGTGAGATTGCTTTTTTTCTTCGTGTAGATAACATGGCACTGCACTGCTAATTCTTACTATAATCTCTAATACCCGTTAGTGATGTACAGGTATTGAGAGTTAAAGACTTGGAGGTTCTGTGTCCTCAAATGTTTGTATCGATGAGGATTGAGGACAACATGGGCTGCATGTAACCACAGGACAGTGCAGTTATGCCAAGGCATAAGGTTAGATAAAATCTCTCACATCCAGACTCCTGTTGCACCACATGACCAGTACAATTTAATCAAGAATTCTTAAGAGACTGATGTCATAATTAGTGTTTGGTTTACCCTCTAACAAATCAGCTGCACTTACATAGAAGGACCTAAATATATGGCACATTATTATTCGTGCAGTCAGTGTTTGAAATCTTTGTCCACTAGTGCGTGCAAAAGGATATTAAGCATGAAAGAACAAATCATAGTACTCACCCCGTTTCTTTTTACTCTGCATATTAGGTTTGTCATAAATCAAACTTTTTAAAGTTTGACCAGGTTTATAGAAACATTCACTGTAGATATTGATATTTTTCAATATAAGTTTGGTCAAACTTTCCAAAGTCGTGCATTGGAGACTTTGAAAAGTGAAATGAAACAGAGTGAGTATTTGTCTTGCAAAATTCTCTTATGTTGTATATCTTTTTACTATTCTGTAGGCATATTACAAGTGAAACTGTGAATGTCCATAAGTCATAGTAAAAGTTGTGCATTGGAGACTTTGAAAAGTGAAATACGCCTCATATTCCTCGACAGAGGGAGTAATCAGTTTTGCTGTCTCAAGTCTCAAGAATTAAACATATGCAACGACCTTTCATCAGGTATGATGTGCAATCATGAAGCCGATTGTTCAGTACTCCATCCATTTAAAAATATAGGACCTTTGACCATAAATTTGTTATACAGTATATTATTAGTGGTTATAAAATCATAAGTATAAGAAAGTCTTTTTGAACACAAATCCAATGGTGTCTATTTTGTGTAACATAAGTCATATATAAGTGGACTAACTGTCGGTCAAAGCATGACTTTACAGTTCAGACAGTCAAGATGTGTCCTTTGTTGTGAAATAGAGTTAGTACAATTCTGATTGAGATGGCAAAAACACTAAGTTCCTTATCTCTTCTATCTAAAAAACAGATAAAAGACACATCTTAGTGTTTTTAGATAGGAGAGATAAGGAGGTGAATCAATGGGGGATTTCTCAATGTCCGTTTGCGGCGGGGGGGGGGGGGGGGGGGGGGGATTGTTTGGACAAGAAACAGGCAATCTGTTCTTATTCAAGTTCAGCGCTACAAGTTGATGAACTTTGTGGTTGTGTTGGCTTTACACTGAATTAGTAGTTTAGTACAGGCCCGCCTTAATATTCTTCCTGGAAATGATTTTATACATAATAGTGTGTACTTATGTGTTTTCTAATGTCTCTTGATTTGATTTGATGTGTTTTCCTGCATGTTCAGCCTTGCCATTCGGATACATAATTCAACTGGAAACATTTATCTGGTAGCTCATTTCAGATGCAGTGAGGGTACACTCGGAACATTTTCACTGATCATGAACTTTAATCCACAAAAATGATTTCCCCTCTTTTCTTGTGATATGCAGGACCATCGATGCTTATTAGTATACAACAGTTGAAATACATCTGGTTCTGCACTCTAGGTGGTCATCTTCAGATAATATCAACATAACTATATCATTCCTCTGTCTTGGTTTTCTGATATTGATCATCTTGCTCACATGTTTTTTGGTGTTCCTTTGGTTTGAATAAAACGTCATATCATTATGCAATTAACATGTAAATTAACACGTCTTCGATCAAGCAGGCAGTTTATTGAGTGACAACATTGGTTACTGCATGCATTGCCTTTTAATAGAAACGTGAAACTTAGTCTTCAAACAGGTTAAAAATCTTATAGTGTAAATCTTCCTCCATCTGAAGATGTAAAGAAACCTTAGAAGAAAGGCATATTGCTAGATATGAACATGGACTGCAAGACATTAGATTTTTTTACCGTAGCAACGCACGGGCATTTAGCTAGTGCTTTTCTAAATATGCAGTAAGAGATCCATTTCCCTCGAGGCTTCACTCAGCTTCATGTTTTTCCTTGTAGGTTCGCCTTTCCTTTATTAGCTATGAATATTTGCTTTACATTTTAATCCTGTACATTGTTATGAAAGACATTAGTTTGTTCATCTTTATAGATGTAAACGCATTAGTTTTTTTGGAGATAAACACGGTACTCCCTCCGATCCATATTAATTGACGCACACTTAGTACAACTTTAGTACAAAATTGTACTAAGTGTGCGTCAATTAATACGGACCGGAGGGAGTAGTTGATTCTGCTCTTCATAAATCAAGTTCCATATGCCTTGTTCACAAATTGTTGTGTATGCAAACAGTATGTAGAGCCATACTAAAATAAGTAGGAGAGAATGCTACTCCCTCCGTTCCTAAATATAAGTCTTTGTAGAGATTCCACTACGGACTACATACGGAGCAAAATGAGTGAATCTACTCTAAAATGCATCTATATACATCCGTATGTGGTCAAAATGAGATTCCACTATGGACTTATATTTACGAACGGAGGGAGTACATCTCACTTGTCTTCTCATTTTGTTCACTTGCTCTGTGTATGTGCTACATCTCACTTGTCTTCTCATTTTGTTCACTTGCTCTGTGTATGTGCTACATCTCACTTGTCTTCTCATTTTGTTGTCACTTCTGTGTGTGTGTGTGGGGGGGGGGGGGGGGGGGGGGGGGGGGGCGGAAATTTGGAATATCTCTCCGCTTTCAATAGACATACTGTAGGAGTTATGGCATACTTTTCTGAAGAAAGATTATTCCCTTATTCTTAGATCGAACGGCATTAAGGTGAGCCGTCATCATTGCCCAGCCCTACCTCGTCGCTGTCTGGAGTAACAAGATAGGAAACAAACTGAGCGTGAATCTGCCAGTTGCGGTCGTCATGGAGCCAGCCAATTAAGCGTGATCGGGAGCTGACCTGAGGTGCAAATGTTTTTGCTGTTCCAATCTACCCATATAATGCTGGTACAACATTGAGAAATGACTTACAGATGCTGCAGGTGGGGGGATATGTACTTCCAACGGCACAGAAAGATACCACCGCATCAGTGGAACATCAGCACTGTAACAACAAGTTTACTTTGCTATTCAACGGTCACTGTGCGAGCATCCTCACGGAAAACCAAGTCGATCCCAGGAAATCCATGAAGCAAGAGCGCACTTGTCAGATGTAAGAGGACATTGCCTGAGGCTAGGCATCTATCTATCTGGGCAGGGTGGTCCACAACCTTCTGCAAGATTTCTTCCATGGAGCTAGCATCTCCTGAGATCTAAATGGGCAATCTGGTGCATCATCGAAAGCCAAAACTTCAGGGATCGGTACATGGGTGCTGGCCTGTTGTTAACTCTACCCAGCATATTGTTCCTGTCAGTTTTCGTCCTTGATGTGCTCTGGTCGTTTTCGATCCTTTACTGAGCGAGGCTCCGCGTTTCCCGTCTTTATGCAGTTTTTCGCGATTGCATGTGTGGCTGTTGATCATGTACAGTTTTCTGTTGTTGATGTATGTTGTAATCAGATCATGCTTACTGGTCAGAGACCACAGTTGTTTGTATTAAGAGGTACGAAATCAATGATGTGCATTGTTGAACTGTATGTATGTATCCGCTGAACAGACGGCACAGCTAAGGCTTGTACTCGAGAACTTTATTTTTTTTCTCGTGCCATGAGAAGTGATATATGCCATCTTCTTGACGTGAGAACAGTACAAAGACTTGCTAGTGTGGATCTTGTACCGATGTGTAAGATGAGAATAAGTTTTTGTTCTTTTGTTGCAGACAATATGTAAATAGCAAAAGATTCTACACGCAAAAAACAGTGAAGATCCAGGATTGGAAATCTATGTTTATGCAAAGCAAGGCATGGCGCCAAACTGTCTGATCTGATGCCCACAGCGACCAAGGACGAGGTGCTAGCGGACAAAGGCTCGGAAAGTTGGTTGTAGGGGACGGACACTTTGACCACGGCTAAAGAAATGCTTAATTTGTCCAAATTTGGCAGTTCGACGGACGCGAGGATATGGTTCCGTCCCCAAGTCAACTTACAGCAGTGCTGCAACCTCAAAAGAAAGAAAGAAAAGAGGGTACGGCAGCAGTGTTGCGACATCCATCAACACGATGTCTAGTTTCCAAGAGCCAGCCATATGCATCTGTTGCTGTGTACACACATTTTCTCTGATGTCTTGTGAAGGCAGCAGAAGCAGATGATGCATGGATAGGATAGGATTCCGGCAAAATCATGGGCCAGGTAAGGTACGGTGCTGCGCCGGCAATGACGATCGATGTCCCTCCCGACCGCCGTCGTGTGGCCGGGTACTCGTCAGGGCTCCTGGGATCATTCTGCTGCCTGCCTTCCCCAGCGGACGGACGGATGGAAGCATCGATGCGCACCCTGTGTTTTTGCTTGCAAAAGCTGTGGCAAGAAGAGCATGCCAGAAATCTCAGAAGGGGTACGTTAGACACAGGGAAATGGACTGATGCATGTGCATCTAGTACTCCTACTTATCTGTAGATCGACGTCGAGTATCATGCACATGCGCCGACCAGCTACTGCTCGCAATTCATCACCTGAAGCCCCATGAAGGCACATGCAAAGTGTTGCATGGACGTCAAGACGTGGTCATCAGTCGTCACGGCGCTGTTCGCTAGTGATATTATTTCAGTTTATTATACATGGCTAAATTCACGTACATATCCAGTCCAGTCCGGTGAAGTCGATCGATGAGCAGCAACCCTGATTCCTCAGGACGGTTACCCGCATTCCGGGCGGCAGTGGCCGGCCAGCCGGCCGGCCGGCCGGCTCATCACGCACGACGACCAACCAGCCCAGCCCCCTACCTATCCATTGCACGATCCATCCATGCATCTAGATTCTAGTGCGTTTGTGGAGAGTGAATCGGACCGCGCAGCAGCTAGCGAGGTCGATCGATCGAGTAGTGAGGGGAGGGGGGGCAAGGTCAGGGTCCTGTCTGAAATGATGCGGCGAGGGAGGGCAGTCGGGCAGCGCTGGACGTAGGGCGCCTCCCGGCTTTTCTGTCGCGCGACTGCCGGTGCCGGGGTCTGGCTAGGAGGACTAGTCGTGAACCCCGTCGCCGTCCCACCGGTCCGGTCGCTTGCCGCTGTCCCCGGGCCGGCTCCGGCCATGCAGCGCCTGACCCTCCTTGTCTGCTCTGTCGTACTTGGCCCCTGAGTGGCATCATCAGTTGCCTTTTTTTTTTTTTGCTATAGGTTGAGAAATTGGAACGTTCCCGTCACGATTCCTCCGTCCCTCCTATCGGGTTTTCTTTCTTTCTCGTTTGGGCTGGGCATAAACTGTAACGACGGTGACTGGGTACATGGCATGGCCGTATGGGACCCCGTAGTGAGTGAGTGGGATTCGAGGAATAATGCTACGCGGCTGGTAATAGTTAAGGTTTCACAGCAAGACAAGCACAACGGGGCCACTTGATGGACCCTGGCAATGGCAGCGGCACTTACGTCCAAGTTCCCGGATGATGGCAGGTGCTCGGAATGGTGGAGCCAACGTGGCGGTCCAGTGCGCGGGACGGCTCTCATCCTGAATCCAGTCCAGACGTGGACCGAGCATAGAGGTCAGACCTGCACTCGGCTCGGTGCCTCATGCTGAGTGCACGGCACGAGGGCGAGGGCGGGAAAACGCTCCACCAGCTAACCCCGCCCGACACGAGACAGCAGCGTCGCTGTTTGGCTCCATCACGGGAGGGAGCCAAGATTGACACGGGAACTCGACGTGCGTGTGTGTGTTTTCCTGCTTTCGCGCTCCGTTTCGGCGGTGCACTCTGCACTGACAGCTGAATCGGATAAGCACCATAGGGCGTATGCACGTTCCTCCAGTTAATCCACGTCGGGTCCTGGGCCGTTCTTTTTGGCCGATTCTGAACTTGAGATTCGATCTCCCGCCTAGCTTCTTCTAGTTCAAATTTTTGGAAGAAGTTAATATAGGTTCAAGATTCTGCAAGAAACTAAGTGGAGGATCGATTCTCAAGTTCTATAAGAATCGGCCAAAAAAACTGGGCCTGGATCCCAGCTCAATCCATGTGAAACATCATCGCGGCGAATAACTCTCCGATTATAGTGACAAACTAAGGGCGTGTTTGGCAGCCGTAGCAGTCAGGCCTGGCTAGCTCAAGCCTGGCTCACATGAGGCTGGTTGAACAAATGCAGCCTCTAAACCAACATCTACAGCCTGTTTGGTTGCCCACATTTAGTTCTCACGCGTTACGGGATAGCTTAGCGCATGGTGTTTGGTTGCCCGCATTGTCTGAACTCACACATAAGCATGCTGTTTGGTTGCATGCAACGCTTGTTGTCTGATAACCTCTTCGGCGTAGTGGTGAGGTTCCGGCACACAACGACGTCAGGAAGAACACACACAACCGAACATAGTAGTAAGCAATTATAAATATCGTGCACACATAAACAGATCAGTTCAAAGCAAAGCAGTTCGATATTAAACTAAAGCAGCTGGAGCATACGATGGGTTGTCCTAGGCGTTCACGGCGAAGGTGTCGTCGTGTCTCCCGCACTTGGTCACCACTTCAATGACGATTTCATTGAAGACGATGACCTTCAGCATGTAGGGAGTCAGCAGCTTGAAGGTCACCATGAAGCTTATCTTGATCAGATGGACGACAACGAAGGTGGCCCAATCTTGATCGAGGGTGACTGATGCGGAGCATCCTACGGTCATCCCCATGGACCCACCCACGTTTCCCCAATTATCAAGTGGACCGATGACACGAGCACGTGCAAGAGCTCTCGAGACCAGGTGACATCTCTCCTTAGTGATATTCCGTATGACCCACGTGAGACATGACTACTACTTAAAGCCGGAATGCTATGCGTGCTTAGGTACCAAGAAGACGCTCTCGGAGATGCTCGTGGCGATGGACAAGTCCCCAAGTACACGGACAAAGGAGCATGATGAGAGGAACCAAAGAAAGTCCGACATCCGGCCCCTAGTGGCTTCACCACCAACAACAGCCCAGCCGCAAGCTAGCTCCAGGCCTTGGACATCCGGCCCCAGCTCGGACATCCGGCCCGACCAGCCCGGACATCCGGCAGCTCCCCAAAAATCTGGCCCCTCAGCTATAGAACGCACCAAGAACCGGACCCCTCGCCAGCCCGGACATCCGGCCCGACACGAAGGCCCGGACATCCGGCCCGACGCCCGAACATCCGGCCCCTCCTGTCTACTCACAGTAAACGGGCCACTGGCCCATGTACCCATCCATTCGCCCCAACTTGTACTAAGACTATAAATAGACATCTCCCGTCTCCATCTAGGGTTAGCAATGCGATAGCTCATTAGAGATAGAGCTTTGCTCATCCACTTATCCCCTACTCCTTTGGAGACCGAGACCTCCTAAAGGAGAAGATCCCCCAAGTGGATTCAAGACATCCTCACGGAGAAGATTCCCCTAGTGGATTCAAGACCTCTTTTCTCACGGATCGGGACGAAATAGCTACCGTGTATCCTCCCTTATTGACTTTGGATCTTGTGTTTCCCCTTTGTGTATGTGGATTTAGCACATATGTGATTGGATCTCGTTTATTTGAGTATTTTCCTATTGTGTGTTCATCGTGTTCTTCGGCAATTCCCCTCCAACTCGTGAAAGAATGGCCATTAGGGTTTCACCCTATATCATCTTGGTATCATGAGCCATGGTTGATCACGAATTTGGAGTCCCTACCCCACTTTCTAGCCTAATTTTGTTTTGTTTTGTCCCAATTTCAAAAATCCCCGCAAAAATAGCCCTCCTATTTTTTTTTGTGATTTGTTGGTGTGATGATGTTTTGTTGGATTTGATCCATGGATTTGTTGTGTTACTAGTGGATCTAGCTTCCCTCCAACTTTCCCCGATTTCCATCCACGAAATTCCACGAACTTTTCCCCAAATTTTGTTTTTCCCGCCTAGTTCATCGTGTTCGTCCACGGATTTGAGGTCCCGGACATCCGCCCCCCCGGACATCCGGCACCTGGCAGCAGCACACGTCTCCACCACCATTTCTCTCCAAATTCGCCAATTTTGATCGGAGTTTCCACCATTACTTCCGCATACCACAACCGCTTGCTGCAACCACCATCGCTTATCCGCCACCACCTTCGGCAATTTTTACACATTTTGTTTTGAGAATTTGAGTTACGATTTTCGTTTCCTAACGCGTTTCAGCTACTTAGGGACGGTTCGACACAACATCACCGCTGCTCATCTTCGCCACGAATTCGTCATCGACAACAACCATTTCACCTTCGTGACACCATTCAACCGTAAGCAAGGGCGGTAACCTCGATGACACCTTCGTATACTCTCCCTTGCCATTGCATTGTTAACCCCGAGCCCATTTTGTGTCACTTTCCTATCGAGACTAGCCATTTGAGTATTGCCGGGCAACGTTACTTGTGCACTTTAGTGATAATCGATCCGCACCTTCCATTGCATATATCATCTTGGTAGTAGTGCATATATCATCGTATCATCCCTTGTGTTATCATTTGTTCCCGCATATACATCATCGCTACCTTGGTTCGAAAAGTTTGTATAAGTGGCCTCAGGAAATTATCAAAACAACGAAAAGCTTTTAAGCAAAGAGACAACAAAGAGCTTGTAAGCAATAGCCATAGCATCACCACATTGCATATCAAATTGAAATATTAGATCATCTTAGATCATCGTGAGAGAATTACCGGGAGCCATACATACATAGCATACTTGGGATAGAAGTCGTTACGTTTGTCTCTTATAGGTTGTGCACAAGTCTCGTATCCGCCTATTGAGCAATCATGCTAGCATCTCTCTAGAGTTGTGCAACAAGAGCATTTTTCGTGGATTCCACATTTTGAGCTCGTTCCTTTTTTGCACGACCCCATTTATCTATCCGTGTGTGCGTTTCCATGTGTCATATATTGCTTTGGTCTACTTGTTACACTTGCAAATTTGTGAATCCCTTTCAACATTATTGAATCTTGCTAACAATTGCATAAATTTTGTGCCACCATCCTCACCAAGCTACTCCAAAAGCTTTACTTGTGTAGGTGTGAGAATTGGCAAGATCCGGTACCAATTGTGCTACTTCCATCATATTACATTGGGCGATCTTTGATCCATCTTGAACATTGGATAAGGTACATTTGGTCTAGTTCTTTCCTTTATTCCACTCACATATTTGCTTGAGATAATGGATAGGCCAAGTACTCCTACCAACCAACTCTTCATGATGGTTAACCACTCATCTACAAGGTCATTGTCATCAATAAGGCGACACTCAAGCCGACATTCTTTAAATACATCTTCAGAGTCAAGTCACTCAAGACCTCGTTCGCATCGTCGTCAAGACCATGAAGATCATCAAGCGCCACAAAATCCATTCCATGGTAATGGTTTGCAAGGCCGCCTTCGAGAGCGCGAACAACAATGTCGACAAGAACAAGCCGCCATGCAACAAGAGCCAGCTCCGATACGCCAAGTAAACCAAGATGGCAACGCCATTCGACAAGAGCAACAACGCCATAACGAACAAGCCCTTGAAGCCCAACGTGCTCTAAATGAAGCAACCCAAGCTGTCTGTGCACGCAACTGGGAACAAGAAGAGGGCATCCGACGGGAGCAACAAGAAGAAGACACACGTCTCGAGGAGCACCAAGAAATGAGGAACCATGCAAGAATTCCACGCCCTCAGCGTCAAGCTAATCAAGCGGAGCAAGAGCCACAAGCGGTTGAAGACCCTCAACCAAGGAAAGAGTGCCTTCACAATCGACCCGCACGCATTGAAGAACAATGCTACGACAAGCTCAAGTGCACCATGCGTAAGTTCTCCGGAAGCAATGATCTGAAGACTACCTTTCTTGGGCATTGAAGGTCGACAAGATCTTTTGCTTACACAAGTATGAAGAAGAAAAGAAGATTGCCATGGCATCTCTTGAGTTGCAAGACTATGTCCTCATTTGGTGGGAGCAAGTCATTGAGCGGCGAGAAGCAAAAGGTGACCCACTAATCACAACATGGAATCAAATGAAGGATGTCATGCGAGCGCGCTTTGTACCCACATACTATAGCCGTGACCTTTTCAAGAAATTGCAACTACTCAAGCAAGGCACCAAGTCTATTGAAGAGTATTACGAGGAAATGGAGATCGCCATGATCCGAGCCAATGTCACGGAAGATGAGGAGCAAACTATGGCACGATTCTTGAATTGGCCTCAACCACCCTATCAAGAAGATTGCGGATTTCCAATCGTACTCGAACCTCCTCGAGCTAGTGCACCAAGCTACCAAGGCGGAGCGACAAGTGCAAGATGACTACAAGTGCGCCAAGTACTCTTCCAAGACCTACGATTCATACACTCAAGCTTCAACGACTACGACGCCTACTACCACGACGAAACCTACACCAAGCAACGACGACAAGTCAAGTTACAAGAAAACTTTGACATCTTCAAGTCGTCCTCCTACTACAAGCAACCTCAAGCCGAGAGCTTCATCATCCTCTACTCCATCGGATGAGACCGTCAAGACAAGTTCCATCAAGTGTGTCACATGCCAAGGCGAGGCCACAAGACATTTGAGTGCCCCACTCGGCATACCATGATCGCCAACGATGACGGCACCTATGACTCCATGAGCGAGGAAGAAATGGAAGCACTTGAGCACGTGGCCATGCACCGGCAAGTGAATGAAGATGACCAAGTCTTTTGTGACAATGATTCGAGCCCCGCTCTTGTTGTCTCCAAGGTATTGACACTTCAACACCAACAAGACGAAGACCAACGTTGCCACATCTTCCACACCAAAGCGGGCATCAATAGACGTTTCGTGAAGATCATCATCGACGGAGGAAGTTGCCACAATTTGGCAAGTGAAGAGCTATGTTCCAATCTACAATTGGTCAAGATGAAGCATCCTCGTCCCTACATGGTCCAATGGCTTAGCGACTCTGGCACCATTCAAGTGGAGCCCACTCTTCAAGTCTCCTTCAAGATTGGAGCATACGAAGACACATTGGAGTGTGATGTGGTTCCCATGTCCGTTTGCCACCTCCTACTTGGACGACCTTGGCAATTTGACCGCGATGTCATCCATAATGGGCGAACCAATCACTATAGCTTCAAGATGAAGGGGACACTAGTGGAAAAAGTGCTAGCCACAACTCTCGTTGGTGGCGCGCCATTTCTAGACAACGCCAACACTACTTTTTTCAAATAGTAGTGGCGTCGTCTTATTTGATACGACATTAGTAGGTTCATAGCGCTGGCGTAGGATTTCAAGTGTACGCCATTAGTATGTGGGCCGGTCATCCTCCACTTCCGTGGAGTACTGCTGGTGCTGGGAAAACACCTACGCCAGCACTGTGTTTGATACTTGTGTCGTGGGACTTTGTGGCCACGCCATTAGTGCTTAAGTGGGGCCCAATATCAGTTAACAGATATTGTGCTGGCGTCTCAGCTGGTAGCATGCCATAGGTATATGCAGCTCTCTATATATATAGATTGATTGCTGTGCGTATCTAGCTAGCTCACATACTGCTGTGTGAACATTATCTTGCTTGTTTCTCTCTGCAGATCCTAAGTAATACACCCGGCCGTCCGCTGCCCTGGACCGCGATATCATCTATCGAGGACTATATTGATCTAATCTAGGTAATATATGCTCAATTTTCCGTTTTTCACTTTTTAGCAAAAGGTATATATATATTGTGGTGTTGAAAGACCTTTTTTGTAGGAAATGGTATGAAAAGATTCTTACATATATATTTATATGGATCAAACTATAAATGAGTTCTTTGAGGTGGCATTGGAAGATATGAATCGCAGAGGCAAAAAAGAGATATTATGTCCATGTAAGAAGTGCGAAAACGGAGTTTTTATTGACCCTTCCACTGGTCGTGTGAAGATGCACTTGTTGAAACATAGTTTCATGCCTGGTTACACACGATGGATAAGTCATGGTGAGGACGAGGAGGATACCGGAGTCGAAGAAGGGGCGACAGTACATGATGATAAGCCAGAAGGAGGCATGAAGAAAGAGGCCGGACATGAAAATCAGCCGGACGGACACGAAGTCCGTGCAGAGGTTCAGGAAGTGAGAAGTCTTTTGTACAAAAGACAGAAAGAACAGAGCGATAAAGATTTGTCCAAGAAGGAAGATCTAGATGAGCATGATGATGATAAACAATCTGGCATCTATCAAGAAGAAAGTGAAGTCCAGCTCAAAACAAAGTGTACGAAAAGAAGCCGAAACACGTTGTTGGGTAGTGTACAAAGTTCTGTTGAGAGAATTCAGAAACGACGTTGCACTTAATTAATTTTATATGTATCTTTTATTATTAAGCAGCACTGTAGTGTGTATCGACTGTATGTGTATTTCTATCTTAATAAAATAAATATAGCTACGTGCAAAATATAGCGCTAAACGGAATTTGGTGGGTGAAGATCGATTTGCCCCAAAGCGACTAAGGGAATGGTGAAACATAGCTATGGCGTTGGCGACGTAGCCAACGCCATAGCTAAATATCTATGGCGTTGGTGATGTCACCAACGCCATAGCTATTTTTCACCATTCCCTTAGCCGATTTGAGGCAGATTTTGTTTCGCGCTAACACTCCAGTTATCTCGGGCCTCCGCCACCACCGGCCCTCGTCGCCGCCCGCCGCCGCATCATCTGCTGTCGACGCCCCCGTTGACCTCGCCACGCCCCCCTCCCCCACCACTCGCTCAGCCACCGCCCCCCTAGCCTCCCCACCGCTCGCTCGCCCCCCGCCCCCTCCCTGGCCGGCGGCAACCACCTCGACCTCGCCTCTCCGTCATCTCGGGTTGCAAAGCGTCCGACATCGCTCTGCCCAGGCGCGGAGACCACGATTCCACCAGTAAGTGAGATCTCTCCATTTTCTTGAAGTTCATAGACATATTTGTTACAATTGGTACACATGTATATTTTAGCGTAAATTAGTTGTATTTGTAATATTGTGAGTTGTATTGGACATGGATTTGAGGAAATGTGGCTGAAATCACAAAGATTTAATTGTTCATGGACATGGATTTGTCGAATTTTTGAGGAAATGTGGTTGATATCATGTATTGTAGGTGCTGATTTGTTTGCAGGGACTTTATAGGGTTGCCAATGTTTTATCAAAACGTTGATTAAATTCCGTTTCGTCAAATTTCTGGCAACCAATATGTCATATTTTTAGCAAAGGTCATGCCGAAATTTTGAATTTTGTATACGAATTAAGTGCATGTCGTATTTGTTTGTAGATGTCCGACGTGGGCTCTTCTTTGACACATTCGGCCAACAGTGAAGATGTATTTACGAACGTGCAGGGAAATGATGATGACTATGGAGAAGATCTTCAGGGGCCGGGGGATATAAATCCAGATGAGTGCTACATCAAAGGCAGTGGCTACAAAGGTGTTCCTGGTGAGGATAGTAATCCTGATAAGGACGCTGATAATGATGAAGATGATATGGATGCGTATTGTGCTGAGGATGCTCCAAAAACCAAGAAGCAGCGAAAACCTAGGAGCCGAAATGCTATCCGTAACGACATGATTGTGGTCACTCGAGTCAACTCCACTGGTGAGCCCGTTAGTCCACGGAAGGCCGCGTCTCACTACGGCAACGCCCTAGGTGTCATCCTTCGAGAAGTCTGCTCCATCAACGAGTCCAATATAAGGGATTCAGGAAAACAAAATCCGCGAGAACTCCTCATAAGAAGGGTGCATGCTATATTTAAGTTTCATGATGAGTGCAACAACCTATCGTACCCAAAGAGTCAGGTCAACAACCATGCAATCCATAAGTTCTCAAATAATTTGAATTCTTGGAAATCAGCTGCAAGAAAAGAGGTTAACGAAGATTACTCCATGATCAAGGAGAAGTGGCCCACCATTAGTGCAGATGACAGGAACATTTTCAAGATGCAAAATACGTAGAACCCTGTGGTGTAGAGCCAGTCGACATGTGGGAAGGATATGCGATCAAAGACATTAAGTAACCACACCCTCGGAAGCCATGGTTTTGGTGGGAAGAAGCCCGTGTGGGACAAGCAGGACTCTATACTTGTAACAAAGGGCATCCCAAACTACTTCGAGCAATTCAAAGACCCCCTCGAATATAACTATGTCAGGGGCCGGTACCATTATGATTATAAGTCAGGGGAATTTTCCGCCGATCACCAAACTAGAAAACTTGAAGAAGAACTGGCAAGGCAGCATGCGGAACCTCAGAGCTCTCAAGGGTCCACGGCCAGGTGGAACACTCCTCTTAATCGGTCGATCCATGTGACCCTCGGCAAGGACCCATTGCATCCGCTAGCGGGTGGCTGTGTGAACGGTGCTGGATGCGGAGCCAAATGGGACGATCATTATATCGAAGACCGCGAGCAGCGACGGCAGAAAAGGAGATCCAACAAGCAGACCATCGAACAGAAAATATTTGCAGCCACAGCCGCAGCAACTGCCGACATTGAAGCACGCATCAACACGCAAAGCCAAGCCCATGCCCAAGCCATGTTGCCTTCAATAATTGAGAGCGTCAAGCAATGGTTCAAAAACGGTGAACTAGGAAACATTGTCATCGACGCATTGCCCAAGGATAGCAGCCCTTCTGTCTCTTTCATTGGCAACCCATCGCCAATGGCTGCTCTTGACGCTCTTACGAAAGACACTCCATGCAGTCTCTTAGCCCATGTGAATGGTGAGCTGATTAAAGTTGCAATCAGCTCGATCATTCGCCCCAAAGACACAATCATGCACGGAGTGTATATGCCTGAGGGGGTCTTCAAAGTTGAGTTGTCTGTTGTCTTAAATGGTTACGAAGATATTGCTCCTTCGATACAACCTCCTGGTGCGGATAGCCAGCTTTCCCTTGGACAGTGCTTATGTTGGCCAATGATGTAGCCGAAGAGTCAAATTCGGCTAGGAGACGTCCAAATTCCAACAAGCTCGAAGCAGATGAACAAGAGGTCATGTCGAGGACCATCTCCTTTGGGTCAGAGTCAACCTGAATTGCATAACAACAATGTGGATGTCGTTGAGGACCAAGTAAATAATGATGATGACTTACTTATCAATCAATTCTTCATGGTTGAAAAATATCAGAAATCAGCTGCCGATCTTGATGGACCTATGCCTGCTGATCCCGTCCAAGCAATCTCTGTGCCTCCTGCTGTCCAAGCTGATCACCGTGTTGTTCCTTGCCATAAGAGTCTACTGTTCAACGGGGACTTCACGCCACCATCCAGGGGAGCGTTGCTGAGTCCAAACACACTCAATGTGACGCTAGCAAATGCACTGCCGGGCGGTGCAGCTAGCCAACCTAACATGTCACGCAAGAAGAGGAGGCGCCCAGGAAATGCTAATAAGAAGGGCATCACTGCCGCCGCCAGCCAGCCAGTTTAGAATAATAAAAAAGTACTTCGTCGTGTTGCATGGCGGACTTACCATTCCCCGGGTGAACCCATCCTTCTAAAGGAGCTCTCCGATCTTCTGCAGACAGAAATGAGACTTCTGCATGACGCAGTTCTCTGTAGGGAGAAGTACGCATTTAGTCATGCAGGTGGACATCGCCCCGTTTTCACAGTGATGGTGCCATCTAATATTGGTTTCTGTGATAGTTTCCCCGCGGAGAAGTTCTATGTGCCATTCGAAGACATCTTCAACCTATTCCACCTATACAAGCTTGGTCCTTCCTTAATACGCCTATGGGCAATCAATACCGCCTACACTGCCACATGTGAGCTGAACAAGGTTGTGGTGGTAGCGGACCCCTACCTCATGCATGAGAGCAACGTCAACCTCCCTGATCACCGTCAAGCTATGAGGAACTACGTGACAGACTTCATGCTTGCCAACATGGAAAAAGATTGCCTTCTAGTGCCCTACTATCCGAAGTAAGTCATTCGGTACTCGGTACACACTATTCTTTCGTACAATCTCATTTTGCTTCCACGTCAAAACATTATATACTCGAGCATAATTGATTTTTCTCTACTTTTTACGCAGAGAACATTGTGTCCTCATCGTTATTTCCCCGAAGTTTGCCGAAACTTATTTCTTGGATTCGACGAGGAAAGTGAAGAAAGACTACAGAGGCATCAAGAAGGTTCTCGATGAAGTACTAGTCGATTATACTAGCCGGGAAGGAGTGATCAGAGAGGGGTATCGCAAGTTCGACAAATTTAAAGTGGTACGCTTCGCCCACAAAATTGACTTTTGTTGCATGCAGCAGCCAGAAAACAGTGATACAGACGACTACTACGTCGTCCACCACATGGATGACTAAATACGGGAGGGACAACACCTTAAAAAGAACGCTGACATCATCACATGGGGGAAGAAAATGGAGGAAATTAGCCCGGGAGATACTAGAGATGAGTTCAGACGCGTCCAGCTCAAGTTTGCTACCATCCTCAACAAGGATGTCATCCACCATGCCGGCGTTTTCAACGGCGGCGCACCTGCTAGCTCGGAGGAGATAAAAACTCATCTTAATAAGCAGGGTCGCGATGCTGATGGACCGGTGTCTCTTGCGGATCCGACGAAGAAATACATTGATGATCCTTTTGATTGATGCAATAGGATAGTGACAGCTAGCTATGCTGTGGTTCTGTAAACTACTTGATCAGCTACGTACACTTTGCCTAGCTATCTTAATTTTAAGTGCTACACATAATTATCGTGGATGTATTTTAATTAATGTTACGTGGCTAGAAATATTATTGATCTTAAAAAACGCTGCCACGGCACCGTTTTTCGGCTGACGTGGTAGCGTTTTTCCTATTATGCTTTCAAACTAAGTAATGGCGTCGGAAGTATATGCAACGCCTCTAATGTTTCTCCATATCTATGGCGTGTGGAGAAAGACCTATGTTGTAGGTATATTTGACATTACCGTCGTGCCACTTTATCCAATGCCATAGATACCAGAAACTCTACTGGCGTACGAACCAACGCCACCGCTATATTTTAACACTAGCGCCATATTGGTGGTGTCGGGCCCCTACGCCAGCAAGGCACTTTTTGGCACGCCATAGCTAGGCTTTTCTGCGCTAGTGGGAAGGAGTACGTGCTACGACCTATGTCTCCAAGTCAAGTGATCACCGACAAGCAAGCATCCACCCAGCAGGGAGAGAATAGTGAGAGAGTGATGTCACTTGAAAACTGCGTCGGTATTTCCCCAAAGAGGAAGGGATGATGCAGTATAGCTATGGTAGGTATTTCCCTCAGAAGTGAAACCAAGGTATCAATCCAGTAGGAGAACCAAGCAACACTATGTAAACGATACCTACACACAAAGAACAAATACTTGCAGCCCGACGCGTAAGAGGGGTTGTCAATCCCTCCACGGTAAAAAGATAGATAAATTTGTGGTAGATTGGATAAATAGCTCTCGATAAAATGCGAAATAAAATAAGTAATAAAAAAGTGCAGCAAGGTATTTTTGGGTTTTTGGAATAATAGATCTAAAAGCAAATATGATAAAGACTAGACCCGGGGGCCGTAGATTTCACTAGTGGCTTCTCTCGAGAAATAGCACACGGTGGGTAAACAAATTAATGTTGGGCAATTGATAGAAGATCAAATAATTATGACGATATCCAAGGCAATGATCAATATATAGGCATCACGTCCAAGATTAGTAGATCAAAATGATTCTGCATCTACTACTATTACTCCACACATCGACTGCTATCCAGCATGCATCTAGTGTATTAAGTTCATGGAGAAACGGAGTAATGCAATAAGAATGATGACATGATGTAGATGAGATATATTCATGTAGGAATAGCCCCCATCTTGTTATCCTTAATAGCAACGATACATGCGTGCCTTGCTGCCCCTTCTGTCACTGGGAAAGAACACCGCAAGATTGAACCCATCACAAAGCACCTCTTCCCATGGCAAGAAAAATTGATCTAGTTGGCCTAACTAAACCAAAGATTCGAAGAAGAAATACAAGGCTATAAATAATCATGCATATAACGGATCAAAGAAGACTCAAATAATATTCATGGGTAAAATTCTGATCATAAACTCAAACTTCATCGAATCCCAACAAACACACCGCAAAAAGTCATACATAAAATAGATCTCCAAGAGACCATTGTATTGAGAATCAAAAGAGAGAGAGAGGAAGCCATCTAGCTACTGCCTACGGACCCGTAGGTCTATGGCGGACTACTCACGCATCATCGGAGAGGCACCAATGAGGATGATGAACCCCTCTGTGATGGTGTTAGATTGGATCTCGTGGTTCTGGAACTTGCGGCGGCTGGAATTCTGTTTCGTGGACTCCTCTAGGGTTTCTGGAATATTTGGGAATTTATAGGGCGAAGAGGCGGTGCGGGAGACCTCCGTGGGCCCCACGATACATCAGGGCATTCCAGGGGCCTCTGGCGCGCCCTAGTGTATCATGGGCCCCACGGGCGTCCTCCCAGGTGCTTTCTTGGTCCCCAAGGTGTCTTCTGGTCCAAAAAAATCTCCAAAAAGTTTTGCTGCCTTTGGACTCCATTTGGTACTAACATTCTGCGAAGTAAAAAACAAGCAAAAACAGCAACTGGCACTGGGCACTATGTCAATAGGTTAGTCCCAAAAAATGATATAAAGTTGCTATAAAATGAATATAAAACATCCAAGAATGATAATATAACAGCATGGAACTAGCAAAAATTATAGATACGTTGGAGACGTATCAGAAAGTGAGCCACCAAAAAGATAGTGAGTGCCACAAGCCAAAATTGAGTGCCTCCATGATGAGCGACAAGAAAAACTTAGTGCTTTTAGCCACCAAAAGAGATATGAGAGATGTGTGTGAGAGCCCATCGAGTGTTCTTCACTGTGCCCTAGTGTGCAAAGATGAAGCGGCAAGAACTAACACCTCTCACCATCTACCTCTAGTGTTTCTAATCTATTTCAGGAGTTCGCAGACGTGTTTCCCGATGAGCTACCTCCCGGACTACCTCCACTTCATGGCTTCGAATACCACATCGACCTCATCCAGCGCACCTTTACCAAACAAGGCACCGTACCGCGTCAACCCCGAAGAGACCAAGGAAATACAAAGGCAAGTACAACACCTCATTAACAATGAGCATGTACGTGAGAGCTTAAGTCCTTGTGTCGTTCTGGTTATTCTTGTGCCTAAGAGAGATGATATTTTTCGCATGTGTTTCGATTGTTGTTCCATAAACGCTATCACCATTCACTATAGGCATCCCATTCCACGCCTTGACGATATGCTAGATGATCTTAGCGGAGCCACAATTTTCCCAAAAATTGATCTTAAAAGTGGCTACTACCTAATTCGCATTCAAGAGGGTGGTGAATGAAAAACCGCTTTCAAAACTAAGTTTGGCTTGTATGAGTGGTTAGTCATGCTTATAGGCTTATCCAAAGCACCTAACACTTTCATGCGTGTGATGCATTATGTCCTTCGCAAATACATTGGCATATTTATTATTGTCTACTTTGATGATATACTTGTGTTTAGCGAATCTCTAGAAGATCATGTCACCCATCTTAGGGCCATTTTGCAAACTCTTATAAATGAGCGAATTTATGATAATATGGAGAAATGCACATTTGGTGTTGACAAGCTTGTTTTCTTGGGTTTTGTTGTGTCTTCTAAGGGTGTTCATGTCGATGAAGCTAAAACTGATGCAATTAAAACTTAGCCACAACCCGCCAACTTTCAACAAGTGCATAGCTTCCTTGGTCTAGCCGGTTTCTATCGTAGATTCGTTAAGAACTTTAGCACTATTGCATCACCATTGCACGCATTGAGTAAGAAGAATGCATCATTTGTTTGGGGACCATCCCAAGATACCGCATTTCATGAGCTTGAGAATTTGCTTACACATGCTCCATTGCTTGCATTGCTCAATTTTGATAAAACTTTTGAAGTGCATTGCGACGCTAGTGGTAATGGCATAGGATGTGTGTTGATGCAAGAGAAGCGCCCAATTGCATACTTTAGTGAGAAACTTTCCGGAGCGCAATTTAACTACCCCATTTATGACAAGGAGCTATATGCCTTAGTGAGAGTCTTGCATGTGTGGGAACATTATCTTCGTCCTCGTGAATTTGTCATCCATACGGATCATGAGACACTTAAATACCTTAAAAGTCAAATGAAATTGCATAAGCGACATGCCAAATGGAGTGAGTTCATTGAGTCATTTCCTTATGTTATCAAGTATATCAAAGGTAAGGAAAATGTTGTGGCGGACGCTCTCTCCCGAAAGTGCATGCTTGTAACTCAACTTGAATTGAATGTCATAAGATTTGAGCACATTAAATAATTGTATGCGCATGATGTTTCATTTGCCATTCCTTATGAAAAATGTCTAATGCACAACACCTGGGAGCGATATTATATCAAGGATGATTATCTAATGAAAGCTAACAAGCTTTGTATCCCGAGTCTTCTATTTGTTTGTTGCTTTTGCAAGAGGCTCATGGTGGAGGACTTATGGGACACTTTTGACGTGACAAGACATTCGCTACGCTCTCCAAGAACTACTTTTGGCCCAAGATGTTTCGTGATGTCTCACGCTACACCAAGCGTTGCTCTACATGTCGCAAAGCTAAGTCAAAAGTTCAATCCCATGGTCTCTATATGCCACTACCTATTCCGTACCACCCATGGGAAGATATTAGTATGGACTTTGTGCTTGGTTTGCCTAGAACTCAAAATGGAAAAGATTCGGTATTTGTTGTTGTGGACCGTTTCTCTAAGATGACACACTTTATTCCATGTAACAAGATAGACGATGCTTTACATGTTGCAAATCTCTTTTGTAGGGAAATTTTGCGTCTACATGGAGTGCCCAAGACTATTGAGTCGGACCGCGACGTCAAGTTCCTTAGCTACTTTTAGAAGACCCTATGCGCCACGTCAAGTTCCTTAGCTACTTTTAGAAGACCCTATGCGCCAAGCTCGGAATCAAGCTACTCTTCTCATCCGCAAACCGACGGCCAAACAGAGGTCACCAACTGGACGCTATCAAATCTCCTCCGTGTGTTGATCAAGAAAAACATCAAGGAGTGGGAGGAATGTTTACGCACCACCGATTACGCCTACAATCGAGCAAGACATTCAACTATCGGTAAGTCCCCCTTCAAAGTCGTCTATGGATTCAATCCATTGTCCCCATTGGACATTCTACCGCTACCTCTACAAGAGCGCATCAACATGGACGCGAGTGCATGAGCGAGCTATGTCAAGAAGGTGCATGGAGATACAAGGCAAGCAATCGAGCGACAAATCCACCGCCTCACGACCAAACTCAACATCAACAAACAACCCATGATATTCAGCATTGGAGATCTTGTGTGGCTACACCTTCGAAAGGACCACTCCCCCCAATGAGCACAATTCCAAGCTAGTACCTCGAGCCGACAGACCCTTCAAGGTGATCACACGCTACAACAACAATGCATACAAGATCGACATACCACATGACAAGTACAACATGAGCGATATCTTCAACGTCAAGGATCTCTGTCCCTACCATGTTGATGAAGTTTTCGACCCGAGGTCAAATCTTTCCCGGGGGGGGGGGGGGGGAGATGATGCGGAGCATCCTATGGTCATCCCCATGGACCCACCTACATCTCCCTCAGTACCAAGTGGACCGATGACATGAGCACGTGCAAGAGGTCTCGAGACCGAGGTGACATCTCTCCTTAGTGATATTTTGTATGACCCACGTGATAGGTGCCTACTACCTAAAGCCGGAATGCTATGCGTGCTTAGGTACCAAGAAGACACTCTCGGAGATGCTCGTGGTGATGGACAAGTCCCCAAGTACATGGATGAAGGAGCACGACGAAAGGAACCGGACATCCGGCCCCTGGTGGCTTCACCACCAGCAGCAACCCAACCGCAAGCTAGCTCCAGGCACGGACATCCGGCCCCAGCCCGGACATCCGAGCCGACCAGCCAGGACATCCGGCCCCTCGGCTACATAATGCACCAGGAACCAGAGCCCCCTAGCCCAGACATCTGGCCCGACGCGAAGGCCCGGACATCCAGCCCGACGCCCGCACATCCGGCCCCTCCTGTCTACGCACAGTAAATGGGCCACCGACCCATGTACCCATCCATTCGCCCCAACTTGTACTAAGACTATAAATAGACCTCTCTCCATCTACGGTTAGTAATGTGATAGCTCATTAGAGATAGAGCTTTGCTCATCCACTTATCCCCTACTCCTTTGGAGACCGAGACCTCCTAAAGGAGAAGATCCCCCAAGTGGATTCAAGACCTCCTCACGGAGAAGATTCCCCTAGTGGATTCAAGACCTCTTTTCTCATGGATCGGGATGAAATAGCTATTGTGTATCCTCCCTTGTTGACTTTGGATCTTTTGTTTCCCCTTTGTGTATGTGGATTTAGCGCATGTGTGATTGGATCTCGTTGATTTGAGTGTTTTCCTATTGTGTGTTCATCGTGTTCTTCGAGAATTCCCCTCCAAGTCGTGAAAGATCGGCCATTAGGGTTCCACCCTACAATAGTGATCCTAACGTTCAACAGCCGGACAGTGACCCCCCAGGAGCAGCCGGTGTTTGTCTTCATCTTGAACTCATGTGACACGGAGGGGAACTGCTTCATGAAGTCCAGCGGCATAGGTATGGCCTCGAGCCGGGGAACCATGGTCACCTTGCAGAAGGTGGTTGGCCCTCCCACCTCATGGTAGTGCCCGTAGTTCCGGTGCTTGCCACTGGAGGGCTCCTCCGGCACGTTGTCGTCCGTGGCCGGGCTCTAGATGGGCGTCATCTGGACGGGCATCACCTCTGAGGGCGGCCCCACGTCCTTGCCATTGTCCTGCTCCTTCAATGCCACCACCTCCTTTCCCTTGTTCTCCGTGTCGATCTGCATTATGAAGAGGTTCAAAGGTTGGGTCAGGATCTGCATTATGAACCTTGCAACATCGCCAATAAAACCTATGCTCATGTGCCCCTTTATTTACCCACCGTGATGGTCACCACTTACCCACCACCTCTCTTTCTCTCACTCTTCCTCCAACCCAACACCATGAACTCCAACAACAAGTCGAACCCCAACCCCAACCCTTCCCTTGGGGCATTGGATGGAGGGCTTTCTTCCTAGGATGTGTTGGGGAACGTTGCATGGAAAACAAAAAATTTCTACGCACACACAAGATCTATCCATGGAGATGCATAGCTACGAGAGGGGGAGAGCATCTTCATACCCTTGAAGATCGCTAAGTGGAAGCGTATATCAACGCGGTTGATATAGTCGTACACCTTCACGATCCGTCCCGATCAAGTATCGAATGTACGGCACCTCCGTGTTCAGCACACGTTCAGCTCAATGACGTCCTCGCCTTCTCGATCCAGTAAGAGAGGCGAAGTAGTAGATGAGTTTCCGCAGCACGATGGCGTGGTGACGGTGGTGATGAAGAACAATCTCCGCAGGGCTTCGCCAAGCACAACGGAAACTATGGTGGAGGATAAACTAGAGGGGGAGGGGTTGTCGGCACACGGCTTGGTGAATCTTGATGTGTCTCGTGTGCTAGCCCTGCCCGTCTATTTATATGTTGAGCCCTGGGGTCAAAACTTGGAGTAAAAGCCTCCTCAAATTCAATTTTGCCTGAAAGGCAAGAGTCCTTCTCGGACTCCAGGACTAGACGCCAGGGTTCCCGGCGTCTGGACCCAGACGTCAGGGTCCCTGGTGTCTGGCCCCTGGCCTCCGCAAAACTGCCTTTTGCACTTACCAAAAGCCCCGTGGGCTTTGCCCCTTGGCCCAAATAAAGTGTTCTCGTACTCGAACATTTCGGGAAACATCCGAAACCCCTTCCGGTGAATTCCGGAACCCTTTCGGAGACCAAACACTATTATCCCATATATAAATCTTTACCTCCGGACTATTCCGGAGCTCCTCGTCATGTCCGTGATCTCATCCAGGACTCCGAACAACATTCAGTCACCAACATACATAACTCATATAATACTATATCGTCAACGAACGTTAAGCGTGCGGACCCTACAGGTTCGAGAATGATGTAGACATGACCGAGACGCCTCTCTGGTCAATAACCAATAGCGGGACCTGGATGCCCATATTGGTTCCTACATATTCTACGAAGATCTTTCTCGGTAGAACCTTTATGACAGCATACGTAATTCCCTTTGTCTGTCATTATGTTACTTGCCCGAGATTCAATCGTCGGTATCTTCATACCTAGTTCAATCTCGTTACTGGCAAGTCTCTTTACTTGTTCCATAATACATCATCTTGTAACTAACTCCTTAGTCACTTTGCTTGCAAGCTTCTTGTGATGTGTATTACCGAGAGGGCCCAGAGATACCTCTCCGATACACGGAGTGACAAATCCTAATCTCGATCCATTCCAACTCAACAGACACCTTCGGAGATACCTGTAGAGCATCTTTATGATCACCCAGTTACGTTGTGACGTTTGATAGCACACAAGGTATTCCTCCGGTATCCGGGAGTTGCATGATCTCATAGTCGAAGGAATATGTATTTGACATTAAGAAAGCAATAGCAATAAACTATACGATCATATGCTAAGCTAACGGATGGTTCTTTTCCATCACATCATTCTCCTAATGATGTGATCCCATTATCAAGTGACAACACATGTCTATGGTTAGGAAACCTTAACCATCTTTTGATCAACGAGCTATTCTAGTAGAGGCTCACTAGGGACACGGTGTTGTCTATGTATCCACACATGTATCTGAGTTTCTGATCAATACAATTCTAGCATGGATAATAGACGTTTATCATGAACAGAGAAATATGATAATAACCAATTTATTATTGCCTGTTGGACATATTTCCAACAGTCTCCCACTTGCACTAGAGTCAATAATCTAGTTCACATCGCCATGTGACTAACACCCAAAGAGTTTACTAGAGTCAATAATCTAGTTCACATCGCCATGTGATTAACACCCAAAGAGTACTAAGGTGTGATTATGTTTTCTTGTGAAAGAGGTTTAGTCAACGGGTCTGCCACATTTAGATCCGTATGTATTTTGCAAATTTCTATGTCTACAATGCACTGCATGTAGCTACTTTAGCTAATTGCTCCCTTGTTCAATACACTTCCAGATTGAGACTCGGAGTCATCCAGATCGGTGTCAAAGCTTGCATCGGCGTAACCCTTTACGATGAACTCTTCATCACCCCATAACCGAGAATCATTTCCTTAGTCCTCTTTAGGTACCTAAGGATAATTTTGACCGCTGTCCAGTGATCCACTCCGGGATCACTATTGTACCCCCTTGCCAAACTCATGGCAAGGCACATAGCAGGTCTGGTACACAACATGGCAACTTTATAGAATCTATGGCTGAGGCATAGGGAGTGACTTTCATTCTCTCTCTATCTTCTGCAGTGGTCAGGCTTTGAGTCTGACTCAATTTCACACCTTGTAACACAGGCAAGAACCCTTTCTTTGACTAATCCATTTTGAACTTCTTCAAAACTTTGTCAAGGTATGTGCTTTGTGAAAGTCCTATTAAGCGTCTCGATCTATCCCTATAGATTTTGATGCCCAATATATAAGCAGCTTCACCGAGGTCTTTCATTGAAAACTACTTATTCAAGTATCCTTTTATGCTATCTAGAAATTCTATATCATTTCCAATCAACAATATGTCATCCATATATAATATCAGAAATGCTACAGAGCTCCCACTCACTTTCTTGTAAATACAGGCTCCACCGTAAGTCTGTATAAAACCATATGCTTTGATCACCTCATCAAAGCGTATATTCCAACTCCGAGATGCTTGCACCAGTCAATAGATGGATCGCTGGAGCTTGCACACTTTGTTAGAACCTTTAGGATCGACAAAACCTTTTGGTTGCATCATATACAACTCTTCTTTAAGAAATCCATTAACGAATGCAGTTTTGACGTCCATTTGCCAGATTTCATAATTATAAAATGTGACAATTTCTAACATCATTTGGACCGACTTAAGCATCACTACGGGTGAGAAAGTCTCATCGTAGTCAACCCCTTGAACTTGTCGAAAACCTTTTGCAACAAGTCGAGCTTTGTAGACAGTGATATTACCATCAGCGTCTATCTTCCTCTTGAAGATCCATTTATTCTCAATGGCTTGCCGATCATCGGGCAAGTCCATCAAAGTCCACACTTTGTTCTCATACATGGATCCTATCACAGATTTCTTGGCCTCAAGCCATTTATCAGAATCTGGGCTCATCATAGCTTCTTCATAGTTCGTAGGTTCGTTCTTATATAACAACATGACTTCCAGGACAGGATTACCGTACCACTCTGATGCGGAAAGTGCTCTGGTCGACCTACGAAGTTCAGTAGTAACTTGATCCGAAGTTTCATGATCATCATCATTAGCTTCTTCTCTACTTGGTGTAGGCATCACGGGAACGGTTTTCTCTGATGTGCTACTTTCCAATTCGAGAGAAGGTACAATTACCTCATCAAGTTCTACTTTCCTCCCACTCACTTCTTTCGAGAGAAACTCTTTCTCTAGAAAGGACCCATTCTTGGCAACAAAGATCTTGCCTTCGGATCTGTGGTAGAAGGTGTACCCAATTTTCCTTAGGGTATCCTATGAAGACGCACTTCTCCTATTTGGGTTCGAGCTTATCAGGCTGAAGCCTTTTGACATAAGCATCTGATACGTCCATTTTGCATCACGTTTTCCTACTGTTATTTATAATGTTTTTATGCATAATAATGCTTTTTGGAGTAAATCTAATGCCTTTTCTCTCATAATATGCAAGGTTTACACAAAGAGGGAGAATACCGGCAGCTGGAATTCTGGACCTGAAAAAGCTACGTCAGAGTTACCTATTCTGCACATCTCCAAATGAGCTAAAAATTTATGAAGAATTATTTTGCAATATATAAAAAATACTGGAGCAAATAACTACCGGAGGAGGCCCACCAGGTGGGCACAACCCACTTGGGCGCGCGAGGCCCCCCAGGCGCGCCCTTTTGGGTTGTGCCCTGTTCGTCCCACCTCCGGTGCCTATCTTCTGGTATATAGGTCATTTTGACCTAGAAAAAATCAGGAGGGGACTTTCGGAATGAAGCGCCGCCGTCTCGAGGTGGAACTTGGGCAGGAGCACTTTTGCCCTCCGGCGGGGCGATTCTGCCGGGGGAACTTCCCTCCCGGAGGGGGAAATCATCGCCATCGTCATCACCAACAACTCTCCCATCTTTGGGAGGGCCATCTCCATCAACATCTTCAACAACACCATCTCCTCTCAAACCCTAGTTCATCTCTTGTGTTCAATCTTTGTACCGGAATCTTAGATTGGTACTTGTGGGTGGCTAGTAGTGTTGATTACATCTTGTAGTTGATTACTATATGGTTTATTTGGTGGAAGATTATATGTTCAGATCCATTATGCTATTTAATACACCTCTGATCTTGAGCATGATTATCATTTGTGAGTAGTTACTTTTGTTCTTGAGGTCACGGGAGAAGTCATGTTGCAAGTAATCATGTGAACTTGATATGTGTTCGATATTTTGATGATATGTATGTTGTGATTCCCTGAGTGGTGTCATGTGAACGTCGACTACATGGCACTTCACCATATTTGGGCCTAAGGGAATGCATTGTGGAGTAGTTATTAGATGATGGGTTGCTAGAGTGACAGAAGCTTAAACCCTAGTTTATGCGCTATTTCGTAAGGGACTGATTTGGATCTAAAAGTTTAATGCTATGGTTAGATTTTATCTTAATACTTTTCTCGTAGTTGCGGATGCTTGTGAGAGGGTTAATCATAAGTAGGAGGTTCGTTCAAGTAAGAACAGCACCTAACCACCGGTCCACCCACATATCAAATTATCAAAGTAGCGAACACGAATCAAACCAACATGATGAAAGTGACATGGTGAAATTTCTGTGTACCCTCAAGAACGCTTTGCTTATCATAATAGACCGTTTTGGCTTGTCCTTTGTCACAAAAAGGATTGGGCTAACTTGGTACATATTATTTACCGTTACCGTTACTTGCTCATTACAAATTATCTTGCTATCAAACTACTTGTTACCGACTATTTCAGTGCTTGCAGAAAATACCTTGCTGAAAACCACTTGTCATTTCCTTCTGCTCCTTGTTGGGTTCGACACTCTTACTTACCGAAAGGACTACGGTTGATCACCTATACTTGTGGGTCATCAAGGCTCTTTTCTGGCGCCGTTGCCGGGGAGTGAAGCGCTCTTGGCAAGTGGAAATTGGTAAGGAAAAATTATTACTACGTGCTGAAATTTATTGTCACCTGTTACTATGGAGAATCATCCTTTGAGGGGTTCGTTCGGGATATCTTTGTGACGACCCCGGCTCAATCGTGCACTAATCATACACGCAAATGCACACGATCAAGCCTAAGGACTCACGGGAAGATATCACAACACAACTCTAAAACATAAATAAAGTCATACAAGCTTTATATTACAAGCCAGGGGCCTCGAGGGCTCGAATACATAAGCTTGCGTACAAGTGTCAGCGGAAGCATCAGATATCTGAGTACAGATATTAAAAGAGAAACAGAAAGGCCTTTAGAAAGGCGGGACAAAAATAAAACACTACGATCAAAAAGGCGCAGGCCTCCTGCCTGGGACCCTCCGATCCTACTCCTGGTCGTCAGCCAACTCGTAGTAGTATCCACCCTCGGGGTAGTAGTAGCGATCGTCGGCGGGGTTAGCTGTCTCAGTGGCTCCGTCATCTGGTCAAGACAAACCGATATGGGGGAAAAGAAAGCAAAGCAACCGTGAGTACTCAGAAGTACTCAGCAAGCAAGGATCTACACTACATATGCAACATTATCAAGGGAAGGCTGTATATGTGGACTGGGCTGCAGAAAAGCCAGAATAGAGAGGAAAGCCTAGTCCTATCGAAGACTAGCATCTTTGTGACGCCCCCGGCTCAACCGTGCACTAATCATACACGCAAATGCACACGATCAAGCCTAAGGACTCACGGGAAGATATCGCAACACAACTCTAAAACATAAATAAAGTCATACAAGCTTTATATTACAAGCCAGGGCCTCGAGGGCTCGAATACATAGCTCGATGGCATACAAGCGTCAGCGGAAGCATCAGATATCTGAGTATAGATATTAAAAGAGAAACATAAAGGCTTTTAGAAAGGGGGGCAAAATAAAAACACTACGATCGAAAGGCGCAGGCCTCCTGCCTGGGACCCTCCGATCCTACTCCTGGTGGACGGCAAGCTCGTAGTAGTATCCACCCTCGGGGTAGTAGTAGCGATCGTCGGCGGGGGCAGCTATCTCAGGGGGCTCCATCATCTGGTCACAGCAAACTGATATGGGGAGAAAAAGAAAGCAAAGCAACCGTGAGTACTCCGAAGTACTCAGCAAGCAAGGATCTACACTACATATGCAACATTTTCAAAGGGAGGCTGTATATGTGGACTGGGCTGCAGAAATGCCAGAATAGAGAGAAGGCCTAGTCCTATCGAAGACTAGCATCTTCAGAGGTCTTGCAGCAATAGAAGAGAGTAGAACAGTACAATATAAGGTAGCAGCAATGATATCAACCTCACCCAGAGATCCTTTCTCGACTCCCTGCGAGAAAGCAATACCAGAGCCATACAGTCATCAACCTCGTCCTGAGATCCCTTCTCGACTCCCTGCGAGAAGCAATCCCAGAGCCATAGTATCCAAGTATCCAGTTCTAATTGTATCAATCAGGATACAACTCCGAGTGTCCTTTACCGTAGGACCGGCTATCGATAGAAGTTTTCTTCCCTGCAGGGGTGCACCAACTTACCCAACACGCTCGATTAACTCCGGCCGGACACACTTTCCTGGGTCATGCCCGGCCTCGGCCAAATGATACATCGCAACCCTACCTACAGCTCAACAGAGAGGTCCCCGCCTGTCTACATCCTAAGTGCTCAGGGGTCTTGGGCCATCGCCCTGTGCATTCCGGGTCGTTGCGAGCAGGGTGAAGCCAGTCACCAGGAGGGTGTCGGTCTGTCCCGGCCACAAGGCTGAACTAGACGTCTGACAGAGCTTTCGGCTGATGCTACGATGCAGAACGCCCATATTATGCCCACGTGATGGTTAGTGCTATCAGGCCAGAGGCCAGCTCGGATCAAATATCCAAATCGTTAGTGGACTAGGGGCTTGCGGTAACGAGCAGAGACTCACGAAAGATGTGACCCTGTCGCCCCGTCTCGAGGACTTGCGGCAAGGGCCATGAATGCCCGGCCACGCCTCGTATTCACCACTCGAGCACCACACAGGCAACCCGTCTTCACAACACTCGCCTCTCAGGCGCACGCGGGTACCCCTCAGGGTCGACCCGCCTATCCAAGTAACAGTATAAAGTCCAAGTATCTATGTGTCCATAACATCAAAGGAATCCGAGGTATCACCCTCGTTGAATTCCCACTCGATGTATCCGTCAAGGTGAACTCGGAGGAATCACCCTCGATGGGTTCACACTTGATGTGTTGCACGACAGCGTCGTTACCGGAAGTGGTGAAGGAGGAATCACCCTCGATGACCACGACCAAATAGCTACCCTACGGAGTTAACATCAGAAGTGCTACAAGAGGTTTCACCCTCGGCACTCTATAGTAACGCTGCAGTGTCGTTACAACTAAGGGGGGGGGGGTGATGTGCGGTGTCGGGGCCTGGTCTTCAATCCCGTTGATCGGGTCTTCGGATAATCCAGTGGGGCAGTCGAGAAAAATGGGGGTCACTGATAGGTCTCTACCCAGCCTAAACTAAGCAGTTTAGGATATGCAGGTAATTATCAACAACAGGTTACAATAAACAGGCTATGCATCAGAATAGGTAAAGCAGTAGCAGCAGCAATTCTAATGCAAGCATGAGAAAATAGAATGGGCGATATCGGGATGATCAAAGGGGGGCTTGCCTGGTTGCTCGGCGGCAAGGGCAAGGTTGTCAATGGTGCCTTCGGGCTCCGGAGCTGCGTCGGTCTCGGGGAACTGCGTCGGGGTCTAACGAGAGAGAAGAGGGGGAGGAAACAGTATAAATACACAGTAAACATGAGCAACACAATGTACAACATGACAATATGCAGTGCCGGGTGTGTCCTAACGTATGGTTGCACGTCACCGAGGAAGGAGGAATCCATCCGGGAATGTTTTCCCGGTTCCGGACATTTGTCAGACAGATGACCGGAGGGGAACGGTTCCATGTTCGGATATCTAGGGACGTGTGACGGATGAACGGACCGCGTGTTCGGATCCGTCTCGAAATTCTGAGCATTTTTCATATATAAATTATTTTCATCGCAGTTACGGATTATTTTATATGAATTTCTAAAGTTTTTATTAATTTCTGGAATTTCTGGATTTAATTAAATCAACATTATCCGAAACAGAGTATGCTGACATCATTAGGACGTCAGCATGACATCAGCAGTCAACAGTGCAGTTGACTGGGTCAACCTGACGTGTGGGCCCCACCTGTCATACTCTGCCTAATTAATTAGGGTTTAGTTAACTTAATGACTGTTTAATTAACTAACTAATTAATTAATTTAACCTAACCAGAGTTAATTAACTTAATTAATTCACTAATTAACTAATTGATTATTTATTTATTTTAATTTCGTTCAGGGGCTGGGCCCCTCTGGTCAGTGGCCCAGAGGCTAGCGGATGCGTCCGCTGCGCGCCCCTTGGGGGGGGGGGGCGGACAAGTCCGGGCCACCACGGGCACGGGCGTGGCGAGGTGGCTCGCTGGAGCGCGGCCACGGCGAGCGGGCGGCACCAGTGGCGGTGGCCGAGCTGCAGCAGCGGCAGCAAAAGCAGCCGGAGCAGCGACGAGTGAGCAGCGTGCGCGAGCTCGGGGCGGCGCGCAGCGTGCGCGAGCACGGCGCGATGGCAGGGCGAGGCGTGAGCGGGCCGGGGTGAGCGCGTGTGAGGCCAGAGCGCGGCGCGGCGAGCGAGCGGACAGAGGCGCGGCGAGGCACGACGCGGGTATCGGCGGTGTGAGCGGGTCAGGCGGCGGCGACCGAGAGGGAGACAGAGGCGGGCGAGCTCACAGGCGGTGCAGGGGATCGGCCAGCGAGGCTCGGGGAAGCCGTCGGAGAGGGGGACGAGGACGGGGCGGCATCGGGAACGGCGTGGTCGCCGGAGCGGCGTGGCCGGCCGGCGGGGATGGGTGGGGCCGCCGGGGTCGGGCTCGATCCAGATCGAGCGAGAGGGAGAGAGCAAGGGGGGGGGGGGGGAGGAAGTGGGGATCGGGTTAGGGTTTCGGGTGGCTAGGGGGGTTATGGGGAGAGCGGCGTGGGCCGGCCTGGTGGTCCAGCTGGGCCACGGCCCAGTTGGTCCGGGGGGGCTTCTCTTTTTATTTTGTTTTACTTCCTTTTTCTTATTTCTTTTCTCACATTTTCCTGTTATGCAAATAGTTTGGCACCCAAATGAATTTTGTAAAATATGTGACCTGGTCCATAATTAGCAGTACAATGTACCCTACCACCAAAAACTAGTTTGGGCAAAATATCATTTCATATTTGACTTAGATTAATTAAAAGGTGATTAAATATTATTTTCAGCCAATGTTAGAGGAGGTTTGGGTTACCTAAATAATTCATTCAATGTTGGTTATAATTTTAGAATGGTCTCTGGAATATTAGTCATTTAATGAACATTTTAGTTTTTGATTTGAACAACTTTTATTTTCACTTTTAGTTTGAATTTCCATTCTAATTTGAATTTGAAATGAGATATGGTGCTAATGATGATTAAGCACTGTTAATCAGGATGACATGGCATTATCAAAGGGGGATTACTGTAGCTAACCTCTGGGGGTGTTACAAATCTCCTCCACTAATAAGAATTCTCGTCCCGAGAATTAAGAGGAAGACTGAAAGGAAGCGGGGTATTCTTGGAAGTTCTTCCGAAGAAACGTTCGGAAAATCTCGAACGACTGGAACGTTTTCGATCCCCTCAAGCGGAGAAGCGTTCAACACATTCAAGGTGTTTATTTTGGAGTTATCTGGGCACGGTAATTCACTAGCCCAGCTGACTAACGGAGTATTCATTTACTCATAAAGAGGGTCATGCATGAATGCAAATTTTCCAGAGATGAATGAATGTGATGCTGCTGAATTAAATAAAACAGAAGCAGGTACTGAGTTAACGGGAAGGGTACCCATTTTGGTGGTAGGTTGATCCTGGACTTGTATAATATCAACGTTGTAAGCGTGACCACAACCATATGTTTTTCGCTTCTGTGTTGAGCCCGAAGATGAGCCAACATCACGATAGCGCTTCTGCGACTCCTTATGCTTCATTTGAGCAGTCTCAAGCAGAATAGCCTTGTTCACAAGAGTAGAAAAGTCATTGAAGTCTTGAGCAGCAAGTGCAAGCTCGATGTCTGGGTGGAGTCCATTGCGGAACTTCTCTTGCCTACGGGCATCCGTGGCGATGTCTTCTTCAACATAGCGGGACAGGTCAAGGAATTCCCGCTGATAAGCTTCGACAGTCTTATTGCCCTGAGTGAGGTTGCGGAACTGGGTTTTCATCCGGTCCATAATTCCTTGAGGAATATATCGGGCACGGAAAGCAGCCTGGAACTCAGGCCAAGTAACGGCTGTTCCAGCAGGCAGTGTACGTTTGTGGGTGTCCCACCATTGAGCAGCGGGACCCTTTAAGAAAAAGGACGCGAAGGCGACAAAGTTGGCAGGGGAGACATTTGCAGACTCCATCTCATGAGTGATATCGCGAATCCAGTCATCAGCATCCAGTGGCTTCTCAGAGTTGCGGAACTGAGTGGGGTTAAGACGCATAAATTCTGGCAGAGTTATTGAAGGAGGGTTCTGGTTCTGGTTGTTCAGATGCGGGAACTGAGCCATAATCCCAGTCATGAACTGGCGGTTGAGCTCGAATTGTTGCATCATAGCTGCCATATAGTCTAGCGGTGGTGGGCGTTCAGGGGCACGACCACGACCACCTGGTCTAACCATCCTGCTAAGTTTCAACAGGGGTAGTTCAGTAAAAGCAGTTGCGGGTGTTTAGCGATAAGCATGATGTAACACGACAACAATTAAGCAGTGTAACAGATACATAACAGTAGTCAATTAAGACATACAGATCCATACACAGAGTCGGGTACATGCGAATAGCATAACGACGCAAATTTAAAAACTAGACATGATAGGCGACGCGCAGGCACGCGGTAAGGAAGTACACCACGAGATATAGCAAAGGCTACATCAACGTCGGGAAGATCCACTGAAACGGGGTAGCTGCACGTGCGGACGACGAGTGTTCGTCGCGGAAGGATCCTGTGCTCCATGTGCACTCTGATGCAGAACCCGGTCTCGAGCTGTAAGAAGAGGTCCACGTGGAGGTGCGTGACCTCCAACAGCAGGCCAATCAATACCAGCATACATCTGAGTCCTGCTCGGATAAAGGATGTGCTCCGGATGTATCCCTGCACGAACAGCGGGTAGCAACTGCGTCATAGCATCGTAGAGACGTGCTCGAGTGGCAACCAACTCGACGGCAAGAGCCCGAACAGTGCGATCCAGAGCCTGAGTGCACTGAATCAGAACACGCGGGTCGTAGCGACGAGGCTCGTACGGGGCACAGATAGCTGTGTAGTATCCAGTAGTATCTCCAGTAGAGGCATATGGAATGTATCGGAACTCAGAAGCATCCAAGCTATCGCTGAACTCTCCTCGGAGACGTGCGACAGCAGAGTAGGCGGCATCATGTACTGCCATCTCAATTGTCACGCCGATACCGTGGAAAAGGTGCAGCTCAGTGTCTGATTCATCGCGCTGATCATAGATACGAACATCAGCATGGTACTGCTCCTGGTTGAACTCGCGGTAATCCTCGTAGACCATGTACTCGGTGTACCAGCGGTAGCCCAGCTTGTTCAGGACGGCGATCAAGACAGCTGGAAAACCAGGGGCACCACGAGCCCAAGTGCGAAGCACAAGCTGCGTCGTAGGGCGTGGTGGAAACAAACGATCCATCTGAAACAGAGGAAATTCAGGATTGTCAAATGACAATGAGAAGCATAATACAACTCAGAGAGAAAGGTTAAACAAAACAATGGAAAGGAAAAATGATTATCAGACTAATCAGATCAATGATAAGGAATTTAGCACAAATATCCAGTTCTCCGGGTAGACGAGATTTACGAGATCCTAAGTGTCGGTGTTAGTAAAATCTTTAACCCGAGTAGATGAGAGATCAGAGTCCTAGAGTAAAGATCGAGGAGTAAAAAGATCCTAATACCACCCAATTGGCGACGTGGGCCCGTAAGCCACACAGCCAAGTTAGTAAAACAGTTTTGGACCACTAGACTCAACTTCGGCCAAGGAGTTGGACAGGGGGGTTCCTACAGGCAGTCGGCTCTGATACCAACTTGTGACGCCCCCGGCTCAACCGTGCACTAATCATACACGCAAATGCACACGATCAAGCCTAAGGACTCACGGGAAGATATCACAACACAACTCTAAAACATAAATAAAGTCATACAAGCTTTATATTACAATCCAGGGCCTCGAGGGCTCGAATACATAGCTCGATGGCATACAAGCGTCAGCGGAAGCATCAGATATTTGAGTACAGATATTAAAAGAGAAACAGAAAGGCCTTTAGAAAGGCGGGGCAAAATAAAAACACTACGATTGAAAGGCGCAGGCCTCCTGCCTGGGACCCTCTGATCCTACTCCTGGTCGACGACAAGCTCGTAGTAGTATCCACCCTCGGGGTAGTAGTAGCGATCGTCGGCGGGGGCAGCTGTCTCAGGGGGCTCCGTCATCTAGTCATGGCAAACTGATATGGGGAGAAAAAGAAAGCAAAGCAACCGTGAGTACTCCGAAGTACTCAGCAAGCAAGGATCTACACTACATATGCAACATTTTCAAAGGGAGACTGTATATGTGGACTGGGCTGCAGAAATGCCAGAATAAAGAGAAGGCCTAGTCCTATCGAAGACTAGCATCTTCAGAGGTCTTGCAGCAATAGAAGAGAGTAGAACAGTACAATATAATGTAGCAGTAATGATATCAACCTCACCCAGAGATCCTTTCTCGACTCCCTGCGAGAAAGCAATCCCAGAGCCATACAGTCGTCAACCTCGTCCTGAGATCCCTTCTCGACTCCCTGCGAGAAGCAATCCCAGAGCCATAATATCCAAGTATCCAGTTCTAATTGTATCAATCAGGATACAACTCCGAGTGTCCTTTACCATAGGATCGGCTATCGATAGAAGTTTTCTTCCCTGCAGGGGTGCACCAACTTACCCAACACGCTCGATTAACTCCGGCCGGACACACTTTCCTGGGTCATGCCCGGCCTCGGCCAAATGATACATCGCAACCCTACCTACAGCTCAGCAGAGAGGTCCCCGCCGGTCTACATCCTAAGCGCTCAGGGGTCTTGGGCCATCGCCCTGTGCACTCCGGGTCGTTGCGAGCAGGTTGAAGCCAGGCACCCGGAGGGTGCCGGTCCGTCCCGGCCGCAAGGCTGAACTAGACATCTGACAGAGCTTTCGGCTGATGCTACGATGCAGAACGCCCATACTATGCCCACGTGATGGTTGGTGCTATCAGGCCTGAGGCCTGCTCGGATCAAATATCCAAATCGTTAGTGGACTAGGGGCTTGCGGTAACGAGCAGAGACTCACGAAAGATGTGACCCCGTTGCCCCATCTCGAGGACTTGCGACAAGGGCCATGAATGCCCGGCCACGCCTCGTATTCACCACTCGGGCACCACACAGGCAACCCGTCTTCACAACACTCGCCTCTCAGGCGCACGCGGGTACCCCTCAGGGTCGACCCACCTATCCAAGTAACAGTGTAAAGTCCAAGTATCAGTGTGTCCATAACATCAGAGGAATCCGAGGTATCACCCTCGTTGAATTCCCACTCGATGTATCCGTCAAGGTGAACTCGGAGGAATCACCCTCGATGGGTTCACACTTGATGTGTTGCACGACAGCGTCGTTACCGGAAGTGGTGAAGGAGGAATCACCCTCGATGACCACGACCAAATAGCTACTCTACAAAGTTAACATCAGAAGTGCTACAAGAGGTTTCACCCTCGGCACTCTATAGTAACGCTGCAGTGTCGTTACAACTAAGGGGGGCTGATGTGCGGTGTCGGGGCCTGGTCTTCAATCCCGTTGATCGGGTCTTCGGATAATCCAGCGGGGCAGTCGGGAAAAATGGGGGTCACTGATCGGTCTCTACCCAGCCTAAACTAAGCAGTTTAGGATATGCAGGTAATTATCAACAACAGGTTACAATAAACAGGCTATGCATCAGAATAGGTAAAGCAGTAGCAGCAGCAATTCTAATGCAAGCATGAGAAAATAGAATGGGCGATATCGGGATGATCAAAGGGGGGCTTGCCTGGTTGCTCGGCGGCAAGGACAAGGTTGTCAATGGTGTCTTCGGGCTCCGGAGCTGCGTCGGTCTCGGGGAACTGCGTCGGGGTCTAACGAGAGAGAAGAGGGGAGGAAACTATATAAATACACAGTAAACATGAGCAACACAATGTACAACATGACAATATGCAGTGCCGGGTGTGTCCTAACGTATGGTTGCACGTCACCGAGCAAGGAGGAATCCATCCGAGAATGTTTTCCCGGTTCCGGACATTTGTCAGACAGATGACCGGAGGGGAACGGTTCCATGTTCGAATAGCTAGGGACGTGTGACGGATGAAAGGACCACGTATTCGGATCCGTCTCGAAATTCTGAGCATTTTTCATATATAAATTATTTTCATCGCAGTTACGGATTATTTTATATGAATTTCTAAAGTTTTTATTAATTTCTGGAATTTCTGGATTTAATTAAATCAACATTATCCGAAACAGAGTATGCTCACATCATCAGGACGTCAGCATGACATCAGCAGTCAACAGTGCAGTTGACTGGGTCAACCTGACGTGTGGGCCCCACCTGTCATACTCTGCCTAATTAATTAGGGTTTAGTTAACTTAATGACTGTTTAATTAACTAACTAATTAATTAATTTAACCTAACCAGAGTTAATTAACTTAATTAATTCACTAATTAACTAATTGATTATTTATTTATTTTAATTTCGTTCAGGGGCTGGGCCCCTCTGGTCAGTGGCCCAGAGGCTAGCGGATGCGTCCGCTGCGCGCCCCTTGGGGGGGGGGCGGACAAGTCCGGGCGACCACGGGCACGGGAGAACGGGTGCGCGGGCGTGGCGAGGTGGCTCGCCGGAGCGCGGCCACGGCGAGCGGGCGGCACCAGCGGCGGTGGCCGAGCTGTAGCAGCGGCAGCAAAAGCAGCCGGAGCAGCGGCGAGTGAGCAGCGTGCGCGAGCGCGGCGCGGTGGCAGGGCGAGGCACGAGCGTGCCGGGGTGAGCGCGTGCGAGGCTGGAGCGCGGCGCGGCGCGGGCAGCGGCGGTGTGAGCGGGTCAGGCGGCGGCGACCGAGAGGGAGACAGAGGCGGGCGAGCTCACAGGCGGTGCAGGGGATCGGCCGGCGAGGCTCGGGGAAGCCGTCGGACAGGGGGACGAAGACGGGGCGGCAATCGGGAACGGCGTGGTTCCCGGAAGCGCGTGGCCGGCCGGCGGGGATGGGTGGGGCCCGCCGGGGTCGGGCTCGATCCAATCGGCGAGAGGAGAGAAAGGGGGGGAGAAGTGGGAGTCGTTTAGATTTCGTGTGCTAGTGGGGTTATGGGAGAGCGGCGTGGGCCGGCCTGGTGGGTCCAGCTGGCCACGGCCCAGTTGTTCCGGGGGGGCTTCTCTTTTTTTTTGTTTTACTTTTCTTTTTTCTTATTCTTTTCTCACATTTTCCTGTTAGGCAAATAGTTGGCACCCAAATGAATTTTGTAAAATATGTGACCTGGTCCAAAATTAGCAGTACAATGTACCCTACCACCAAAACTAGTTTGGGCAATATCATTTCATATTTGACTTAGATTAATTAAAAGGTGATTAAATATATTTTCAGCCAATGTTAGGGAGGTTTGGGTTACCTAAATAATTCATTCAATGTTGTTTATAATTTTAGAATGGTCCTGGAATATTAGTCATTTAATGAACATTTTAGTTTTTGATTTGAACAACTTTTATTTTCACTTTTAGTTTGAATTTCCCATTCTAATTTGAATTTGAAATGAATATGGTGCTAAGGATGATTAAGCACTGTTAATCAGGATGACATGGCATTATCAAAGGGGGATTACTGTAGCTAACCTCTGGGGGTGTTACAAATCTCCTCCACTAATAAGAATTCTCGTCCCAGAATTAAGAGGAAGACTGAAAGGAAGCGGGGTATTCTTGGAAGTTCTTCCGAAGAAACGTTCGGAAAATCTCGAACGACTGGAACGTTTTCGATCCCCTCAAGCGAAGCGTTCAACACATTCAAGGTGTTTATTTTGGAGTTATCTGGGCACGGAATTCACTAGCCCAGCTGACTAACGGATTATTCATTTACTCAAAAGAGGGTCATGCATGAATGCAAATTTCCAGAATGAATGAATGTGATGCTGCTGAATTAAATAAAACAGAAGCGTACTGAGTTAACGGGAAGGGTACCCATTTTGGTGGTATGTGATCCTGGACTTGTATAATATCAACGTTGTAAGCGTGACCACAACCATATGTTTTTCGCTCTGTGTGAGCCCGAGAATGAGCCAACATCACGATAGCCTTCTGCGACTCCTTATGCTTCATTTGAGCAGTCTCAAGCAGAATAGCCTTGTTCACAGAGTAGAAAAGTCATTGAAGTCTTGAGCAGCAAGTGCAAGCTCGATGTCTGGGTGGAGTCCATTGCGGAACTTCTCTTGCCTACGGGCATCCGTGGCGATGTCTTCTTCAACATAGCGGGACAGGTCAGAGGATTCCCGCTGATAAGCTTCGACAGTCTTATTGCCCTGAGTGAGGTTGCGGAACTGGGTTTTCATCCGGTCCATAATTCCTTGAGGAATATATCGGGCACGGAAAGCAGCCTGGAACTCAGGCCAAGTAACGGCTGTTCCAGCAGGCAGTGTACGTTTTGTGGGTGTCCCACCATTGAGCGCGGGACCCTTTAAGAAAAAGGACGCGAAGGCGACAAGTTGGCAGGGGAGACATTTGCAGACTCCATCTCATGATGATATCGCGAATCCGTTCATCAGCATCCAGTGCTTCTCAGAGTTGCGGAACTGAGTGGGGTTAAGACGCATAAATTCTGGCAGAGTTAGTAAGGAGGGTTCTGGTTCTGGTTGTTTCAGATGCGGGAACTGAGCCATAATCCCAGTCATGAACTGGCGGTTGAGCTCGAATTGTTGCATCATACTGCCATATAGTCTAGCGGTGGTGGGCGTTCAGGGGCACGACCACGACCACCTGGTCTACCCATCCTGCAAGTTCCAACAGGGGTAGTTCAGTAAAAGCAGTTTGCGGGTGTTTAGCGATAAGCATGATGTAACACGACAACAATTAAGCAGTGTAACAGATACATAACAGTAGTCAATTAAGACATACAAATCCATACACAGAGTCGGGTACATGCGAAGGCATAACGACCAAATTTAAAAACTAGACATGATAGGCGACGCGCAGCCACGCGGTAGGATAACACCACAGATATAGCAAGGCTACATCAACGTCGGGAAGATCCACTGAAACGGGGTAGCTGCCCGTGCGGACGACGAGTGTTCGTCGGCGGAAGGATCCTGTGCTCCATGTGCACTCTGATGCAAACCCGTCTCGAGCTGTAAGAAGAGGTCCACGTGAGGGTGCGTGACCTCCAACAGCAGGCCAATCAATACCAGCAATACATCTGAGTCCTGCTCGGATAAAGGATGTGCTCCGGATGTATCCCTGCACGAACAGCGGGTACAACTGCGTCATAGCATCGTAAACGTGCTCGAGTGGCAACCAACTCGACGGCAAGACCCGAACAGTGCGATCCAAGCCTGAGTGCACTGAATCAGAACACGCGGTTCGTAGCGACGAGGCTCGTACGGGCACAGATAGCTGTGTAGTATCCTTAGTATCTCCAGTAGAGGCATATGGAATGTATCGGAACTCAGAAGCATCCAAGCTATCGCTGAACTCTCCTCGGAGACGTCGACAGCAGAGTAGGCGCATCATGTACTGCCATCCTCAATTGTCACGCCGATACCGTGGAAAAGGTGCAGCTCAGTGTCTGATTCATCGCGCTGATCATAGATACGAACATCAGCATGGTACTGCTCCTGGTTGAACTCGCGGTAATCCTCGTAGACCATGTACTCGGTGTACCAGCGGTAGCCCAGCTTGTTCAGGACGGCGATCAAGACAGCTGGAAAACCAGGGGCCCCACGAGCCCAAGTGCGAAGCACAAGCTGCGTCGTAGGCGTGGTGGAAACAAACGATCCATCTGAAACAGAGGAAATTCAGGATTGTCAAATGACAATGAGAAGCATAATACAACTCGAGAGAAAGGTTAAACAAAACAATGGAAAGGAAAAATGATTATCAGACTAATCAGATCATGATAGGAATTTAGCACAAATATCCAGTTCTCCGGGACCGAGATTTACGAGATCCTAAGTGTCGGTGTTAGTAAAATCTTTAACCCGAGTAGATGAAGATCAGAGTCCTAGAGTAAAGATCGAGGAGAAAAGATCCTAATACCACCCAATTGGCGACGTGGGCCCGTAGCCACCACCAAGTTAGTAAAACAGTTTTGGACCACTAGACTCAACTTCGGCCAAGGAGTTGGACAGGGGGGTTTCCTACAGGCAGTCGGCTTTGATACCAACTTGTGACGCCCCCGGCTCAACCGTGCACTAATCATACACGCAAATGCACACGATCAAGCCTAAGGACTCACGGGAAATATCACAACACAACTCTAAAACATAAATAAAGTCATACAAGCTTTATTTTACAATCCAGGGCCTCGAGGGCTCGAATACATAGCTCGATGCATACAAGCGTCGCGGAGCATCAGATATTTAGTACAGATATTAAAAGAGAAACAGAAAGCCTTTAGAAAGCGGGGCAAAATAAAAACCTACGATTGAAAGGCCAGGCCTCCTGCCTGGGACCCTCTGATCCTACTCCTGGTCGACGACAAGCTCGTAGTAGTATCCACCCTCGGGGTAGTAGTAGCGATCGTCGCGGGGCAGCTGTCTCAGGGGGCTCCGTCATCTAGTCATGCAAACTGATATGGGAGAAAAAGAAAGCAAAGCAACGTGAGTACTCCGAAGTACTCAGCAAGCAAGGATCTACACTACATATGCAACATTTTCAAAGGGAACTGTATATGTGGACTGGGCTGCAGAAATGCCAGAATAAAAGAAAGGCCTATTCCTATCGAAGACTAGCATCTTCAGAGGTCTTGCAGCAATAGAAGAGAGTAGAACAGTACATAATATGTAGCAGTAAATATCAACCTCACCCAGAGATCCTTTCTCGACTCCCTGCGAGAAGCAATCCCAGAGCCATACAGTCGTCAACCTCGTCCTGAGATCCCTTCTCGACTCCCTGCGAGAACAATCCCAGAGCCATAATATCCAGTATCCAGTTCTAATTGTATCAATCGGATACAACTCCGAGTGTCCTTACCATAGGATCGGCTATCGATAGAAGTTTTCTTCCCTGCAGGGGTGCACCAACTTACCCACACGCTCGATTAACTCCGGCCGGACACACTTTCCTGGGTCATGCCCGCCTCGGCCATGATACGAACTACACACCTACCTACAGCTCAGCAGAGAGGTCCCCGCCGGTCTACATCCTAAGCGCTCAGGGGTCTTGGGCCATCGCCCTGTGCACTCCGGGTCGTTGCGAGCAGGTGAAGCCAGGCACCCGGAGGGTCCGGTCGTCCCGGCGCAAGGCTAACTAGACATCTGACAGCTTTCGGCGGATGCTACGATGCAGACGCCCATACTATGCCCACGTGATGGTTGGTGCTATCAGGCCTGAGCCTGCTCGATCAAATATCCAAATCGTTAGTGGACTAGGGGCTTGCGGTAACGAGCGAGACTCACGAAAGATGTCCCCCGTTGCCCCATCTCGAGGACTTCGACAAGGGCCATGAATGCCCGGCCACGCCTCGTATTCACACTCGGGCACCACACAGGCAACCCGTCTTCACAACACTCGCCTCTCAGGCGCACGCGGGTACCCCTCAGGGCGACCCACCTATCCAAGTAAACATGTAAAGTCCAAGTATCAGTGTGTCCAAACATCAGAATCCGAGGTATCACCCTCGTTGAATTCCCACTCGATGTATCCGTCAAGGTGAACTCGGAGGAATCACCCTCGATGGGTTCACACTTGATGTGTTGCACGACACGTCGTTACCGGAAGTGGTGAAGAGGAATCACCCTCGTGACCACGACCAATAGCTACTCTACAAGTTAACATCAGAAGTGCTACAAGAGGTTTCACCCTCGGCACTCTATAGTAACGCTGCAGTGTCGTTACAACTAAGGGGGGCTGATGTGCGGTGTCGGGGCCTGGTCTTCAATCCCGTTGATCGGGTCTTCGGATAATCCAGCGGGCAGTCGGGAAATGGGGGTCACTGATCGGTCTCTACCCAGCCTAAACTAAGCAGTTTAGGAATGCAGGTAATTATCAACAACAGGTTACAATAAACAGGCATGCATCAGAATAGGGTAAGCGTAGCAGCAGCAATTCTAATGCAAGCATGAGAAAATAGAATGGGCGATATCGGGATGATCAAAGGGGGGCTTGCCTGGTTGCTCGGCGGCAAGACAAGGTTGTCAATGGTGTCTTCGGGCTCCGAGCTGCGTCGGTCTCGGGGAACTGCGTCGGGGTCTAACGAGAGAAAGAGGGGAGGAAACTATATAAATACACAGTAACATGAGCAACACAATGTACAACATGACAATATGCAGTGCCGGGTGTGTCCTAACGTATGGTTGCACGTCACCGAGCAAGGAGGAATCCATCCGAGAATGTTTTCCCGGTTCCGGACATTTGTCAGACAGATGACCGGAGGGGAACGGTTCCATGTTCGAATAGCTAGGACGTGTGACGGATGAAAGGACCACGTATTCGGATCCGTCTCGAAATTCTGAGCATTTTTCTTATAAATTATTTTCATCGCAGTTACGGATTATTTTATATGAATTTCTAAAGTTTTTATTAATTTCTGGAATTCTGGATTTAATTAAATCAACATTATCCGAAACAGAGTATGCTCACATCATCAGATACGTCAGCATGACATCAGCAGTCAACAGTGCAGTTGACTGGGTCAACCCGGACGTGTGGCCCACCTGTCATACTCTGCCTAATTAATTAGGGTTTAGTTAACTTAATGACTGTTTAATTAACTAACTATTAATTAATTTAACCTAACCAGAGTTAATTAACTTAATTATTTCACTAATTAACATTGATTATTTATTTATTTTAATTTCGTTCAGGGGCTGCCCTCTGGTCAGTGGCCCAGAGGCTAGCTAGGCGTCCGCTGCGCGCCCCTTGGGGGGGGGGGCGGACAAGTCGGGCGACCACGGGCACGGGAGAACGGGTGCGCGGGCGTGGCGAGGTGGCTCGCCGGAGCGCGGCCACGGCGAGCGCGGCACCAGCGGCGGTGGCCGAGCTGTAGCAGCGCAGCGCAGCAAAAGCAGCCGGAGCAGCGGCGAGTGAGCACGTGCGCAGCGCGGCGCGGTGGCGGGCGAGGCACGAGCGTGCCGGGGTGACGCGTGCAGCTGGAGCGCGGCGCGGCGCGGGCAGCGGCGGTGTGAGCGGTTCAGGCGGCGGCGACCGAGAGGGACAGAGGCGGGCGAGCTCACAGGCGTGCAGGGATCGCCCGAGGCTCGGGAAGCCGTCGGACAGGGGGACGAAGACGGGGCGCCGTCGGGGACGGCGTGGTCGCCAGAGCGGCGTGGCCGGCCGGCGGGGACGCGGGGGCCGCCGGGGTCGGCTCGATCCAGATCGAGCGAAGGGAGAGTGCGAGGGGGGGGGGAGTGGGGATCGGGTTACGGTTTGCGGTGGCTGCGGGGTTATGGGGAAGCGGGGTGGGCCGGCCTGGTGGTCCAGCTGGGCCACGGCCCAGTTGGTCCGGGGGGGGGGGGCTTCTCTTTTTTTTTACTTCCTTTTTCTTATTTCTTTTCTCACATTTTCCTGTTATGCAAATAGTTTGGCACCAAATGAATTTTGGTAAATATTGACCTGGTCCATAATTAGCAGTACAATGTACCCTACCACCAAAAACTAGTTTGGGCAAAACATCATTTCATATTTGACTTAGATTAATTAAAAGGTTATTAAATATTATTTTCAGCCACTGTTAGAGGAGGTTTGGGTTACCTAAATAATTCATTCAATGTTGGTTACAATTTTAGAATGGTCTCTGGAATATTAGTCATTTAATGAACATTTTAGTTTTTGATTTGAACAACTTTTATTTTCACTTTTAGTTTGAATTTCCATTCTAATTTGAATTTGAAATCAGATATGGTGCTAATGATGATTAAGCATTGTTAATCAGGATGACATGGCATTATCAAAGGGGGATTACTGTAACTAACCTCTGGGGGTGTTACAATCTTCAGCGGTCTTGCAGCAATAGAAGAGAGCAGAACAGATCAATATAATGTAGTAGTATCAATAAGTCTCATCCTCACCCAGAGATCCTTTCTCGACTCCCTGCGAGAAAGCAATCCCAGAGCCATACATTCATCAACCTCGTCCGAAGATCCCTTCTCGACTCCCTGCGAGAAGCAATCCCAGAGCCATAGTATCCAATGCTAGTTGTATCGATCGGGATACAACTCCGAGTGTCCGTTACCAAGGATCCAGCTATGCATAGATTAGTTCTTCCCTGCAGGGGTGCACCAACTTACCCACCACGCTCGCTTAACTCCGGCCGGACACACTTTTCCGGGCCATCCCGACCTCGGCTAAACGACACACCGCAGCCCTACCTAGAGCTCAGCAGAGAGGTCCCCGTCGGTCTACATCCTAAGCGCTCAGAGGTCTTGGGCCATCGCCCTGTGCACTCCGAGTCGTTGCGTGCAGGGGGAAGCCAGGCACCAGGAGGGCGCCGGTCCATCCCGGCCGCAATGCTGAACTGGACGTCTGACAGAGCTTTCGGCTGATGCATACGATGCAGAGTGCCCATAACTTTTCCCACGTGATGGTTAGTGCTATCGGGCCAAAGGCCCACTCAAATCAAATATCAAAACCGTTAGTACCTTGGGGCTGCGGTAACGAGCAGAGACTCACGAAAGATGTGACCCCGTTGCCCCGTCTCGGGGACTTGCGGCAAGGGCCAAGAATGCCCGGCCACGCCTCGTATTCATCACTCGGGCACCATACAGGCAACCCGTCTTCACATCACACGCGGGTACCCCTCAGGGTCGACCCGCCTTTCCAAGTAATAATAGTACAGTTCAAATATCCGTGTGTCCATAACATCATAGAAATCCGAGGTATCACCCTCGTTGGATTCCTACTCGATGTATCCGTCAAGGTGAACTCGGAGGAATCACCCTCGATGGGTTCACACTTGATGAGTTGCACGACAGCGTCGTTATCGGAAGTGGGGAAGGAGGAATCACCCTCGATGTCCAAGATCGAATAGCTACTCTACAGAGTTAACATCAAAAGTGCTACAAGAGCTTTCACCCTCGGCACTCGATAGTAATGCTGCAGTGTCATTACAACTAAGGGGGGGCGATGTGCGGTGCCAGGGCCTGGTCTTCAATCCCGTTGATCGGGTCTTCTGATAATCCAGCGGGGCAGTCTGGATAAGTGGGGTCACTGATAGGTCTCTACCCAGCCTATACTAAGCAGTTTAGGGTAAGCAGGTAAGGTATCAATAGCAGGTTACAATAAACAGGCTATGCATCATAATAGGTAAGGCAGTAGCAGCAGCAATTCTAATGCAAGCATGAGAGAAAGAATTGGCGATATCGGGATGATCAAAGGGGGGCTTGCCTGGTTGCTCTGGCAAAGGCAAGGTCGTCAATGGTGTCGTAGGGCTGCGGAGCTGCGTCGGTACCGGGAACTGCGTCGGGGTCTAACGAGAGAGAAGAGGGGGAGGAAACAGTATAAATACACAGCAAACATGGGTAACACAATGTACGACATGACAATAAGCAGTGCCGTGTGTGCCCTAACGTATGGTTGCACGACACCGAGGAAGGGGGAATCCACCCGGGAATGTTTTCCCGGTTCCGGACATATGTCAGACAGATGACCGGAGGGGAATGGTTCCATGTTCGGATAGCTAGGGACGTGTGGCGGGCGAACAGACCGCGTATTCGAATTTGTCTCGTCGTTCTGAGCAACTTTCATGTACAAAGTTTTTCGATCTGATCTACGGATTATTTTATATGATTTTTCAAAGTTTTATTGATTTTCTGGAATTTATTTAATTATTTAAATTTGAATTATCCAAAACAGTGTATGCTGATGTCATCATGATGTCAGCAGTCAACAGGGCGTTGACTGGGTCAAACTGACGTGTGGGTCCCACCTGTCATTCTCTGTTTAGGTTAATTAGGGTTTAGTTAATCTAATTACAGTTTAATTAAACTAACTAATTAATTAGATTAACTTAATCAGAGTTAATTAACTTAATTAATTCACTAATTAATTAATTAATTTTTATTTTTATCTTTTATTTTAAAACGTTCTGGCTGGGCCCACCTGTCATAGACACAGGGAGGGTGGGGCCCAGCGGTCAGTGGCCCGGGAGGCCAAACAGGCGCGGGCGCGCGCGTACCAGGCGTGGGCGCCCGATGGGCGCGGCGTCGTCCGAACGGGCGAGCCGGCGAGGCGCGGCAGGGGCCGAAGGAGGGGGCGCGGCCAGGGACTGTGCCAAGCCCTGGGACGTGCACCGGAGGCGGGCGCGTGGTTGCGCGAGGCGAGCAGGGGGGCTGCGCGGACGCAACGGGAGCGGAGGCGCTAGCGCGTGTGCAGAGGGCGTGGCCAAGGCGCGCAGAGGGGGCAGCGGGAGCGCGGCGACCGCGGGCGGGAGCACAGCGGGGGCGGTGCACGCGGCGACCCGGGGAGAGAAGGGGAAGGCGGGCGGCGTGCTCACGGGCGTTTGCAGGGGCACAGGGGGCGGCGAGGCTCGACGGAGTCCGGTGGTGGAGCCGGTCGGGGAAGGAGAGGCGGGGCGGGGCGGTACGGCGCGGCAGGGCGGCTCCGGGGCGAGGTGCGGCGGCGGCGGGGCCGGGCGACGGGCGGCGTCGGGGACCGAAGGCGACGGGGTCGGGGCCGCGGCGGCAACGAGCGGTGAGCGGCGAGGCGCCGGGGGCACCGATTGCCTGCCCCCGATCCAGATCGGGGAGGGGGGGGGAAGCAGGGGGGAGTGGGGGGTGAGTGGTGGGGAGTGGGAGGTTAGGGTTTGCGGGATGGACCGAGGGGGGATGTTGGCTGGGCGTCGGTGCTGGCCGGCCTGGTTGGCTGGCCGGTGGGAGTGGGCCGAGGCCCAAGGGGAGTCAGGGGGTCTTTCTCCTTTTTTTTAGTTTTACCTTTTAATCTTTTCTTTTTCTAATTACTTTTCATATTATTTTAGTTTTATAAAATTATAATTCCAGCACCTAAATTAGTATCATTAAGATAGGCCACTGCCAAACCTGGTTTGGACCCAAAATAAGTTAGTTAAATATTTTATAATTTAAAAAGCAATTAAATTGTTATCTTAGCCACTCTTTTTATTTAGTTTAGGGCATTTAAACACTTTGCAAAAATGTTGGTTCACCACCAATATTAAGAAGTGAATATTTGTCACATGACCGACATTTTAGTTTTCATGTTTGTGAACTTTTGGATTTCACTTAGTATTTAAATTAGAATTTGACCGGAATTTGAAATGAGAAAGAAGTAAAGATGATCATGCACTGTTTAGCAAAAACAATTAGCTTAACCCCAGGGGTTACTGTAGCTCATCAGTACAGGGGTGTTACAACTCTCCTCCTCTAAAAGAAAATCTCGTCCCGAGAATTAAGAGGTAGAAGGGAAAAGATCGGGGTATTCCGCGCGAAGATTATCCTCGCGTTCCCAAGTGGCTTCATCTTCAGTATGATTTGACCATTGCACTTTGAGGAACTTGGTAACCTTCTGACGGGTCCGACTTTCAGCTTCATCGAGAATGCGGATCGGGTGCTCCTTATAAGATAGATCATCTTGCAATTCGAGCATCTCGCGATCCACTGCTCTGTGCGGAGATTCCTAGAAGCAACGACGAAGTTGCGACACATGGAAGACGTCATGGATATGAGAGAATTGCGGCGGCAATTCCAATTTATACGCCACTTAACCATGTCTTGCAATTATGCAGAAAGGACCAATGTAGCGGGGAGCTAACTTGCCCTTGATTCCGAAACGGTGAGTGCCTTTCATAGGAGTAACTCGCAGATAAGCTTGATCACCAGGTTGATAGGTCAAACCCCATCATTTGCGATCATAGTTGCTCTTCTGGCGGTCCTGAGCCGCCTTGAGATTTTCTTGAACGATACGGACTTGTTCTTTGGCGTGTTGAATAATATCCAGACCCACAAGCGGTCGTTCCCCAGTTTCTGACCAATTTAGAGGGGTTCGACACTTATGTCCATAGAGTACTTCGAAGGGGGCCATTTTCAAGCTGGCTTGATAGCTGTTGTTATAAGAGAACTCAGCATACAGGAGAGATTCTTCCCACTTCTTGCCGAAAGAAATAACACAAGCCCGAAGCATGTCTTCAAGCACTTGATTAACTCGCTCGACTTGGCCTTGGGATTGGGGATGATAAGCTGAACTCCAGGTAATATGAGTTCCCATAGCTTCCTGGAAACTTTCCTAGAACTTTGAAGTGAAAAGGCCGCCACGGTCCGAACTGATCTCCTTCGGAATACCGTGTAGTGAAACAATTCTGGAGATATACAACTCTGCTAACTGACTAGCAGTGATAGTTTCCTTGACAGGCAGAAAGTGTGCAACTTTAGAGAGTTGGTCGACGACGGCAAGAATAGCATCATGACCCTTCTGTGACCTGGGAAGTCCTGTAATGAAATCCATCTGAACCTTATCCCATTTCCATAAAGGAATAGGTAACGGTTGCAGAATTCCAGCAGGCTTCTGATGTTCTGCTTTAACGCGACGACACACATCACATTCAACAACATATCGAGCAATATCCTGCTTCATTTTAGACCACCAGTACCTTTGACGGAGATCACGATACATCTTGGTGCTACCCGGATGAATAGACAACGGGGTATCGTGTGCCTCCTTCATGACTTTGTCAGTCATAAGCTTGAAGCGAGGTACGACAATGCGGTCTCTGAAATACAAGGTTCCATCTTCAGACAGCGAGAAATCCCTGTAATTTTCAAGGTGAAGATTTTTCTTCATCAGGTCAACTTCAGCATCTTTAGCTTGCGCAATCTTAACAGCTTTCTCAAGATCTGGTTATATCACAAGGTTATTAAGAGAACCCTGTCGAACAATACGCAGATTCAGCTTGCGCAGTTCTTCAAAAAGACGAGGTTGAGCTCGCCTAACCATGAGGTTGTCGCAATAGGACTTGCGGCTTAAGGCATCAGCCATCACGTTAGCCTTGCCAGGGGTATAGGAAATACCCAAATCATAGTCCGCTATGGCCTCCATCCATCTTTGCTGACGGAGGTTTAGAGATGGCTGAGTGAACAAGTACTTCAAACTTTTATGATCCGTGTATATCTCGCAATGATTACTGAGAAGATAATGTCGCCACAACTGCAGTGAATAGATGACAGCAGCTAGTTCTAGATCATGTACCGGATAATTCTCTTCATGTGGGCGCAACTGACGAGAGCCATAGGCAATCACTTTACACTCTTGCATAAGGACACAGCCTAGTCCTTCACGGGATGCGTCACAATAGATCACAAAATCTTTGCGGGAATCCGGAGGAGCAAGTACTGGGGCAGATGTTAGCTTGTCTTTGAGTGTTTGAAAACTTTCCTGACATTTTTCTGTCCATTCAAACTTAACGCCCTTGTGAAGCAGATCAGTCAAAGGCTTAGCAATCTTTGAAAAATTCTCGACAAAATGACGGCAATAACTTGCAAGGCCGAGAAAACTTCTGACTTGCTTGACGTTCTTCGGAGGAGTCCAGTCAAGAATAGCCTGAACTCGTTCCGGGTTAACAGCAATTCCATCCTTGGAAATCACATGACCAAGGCAAGTTACTTCAGAAAGCCAAAATTCACATTTGGAATACTTGGCATACAACTGGTGTTGTCTGAGTCTTTCCAATACAAGACGGAGGTGTTCGGCATGTTCTTCTTTATTCTTTGAATAAACCAGAATATCATCTAGATAAACCATGATGAACCTGTTGAGGTAATCCATGAAAATGTAATTCATCAGACAGGAGAAAGTTGCTGGAGCATTGGTTAAGCCGAAGGACATGACCGTGTACTCATAGGAGCCATAGCGAGTAACAAAAGCAGTCTTCGGAATATCCTCTTCACGAACACGGATCTGATGGTAACCCAACCTCAAACCAAGTTTAGAGAATACCGATGATCCAGCAAGTTGATCATACAAATCATTGATCCGAGGAAGCGGATATTTGTTCTGAATTGTTGCTTGGTTAATGGGCCGATAATCCTAAACCAATTGGTTAGTTCCATCCTTCTTCTTAACGAAGAGTGAAGGTGCTCCCCAAGCAGAGGAACTGGGGCGGATGAAACCCTTCTTAAGTGACGTGTCGATTTCCTCCTTAAGTTCAAGAAGGTGGTGCGGAGGCATCTTATAAGGACGCTTCGCAATAGGAGTTGTGCCAGGTTTCAAGTCGATGACAAACTCGACAGCTCTAGCAGGGGGTATTCCTGGAAGTTCTTCTGGAAATACATCTTGAAAATCATGAACAACTAGAACGTTCTTGATGCCTTCAAGAGGTGAAGCATTCAATGCATTCAGAACATAAATCTGGCTCTCAGCATCCTGAGCTATTCGGGCTGAGTATTTGACTGCCTGGCCAGAAGGGTGAGTGAGCTGGACTGTCTTAGTAGCGCAATCAATCAAAGCATTATGGGCTGTCAACCAGTCCATACCGAGAATGATGTCTATGTCGGAAGGTCCAAGAGCGATAAGGGAAGCAGAGAACATCAACCCTTCAATTTTGATCTGATTGTTGTGACTTACCATCTTGGTTTGCCACCTGGAATGGGGAGTGATAATCTCTAATGGTGTGGGCAATAACTCTAGAGGTAGCTCATGCCGCTGGGCAAATTGTTGTGACACAAAGGAATGTGATGCCCCGGAATCAAAGAGAACAGAAGCTGCAACTGAATTAACTAACAGAGTTCCCATCACGATTTTAGGAGACTCACGAGCTTTTCCCATTTTGACGTGAGTAACCTGGCCTCGGTCCATAGCAGACATCCTGGCTTTACGATTTCTGCAACGATGGGTTCGATGGCCCTTCGTACGATGATCAGGAGGACGTGGTGCATCCTGAGGAGAAGCCATAACATTAGGCGGTCCATCATGAACCGTTAGCTGTCTCGGCGGTGAAGGCAAACGTGGTGCAACATATGACGGCCTGGGTGTTGGAGCAGGTCGGTGGTAAACATTGTGCGGAATCCACACTCGACATTTCTGAACAGGCTGACCCGAGGATGGGCCAACGTCATGAGTGCGCTTGAGCGACTCCTGGTACTTAGTCAGAGCCGTTTCAACTTGGAAAGATTGGCTGACAAGCGTTGCGAAGTCTATGCAATCATGGACAGCTAGTGCAAGGTTTATATCAGTACGCAGTCCTTCACGGAATTTCTCCAGCTTGCGTGCGTTAGTGCAGATGTCATCTTCAGCATAGCGGGATAATTCGAGAAATTTCCTCTGATATTCATCCACAGTCATTTTACCCTGAGAGAGTTTGCGGAACTCCTGCTTCTTCTGGTCCATCAGACCTTGAGGAATGTACCGTGCATGAAAGGCTGACTGAAATTGCTGCCAAGTGGTTACAGTTTCAGCAGGTAACATACTCTTGTGGCTTTCCCACCATTGAGCAGCTGGACCCTTTAAGTGGAATGTCGCAAAGGTGACGTAACTGTCAGGGGCAACATTAGCTGACTCCATCTCAAACAGGATGTCATGAAGCCAATAATCAGCATCCATAGGATTTGTGGAGTTGCGGAAAACAGATGGATTGAGGCGAACAAATTCTGGCAGTGAGATCGGTCCAGGCTCCTGACGAGCCTCGTTGCGTTCCAAACGTCTTACCAGACTCTCGTTGAGCTGACGGTTCAATTCAAACTGCTGCATCATTGCGGCAATATAGGGTGGAGGTGGAGGATCGTCAGCCATCCTGCCAATTCAACAGGGGGCAGTTTAGCAAGTAAAACTGCAGGTGTATGAAGTTATTCATGAAGTAACACGCACAACAGAAGGAAGTGCAATAGATACTTCATCATATTCGCACCAGACATTCAAAGCCACACATAGCCTCGGTTACAATCCGGCATTACGATAGTTGAAAGGGAAGGGCTAGACATCTAGGCGACGCGCAGGCACGCGGCAAGGAAGTACACAACGATACATAGCAAAGGCTACATCAACGTCGGAGAAAACTGCTGGGGCGAGGAACCTGCAAGTGGCAACACAGGGTGCCCTCGATAAAAGGATCCTGCAAGCAGAACCTGGCCCACAATCTTGAAGGAAGGGGGAAAATTTCAGAACACCGGGCGGATGTGATCGCGAGAACCTAATGTTGGAGTTAGTAAAATTTTAACCCGAATAGAAGAGAGATCAGAGTCCCAGAGTAAAGGTCGAGGAGTAAAAGATCCTAATACCACCCATTGGCGACGTGGGCCCGTAAGCCACACAGCCAAGTTAGTAAAATAGTTTTTGGACACTAGACCCAATTTCGGCCAACGAATTAGAAAGGGGGGTTCCTACAGGCAGTCGGCTCTGATACCAACTTGTGACGCCCCCGGCTCAATCATGCACTAATCATACACGCAAATGCACATGATCAAGCCTAAGGACTCACGGGAAGATATCACAACACAACTCTAAAACATAAATAAAGTCATACAAGCTTTATATTACAAGCCAGGGGCCTCGAGGGCTCGAATACATAAGCTTGCGTACAAGCGTCAGCGGAAGCATCAGATATCTGAGTACAGATATTAAAAGAGAAACGAAAAGGCCTTTAGAAAGGCGGGACAAAAATAAAACACTACGATCAAAAAGGCGCAAGCCTCCTGCCTGGGACCCTCTGATCCTACTCCTGGTCGTCAGCCAACTCGTAGTAGTATCCACCCTCGGGGTAGTAGTAGCGATCGTCGGCGGGGTTAGATGTCTCAGTGGCTCCGTCATCTAGTCACGACAAACCGATATGGGGGAAAAGAAAGCAAAGCAACCGTGAGTACTCAGAAGTACTCAGCAAGCAAGGATCTACACTACATATGCAACATTATCAAGGGAAGGCTGTATATGTGGACTGGGCTGCAGAAAAGCCAGAATAGAGAGGAAAGCCTAGTCCTATCGAAGACTAGCATCTTCAGCGGTCTTGCAGCAATAGAAGAGAGCAGAACAGATCAATATAATGTAGCAGTATCAATAAGTCTCATCCTCACCCAGAGATCCTTTCTCGACTCCCTGCGAGAAAGCAATCCCAGAGCCATACATTCATCAACCTCGTCCGGAGATCCCTTCTCGACTCCCTGCGAGAAGCAATCCTAGAGCCATAGTATCCAATGCTAGTTGTATCGATCGGGATACAACTCCGAGTGTCCGTTACCGAGGATCCGTCTATGCATAGATTAGTTCTTCCCTGCAGGGGTGCACCAACTTACCCACCACGCTCGCTTAACTACGGCCGGACAGACTTTTCTGGGCCATGCCCGACCTCGGCCAAACGACACACCGCAGACCTACCTAGAGCTCACCAGAGAGGTCCCCGTCGGTCTACATCCTAAGCGCTCAGAGGTCTTGGGCCATCGCCCTGTGCACTCCGAGTCATTGCGTGCAGGGGGAAGCCAGGCACCAGGGGGGCGCCGGTCCGTCCCGACCGCAATGCTGAACTGGACGTCTGATAGAGCCTGTGGCTGATGCATAAGATGCAGAGTGCCCATAACTTTTCCCACGTGATGGTTAGTGCTATCGGGCCAAAGGCCCACTCGAATCAAATATCCAAACCGTTAGTACCTTGGGGCTGCGGTAACGAGCAGAGACTCACGAAAGATGTGACCCCATCGCCCCGTCTCGAGGACTTGCGGTAAGGGCCAAGAATGCCCGGCCACGCCTAGTATTCATCACTCGGGCACCATACAGGCAACCCGTCTTCACATCACACGCGGGTACCCCTCAGGGTCGACCCGCCTTTCCAAGTAATAATAGTACAGTTCAAATATCCGTGTGTCCATAACATCAGGGAAATCCGAGGTATCACCCTCGTTGGATTCCTACTTGATGTATCCATCAAGGTGAACTCGGAGGAATCACCCTCGATGGGTTCACACTTGATGAGTTGCACGACAGCGTCGTTATCGGAAGTGGGGAAGGAGGAATCACCCTTGATGACCACGACTGAATAGCTACTCTACAGAGTTAACATCAGAAGTGCTACAAGAGGTTTCACCTTCTTCACTCGATAGTAACGCTGCAGTGTCGTTACAACTAAGGGGGGGCGATGTGCGGTGCCGGGGCCTGGTCTTCAATCTCGTTGATCGGGTCTTCTGATAATCCAGCGGGGCAGTCGGGATAAGTGGGGTCATTGATAGGTCTCTACCCACCCTATACTAAGCAGTTTTGGGTAAGCAGGTAAGGTATCAATAGCAGGTTACAATAAACAGGCTATGCATCATAATAGGTAAGGCAGTAGTAGCAGCAATTCTAATGCAAGCATGAGAGAAAGAATAGGCGATATCCGGATGATCAAAGGGGGGGCTTGCCTGGTTGCTCTGGCAAAGGCAAGGTCGTCAATGGTGTCGTCAGGCTCCGGAGCTACGTCGGTACCGGGAACTGCGTCGGGGTCTAACGAGAGAGAAGAGGGGGAGGAAACAGTATAAATACACAACAAACATGGGTAACACAATGTACGACATGACAATAAGCAGTGTCGGGTGTGCCCTAACGTATGGTTGCACGACACCGAGGAAGGGGGAATCCATCCGGGAATGTTTTCCCGGTTCCGGACATATGTCAGACAGATGACCGGAGGGGAACGGTTCCATGTTTGGATAGCTAGGGACGTGTGGCGGGTGAACAGACTGCGTATTCGAATTCGTCTCGTCGTTCTGAGCAACTTTCATGTACAAAGTTTTTCGATCTGATCTACGGATTATTTTATATGATTTTTCAAAGTTTTATTGATTTTCTGGAATTTATTTAATTATTTAAATTCGAATTATCCAAAACAGTGTATGCTGACATCATCATGCCGTCAGCATGATGTCAGCAGTCAACATGGCGTTGACTGGGTCAAACTGACGTGTGGGTCCCACCTATCATTCTCTGTTTAGGTTAATTAGGGTTTAGTTAATCTAATTATAGATTAATTAAACTAACTAATTAGTTAGATTAACTTAATCAGAGGTAATTAATTTAATTAATTCACTAATTAATTAATTAATTAATTATTTTATTAATTCATTTTTATTTTTATCTTTTATTTTAAAACGTTCTGGCTGGGCCCACCTTTCATAGACACAGGGAGGGGTGGGGCCCAGCGGTCAGTGGCCCGGGAGGCCAAACGGGCGCGGGCACGCTTACCGGGCATGGGCGCCCGACGGGCGCGGCGTCGCCCGAACGGGCGAGCCGGCGAGGCGCGGCAGGGGCCGGAGGAGGGGGCGCGGCCAGGGGCGGTGTCGAGCCCTGGGACGTGCGCCGGAGGCGGGCACGTGGTTGCGCGAGGCGAGCAGGGGGCTGCGCGGACGCAATGGGAGCGGGCGGCGCTAGCGCGCGTGCATAGGGCACGGCCAAGGCGCGCAGAGGGGGCAGCGGGAGCGCGGCGACCGCGGGCGCGAGCGCAGCAGGGGCGGTGCACGCGACGACCCGGGGAGAGAAGGGGAAGGCGGGCGGCGTGCTCACGGGCGTTTGCAGGGGCACAGGGGGCGGCGAGGCTCGACGGAGTCCGGTGGTGGAGCCGGTCGGGGAAGGAGAGGCGGGCGGGGCGGTACGGTGCGGCAGGGCGGCTCCGGGGCGAGGTGCGACGGCGGCGGGGCCGGGCGACGGGCAGCGTCGGGGACCGAAGGCGACACGGTCGGGGCAGCGGCGGCAACGAGCGGTGAGCGGCGAGGCGCCGGGGGCACCGGTTGCCTGCCCCCGATCCAGATCGGGGAGGGGGGAAAGCAGGGGGAGTGGGGGGCGAGTGGGGAGGGGGGCGTGGGAGGTTAGGGTTTGCGGGATGGACCGAGGGAGGGGATGTAGGCTGGGCGTCGGTGCGGGCCGGCCTGGTTGGCTGGCCGGTGGGAGTGGGCCGAGGCCCAAGGGGAGTCAGGGGGTCTTTCTCCTTTCTTTTTTTTAGTTTTACCTTTTAATCTTTTCTGTTTCTAATTACTTTTCATATTATTTTAGTTTTATAAAAATATAATTCCAGCACCTAAATTAGTATCATTAAGATAGGCCACTGCCAAACCTGGTTTGGACCCAAAATAAGTTAGTTAAATATTTTGTAATTTAAAAAGCAATTAAATTGTTATCTTAGCCACTGTTTTTATTTAGTTTTGGGCATTTAAACACTTTGCAAAAATGTTGGTTCACCACCAATATTAAGAAGTGAATATTTGTCATAGGACCAACATTTTAGTTTTCATGTTTGTGAACTTTTGGATTTCACTTAGTATTTAAATTAGAATTTGACCGGAATTTGAAATGACAAAGAAGTAAAGATGATCATGCACTGTTTAGCAAAAACAATTAGCTTAACCCCAGGGGTTACTGTAGCTCATCAGTACAGGGGTGTTACAATCTTCACCTCGACCGGAACTACAATTAGCTACCCCTCAACCTACTGCACCTACTAAAAATAATGGTTATGAAATTCCTTCGGGTATGATAGAACAACTGCTAGCTAATCCGTATGCAGGAGATGGAACTGAACATCCTGATATGCACTTGATATATGTGGATCAAATTTGTGGATTATTTAAGCTTGCATGTTTATCCGGAGATGAAGATAAGAAGAAGGTTTTACCTTTATCTTTGAAGGGACAAGCATTGACATGGTATAGGCTATGCGATGATATTGGATCTTGGAACTGGAATCGATTGAAATTGGAATTTCACCAAAAAAATTATCCTATGCATCTAGTTCATCGTGATCAGAATTATATATATAATTTTTGGCCTTGTGAAGGAGAAAGTATCGCTCTATCTTGGGGGTGGCTTAAGTCAATGTTATATCCATGCCCCAATCATGAGCTCTCTAGAGAAATTATCATTCAGAATTTTTATGCTCGGCTTTCTCGTGCTGATCAATCCATGCTCGATAGTTCTTGTACTGATTCTTTTATGAAGAAGACTATTGAATTCAGGTGGGATCTTTTAGAAAGAATTAAATGCAACTCTAAAGATTGGGAACTCGACGAAGGTAAAGAGTCAGGTATTAAGCTCGAATTTGATTGTGTTGAATCTTTTATGAATACCGATTCTTTTCACAAGTTTAGCACTAAATATGGACTTGACTCTGAGATAGTAGCCTCTTTTTGTGAATCATTTGCTACTCATGTTGATCTCCCCAAAGAGAAGTGGTTTAAATATCACCCCCCTATCAAAGAAGAAATTAAAGAACCCGACATAGTTAAAGATGAAACTATTATTTACAATGTTGATCCAGTTGTGCCTACTGCTTATATTGAAAAACCACCTTTCCCTGTTAGGATAAAGGAACATGCTAAGGTTTCAACTGTGGTTCGCAAAAGTAATATTAGAGCACCTAAACCTGCTGAACAAATTAAAGTAGAACCTAGTGTTGCTATGGTTAAAGATCTCCTAGTAGAAAATATTAACGGGCATGTTATTTACTTCTGTGGTGAAGCTGCTAGAATCGCCAAACCTGATGAAAAAGATAAACATAGACCTGTTGTTGGCATGCCAGTTGTCTCAGTTAAAATAGGAGATCATTGTTATCATGGTTTATGTGACTTAGGTGTTAGCGTGAGTGCTATTCCTTTTACCTTATACCAAGAAATTATGAATGACATAGCACCCGCTGAAATAGAAGACATAGATGTCACTATTAAACTTGCTAATAGAGACACCATCACACCACTTGGGATTGTTAGAGATGTTGAAGTCTTGTGTGGGAAAATAAAATACCCTACTGATTTTCTAGTTCTTGGTTCCCCACAAGATGACTTCTGTCCCATTATCTTTGGTAGACCTTTCTTGAACACTGTCGATGCTACTATAGATTGTCATAAACAAACTGTCAGTGTTAGCTTTGGTGATGAGTCTCATGAATTTAATTTTTCCAAGTTTAATAGACAACCTCATAAGAAAGAATTACCTAGTAAGGATGAAATAATTGGTCTTGCTTCTATTGTCGTGCCTCCTACTGATCCACTAGAACAATATTTGCTAGACCATGAAAATGATATGCATATGCATGAAAGAAATGAGATAGATAAAATTTTCTTTGAACAACGACCCCTGCTCAAACACAATTTGCCTCTTGAAACCCTAGGAGGTCCTCCTCCACCTAAAGGTGATCCCGTGTTTGAATTAAAACAATTGCCTGACACTTTGAAATATGCTTATCTCGATGAGAAAAAGATATATCCTATTATTATTAGTGCTAACCTTTCAGAACATGAAGAAGAAAGATTATAAAAAATTCTGAAGAAGCACCGTGCTGCTATTGGATATACTCTTGATGATCTTAAGGGCATTAGTCCCACTCTCTGTTAGCACAAGATTAATATGGAACCTGATGCTAAACCCGTTGTTGATCATCAATGACGTTTGAATCCTAAGATGAAAGAAGTGGTAAGAACTGAAATATTAAAGCTTCTAGAAGCAGGTATAATCTATCCCATAGCTGATAGTAGATGGGTAAGCCCCGTTCATTGTGTCCCAAAGAAGGGAGGCATTACTATTGTTCCTAATGATAAAAATGAACTTATTCTACAAAGAATTGTTACTGGTTATAGAATGGTAATTAATTTTAGAAAATTAAATAAAGCAACTAGAAAAGATCATTACCCTTTGCCTTTTATTGATCAAATGTTGGAGAGACTATCTAAGCACACACACTTTTGTTTTCTTGATGGATATTCTGGTTTTTCTCAAATACCTGTTTCACAACCTAATCAAGAGAAAACCAGCTTTACCCGCCCATTTGGAACTTATGCTTATAGACGTTTGCCTTTTGGTTTATGCAATGCACCTGCTACTTTTCAAAGATGTATGACTGCTATATTCTCTGATTTTTTTGAAAAGATTGTTGAGGTTTTCATGGATGATTTTTCTGTTTGTGGAACTTCTTTCGATGATTACTTAAGTAACCTTGATCGAGTTTTGCAGAGATGTGAGCAAACTAATCTTGTCTTGAATTGGGAGAAGTGCCACTTTATGGTTAATGAAGGTATTGTCTTGGGGCATAAAATTAATGAACGAGGTATTGAGGTGGACCAAGCTAAAGTTGATGCAATTGAGAAAATACCATGTCCTAAAGATATTAAAGGTATTCGTAGTTTCCTTGGTCATGCTTGTTTCTATAGGAGCTTTATTAAAGACTTCTCTAAAATCTCTAGGCCTCTTACAAATCTTTTACAAAAGGATGTTCCATTTGTTTTTTATGATGATTGTGTAGAAGCCTTTGAAACACTTAAGAAAGCCTTAACTTCTGCACCTATTGTTCAACCACCTGATTGGGACTTGCATTTTGAAATCATGTGTGATGCTAGTGATTATGCTGTTGGTGTTGTTCTAGGACAAAGAGTTGATAAGAAATTTTATTCATTATGCTAGCAAAACTCTAGACGGTGCTCAAAGAAATTATGCTACTACTGAAAAAGATTTTTTCACAATTGTGTTTGCTTGTGATAAATTCAGATCTTACATTGTTGATTCCTAAGTAATTGTTCACATCGATCATGCTGCTAATAAATATCTTATGGAAAATAAAGATGCTAAACCTAGACTCATTAGGTGGGTTCTCTTTCTACAAGAATTTGATTTATATATTACTGATAGAAAAGGAGCTGAGAACCACGTAGCTGATAACTTATCTAGGTTAGAGAATATCCTTGATGACCCACTACCTACTGATGATAGCTTTCCTGATGAACAACTAGCTGCAATAAATGTTTCTCATAATACTCCTTGGTATGCTGACTATGCTAATTATATTGTTGCTAAATACATACCACCTAGTTTCACATACCAACAAAATAAAAAAAATCTTATATGATTTAAGACATTACTTTTGGGATGACCCACATCTTTATAAAGAAGGAGTAGATGGTATTATTAGACGTTATGTACCTGAGCATGAATAGGAACAAATCTTACAGAAATTTCACTCCGAAGCTTATGGAGGGCATCATGCGGGAGATAGAATCGTTCATAAGGTATTGCAATCTGGTTTTTATTGACCTACTCTCTTCAAGGATGCCCGTAAGTTTGTTTTATCTTGTGGTGAATGTCAAAGAATTGGTAATATCGGTAAGCGTCAAGAAATGCCTATGAATTATTCACTTGCTGTTGAACCATTTGATGTTTGGGGTTTTGATTATATGGGACCTTTTCCTTCCTCTAATGGGTATAAACATATTTTGGTTGTCGTTGATTACGTTACTAAGTGGGTAGAAGCCATTCCAACTAGTAGTGTTGATCATAACACTTCCATTAAAATGCTTAAAGAAGTTATTTTCCCGAGGTTTGGAGTCCCTAGATATTTACTGACTAATGGTGGTTCACACTTTATTCATGGTGCCTTCCGTAAAATGCTTGCTAAATATGATGTTAACCATAGAATTGCATCACCCTATCATCCTCAATCTAGTGGTCAAGTTGAACTTAGCAATAGAAAAATAAAACTAATATTACAGAAAACTGTTAATAGGTCCCGAAAGAATTGGTCTAAGAAATTGGATGATGCACTTTGGGCCTACAGAACAACATATAAAAATCCTATGGGTATGTCTCCTTACAAAATGGTTTATGGAAAAGCTTGTCATTTGCCTCTAGAGTTAGAACATAAAGCATATTGGGCAATTAAAGAACTCAACTATGATTTCAAACTTGCCAGTGAAAAGAGGTTATTTGATATTAGCTCGTTAGATGAATGGAGAACCCAAGCTTATGAAAATGCCTAGTTATTTCAAGAAAAAGTTAAAAGATGGCATGACAAAAGAATCCAAAAGTGGGAATTCAAAGTTGGAGAATATGTTCTTCTGTACAACTCTCGTTTTAGATTATTTGCAGGAAAGCTTCTCTATAAATGGGAAGGACCATATATTATCGAGGAGGTTTATCGCTCTGGAGCCATCAAGATTAATAATGCCGAAGGTACTAACCCGAAGGTGGTTAATGGTCAAAGAATTAAACATTATATCTCAGGTATGCCTATTAATGTTGAAAGCAATATTATTCAAACCATGGCACCGGAGGAACACATAAAAGAAACCTCCGGAACACTCCAGAATACTAAAAAAAAGAGGAGGTACGTGATACGGTAAGTAAACGGACTCCGAAAAATCTACAAAAATATTTTCTGCCCAGGCGCACCCAGGTGGGTTGTGCTCACCTCGGGAACCTTGTCGACTCCATTTTCCTCCCGTTTGCTTTTTTCCCAAGATAAAAAATCTTTATATACCCCCCGAATGTATTGACCACCGTATCGTGGAGAAATCTTCTGTTCTTCTTTCTTACTGTTTTCTGTCAGATTGGTCAAGCTAGGCATCATGTCTTCTCCCTCCTCCAACAACGTAGAAGAAGATGCTTGGTTGATGAAGATGGAACTAAAGAGAGAGGAACCAGAGAAAACCATCAAGGGTGATAAGGTCAAGGAAAGCCGCGGGAGATCGAGTTCCGGCAGTAGGGCAGGCTGTTCCAGCAGCAGCAGAAGAAGACATCCTTCAACCTTATTATGATTATCTTACCCCTACTGAAATTGAAGCTTTCAAGGTCATTGAAACGGTTCATGTGCAAAATAAATATCTCACTCGTGAAAATATTATGTTCCAAGAGCACATCATCACCCTCCGAAGCATCATCCGTAGATTGGAAAACCTCCTGAGCCTGAAGTGTGAAGCTACATCACCACCACCATCACCATCTTCTCCAACAAAAGAAACTTGAGTTCATGGTATGGGCACTACCCTTGGTTTGTGCCAAGATTGGGGGAGGTGCCCCGGTATCGTATCACCACCACTATCTTTGCTTTCATCTATTTTAGTTCGATCTTTAGTTATCCTATGATTTAGTTGAATAAAAGTGTAGTTCGATCCTTTCTTTTCGAGTGCTTGCTTAGTGATCTATCTATGTAATCATGTGCGAGATATATAATAAAGATTAGTTTGAGTTTTGTTTCTTTCTTTGTTTGTTCCAATAAAAAGAAAGGAAAAATAAATGAAAAAGATCATATGCTAATCTTATGGTAAGTAATGACATCACATAAGGAAAAGTATAAGTGGTAAAATTTATTGGAGATTGACAAACACAACATTGGTCAATGATGCAATTCATGAAAGAATTAATAAGGGAAGAGAAGATTCACATGCAAATACACTATCTTGGACATCTTTTATGATTGTGAGCCCCCATTAAATATTTTGTGTCAAAATTGTTGACGTTGGACAAGGAAGACAACGTAATGATTTATGTTTGTTCATATTCACATAGAAGTTATATTGTCATAGATCCTTCAACATGTGGTGCTTGCTCAATATCTTTTCTAGCCAAAAATTCCGCACTAAGTAGAGATACTACTTGTGCATCCAAAAACCCTTAACCCAAAATCTTATTTTGAGAGTCCACCATACCTACCTATGGATTGAGTAAGATCCTTCAAGTAAGTTGTCATAGGTGCAATAAGGCAATAAAAATTGCTTCTAAAAGTGTTGGATCATTTAGTGTAAGAGAAAATTGAGCGTTGTACAAACTTATGATGGAAAAGTAATAAAAGAGACGGACTGCATAATAAAGGTTGCTATCATAAGGGGCAATCTAACATGACATTCTTTTGCATTAAGGGATTTGGCATACAAACAAATAAGCGCATGACAACCTCTGCTTCCATCTGTGAAGGGCCTATTTTTTACTTTTATGCATTTACTTTTATGTAACAGTCAAAGTATTTTTCCCTATTCCTTTTTATTTTCTCTTTTTGCAAGCATCATGTGGTGAGGAAAGATCTAGGCACATATATCCAGTTGGATAAGAGTGAGCATGAGTTATTATTGTTGACATCACCCTCGAGGTGAATACATTGGGAGGCGAAACTATAAGCCCCTACCTTTCTATGTGTCCGGTTGAAACTTTTTGTTCATGGGTAGGCTGTGAGTGTTAGCAATCATAGAAGATTAAATTGTGGTTGGGTATGTCACTGGTACAATGAGGTGCTATACAAACGGTTTTTAACCCCTTTCCATGACGGCGTTTCGAACCATCGCCAAGTGAGTGACTGCGATAGGGGGGTCCTTCCCACACAACCCAGAAACCGTCGGGGATATGCCCTCCTGGCACACACGCTCGGCAAAATGAGGCCGTGTGCGACCGGCGAGTGATCAAATACGGTTATACATACAGCTGTGCTAAAAAAAATACTATTATAAAGGCCAAATCGTTTCTGGTCGTAAGTACATCCCACACAGCCAGTCCCCGTTAAACGTTTCCATTCGTATGTACTTTCCACACAGTCAATCCAAGGAATACATTTTCGTTAGTATGTACATCCCACACAGTTAATCCAAGAAGTACATTTCCGTTCGTATATACATCCCACACAATCACTCCAAGGAAAGCGTTTCCATTCGCAGGTACATCATACAAAATTTTCCCCATTAAATCATTTGTGATAGCATTGCCATTGCACATGATATTAACAATTTTATCATTTGCATTATTCAATGCATCACACACGGTGCGTAGAAGAAACTGTGTGGCAAAGGGTGTCCATCACACACACTTTTTATGTGGTAAACGTCTGCGCAAGGTGGCCTAACGCAAACAGTTTTCAAGAGGATATCGTGTGTGATTGTTCATTGATCCAACATGGTTTATCCCTAGAAACTGTGTGCGTTGCGTGAGGTCATCGCCCATGGTGTTTTCTCAATAACCGTTTGCAATAGAAAACCCAATTAGCACGCTAATTGCCCTATTATTAATAATCCATTTATTAGTCTAATTGACATTTCATATTAAGCACACAATATATTTCATTTCCATATTAAGGAAGCAGGATTTCATAATTGAAATACATCAGAGTACAACATCATATAGCTTCAGCACTCAGCTATCCCATTACACAACTGCACCAGCACCAAGTTTCACATGCAACATCTATAACCTTTCGAAATTAGCATCATAGACGGTACATAGACAGATGAATCTCATCTGGAAAACTGCTGAAGCAGAAGGCGAATATTGAGCCTTCATTGATGTTGAAGGTCTTTGCAACTTTAGGCCAGTGCCTGTGGATGATTGACCGTCCATCCTTCGTCCTCTTCAGGAACACTTTAATATTGAACCGTGGGTGTTGTATGAATACCTTCCTCGCCTCCTGACCATACAGGTGGTTTGAGAGGTAATCATCAGTGAACTGCTTTGGAAAGGCCTGAAAAAAAGGATGTGCATAAATATCTTCTCTAAATTGGAAATGGTGCAAAGGAATAAAAAAGGCAAGGTATAATAGTTAGTACCATCCTGTAGTGAACTGATGTCTTCTTCATTGTGCAGACAAAGATCTTGTTGTTTTTTGTCGCTAATTTCTTTATCCTAACAATCTTTCTGAGTTTTTTGACTTGACTGATATTCATGGACAACTCATTTCCTCATATGCAAAAAGGGTCGAACAGTGGGTCAAAACCTCTGACAGCAGGACCTACATGTGCAAGACCAAATTATTAAAAACCTAAATATTAGAATGGTTCCTACAATTGCACAATAATGTGCTATTAGACAAAGGACCATGCATGTGCAAAACTCGATTGTAAACCTCAGTGCCTCCCCTTGTTTCCTTGCAACACATATAAGGTAGTTAGTGATCAGGTTAAGTGAGGGTTCGCATGCTATCAGTAAAATATGTTGATGAAAAATAAGAACATAGCAGATTCATCAGATTAATTCAAGCCACATGGAAAACCCATTTATTCAAACCAAGCATGATTAAGAACTAGAAAATATAGCAACTGTATATGTTTCTCATGTATTAAGTGCAGCCAAATTCGATTTATTACTCACATGCACAACAATACAAAATTCTACCCACGACAATTAGACATCGCATTGCAGAATTGAACCAAGCAGTTAACTAAACACCACAACAAATGAACCAAACATTAACTGAGAACCACATTGCACAATATAACATACTCCTAATAGAAGATCAGACAGTTAACCAAACCAAGCATGCTTAACAACTTGGAAATATAGCAATTGTATATTTTTCTCATGTATTTAGTACAGCCAAATTCGATTTATTTCTCACATGGTATATAATAACAGAATGCACCCACAACAATTGAACATCACATTACAGAATTGAACCAAACAGTTAACTAAACACCACAACAAATGAACCAAATGTTAACTGAACACCGCATTGCAGAATGTATAACATACTAGAAGATCAGACAGTTAACCAAACCAAGCATGCTTGACAACTAGGAAATATAGCAATTGTATTTGTTTCTCATGTATTTTGTAAAGATAAATTTGATTTATTTCTCACATGGAAGACAATACAAAATTGCATCCTGAAGAATTGAACATCACATTTGCAGAATTGAACCAAACAGTTAACTGAATTGAACCAAACAGTTAATAAGTGAGCACCACATTGCATGACATATAGAACATATAGACTAGAGAAACAGATTGCATGGTAAAAGTAGATAGGACAATTCACTAGAATTTGTTAAGGAAAGGCAGGAGCAGCACATGCAACGGGTAAACCGAGCATGCTTAACCGACGTAGCTAGGAAACTAAACATAGCTCCTTATAGTGAGCTAATAAGACAAGTTACTCCTCATCGTCGGAGATATCGATGATGATTGGCTCCCTGGACATGGAAGAGGGCGAGGCCTCCACATCGTGGGTGCCCTCGTCGTAGTGGTGAGTTGCCTGAGCCGCTCCGGGCACCAACCTGCTGCCTCTCGAGTTGAGGTAAGCATGGGCATGCTGAGAAAACACCTCGTAGTCTTCGTCGAAGGCACCGACAGTGGCCTCGAGGAAACGCCATGAACTGTCATTTAAAGCAGCCAACCGCGTCGCGACGTCGGTGCGCGAGGCATCAACGGTGGCCTCGATGGCGAGGTGCTCCTCCAATATTTGGGGGTCAACACAAATGGCAGCCATCGAGACCTCATCCGCGCGTGCGGCCGTGATTTGCTTCTCTGCTGCCAAATGCTCCTTGAGCTCCTGGCTATACTGCGTGCACCATGGCTTAGGGCGGCACTTATTTGGGGGAGGGGTCGATGATTTGGGTGGAAGGTGTCGCACCGGCGGTCGGGGCATGTGGGATGTGGAAGGAGGAGGAGGATGGGGGTCGGGTGTGGATTTCCTGCCTGGATCGACGAGGCCGAGCAGCTTGAAGGAGGGTCGCCGGTGAGGAGGCGGTGCTGCAAGCAAGGAGTGAAGGTTTCAACTTGGAAAGAAAGGCGGAAACAGGGGAAATGTGGCTTTTGGTAAGCGGGAGGGGGGCGGGGAGGTAGATATTTCCGCGGAAGCCAAAATTTTTGGATCGGTGCAGCGAAAAAACTGGCGCGCAAAGTGTCATCAGACATGGTCCCTTATTCAGAACTATGTACAATATGTGAACATCACAAACAATTCAGATAGCTTAACCCGTGTGTGATGAGTTTGAACGTCAAAATTTTTGGTTCGAATTTCCCATGTTATAGTGGTCATCCACGTCATTGCATAATTTGGGTACACAAAGGAGACTACAGCCCACCCACACTTCTTAATCGAGCAAGTTCAGCAATTAAACAGAGCTAGCTGACCTAAACATTACTCTAACAAATTAAAGACCGGCGCTCTTAGTTAAACAAAATAAAGAGTACTACTACGGCCGGTGCTCGTCGATCTCCGCTGCCTCCTCCATGTCCAGCTCACGCCCGACGGACTCCTGGGGAAGGGGCTCCATGGCATCCATCGCACCATACTCGGCAAGCATCTCGCCATTCGCGTCCGCCATCTCTTTGGAAAAGGCCGCCACGAGCTGGGCGTGGGCGGCCGTGATCTGTGCTTGGACGGGCTCAGTCATGGCAAGGTATGCGGCGGAGGAACGGACGGCTGCTCGAACGCTCTCGGCGATTGCTAACTCTTCGGCCGTGGGTTGCCGACCGTTGTCGGAGAAGCTTCGTTCGATTTGTGCGGTGACCGCCACGAGCTAGGCGTGGGTGGCCTCGACATGGTCGTGGGCGGCATCCATCAGGGCTAAGGCCGCCAATGTGGAACGGACAGCTGCCGTGCCGCTCTCGCCAGTTGCTATCCCCGAGGCAGATGTTGCTGCCGCCACCTGGGAAGCAACAGCGGCCGTTTGGGCTGCCTTGGCCGCCCGGTCGCAGATTGCAGCCGCGCTCATGAACCTTGTTAGCACGCGCTTGGCGGCTGTGGCCGCGCTCTCGCCGGAGTGGGCCGCCGGAGTTGCCCTGATGAAGCGGGTCCACGTCCCCATCTTTCACCAGCGACGATTGAACAGTGAAATGATATTTGGCGAGCGAGCTAGTGTGCTTGACATGCCGGCTGTGGAGTGTAGCCGACGCACCTTCTCGCATAAGCCATATGCGTACTATACTCCGACAGTGCTCCAAGATATTTTGTGCTGCATCTCACACGGTTGGTGATAATTAAATGTGTCCAATCTACTTGATTTTTCATCTTGATTTGAATTACATAATGGGGTCACAGCGGCAAAGGAGGGTGTTTGAATTGATAGAACTTTTATCTGCAGTGAACATGCAACTATAGGTGTGTCGTCAAAAAATTGGAATTATTCAGGGTTGGTTTAGACATTTTTATACATTAACTTGGTTTTCTAGGCATTTCAGGTGCACAATTCAAAATTAAACTACATGCACATGCTCCGGTGCACCAAAATGGGTTGTAAAATCATATATGTGTCCATGGGTTGATGCTTATGTCCCATGCAAGAAATGGGGATGAATTTCAAACACCACGGCACCGTGGCTCTCCGGCAACGTTGAGGTACTTGCTTTTGTAATTCTCGTAAATCCAAAACTCATCTGAAATTCATGAACCTTGGCATGCTATCATGGAATGGCATCAAAATGCTGGGGTAAAAAATATTGTCCCATTTGGGGTATGTTATGGTATAAGCTTCTCACAAGAAGCCTCATGGTTCCGGTAGGGAAACGTGTCACCTTTGTGGATGAAACGATATCTGTTGCCTCTTCTTAATTTCAAAATTTTTCTAGTGTCAACGTAGAACAACAAGAGTATTGTGTCATTTTTTGGCATTTTTCGTGGTTCGCTAGGATATTTTTATACATTAACTGAGTTTTCTATGCATTTATGTGCATAATTCAAATTTGAACTGCATGCACATGCTCCAGTGCATATAAACAGGTTGAAAAATCAAATGTGTGTCCTTGGTTGTAGGCGTAGGTCCCATGCAAGAAATGGGAATGAATGTCAAACACCTTGCCACCGTCGCTCGGCTGCAAACATTGAGATACATGGTTTTCAAATTCTAGTAAATCCAAAACTCGTCTGAAATTCATGAAACTTGGCATGCTATCATGGAGCGGCACCAACATGCCATGGTAAAAATTTTGTCCCATTTAGGGCAGGTTTGGGTATAAGCTTCTCACAAACCAGAGCTTCTCACAACAAATCCTGGTGGTTTCGGTAGAGAACGTGCCACCTTTGGGGACGAAATGATATCCGTTGCCTCTTCTTGCTTTCAAAATTTTTCTAGTGTCAACACAGAACAACAGGAGTGCTGTGTTAAATTTTGGAATTTTTTCGGGGTTTGTTTAGACATTTTTATACAATAACTGGGTTTTCCAGGTATTTTATGTGCATAATTCAAATTTGAACTACATGCACATGCTCCAGTGCATATAAATTGGTTGAAAAATCAAATATGTGTCCTTGGATGCATGCTTAGGTCCCATGCAAGAAATGGGAATGAATGTCAAGCACCTTGCCACCGTCGCTCGGCCGCAAACGTTGAGATACATGGTTTTCAAATTCTAGTAAATCCAAAACTCGTCTGAAATTCATGAAACTTGGCATGCTATCATGGAGCGGCACCAACATGCCGTGGTAAAATTTTTGTCCCATTTGGGGCAGTTTTTTGTATAAGCTTCTCACAAACCAGAGCTTCTCACAACAAATCCTGGTGGTTTTGGTAAGGAACGTGCCACCTTTGGGGACGAAACGATATCCGTTGCCTCTTCTTGCTTTCAAATTTTTTCTAGTGTCAACATAGAACAACAGGAGTGCTGTGTTAAATTTTGGAATTTTTTGGGGTTTGTTTAGACATTTTTATACATTAACTAGGTTTTCCAGTCATTTTATGTGCATAATTCAAATTTGAACTACATGCACATGCTCCAGTGCATATAAATTGGTTGAAAAATCAAATCTGTGTCCTTGGGTGCATGCTTAGGTCCCATGCAAGAAATGGGAATGAATGTCAAGCACCTTGCCACCGTCGCTCGGTTGCAAATGTTGAGATACTTTGTTTTTAAATTCTAGTAAATCAAAAACTCGTCTGAAATTCATGAAACTTGGCATGCTATCATGTAGCGGCATCAACATGCTATGGTAAAATTTTTGTCCCATTTGGGGCAGGTTTGGGTATAAGCTTCTCGCAAACCAGAGCTTCTCACAACAATCCTAATGGTTTCGGTAGGGGACGTGCCACCTTTGGGGACGAAACAATATCCGTTGCCTCTTCTTTCTTTCAAATTTTTTCTAGTGTCAACATAGAATAAGAGGAGTGTTGTGTCAATTTTTGGGATTTTTTGAGGTTCGCTACAACATTTTTATACATTAACTGGGTTTTCTAGGCATTTTATGTGCATAATTCAAATTTGAACTACATGCACATGCTCCAGTGCAGAAAAATGGGTTGAAAAATCAAATGTGTGTCCTTGGGTGCATGCTTAGGTCCCATGCAAGAAATGAGAATGAATTTCAAACACCAGGGCACCATTGATTGCCGGCAAAACGTTGAGATACTTTGTTTTTAAATTCTTGTAAATCCAAAACTCGTCTGAAATTCATGAAACTTGGCATGCTATCATGGAATGGCACCCGACATGCTGTGGTATTTTTCGTGTCCATTTTGAGAGAAGGCGCACTCGAATAACAACCAACAAAGGCATTTTGAAACAAATAGCTGCCACTTTAACATCTCAAATGTTTTGTATAATTTAAATCATGTGTGTTCTATTAACCATTCACGTGAAGCCACGCCTCACTCTTTTACGGATAGGTGCTTGACTGAATGGGAGGCGTGCGAGCTGTACTCCAATGCGCAGGCTCACCGGGAAGCGTGCAAGCTATAGTGTTGTACGCTGCGCAGGCTCAAGGGGAAGCGAGCCCTTTGACTTCCATGGCCGCCGCCCGCCTTGCTCGCATCCTCTCCATTAATGGCACCCAATCCGCAGTTTAATACGGGCCATTCCCCTCCCGCAGACCTCCACCAACGCCATGGCGCAGAAGGATCATCTGCCACTAGTCTTCCAGTTGGGTTTAATACTGTATCTCGATCATATGAATATAAATTCGCAGTGTGACTGAATGAAAGATATGGTTTGAACAAACTTGCATCTTTCTCTCTGAATGTATAGACTTATCAAATGATTTTCTTTTAAAAAAATGTCAGTGGTTTTTAAATATAAACACTCATCGCAAATGTTTTAGTGAGAACACCCATATGCAAACCGACAGCTTCCCCAGGAAGCCAATGGAAAATGTGCCGAGCAGGATTTGTGCACCTCTTGATCGCAAATGTTTTAGATAGAACACCCGTATGTAAACCAACAGCTTCCCCAGGAAGCCAAGGGAAAATGTGCCGAGCAGGATTTGTGCAGCTCTTGTTCGGAAATGTTTTAGATAGAACACCCGTATGCAAAGTGAGAGCTATGGTCTTCCCCAGTAAGCCAAGAGAAAATTAGTCGTGCAGGATTTGTGCATCTCTTCAACGCAAACGGTTCAGATTGAATATGGTATGCAAAGCGAGACTTCGGCGCTAAGCCAAGAGAAAATCTGGAAAGCAGGATTTGTACCTCCCTTGAATGCAAATGGTTTTTTCGGATGACCCGTGTGCAACCGCACGTACAGACAATTTGGTAAGATTTGCATCTCTCATATTGGGCATATTCTATATTGCCATTTGTCAAACTGAAAAGATTGACATTTGTTGATCTAGTAACATTGCCATTTGTCAACCTTGTAACACTGCCATTTGTCAAAATATGCAGCTAAAAATCACTAGCACTATCTAATTTTTGCAACTAAAATTCAGTAATTAAGCATACATTTCATTCATAGATTAAGCAGTCGTTCTTTTATACAAACAGTTCAACTCGACAGCTGAACCGACCAAAATTTCCCCAATTGTTGCCAACCACATACCGAAATAGCTAGTTCAACTATATATACTAGCCAATTTTAAGTACGTTGTACAGTTCCACCACATCTATAGTCAGATGAACTGAACAAAATAGCCCCTAAATACTACTTCTACTATGGAGGGGCTTTGTACTGCTTCTGGCAGCCTCTCCTCTGCCGAGCACGCTTAGTAAGAGGCAGAGGAGGACGAGTCTACCGACGAGCTGGACAATTGCAATACGGTGCTTGCCGCTGCTGCACCTTCAGCGACGCTCACCTCGAACGCCCTCTGCCGCTCCAAACGACCCCTCTCGAAGCGGCAGGACTCCTCGTAGATCTCCTGATTCCTCGCCTCTGCGTCAGCGTGTGCTACGGCCACGGCGGCGGTAAGGCTCTTTGCATGCTCGACGAGGCGCTCCTCATCCTCCTGCAGGAACTCGATGTAGCATGCAAGGTCGCTGACGCACGTGTGGGCCTCCACCTCAACCTTCCGCCTTCGGGCGGCGGTGGCAGAGCGGGTGATGACCCCGGCAGTCGATGGTGGGCTGGCGGCCATGGTGGCCGATGATGGGGTGGTGGCCACGACCACCACCTCCCGCTGTCAGGCCGCGGGGGCGGAGCGGGTGATGGCCACGGTGGCCGACAGTGGGGTGGCGGTCACCACAGCCACCTCCCACCTTCGGGCCGCGGCGGTGGAGCGGGCGATGGCCCTGGCTTTCGACAGTGGTGTGGTGGCGACGGTGGCAGATGATGGGGTGGCGGCAACGGCGGCCGGCAACAGCTGCCGACGGGCAGCAGCGGCGGAGCGTGTGGTGGGTGTTCCGCGCACAGCCAACAGGAGGGATGCCACGCGCACTACACTACACCCAGGATTGAGCCGCTGCCGTGGTGTAGCCTCCCAGCTGGAGTTGTCCTCTGATGACGGCGGAGTGGCTGAGCGACAACGACGGACCGGTGCCATTGGCGATTGTGGGAGAAGCAGACGACATAAGCTACAGGGAGGGAGGGGAAAATGCGATGCAGGACTCACCGACCGTGAGGGTTTATATACCAGGCTGGTAAGCATTGGGATTTTGGGGGATTTCACCGAGTCGGGCAGGAAGCTTGCGCGGGAACCTGCACGGTTGCATGGGAACGGGCTCACCACCGTTTGGCCAAAAGAACGCCCCCGCGCGTGATAACCCACAAGTATAGGGGATCGCAACAGTTTTCGAGGGTAGAGTATTCAACCCAAATTTATTGATTCGACACAAGGGGAGCCAAAGAATATTTGCAAGTATTAGAAGTTGAGTTGTCAATTCAACCACACCTTGAGATTAATTATCTGCAGCAAAGTGATCAGTATCAAAGTAATATGATAGTTTTGACAGTAGTAGCAACAGCAATAGTAACAGTAACAGTGATATCAATGATTTTGTAGCAAGTGTAACAGTAACGATAGCAGTAGTAACTTAGCAAGAACAATATGAGAGGAATTCGTAGGCATTGGATCGGTGAATTCGTTGGATGATATTCATCATATAACAGTCATAACCTAGGGCGATACGGCACTAGCTCTAGTTCATAAATATAATGTAGGCATGTATTCCGTAAATAGTCATACGTGCTTATAGAAAGAACTTGCATGACGTCTTTTGTCCTACCCTCCTGTGGCAGCGGGGTCCATATGGAAACTAAGGGATATTGAGGCCTCCTTTTAATAGAGAACCGGAACAAAGCATTAACACATAGTGAATACATGAACTCCTCAAACTACGGTCATCACCGGGAAGTGTCCCGACTTCTGTCACTCCAGGGTTGTCGGATCATAACACGTAGTAGGTGACTATAACTTGCAAGATCGGATCTAGAACATAGATATAATGGTGATAACATAAACGGTTCAGATCTAAAATCATGGCACCCGGGCCCAAAGTGACAAGCATTAAGCATGATAAAGTCATAACAACATCAACCTCAGAACATAATGGATACTAGGGATCAAGCCCTAACAAAACTAACTCGATTACATGATGAATCTCATCCAACTCCTCATCGACCAGTGAGCCTACGAAGGAATTACTCACTCCCGGTGGGGAGCATCATGGAATTGGCGATGGAGAAGGGTTGGTGATGACGAAGATCGAAGATCCCCCTCTCCGGAGCCCTAAACGGACTCCAGATCTGGCCTCCCGATGAAGAATAGGAGGTGGCGGCGGCTCCGTCTCACGAAACGTGATAATTCTTTCTTCCTGATTTTTTGCTCCGAAAATGTGCTTTCATAGTGTCAGGGTTGAGGTCCTCGGGGCCACCAGGTGGGGACAACCCACCTGGGCGCGCCAGGAGGGGCGCGCGCCCTGGTGGGTTGTGCCCACCCAGGTGCCCCCCTCCGATGTTTCTTGGCTCCAGAAATTCTCTTTTATTATATAAAAAATCCTCGCAAAGTTTCATTCCAATCCGAGAACTTTTATTTCTGCACAAAAACAACACCATGGTAGTTCTGCTGAAAACAACGTCAGTCCGGGTTAGTTTCATTCAAATCATGCAAATTAGAATCCAAAACAAGAGGAAAAGCGTTAGGAAAAGTAGATACAACGGAGACGTATCAACTCCCCCAAGCTTAAACCTTTGCTTGTCCTCAAGCAATTCAGTTGATAAACTGAAAGTGGAAAAGAAAAACTTTTACGAACTCTTTTGCTCTTGTTTACATAAATGAGCTTAAGTAGCACCCAGGTTTTCAGCCAAGATCATGACTAACCATGTCGACAATAACTCTTAAAAATTATATTAACTCATATCAATGGCATCATCAACTAGCGAGCAATAATAAGATATCTCAAATGACAACACTTTGTCAAAGCAACCATGATATAAGATGACAATAGTGGTATCTCGCTAGCCCTTTTTGAGACCACAAAACATAAATGCAGAGCACCTCCAAAGTTCAAGCAGCGACTAAACATTGTAATTTGTGGTAGAAAAGATCCAGTCATGATGCACCCAACATTAGCTACACACAATGCATGAGGATGACAATAGTGCTATCAGGATCTGGCGCTTATTTGAGAAGGTGATGACACAACATAAAAGTAAATAGATAGTCCCTTCGCAGAGGGAAGCAGTGATTTGCAGCCTTCTCGTTTTTATAACAGAGGTAAATGAAATTTTGAGAAATGCACCCTTCTCGTTTACTTCGCAACCATTAGTTATCGGTATCTTCCATGCTAAACACATTAGTGGCGGTTCCCAAGCGATAAAAGTAAAGGTTTACTCCCCCTCCACCAACAATCACACTCCATGGCTGGTCCGAAACAACGGGTACCGTCCATACCAACAACAGTCCTAGGGGAGTTTTGTTTAATTATTTGCAATTTTGAATTCGGGACTGGGAATCCCTATTACCACCCCTCTCGTGCAAGGACGAGTGAATAAACACTCATCATGTGAATAACCTACTTAGCATGGAAGATACTGACTACCTCCTATCGTTCTATGAACAATCCAGGCACAAAAAAAAGGATATTTATTTGAAGTTTTTAGAGGTGGCACATGCAAATTTACTTAGGACGACAGGGTAATACCGCATATAGGTAGGTATGGTGGACTCATCTGGGATAACTTGGGTTTCAGGATTTTGATGCACAAGTAGTGTTCCCGCTTAGTACAGGCGAAGGCTAGCAATTAGGTTGAGAAGCGGCCAGCTAGAGAGCGAAAACGGTCATGAACATATGTTATGCATAAGTAACATTGGATACTAGCATGAGTAGGATATGAACACCATGAACATAAATATCATAGAGGCTATGTTGGTTTTGATTCAACTACATGCATGAACATGTGCCAAGTCAAGCCACTCGAACATTCAGAGGAGGATACCATATCATCATACTACATCACAATCATTTTAACGCAATGTTGGCATCCAAGATAAATCATTATCCACTCCTAGCTACTTAAGCATGGCATGAGAAAATATAATCTCTAATTGTCATTGCAAACATGTTTGATCATAATAGGCTGAATCGTGGATACTAGGTTAAACATATTTACAAAAACAGAACAAGTCGAGTTCATACCCGTTTCTCTCTGCCGCAGCCAGTTCACCAAATATCATCATTATTGCCTTTCACTTGCACGACCGAACGATATGAAAATGCTAATAGTGCAAGAGTACCGTGGACCAAGCTGGAATCTGCAAACATTTTATACAAAAGGAGAAGACAAGGTAATTTGGGCTCTTTGTTAGATCATTAGTAATGCATATGAGAGCCACTCAACATTTTCATCGTGGTCTTCTTCTCGGTATGACTCAATAAAAGGAAAAGAATTTCAGAGAAACATACTGAAATGTTTTTGGAGTTTTTAGTTTTTTTTCTTGAAGAGAGCAGATTAAAGACAAAGAAAAAACAAAAACGAGAAAAACTATTTACACGGGAAAGCTCCCAACAAGCAAAAGAAGAACACTGAAATCTTTTTCGGTTTTCTTTTAATACTACACCTAATTAAACTCGAAAGAAAAACCGAAAAGAAGCAGGAAATATTATTTTTTGGATTTTCTCAAAGTTTTTCAAACGCACAAGAAGAAAGCGAGAAAATGAATCTAGAATGGATAATACAATAAAAAAGTGTGGACACCGACATGTGGAATGAAATGTGTGAACATGAATGTAATGTCAGTGGGCATACGTACTCCCCCAAGCTTAGGCTTTTGGCCTAGCTTGGTAATCACCACACGTAGTAACCATCGGGTCCCACCTCGAAGTGCTGTGGAGCGGGCACCCGAGCGTCCCAGTCCTAAGGCTCCTCCTCTGCTGCGGCCTGGTTGTTTCGGTAGGCGATGATGTCATCTGGCATGATCCTGTATCCGCCCCTAGCAATAGAATCAAACAAAGCAGGTGCAGGCAACGGAATAATATCACGGGTGTTCTCGCTGAAAACCAGGTTGTAGGGAATATCTATAGTGATGTTCTCGCCATCAATAAAGTGATGATGTGCCATAGACTGGCGATCGAAATAAACCTTGGGTAAGGGATAGTCATGCTGGCGTATCTGGACATTAAAGTGACTTGCTAAGCGAACAACATAAATACCGCCATGAATTTTACCCTTGGACCTGTTAAGGTGAAGGCGACGTGCCACAATAGCTCCTAAGCTATAAGTGTCATCACCGTGTAGTGCACGACGTAAAACAACGAAATCGGCGGCACTAAGTGCGCCAACCTTCTCTCTAGCAAGTAAACACTTCGTAATAAATAGAGCAAAATAATGCACAGAAGGAAACTGCAAGCTGGTGGCGGTGACACTCGACACCCCTCTCTCATCTCCACTGACAGAGTACGATAAAAGTCCTTGAACTCGGCAGGCCTAGGCTCCGTTATTTCCCCGTCAGAAGGGATCAAGCATGTGTCACAAAATTCAATAAGTGGTATCTGATGGGGTTCAGAATAAAGATTAAACTCCACCTCAGGAGGGTTATTCCTACTCAGAAAATGGAAACTTTGCACAAAGGAATTTGTGAGGAGATGATACTGTTCACACTCAGCTGTGATGAAGTCGGTGAGGCCGGCATTAGCAGCAAATTGTGCAAACTCTTGGCGGATTCTGGCTCCATCCATGAATGGGTTATGCGGCCATTCACACGGCCGCACCTCCGCCATTCTCCGGGTGCGGAGGTCATTGTCCGATGACTCCCTAATAACCCCCTTGGAGTTCTTCTTGGATGCAAAGTTCCTAAAGATACTCATCTTTTTCCAAGTAGCAATCCCCCAGAACAGTTTCGGAAATGGAGCTTTGAGCAAAGAGATAGAAATCCGTAGGCTTGAGAGCAAGAACACGAGAGAGAGAGCAATGGTGATTTTTTTTCTGGAGGTAGGTGGTGACATGGGCTAAAAAGATAAGTGAGGGGGCCCACGTGGGGACCACAACCCACCAGGACACGCCTGGGGGTGCTGGCGCGCCCAGGTGGGTTGTGCCCACCTGGTGCACCCCCTCTGAAGATATTTGCACCAAAAATTCTTAAATATTCAGAAAAAAATCATATTAAATTTTCAGAGCATTCTGAGATCTTTTATTTTCAGGTCATTTTTTATTGCACGGAAAATTCAGAAAACAGACTAAGCATGGCATTTTATTTTATTTAACTAAGAAAAACAGGAAGTAAAAGTAAGGGACAGAAGGTAGTGCTCACTAAATTCATCAACTTCATACCTCTCAGAAATGATTCATTAATAAGGTTGATCAAGTCTTATTAACAACCACCTTCGATTAGCATGAAACCGAAGAACTTTCATAAAACACTAAGTTACCTCAACAGGGATATGAACGTCCCCAACAATAAGCATTTCATATTTCTTTTTGGTAGTAGGTAGAGGTAGTTGAATACTTCCAATAGTGATTGTCAGAGATTTTTCAATAACATTAATACCATTCACTTGGAATTGTTTCTTCAGAAAGTGCACCGTATGCTCATTACCATTGATATGAAAAGTGACCTTGCTTTTATTGCAGTCAATAACAGCCCCTGCAGTATTCAAGAAGGGTCTACCGAGGATAATCGACATGTCGTCCTCGGGCATCTCAAGTATAACAAAGTCAGTTAAGATAGTAACATTAGCAACAACAACGGGCACATCCTCACAAATACCGATAGGTATGGTAGTTGATTTGTCAGCCATTTGCAAAGATATTTCAGTAGGTGTGAGTTTATTCAAGTCAAGTCTTTTATATAGAGAGAAAGGCATAACACTAACACCAGCTCCTAAATCACACAAAGCGGTTTTCACATAAGTTCTTTTGATGGAGCAAGGGATAGTTGGTATTCCCGGATCTCCAAGTTTTTTAGGTACTCCATCCTTAAAAGTATAATTAGCAAGCATGGTGGAGATTTCAGCTTCCGGTATTTTTCTCTTGTTGGTGATGATGTCTTTCATGTATTTTGCATAAGGAGGCATTTTTAAGATATCAGTCAAGTGTGTACGCAAAAAGACTGGCCTAAGCATTTCAGCAAAGCGTTCAAATTCTTCATCATCTTTCTTCTTAATTGATTTAGGTGGAAAGGGCATAGGTTTTTGAACCCAAGGTTCTCTTTCCCTTACCATGTTTTCTAGCAACAAAGTCTCTTTTATCATATCTTTTATTCTTGACTTGTGGGTTATCAAGATCAACAGTTGGTTCTATTTCAACATCATTCTCTGGTTCTTTATCATTTGTTGGAGTGTCTTCATGAACCTCATCATTATGTTTTTCATTATCAGAAGGTGAGTGTTCATTACCAGATTGAGTTTCAGCATCAGAAATAGAGACTTCATTATCATTAACAGGAGGTTTTTCTACTTCAGGTTCACTAGAGGCATGCAAAGTCCTACCATCTTTCTTCTTCTTTTTTTTAGAAGGACTAGGTGCATCAGTGTTGACTCTTTGAGAGTCTTATTCAATTCTTTTAGGGTGTCCCTCAGGATAAAGTGGTTCCTGAGTCATTCTACCTCCTCTAGTCATCACTCCAACTGCATGATCATTGATATTATTATTCATTTCATCTAACAACTCTCTTTGAGATTTAGCAACTTGTTCTAATTGAGTTTGAACCATAGAGGCATGTTTTCCTACACCTCTAACATCATTGGTAATTCTAAATAGCAAGTCACTCAAGCGAGTTATCATATCGGAATTGTATTTCAATTGTTTATAACATTTGCATTGAAGTGATCTTGCTTTCTAATGTAATTATGAAACTCATATAAGCATTGACTAGGATGTTTTTTATAAGGAATATCACCTTCATCGAACTTTAGTAAAGAATTTACCTCTACCACCTTAGGTGGTGGTGGTGTTTCAAGCCCATGTATTTCTTCAATAGGAGGTAAATTTTTAACATCCTCTACTTTAATACCTTTTTCCTTCATAGATTTCTTTGCCTTTTGCATATCTTCAGGACTGAGATATAAGATACCCCTCTTCTTCGGAGTAGGTTTAAGGGGTGGTTCAGGAAGGATCCAATCATCATAATTTTTCAATATGTTATTCAATAATTTTTTAGCTTGTTCAATAGTTCGTTCCCTGAAAACACAACCAGCACAACTATCTAGGAAATCCCTAGAAGCATCGGTTATTCCATTTTAGAAGATATCAAGTATTTCATTTTTCTTAAGAGGATGATCAGGCAAAGCATTAAGCAATTGGATAAGCCTCCCCCAAGCTTGTGGGAGACTCTCTTCTTCAATTTGCACAATGTTAAATATTTCCTGTAAGGCAGCTTGTTTCTTATGAGCAGGAAAATATTTTCCAGAGAAGTAATAAATCATATCATGGGGACTTCGCACACAACCAGGAGCAAGAGTATTATACCAAGTCTTAGCATCACCCTTTAATGAGAATGGAAATAATTTGAGAATATAATAATAGTGAATTTTCTCATCATGAGCAAAAAAGGGTGGCTATGTCATTCAACTTAGTAAGGTGTGTCACAACAGTTTCAGTTTCATAACCATGGAAAGGATCATATTCAACCAACGTAATCAACTCTGGGTCGACAGAGAATTCACAATCCTTATCATCAACAAAGATAGGTGAAGTAGCAAACTTAGGATCATATTTCATTCTAGCATTCAAAGATTTTTTTTTTAGTTTGCATAATAATTTCTTAAGATCATCCCTATCATTGCAAGCAAGAAAGTCTCTAGTTGTCTCCTCATCCATAACATAGCCTTCTGGTATCTTAGGCAATTCATATCTAGGAGAACTAGATCTAATAGGTGTTTCAAGATTTTCAGTTTCAAGCTCTTCATCAGTTTCAACAATTTCATCAGTTTCAGCATTCTCAAAAGCTTTAGTTCTAGCAAGTTGTTCATCAAGAAATTCACCTAGTGGCACATTATCATCAAGCAGGGTACTAGCATCATCATGAGTATCATTCATAGTAGAAGTAGCATCATTAATAACTTGCGAAATATCAGAATTAATAGCATGTGGTGGTTTTGCAAGTCTACTTATAACCGAAGGTGAATCAAGTGCAGAGCTAGATGGCAGTTCCTTACCTCCCCTCGTCTTAGAGGGAAAAATCTTAGTCTTAGCATCCTTCAGATTCTTCATAGTGATAATTTGATAATAATCCCAAGTGACTCAACAAGTATAGCTTTGCTCCCCGGCAACGGCGCCAGAAAAAGGTCTTGATAACCCACAAGTATAGGGGATCGCAACAGTTTTCGAGGGTAGAGTATTCAACCCAAATTTATTGATTCGACACAAGGGGAGCCAAAGAATATTTGCAAGTATTAGCAGTTGACTTATCAATTCAACCACACCTGGAGATTAATTATCTACAGCAAAGTGATCAGTAGCAAAGTAATATGATAGTTTTGACAGTAGTAGCAACAACAATAGTAACGGTAACAGTGATAGCAATGATTTTGTAGCAAGTGTAACAGTAACGATAGCAGTAGTAACTTAGCAAGAACAATATGAGAGAAATTCATAGGCATTGGATCAGTGAATTCGTTGAATGATATTCATCATATAACAGTCATAACCTAGGGCGATACGGCACTAGCTCAAGTTCATAAATATAATGTAGGCATGTATTCCGTAAATAGTCATACGTGCTTATGGAAAGAACTTGCATGACGTCTTTTGTCCTACCCTCCCGTGGCGGCGGGGTCCATATGGAAACTAAGGGATATTAAGGCCTCCTTTTAATAGAGAACCAGAACAAAGCATTAAAACATAGTGAATACATGAACTCCTCAAACTACGGCCATCACCGGGAAGTGTCCCGACTTCTGTCACTCTAGGGTTGCCGGATCATAACACGTAGTAGGTGACTATAACTTGCAAGATTGGATCTAGAACATAGATATAATGGTGATAACATAAACGGTTCAGATTTGAAATCATGGCACCCGGGCCCAAAGTGACAAGCATTAAGCATGGCAAAGTCATAGCAACATCAATCTCAGAACATAATGGATACTAGGGATCAAGCCGTAACAAAACTAACTCGATTACATGATGAATCTCATCCAAGTCCTCACCGACAAGCGAGCCTATGAAGGAATTACTCACTCCCGGTGGGGAGCATCATGGAATTGGCGATGGAGAAGGGTTGGTGATGACGAAGATCGAAGATCCCCCTCTTCGGAGCCCCAAACGGACTCCAGATCTGGCCTTCCGATGAAGAACAGGAGGTGGCGGCGGCTCCTTGGATAATTCTTTCTCCCTGATTTTTTTCTTTGAAAATGTGATTTTATAGTGTCAGGGTTGAGGTCTGCGGGGCCACCAGGTGGGGACAACCCACCTGGGCGCGCCAGGAGGGGGGCGCCCTGGTGGGTTGTGCCCACCCAGGTGCCCCCCTCCGACGGTTCTTGTCTCCAGAAATTCTCTTTTATTATACTCCCTCCTTCCATCTATATAGGGCCTAATGCGTTTTTCGAGGCTAACTTTGACCAAATGTTAAAGCAATAATATATGACATGCAACTTACACAAAGCACACCATGAAATTCGTATGTAAAAGGAGCTTTCAATGATATAATTTTCACATTATGCATGTCATGTACTATTAATCTTGTCAATAGTCAAAGGCGGTCTTGAAAAACGCATTAGGCCCTATATAGATGGAAAGAGGGAGTATAAAAAATCCTCGCAAAGTTTCATTCCAATCCAAGAACTTTTATTTCTGCACAACAACAACACCATGGTAGTTCTGCTGAAAACAGCGTCAGTCCGGGTTAGTTTCATTCAAATCATGCAAATTATAGTCCAAAACAAGAGGAAAAGCGTTAGGAAAAGTAGATACGACGGAGACGTATCAGCGCTCTGCTCAACCTTGCGCTCGAAGCCATCTGCGGCAGCGGGGTGACAAGACATGCGAGAGGAGGACGAAAGGACACGTACACATACGTTTAATAAAAAAACTTTTGCGATTTTATTACCTACTACCCCGGCCCCGTCCTGGTTTATAAGTAGGATTTAACTAATAAAATACGAATGCATGTCACCAAAGATTATATCGTTGGATTCGTATTTGAACATAGTTTCCAATTATATAATTTTAATAACATGCATTAACATTTTGTTGGTTAAATTTAAGGTCAAAATATGGCATAGAATATAAAGGGGGCTAATAGACCAATACGGAGGTAGTAGCACCCGGCCGCTCTCTACGCAGCGACGCAACTGCCAGCCGGCTTGTAGACGATCATTCCCTGCGTGTTCAACTACTCTATGCGTGTGGTTGCTCGCGGTTGAGGCGGCCGCGGCGCACTCTGCTCGCGTCCCGCCCGACTCGGTGTTAGCAGCAATCGTAGACAGAGCAAATCACACGGCTCATTAGCAGCAATTGTCTGTGTTATTATTGGTCTTCGCACATATTTTTTATTACGGACCTGTTTGCCACGTATCACACACATCTTGTTCAGTTGAACTATTTCTGTTGTCTTGGCTCATCGCAAATAGTTCATTCGAGTGAACTGTATGCCCTCCATCGCACACACCTTGATCTGGCTGACCGTTTCTATTGTGTTGCCTAATCACACACAATTCATCCTAGTGAACTGTATGCTGTATATCGCACACACCCTCATCTGGCTGCCTATTTCTGTTGTTCTGCCTCATCGCAAACAGTTCTGCTGGATTAACCATTTTCCACGCATCGCACACGCGACTCTAATCTGAACCGTGTTTGATGTCACCACCATCGCAAACGTTTTGCATCTTTTTTGACAGTTTTATTACATCGCCGTTCGTGATTGATCCATCGCACACAGTTTCGTCGAAGGGTCTCTGATTGGACTGTTGCATTTGGACCATCCTGCAGTAGTGTGTGGACTTGCCTAAAGGCTCCGATATGTGACCCTTCCTGAAAATATGATGAATTGTAGTTGCAAAGTTGACTGAGAACATAGTTTGTTGGTTTTCAATAAGGTTTATGCTTTATACTTCAAGGTTGTGATGAGTTGTTACTTGTTCATGAGAAGTTATATGATAAAAGTTATTTGATAAAGTTTTATGTCAAAGTTCCTTGCTGTTATAATAATATGCATGATGCTTCTATGTCCATATTTTGTTTTTATCGACACCTCTCTCTCTCTCTCTAAGCATGTGGGCATGTTTTTCGATTTCGGTTTTTTCGCTTGAGGACAAGCGAGGTCTAAGCTTGGGGGAGTTGATACGTCCATTTTGCATCATGTTTTGCTACTGTTATTCATAATGTTTTTATGCATAATAATGCTTTCTGGAGTAATTCTAATGCCTTTTCTCTCATAATATGCAACGTTTACACAAAGAGGGAGAATACCGGCAGCTGGAATTCTGGACCTGAAAAAGCTACGACAGAGTTACCTATTATGCACATCTCCAAATGAGCTAAAAATTTACGAAGAATTATTTTGAAATATATATAAAATACTGGAGCAAATAACTACTAGAGGAGGCCCACCAGGTGGGCACAACCCACCTGGGCGCGCGAGGCTCCCCAGGCGCGCCCTGGTGGGTTGTGCCGTCCTCGGCCCACCTCCGATGCCCATCTTTTGGTATATAGTTCATTTTGACCTAGAAAAAATCAGGAGGGGACTTTTGGGATGAAGCGCCGCCGTCTCGAGGCGGAACTTGGGCATGAGCACTTTTGCCCTCTGGCGAAGCAGTTCGGCCGGGGGAACTTCCCTCCCGGAGGGGAAAATCATCGCCATCGTCATCACCAACAACTCTCCCATCTTTGGGAGGGCCATCTCCATCAACATCTTCAACAACACCATCTCCTCTCAAACCCTAGTTCATCTCTTGTATTCAATCTTTGTACCAGAACCTTAGATTGGTACTTGTGGGTGACTAGTAGTGTTGATTACACCTTGTAGTTGATTACTATATGGTTTATTTGGTGGAAGATTATATGTTTAGATCCATTATTCTATTTAATACACCTCTGATCTTGAGCATGATTATCATTTGAGAGTAGTTACTTTTGTTCTTGAGGTCAAGGGAGAAGTCATGTTGCAAGTAATCATGTGAACTAGATATGTGTTCGATATTTTGATGATATGTATGTTGTGATTCCCTTAGTGGTGTCATGTGAACGTTGACTACATGGCACTTCACCATATTTGGGCCTAAGGAAATACATTGTGGAGTAGTTATTAGATGATGGGTTGCTAGAGTGACAGAAGCTTAAACCCTAGTTTATGCGCTATTTCGTAAGGGACTGATTTGGATCCAAAAGTTTAATGCTATGGTTAGATTTTATTTTAATACTTTTCTCGTAGTTGCGGATGCTTGCGAGAGGGTTAATCATAAGTAGGAGGTTTGTTCAAGTAAGAACAGCACCTAAGCACCGGTCCATCCACATATCAAATTATCAAAGTAGCGAACACGAACCAAACCAACATGATGAAAGTGACATGGTGAAATTCCCGTGTACCCTCAAGAACGCTTTGCTTATCATAAGAGACCGTTTTGGCCTGTCCTTTGTCACAAAAAGGATTGGGCTACCTTGCTGTATATTATTTACCATTACCGTTACTTGCTCGTTACAAATTATCTTGCTATCAAACTAGTTGTTACCGACTATTTCAGTGCTTGCAGAAAATACCTAGCTGAAAACCACTTGTCATTTCCTTCTGCTCCTCGTTGGGTTCGACACTTTTACTTATCGAAAGGATTATGATTGATCCCCTATACTTGTGGGTCATCAAGGCTCTTTTCTGGTGCCGTTGCCGGGGAGAGAAGCGCTCTTGGCAAGTGGAAATTGGTAAGGAAAAATTATTATTACGTGCTGAAATTTATTGTCACCTGTTACTATGGAGAATCATCCTTTGAGGGCTCTGTTCGGGGTATCTTCACCTCGACGAGAACCACAATTAGCTACCCCTCAACCTATTGCACCTACTGAAAATATTGGTTATGAAATTCCTTCGGGTATGATAGAACAACTGCTAGCTAATCCTTATGTAGAAGATGGAACTGAACATCCTCATATGCACTTGATATATGTGGATGAAATTTGTGGATTATTTGAGCTTGCAGGTTTATCCGGAGATGAAGCTAAGAAGGTTTTCCCTTTATCTTTGAAGGTAAAAGCATTGACATGGTATAGGCTATGCCATGATATTGGATCTTGGAACTGGAATCGATTGAAATTGGAATTTCACCAAAAAAATTATCCTATGCATCTAGTTCATCGTGATCGGAATTATATATATAATTTTTGGCCTCATGAAGGAGAAAGTATCGCTCTAGCTTGGGGGAGGCTTAAGTTAATGTTATATTCATGCCCCAATCATGAGCTCTCTAGAGAAATTATCATTCAGAATTTTTATGCTTGGCTTTCTCGTGATGATCAATCCATGCTCGATACTTCTTGTACTGGTTCTTTTATGAAGAAGACTATTGAATTCAGGTGGGATCTTTTAGAAAGAATTAAAATCAACTCTGTAGATTGGGAACTCGACAAAGGTAAAGATTCAGGTATTAAGCTTGAATTTGATTGTGTTAAATCTTTTATGAATACCGATGCTTTTCACAAGTTTAGCACTAAATATGGACTTGACTTTGAGATAGTAGCCTCTTTTTGTGAATCATTTGCTACTCATGTTGATCTCCCCAAAGAGAATTGGTTTAAATATCATCCCCCTATCAAAGAAGAAATTAAAGAACCCGACATAGTTAAAGATGAAACTATTATTTACAATGTTGATCCAGTTGTGCCTACTGCTTATATTGAAAAACCACCTTTCCCTGTTAGGATAAAGGAACATGCTAAGGTTTCAATTGTGGTTCACAAAAGTAATATTAGAGCACCTAAACCTGCTGAACAAATTAAAGTAGAACCTAGTGTTGCTATGGTTAAAGATCTCCTGGTAGAAAATATTGACGGGCATGTTATTTACTTCTGTGATGAAGCTGCTAGAATTGCCAAACCCGGTGAAAAAGATAAACATAGACCTATTGTTGGCATGCCTGTTGTCTCAGTTAAAATAGGAGATCATTGTTATCATGGTTTATGTGACTTAGGTGCTAGCGTGAGTGCTATTCCTTTTACCTTATACCAAGAAATTATGAATGACATAGCACCCGCTGAAATAGAAGACATATATGTCACTATTAAACTTGCTAATAGAGACACCATCACACCACTTGGGATTGTTAGAGATGTTGAAGTCTTGTGTGGGAAAAGAAAATACCCTACTGGTTTTCTAGTTCTTGGTTCCCCACAAGATGACTTTTGTCCCATTATCTTTGGTAGACCTTTCTTGAACACTGTCAATGCTACTATAGATTGTCATAAATAAACTGTCGTTGTTAGCTTTGGTGATGAGTCTCATGAATATAATTTTTCCAAGTTTAATAAATAACCTCATAAGAAAGAATTACCTAGTAAGGATGAAATAATTGGTCTTGCTTCTATTGCCGTGCCTCCTATTGATCCACTAAAACAATATTTGCTAGACCATGAAAATGATATGCATATGCATGAAAGAAATGAGATAGATAAAATTTTCTTTGAACAACGACCCCTGCTCAAACACAATTTGCCTATTGAAACTCTAGGAGGTCCTCCTCCACCTAAAGGTGATCCCGTGTTTGAATTAAAACAATTGCCTGACACTTTGAAATATGCTTATCTCGATGAGAAAAAGATATATCCTGTTATTATTAGTGCTAACCTTTCACAACAAGAAGAAGAAAGATTATTAAAAAATCTGAAGAAGCACCGTGCTGCTATTGGATATACTCTTCATGATCTTAAGGGCATTAGTCCCACTCTCTGTCAGCACAAGATTAATATGGAACCTGATGCTAAACCCGTTGTTGATCATCAACGACATTTGAATCCTAAGATGAAAGAAGTGGTAAGAACTAAAATATTAAAGCTTCTGGAAGCAGGTATAATCTATCCCATAGCTGATAGTAGATGGGTAAGCCCCGTTCATTGTGTCCCTAAGAAGGGAGGCATTACTGTTGTTCCTAATGATAAAAATGAACTTATTCCACAAAGAATTGTTACTGGTTATAGAATGGTAATTGATTTTAAAAAATTAAATAAAGCAACTAGAAAAGATCATTACCGTTTTACTTTTATTGATCAAATGTTGGAGAGACTATCTAAGCACACACACTTTTGTTTTCTTGATGGATATTCTGGTTTTTCTCAAATACCTAATTCACAACCCGATCAAGAGAAAACCACCTTTACCTGCCCATTTGGAACTTTTGCTTATAGATGTATGCCTTTTGGTTTATGCAATGCACCTGCTACTTTTCAAAGATGTATGACTGCTATATTCTCTGATTTTTGTGAAAAGATTGTTGAGGTTTTCATGGATGATTTTTCTGTTTATAGAACTTCTTTCGATGATTGCTTAAGCAACCTTGATCGAGTTTTGCAGAGATGTGAGCAAACTAATCTTGTCTTGAATTGGGAGAAGTGCCACTTTATGGTTAATGAAGGTATTGTCTTGGGGCATAAAATTTCTGAACGAGGTATTGAGGGGGACCAAGCTAAAGTTGGTGCAATTGAGAAAATGCAATGTCCTAAAGATATTAAAGGTATTCGTAGTTTCCTTGGTCATGCTGGTTTCTATAGGAGCTTTATTAAAGACTTCTCTAAAATCTCCAGGCCTCTTACAAATCTTTTACAAAAGGATGTGCCATTTGTTTTTTATGATGATTGTGTAGAAGCCTTTGAAACACTTAAGAAAGCCTTAACTTTTGCACCTATTGTTCAACCACCTGATTGGAACTTGCCTTTTGAAATCATGAGTGATGTTAGTGATTATGCTGTTGGTGTTGTTCTAGGACAAAGAGTTGATAAGAAATTTTATTCATTATGCTAGCAAAACTCTAGACAGTGCTCAAAGAAATTATGCTACTACTGAAAAAGAATTTTTAGCAGTTGTGTTTGCTTGTGATATATTCAGATCTTACATTGTTGATTCCTAAGTAATTGTTCACACCGATCATGCTTCTATTAAATATCTTATGGAAAAGAAAGATGCTAAACCTAGACTCATTAGGTGGGTTCTCTTGCTACAGGAATTTGATTTGCATATTACTGATTGAAAAGAAGATGAGAACCCCGTAGCTGATAACTTATCTAGGTTATAGAATATCCGTGATGACCCACTACCTATTGATGATAGCTTTTCTGATGAACAACTAGCTGCAATAAATATTTCTCATAATACTCCTTGGTATGCTGACTATGCTAATTATATTGTTGCTAAATACATACCACCTAGTTTCAAAAACCAACAAAAGAAAAAAAAATCTTATATGATTTAAGACATTACTTTTGGGATGACCCACATCTTTATAAAGGAGTAGATGGTATTATTAGACGTTGTGTACCTGAGCATGAACAGGAACAAATCTTATGGAAATGTCACTCTGAAGCTTATGGAGGGCATCATGCGGGAGATAGAACTGCTCATAAGGTATTGCAATCTGGTTTTTATTGGCCTACTCTCTTCAAGGATGCCCGTAAGTTTGTTTTATCTTGTGATGAATGTCAAAGAATTGGTAATATCGGTAAGCGTCAAGAAATGCCTATGAATTATTCACTTGTTGAACCATTTGATGTTTGGGGTTTTGATTATATGGGACCTTTTCCTTCCTCTAATGGGTATACACATATTTTGGTTGATGTTGATTACGTTACTAAGTGGGTAGAAGCCATTCCAACTAGTAGTGCTGATCATAACACTTACATTAAAATGCTTAAAGAGGTTATTTTCCCGAGGTTTGGAGTCCCTAGATATTTAATGACTTATGGTGGTTCACACTTTATTCATGGTGCCTTCCGTAAAATGCTTGCTAAATATGATGTTAACCATAGAATTGCATCACCCTATCATCCTCAATCTAGTGATAAAGTTGAACTTAGCAATAGACAAATAAAACTAATATTACAGAAAACTGTTAATAGGTCCTGAAAGAATTGGTCTAAGAAATTGGATGATACAGTTTGGGCCTACAGAACAACATATAAAAATCCTATGGGTATGTCTCCTTACAAAATGGTTTTTGGAAAAGCTTGTCATTTGCCTCTAGAGTTAGAACATAAAGCATATTGGGCAATTAAAGAACTCAACTATGATTTCAAACTTGCCGGTGAAAAGAGGTTATTTGATATTAGCTCGTTAGATGAATGGAGAACCCAAGCTATTTAAAGAAAAAGTTAAAAGATGGCATGACAAAAGAATCCAAAAGCAGGAATTCAAAGTTGGAGAATATGTTCTTTTGTACAACTCTCATTTTAGATTCTTTGCAGGAAAACTTCTCTCTAAATGGGAAGGACCGTATATTATCGCGGAAGTTTATCACTCTGGAGCCATCAAGAATAATAATGCCGAAGGTACTAACCCGAAGGTGGTTAATGGTCAAAGAATTAAACATTATGTCTCAGGTACGCCTATTAATGTTGAAAACAATATTATTCAAACCATGACACCGGAGGAACACATAATAGAAACCTTCCGGAACACTCCAGAATACTAAATAAAAGAGGAGGTATGTGATACGGTAAGTAAACGGACTCCGAAAAATCCATAAAAATATTTTCTGTCAGTTTTGGAATATTACAAAAATTAGGAAAATAAGAAACAACCAGGAAGGCAACCGAGGAGGGCAGAAGACACCAGGGCGTGCATGGGCCCCCTGGCACGCCCAGGTGGGTTGTGCTCACCTCGGGAACCTTCCCGACTCCGTTTTCCTCTTGTTTGCTTGTTTCCCAAGATAAGAAATCTTTATATACACCCCAAACGTATTAACCGCCGTATCGCGAAGAAATATTCTATTCTTCTTTCTTGTTGTTTTCTGTCAGATTGGTCAAGCTAGGCATCATGTCTTCTCCCTCCTCCAACAATGTAGAAGAAGATGCTTGATTGATGAAGATGGAACTAAAGAGAGAGGAACCAGAGAAAACAATCAAGGGTGATAAGGTCAAGGAAGCCGCGGGAGTTCGAGTTCCGGCAGTAGGGCAGGTTGTTCCACCACCAGCGGAAGAAGACATCCTTCAACCTTACTATGATTATCTTACCCCTATTGAAATTCAAGCTTTCAGGGTCATTGAAATGGTTCGTGTGCAAAATTAATATCTCACTCGTGAAAATATTCTGTTGCAAGAGCACATCATCGCCCTCTGAAGCATCATCCATAGATTGGAAAACCTCCTGAGCCTGAAGTGTGAAACTACATCACCACCACCATCACCATATTCTCCAACAAAAGAAACTTGAGTTCATGGTATGGGCACTCCCATTGGCTTGTGCCAAGCTTGGGGGAGGTGCCCCAGTATCGTATCACCACCACTATCTTTGCTTTCATCTATTTTAGTTCAATCTTTGGTTATCCTATGATTTAGTTGAATAAAAGTTTAGTTTGATCCTTTCTTTTCGAGTGCTTGCTTAGTGATCTATCTATGTAATCGTGTGCGAGATATATAATAAATATCATTTTGAGTTATGTTTCTTTCTTTGTTTGTTCCAATAAAAAGAAAGGAAAAATAAATGAAAAAGATCATATGCTAATCTTATGGTAAGTAATGACATCACATAAGGAAAAGTATAAGTGGTAAAATTTATTGGAGATTGACAAACACAACATTGGTCAATGATGCAATTCATGAAAGAATTAATAAGGGAAGAGAAGATTCACATGCAAATACACTATCTTGGACATCTTTTATAATTGTGAGCCCCCATTAAATATTTTGTGTCAAAATTGTTGACATTGGACAAGGAATACAATGTAATGATTTATGTCTGTTCATATTCACGTAGAAGTTATATTGTCATAGATCCTTCAACATGTGGTGCTTGCTCAATATCTTTTCTAGCCAAAAATTCCGCACTAAGTAGAGATACTACTTGTGCATCCAAAAACCCTTAACCCAAAATCTTATTTTGAGAGTCCACTGTACCTACCTATGGATTGAGTAAGATCCTTCAAGTAAGTTGTCATCGGTGCAATAAGGCAATAAAAATTGCTTCTAAAAGTGTTGGATCGTTTAGTGTAAGAGAAAATTAAGCGTTGTACGAACTTATGATGGCAAAGTAATAAAAGCAACGGACTGCATAATAATGTTTGCTATCATAAGGGGCAATATAACGTGATGTTATTTTGCATTAAGGGATTTGGCATACAAACAAATAAGCGCATGACAACCTCTGCTTCCCTCTGCGAAGGGCCTATCTTTTACTTTTATGCATTTACTTTTATGTAAGAGTCAAAGTATTTTCCCCTATTCCTTTTTATTTTCTCTTTTTGCAAGCATCATGTGGTGAGGAAAGATCTAGGCACATATATCCAGTTGGATATGAGTGGGCATGAGTTATTATTGTTGACATCACCCTCGAGGTGAATATGTTGGCAGGCGAAACTATAAGCCCCTATCTTTCTATGTGTCCGGTTGAAACTTTTTGTTCATGGGTAGGCTGTGAGTGTTAGCAATTATAGAAGATTAAATAATGGTTGAGTATGTGGACTTGCCTAAAGGCTCCAATACGTGACCCTTCCTGAAATATGATGAATTGTAGTTGCAAAGTTGACTGATAACATAGTTTGTTGGTTTTCAATAAGGTTTATGCTTTATACTTCAATGTTTTGATGAGTTGTTACTTGTTCATGAGAAGTTATATGATAAAAGTTATTTGATAAAGTTTTATGTTAAAGTTCCTTGCTATTATAATAATATGCATGATGCTTCTATGTCCGTATTTTTTTTTATCGACACCTCTCTCTCTAAGCATGTGGGCATGTTTTTCGACTTTGGTTTTTTCGCTTGAGGACAAGCGAGGTCTAAGCTTGGGGGAGTTGATACGTCCATTTTGCATCATGTTTTTCTATTGTTATTTATAATGTTTTTATGCATAATAATGCTTTTTGGAGTAATTCTAATGCCTTTTCTCTCATAATATGCAAGGTTTACACAAAGAGGGAGAATACCGGCAGCTGGAATTCTGGACCTGAAAAAGCTATGTCAGAGTTACCTATTCTGCACATCTCCAAATGAGCTGAGAATTTACGGAGAATTATTTTGCAATATATAAAAAATACTGGAGCAAATAACTACCGGAGGAGGCCCACCAGGTGGGCACAACCCAATGGGAGCGCGGAGGCCCCCCCCCCCCCCCCCCAGGCGCGCCCTGGTGGGTTGTGCCCTCCTCGGCCCACCTTCGATGCCCATCTTCTGGTATATAGGTCATTTTGACCTAGAAAAAAATTAGGAGGGGACTTTCGGGACGAAGAGCCGCTGTCTCGAGGCGGAACTTGGGCAGGAGCACTTTTGCCCTGCGGCGGAGCGGTTCCGCCGGGGGAACTTCCCTCCCGGAGGGGCATATCATCGCCATCGTCATCACCAACAACTCTCCCATCTTTGGGAGGGCCATATCCATCAACATCTTCAACAACACCATCTCCTCTCAAACCCTAGTTCATCTCTTGTGTTCAATCTTTGTACCGGAACCTTAGATTGGTACTTGTGGGTGACTAGTAGTGTTGATTACATCTTGTAGTTGATTACTATATGGTTTATTTGGTGGAAGATTATATGTTCAGATCCATTATGCTATTTAATACACCTCTGATCTTGAGCATGGTTATCATTTGTGAGTAGTTACTTTTGTTCTTGAGGTCACGGGAGAAGTCATGTTGCAAGTAATCATGTGAACTTGATATGTGTTTGATATTTTGATGATATGTATGTTGTGATTCCCTTAGTGGTGTCATCTGAACGTCGACTACATGGCACTTCACCATATTTGGGCCTAAGGGAATGCATTGTGGAGTAGTAATTAGATGATGGGTTGCTAGAGTGACAGAAGCTTAAACCCTAGTTTATGCGCTATTTCGTAAGGGACTAATTTAGATCCAAAAGTTTAATGCTATGGTTAGATTTTATCTTAATACTTTTCTCGTAGTTGCGGATGCTTGCGAGAGGGTTAATCATAAGTAGGAGGTTTCTTCAAGTACGAACAACACCTAAGCACCGGTCCACCCACATATCAAATTATCAAAGTAGCGAACACGAATCAAACCAACATGATGAAAGTGACATGGTGAAATTCCCGTGTACCCTCAAGAACGCTTTGCTTATCATAAGAGACCGTTTTGGCCTGTCCTTTGTCACAAAAAGGATTGGGCTCCTTGCTGCATATTATTTACCGTTACCGTTACTTGTTCGTTACAAATTATCTTGCGATCAAACTACTTGTTACCGACTATTTCAGTGCTTGCTGAAAACCACTTGTCATTTCCTTCTGCTCCTCGTTGGGTTCTACACTCTTACTTATCAAAAGGACTATGATTGATCCCCTATACTTGTGGGTCATCAGCATCACATCCCCAAACTTTAAGACACGACAGATTAGGTTTCTTGCCAAACCATAGTTCATACGGTGTCTTCTCAACGGATTTAGATGGTGCCTTATTTAACGGAATGCGGCTATCTCTAATGCATAACCCCAAAATGATAAAGGCAAATCGGTAAGAGACATCATAGAACGCACCATATCTAATAAAGTACGGTTACGATGTTCGAACACAACATTACACTGTGGTGTTCCAGGTGGCGTGAGTTGTGAAACAATTCCACATTGTTTTAAATGAAGGCCAAACTCGTAACTCAAATATTCGCCTCCGCGATCAGATCGTAGAAACTTTATTTTCTTGTTACGATGATTCTCCACTTCACTCTGAAATTCTTTGAACTTTTCAAATGTTTCAGACTTGTGTTTCATCAAGTAGATATACCCATACCTACTCAAATCATCTGTGAAGGTCAGAAAATAACGATACCCGCCGCGTGCCTCAACACTCATTGGACCGCATACATCGGTATGTATTATTTCCAATAAGTCATTAGCTCGCTCCATTGTTCCGGAGAACGGAGTTTTAGTCATCTTACGCAAGTATCAAATGATTCATAATCAAGTGATTCCGAAAGTCCATTCGCATGGAGTTTCTTCATGCGCTTTACACCAATATGACCTAAACGGCAGTGCCACAAGCATATTGCACTATCATTATCAGCTTTGCATCTTTTGGCATCAATATTATGAATATGTGTATCACTACGATCGAGATTCAATAAACCATTCACATTGGGTGTATGACCATAGAAGGTTTTATTCATGTAAACAGAACTACAATTATTCTCTGACTTAAATGAATAACTGTATTGCAATAAACACGATCTAATCATGTTCATGCTCAACGTAAACACCAAATAACATTTATTTAGGCTCAACTCTAATCCCAAAGGTAGAGGGAGTGTGCAATGGTGATCATATCAATCTTGGAAACACTTCCAACACACATCGTCACCTCGCCCTTAACTAGTCTCCATTTATTCTGCAACTCCTATTTCAAGTTACTAATCTTAGCAACTGAACCGGTTTCAAATACCTAGGCACTACTATGAGCACCAGTAAGGTACACATCAATAACATGCATATCAAATATACCTTTATTTACTTTGCCATCCTTCTTATCTGCCAAGTATTTGGGGCAGTTCCACTTCCAATGACCATTTCCTTTGCAGTAGAAACACTCAGTTTCAGGCTTGGGTCCAGCTTTGGGCTTCTACACATGAGCGGCAACTTGCTTGCCATTCTTTTTGAAGTTCCCTTTCTTTTCCTTGCCCTTTTTCTTGAAACTAGTGGTCTTGTTAACCATCAACACTTGATGCTCCTTCTTGATTTCTACCTCCGTGGCCTTAAGCATTGCGAAGAGTTTGGGAATCGTTTTCGTCATCCCTTGCATATTATAGTTCATCACTAAGCTCTAGTAGCTTGGTGAGAGTGACTGGAGAAATCTGTCAATCACTATCTTATCTGGAAGATTAACTCCCACTTGATTCAAGCGATTGTAGTACCCAGATATTCTGAGCACATGCGCACTGGCTGAGCTATTCTCCTCCATCTTGTAGGCAAAGTACTTGTCAGAGGTCTCATAGCTCTCAACACGGGCATGAGCCTGAAATACCAATTTCATCTCTTGGAACATCTCATATGCTCTGTGGCGTTCAAAACGTCTTTCAAGTCCCGGTTCTAAGCCGTAAAGCATGGCGCACTAAACTATCAAGTAGTCATCAGATCGAGCTTGCCAAACGTTCATAACCGGCTCGACACCTTGATCTCCATCGTTGCGTCGGGGTCATCTCACCAACTATTGTTTCTACAACTATTGCTAACACATAGCGATAAAGTAAAGCAATTACATGGCACTTGCATTTCATACAATAATTAAGAGACAACCCTAAGGCTCCTGCCGGTTGTCGATATTACAAAACATGATCATCTCATACAACAATGTATATCACATCACGTCTTGACCATATCACATCACAACATACCCTGCAAAAACAAGTTAGACGTCCTCTACTTTGTTGTTGCAAGTTTTACGTGGCTGCTACGGATAACTAGCAAGAACCATTCTTAACTACGCAAAAGCCACAACGGTGATTATCAAGTTTGCTGTTTAACCTTCTTCAAGGACTGGTCATGGTCAAATTCGATTCAACTAAAGTAGGAGAAATAGACCCCCGCCAGCCACCTTTATACAAAACAAGTTGCATGTCAGTCGGTGGAACCGGTCTCATGTGCGTGGACATGTAAGGTTGGTCTGGGCCGCTTCATCCCACAATACCGCCGAATCAAAATAAGACGTTGGTGGTAAGCAATATGACCATCGCCGCCCATAACTCCTTTGTGTTCTAATCATGCATATCATCTACGCATAGACCTGGCTCTGATACCACTGTTGGGGAACGTTGCATGGAAAACAAAAAATTTCTACACACACGCAAGATCTATCCATGGAGATGCATAGCTATGAGAGGGGGAGAGCATCTTAATACCCTTGAAGATCGCTAAGCGGAAGCGTTTATCAACGCGGTTGATGTAGTCGTACACCTTCACGATCCGTCCCGATCAAGTACCGAACGTACGACACCTCTGCGTTTAGCACACGTTCAGCTTGATGACGTCCTCGCCTTCTCGATCCAGCGAGAGGTGAAGTAGTAGATGAGTTCTGACAGCACGACGGCGTGGTGACGGTGGTGGTGAAGAACAATCTCCGCAAGGCTTCGCCAAGCACAACAGAAACTATGACGGAGGATAAACTAGAGGGGGCGGGGTTGCCGGCACACGGCTTGGTGAATCTTGATGTGTCTCGTGTGCTAGCCCTACCCCTCTATTTATATGTTGAACCCTGGGGTCGAAACTTGGAGTAAAAGCCTCCTCAAAGTCGATTTTGCCTGAAAGGCAAGAGTCCTTCTCGGACTCCAGGACTAGACGCCAGGGTTCCCGGCGTCTAGACCCAGGCGCCAGGGTCCCTGGCGTCTGGCCCCTAGCCTCCGCAAAACAACCTTTTGCACTTACCAAAAGCCCCGTGTGCTTTACCCCTTGGCCCAAATAGAGTGTTCTCGTACCCGAACATTTCGGTAAACATCCGAAACCCCTTCCGGTGAATTCCGGAACCCTTCCGGAGACCAAACACTATTATCCCATATATCAATCTTTACCTCCGGACTATTCCGGAGCTCCTCATCATGTCCGTGATCTCATCCAGGACTCCGAACAACATTCGGTCACCAACATACATAACTCATATAATACTATATCGTCAACGAACGTTAAGCGTGCGGACCCTACGGGTTCGAGAATGATGTAGACATGACCGAGACGCCTCTCCGGTCAATAACCAATAGCGGGACCTGGATGTCCATATTGGTTCCTACATATTCTACAAAGATCTTTATCGGTCGAACCTTTATGACAACATACGTAATTCCCTTTGTCTGTCGGTATGTTACTTGCCCGACATTCGATCGTCGGTATCTTCATACCTAGTTCAATATTGTTACTGGCAAGTCTCTTTACTCATTCTGTAATACATCATCTCGTAACTAACTCCTTAGTCACTTTGCTTGCAAGCTTCTTGTGATGTGTATTACCTAGAGGGCCCAGAGATACCTCTGGGATACATGGAGTGACAAATCCTAATCTCGATTCATGCCAACTCAACAGACACCTTCGGAGATACCTATAGAGCATCTTTATGATCACCCAGTTATGTTTTGACGTTTGATAGCACACAAGGTATTCCTCCGGTATCCGGGAGTTGCATGATCTCATAGTCGAAGGAATATGTATTTGACATTAAGAAAGCAATAGCAATAAACTGAACGATCATATGCTAAGCTAACAGATGGGTCTTGTCGATCACATCATTCTCCTAATGATGTGATCTCGTTATCAAGTGACAACACATGTCTATGGTTAGGAAACCTTAACCATATTTTGATCAACGAGCTAGTCTAGTATAGGCTCACTAGGGACACGGTGTTGTCTATGTATCCACACATGTATCTGAGTTTTTGACCAATACAATTCTAGCATGGATAATAGACATTTATCATAAACAGGGAAATATGATAATAACCAATTTATTATTGCCTCTAGGGCATATTTCCAACAGGGTGCTCCTTGGGTGACCACACCAAGTTTGAGAACACCATGGAAGTGTGCTCAAACTTTAGCAGCATGGAAGATCTGCACAAAGATTCAGACGATGTGGTGACGAAAGGCAACGCCGGAGGAGTTGAAGACACTGATTCCTGACCCAGCGAAGGGCGCTATGTTAGTCGACATACTTCACTGGGCCATGAATCAGGCTGACTCCAGCGACACTGGACAGAGGGCAAAGTGGGCCAAGTACAGACAGTACCGATGTCCTCATGACCATCATGCCGCCGTGTACTTCACCACAAATATTGTGGCTATGGAGGTGGAAGAAGAAGATGCGGTGGCAATGATTGTGAGGACTCTGGAGTCAGGACACTGAAGCATGCCAATCGAGCTGGACTCCGGTGAGGAAGAAGAGACGATGGTGCAGGTCTAGGAGAAGACCAAGACCAAGGCCACCCGCCGCTCCAATCGCCTCCCGGGTCCCCAAGGCTAAGATCTGTGTGTACTATGTAAACCCTAATCCCCATTCCTATTGTACCCAATCCGGATTGGGAACTGTCATGGTTTTGTCACGGCAGATGCCCTTGTGAAAGGACTTCAGTGTGGAGCCATCGCCACGTAGTTAGCTCGAAGGGGTTGAACGGGACAAAGGACACAAAGGGTTTACCCAGGTTCGGCCCCTCACAACGAGGTAAAAGCCTACATCCTGCTTCTAGTTGTATTACTTGAGTTTCGATTACAAGGGTGTGAATATGCTTGACCTAGCTCTCGATCAATGTTTTCTTGAGTTAACCCGCCGCCGGGTCTCGTCTTTATATACATAGGTCATGGCCCGGCGGCTTACAGGAGTCTGGGTCAGATCACACAATGTAACCGACCCTGTCTCCAAGTCACCTTGCCTTGTTAGGCAAGTCACCATCGGGCGGCTCACACCTTCGGGTCTTGAATCACCTCCGGGTCGTGGGCCTTCAACAGGCCTGCTTGTAAGCCACCTTCGGTCTTCTCATCTCATCTTCTTAGGCCTTACTGGGCCTTCAATTATAAGTCGCCAATAATATGACCCGGCCCCTCCTGGGCGGGTCATACCACAGGGTTATATCCCCAACATTAGGCCCCAGATTGATTTAAACATGTTCATGTCAATCTTCATTCTTCAATTGGCGAATCCGTTGAACCTTTTCAACTCTTAACCTGATAAACTTATACAACCCGCCATGACGAAGAGATGACATCACGTCATTAATTTTAGAAAAAATCTTATGACGTCAGAACAGATCTTTGTATTAATTAACCATTCCAAGAATCGAGGCACTTTCGTTGTTAAGATAATCATGATGCCTCCTTGATTCCCGCGCTGGCCATTTACTGTTTCCACTTTCCCTCATAAATAGAGACGGGGGTCTGACTTTTCACCTTTTACCCCCCATTCCCCTCTGCTTCGTCGTCTTCATCACGCTGCCGTCACGACCAGAGCTCCGCCACCGTCATCCTTCGCCAGCAACAACACAGGCCGCTGCATCAACCTAATCGGATCAGATAATGGTGGTGCGTCTCCGCTCTTCAGCCAAGCATTCAGGTAACGTTTCTTCCTTGACATAGATTCACATTAGATCGATCTTGTTCATAGGGTTCATCGGAGTTCTTCATAGTCCCTAACCTAGCTCATCCATTGTTGTTTAGAACACTTAGTCAGGCCCAATAACTCAGTAGAAGTAATACGGCCGTAGTTTTAGTTCTTCGAAAACTCCAACTTTCTGATAATCTGATGCTTCAACTTGCTAGTTCTTCCGCCACTCCCTTTTAGGTTCAGGAATAATTTTTCTTTTCTGAACTGCCGTAGATCCATAAATTTAGCTGCAATCTGTGAAAATTGTTTATGCAACACTTAGCAGAATTTTAGCACTTCCATCTTTATAGACTGTTGACTCGCCGTGCCATATACGGCGGCTTACACAATGCTCTTGTGACCCGCCAACCTCTGGCCGGCTTAAAACTTGCAAAACGGCTCTGTACTGCAATATTTAATTACCGTATTCATTTTCTGTTCATAGCTTCATTACTTCCGGCTCATCATGACCAAGGCACCCACAACTTGCGATTGGATCCCCTCCAAAGTCACCGAAGATACCCTCAATGAATACGTATCCATGGGCGTTCTATCCGCCAAGGAAATCATCCATTGGCGGGTTCCCGGTTCTGAATGTCCTCCTGAACCTCAAGAGGGTGAGGTCGTGGTTTTTACAGATCATCTACTCCGCGGCTTCTCTCCGCCGGGCTCAAAATTCTTTCGAGACGTGCTGCACTTTTACAACCTTCATCCTCAAGATATTGGCCCCAATTCTGTCTCAAACATATGCAATTTTCAAGTGTTCTGCGAAGCATACCTCGATGAAGAGCCTTCTATAGACCTATTCAGAGACTATTATTACAACAACCGCCAAACTGATATGTCCGACGGGCTTAGTCTTGAACTCAGAGGCGTTTCAATTCAAAGGCGGAGAGATGTGACCTTCCCATCAGCCACCCTGCCGAGTCATCCTAAGGACTGGAATTTTACTTGGTTCTATCGTAAAGACACCTCTCCAGAAGGAGAAAAACCCCTGCCGGCTTATCGTCCATACCGTCTCCCTACCAGTGGCCCACTACCAGGCCGGATGACTGCCGCGGAGCGTGGTCTTTATTCTTCCACTCTTTCAAAGATCCGGGCTTTCATTGCAAATGGCTTAACCAGAATCGATCTTGTTCGCTGCTGGGTTTCATGGAGAATTCTGCCTTTAAGCCGCCGCCCTGGCTTAATGTGCGAATATACTGGAAATACCAAAGATCCACTGCGCTACAATCCCACTGAGTTAACTGAGAAGGAGATCAATGATACTGTCAAATCGCTTCTTGGTGAGTCATTGGCAAATTGCAGCAAGACGGGTCTAGCCCCTTATTATACTCTTAACCCGCAGTCGGCTGTAAGTACCCTTACACATATACTACTTATTTGTCAATCTACCTGTTTTCGATCTTATGGTTCATGCATATCCAGGCCGAATCTTCCTTTTGGAAAAAGAAGATACAAACCACTACTGCCACAGCAAGAAGGGTCAAGACAACCGGTCGCGGCCCGGTTCATCTTAAGAAGCCCACGGCGCAAGAGCTGCTTGAACTAGACGACTCAGAGGTAGAACTTGATTCACTTGGTATTCTTTTTATGCAACTTATTGATGCTGATTCACCTTAGGAGGAAATGGAGACGAGCCAAGCTGACGGTGCTGAGGTAATCCCTATCTCCTCCGACTCAGAAACCTTGCCAAGAGAGAAAATGCGGCGGGTCGTCAGGAAAGTACGGTTTTCCCATCCTCTTGCTCACTTAGATCCCAACTTTCTTTTGAAGAAACAGCAGCACGAGTCCAGACGGCACACTCGAAACAGCGGCCAAGAGGAGCTGATGACCGGCTTACCCAACACACCACCGCCTCGCAAACGTCCTCATGAGGTGCCTCATAGCCCTACTTCCTCTCTTTCATGAGCCGGCCTTATATGGTAGCCTCTTAATTCTTCTGACTCGGCATATCAGGATACTTCTCACTCATCTGGCGACTCAAACGGGACACAACTTCCCACATTCGTGATTAACCCGGCATAAGTACTATTACTTGTTGAATAAATTACCTTGCCCTTTCATACTTATCAGACTGGATAATTTTCATCATAGGGCTAAGGCAAAGACGGGCAAAAAGCAAAAACCTGGCCCTTCCAAGTCTCTTGAAGCTTCTGAATAAGAGAAACAGGCGCCGAAGGCTAGTGAAGCCCAAACCCAAGAATTTGAAGATCCTAAGAGTCGGCAAGATGATCCGCCTCCTCAAGCTGATCCTGCCAATTTTGACTCGGCTGCGGACATCAATGACGACCCGGCGACCAATCAAGACCCACCGAGCCCTAAGCCGCTTTCTCATGTCAAACATTCTGACAAGACTCCTACCGATGATCAAATTGAAGAGGTGATCGTCACCGGATCAGCCTATCAGCCGCCCGGTGTCTCCACAGTGTTGACTAAACACTCCACCAAGGATGAAGCACATTTGTCAGACAAGAATAAGCCCAAGCTTGATCTTGAGAGCTATTCAAAGCTAAACGCTGGTGAGCTGTATTCTGGCTATCTGAGCCGTCTTCACACAAGCCGCGACCTGGAGGCCAGTTTGGTCAATATGATGCGACAAAAATATGAGGTATGAAATCACCCCCTCTTATGCATATATGTATATACTTATCCAGCCCCCAAGTCTTAATCATTGGAAAAAGATCATTGAGTATGCTTAAGACTTTCAGCAACATGTAAGTTTTGATTTTTGGGTTATAGCCCCTTAGAACCGGCTTACATAAGCCATATTGACCATGTTGTTGTCAATATTCCTTTGCAAAATAACCCATTAGAACCCTCAAGGGACGGCTGATTATGCAAGAATGAGTGGGTCTTCTTTTTATGCTTAAGATTTCAAGTCATAGCCCTCAAGGGTCGGCTTATCTCGAAAAGATGAATCGGGTCTATTGTTTTTAGTCTAATTGAGAGCCACCATTCGTAGCCCTCCAGGGCTGGCTTACCTGAGAAAGACAAGCCAGGTCTGCAATAATATGTAGCTGTAAAAAGAACCTTTGATAGCCCTCAAGGGCCAGGTCATCTCATGAAGATGAGCCGGGTCTTATGCACTAAATTTGAAAAAAGAACTTCCTCATACATTAGCTCCCAAGTGCCAAGTATATTGCTTGCAATGTGCTTGGGACTTTAAAATACTCTTATACACATGCTGAAAAGTATTGATGGTCTTCAATGCTCATTTGCAGGACACGTTAAGCTTTAACGACTCACAATTGGGCGAGCTAAGAAAAATGCTCAAATACCAGGAATCTGAGGCACAGAAGGCTGAGACCAAGTTGAAATTTAGCTTGGACGAGAACGAAAAGCTCAAGGCCAGCTTTAACACCGAAAGAGCCGCCTGGGAAAAAGAGAAAACTGCATTATTGCAAAGGGCAGAGGCCGCTGAATCTTCCTTGAAGAACACCACCGCAGAATTGTCCGGCTTAAAACGACGAATTTCACAGATGACAACTGCTATCTTTGGTAAGCAGTACTAAAGAATTTTTTTATTTTAGTCCTTCACATCTCTTGTACTGTGATTCGCCTGGTGACTCATCTGTATGTTTGCTCAATAGGCCCTAGAAGCTTCAATCTTGGCCAGGATATGCTCGTGAAGCTGAAAGTCGTGTATGCCCTGGTTGAGAAATTATACTCTGGCACTCAACGGGCTCTTGTGGCTATCTCCAATGGGAAACAGCCGCTGACTCTCATCAAGGAGGTGCTAGACCAATTATCCATGGTGCCCAAGCAGGTGGAAGAAATAAAACTATCAGCCGCCCGTTTTGGTGCCATTACCGCACTTAGTCGAGCTAAGGCATGGCAAGCAGAATTAGACCCGGAAGAATGGCCACCGGCTGTCCAGGCTTAAAAGAAGATGGGTCTCCTTTTGATTAGACGGATTTTGCAAAGTGTGTGAAGGAGATGCGTCCCTTAGCATGCAAACTGGCCGAAGAGACTGATTTGTCCAGGTACCAGCCGGCTTACAACATGGAAAATGCTAAGATTAGAGTGCCGACTTATGATGTCGTGGATTTTACTCCTCCAACGCGTAAGCATGCTTTTGCCCCTGATGTTGATCCGTCCCCAATTATCAATGATGAAGCCATATTCAAGGCCTTAACCAGCATCGACTGGACGTCACCTGACATCCAGATGGGCGAAGAAGAAGAGCCGGAGCGGGATGACCCGGAGGCGTCAACTCGTCAAGAAGAAAATTGAGGATGACCCAGGCGGCTCTCAGGCCAGAGCATAAAAATTCCTCTCCCGAAAAACACTTGGTTCCAAACTTATGGGCTTATGATAGCCTTGTAATAGAGTAGCTTTTGGCAACAATAATCCGTCTTGTCATGCCATCGCGCATGTTAACTATTGAAACATCCGGTTGAATCTTTTATAATAGGCTTGATGTAGTTATGTAAACAAGCCATAGCAGCATTCGTACTTGTGTGTCAAACTCCGCATATCCTGCCAAAAGAAGTTAAACACATGCCCTGGCGACTTAACGTCAAAAACCAGGGCGGGTTATAATTAACTGGCGACTCAACATCCAAAACCAGGCCGGGTTATAACCCAAAAAATATTCAAACATGAAGCTCAACCCACTAGTGACTTAAAATGAAAGCCAAGGCGGGTTATAACCTGACATATTCAACCATAATTGTCATATCACAAAAGCCAGGTGACTCAAAGGATCTCAAAAATCCAAACAGAAAATATGCAAGTTCAAAAAATTCACCAGGCCAGCTTTTAAGGCATGGCTAAAGAAAGGGCGACTTAGAAACCGCATATTTGCTGTCAAGGCTGCAATAGCCTTTTGGCACTCAGGCCTTATGTTTGCTTTCAAGGCCGCAACAGCCGTTTGTCACTTAGGCCACATGATTGCTTTCAAGGCCGCAACATCCGATTGGCACTTAGGCCACATGATTGCTTTAAAGGCAGCAACAGCCGTTTGGCACTTAGGCCACATGATTGCTATAAAGGCAGCAACAGCCGATTGGCACTTAGGCCACATGATTGCTTTAAAGGCATCAACAGCCGATTGGCACTTAGGCCACATGATTGCTTTAAAGGCAGCAACAATGGATTGGCACTTAGGCCCCATGATTGCTTTAAAGGCAGCAACAGCCGTTTTGGCACTCAGGCCACATGATTGCTTTAAAGGCAGCAACAGCCGTTTTGGTACTCAGACCACATGATTGCTTTAAAGGCAGCAACAGCCGTTTTGGCACTCAGGCCACATGATTGCTTTAAAGCTAGCAACAGCCATTTTGGCACTCAGGCCACATGATTGCTTTAAAGGCAGCAACAACCGTTTTGGCACTCAGGCCACATGATTGCTTTAAAGGCAGCAACAGCCGTGGTTTTACCTAGCTTTACTGTAAGCCAACTCTCACATGTCATAAGCCGCCCGGTAGTTGGAAGCCCCAAGTGACCTTATGATCAATCAATAAAGGCTCAGATACTTAGAAATGAAATGACAAGGGCCCCATAATTCGGGGATGCCGGCTTTATTATATTGATCATAAAGAGTATATACATGGACAAAAATATGTACAAAGGTAAGAGCTGGCGGCTCAAGTATAGTACGGCCGAAGATGTGCAATATTCCACGGACGGCGGGTCTCCTCCTCCGACTTGCGAGAATCCTTGCACTCACGTACATCAATGAGGTAATACGACCCGTTGTTCGGGTTCTTGCTGACCACAAGGGGCCCTTCCCAAGGTGGGGATAACTTGTGCATATCTGTTTGATCTTGGATGAGCCGGAGCACCAAGTCGCCTTCTTGAAACATCCGGGTCTTAACTCTGCGGCTATGATAGCGACGCAGATCTTGTTGATATATCGCCGAATGAGCCACCGCCAGGTCACGCTCCTCATCCAAAGCATCAAGCGCATTTTGACGTGCTATTTCATTATCAGCTTCGACATAAGCCGCCACACGAGGCGAGTCATGACGGATATCACTTGGAAGAACCGCCTCTGCCCCGTAGACCATGAAGAAAGGCGTATAACCTGTTGATCTGTTGGGGGTGGTGTTGATACTCCAAAGTACGGAAGGTAACTCCTCAACCCAACAACCCGGCGTTGGCTGCAAAGGAACCATAAGCCGGGGCTTGATGCCTCTCAAGATTTCTTGATTAGCCCTCTCCGCTTGACCATTAGACTGTGGATGACCCACAGAAGAGACATCAAGACGAATATGCTCTCGTTGACAGAATTCCTCCATATCACCTTTAGACAGATTAGTGCCATTATCAGTTGTGATACTGTGAGGGTAACCAAAATGGAAGATCAATTTTTTAACAAACTGAACTGCCGTTGCTGCATCACACTTGCTAACCGGCTCTGCCTCAACCCACTTGGTAAATTTGTCAACCGCCACCAAGAGGTGGGTTTTCTTATCCTTAGACTTTTTGAAAGGTCCAACCATATCAAGCCCCCAGACCGCAAACGGCCAGGTAATTGGAATCATCCTCAATTCTTGAGCCGGCACATGAGCCCGTCGAGAAAATTTCTGACATCCATCACACTTACTAACAAGATCCTCTGCGTCAGCATGAGCCGTCAACCAATAAAACCCATGACGAAAAGCTTTAGCCACCAGAGATTTAGAGCCGACATGATGACCACAATCACCTTCATGGATCTCTCTTAAAATTTCACGGCCCTCCTCCGGAGAAACACAACGCTGGAACACACCTGTAACACTACATCGGTGTAACTCGCCACTGACAATAGTCATAGACTTAGACCGCCAGGTTATCTGCCTGGCCAAAGTTTCATCCTCAGGTAACTCGCCCCGGATCATATAAGCCAAGTAGGGAACTGTCCAATCAGGAATAGCATAGAGAGCCGCCACCAACTATGCCTTCGGGTCAGGAATAGCAAGATCCTCTTCAGATGGTAACTTGACTGAAGGATTATGCAATATATGAAGAAACACATTAGGGGGCACCGGCTTACGTTGAGACCCAAGCCGGCTCAAAGCATCAGTCGCCTCATTCTTTCTTCGATCAAGATGCTCCACCTGATATCCTTTGAAGTGACCAGCAATATTGTCAACCGCCCGGCGATAAGCCGCCATGAGCGGGTCTTTTGAATCCCAAGTGCCTGAAACTTGCTGAGACACCAAATCTGAGTCGCCAGAGCACCTGACCCGGCCTAAACTCATCTCTTTAGCCATTCGAAGGCCATGGAGCAGAGCCTCATATTCAGCTGCATTATTCGTATAAGGAAACATCAACCTTAAAACATAACAAAATTTATCACCTCATGGGAAAGTCAAAATAACTCCAGCCCCCAAGCCTTCTAATTGCCTGGACCCATCGAAATGAATAGTCCAATATGTGTTATCAGGCTTCTCCTTAGGCATCTGCAACTCTGTCCAGTCATTGATGAAATCCACAAGAGCCTGAGATTTGATAGCTGTCCTTGGCACATACTTCAAACCATGGGGTCCAAGCTCAATGGCCCATTTAGCCACTCGGCCTGTAGCCTCTCTGTTCTAAATAATATCCCCCAAAGGGGCAGAACTGACAACAGTAATGGGATGGCTAAGAAAATAATGTTTCATCTTACGACTGGCCATGAATACCCCATACACCAGCTTTTGCCAATGTGGATAACGCTGCTTAGACTCAATTAATACCTCGCTGACATAATAAGCCGGCCTCTGGACTAGGTACTCCTAACCCGTTTCCTTGCGTTCCACCACAATTGCCACACTGACAGCCCTGCTATTGGCAGCCACATATAAAAGCAAAGGCTCTTTCTCAACGGGAGCTGCAAGGACAAGCGGCTCAGCTAATTATTTTTTGAGCGCCTCAAACGCCTCATTAGCAGCATCACTCCAGACAAAGTGATCTGTTTTCTTCATCATCTGGTATAGAGGAATTTCCTTCTCTCCCAGGCGGCTTATGAACCGGCTTAAAGCTGCAATACGACCCACCAAGCGCTGAACGTCATTGACACATGCCGGCTTAGCCAATGAAGTGATAGCCTTAATTTTCTCCGGGTTAGCTTCAATACCTCTCTCTGAGACCAGAAAACCCAAGAGTTTGCCTGTAGGCACACCAAAAACACACTTGGCCGGGTTAAGCATCATTTTATAGACCCGGAGATTATCAAATGTCTCCTTTAATTCATCCAACAGAGTCTCCTTCTTCCTGGACTTGACAATAATATCATCCACATAAGCATGAACATTGCGCCCAATCTGGTTATGGAAGCAATTCTGGACACAACGTTGATAAGTCGCCTGGGCACTCTTGAGCCCAAAAGGCATACATACATAGCAGAAAGCCCCAAAAGGTGTAATAAAAGCCATCTTCTCTTGGTCTTTAATTGCCATCTTAATCTGATGGTAACCAGAATAAGCATCCAGGAAGCATAAACACTCACAACCCGCCGTGGCATCTATGATCTGATCAATACGGGGAAGAGCAAAAGGATCAGCTGGACAGGCCTTGTTAAGATCCGTGTAATCTACACACATACGTCAAGTGCCATTTTTCTTAAGTACCAGCACCGGGTTAGCCAACCACTCAGGGTGAAAAACTTCAACGATGAACCCGGCCGCTAAGAGCCGGGCTACCTCTTCTCCAATGGCCTTACGTCGCTCTTCATTGAAACGGCGAAGGAACTGCTTCACCGACTTAAATTTAGGATCAATATTGAGAGTGTGCTCAGCGAGTTCTCTTGGTACATCTGGCATGTCTGAAGGCTTCCATCCAAAGATGTCCCGATTCTCACGGATGAACTCGATGAGCACGCTTTCCTATTTTGGATCCATGTTAGCACTGACGGTGAACTGCTGAGATGAGTCGCCAGGGACAAAGTCCACTTGCTTGGTATCATCAGCCGACTTAAATTTCAACAAAGGGTCTTGCTCAGTAGTCGGCTTCTTCAAAGGGGTCATATCAGCTGAGTCAACATTATCTTTATAAAACTTGAGCTCCTCCGTAGCGCAAGCCGACTCAGCATATGCGCATCTCCTTCTTCACACTCTAAAGCAATTTTTCGATTACCATGGACTGTAATAGTACCCTTATGTCCTGGCATCTTAAGCTGCAAGTAAACATAACAGGGCCGTGCCATAAATTTGGCGTAAGCCAGCCGCCCAAACAAGGCATGGTAAGGGCTCTTTATCTTAACCACTTCAAACCATAATGTCTCTGCCCTGTAGTCATAATCATCACCAAAAGCCACTTCCAAGGCAATTTTACAACCTAGATATGCCGACTTACCAGGTACCACGCCATGGAAGACTGTAGAGGACGGCTTAAGCTCCTTATCAGTCAAATTCATCTGGCGAAAGGTATCATAATAAAGGATATTGATGCTGCTGCCTCCATCCATGAGCACCTTAGTGAATTTATAACACCCGACTTGAGTGGCTACCACCAACGCTAGTTAACCCGGATTGTCAACCCGGGGCGGGAGATCTTCACGACTCCATACAATTGACTGCTCTGACCACCGCAAGTATTGAGGTACCGCCGGCTCAATCGCACTGACCGCATGTTTATGAACCTTCTGATCTCGCTTGCAAAGACTTGTAGTAAAGACATGATACTGGCCACCGTTAAGCTGCTTTTGATTGCTCTGGTATCCTGACTGATGCTAATGGTTACCCTGGCCAGACTGTTGTTGGTTATAACCACCCTGATTACTTTGTCCTTGATATCCAAAATTTGAGCCGCCGCCGCCTAAGCCGGGCCCCTGTGAGCCGGATCCTGACCCGCCGGGTGGGCCATTATTACCACCATGACTCTGATTAAAACTAGAATTCTTGTACTCTTTCATGATGAAACAATCCTTCCAAGCATGAGTTGATGGTTGACCGGGCAGACTATGCTTTGGGCAAGGGTCATTAAGCATGGCCTCCAGGATTAAATTTTGGTCCTCCAAGTTTACCCTTACGACGCTGATTTTTATGCTGAGCATTGGTGTTAGCCACCAAATCTGATCCACCATCGGTTTGCTTGCACTTGCCACCATTACCCTGGTTATGACCAGTCACGTTTTGCTGCTGACCCTTACTATTACCATTCTTCTTCCCCTTGTTGGACTTTTCATCATCAGATCCGGGGTCCTTGGTGTTGTCTGAGTCAGCATACTTGATGAGAGCCGCCATGAGCTCTCCCATGTCATTGCAGTGACGCTTAAGCCGCCCCAGCTTCTGTTTGAGAGGTGTGAAGTGACAATTTTTCTCCCAAATCAGAACAGCAGAGCCGGCCGCAATGCTATCCGATGAGTGGATAATAGCTGAGACCCGGCGAACCCAATGGTGGGCCGACTCATCCTCTCGCTGCACGTAGTTGTCCAAATCAATGATCGACAGAGGCTGTTTACATGTTCCTTTGAAATTTTGAATGAAGCGCGCCTTCAACTCGGCCCATGAACTGATGGAGTTGGCAGGTAGCCCTTTCAACCAGGTTCGCGTTGGTCCATCTAACATCATGGTGAAGTATTTGGCGCATACAACATCATTAACATCTAACATCTCCATTGCCAGCTCATAACTCTCGATCCAAGCTTCAGGTGGAAGATCAGATGTGTAATTAGGTACCTTACGAGGGCCCTTAAAATCCTTGGGTAAACACTCATTGCGCAGAGCCGACACTAGACATGGTACCCCAACTGACCTGGAAATCATCCCAACTCGAATGGATGCCGAAGGGGTTACCGGAAACTGCTGGTGAGCCCCCAGTTGAGCCGCCAATTCTGCCTCACGACGGGCTCTAGCCTGATCTATGAGGGCCTGAGCATTGTTTGGCATATGGTCATCTCAGGGCGGGTTGAGCCTGCGCGGCGGGTCATCATTATGAGGCCGGTTACAACGTCGCTCGCTGCTGGAAATCGCCAACGACTCAATGCGCCGGCTATAACTTCGGCTTGGACGGGGAGTTGAGTGAACACATTCGCGACTGTACGAATAACCCGCCTGCTATGCCACAGCCATTTGGAGGAGCTCCACAGCGTTCCGGGTTTTTATCGCAGCTGGAGACTCGCCTTCGATCGGGATAGCAGCCAGCCGCGTAGCCGCTGCTATCATGTTGTCCACCGGGTTAGAATAATGGCCCAGGGGCGTTGGGACTCACTGAGGAGGGGTCTGATCGCTACGGGGTGGGCCTGGCACACGAGGTTGAACCGCCGCCCCGGTTCCTGGCGCCTCAGCGGCCCGAGTCACACCGGGCGGGTTACTTATTCCTGCCCCAGGCGTGTTAAAAAGATTCCGCCCCTCAAACTGTGAAGGCAAATGGCTCTGATGCCTCCTTTGGAGAACAGCATTGGACGCATTCTGGTCCAAACTCAGATGAAAATACTCCGCTCTTATCTGCTGTGACTCGGCCTCCAATGTAGCCCGCTCTGTTGCCATCCTAACGTTCTCCGCATTAAGATCTTCTCGGGCCTTGGCCACCTCATCCCGCAGCTTTGCAACCTCCGCGCTGCGCTTGACTCGCCGGAGTTACCTCTGCGGCTAATAGAGTCGCCAAGGCATCCAAGAGCTCAGATAAAACTTGAGCCGGCGGCCGCGCAGAGCCGCTTGCCCTGGCTGTCGCAGCGGCAGTTGAGCCGGATGTCATGGCCACGACAGTTGAGGAATTCAACATTGGTTGTGTGCTAGCCATAAAAATAGCAGCCCTGCTCGGCGGCTCATAGGAATCCAGAATACTGTCACCATCGGAATAGCCCCCAAGCCCGCCATCCTGAAGCTGATAGATTGACTCGGTCTCTCCAGTTGAGGATTCATCACCTGAATAGATGGCCGCCTCTCCACCAGACACAGATCCTTCCTCAAGATCCGGCCCATGAATAAAGCCAACAAAGGCATGCTTCCGGCCGGGTTGAACCTTGGCGGGTCATGCATGTCGAGCCGTCTCGATGATGTTGCTGCAGGTGTCCGGCTCAGGCTCTGACTCGCTGATCTTGCCGATGAAGACATGAATCCCGCCAAAGGGGACCCGGTACCCGTACTCGATTGAGTCGGCCTCGGGACCCCAGCCAGCATCGTCGATGTAGATCTTGCCGCGGTGAATCTTAGTCATCTAGCCCACGGCGTATCCTTCGATCCCTGGAAAGTTGCCCTTCAAGAACTCGAAACCACCGTGCTCTGGCCCCATGGTGGGCGCCAACTGTCGTGGTTTTGTCACGGCAGATGCCCTTGTGAAAGGACTTAGGTGTGGATCCATCGCAACATAGGTTAGCTCGAAGGGGTTGAACGGGACAAAGAACACAAAGGGTTTACCCAGGTTCGGCCCCTCACAACGAGGTAAAAGCCTACGTCCTGCTTCTAGTTGTATTACTTGAGTTTCAATTACAAGGGAGCGAATACGCTTGACCTAGCTCTCGATCAATTGTTTCTTGAGTTAACCCGCCGCCGGGTCTCACCTTTATATACATAGGTCAAGGCCCGGCGGCTTACAGGAGTCCGGGTCAGATCACACAACGTAACCGACCCTGTCTCTAAGTCACCTTGCCTTGTTAGGCAAGCCACCATCGGGCGGCTCACACCTTCGGGACTTGAATCACCTCCGGGTCGTGGGCATTCAACAGGCCTGCTTGTAAGCCGCCTTCGGTCTTCTCATCTTATCTTCTTAGGCCTTACTGGGCCTTCAATTATAAGTCGCCAATAATATGACCCGGCCCCTCCTGGGCGGGTCATACCACGGGGTTATATCCCCAACAGGAACCTCATATCTACCAGTCGTCACGACAATGGTATGATCACTCCTATGGTGTTTACCCCGATTCCCCGTTCCCCTAACGCGGATTGAATCTAAACTCGAATCAAATGCGAAGTAGTAGGTCAGGAGGGGGAAAATAGCTTACCGCCATTGCCGAAGTGCTGCTGCGGATGCCGGTGAAGGTGGTCGGAGGTCGACTTGTTGTTCTCCGATCTGCTGCACGCCGCTGCCGCCGTCATCAGTGAGAGTGGGGAGAGGGAAGGGGGAGAGAGAGCGGTGAGGGAAGGTGAGGGTAATAACTGCCGGCGCTTCGGGAAGCAACGCGGCTTCTCGAGGGTGGCTCCTCGCGTGCAGCCCACGTGCCTCGCGCCGGCCTGGCTCACGAGAAACGGCCGATTCGAGCGTGCCTCGCGAGATAGGCCCAGAGGTGCTTTAAAGTTCGTGCCATACAGGCCCAATAGTGTATGCTGGCAACCAATCAGCCCGTTTTCTTCCCGCGCGGGCCTGGTTGGACCTTATGCGGGCAACCAAACGCGCCCTAACTGTCCGTGCGTTGCAATGTTCTAATGGTTCAACATTAACCGTGTCTTATATGTATCTCCATCTACTATTCTTGTCTTCCAAATCTAATCATATCACCTGTTCAGTGGCCCATCTTTTTTTTCCCAGGAAAGAAACTTTTCATTCATCAACCATGGTGATTACATTCAAAGATGAGGATGCTAGCTATTTCGATTGGGGAGTTTTGAAGCCAACAGGCAGTGCGCCGTTGCGAGCGCCGCATACAAGCAAGGGTGTGACTTGCTGCATTTGGATACTTGCTAATTTTAGCTAGGCTGATGCTCCTTTCATGAGCCAGAATTCTTCTGATCTCATTTACCTGGTTCGCATACCTCGATCGCTTCATATCTTTAGATTGCACCAGCTTCAACAATTCGGCGCAGTCCTTGACAACACTCATAAGAAGATTTAATCTCTACCTAATAATAAATGAGTTATTGCTTCTGCCCGTCCGTCATTAGATTAACCCCTAAAGTTGCCGCAAATTACCCACTATGCCACACATAAGTGAGGAAAAACGATTCATTTTTTCTTTATAAGTCGGCCATTACTATTGATTCAATATGCGGCGATCCCCCCACAAATCACAATTGCATGGCCAACCTGACTGGCTGCACGCATGCCCTTTCACCTAGGAGACCTGGGTTTGATCCCACACTCTCCCCTTTTTGCTCCCCCTTTTCTCTATTATTCGATCACACACTCTCCCCCTTTTCTCTATTATTAAACAGATGCCCGATTGGGCCGGCCCAGCGCGGCCTTCAGCACCTACTTTTTTTACATTCTTTTATACTTTTCTTTTCTTTTGGCTTTCGAAATACTCTCAATATTTCAATTATAAAAATCACTTATATGCAAACTTTGAAAAAATAATTTAACCATGCATTAAAGAAAAGTCAAACTTCTATAAAAAAAATGTTTCCATTATATGCAAGAAAAAAGTACAGTGCGTATAGGAAAATAATAATATAAGTTTTCAACTTTTTTTGAAAATTGTTAATTATGCATTTAAAAAATGTTTCTGATGTATAAGAAAAATGTACACAAAAATATACAATGTGTATGGAGCAAAGTAGACATAAAACAATATAAGTTTTCAAAAATATTATCATGTATTTGGACAATGTTAAACATGTACATAAAAATGTTCCTAATGTATAAAACAAGTACAATGAGTATAAAAAGAGTAGACATAAAAAATAAATATGTTTTGAAAAATGTTGACAATGAAATTGGAAAGTATTAAACGTGCATATATAAAATGTTTCTAATGTATAAAAAATGTACTATTTTTCTTTTTTTTTTGCGGGAAATGTACTATTTTTCTGATACAAGCTTTACGTAAACCAATGGCTTGACTTTAATTTTCATATTGTTTTAAATTGTTTTCATAATGATTTTTTTAAGAATATCAATTATGAAAACAAAAATTATATATATGCATATGCTATCATTAATTAACAAATATATTTTCTACTCGTTGCAACGCACGAGCATGTTTGCTAGTAATATTAAATAATATTCATTAATTAATTAAATGACAGTGGAATCCCGCACATGCTAGACCCACGACAACATAAGGCCTAGGTCCATTAGAGTTATGGTCCAGATAACAACAATATGGGGTGATGCTTGGTCATAGTGGGTACCAGTCAGGGTATAAACATCAGCCGGGTCCTTCAGGTTTCGGAGGCCAGTCGGTCCTATCGGCAAGCCAACGGTCCACGACATTCATGGAGGCATTACACATGGAGCTTCACTACGCACTAAGGTCAGGCATTACCGGCCGTCTCAATTAGCATAACACATAATAATGAGGATCGACGAATCTATATACATAAACCATTTTTTAAATCTTGACGCAGATCGGCGGTACACGATCCACATGCCTTCGCCCCTGCATGTCACAAATCTCCTTCCTAGCTTTGAGGCATAGTCAATTCACTCGCTAACTATCTTGCACACATCACAAATTTTTTAAGTGGCTGTTCTTGACGAATGGTGCATCCTCATTTTACAGACCCAATGGACTTCATTAGGAAAGCAGCTCGACTTTTGTACCAGTGGCATGCACTTTGCAAAGTCAAATCATTTCACGGTGCCAGATCCTGTTATCAGCTTCCACTCTTTACTTCAACGATATACATATATCCGAAACAGCTGTTAGGGCATCTCCAACGCCGACCTTCAAACCTTCTGCAACCATTCGGATCGCGCAATCCAGACCGCGGAAGCCATCCAACACCGATCTGTATCGGCCCGCAGTTCTCCAGCATACAAGCCGGCTGGATGGCCCGCCGAGCTCGCCAGATACGAGCGAGGTAGCTCGCTGCTCCATCTCCCTCGCCTAGCCCGACGAAGCTAGTTGCTGCCCTAAGCCAGCACGTGGTACATCAACTCGCCGCTCCAGACCAGCTCGATGAGGAGTGACGAGTTGCTCCACGCCGGCACGGCGGGGAGCAAGGCGGCACGGGCGTTGTAGCTACCGTCGATGACGCCGCTTCGTACCGCGCCTCCCGTGACTGTGACCGTGCACCCCGTACTTGCGACCGCGCCTCCCGTGCCTGCGACCGTGCCATGCAGGCAGAGATAGAAGCCGGCTGTGCGGAGAGCGACGAGTTTGTGGCCAGCGCCTCCGCATCCCCCGCCATCATCGAGGAGAAGTAGAACACGAGAGGGCGCCGCCGCTTGGGTCCCATGAAGGCCACCAACGAGGCGACGTCGGCTTACACAGTTGGTGCCTTGCCCAGTTCTTTTCTTACGAGGACCTCCGTCCATCCCACATGGGCTCCATGGAAGCGTAGGCGCCGCCTTTCCCTTCCGCCGAAGCATTAGCCGGGGGTTCCACTCCGATGAGTGGTGGGGAAGCGAGCCGTCCTTTGCGCTGAAGCATATACCTCGGGGGCTCCCGGCAGTCCGGTGATCGGGCTTCTGGACATCAGGAAGACAAAGAGATCCGCGGGCGGCCATTTAGATTAGGTATTATAAAATCCGTTGTGTTTATAGGAAAATCCGGCATTTTTATATGAAATCCGCCAGGTTTATATGAAATCCGGCCTGTTGTACGAATTTCGTCCTGTTGGTTTGAGTTGTTGTAAAAATTAGACAATACCCCGCACGTTGCGGCGGGATAGTAGTGTAATAAACAATTCGAAAGAGAGGGGCACACGGTAAGGAGAAAAATAGTAAGTCTCGTCCCGCCTCGTTGTTGTCCCTATCTTGGCACCGACGGTGTCCACGGCCACAGCAAAATCGGTGCCATCGTCTTCCCGCACCAACACTAGAATCTCTAGGTATGTATAGTCGTGCAGTACCGACGTTGGTCTGGGTTCTGCAGAAGAGATCGAGCAAGTGAAGTAAGAAAATCATGAACCCTCGTCAGGTGATGAGATCATTGCTATTGATTAGAAGAAGTCATGTAAGAAGGACATGTTATGAGGGAATGAACTGATGCCTTCAGCTGTTACTCCTTGACTTGTTTCGTGGAGAAGTTGAATATCAATGAAATAGTGGGGATGTGAACAACCAACCATTTCTGCTGCTTCTCTTTGCATGGAGGGTATAATGGACTCACGGTTAGTAAATTGAAGCAAAGAAAAAAAATAAAAACATAAGTGATGACATGACATCACGGTAGAGCAGGGAAATTCGATAGTTTAATTGCATGCTTGCTGATATGGCATGATAGTTGAGTTGGCATGTGTGCATGTCAAGATATATAGAGTAGTGCAGATGACTCTCTCCCCCACGCATTACTACGGTAACTTTGTTAAAAAATGTGTACGTAGTTGCTAAAAACAACTGAATTTAATGAAAAGAAAGTATAAGCTTGAAAATCAATAAAAAAAGAGTCTAAAATAGAATAAAACTTTTGAATTACAGTTAAAAATGTTATTTCAAATAAAAATGTGAAGGATGACTAACATGAATATATGATGTGGCAGCGTTGCATGCATAGACTAATGCAAAAATAATTCTAATTTATAAGTCAAATGCATGGCTCACTTATGTGGCATATTTTGCATGGATTAGTGAGAGAGAAGACTTAATTGTATTACTTAGTGGGACGTCGAGGTGGACACTTTGCATGTTGAGAGAATTGTGACCAACTTCTTAAGAATGGTTAAAAATGTCATTTCAAACAAAAATGTGAAGAATGACTAACATGAATATATGATGTGGCAGCGTTGCATGCACAGACTAATGCAAAAATAATTATAATTTATAAGTTAAATGCATGGCTCATTTATGTGGCAGATTTTTGCATGGCTTAGTGAGAGAGAAGACTTAATTGTATTGCTTAGTGGGACGTTGAGGTGGACACTTTGCATGTTGAGAGAATTGGGACTAATTTCTTAAGAATGTAAGATGTATACAGCTAGCGGTGGATGGCGTCCTCCCACATCCGTGTCCGCGGACTGATCCCCTGTCCGTGGACGGATGCGGAGGGATTTTTGCTGGTTGCGGTCCGAGATGCCCTTACATGTCATGCATAACCCACCGTAACAGCCACAGTTGAACTGTCGGTGCATCTAAGACAAAGAGAGAGAGAGACGGGAAAGCTTGACAGAGAGGAGAAAGAGAACCTGGATGCTTGGAAATTCTTGGATCCTATACAGTACTACTATGATTTCACAATATAATAGTGCCGAGCACACAAGGGGGCAAATCATCTCAAGCTGGTGTAGATGTTGGAACTTGGAGGAACGTTCAAATCCATTGCTCGGTCATAAGCCAATAAAAATCGATCATTGCTTTGGAACCTAGGTCTAGGCGCACTCCGCTAAAAAAAAATATTAAAAAATTTATATATAACAAAATCTAATACTTTTTTTTATCGAAGATGGTTGATTGCTCTACTCACAGATGAAGTTTGGCCAAGAAATGACTCCCGTGTTGTTTTTGGCAAAAAGAAGAAAAAAGGAAAACACAACTTCAGAAACATTGAATAGTACGTATCTTTTATATAGATCCATTTTTCACACAAGACCACGGAAGTCATTCCTTCACAAAACTTTACACATGAGTATAACACTATACCATATTTGTTATAAAAAAAGTTTTAGAATGGTTTGACATTTTTTCTTATTTTTATTAAAAAAATCAATGTGGTGGACCTAGAGCTAGGTTCAATTGGGTATTTTTGTTTATAAAACCTTTATTAGACTTGCTCTAAGTAAGATAAAAAATTAGGGTGGTTGGAACTTGAAGGTTGTCCTAAAATTCATTAAAAAGGTGCCCAAAGTTTTTAAAAACCACGCGGCACAGAAATAAATGGCCCTTCCACTCTTCTATTTGGGTTTACAAGTTGGGTAGTAGTTTCATATTTTTAGATCTTCAATTTGACTAGCTAAACATGTGTGTTATATATCACTAGAAATATTAGATCCGTTGTCAAATAATTTCTCTAAACATATACTTTTGATGGCATAGTAGTACACATATACTCCCTCCTTCCATTTATATAGGGCTTAATACGTTTTTTAAGGTAATCTTTGACCACGGGTTAACACAATTTTTTTTTGAAAAGGAGGTTATCCCCCGGCCTGTGCATCAGAAAGATGCATGCGGCCATTATATTAATAAGCAAACAGTTCAACAAAGTCTTCAAGTCTCAAAAAGTAAAAGGGCTCCAAAAGAGCAAAAAATATGAAAACGGGATAGCCACAACCGGCGGAATAAAGATAGATAGGAAACTAAACACCTATCCTATTACATGAACGCCATCCAAACCGGTTGAAGATAGCCCGCGCTACCGTCTCCAAGCGGATAGACCCAGTAACCATACGCTCCCTGGCATCCGTCGGAGTGAGTAGCGACCACATACGGAGCAATGTAGTGGCCCGGAAAATAACCTGCAAGAAATGAATATGTGTTGTTCTGTTAAAAACCAAATCGTTCCTGCAGTTTCATATAGCCCACAATAAAGCACATACTCCTACACAGATATGTTTTGCTATTTCTGTCTCAACTCCATTCAGCCACGTCCCAAATAACATGTGGATGCTATTTGGAGGAGTAATGTTAAACGCTATATGAACAGACCGCCATAATATTTTGGCCATTGGACAATCAAGAAAGAGGTGTTTGATGGATTCATTATGATCACAGAAGCTACATCTTCGAGATCCTGTCCAGTTACGTTTTGCCAAATTGTCCTTAGTGAGAATGACTTGTTTGTGGACAAACCACATGAACACTTTAATTTTTAAGGGCACTTTGACTTTCCAAATATGCACAGATCGAAGGAGAGATCCAGAGTTGATAATATCCAAATACATGGATTTTACCGAAAACACTCCATTCTTGGTTAGTTTACAGTGCAACTGATCTGGCTATTGAGAAAGGTGAACATCCATCAATCTTCTCACAAGATGGAGCCAAGCTTCCCAATGGTTTCCCGCTGAGGTCCTCCTGAATTGAATATTAAGAGGATTGGACTGTAATACTGTTGCAACGTAAGCCTCTCTACGCTAAACAATATTATAGAGAGAAAGATATTGGATAGCTAGATGCGTCTCCCCTAGCCACGTATCCTTCGAGAATCTCGTGGAAGTACCATTACCAACGATAAATTTTGTCCTATGAAAGAAGGCTGATTTCACTCTCATCAGACCTTTCTAAAACGGCGAATCGGTTGGTCTGACAATCACCTGGGATAAGGTTTTAGAATGAAGGTACTTATTACGCAGAATCTGGGCCCATGTGGCATCGGTCTCTACAGATAGCTTGTACAACCACTTGCTGAGAAGGCATATATTCTTCACCTTTAAATTTTCAATGCCAAGACCACCTTGGTCTTTTGGCCTACAAATAATATCCCATTTAGCAAGTCTGTATTTTCGTTTTAACTCATCACTCTGCCAGAAAAAATGCAATCGATAGAAGTCTAGTCTTTTCCGAACCCCTACAGGTACCTCGAAGAAGGACAAGAGAAACATTGGCATACTCGTGAGTACCGAATTAATGAGAATTAGTCGGCCTCCATATGACATAAGTTTGCCCTTCCAGCAGCCTAGTTTCTTTTCAAATCTATCTTAAATGCACTTCCATTCTTTGTTAGAAAGCTTGCGATGGTGAATCGGTATGCCCAAATAAGTAAAAGGCAACGAACCCAACCCACATCTAAACAGCTGTTTGTAAGCTTCTTGTTCGTCTTTAGCTCTCCCAAAGCAGAACAATTCACTTTTATGGAAGTTAATCTTTAACCCCGAGAACTGCTCGAATCAGCATAGAACAAGCTTCATATTTCTTGCTTTTGCCAGATCATGCTCCATGAAGATGATAGTATCATCGGTGTACTATAGAATGGACACTCCCCCATCCACTAGATGCGGGACGAGACCACCTACTTGGCCATTTTCTTTAGCTCTTCCTATCAAAATTGTCAACATGTCCGCTACTATGTTGAACAAGATAGGTGACATCGGGTCTCCCTGTCTAGACCCTTGTGTGTCTGGAAATAATGACATATGTCATCATTCACTTTGATTCCGACACTGCCTTTTTGTGTGAAAGAATCTACTTGCTTTCTCCAGGACTGATCGAATCCTTTCATCCGCAAGGCCTGCTGTAGAAATGGCCACTTAACCTTATCGTACGCTTTCTCAAAATCCACCTTAAAAACCACCCCATCTAGTTTTTTCGTGTGGATTTCATGGAGCGTTTCATGTAGGACCACAACCCCTTCAAGGATGTTTCTGTCCGGCATGAAGGCTGTTTGAGATGGCTGCACCACACTGTGTGCAATCTGTGTCAGCCTATTAGTCCCCACCTTGGTGAAGATTTTAAAGCTGACATTAAGAAGACATATCGGTCGGAACTGCTCAATCCGCACCGCCTCTATTTTCTTAGGGAGCAAATTTATCGTTCCAAAATTTAAGTGAAATAACTGCAAATGCCCAGAAAACAAATCATGGAACATCGGTAGCAAATCACCCTTAATAATATGCCAGCACCTTTTATAGAACTGAGCCGGAAAGCCATCCGGCCCAGGAGCTTTATTATTCTTCATCTGTGAAATGGCCTCAAACACCTCTTTCTTTGAAAACGGGGCGGTCAAGATGTCATTCTCATCCATCGCAAGTTGAGGGATATCCTCAACCCTTGACTCGTCTAAGGACACAAAACTATCCCCAGGAGGCCCAAACAGCTGCTTGTAATAATTGGTGATGTATAATTTTAGGTTCTCCTATCCCAAAATTGTCCCTTCATCTTGCTCGAGCTGAAATATTTTCTTCTTTCGATGCTTTCCATTTGCAATCATATGAAATAATTGCGTGTTGTCGTCCCCTTGGACGACTTTTCGCACTTTAGCTCTTAGCGCCCACTTCAATTCTTCCTCTCGAAGCAATTCTTTGAGTCTCAGTTCCGCCTCCACTTTAGTCTCCAGCTCTCTGGTGTCTAAAATGTAGGACTCGGCTTTTAAATCTAAGGCATTTATAAGGTTAAGGAGCCTTTCCTTTTCAACCTTATAAACACCACTCAAATGTTTGGCCCAACCTCGTAGGAACTGTCTTAAGTGTCTAATCTTATTCTGCCATCTTTCTACATTCGATCTCCCTCCCGAATCCTTTGCCCACTCCCGTGCTATCAGATCCAAGAAACCTTCTCTCTCAAACCATGCTAATTCAAAAGAGAACATATTTTTATTTCCCACATGAGTTGCCTCCCCAGAGTCAACCAGCAGCGAGGTATGATTAGAGATCGCTCACGACAATGCATGGACCGTCACCAAAGGAAACTTCTGCTCCCACTCCACACTGGTGAGAACACGATCCAACTTCTCATACGTTGGATTTGGCAATGTGTTGGCCCAAGTGAATTTTCTACCCGAAAGCTCGATCTCCCTGAGATCCATGCTTTCAATGATTGTGTTAAACATAAACGACCATCTGCCGTCAAAGTTATCATTGTTCTTTTCGTCCCGTCTTCTTATAATGTTAAAATCACCCCCAACCAGTATTGGGAGCCTTTCATCTCCACAAATACGAACTAGGTCAGCCGGGAAATCTGGTTTTAGCTCAGGCTGCGCGGCTCCGTACACTGCCACCAGTGCCCATTGGAAACCATCAACCTTCGATTTGACTCAAAACTTAACCGTAAATTCTCCCATAACAACATTCCGAACCTCCAACGTATCACACTTCACCCCAAGTAAAATCCCACCAGATCTTCCTCTTGGGGGTAAGCAATGCCAATCAAAATCAACTCCTCCCGATAAGGTGCCCAGAAACTGAGAGGTGAAATTGTCTCTACCAGTTTCAGAGAGGGCAATGAAATCTAACTTGTGCTCTATAGATGCATCCGCCAGGAACCTTCTTTTAGCCTAGTTTGTCAGACCTCTGCTATTCCAAAAGATTCCTTTCATCTTTTATCATGAAATTTTTTAGTAGTCCGGATCCTAACACTTCTGCGCACAGCCGAGGCCGGATAAATCTTCCGGTTCCACTTGCGCTTAGGCTTGTTTTGCTCATCAACTCGGTCCATACAACCGAGCTCAGTGAGCTTACATCCCTTAGTGTCGATGTGAGTTGAACCCCTCGGAGAAACAAAATTCTCATCCTCGTCAGTCTCGGCGGGTGAGGGCGCAAGATCCTCACAAAAACTATCAAGAACCCTAACACCCAATGCATCTATTTCCGAGTCATTTAAAGGTTTAACGGCCGCTAAGTTTCGAATCATCTCAATAGCTCGCTCCGCCTCAAGATCAAGTATGTCATTAACAGATTTAGCAATTTCTATTCCATTACTACCTAGTGAAACTCCCAATTGAGTTGCATTATTCATAATATCGTTCTCGGAAAAATGCAGAATGGAATTGGAAGTATTGACTGACATACCTGTAGTGACCTCAATGTCACGAAGCTTGGCCGCCCGCATGGCGCGCCCCAGCTGCAGGTCATCAACGTCAGGCTGATCCTGGAGATGGCTGCTCATCCGTCGACCTTCATACATGGGATCCGGGATCCCTCCGAAGGCGACAATCTCGTCCCGCGTAGGCCCACTCGGGGTAAGGCCTCCTGCCCGACCCCCAACTGGACCTAACTCCACCGAGTCAGTCGGGCTGTGGCCACCTACCATTAGCCCTACCGGAGACGCCGCTCCCGCCTCCACGGGCGCGGGTGCCAGAGACCCCCTCGGGGTCAAGTGCGGGCTGCAATCGGGAGTCCTCGACCAATGCACACTCACGTCAGACGGAAGGCCTCCAGGTGAGTCCACCCTCCTCGCCGAAGCCCTTCCCGCCGATGGCTCCTCGGGGGCTGGTGAATGACCGAGGGCCTCCTGCCCAGTGTCATGTTTGCCCGCCTCCTCTAATAAACGGTGTCTCGGAGAAGACCCAGTCCGCCCCCGTCCATACTCCTCGTCCATCGCTGCCATCGGGCATACAGCCCCAGAAAAAGAGTCCAGCACCAAAGGTGGCAACAAGCGCTCTACAGGATCAATCCGCTCGACGCGCTCACTCCATAGACGAGGAGGTGCTGAAGAATGCTCGAAAGAACCAAATCTCGGTGTGCTCATGAGTGTAGACGCCGGTGGTGTCACCCCTTTCTCTGGCGCCAGCACGGGTTTAGCACCCGGCATGTGTGGATCATCATGGGAACTACCGTCATCTCTTTTCTCTTTGCTACCCGAGGCATCATCCTTATCAGTCATATCTACATCTCCTCCTTGTTGGAAATATGCCCTAGAGGCAATAATAAAGTGGTTATTATTATATTTCATTGTTCATGATAATCGTTTATTATCCATGCTATAATTGTATTGATCGGAAACTCAAATACATGTGTGGATACATAGACAACAACATATCCCTAGCAAGCCTCTACCGGACTAGCTCGTTGATCAAAGATGGCTATGGTTTCCTAGCCCTGGACATGAGTTGTCATTTGATAATGGGATCACATCATTAGGAGAATGATGTGATGGACAAGACCCAAACTATGAACATAGCATATGATCGTGTTAATTTTATTGCTATCGTTTTTTGCATGTCAAGTATATGTTCCTATGACCATGAGATCATGCAAATCACTGACACCGGAGGAGTGCCTTGTGTGTACCAAATGTCGCAACATAACTGGGTGGCTATAAAGGTGCTCTACAGGTATCTCCGAGGGTGTCTATTGAGTTGGCATGGATCAAGACTGGGATTTGTCACTCCGTATGACGGAGAGGTATCTCAGGGCCCACTCGGTAATACAACATCACGATAAGCTTGCAAGCAATGTGACCAATGAGTTAGTCACGGGATCTTGTATTATGGAACGAGTAAAGAGACTTGCCGGTAACGATATTGAACTAGGTATGGAGATACCGACGATCAAATCTCGGGCAAGTAGCATACCGATAGACAAAGGGAACTACATACGGGATTAGCTGAATCCTTGACATCGGGGTTCGACCGATAAGATCTTCGTAGAATATGTAGGAACCAATATGGGCATCCAGGTCCTGCTATTGGTTATTGACCGTAGAGGTGTCTCGGTCATGTCTACATAGTTCTCGAACCCGCAGGGTCTACACACTTAACGTTTGGTGACGATACAAGTATAGTTGAGTCATTATGGTGGTTACCGAAGGTTGTTCGGAGTCCCGGATGAGATCCCTGACGTGACGAGGAACTCCAGAATGGTTTGGAGGTGAAGATTGATATATTGGACGAAGGGTATTGGAGTCCGGAATAGTTTCGGGGGTACCGGGTGATGACCAGCATGACCGAAAGGGGTTTCGGGGGGTCCCGGCAAGTGTTGGGGGGCCTCATGGGCCAAGGGGAGGGGGTGAACCAGCCTACTAAGGGCCTGTGCGCCCCCCTCACCCTTTCCCACGTGACCAGGAGAGGTGGGGCGCCCCCCTCTAGGGTTTCCCTCTGAAAGGATCAAGAAGAGGTGTCTAGAGGGGGGGGTGATTAGATCCTCAACAAGCAAAAGTAGCAGTTTTTAAGTTCTTCAAGTTGAGGTGGAGTTTTAGCACAAGTTTAAGCATTCAAAATACATTTCAAGCAAGCATGCCAAGAGTATGAGCAGCGGAAAGAGTAAAGCATGCTATTTGCAAGAAAGTAAAGGGATGGGATTGGAGTGTGCAAACGCAATGAAGACACAGAGATTTTTGGCGTGGTTCCGATAGGTGGTGCTATCGTACGTCCACGTTGGTGGAGACTTCAACCCACGAAGGGCAATGGCTGCGCGAGTCCACGGAGGGCTCCACCCACGAAGGGTCCACGAAGAAGCAACCTTGTCTATCCCACCATGGCCATCGCCCACGAAGGACTTGCCTCACTCGGGTAGATCTTCACGAAGTAGGCAATCTCCTTGCCCTTATAAACTCCTTGGTTCAACTCCACAATCTTGTCGGAGGCTCCCAAGTGACACCTAACCAATCTAGGAGACACCACCCTACAAAAGGTAATAAATGGTGTGTTGATGATGAACTCCTTGCTCTTGTGCTTCAAATGATAGTCTCCCCAACACTCAACTCTCTCTCACAGATTTGGCTATGGTGGAAAGATGGTTTGAGTGGAAAGCAACTTGGGGAAGGCTAGAGATCAAGATTCTTGTGGTTGGATTGGAATGTCTTGATCTCAACACATGAGTAGGTGGTTCTCTCTCAGAAAATGAGTAGTGGAAGTGTAGGCACGTTCTGATGGCTCTCTCTTAGAATAGAGAAGGGGGTGGAGGGGTATATATAGCCTCCACACAAAATCCAACCGTTACACACATTTGACCCAACTCGGTCAGGCCGAATAGAAGAATTCAGTGAAACCGATTTAGTTCAAAATGTGAACGTTAGGATTCTCGGTGGGACCAACATGATCAACTCGGTGGGACCGATGTGCAAGGGTTAGGGCAAAACCTCATCTCGGTGTGACCGATTGCATGAACTCGGTGGGACCGATTTCAGCAATGAGTTAAACAGAGAGTTGGTCAGGCAAACTCGGTGGGACTGATTGTAGATTTCGGTGAGACCGAAATAATTACAACAAGCAACAGAGAGTTTGCATTGCGAACTCGGTGGGACCGATCGCTCATTTCGGTAAGACCGAAACATTACGAAGGGAAACAGAGAGTTTGCATTGCCATCTCGGTGAGACCGTGATCCCGATCGGTGAGACCGAATTGATTAGGGTTTCTGGCAGTGGCTATGTCAAAGAAACTCGGTGGCGCCGGATAGATCAAATCGGTGGGGCCGAGTTTGACTTTAGGTTTTGGACATATTTGGAAATGAGAAAGTGGTTGAGGGCTTTGGAGCATATCACTAAGCATTTTGAGCAAGTAGACCATTAAGCAACACCTCATCCCCTTTTAATAGTATTGGCTTTTCCTATGGACTCAATGTGATCTTGGATCACTAAAATAGAAATGAAGAGTCTTGAGCTTTTGCCAATCTTTGTCCTTAGCATCTTGAAGGGGTTCCACATCCTCTTGTTCATGCCACACCATTGTTGAACTTTCTGAAATATACTAGATGAAGATATTAGTCCAACAAGAGATATGTTGACATTAATTACCAAAATCACCCAGGGAGCACTTGTGCTTTCAATCTCCCCCTTTTTGGTAATTGATGACAACATACATCAAAGCTTTAGATAAGGATATGAAGAGTAACAAGTAAAGCTTTGGAAGGACATGTAACATGCATAGGCTCCCCCAACATGTATGCAATCATGTAAAGATAGTATGTAAGATCATGTGAATGCATAAGCATGTTAGAGCAAGCAATGAGTTACATGTATCTTGGCTATATGCATCAGAGCAAATGATGTATACAGGAAGTGTACCTTTATGTTCATGAGTCATTCTTGCAAACAATATGTACATCAGCAAGAGATCATCATGTACATGAGTGTGATGCATATACTTACCTTGTGGTCTTGGGCTGGCTTCGGAAGAGATGAGCTTGAGAAAATAAGGTTAGATAACACAAGAACACTATAAATGAAGCAAGTTCAGGAGACCACAAGATTACCAAGACTGGGATGCCATGTAAAGAGTAAGTACTTAGTACTCTATTTGGATATGGACATGTCCCCAAAGATTAAAGATATGCAATGAATTCCAAAGATTTTCTTCCCTTAGATAGGAACTCTTTCTCCCCCTGAATTTGATATTGGATAATGGGAGAAGGTAGGGTAAGAGAAAATCAGAGCAAGAAAAAAAATCAGAGCAAGAAAAGATACGAACTCACATTTATTAACATGTCTTTCCCCTCTTAAAGACATGTGACTTCTCTCCTCTATTGTTAATAAGCATCTGGAGAAGCAAGCTAAGCTGTGCTTTCCCATGTGACAAGCTTTGATGTGCTCTCTCTCTCTCCCCCTTTGACATCAATTTCCAAGAAGGGACCTTCTGGAGCATGAGTCAAATAGGTTTGGTCCTTGAAACACATTACAAAGCAACATGTAGTATAAGATGCGAGTAGAGGATAAGAATCATTGAGTGGAGCTGGAGAAGAAATGACATTTGCAATGGCAAAAACTTTTCTCAGTAGTGAAATCGGTAACGCCGATCTATTTTCATCGGTTACACCGAGTTGGTGGTGTCATAGATGATGCATATCGGTCAGACCGAGTTAGTCCTCGTCGGTTGTACCGATGAACTTTCTACAAGGTATTGTAGTTCGGTCTAGCCGATGGGCATGAATCGGTGAGGCCGAGTTCAATACAGAGGAAAAGTCTTGTCAACTCAGCTCACTTGGCAATCGAAATCTCACAAGGATTTGCAAGGAATTAACTGAAGAATTTGCAATGAACTAGATGCAGAAAAATATGGAGAAACATACAAAGGAAAAGGATCTAGATGAAGTTTTTTTTATAAGGGGAACAAACAAGTAAAAACATATGCAAAACAAAGAAACACTAGAGAACTTCATCTAGAAGGGGTCGGCGACAAAGTCACCTATGTTAGAGTATATTGACTGAGCAGTCAAGTGATGACACTTGATCGTAGGTCATACTCATCGTTTAAGCTCAAAAAGGGGTTACCATTTTTCGTTTAAGCTTTTTGGTGTATTCACATCTTGGTGAGTTGCTTTGACCCATGTCTTGGAGTAAAGCTTCTCTAAGATGGAATAACATACCATGAGTGGTGGTGTTGATCTTGATCATGTAGTCGAACTTGTGTTGGATGCTCGAGGTTGATGTAGTTCATCAAGAGTTGAGAGCACCACTTATAGTTTGAGTTCATCTTCCTACATGGGTTAGTCTTGCAAGGAAGAGCACTTGTGTATCCAAGATGACAATTGTCGGGGATATTGTGCGACATATGCCAGGTGGTGGCTTATCGTGGATGGGGACAAGAGTACGTCGTCGGGCTCTAGAAGCGGGAGTGAGCGAGACCGCATACGCCTGCGAATCTTACCCAGGTTCGGGGCTCTCCTCGGAGATAACACCCCTAGTCCTGCTCTGCGGGGTCTCCGCATGATGACTATGATCAACAAAGTAGCTACAAGCTTGCTCCTTGAGCTGTTTCGGCTAGAGGAGGGAGAAGGGCAAGGCTAGCTCTACTCCTCTCTCTACGTGTGCGTGTGTGTGTGTTCTCTGGAGCTGTCAACCAGACCAAAAAACGTCCCCTGCATGGGGAAGCTTGGGGGTTTATATAGGCCTACCCCCCAAGGGTACAATGGTAATCCGGCCGGGTGTAGGACTCGGCCGTCAGTGTCTCTGGTCGCCGGTTTCTCCGCCGACCGCTGGGGCCCGCCGCCTGGTGGCCCCCACCGACTGCCGTGATCTCGGCCGACAGGTAGGGCCCGCCGCCTGCGGGCCATGTCGACTGCTTTATATGGCAGCCTCGCCCCTGATGACAAAGGTTTTGTCGGGGGGAGCGTGGCTACAGTTCCGCCGCCTGGCGGGTGCTCACTGTAGCCATACCCCGTCTCATCTAGTTAATGGCGCACAGATTCCAAGGGGGAGAAGGGCCGCCTGCTAGGAGTCGGCCCTCCCTTGTTGCCGCCTGCTTGAGGTTTGCCGCCCTCTGGTGGCTCGCGGATAGGTAGGGCCCGCCGCCTGCGGGCCGTACCGACCGCCCGTCGTGGGAGCATGGCTCCCTCTGGCGTTAGTGACGTCACGGACTACGTGGCAACACTGCGGCGCTGGGTGGGGGGTGTCCGCTAGTACACAGCACTGTGGCCACGTTCCATCCTGGATTCGGGGTGGCAAGCTGCTCTGTAGCCATGCCGCGTCTTGTCGTGGTGATGTGGCGCTACCTTCGAGGGGACGAGGGGCCGCCTGCCTGGAGTCGGCCTCCTCGTGGCCGCCTTCCATGGTCTTGCCACCTTCTAGTAGCCGGCCTCTTGGACCAGCCGGCCCAAGAAGGCGGTCGTGCTTTCAGAAGGTGTGAGGGGCGCAGCCAGCCCCGATGTCTTAAAATACCAGGGGGGACTGATGAGGCTACCCGTGGTCATTTACTCCGACAATAGTCCCCGAAGCTGGTGGGGCACCGCGGCTGAAAAACGAGGAGCCTCAGCAGCTTCCTACTCTGAGTGGTCTGGTAGTTAGGCTTTGTCCGTCTTCTGGAGGGGCCGACTGACAGGAGCCGGCCATGGCCAGGCCGGCCGCCTGGCGAGTTCGAATCATCGTGGTGTAGGCCGGGTAGAGTGCTAGCCGGATGACAGGCTTGCCGCCCGTTGCTCGCTCGCCACGCAGCGCCAGCAGGCCAGGCCGGCCTGCCAGCCCGCGCGTGCGACGGGACGTCGCCGCAAGCCTGGGCCCGCCACTACAGGGCCTCGGCACGTGCGCGGATCCGCTGCTGCCGAGGTGGGCGGTTGCGCTTCCCAGGCGTGGTTAATACACGCCATTACGGCGCCGTAATCACGGGGTCGTGGGGGGGAGTGGGCGCAGTTAATCTTCCGCCCCCCATGTCTCGCCCCCTCGGCTCCGCCGCTGGGGGCTATAAGTAGGGGGAGGGGGCGGCAGAACATACGCGCGCCCTCCTCTCCCCCGTCTTGCCTTTCTCCTTCTTCTTCTTCTTGCTACCGCCGCGGCTTCTCCTCTCGCCGGGGTGCAACCGCAGCCCGCCGTCGCCGGACCTCCTCGCGCCGCAGCCACCTTGCGCCGCCGCCGAGCACGGAGCCCATGGCACAAAGCGGTCGTGCGGGCGACTGGGACGGCTCCAATGTCCACGACGGGCACTTGGAGTTCCTCCGCCAGACGCGGCGGCTCCCCCATGCGTCGAACGTCAAGGTGCGTGTCCCCCCCAAAAGGGAGATCTCGCCGGCGCCGGAAGACGGCGAGCACGTCGTCTTCAAGTCGCATTTCCTCCGTGGCTTCGGCCTTCCGGCGAGCGGGTTCCTTCGCTCGTTTTTGGATTTCTACGGGGTGCAGCCCCACCACCTCACTCCGAATACAGTGGTGCTGCTCTCCGCCTTCGTCACCCTGTGCGAGGGCTACCTCGGCACGCTCCCCACGCTCGAGCTGTGGGGAGAGCTCTTCTATCTCAAGCTCGACACCACCGCCAAGAACGAGGCGGCCCAGTGCGGAGCCTGCGTCGCGGTGCGGCGCACGGGATCCGGGGTCCGCTTCCCAGCTCTCGCCCTGCTGCAGTCGGCCAAACTGTGGCAGAAATCGTACTTCTACGTCGAGAGTATCCACTCGACGCGGAACTACATCAACCTACCGGCCTACGCAGTCGGCCCGCCTGTTGGGCCTCGCACCAACTAGAAGTTCCGGCCGAGAACCCTGTCGGCCGCGTGCTCCACCGCGCTCCTCCGGCTCCAGGAGATGACGGCGTCGGAGGGCCTCAAGGCCTCGGACCTGCTGGCCGCGTTCGTGAAGCGCCGAGTACTGCCCCTTCAAGCCCGGCCTCACTTGATCAGTGACATGAGCGGGCGCCGGGACCCGTGCTGGCTGTCCACCCAGGTGATGCCGGACGTGGAGGTGGTCCGTATGGTGAACTTCTTCTCCGACTGCAAGCTGTCGGAGACGGAGTGGCGATTCGGCAAGCCGCCATACAGCCGGGCCAACCCACCGCCTCCGGTAAGTCTTCTAATTCTTTTTTCCTTTGTTCGCTCGGGTCCTTTCTTACCGCCTGACCAGTCGGCCTTGGTGCAGCGCTTCCCGGGCCAGACGTCTACTGACGCGCCGGCCGCAGGTCACCAGTACATGGCGGACCGGGTGGTGAGTGACGTGGACGACCCCGACTTGGGGGCGGCCGCTCAGGAGGAGGATGATGCCACAGGTGGTGGCGGCGAGGGAGCAGGCGGCTCCTTAGGAGGCGGCCTCGGGGATTGGCCGGATGACGACGAGGAGGACGAAGAGCCGCGCCGTGCCCATGGCGCTGACAGGGCGGGCGCCAGCTCCTCGGCCGCGCCGACTGCAGCAGCCGTCGCGCCGAAGCGCCGGGCCGACGCCGGGTTGTTCGGCAGCCGGCCCAAGAAGGCCAGGGCCTCGGCCGCCATGACCAAGTGGCAAGAGGCTGCCGTGAAGGTGGCCCTCTTCCAGAAGGCCCCAAAGCGGCTCCCGCTGGTGTCCGCGTAAGCGCCTTGTCCTTTCTTGCATCTTGCTTTGTGTTTGCTTTTCTTCTACCTTTGCGATCTTTTTATTCTCTTCCTCCCTTGGCGCGTAGCGCCCCACTTTCCTTGTCACGAGCCCCGTCCGGCTCGGTGATCGGGGCGGTAGACGGCATCACGGGCCCCCGCCACGTGGATCTGCTCGCCGCCCTCTAGGAGGCGACGGAGAAGAACGCGCGGGAGGCGCGAGTGGAGCGGGAGGCTGCTGCCCGGGAGAAGGCAGAGGCCGACGCGGCGGCCGAGGCTCAAGCCGACGCCGCGGCCAAGGAGCAGGCGGACATGGCCGCCAAGGTGCAGGCGGAGGAGGTGTCCCGCCGCCGGGCTCCGGAGTCCACCGGTCCGCAATCTGCGGAGCCTGTGGTGCCAGAGGGCCAGGCTCTGACTAGAGGGGCTGGCGGTGACCAGCCGGCCCTAGAGAGGGCAGGGGACCCTGTTGTCCCGGAGGCGGAGATGCCCCCGCGCACGCCGGCTGCCGACGCCCAGGGCAGTCAGCCTGACGCGTCACTGGTGCCGCTAGCCAGCGGTGAGTTGGTGGTGGGTCCGACTCCTGCAATCCGTACCCCGGTGCGCCGGCGTGCGGGGAGGGCGGCCTCAGCACCGCAACTGTTGGAGATCGGGGCCGCTAGCTCGTCGGCCCCCGACGCCGAGGCTACCAGCGCCGACCCACCGGATGGGATGTCTGGGGGCGGTACGGGTGTTTTGAATGCGGCTTCGCAGGAAGTCCTGTCCCGGTTCAACGCCCAAGGCGCCGCCCTCCAGCAATACACGCAGGAGTTCCTGGCGACGGGGGCGGCCGTCCGGGTACGTTTCTTGTTTTCGTTTCTTTGTAATCTTCCTTGGGGGCGCGCCAGCGCACCCACTGCGTGTAGCCCCCGAGTTTCGGGCCGGCTGCTGAGCAGGCAGCCCGGAACTTCAAGTTGAGCTCTGAGTGCTGACTCGTTACCTTCTTCTGTTGTCTTTGTTGCAGGATTACCACAACATCCATGCGGCCGCCTATAACTCTCAGCTCCAGGAGCTAACCAAGCGGACCGCCGATCTGGCAGAGAGCCGAAGTAAGTATTTGGTCTTCTTCCTCACGGGGGCGCAGCAGCGCACCCGCTGGGTGTAGTCCCCGAGATTTGGGCTGACTGCTGAGCAGTCAGGCCGGATCTCCCAACAACTACTTTCCATTGGTGTTGATGGTTTTCTTTTTTCTCTGTTTTGGCATAGGCCGCCGCAGATCTGCGGCAGCGCCTGGGCGAGGCCGAGTCCGCGCTCCATACCAAGGAGTAGGAGCGTAGCCAGGCGGCCCAGGAATGCGACCGCCTGGCCAAGGAGCTAGCAGACCAGGCAGACCAGCACAAGGCGGAGCTCCAGAAGCTGAAGGAGGAGGAAGACACCCTCAAGGCTGAGTTTGAGACTCAACGCTCGAACTGGGCCAAGAAGGAGAGACTCCTGACCAACGGCTATGGCGAGATCGAGGACATGATTGATGGTAAGTTACTTCTTCTTTTGAACAGCTGTCGACTGCAGCAGGAGTCGGCTTCTGGCTTCTAATCTTTGATCTTCTTCTTGTGCAGAATACTTTCCCGGTCACTCCGTCGCCGTCAGCCAGGCCATCGAGGCACGTCGCGACGTGCGGAGGAGGGCGGGCGCGGACATTGCGCCCAACGCGCCCTGGAATCTCGATGAGCAGCTCCTGGCCGTCAAGACGCGCCTGCAGCCGGCTCACAGGATGCTTCGCCGCCTGCAGCGCGCCGGGGCTCAGGTGTTGGCCGCCTTTTGGCCCGACGCTCAAATTCCACGCACCCCCAGTCGGACTGCCGACTGGCTGGAGGTAGCGGTCGGCCGCTTCGAGGCTTGGAAGGGCGCCGCGGCTCGGGCGAGTGCGCGGACGGCCTTGGAGTTCGCCATGGCGTGGTATCCTGGGCTGGACCTGGCCAGCTGGCCACCTTCTGACAGGAGGCCGGACCGGAGCTGGCGGCGGTGGGCCCTATGCTTACTCAACGTGCGGCGGCGATCGCCGAGTACGCCAACACCACCGTTTTCATCCCCGAGCTGGACGAGGAAGGCGCTGAGGTGCCGCCCAGCTGGTTCGGGCTGAACCCGGGGGATGCGGGGGACTCGGCGGAAGAGATCGCCTCCAGCGATGAGGGCGAGGACGAGGACGGCGAAGACGACGCACCGAACAACGGAGCGGACGGTCGGCTTCAGCCCGACCAAGCCTCGACCAACGAGCCGCGTGCTACCACACCGACTGCTGTCGGGGGTGATCAGGCCGAGACCCCTCAGTCGGCCGCTCCACCATCCGGCGCCGCTGCCTCCGCCAACCCATCGGACCCGCCTGCTGCTCCCCTGGCCTAGATGGCCACTTCATCTTATCTTTTCCTGTTCTTGTAATCTTTTGAAAAAGTATGTAAATTCACGCAATTCCACCCGCTGGGGGTGTATTCAAACTTTGTTGAATGCTGGCTATGAGCTTTTGCTATGTAAATTAACTTTATTCGCACAAGTTGTGCTCTACCGGGTTCTGACTTTGTCTTGCTTTTCTGCTCTTTTTTTCTTTTCTTCTTTTGGCTTTTTCCTTTGCCGCCTTCCTTTGGCTACCGCCCTACCAGCCGGACAGCCGCTCTGCGGTCTATGGCTGGGTCCGGTATTTGGCCGTTTAGGAAGACAAGTACTCTGGCCGTTTAGAGCATAGCAAGTCAAGTGAGAAGCCGGCCGGCCGGCTGCTCAGCAGCCGGATGGTGAGGCGAGGAGCCGGCTTGGCCTTTGTTGATGCTTTTCTCCTTAGTCATTTTTCATGTGGACACCATTTCCTGCCTTTAGCTCTTGCCAGCCGGACAGTCGCTCTGCGAGCTGCGGCTTAAGGCAAGAGAGGGCTTAGATGTTGGCACACTACTTGTCCGACTGCAGGTGGCACCAACATAGGACAAGGCGGAGAGCCCCGGGCCGACTGGTCAGACCCGGTGCCAGGCGGAGGAATGAAATAACACATTCTCAGGCATAAACTTATCATATAGATAAAAGTGGGTAGCCCCCGAGTGCTCCTCGAGGGACCCGATGTCTTTGCTCTTAATACGAAAGGTAGCGTGGTACATACTGCATTAACTGTAAAATCTTCGGAGGAGATTTGCGTTCCATGGGCGCTCTGTTTCCTTGCCGGAGTCATCCCACTTGCGTGCCCTGGGCTTCTATGCGTCGATGAGGTAGTAGGAGTCATTACCCAAGGCTTTGCTGATGATGAAGGGCCCTTCCCAAGGGGCCGAGAGCTTGTGCTAGCCGGCTTTTCGTTGGATCAGCCGGAGCATAAGGTCCCTCTCTTGGAAGGATCGTGGCTTGACCCTTCCGGATGTGGTAGCGGCGCAGGCCCTACTGGTAGATGGCGGACCGGCTGAGTGCCAGCAGCCGGCCCTCTTCCAGCAGGTCGACGCCGTCTTCTCGCGCCTCCTTTGCCTCTGCCTCCGTGTACATGGCGACGCGAGGCGAGTCAAACTCGATGTCAGTTGGGATGACGGCCTCGGCCCCGTACACGAGGAAGAAGGGAGTGAAGCCGGTCGACTTGTTCGGCGTTGTCCGGAGACTCCAGAGGACGGCCGGCAGCTCATCGATCTAGCAGCCGGTCGAGTGCTCCAGCGGCTCGACCAGTCGGGGCTTGATGCCGGACAAGATGAGGCCGTTTGCTTGCTCGACTTGGCCGTTTGACTGCGGATGGGCAACGGACGCTAAGTCCAGTCGGATGCCCTGCATCACGCAGAAACGGGCCAAGGTGCCTTTGGCAAAGTTTGTGCCATTGTCGGTGATGATGCTGTGCGGTACGCCGTACCGGACGGTGATATCTGCAATGAAGGTCACCGCAGTCGGACCGTTCAGCTTCTTGATTGGCTTTGCTTCAATCCACTTGGTGAATTTATCCACGGCGACCAGCAAATGAGTCATGCCGCCACGTGCTGTTTTGAACGGGCCCACCATGTCCAGCCCCCAGACGGCAAATGGCCAAGTGAGGGGGATGGTCTTGAGTGCAGAAGCCGGCAGGTGTTGCTTGGAGCCGAATTTCTGGCACCCTTTGCACTTCTTGACCAAGTCCTTGGCATCGTCCAAAGCAGTCGGCCAGAAGAATCCATGGCGGAAAGCTTTGGCGAGAAGGGATCTGGAGGCCGCGTGGTGGCCGCATTCGCCTTGATGGATGTCTCTGAGGATTGCCTTGCCTTTTTCTGGCTCAACGCAGCGCTGGAAGATGCCAGTCACGCTGCGTCTGACAAGCTCTCTGTTCACTATCGTGTATGCTGCTACCCGGTGTTGTACTTGCCGGGCCAAGGTCTCGTCGGTTGGTAGCTCTCCGCTTACCAGGAAGTTGAGGATGGGCTGCGCCCATGATGGTGCTTCGACCACTGTCATCACGGCCACTGGGACCAGGGCGGTTGGGTTGGGAGGAGGTGGGTTGGAGTCGGCCGCCGCTTGTTGTGTCGTTGAAGTTCCCGGGCCGACTGCTGCAGCCCCCGGGCCGGGTTCTGAACTCCCCGGGCCGGGTGCGACTGCTGCAGTCCCCGAGCCGCCTGCCGACGTCCCTGGGCCGACTGCCGCAGCCCCCGGGCCGGGTTCTGAAGTTCCCGGGGCGGGTGTGACTGCTGCAGTCCCCGAGCCGCCTGCCGAAGTCCCTGGGCCGGTTGTTGCAGCCCCCGAGTCGGATCCGACTATTCTGGGAGTAGCCGGCACGAAGATGGACTCTGACTTCGGCGAAGGCTTGATAGACGGCTTGCGGAGGTATTGGAGGGAGACGCCGGCTGGTATCGCTTGGCGGGTGGAGCCATTCCGTGCCAGGGCATCAGCTTGCTCGTTGTCGGCTCGTGGCACGTGAAGGAACTCGCACCCGTCAAAGTATCCACTGATCTGCTGGACAAGGAAGCGGTAGCTCGCCATGTTTGCATCCTTGGCGTCCCAGTCGCCAGACGACTGCTGGACTACCAAGTCCGAGTCGCCGTAGCACAGAATCCGGCGGATGCCAATCTCTTTGGCCAGTCGGAGCCCGTGGACGAGTGCCTCGTATTCGGCCACGTTGTTGGAGGCGGCAAAGTGAATTTGCAACGTGTACTTGAGCTTGTCGCCTTTGGGAGAGGTGAGGACGATGCCGTCTCCCAGACCGGTGCGCATCTTTGAGCTATCAAAGTGCATCCGCCAATGGGTAGAATCCGGCGCCGGCGGCAGGTACTGGGTCTCGGCCCAGTCGACGAGGAAGTCGGCCAGCGCTTGGGACTTGATGGCGGTGCGGGGCTGGTAGAGGATGGTGTGGGGAGCTAGCTCGATGGCCCACTTGGCCACCCGGCCTGATGCATCTCTGTTGCCTATGATCTCGGCAAGTGGGGCAGTGCAGACAACCGTGATGGAGTGCTCTTGAAAGTACTGCTTGAGCTTCTTGGCGGCAAAGTATACGCCATAGCACATCTTCTGGTAGTGGGGGTAATTCTGCTTGGAAGCCGACAGCACTTCACTCAGGTAGTAGACGGGCCTCTGGACCGGTTGTGCCTTGCCGTCTTCCGGGCGCTCGACCACGATGACAGTGCTGACCACCTGGCTGGTGGCGGCAGTGTAGAGGAACATGGGCTCCTTAGCAGCCGGAGCCACCAGGACAGGCGGCGTAGTCAGCATTTTCTTGAGCTGGAGGAAGGCCTCGTCCGCCTTGTCGTTCCACTCGAAGTGAGTGGTTTTCTTCATTAGCTGGTACAGGGGAAGAGCCTTCTCGCCCAGCCGACTGATGAAACGGCTGAGGGATGCCAAGCACCCGGTGAACTTCTGAACGTCTCGCAGCCGGGTGGGCCTCTCCATCCGCTCAATGGCCTTGATCTTCACAGGGTTGCACTCGATGCTGCGTTCTGAGACAAGGAAACCAAGGAGCTGGCAGGCTGGGACTCCGAAGACACACTTTTCTGGGTTTAGCTTGATTTGAAAATGGCGCAGATTGTTGAAGGTCTCCTTGAGATCCTCCAGGAGGGTGCCACGCTTCTCCGTCTTCACCACAATGTCATCTACAGAGACGTGGGCATTTCTGCCGAGTTGCTTGAGGAGGCACTTCTGCATGCAACGCTGAAACGTGGCACCGGCATTTCTCAGGCCGAATGTCATGGTCAAGTAGCAGAAGGCTCCGAATGGTGTGATGAAGGCGGTCTTCAGCCGATCGGCCAGGTTCGGCTTGATCTGGTGGTAGCCAGAGTAGGCATCCAAAAAACTCAACAGCTCGCATCCGGCTGTGGAGTCAATCACTTGGTCTATCCGAGGCAGAGCAAATGGATCTTTGGGGCAGGCTTTGTTGAGGCTGGTGTAATCAATGCACATGCGCCTCTTGTTGTTCTTCTTCAGTACAAGGACTGGGTTGGCAAGCCATTCTGGAAAGAACACTTCCATGATGAAGCTGGCTGCCAGAAGCCGGGCGATCTCTTCACCAACAATTCTTCTCTTATCTTCTGACAGGCGGCGGAGGGGTTGCTTAACTGATTTTGCATCTGATCTGACATGTAGCTTGTGCTCGGCGAAATCCGTCGGAACACCCGGCATGTCCTTGGGAGACCATGCAAAGATGTCCCGATTCTCACGGAGAAAATCGATGAGCTCGCTTTCCTATTTACTGTCGAGATGGGCCCCTACGACAGCGAACCTCTCCGGGTGCTCAGGGTCCAAGGGAATCTTCTTGGTTTCTTTGGCCGGCTGGAAGGAGCCCTGGGCCTCCGACTCCTTGGGATCTGGTGACAGGTCCGGCTGCTTGCTGGCCATGGCCACAACCCGGTCAAGGAGCCGCCTTTCTGCAGCGATGACAAGGGACTCAGCCAGCCGACTGCTGGCAGCAGCACATGTGGCCGACTTCTGGTAGTCGTCGGCTATGGTGATAATGCCCTTGGTACCCAGCATCTTCATCTTGAGGTAGGCGTAGTGTGGCACCGCCATGAACTTGGCCAGAGCAGGCCGCCCAAGGAGCGCATGGTAGGGGCTCTCCAGGTCCACCACCTCGAACTAGATTGGCTCGCGGCGGAAGCGATCTTTGTCTTCGAAGAGGACATCTATCTTGATCTTGCCGATTGGAGAGCAGGAAAGGCCAGGTACAATGCCATGGAAGACAGTCCAGCTGGGCTGGAGCTGCTTCTCCTTGATGCACAGCTTCTCCAGGGTGTCACGGTAGAGGATGTTGATGCTGCTACTGCCGTCTATCAGAACTCGGGAGAAGCGACAGGCTCGCCGCTCCGTTGAAAAGGTGGCATCCAGCACCAGGGCGTAGGAACCCGGAGAAGGCATCACCTCCGAGTGGTCGGCGCGGCTCCAGCTGATGGGCCTCTCGAACCAGTGCATGAACTTTGAACCTCAGAAGCGACCGTGTTCACCTCGCGGTGCTGCTGGCGCCGGCTGTGCCTGTCGTCGGCCACACTAGTGAAGACGACGTAGGCTCCGTGTTCTTCGGGAAATTCATCTTGGATTGCGCCGACTGGGCGGGCCGCCGCTGCTGAGGAGGCGGAGCCGGCGGGCCAGCAGGCGGAGGGGGCAGTCCTTCGCCTTTGGCAATGCGGGTGAGCCAGTGGCACTTCCGGGTGGTGTGGTTGGACGGCTTCGCGCCGCTGTGGAATTTGCAGGGAGCATCAAGGGTTTGCTCGAAGGAGAAGGCGGGCAACCAAGCAGGCTTGCCGCCTTTTTGACGCTTGGGGCCGGGCTGCCCTTCCGGCTGCTGGTCTTCAACTGCTGCCACCTGCCGGCTGGTGGAAGCCGGCTGCTGGGCCTTGCGTTTGTTGTCGTTCGACTGCTGGCGCCGACTGGAGTCACCAGCCGGCGTCTGAGGGGCCGGAGGGAGCATCTTTCCAGACGCGTCCACTTGGAGCTCCGACTTCATGGAGGAGTCGGCGGTGGCGTACTTGTCCGCTATGATTAGCAGCTCATCACAGAGGAGTCGGTGCTTGAGCAGGGTGCCCTCTCGGCACCCGGCGGTGAAGTACTCTATGGCTTGCACCTCATGCACCCCTTCGCAGGAGTTGCGCAGTTCGGCCCACCGCGTTAGGTACTCGCGGGTGGACTCGGTTGGGCCTTGGACGCACAGGAAGAGCTGACGAGGCTTGGGCGGCTGCTTGTAGGTGCTGGTGAAGTTGCGGATGAAAACTTCGGTAAAGTCCAGCCAGCTGTTGACGCTGTAGGTCTTGAGGCTGTTCAGCCATGTCCGGGCCGTGCCCTGGAGCATGAGCGGAACGTACTTCACGGCAACGCGCTTGTTGCCATTTGCTATGTTGACGGCAGTGGAGTAGTCAACCAGCCAATCCTCCGGCTTCACGGAACCGTTGTATTTGGGAGTGTCTCGAGGAAGCGAGAACCCTTTGGGGAAGGGCTCGTCGCGAATACGGGGGCCGAAACAAGGCGGGCCAATCGCATCTTCTTCTTCTAATGCCAGGGATCGAGCCAAGCGGTCGATCCGGTGGCGGGCGTCATTCTCTCCGACTCCTTCACGGGGGCCCAGCCTGCCTCCGAGAGTCTGATGCTCAACAGGCGGCGGGGAGGCGCGCCTCTCCCTGCGCGGGGGAGGCGGACGATTGTCCCGCCGTTCCACTGCTCGTGGGCGGCCGTCTTGGTCGCGCTCAATGGTGATGCGTGTGCGGCTGCAGCTAACAGCCGGCTCTTGGTCTCCTCGGTCGCGGGCACCGCCTGTCGGCGTCCGGGAGGTTGCGCCGTGCTCTCGGCGAGGGGGAAGGTTCCCGGCCTGCAAGCTGGGTTCCACCACGCGGCGGCCGACTTCCTGCTATGCGGCGGCCGCGTCGATGAGCTGCTGGACGCGCTCCGTCATGCAGCAACGCTCGTCGCCCTCCAGGCGGTCCAGCTCGTCTGCTGCCGCCTGGGCGGCGCGTAAGTTCTCCATTGGTGTGGCGTAGACTGGGCGGTCGGCCCCCAGCATGCTGGCATGGCTGCGCCGCACTGTCGGACTGTGCCCATGCGGCTGGGTTCGCCAGCGGCCGGCGTGCCGCAGACGGCGCAGTCGATCTCATGCTGGTAGGCCTCGGTGAGGCGTCTCATGGCTGCCAACTTGTTGGCGTTGTCGAGGAGTGCAACACGGCACGCTTCCAGCGTTTCGCCGTTCGCACCGGGTGCCACAGGTGCGGACAGGTCCCGCATTGCCACCCGCAACGGGTCCCGGTCGGCCTCGTCGGGGGCTCCATCATGGCTGATGACCAGCACCTCGGCGACGGTGCTGGTGCCGGCGCTGCTGTCAGCAGCAGGGAGCGGGTCGTCGAAGATCACTACGTCACCGGGGAAGATATCAGAAGGCGCGGCGTCGGCGTCGATGACCATGTCGGCTGGCGGGTTGGTGGAGCCAATGGACTCCAGGTCAGAGGCCGGCTCGTTGGCGATGTGAAGCTTGCCGCGGGGGTCGACAAGGCAGCTCTCGGAGCTGGCTGCGCCCGCGTCGGGTGCGGGCTCATCGGAGAGGTGGATCCCGCCGACGAGCTCAGCAAGGCAGCTCACGGCGCAGGCGGCTTCCATGCCATGCAGTGTGTCGGCGCAAACGCCGTCGTGCGTGCCGGGCTGGCTGCGCTCGCCAGGAAGGAGGAGGGCTCCCGTCCAGAACGTGTTTCCGGGCGACGGTGCACCTTGCCCCATGGTGGGCGCCAAATGTCGGGGATATTGTGCGACATATGCCAGGGGTGGCTTATCATGGATGAGGACAAGAGTACGTCGCCGGGCTCTAGAAGCGGGAGTGAGCGAGACCGCATACGCCTGTGAATCTTACCTAGGTTCGGGTCTCTGCATGATGACTATGACAACAAAGTAGCTACAAGCTTGCTCCTTGAGCTGTTTCGGCTAGAGGAGGGAGAAGGGCAAGGCTAGCTCTACTCCTCTCTCTACGTGTGCGTGTGTGTGTGTTCTCTGGAGCTGTCAACCAGACCAAAAAAGTCCCCTACATGGGGAAGCTTGGGGGGTTTATATAGGCCTACCCCTCAAGGGTACAATGGTAATCCGGCCGGGTGTAGGACCCGGCCGTCAGCGTCTCTGGTCGCCGGCTTCTCCACCGACCGCTGGGGCCTGCCGCCTGGTGGCCCCCACCGACTGCCGTGATCTCGACCGACAGGTAGGGGCCGCCGCCTGCGGGCCATGTTGACTGCTTTATGCGGCAGCCTCGCCCCTGACGACGAAGGTTTTGTCAGGGGGAGCGTGGCTACAATTCCGCCGCCTGGCGGGTGCTCACTGTAGCCATACCCTGTCTCATCTGGTTAATGGCACACAGACTCCAAGGGGGAGAAGGGCCGCCTGCTAGGAGTTGGCCCTCCCTTGTTGCCGCCTGCTTGAGGTTTGCCGCCCTCTGGTGGCTCGCGGACAGGTAGGGCCCGCCGCCTGCGGGCCGTACCGACCGCCCGTCGTGGGAGCATAGCTCCCTCTGGCGTTAGTGACGTCACGGACTGCGTGGCAACAGTGCCGCGCTGGGCGGGGGGGGGGGGGGGGGTTCGCTAGTACACAGCACTGTGGCCACGTTCCATCCTGGATTCGGGGGTGGCAGGCTGCTCTGTAGCCATGCCGCGTCTTGTCATGGTGATGTGGCACTAACTTCGAGGGGACGAGGGGCCGCCTGTCTGGAGTCGGCCTCCTCGCAGCCGCCTTCCATGGTCTTGCCACCTTCTAGCAGCCGGCCTCTTGGACCAGCCGACCCAAGAAGGCGGTCGTGCTTTCAGAAGGTGTGAGGGGCGCAGCCAGCCCCGATGTCTTAAAATACCAGGGGGGGGGACTGATGAGGCTACCCATGGTCATTTACTCCGACAACAATCATGAAACTTGATACCAAATGAAATCTGATATATAGAAATTGTCAAAGGATATGTTGAGTGAATCCACGCTTCCTTGTATTCAACAACCATATAGTAGAAACTTGGTGATGTAAAGATCGCTCAAGATGTGAGTGCCTTGCAATCTCGTAGATTTGGGCTCATCCAAGTACCTACAAGGGTTAGATAACATGCAAGGGTAAAAATATAGATCCAAGACATATGATCATCATCATAAGAGTAATATCAATGATTAGTTAAAAGACAAGCTCATGCCTTGCATGTATCCGAATGGAGTTTCTACTACAAGTTTGAGGCATCAATAATATTTAATTCACCTCTCAAATGGCAAACTACTTTCTCATCAAGCGGTTTGGTGAATATATTCGCCAATTGTTTATCGGTACGAACATGCTTAAGATTGATGTCTTCTTTAGCAACATGATCTCGAATGAAATGATGACGAACTTCAATATCCTTAGTTCGAGAATGTTGCACGGGATTGTGAGAAATCTTAATAGCACTTTCATTATCACATAGCAATGGAACATGTTTCACATGTATCCCATAATCCTTAAGAGTTTGGGTCATCCAAAGTAATTGAGCACAACATGATCCGGCGGCAATGTATTCCGCTTCGGCGGTGGATAAGGATACCGAGTTTTGTTTCTTGGAGGACCAAGACACAAGAGATCTACCAAGAAATTGACAAGTTCCCGAAGTGGACTTTCTATCAACCTTGTCACCGGTATAATCCGAATCGGAGTAGCCAACAAGATCAAAAGAGGACCTCTTAGGATACCAAATGCCAAAGTTTGGTGTATGGATTAAGTATCTCACTATCCTTTTCACAGCCTTAAGATGACACTCTTTAGGGGCCGCTTGATATCGTGCACACATGCACACACTTAGCATAATATTGGGACGGGAGGCACATAGATATAACAATGAACCAATCATAGAGCGGTAAACCTTTTGGTCAACCGGTTTGCCATCCTTAGTCAAGTCAAGATGTCCACTAGTAGGCACGGGTGTTTTCATACCTTTGCTCTCTTGCATATTGAACTTCTTGAATAAGTCCTTGGTATACTTTGTTAGGGAAACAAAGGTACCCTCCTTAATTTGCTTGATTTGCAAACCAAGAAAGAATTTGAGTTCACTCATCATAGACATCTCAAACTTCTCCGACATTAGCCTTCCAAACTTTTCACTAAAATGAGGGTTAGTCGAACCAAATATGATATCATCCACATAAATTTGGCACACAAATAATTCACCATTAACCCTTTTAGTAAAAAGTGTAGAATCAATTTTTCCAATCTTGAAGCCTTTTTCAATAAGAAACTTAGTCAAGCATTTATACCATGCTCTAGGAGCTTGTTTAAGACCATAAAGTGCTTTGTGAAGTTTGCAAACATGATTAGGTTTCTTGGGATTAAAAAAGTCGGGAGGTTGTTTAACATAGACTTCCTCCTCAATTTCTCCATTTAGAAAGGCACTTTTAATGTCCATTTGGTATAGAGTGATATCATGGTGATTGGCATAAGCAAGTAAGATGCGTATGGACTGAAGTGTAACAACGGGGGCATATGTCTCACCATAGTCCATACCTTCGACTTGAGTGTAACCTTGGGCGACGAGATGGGCCTTGTTGCGTACAACTTGTCCATCTTCATCTTGCTTATTCCGAAACACCCATTTGGTTCCAATGACATTGTGCTTTTCAACAAGCGTCCATACTTGATTCCTCTCGAAATTGTGTAGCTCTTCATGCATAGTGTTCACCCAATTTGGATCATCAAGAGCTTCTTCAACCTTCATAGGTTCAATGTTAGAAATGAATGAGTAATGTTCACAAAAGTTAGCTAAGCGAGACTTAGAGCGAGTAATTCTCCCAGTTTGAATATCATCGAAGATTTGTTCAACGGGATGATCTCTTGAGTCTCTTGCTCTAACTCGTGAGAGCTTTTGTTTGGGTCGGGGTGGAACATCCTCTTCATTGTCTTGTTCTTCCTCTTGTCTATCTTCATTGTTGTTGGCATTGATGTTCTCTTGTGGAGGTGGAGAAGGAGGTCGATGAGGTTCATCTTGTTGTACTTCCTCATCTCCTTCATCTTGACGTGTTCCACTTGTGGATGCCTCCAAGTCAACTTGTGGTTCACCTTGGTGTGAAGTTGAGGCTTCCACTTGAACGGACGAGGTACTCTCCTTCATCTCCGTTGGGCAAATCTTGCCAATAGACAAGTCTTGAATCGCTTCTGAAGGGTCTTTGTCTCCTACATCAATTGGCAATTGCTCTACTTGCGAGCCGTTAGATTCATCAAACTTCACATCTACCGTCTCTTCAACCTTTGAGGTGAAATTGTTGTAGACACGGTAAGTGTGAGAGTTTGAGCCATAACCGAGTAGGAAACCTTCATGAGATTTAGGGGCAAATTTCGAACGACGATGTTTATCAAGAACGTAGCACTTTGAGCCAAATACTCGAAAGTATCCAACTTGGGGTTTGTTACCGGTGAGAAGCTCGTATGCCGTCTTGCCAAGAAGTTTGTGAAGATATAGTTGATTTGTTGCATGACAAGCTGTCTCAACTGCTTCTGCCCAAAAGTGTTTTGGCGTCTTGTATTCATCAAGCATCGTTCTCGCCATCTCAATGAGTGTCCGGTTCTTCCTCTCAACAACTCCATTTTGTTGAGGTGTGTACATAGCCGAGAACTCATGTGAAATCCCTTCTTCCTCAAGAAAGGTATCCACATTAGCGTTCTTGAACTCCGTTCCGTTGTCGCTGCAAACCTTCTTGATTTTTACTTCAAATTGATTTTGGGCCTTCCTAGTGAAGTTCTTGAAGATCTTTTGGACCTGCGATTTATCATCAAGAAAGAACACCCACGTAAATCTTGAAAAATCATCAACAATGACTAAACCAAACGAGTTACCACCGAGACTCTTGTAGGCATTGGGACCAAAAAGATCCATGTGGAGTAGCTCAAGCGGTCTTCTTGTGGTCATAATGTTCTTTACGTGATGACTTCCTCCAACTTGTTTTCCTGCTTGACAAGCACTGTAAAGTCTATCCTTGTCAAATATAACATCTTTAACACCAAGTATATGATCACCTTTAATAAGCTTATCAAGATTTCACATGCCCACGTGACCTGACCTTCTATGCCACAACCAACCTTTGGAAGATTTAGCAATTAAGCAAGTTCTAGGTCGAGCTCTTTTTGTGAAGTCAACAATGTATAGATCACCTCTACGTATACCGGTAAAGACCATACTATGATTATCTCTTCGAAACACTTGGCAGTCTACTTCAGTGAATAGAACATTGAGACCGAAATCGGCTAGTCTAGATACGGAAAGTAGATTGTAGCCAAGAGATTCAACGAGCATAACATTTTGGATAGAGCTATCATGTGAGATGGCCACCTTACCAAGGCCAACCACCTTACCCTTTGAGTTATCACCAAAAGTGACATACTTTCGAGGGCCGTCGTTTTCAGCAAGCTCACGAAACATATCCTTGTCTCTGGTCATGTGATTGGTACATCCACTATCAAGAACCCATTCCTTTCCTCCAGCCGTGTAACCACGAAGGTTAGCCATAAGACCAAGGTGTCTCATAGACTCATCAAGATCAAGGTCACTATCATCATCCTCGTCATAATATCCATGTTCAACATCATCATCATATGAATGATCATTACCTAGAAAAGGTAATTCATTAGATTTATAACCAAGACAATGTTCATCTTTATGAATTCTAATGACTTGAGAGATGATGTCACTAATGATTCCAACATCTCCTTTGGCATGCATGAGGTCACGAAGCTCAAATAGACAATCACCAAACTTAGGATCACTAGAATTCATCTTATTTAAAGCAATGGACTTTTGAAGAATCTCATCTAGATATTTCAAGGAATAGTTTGGAAAGCGTTTCTTGAGGTATCTCCATATAGTGTAAGCACATTCAAGTGTAGGCAAGCATACAATCAAGTTTCTAGGCAATCCTCTAATGATAAGATTAACAGTTCTAAGATTGCGGATCATGTCAAGAGACTCATCGGGGGTAGGATGCAAAGGATCAATAGGAGGTGCACAAGGGCAAGTAATATACTTGTTCAAATTATATTCATTGAAAATCTCAAGCATCTCATTTTTCCAAGCATGATAGAACTCTCCATCAAGTATAGGTACTCTACGTCTAATACTCCCAATCGTAGACTCATCCATCTTCCTCCAATGGTGATTAAACCAAAGCAATGGAGACCAATGCTCTAATACCAATTGAAAGGATCGAGAAGAGGTGTCTAGAGGGGGGAGGGGTGATTAGACCCTCAACAAGCAAAAGTAGCAGTTTTTAAGTTCTTCAAGTTGAGGTGGAGTTTTAGCACAAGTTTAAGCATTCACAATACATTTCAAGCAAGCATGACAAGAGTATGAGCAGCGGAAAGAGTAAAGCATGCTATTTGCAAGAAAGTAAAGGGATGGGATTGGAGTGTGCAAACGCAATGAAGACACGGAGATTTTTGGCGTGGTTCCGATAGGTGGTGCTATCGTGCATCCACGTTGGTGGAGACTTCAACCCACGAAGGGTAATAAATGGTGTGTTGATGATGAACTCCTTGCTCTTGTGCTTCAAATGATAGTCTCCCCAACACTCAACTCTCTCTCACAGATTTGGCTATGGTGGAAAGATGGTTTGAGTGAAAAGCAACTTGGGGAAGGCTAGAGATCAAAATTCTTGTGGTTGGATTGGAATGTCTTGATCTCAACACATGAGTAGGTGGTTCTCTCTCAGAAAATGAGTAGTGGAAGTGTAGGCACGTTCTGATGGCTCTCTCTTAGAATAGAGAAGGGGGTGGAGGGGTATATATAGCCTCCACACAAAATCCAACCGTTACACACATTTGACCCAACTCGGTCAGACCGAATAGAAGAACTCGGTGAGACCAATTTAGTTCAAAATGTGAATGTTAGGATTCTCGGTGGGACCGACATGATCGACTCGGTGGAACCGATGTGCAAGGGTTAGGGCAAAACTTCATCTCGGTGTGACGGATTGCATGAAGTCGGTGGGACCGATTTCAGCAATGAGTTAAACAGAGAGTTGGTCAGGCAAACTCGGTGGGACCGATTGCATATTTCGGTGAGACCAAAATAATTACAACAGGCAACAGAGAGTTTGTATTGTGAACTCGGTGGAACCGATCGCTCATTTTGGTAACACCGAAATGTTACAAAGGGAAACAGAGAGTTTGCATTGCCATTTCGGTGAGACCGAGATCCCGATCGGTGAGACCGAATTGATTAGGGTTTCTGGTAGTGGCTATGTCAAAGAAACTCGGTGGCGCCGGATAGATCAAATCGGTGGGGCCGAGTTTGACTTTAGGTTTTGGACATATTTGGAAATGAGAAAGTGGTTGAGGGCTTTGGAGCATATCACTAAGCATTTTGAGCAAGTAGACCATTAAGCAACACCTCATCCCCTTTTAATAGTATTGGCTTTTCCTATGGACTCAATGTGATCTTGGATCACTAAAATAGAAATGAAGAGTCTTGAGCTTTTGCCAATCTTTGTCCTTAGCATCTTGAAGGGGTTCCACATCATCTTGTTCATGCCATGCCATTGTTGAACTTTCTGAAATATACTAGATGAAGATATTAGTCCAACAAGAGATATGTTGACATTAATTACCAAAATCACCCAGGGCGCACTTGTGCTTTCACCCTCCACCCGGCTTGGGGGGCAATTCACCCTAGGTGAGATCCCATCTGCCCTCACCGCCCCCCCCCCCCTAGGGGAAACTCTAGGGTCGCCACCCCCTCCTCCCTTCCCCTATATATAGAGAGGTAGAGAGAGGGCAGCCGCACCCCTTGAGCACATCTCCACGGCACAGCGCTGCCTCTCCTCTCCCTCGCATCCCTCTTCCTCTCCATAGTGCTTAGCAAAGTTCTGCTGAGATTCCGCCACCACCAGCGCCACCACGCCGTCGTGCTGCCGGAGGACTCGAGGTACTACTTCACCATCGCTCACTGGATCGAGGAGGTGAAGGCGTCATCAAGCCGTACGTGTGTTGAACACGGAGGTGCCGTCTGTTCGGCACTTGGATTGAGAGTTCGTGGGACGGATCGTGATTGGATCGCGAAGACGTTTGACTACATCAACCGCGTTTCTTAACGCTTCCGCTGAGCGATCTACAAGGGTATGTAGATGCAATCTCTCCTCTCATAGATGGTCATCTCCTAGATTGGATCTTGGTGAGCGTAGGAAATTTTTTGTTTCCCATGCAACGTTCCCCAACAGTGGCATCATGAGCTAGGTCTATGCGTAGATGACATCACGAGTAGAACACAAAGGAGTTTGTGGGCGTTGATATTAAGATTGCTTCCTTCCTTGGTCTTTTCTTGATTCGGCGGTATTGTGGGATGAAGCGGCCCGGACCAACTTTACATGTCCACGTACATGAGACCGGTTCCATCGACAGACATGTGACTTTATTGAATAAAGATGGCTGGCAGGTGTCTGTCTCTCCCACCTTAGTTGAATCGGATTTGACAAAGACGGTCCTTGTAGAAGGTTAAATAGCAACTAGCATATCACCGTTGTGGCTTTGCGTAGGTAAGAATCGTTCTTGCTAGATATCCATAGCAGCCACGTAAAACATGCAACAACAATTAGAGGATGTCTAACTTGTTTTTGCAGGGTATGTTGTGATATGATATGGCCAAATACATGATGAAATATATTTGATGTATGAGATGATCATGTTTGTAATAGTTTATATCGACTTGCATGTCGATGCATACGGCAACCGGTAGGAGCCATAGGGTTGTCTTTAATTATTGTATAACCTGCATGTCAATCATTAAGCGCTATGTAACACTTTACTTTATCGCTAAGCAGTAGCAATAGTAGTAGAAGCATGGTTGGCATGACAACCCCGATGGTGACACGATGATGGAGATCATGATGATGGAGATCATGGTGTCATGCCGGTGATGATGGAGATCATGCCGGTGCTTTGGAGATGGAGATCAAAAGCACAAGTTGATGGCCATATCATGTCACTTATGATTTGCATGTGATGTTAATCCTTTTATGCATCTTATTTTGCTTAGGACGATGGTAGCATTATAAGGTGATCCCTCACTAAAATTTCAAGATAAAATTGTGTTCTCCCCAAGTGTGCACCATTGCGAAAGTTCGTCGTTTCGAACACCACGTGACGATCGGGTGTGATAGACTCTACGTTCACATACAACGGGTGCAAGCTAGTGTTGCACATGCGGAACACTTGGGTTAAACTTGATGAGCCTAGCATGTACAGACATGGCCTCGGAACACAAGAGACCGAAAGGTCGAACACGGGTCATATAGTAGATATGATCAACATGGAGATGTTCACCATTGGAACCACCTCATCTCACATGATGATTGGACTTGGGTTGGTGAATTTGGATCGTGTTACACTCGGACAACCGGAGGGATGTTGATTTGAGTGGGAGTTCTTAGGTAATATGATTAATTGAACTCATTATCATGAACAATAGTCTAAAGTTGCCTTTGCAAATTTATGTTGTAGATCAATGGCTCACGCAGTAGCTCCCCTGAATTTCAATGCATTCCTAGAGAAAGCTAAGCTGAAAGATGATGGAAGTAACTTTGTAGACTGGGCCCGTAATCTGAGGATTATCCTCACGGCTGCCCAAAAGGCTTATGTCCTTGATGCACCGCTTGGTGCGCCACCCCCTCCAGCGACTGTGGACGTTGTAAACGCCTGGCAGTCGCGTGTTGATGACTACTCAATAGTTCAGTGCGCCATGTTGTATGGCTTAGAGCCGGGACTTCAAAGGCGTTTTGAACGTCATGGAGCATATGAGATGTTCCTGGAGTTAAAGTTTATTTTTGAGAAGAATGCCCGGATCGAGAGGTATGAGATCTCCGATAAGTTCTATGCCTACAAGATGGAGGAGAATGGGTCTGTCAGTGAGCACATACTCAGAATGTCTGGGTACTACAACTGTCTGGCTGAGTTGGGAGTTGAGCTCCCGCCAGAGGTTGTCACTGATAGAGTTCTTCAATCACTACCACCTAGCTACAAGAGCTTTGTGTTGAACTATAACATGCAAGGGATGAACAAGTCAGTCTCTGAGCTGTTCGCGATGCTAAAAGTCGCTGAGTCAGACATCCAGAAGGAGCATCAAGTGTTGATGGTGAATAAAACCACTAGTTTCAAGAAAGGCAAGGGAAAGAAGGGAAACTTCAAGAAAGGTGGCAAAGCAGTTGTTCCTCCCATGAAAAAACCCAAGGCTGGACCCAAGCCGGAGACTGAGTGCTTCTATTGCAAGGGAACTGGCCACTGGAAGTGGAACTGCCCCAAGTATCTGGCCGACAAGAAGGGGGCCAACGTCAACAAAGGTATATATGATATACATGTTATTGATGTGTACCTTACCAACTCTCGTTGTAGTGCCTGGGTATTTGATACCGGTTCGGTTGCTCACATTTGCAACTCAAAGCAGGAACTATGAAATAGACGGAGGCTGGCAAAGGACGAAGTGACGATGCACGTGGGAAATGGTTCCAAGGTTGATGTGATCGCCGTCGGCACGCTCGCTCTTCGATTACCATTGGGATTAGTGATGAACCTGAATAATTGTTATTTAGTGCCTGTGTTGAGCATGAACATTATATCTGGATCTTGTTTAATGCGAGACGGTTACTCATTTAAATCAGAGAATAATGGTTGTTCTATTTATATGGGTAATATCTTTTATGGTCATGCACCCATTGTGAGGGGTTTATACTTATTGAATCTCGATAGTGATGATACACATGTTCATAACATTGATGCCAAAAGATGTAGAGTTGATAATGATAGTACCACTTTCTTGTGGCACTGCCGCTTAGGTCATATTGGTGTAAAGCGCATGAAGAAACTCCATGCTGATGGACTTTTGGAGTCACTTGATTTTGAATCACTTGACACATGCGAACCATGCCTCATGGGCAAGATGATTAAGACCCCGTTTTCCAAAACAATGGAACGGGTAAGTGACTTGTTGGAAATCATACATACTGATGTGTGCGGTCCGATGAGCGTTAACGCGCGCGTTGGATATCGTTACTTTCTCACCTTCACCGATGACTTGAGTAGATATGGGTATATTTACTTAATGAAGCATAAGTCTGAAACGTTTGAAAAGTTCAAGCAATTTCAGAGTGAAGTTGAGAATCATCGTAACAAGAAGATTAAATTCCTATGATCCGATCGAGGGGGAGAATATCTGAGTTATGTGTTTGGCGATCACTTAAGACAATGTGGAATCGTTTCACAGTTGACGCCACCTGGAACACCACAGCGTAATGGTGTGTCTGAATGTCGTAATCGTACCTTATTGGATATGGTGCGTTCTATGATGTCTCTTGCTGATTTGCCACTATTGTTCTGGGGTTATGTGTTAGAGACAGCTGCATTCACTTTAAATAGGGCACCAGCTAAGTCTGTGGAGATGACGCCGTATGAACTGTGGTTTGGCAAGAAACCTAAGTTCTCGTTTCTTAAGGTTTGGGGCTGCGATGCTTATGTCAAAAGGCTTCAGCCGGAAAAGCTCGAACCCAAAGCGGACAAATGCGTCTTCATAGGGTACCCAAAAGAGACGGTTGGGTATACCTTCTATCTCAGATCCTAAGGCAAAGTGTTTGTCGCTAAGAACGGGTCCTTTCTCGAGAAAGAGTTTCTCTCGAAAGAATTGAGTGGGAGGAAGATAGAATTTGATGAGGTTGTTGAGCCTCTACTTCAACCAGTGAGTAGTGCAGCGTAGAAAGATGTTTCTGTGACACCTACGTCAGTTGAAGAGGAAACTAATGATAGTGATCATGAAGTTTTGGATCAAGTTACTATCAAACCTCGTAGGTCAACAAGGGTACGTACAGCTCCTGAGTGGTACGACAACCCTGTCTTAGAGGTCATGTTGTTGGACAACGATGAACCTACAAGCTATGGAGAAGCGATGGTGGGCCCGGATTCTGAAAAATGGTTAGAGGCCATGAAATCCGAGATGGGATCCATGTATGAAAACAAACTATGGACTTTGGAAGTATTACCTGAAGGGCGAAAGGCCATTCAGAACAAATGGATCTTCAAGAAGAAGACGGACGCGGACGGTAATGTCACCGTCTATAAAGCTCGACTTGTGGCAAAGGGGTTTTCACAAGTTCAAGGAGTTGATTACGATGAGACTTTCTCACCCGTAGTGATGCTTAAGTCTGTCAGAATCATGTTGGCAATAGCTGCATTTTTCGATTATGAAATCTGGCAGATGGATGTCAAAACAGCGTTCCTTAACGGTTTCCTTAAGGAAGAGTTGTATATGATGCAACCGGAAGGTTTTGTCGATCCAGAGAATGCTGACAAAGTGTGCAAACTCCAACAATCCATTTATGGACTGGTGCAAGCATCTCGGAGTTGGAATCTTTGCTTTGATGAGGTGATCAAAGCGTTTGGGTTTATACAAGTTTACAGAGAAGCTTGTATTTACAAGAAAGTGAGTGGGAGCTCTATAGCATTTCTAATATTATATGTGGATGACATATTGCTGATTGGAAACAATATAGAACTTTTGGAAAACATGAAGGAATATTTGAACAAGAGTTTTTCAATGAAGGACCTAGGAGAAGCTGCTTTTATATTAGGCATCAAGATCCATAGAGGTAGATCAAGACGCTTGATAGGACTTTCACAAATCACATACCTTGATAAGATTTTGAAGAAGTTCAAAATGGATCAGTCCAAGAAGGGGTTCTTGCCTGTTTTGCAAGGTGTGAAGTTGAGTCAGACTCAATGCCCATCGACTACAGAGGATGGAGAAAAGATGAGTGTCATCCCCTGTGACTCTGCCATAGGCTCTATCATGTATGCGATGTTGTGCACAAGACCGGATGTCAGCCTTGCCATAAGTATGGCTGGAAGGTTTCAAAGTAATCCAGGAGTGGATCACTGGACATCGGTGAAGAATATCCTTAAGTACCTGAAAAGGACTAAGGAAATGTTTCTTGTTTATGGAGGTGATCAAGAGCTCGTCGTAAAGGGTTACGTCGATGCAAGCTTTGACACTGATCCGAATGACTCTAAGTCTCAAACCGGATACGTATATATTCTAAATGGAGGAGTGGTAAGCTAGTGCAGTTCCAAGCAAAGCGTGGTAGCTGATTCTACATGCGAAGCGGAGTACATAGCTGCCTCGGAGACAGCAAAGGAAGGTGTCTGGATGAAGCAGTTCATGACAGATCTTGGAGTTGTGCCCAGTGCACTGGACCCGATGACTCTGTTCTGTGACAACACTGGTGCCATTGCTCTAGCCAAGGAACCAAGGTTTCACAACAGGACCAGACACATAAAGCGACGCTTCAATTCCATCCGCGATTACATCAAGGAGGAAGACATAAACATTTGCAAAGTGCATACGGACCTGAATGTTGCAGATCCGTGGACTAAACCTCTTCCACGGGCAAAGCATGATCAACACCAAAACTCTATAGGTGTTAGATTCATTACCATGTGATGCTAGATTATTGACTCTAGTGCAAGTGGGAGACTGTTGGAAATATGCCCTAGAGGTAATAATAAAGTGGTTATTATTATATTTCCTTGTTCATGATAATCGTTTATTATCCATGCTATAATTGTATTGACCGGAAACTCAAATACATGTGTGGATACATAGACAACAACATGTCCCTAGTAAGCCTCTACCGGACTAGCTCGTTGATCAAAGATGGCTATGGTTTCCTAGCCATGGATATGAGTTGTCATTTGATAACGGGATCACATCATTAGGAGAATGATGTGATGGACAAGACGCAAACTATGAACGTAGCATATGATCGTGTTAAGTTTATTGCTATCGTTTTCTGCATGTCAAGTATATGTTCCTATGACCATGAGATCATGCAACTCACTGACACCGGAGGAGTGCCTTGTGTGTACCAAACGTCGCAACGTAACTGGGTGGTTATAAAGGTGCTCTACAGGTATCTCCGAGGGTGTCTATTGAGTTGGCATGGATCAAGACTGGGATTTGTCACTCCGTATGACGGAGAGGTATCTCAGGGCCCGCTCGGTAATACAACATCACAATAAGCTTGCAAGCAATGTGACCAATGAGTTAGTCACGGGATCTTGTATTACGGAACGAGTAAAGAGACTTGCCGGTAACGAGATTGAACTAGGTATGGAGATACCGACGATCGAATCTCGGGTAAGTAACATACCGATAGACAAAGGGAACTACATACGGGATTAGCTGAATCCTTGACATCAGGGTTCGACCGATAAGATCTTCATAGAATATGTAGGAACCAATATGGGCATCCAGGTCCCGCTATTGGTTATTGACCGTAGAGGTGTCTCGGTCATGTTTACATAGTTCTCGAACCCGCAGGGTCTACACACTTAACGTTTGGTGACGATATAAGTATAGTTGAGTCATTATGGTGGTTACCGAAGGTTGTTCGGAGTCCCGGATGAGATCCCGGACGCGATGAGGAACTCCGGAATGGTCCGGAGGTGAAGATTGATATATTGGATGATGGGTATTGGAGTCCGGAATAGTTCCGGGGGTACCGGGTGATGACCAGCATGACCGAAAGGGGTTTCGGGGGGTCCCGGCAAGTGTTGGGGGGCCTCATGGGCCAAGGGGAGGGAGCAAACCAGCCCACTAAGGGGTTGTGCGCCCCCTCACCCTTTCCCACGTGACCAGGAGAGGTGGGGCGCCCCCTTCTAGGGTTTCCCTCCACCCGGCTTGGGGGGCAAGTCACCCTAGGGGAGATCCCATCTGCCCTGGCCGCCGCCCCCCTAGGGGAAACCCTAGGGGCTCCACCCCCTCCTCCCTTCCCCTATATATAGAGAGGTAGAGAGAGGGCAGTCGCACCCCTTGAGCTCATCTCCACGCCACGGCGCTGCCTCTCCTCTCCCTCGCGTCCCTTTTCCTCTCTGTAGTGCTTAGCGAAGCTTTGTTGAGATTCCGCCACCACCACCGCCACCACGCCGTCGTGCTGCCGGAGGACTCGAGCTACTACTTCACCATCGCTCGCTGGATCGAGGAGGTGAAGGCGTCGTCAAGCCGTACGTGTGTTGAACGCGGTGGTGCCGTCCGTTCGGCACTTGGATCGGGAGTTCGTGGGACGGATCGTGATTGGATCGCGAAGACGTTCGACTACATCAACCGCGTTTCTTAACGCTTCCGCTTAGTGATCTACAAGGGTATGTAGATGAAATCTCTCCTCTCGTAGATGGTCATCTCCTAGATTGGATCTTGGTGAGAGTAGGAAATTTTTTGTTTCCCATGCAACATTCCCCAACACCCCTCCATTCAGCTCCTCGAAAATAGCAGTATCCTCCAGCTCAATATCCAGTTTGTAAACCATACTCGCATATGTCCATCTGACGACATCCGGAATGTACTCAATATCCACAACACTAACCAGCAGCCTGGCAACCCCATGTGCCCTAGTAAATGGCATATCCACTCGTTCCGTCTTACCGATAAGCGTCCCAAGACTGCACGCTACTCACACATCATTAAGAGGCTTAGACGGTGCCCAAAAAAACGAATCCAGATATGAGATAGTGGTGTCCCCTGTGGCTCAGTTTCTTTCCACTCATCAAACTCAAGAATACAATCAGTGCCTGGCACCCTGCACATCCCAAACTTAAGGAGCTTGTTCAGATCCTCTGTCGTAGGGAAGTCTACTTTATACAAGTTATCCTCAATTCTGATAAGCTCCCAACGAGACTTTCCTGAAGCAAGCTCATTTAGCCTCTGCACAATCTGTGTCTCCGACAGACAGACCTTTGTCACTTTGACCACGCCCGTAGTCGAGACCTGCGGCGTGTCCGGGACGGCTAAAGCACTGGGTGACTCAAAAAACATCAACTCAGAGCAACAAACCCCGTAAATAGTGACCCCCTGGATCGGCTCCAGCAACATCGGACATCCTCCCGATGCATGCACAGGTTTAAGGCAAGTGCCACAAAGCTCCGTTGTGCACTCAGCAATGAAGTGTCCTTGCTCACCGCACCGATAACAAGGCATTTTCTCTTTCTTGCGAGCCCACTTCGAGGCCCTATCACCATCCGACTTGTCCGAAGCTTTGTCACTCGCCATATCCCGACCCTTCAACACAGAAGGATCGCCCGCCGGCGTCATCGCGGTTGCGAGCGCGGACACCGCGGCCAAGGCCTCACCCGTCAAGGCTGTGGGGTTGGCTCCTGCCACCGTCCCCGAAGAGGCCACCGGCGCGACGGAGTTCTTGATGTCCGCAGTAGACGATGGAGGAGGAGGGCGTTGGCGGTGTTGGGATGGCCGCCTGCTACCCCCTGCCGCCACGGAAGCCCCGATAACCTCCACGTGCCCTGTAATCCGGGCCAGTCGCCCCTTCCACGAAGTCGCCCGGAGGTCCGTAAAAAGGACAATCAGCCAAGCCATCCCCCCGCCAAGCATAGCCGCGGCCGCCTCCCGACGACGACGAGCCCTGGTGCTGTCCATCTCCATAAGCGTTGTAACCATCATCCCCCCACTGGTCGCGGGGAGGAACTCGGCCTCCATGCGCATCCCCTCCAAACTCTCTGGCCCCCGCAGACCCTCATCCTCGAGCCGCCGCTGGAGGAGGAGGCCTAGCATTGCCAAAACCTTGCCCGCCCCTTGGCGCCAGTTGCGCGACCTTGTGCGGCGACGGCGCGGCCTGAAGTGGCGGCGGGGCAGCCCTGTGCTGCGGCGGTGGAGCCCTAGAAGCAGGCGGCGTGGTCTGAGGTGGTGGTGGCGCAGATTTCTGAGGAGGAAAACCACCCCCGCGACCGGCCATGGCTGCCGAAACCTTCAGAGACGAAGCAGGAAGTCTGGCAGCCCGTCCCTGCGAAAGCTTAGGGAAGCCAGGTCGAGCTACCCGGCGAACCCTAACTCCCGTGCGATCATGAGTCATGTTCACCGTACGTGCATGATCCGGCTCACAAACCGAGGCAGGCCCATGCAAAACGACCTGGCCCACACCCAACAGATCAGACTTCTTCTCGGTCGTGCACTGGGGCTCATACCCAACGCCACTTGACCCCAAAACCAAATCAACCACTCTTGGCCCACCGAGGCCTAACAGCTAATTCAAACGCTCCTTCCTCGATGCCTGGATCACGCCTGACCCGACGGCCGCCGCCGCCGGATAGGTCGCCACTGGGTGGGCCTTCTTCTTCTTCTTCTTTCTAGAGACTTTCGTCCACCCCTCCAGTGGGAAGAAGTCAGACAACGTCACATGCGGCGCACTTACCATGGGAAGGGGGCCCGACCATGGCTTCATCTTCAACGACGACGATCTGCAGAGTGCCGCTGGCTTTGGCCCGAAAATCATCCTGTCCTTGCGCCTCTCACCAAATGCACACCCCCCTGGGGGCCCTGCGGCGAGGCCCGACGTCGCGGACCGCGGCACAGACAGCACCTCCCTCTTGCATTCGGACGACCGCAGATCTCCAGAGTCATCATCTTCCTCGTCGGCAAGAACCCAGAATCTACCCCCAACCCGTGGCTCTGGCCACGAGCGTTCAGGTTCGGAAGTAAGATCCACCATCTCGATCGGCTCCTCCAAGTTTACTGGTCCTGCACGCAATCAACGACAAGAACCTCGTAAACGTCAATGATGTAGCGCTTACCATCAGAAATGTGCTCGTCGGCGTCCAGATATCGCCCGGCGAGTATGTCTCCATCTTGGTCTCTGACCACCGTCCATCTCGACGGAGAGTGAGCATACAGGATTCCCTCTCTCCATCCTTCTTCCTCACGCATTGCCTCTCGAACGTCCTTGAAACGGATCCGCCATCTCGCAGGATTCAGAAACCCCGAGACCCGATCTCGATCTGCCGTCGAAACGGGAGATCCACTTAGTTCCGATCCCGATGACCTCTCCAGAACCACCGGCGTCGTCACCCGAGGTTGCGCGGGTGGAGGACCGGGAGGAGGCGGCAGGGTCACCGCCTCATCGCCCTCTACGCTCGCCATCCCAAGTTGACGGCACTTTTTTCGAATCACGGGTTAGCACAATGATATATGACATGCATGTTACACAAAGCATACCATCGAATACGTATGTGAAAGAAGTTTCTAATGATATAATTTTTATATCATACATCTCATATATTAATAATTTTATCATTGGTCAAAGGCTACCTCAAAAGACATATTAGGCCCTATATATATGGAAGGAGAGAGTACTCTACTTTTGATGGCATAGTACACGTATAATTACGTACCGGGATGGATGTAGTAATTAATTGCACCTAAGGGCATCCACAATGTTGTATTTCACTGCCTCTAAAGTTGCCTCTAAGCTCTTAGCGACCGACGCCATACACTGCAACATCTGCCTCCAAGCCAAAAAAAACGCTAGCGACGCCTCCAAGCTAAGAGGCAGCCTCCAAGTTTTCTCTCTGATTATAATATTCTCATGTCCCTACATGTCAGTGGGAAAGCAGATGCATATGTCCATTAACAGAGGCTGGGCCCTGACGGTTGATGAGGAAAATATATTACTTTACTTTTTAGAGAGGTGCTGTAGGTTAGAGGCTGTGCCAACTCCATACACTGCGAGTTTTTTGGTTCGGCTTGGAGGCAGCACAGCGGGGTCCATCTTAGAGGCAACACTGCCTCCAACCACTGTGGATGCTCTAATGTTGTCTTACGTGTGGTTTTGCGGGACTCTGGGGTATCGAATCCTGTACTAGCAAGTGGGGCTTCCGTAAAGAAAAATTCTGTCAAGAAAGGAATGTTGATGGCAGCTCAATGCTCAAGATCGCGCAGATACAGGTGCCCATCAGCCTCTGCTGGGTGTTGGGGGCAGCGATCAGGGGCTAAATTTCGTGTTTTGACCTTTTTGTAAAACTTGATCGAGATCTGACCCTGCCTTGTAAATTTTTTGGGATCTGACCCTTTTCTTACTGCCAGGGTCCATGATGATAGGTTATAACAGCCTATCGCCAAGGTCCCTGGCGGTAGGGTTGCATGCCCTACCGCAAAAATTTTCTAAGTATTAAACACAGTGCGTGCTCGCGCCTACCGCCGGGCACCTTAGCGGTAGAATTGTACAGGCTACCGACAGTCTGTTTGACGGTAAGGATGTTTCCTACAGCCAAAGTCCTTGGCGGTAGGCCGTTACACAAAATTTTATAAACTGAGATCAGATCTCAATTAACTTTCAGAAAATGGTCAAAACATGAAATTTTGCCGCGATCAGGCGTGGGAGAGACGAGGGACGCATGGGCGCACGCATGATGCCGGCACAGTCGCAAGTGGCCTTGCACGCCCACACGAGATGAGCCGGCCGAGGGCGGCATCGGCGTAGGGCGCTTAGGGCAGCCGTGCGCGCTCATGCTTGGTCTGCCCGGCCAGCAGCCATGGCGATGGAGATGGCAGTGCAGAGTGGAGTGTGCGTGGCCAAGCAAGTGAGTGGGCGACCTCGCGGCATTACCCAAAAGGCCTCTGTCTCCTATCCCCTGGGCACGAGGGGGGCAGCAGGATGACCGCCCCATTTTGTAAGACTAGCCAATGAGCCATAGCCAGCGCATGCATGGCCATCATGATCATTGTGTAGTGGAGGATCGTCCCGCCTTCTTCCTCCTTCGGCATCTCTCCCTCGCTGTGGTTGGGTGGACGCATGGCATGGGGATGGGGCCATGGCTGGCTGGATGGGTGGCCTCTCCTCCTTGATCATTGGAGGGCCGACGTTTCCCTGGCCATCTCTCCATGTTCGATCGACCAGATCATTCACCTTTCTTCCCTTTCTCAGATGGCTGTCGCAGGCAGCCATCGACCGGAGTCGGGCGTACGTACGTAGTACGCAGACAGAGCAGAGCGGTCATTAGAAAAGAGAAAGTTTAAGTTATCCAGCGCTGATGGAGTTTTGGCACCTTGTGGCATGCAGATGCAGTGGCAGGGCCAAACGTAACTTCTTGCTTACGGATGGATCGGCCAGTGCGAGTGGCTGCTCCGTAGGCAACTAGGCATGCAGTTGCAGAGAGATAGTGTCTGTGTTTAGGAGCCGGCCGGTCAAATGGCAGTCAATTAATCCTGGTGTCAGAATGTGCGCAGCTGCCGTGTCGCAGATATTCGGATGCGCTCATTGCTAATTTTGCTTTTTACAGGTACTAGTAGTAGTACTCCAGTATAGTACTATACATATTATAACCTGTCGTCGTATTGTTAAATAATGTTTGTTTTGGAACTCGTTGTGCTGGTATTGTTAACGTAAAGGCGCACCTGATCAATGCGTGTGTCTGGTGCGAGTGCAACAGTGAGGCTGATCGATTCAAGTCTCTTCCGCTGTTAAGCATGGGAATAATTAAGTGGTTAAAGCTCGGCGAAATCGTGTCTGGACTCTGGCCTTTTCCGGTGTGGTATCTGATATCCAACCTTGGTTTATTTATATCTACTTTTTCGTTTCGGCTGATTAGCTTAGATCAGATCCTGCAGCGACCATATAAGGCAACAAACCGGCCGAGGTTGTTTGCCGGTCGATCGCCCCGATTAGTTTCTTGATGATGCGCCGCGTCGGGTCCACGGGACCCGCCAGCACTTTGTGCTGGGCGGTGGGCGCCGTGGCACCGCGGCGTCGGTCCGCCAGGCCAGAAGACCGGTGTTTCACCCGCACGTAACGCGACCATCTGTCGGAGCGCCGAGCTCTGAGGGTGAGGACGGGGCTCGGCGTGCCGGGGTGGCCTAGGATGCCACGGGCGAGCGCGCACGCGCGGCGGGAGGAGAGAGCTACCGGCGCAGAGGACGCGCGACAAATAAGCAACGGAGCGGGCACGCGCGCACGAGTCCAAACGCCAAGGCTTCAAATCCCCAGAAGCGACTAGCTAGGTATAGTAGCACGAGTACTCTGGTGGTAGCGGGCGGGCGGGCGCGAACTCGAGCGCGGCACGGATTTCTACTCCCCCATCCTGCGGTGCCGGTTGTACGTGCCGCGGGGGCGCAACTCTCTCGGCGCAGGGGGTCGGAGGAGTACGGCATCGGTCCGTGTGCCGCCGCGCGAGTCATCCTCGCAGGCTCGCGGTGCAGCCATGCCGATGCGGCGATGCGGCGATGACACACGGCTATGCTTATTACCGTGATACTGTGCTATAGGCGTCGGCGTCAGGAAAGGAGGAGGCGGCGCCGGCGCCGGAGGGGGCGTGGACCAAGTCGGATTCCTATGGTGGATGGTTCTGACCGATCATAAAGAATTCAGTCAATCAGACTCCTCAAATCATCCTTATTTTTTTTAAACGCCTAGGTCTACTTTGGTCATGGAAATATTGTAGGAATCCTAAAGGGCAGGAACTTTGTAGAAATTTTTGTTTGAAGCCCTTTGGTTTGTAGGAATGGATTTCTATTCCTATGTAGGATAAGAATCAAGCCTTCACATTTCAAAGGAAAAAAAATTAGCCTAGATTCAACGAAAAAATTCTTATCATATGCATCAAATGACATCTCTTTCTTTATAAGATTTGAGATATATTTTTTTTGAAAAAGGAGGATGCACCCCCGGCCTCTGCATCTGGATGATGCATGCGGCCATTTTATTAATTATTCACAAAAGACCTTACAAAGTACTTTCTCCGTTTCTTTATATAAGGTGTATTTGTTTTTTGATAAAATTCGAGAATGGAACGTGCATTTCTTCTAATTCCTCATAATTCCCCTGTTAGCCCTCCAGAAAAAGGAAAATATCTCTCTCCTGATTGTCTGTATCTCTCCTTATAGCAAAAGAAGGAAACTATCTCTATGTCGATTACATGTATCTCTTACTTTACTGGACTAATTGATTTACTTGCCACTAACCAATAAATTTGCCAAGGATAATTTCTTCCTAACACGTCTATAATTATGTGCCTTGGTCATTGTGCCGAAAATAATACATCTTAGATAAAGGAACGGAGGGAGTAATACATAAGTAAGCCCGAAGCCACCATCTAGACGTCACCTGTCGCTACTCCTATCCCCTTGATGAAGGGGTGCCGAATGTCCGAGCCAAATACCAAACAGACATCGCACCAAAGCCTAACATCTAAAACCGGATGCCCCATCCAAGCCAGAAAGCCGGGACTGGGTGACACACCGGTCCGGCGCACTCTCAATGAGCACCACACGCGCACGCTGCAAGGGCCGTCACCTCCGTCTTCCATCTATCCATCCTCAAAGCAGATACTGACGCATCGACCTTGTCAGGTCTCACTGCCATCGACGCCAGACAGCGTCGTCCTCCTGCGCGAGTCCATCGCCACACATCGGACGCCGAGCCTCCACTGCTCCACGCTGCCTAGATCCGCCGCCATGAATATGTAGAATGAAACACCGCTCACCGAAGATGTCGTCCACTGGTCCCTCGAGCCCGAATGCACCTCCAAGAATGCCGCCCCCAAGGGGGTAACGACACAAGATTGCCGCCGTCATCCGATCAACTGATCTAGGGTTTCCCCCGGAGGTATTGGGTGGGGTTGGGAGCTTCACCTCGATGATGCCTTCATGAAGGAAACGATGATAAGGGCATCATCATCACCGGCTCCGGCCACCGGCCGAAGAGTAAGTTTTCACCCGGATCCGTCCCAAGAAGTCCACCCGACAACCTGTGCACCGTCTCGACCGCCTTCAAAGCCCCAGATCTAGCCGCCAAGATCCAGTGACCAACCGCAACAGCAGTGCCACCGTAGGAGCCCTGGCACACCGGTCACTGCCCGAGTGTGCCACCACTGGAGCTTGGGAGGAGGACTCCCACCTAACCTCGCCAAACCGCGAGAGCCGCCGAGATGGATCCCGCGCGCTCGTCACCATCTCTGATTCGAACCAATCCGTAGCAAAAACCACCAGATCGCCGACGCAGATCCGCCTTGAACAGGGACTGCACCACACCATGCCGCCGCGGGAAGCCCGAGCTTCACCCGTCGCTACCTTCCAGGGCCGCCGCCTCGGGATCCAGACAGAGCATCACCGCTGCCACCGGCCATGTTCCGCCACCGCCGAACGGCCGAGCCGCCGGCCACCGCGACCAAGGCCGCCATGACCAAGCGAACCCGAGCGGCCAGCACCACCAGATCTTCCACGAAGCCTAGCAGCTCCGCTGCCTCCACCCAGCACCACGCCGCCACCTTGCGCCGTCGCTGGAGGAGAACAGCCGCGACGCCGCGATGCAGATCGGGGAGGAACGCCCCGGCGCCATGGGGTGACCCGCCTCACCCAATCCGGCGTGGGAGGGAAGAGGGCCTCCGCCCACTTCCTATGATTTTTCTATTCCTATACTATTCCTATCCTATGAACCAAAGGAGGCCCTAGCTTTATTACTCAAAGTCTATAAAAGATGGGATACAAATTGGATCGGGGGTTGGCCCAACCATACATGGCGCCCCCGATTTAAAGAATTCGAATGCTTGCCTAACAAGTTGGCCTCAAAGTTAGTCGACCTACTCTCAAAATAAAAAATACAATTAAAATTCAAAGCTCTCAGCTTGATCTCCTCGATGATTTGCCCATATATGCCACTTCGTCCCTCCTGGATGTCATTCACGACTTGTTTGGAGTCACAGACCACCACAATGTTGTGCAAAAGCAAATCCTTGGCCAGCGACAATGCCTCCCTGCACGCAACTATAAAGGAATATTCAATATGAGGAGCTTGGGATTGGAACCGACTGAGATTGGAATTTCATCAAAAGTTTTATCCTATGCATATGGTTCATCGTGATCGGAATTATATATATAATTTTTGGCCTCGTGAAGGAGAAAGTATAAGCTTGGGGGAGGCTTAAGCACATGATGTACACATGCCCCAATCATGAGCTCTCAAAAGAAATTATCATACAAATTTTTTATGCTCGGCTTTCTCATGATGATCAAACCATGCTCAATTCTTCTTCAACAAGTTCCTTTATGAAGAAAACTATTGAATTCAAGTGGAATCTTCTGGATAGAATTAAAGGAAACTCTGAAGATTGGGAACTCAACAAATGTAAAGCGTCAGGTATAATGCTTAAGTTTGATTGTGTTAAATCTTTTATTGATACCGATGCTTTTCATAAGTTTAGCACTAAATATGGACTTGACTCTGAGATAGTAGCTTCCGTTTGTGAATCATTTGCTACTCATGTTGATCTCCCTAAAAATAAATGGTTTAAATAGCACCCCCTATTAAAGAAAAGATTGAGGAACCCATTGTAGTTAAAGATGAAACTATTATTTACAATGTTGATCCAGTTGTTCCTACTGCTTATATTGAGAAACCACATTTCCCTGTAAGGATAAAAGAACATGTTAAAGTTTCAACTGTGGTTACCAAAAGTAATATTAGAACACCTAGACCCTTTGAAGAAATTAAAGTTGAACCTAATGTTGCTATGGTTAAAGATCTTTTGGTCGATAATATTGATGGGCATGTTATTTACTTTTGTGGTGAAGCCGCTAGAATTGCTAAACCCGATACCAAAGATAAGAATAAACCTGTTGTTGGCATGCCTGTTGTCTTAGTTAAGATAGGAGATCATTCTTATAATGGCTTATGTGATTTGGGTGCTAGTGTGAGTGTTATTCTGCTTACCATATATCAAGAAATTATGAATGATATTGCTTCTGCTGAAATAGAAGATATCGATGTCACTAGTAAGCTTGCGAATAGATACTATTTCATCGCTTGGGATCGTTAGAGATGTTGAAGTCTTGTGTCGAAAAATAAAATACCCTACTGATTTCCTTGTTCTTGGTTCTCCACAAGATAATTTTTGTCTCATTATATTTGGTAGACCTTTCTTTAACACCGTTAATGCTAAGATTGATTGCGCTAAAGAAACTATCAGTGTTAACTTTGGTGATATATCTCATGAGTTTAATTTTTCTAAGTTTCGTAGACAACCTTGTGATAAAGAATTGCCTAGTAAGGATGAAATTATTGGTCTTGCCCCTATTGTCGTACCTTCTACTGATCCGTTAGAACAATATTTGCTAGACTACGAAAATGATATGCATATGAATGAAAGAAATAAAATAAATAAAATGTTCTTTGACCAACCACCTTTCTTGAAACATAATTTGCCTGTTGAAAATTTAGGAGGTCCTCCTCCAACTAAAGGTGATCATGTGTTTGAATTAAAACAATTGCCTGATACATTGAAATATGCTTATCTTGATGAAAAGAAGATATATCCTGTTATTATTAGTGATAACCTTTCAGAGCATGAATAAAAGAGATTACTAAAAACTCTGAGGAAGCACCGTGCTGCTATTGGATATACTCTTGACAATCTTAAGGGCATTAGTCCCACTTTATGTCAGCACAAAATTAATATGTAGCCTGATGCTAAACCAGTTGTCGATCATCAACGATGATTAAATCCTAAGACGAAGGAGGTGGTAAGAATTGAAATATTAAAGCTTCTGGAAGTAGGTATAATCTATCCCATAGCTGATAGTAGATGGGTAAGTCCTGTTCACTGTGTCCCTAAGAAAGGAGGCATTACCATTATTCCTAATGATACAAATGAGCTTATCTCACAAAGAATTGTAACTGGTTATATGAGGTAATTGATTTTAGAAAATTAAACAAAGCTACTAGGAAAGATCATTACCCCTACCTTTTATTGATCAAATGTTAGAAAGATTTTCCAAGCACACATGCTTTTGCTTTCTTGATGGATATTCTGGTTTCTCTCAAATACCCGTATCACAAGCCGATCAAGAGAAAACTACTTTCACTTGTCCTTTTGGAACTTATGCTTATAGACGTATGCCTTTTGGTTTATGAAATGCACCTGCTACATTTCAAAGATGTATGACTGCTATATTCTCTGACTTTTGTGAAAAGATTGTTAAGGTTTTCATGTATGATTTTTCCGTTTACGGAACTTCTTTTGATGATTACTTAAGAAACCTTGATCGAGTTTTGCAGAGATGTGAACAAACTAATCTCATCTTGAATTGGGAGAAGTGTCACTTCATGGTGAATGAAGATATTGTCTTGGGGCATAAAATTTCTGAACGAGGTATTGAAATAGACAAAGCTAAACTAGATGCAATTGAGAAAATGCCATGTCCTAAAGATATTAAAGGTATAAGAAGTTTCCTTCGTCATGCTGGTTTCTATAGGAGGTTTATTAAAGATTTCTCTCAAATTTGTAGGCCTCTTACTAATCTCTTGCAAAAAGATATTCCATTTGTTTTTATGATAATTGTGTAGAAGCCTTTGAAACACTTAAGAAAGCCTTAACTTCTACACCCATTGTTCAACCACCTGATTGGAATTTGCCTTTCGAAATTATGTGTGATTCTAGTGATTATGCTGTTGGTGCTGTTCTAGGACAAAGAGTTGATAAGAAATTAAATGTTATACTTTATGCTAGTAAAACTCTAGACAGTGCCCAAAGAAATCATGCTACTACCAAGAAAGAATTTTTAGCAATTGTGTTTGCATGTGATAAATTCATATCCTACATTGTTGATTCTAAGTAATTGTTCACACCGATCATGCTGCTATTAAATACCTTATGGAAAAGAAAGATACTAAAGCTAGACTCATTAGGTGGGTTCTTTTGCTTCAAGAATTTGACTTGCATATTACTGATAGGAAGGGAGCTGAGAATCCCGTATATGGTAACTTGTCTAGGTTAGAAAACACTCTTGATGACCCACTACCTATTGACGATAGTTTTCCTGATGAACAACTAGCTGTCATAAATGCTTCTCGTAATACTCTGATACATCTCCAACGTATCTATAATTTATGAAGTATTCATGCCATGTTTACAACAATTTTATATGGTTTTGGTATGATTTGCATGGAACTAACCCGGACTTACGTTGTTTTCAGCAGAACTACCGTGATGTCATCTTTTGTGCAGAAATGAAAGTTCTCAAAATGAGCTGAAACTTTTTGACGATTTTTTTGCAGCAAAAGAGACCCACGAAGCTTTGTGGGAGGGCCAGAAGAGCCACGAGGAGGGCACAACCCACCACGGCGTGCCAGAGGGGCCTGGCTTGCCCCAGTGGGTTGTGCTCACCTCAAGGCCCATCTTCGCGTGAAACGGACGCCAAAAATCCTATAAATAGAGAAACCATCAGAAATAGCCCTAGATCAGAAGTTTCGCCGCCGCAAGCCTCTGTAGCCATGAAAAACCAATCTAGACCCTGTTCCGGCACCCTGCCGGAGGGGGAAATCATCACCGGTGGCCATCTTCATCATCCCGGCGGCCACCATGATGAGGAGGGAGTAGTCCACCCTCGGGGCTGAGGGTTTGTACCAGTAGCTATGTGTTTAATCTCTCTCTCTCTCTTGTGTTCTTGAGATATCACAATCTTGATGTATCGCGGGCTTTGTTAATATAGTTGGATCATATGATGTTTTTCCCTCTCTATCTTGTTGTGAATTGAGTTTTCCCTTTGAGATTTCGTTTTTTATTGTTCCTATTACAAAAATCAATATCTACTATCATTACTACACTTGTATCACCATCTCTTCGCCGAACTAGTGCACCTATACAATTTACCATTGTATTTGGTGTGTTGGGGACACAAGAGATTTTTTGTTATTTGGTTGCAGGGTTGTTTAAGAGAGACCATGTTCATCCTACACCTCCCATGGATTGATAAACCTTAGGTCATCCACTTGAGGGAAATTTGCTACTGTCCTACAAAACTCTGCGTTTGGAGGCCCAACACGAGTCTACAAGAACAAGTTGTGTAGTAGACATCAAGCTCTTTTCTGGCGCCGTTGCTGGGGAGGTGAGTGCTTGAAGGTATATCTTTTGATCTTGCAATTGAATCTTTTAGTTTCTTGTTTTATCACTAGTTTCGTTTATAAAGAAAACTACAAAAAAAGGGAATTGAGGTGGCCTCATGTTATTCGTCTTTATCATGTCTTTAATGAAAATGATGGATAGGAAAATTATGCTCAATTGATAGAAAAAGAATTCAATAAAATGTTTGGCATAAAATCTTTGAATGATGAGCATGGTTGCAATGTTGATAGTATGAATTCTTTGAATATCCATGATGTTAATGATATGCAAAGCCATAAGCTTGGGGATGCTATGTTTGATGAAGATGATATTTTTAGTCCCCCAAGTTTTGATGAGAATATTTATTATGATGATTGCATGCCTCTTATTTATGATGATTACAATGATGAAAGTGGGTTTGGAAGAGTGTCAAATTTATGTAATATTGATCCCACTATTTTGGAGGGTGTTGAATCTTATTGTGATAATTATGAAAGTGGATTTGGAGAGGTCATGACTCTATTTAGTGATGAATCCACTATTTTGGAAGAGGTTTCAATTGATTATGAAAACAAGGTTGCTATCTATGATGATTATGGTGATGACATGTATGCTATATTGAATAATGATAACCATGAATCTTGTCATCATGATATTAATTTTCAATCACATGATAGTTATTTCCTTGAGTTTGCTCCCACTACTATTCATGAGAATAAATTTGCTTATGTGGTGAGAAATAAAAATTATATGCTTGTGGATCATGAAAAGAATGCTTTATCTGATAGTTATATTGTTGAATTCATTCATTATGCTACTGAAAATTATTATGAGAGGGGAACATATGCTTTTACATATTGCAATAATATCAAGTTTCCTCTCTTTATATTGAAAGTTTTGAAGTTGCACTTTTTTGCCTTCCTATGCTAGTTGATTCTTGTTCCCATAACTTGTTTGATCATAAATCCCTATGCATAGGAAGTGGGTTAGGCTTAAATGTTCTTGTCATGTGATTCATGATGCTCCCGTTATGTTTCAATTCTTATCTTTTATGTGAGCATCATTGAAATCATCATGCCTAGCTTAAAGGCATTAAAGAAAAGCGCTTATTGGGAGACAACCCAACATTTACCCCTACTATTTTTATGTGTTCACATGATTGAGCTACTGTATTAATCATGCTTTATAGCTTTTTTTAATAAAGTGCCAAGTAAAGCCTTTGGGATAGTGTGGATGATAGTTGACTTGATTCTGTGCAAAAACAGAAACTTTTGCATCCAGTACAGAAATTCCTATCTTTTACTATCATTTCTAAATTTTCTAAAGTTGACGGGTATACAAATTTCTACGTTGTCCTAATTTTTCAGATTTTTTGGAGTTACAGAAGTATGACCTTAATTCAGGTCTTTACATACTGTTCTGTTTTTGACAGATTCTAGTTGCAATGCATAGTTTGCTTGTTTTATGGTTTCTATGGCTTATATTGCTTAATATAAATTGTGGACATTTTAGAGTACAACAGGAATTATGTGGAAACAATTATTAATCTCATCTTGACAGTACCAAAGTGAATGATTTGTCTTTATCATACTAACCCATCTCACGAAGTTCCATTAAGTTTTGTGTGATTGAAGTTTTCAAGTTTTGGGTGAGATATCGATATGAGGAGAATAAGGAGTGACAAGACCCTAAGATTGGGGATGCCCAAGGCACCCCAAGGTAATATTCAAGGAATATCCAAGCAACTAAGCTTGGGTATGCCCCGGAAGGCATCCCCTCTTTCGTCTCCAACATTATCGGTAACCTCACTTGGAGCTATATTTTCATTCATCACATGATATGTGTTTTGCTTGGAGCATCATTTTATTTTATTAGGATTTGCTTTCTGTTAATTATATAATATTTTTCATCTTTTTATTTCAATAAAAATGTCAAGCATAGCCTTTACCATGCTTATTTTGCAAGTCTATATGTGGCTGTTTGAAAACAGCAAGTTGAATGCTAGTGCGTGAATTCTTCAGAAAAGTCAGAATGTGATAAAATATTGAATATTTTTCCACAATAAGATATGAAAAAATTTATACAGTGTGGTAAATTTTAAGAATTTTTGGAGTTAGGAAAGTGTGAGTAAAATTTCACTCTTTACAGACTGTACTGTTTAGATAGATTGCTGTTATGTTTGCATTGTTTGCATATGTTTGCTTGTTTAATGATTCTATTTGAGGATATGAATATTAAATATGCAGAGGAATTTAGTATGAAATATTAAATAATAATTTTAGTGATTTTTCACAGTAGAGAATGATAAGGTGTTGCATTGATTCATACTAACTTATCTCACGAGTTCTTGTTGAGTTTTGTGTGGATGAAGTTTTCAAGATTTAGGGAAACCATGATATAAAAGGAATTAAGGAGACACAAAAGCTCAAGCTTGGGGATGCCCAAGGCATCCCAAGATAATATTTTAATAAGTCTCAAGCATCTAAGCTTTGGGATGCCCCGGTAGGCATCCCACCTTTCTTCATCAACAATTATCGGTTAGCCTCGGTTGAACCTAAGTTTTTTGCTTCTTCACATGATGTGTGCTATTCTTGGAATGTCATTTTGTTTTGTTTAGCTTTATGTTTTAATAAAATACTTAGATTTGAAAGTTTTAAATAAGAGAGAGTCCTCAATTAGCTACCCCTTTACTTAACTACTCGCTTGATCTTCACTTATATCTTTTTGGAGTAGTTTGTCGAACACTCTCATGCTTCACTTATATTATTTTGATAGTTGATAATAGTGATGAAAATTTGCACAAGCTATGAAATTGGTCCCAAAGTGATGGATATCCAAGAAGGATATAATAAAAACTTTCATGTAGATCATTGGATATGATAAGTTTGATTCCTTGCAATAGTTTTGCGATACGGAGATAATAATATGTGAGTCATGTTGGTGGGTAATTATGCTTTAGTAGGAATATTGGTGTTAAGGTTTATGATTCCCTATGCAAGCACGAAAGTAAATAGTTATGCAATGAAATTACATCCTACTTGTGGTGCATTATTCATGTTAGTTATGTTTAATACTCGTTTATGATCGTTTTTGTTTCTTGGTTGGTCGCTTCTCAATCTATTTGCTAGCCTTCATTTGTACTAAGCGGGAATACTGCTTGTGCATCCAAACTCCTTAAACCAAGTTGTGCCAAATGAGTCCACCATACCTACCTATATGCGGTATTTCCATGCCGTCCCAAGTAAATTTGTCAACTCTAATTTTCAAAATGAATTTCCTTTTTGTGTGCCCGTACCGCTCATGAAGCGGCAGGGGGTGGCCAATATTTTCCATGCTAGATGCATTATTCTCAAGATGAGTGTTTATTCACTTGTCATTGCACGAGAATGTGGCAAAGGTAATAGGGATGCCCAGCCCTGAAATGCAAAAAAAATATTTATGTTGTTCAATAATAAATTCCTTGGAAAGTTTTGGTATGGAAAGCACCTGTGAAACGGCTAGCCATGGATTGTGAAAGAATGGTGGAAAAATGAATAAACTTTATTTTCTGTTTGGGAACCGCCTATGATGTATCTAGCATGGGAAGTGTTGGGAATTACTCGGTCGTTTTCATTGACGGGAAAAGTATGCCTCCCAAAATATTTTTATCTCTCAATTTAAGCTTTGAGCTCTGGCACCTCTACAAATCTATGCTTCCCTCTGCGAAGGGCCTATCTACTTACTTTATGCAATTATTATTTGAGTCTCCATCTTCTCTTATAAAGCACCAACTAGGGAGCACTATGATCATACTTGTGCATTGGATGTAGCTAATATTCCAGTGTGTTTCATGAATGGATCAATGATTGAGCATGATGGGCTAGGGATAACTTTGTTTAGTGTTGATATTTTAAAAGACATGGTTGCTTGTTGATATGCTTGAGTATTGAAGTCTTCATGTCAAATTATAGACTATTGCTTTGAATCATTCAAGTCCAAATGTCCATGCCACAAAAGAAAGAGTATATGACGAATATGATAGGTAGCTTTCCACAACAAAAATTCTGTTTTCAATTGCAACATTATCTTGATAAGTTTTATGAGAAAGAGTTGATGTTATGATGCTAGGAAAAGTGATTGAAATTATCATCGATCAAACTTATGCACTTTGCTAGCATTCACACTTCATAAATTATTTCTTTTATCATTTACCTACTCGAGAACGAGTAGGAATTAAGCTTGGGGATGCTGATACATCTCCAATGTATCTATAATTTATGAAGTATTCATGCCATGTTTACAACAATTTTATATGATTTTGGTATGATTTGCATGGAACTAACCCGGACTGACGCTGTTTTCAGCAGAACTACCGTGGTGTTGTTTTTTGTGCAGAAATGAAATTTCTCAAATGAGCTGAAACTTTTTGACATTTTTTTGGAACAAAAGAGACCCCCGAAGCTTCATGGGAGGGCCAGAAGAGCCACGAGGAGGGCACAACCCACCACGGTGCGCCAGAGGGGCATGGCTTGCCCCGGTGGGTTGTGCTCACCTCGAGGCCCATCTTCGTGTGAAACTGATGCCAATCAGAAGTTCCACCGCCGCAACCCTTTGTAGCCATGAAAAAACAATCTAGACCCCATTTCGGCACCCTGCCGGAGGGGGAAATCATCACCAGTGGCCATCTTCGTCATCCCGACGGTCACCATGATGAGGAGGGAGTAGTCCACCCTCGGGGCTAAGGGTTTGTACCAGTAGCTATGTGTTTAATCTCTCTCTCTCTCTCTCGTGTTCTTGAGATGTCACAATCTTGATGTATTGCGGGCTTTGTTAATATAGTTGGATCATATGGTGTTTTCCCCTCTCTATCTTGTTGTGAATTGAGTTTTCCCTTTGGGATTTCATTTTTATCAGATTGAATACTTTATGGATTTGAGAACACTTGATGTTTGTCTTGCTATGAATACCCGTGGTGACAACGGGGTATCATATTGATTCACTTGATATGTGCTTTGGCACTCAACTCGCGGATTCCCGAGGTGACATTGGGGTAATCTATGCATAGGGGTTGATGCACGTTCTCGTCTATGTTTCTCCGGTAGAAATCTTGGGGCACTCTTTGAGGTTCTTTGTGTTGGATTGAGTATTATGAATCTGAAATTGTTTGATGCATATCGTATAATCAACTCACGGATACTCGCGGTGACATTAGAGTTGGTTGATGTGTATCATATGGTGTTATTTTAGTACGAACTCTTGGTTAGATCGTTCGGAAAGAATAGCTTGGTGTTATGTTCTCCGCTAGATAAGAATTTTGGAGTGATTCTTTGTTACACGTTGAGGGATGGTTATATGATCCAATTAGATTAGCATTGTTGAGAGATTGCACTAGTGAAAATACGAACCCTAGGCCTCATTTTCAAGCATTGCAATACCGTTTGTGCTCCGTTTTATCAATTGCTACCTTGCTGTTTTTTATTTTTCCTATTACAAAAATCAATATCTACTATCATTACTACACTTGTATCACCATCTCTTCGCCGAACTAGTGCACCTATACAATTTACCATTGTATTTGGTGTGTTGGGGACACAAGAGACTTTTTATTATTTGGTTGCAAGGTTGTTTAAGAGAGACCATCTTCATCCTACACCTCCCACGGATTGATAAACCCTAGGTCATCCACTTGAGGGAAATTTGCTACTGTCCTACAAAACTCTGCGCTTGGAGGCCCAACACGAGTCTACCAGAACACGTTATGTAGTAGACATCATACTCCTTGGTATGTAGACTACGCTAATTACATTGTTGCTAAATATATACCACCTAGTTTTACATACCAACAAAAGAAAAGGTTTTTCTTTGATTTGAGACACTACTTCTAGGATGACCCACGTCTTTATAAAGATGGAGTAGACGGTATTATTAGACGTTGTGTAACTGAGCATGAACAGGGACCTACGAAAGTGTCACTCTGAGGCATACGGAGGGCACCATGCTGGAGACAGAACTTCGCATAAGGTATTACAATCTGGTTTTTATTGGCCTACTCTCTTCAAGGATGCACATAAGTTTGTATTATCATGTGATAAATGTCAAAGAATTGGTAATATTGGTAGATGCCAGGAAATGCCTATGAATTATTCACTTGTTATTGAACCATTTGATGTTTGGGGATTTGATTATATGGGACCTTTTCCTTCCTCTAATGTTTATACACATATTTTGGTTGTTGTTGATTACGTTACTAACTGGGTAGAAGCCATTCCAACTAGTAGTGCTGATCATAACACTTCCATTAAAATGCTTAAAGAAGTTATTTTCCCAAGGTTCGGAGTCCCTAGATATTTAATGACTGATGGTGGTTCACATTTTATTTATGGTGCTTTCTGTAAACTCCTTGCTAAATATGATGTCAACCATAGAATTGCATCACCTTATCATCCTCAGTCTAGTGGTCAAGTTGAGTTGAGCAACAGAGAAATAAAGTTAATTTTACAAAAGACCGTCAACAGATCTAGAAAGAATTGGTCTAAGAAACTTGATGATGCATTGTGGGCATATAGAACTACTTATAAAAATCCCATGGGTATGTCCCCTTATAAAATGGTCTATGGAAAAGCATGTCATTTACCTCTTCAGTTAGAACATAAAGCATATTGGGCAATTAAAGAACTTAACCATGATTTCAAACTTGCCGATGAAAAGAGGTTATTTGATATTAGTTCTCTAGATGAATGGAGGACACAGGCTTACGAAAATGCTAAGTTGTTTAAGGAAAAGGTTAAAAGATGACATGATAAAAGAATCCAAAAACGGGAATTCAAAGTAGGAGTTCAAGTTTTATTGTACAACTCTCGTTTAAGATTCTTTGCAGGAAAACTTCTCTCTAAATGGGAAGGACAATATATTGTTGAAGAAGTTTATTGTTCAGAGCCATCAAGATAAACAACACCGAAGGCACTAATCCGAAGGTGGTTAATGGGCAAAGGATTAAACATTATATCTCAGGTACGCCCATTAATGTTGAAACTAATATTATTCAAACTATGACACCGGAGCAACACATAAGAGAGACCTTCCGGAACCCTCCAGAGCCCTGAAAAAGGGGTAGGTATGTGGTACGGTAAGTAAACCGACTCCAAAAGTTCCATAAAAGTACTTTCTGTCCGTTTTGGAATGTTTAAAAATTAGGAAAATAATAAACAGTCCGAAAAGTGCACGAGGGAGCGACAAGCCCTAGGGGCGCGCCCCCCAGGCTTGTGGCCCCCTCGTGGACTTTCCCAACGCCATTTTTCTTCCATGTTACTTGTCCTTGATGTCTACTATGCAACTTTACCTATTGTAGACTCGTGTTGGGCCTCCAAGAGTTTTGTAGGACAGTAGCAAATTTCCCTCAAGTGGATGAGCTAAGGTTTATCAATCCATGGGAGGCATAGGATGAAGATGGTCTCCCTCAAACAATCCTGCAACCAAATACAAGAAATCTCTTGTGTCCCCAACACACCCAATACAATGGCAAATTGTATAGGTGCACTAGTTCGGCGAAGAGATGGTGATACAAGTGTAGTATGGATAGTAGATATTGGTTTTTGTAATCTGAAAATAAAAAATAGCAAGGTAGCAAGTGATAAAACAGAGCACAAACGGTATTGCAATGCTTAAAAACAAGGCCTAGGGTTTATACTTTCGCTAGTGCAATCTCTCAACAGTGCTAACATAATTGAATCATATGGAAATCCCTCAACGTGCGACAAAGAATCACTCCAAAGTTCTTATCAAGCAGAGAACATAAGATGAAATTGTTTGTAGGGTACGAAACCACCTCAAAGTTATCCTTTCCGATCAATCTATCGATCTATTCCTATAAGTGTCACAAATAGCCCTAGAGTTCGTACTAAAATAACACCATATGACACACATCAACCAACTCTAATGTCACCTAGATACTCCAATGTCACCACAAGTATCCGTGAGTTGATTATACAATATGCATCAAACAACTTCAGATTCATAATATTCAATCCAACACAAAGAACTTCAAAGAGTGCCCCAAGATTTCTACCGGAGAAACAAAGACAAAAACGTGCATCAACCCCTATGCATAGATTACCCCAATGTCACCTCGGGAATCCGCGAGTTGAGTGCCAAAAAATACATCAAGTGAATCAATATGATACCCCATTGTCACCATGGGTATTCATACGCAAGACATACATCAAGTGTTCTCAAATCCATAAAAGTATTCAATCCGATAATAGTGAAACCTCAAAGGTAAAAACTCAATTCATCACAACAAGATAGAGAGGGGGAAAACACCATATGATCCAACTATATTAACAAAGCTCATGGTACATCAAGATCATGCCAAATCAAGAACACGAGAGAGAGATCAAACACATAGCTACTTGTACATACCCCTAACCTCGAGGGTGAACTACTCCCTCCTCATCACGGTGGCCGCCAGGATGATGAAGATGGCGTCCAGTGATGATTTCCCCCTCTGGCAGGGTGCCAGAACAGGCATCCAGATGTTATATCGAGGGTACAGAGGCGTGCAGCGGCGGAGTCAGAGTTCTAGGGTTATTTCTGGTGGTTTTTATATTTATAGGATTTTTTGGCGTCGGTCTCACGCTGAGATGGGCCATAGGGTGCCCACTACCCACCAGCCCACGGCCAAGGCCCCAGGCGCTCCCTGGTGGGTAGTGGCCACCTCCTTCACCTTCTGGTCCTCCCACGAAGCTTCTAGTGCCTCTTTTGTTCCAAAAAAATCATCAAAAAGTTTCGCTGCATTTGGAGAACTTTTATTTATCCACAAAAAACAACACCACGGTAGTTCTGAAAACAGCGTCAGTCCGGGTTAGTTCCATTCAAATCATACCAAAACCATATAGAATTGTTGTAAACATGGCATGAATACTTCATAAATTATAGATACATTGGAGACGTATCAGCATCCCCAAGCTTAATTCCTGCTCGTCCTCGAGCAGGTAAATGATAAAAGAAATAATTTATGAAGTGTGAATGCTAGCATAGTGCATAAGTTTGATCAATGATAATTTAAATCACTTTCCCTAGCATCATAACAGCAACTCTTTCTCATAAAACTCATCATGATAAAGTAGCAATTAAAAACAGAATTTTTTGATGTGGAATGCTACCTATCATATTCGTCATGTACTCTTTCTTTTGTAGCACGGACATTTGTAGTTGAATAATTCAAAGCAATAGTCTATAATTTGACATGAAGACATCAATACTGATGCATACTAACAATCAACCATGTCTTTCAAAATATCAATGCTAAAGAAAGTTATCCCTAGCCCATTATGCTCAATCATTGATCCATTCATGAAACACACTCAAATATTAGCTACATCCAATGCACAAGTATGATAATAGTGTTCCCTAGTTGCTGCTTTATAAGAGAAGGTGGAGACTCAAAATAAAAATAAAAATTGCATAAAAGTAAATAGATAGGCCCTTCGCACAGGGAAGCAGAGATTTGTAGATGTGTCAGAGCTCAAAGCTTAAATTGAGAGATACAATTATTTTGAGAGGCATGATTTTCCTGTCAACGAAAACGACCGAGAATTTCCAATATCTTCCATGCTAGACAAATCATAGGCGGTTCCCAAATAGAAACTAATTTTTTTTCTTTTCCACCATTCTTTCACAATCCAGGGCTAGCCGTATCCACGGGTGCCTTCCATACCAACACTTTCCAAGGAATTTATTATTGTCATATTTTTTTTATTTCGGGACAGAGCATCCCTATTACCTGCCACACTCTCGTGCAATGACAAGTGAATAAACACTCATCTTGAGAATAAAATATCTAGCATGGAAAATATTGGCCACCCCCTGCCGCTTCATGAGCGGTACGGGCACACAAAATGGAATTTTATTTTGAAAATTAGAGTTGGCACATGCAAAATTACTTGGAATGGCATGGAAATACCGCATATAGGTAGGTATGGTGGACTCATTTGGCACAACTTTGGGTTTAAGGAATTGGATGCACAAGCAACATTCCCGCTTAGTACAAATGTAGGCTAGCAAATAGATTGAGAAGCGACCAACCAAAAAAACCGGCCATAAACATGCATTGAACATAACTAACACTAAAAAATGCACCACAAGTAGGATGTAACACTACTGCAGGATGCTGCTAACGCGACATTACAATCAGAGACCCTTCAATGAAACTGTGTGCGATGCATTAATTGTAAATGGTGATGTAATAAAACTGTAAAAAATGATGCAAAATGTTTGCGATGGTAGAGACATCAAACATGGTTGAGACTATAGTTGCGTGTGCGATGCGTGGCATACGGTTCTCTCCAATGAACTGTTTGCGATGAGGCAGAACAATAGAAACGGGCAGCGAAATGAAGGTGTGTGCGATATATGGCATACAGTTCACTCGGATGAACTGTTTGCGATTAGGGAACGCAACAGAAATAGTCACCGAGATCAAGGTGTGTGCGATATAAGGCATACAGTTCACTCAGATGAACTGTTTTCAATTAGGCAACAAAACAGAAATGGGTCAACTTAACAAGATGTGTGTGATATGCAGCAAACAAGTTCCTCATCAGAAATGTGTGCGAAGACCCATAATAACACAGAGAATTTCTCCCAATAATCTGTGTGTGTTGTGGGAAAACGCTTGCTGGTATACATTTGTTAGCGATTGATGAATTCATCATCGACGGGTTCCGTAGTATGGTCCGTGTGCGATGTCATTGCATACAGAACAACAATATATGTACTTATAACTTATAAGGACTTTATTCCATAACCAAATTGAACATCCAATTACATAGGTGGCTAATACACACATGACCTTTGCACACACTAAAGTATGTTCCAAAATGCCTAGAAATCTCAAATAATGTATAAAAAGGAAAAATGAACCCTGAATAATTTCATATTCTTAGGACGACGCTCCTATAGTTTCATGTTGCATCTGTAAAATAAATCAAGGGGGAAGAGACAGCGTATGTCGTTTCGCACACATAGGTGACAACTCCCCTCTCGGAACCATGAGGCTTCTTGAGAGAAGCTCCGGTTTGTAAGAAGTTTATACCAAAACTTGTCCCAAATTGGACTAATTTTTTACCACAACATGTTGGTGCCATGTCATAACACCATGCCAAGTTTCATGTTTTTGAGGCGAATTTTGGATTTACAGTAATTTTATAACCAGGTTTCTCAATGTTTACAGTCGAGTTGACACCGCCCTGGATAGGCTTTTTCCTTGTGGGTCCCAAATGTCAGAATCCAAATATGTCACTATCATGCAGCTTTTCTTATTAAGAATTACGTCCCATTTGGTGTGCTAGCTGAAAATAAGTTTGTGGGTGCTGGCGGGCGCTAAGAACTTGCGGGTTCTGTAATGAACAATGATCTCAAGGATCCCACGAGAGTGATGTTCTTTCCCTATGTTGTGATTGCTTATAATATTTATGTCTTAATTAAAGAAATGGCAAGCCATTGGCCCAGTATGAAAGAAAATATGGGTCAAAGCTGAGTTGAAAAGGGCAACAATATCTAACTCTAGCTTACAAACGGTCGAAAAGCATGAGGATTATTTGTTCATCAGGTTTAGACAAAACCCAGATTAAACACGGCAACAACTTCAAACTACAGCAAAGTATTGGGCAGTCACAATCAAATGGATCGGTCTGATCCATAAAATCAAGATCACGGCACAAAAATTCTACTGGTCCATGATGACGACGAGTTGCTGTAAATAGCAGCCGAGCACGTTCAGAAGACCTTAGGTCCACCTGAAACTTCTTTTTATGCTGTTCAACATATCCATCCGTGAGAAAATTCTTGTTGAAAAACTTAATCCTCACGGACAATAGTAACCTCGCACTCAACATGAAGAATGTGACAAAGCTAGTGTTTGCAGGGTTGAATGCATATCCTTCCAACGTTATTGTCTTCAAACGAATGTCATGATATCTAAGAAAATCCTTGTGCTTCCTCACCCATCGATTGGTGATACGTTTTTCTCCAAGTGCTAGTACCTAAGTAGACATGAAGATTGAAAATAGTTAATGTCTAAAATAGAGTATGTCGAAGGAGCGACAGCTGAATGGTTAATTCTAGTATATTATATATGGGCTTTCAATGTGCGTGAAATCATCACCTTTATATACAAATTCTCCAGACATGGAAAGCATCGCAGCAAGCCAATAGTCGTGTTCAGATCAAGACACCACATACTGATATATATGGTCTTGACAGAATTTCGCACCCCTGATAGGCCACCCATGGACAAGCTCTTCATTCAACATAGAACATAATATTAGCACCGAAAGTGTACTCCAAGATGATATTTAACTTGTGCGCACAAATGAAAAATGCAGATTACAAAAGTGTACATGAATAATATACAGTACCTGATTAAGTGTGGAGCCAAACACCATCTTGAATGATTTAAACGGATCATCAATTGCACCCAAGGTCTCCAGTTTAGGCGCAGAGACCACAGTTATTTGCGAAGGTGCATAACGCCAATGAAGGAGCAACCTTTGAAGTGAAGGGGCATCTTCGATGATGAGCTACTGTCCTTCAAAACAAATTCCAATGCTTACAAGGTGAGACGACTTTATTTTGAGACAAGGGACATGGATTCCATTTCAAAAAACAAGCACCAAGCGCTCTAGGGCAAGGCAGATGGAGTGGATAATGCTGTGCAGTGAGGCCTACGACAGATCAACCAACATAAGCGCAAGTTTTTTCAGCAGTGGGAGTCAAAGCATTTGTACCAGATTGTCTGCTAGATGGCACCGGGTCAAGGTGGCGGTGTGGAGAGAGGAGGAAAACCATGAGATGTACATTGGTGGTGAGGGCACAGATACAACGATTGGTCGTAAGTTCGTAGTAATGGTAGAACGCAAGCTGCTCAAGTTTTTTGAATTGACAGGATGTCAGCCAGGCGCCCATCATGCAGGGTATGTCCAGCAGGTAGCATGCCGGGATGTGAATGCGTTGAACGGAGCCCTGGTGGGAGGAGATGATGGCTCCGGGGAGTTCAGAATCATCATCGACAGATAGCTGATGACAGTCGAGATTAAGAACCGCGTCGCGCCACTGAGTGCGCCACCGAGATGTGAGGACTTGTGTGCGGCAGCCATCCTTGGTCGGGAGAAGGGAGATGATCTCCCCAAGGATGGCGTCCGGGAGATCGCTGATGCAGTCCACCGGAGATTCTATGAGTTTCTCAGATCCAGGGGGTCGTGGCCGCTTCTGGCCGCACTGCTGGGTCCAAGATCTACAACCGGCAGCGCCGCTGGCCTGAGCCTCATCTGTGTACATACCAATCTGAAAAAATGGCAGAAACATACATGTAGGACATTCAAAATCAACTCTCAAGATCTGGAAGAAAAAAGGTACAAACATATATGTAGGACATTCAAAATCAAGTCTCAAGATCTGGCCATGAATTATTAGCACGCACGCTAACCCTAGTCGGATTATTAGCAAAAATCATTTGTACAGAACAAACGATTAATCACTAACCCTATACGGATACATTCAAACAATCAATACACTATATGCATCTAACGGATCTTAATTACTCTGATTTCATGGACTGAGAGAACATAACCATAGGATTTGTATTCCAAAAAAATTAGAGGGGGTGGGGGTGTAACCAGAGAAAACACATGATATGTTTGCCGCACAAATGGGTATAGATGACTAACCGGTTTGCCGTTGCAGTCGCAGTCGTTGCCGGAGTTGTTGTTGACCTCCGGCTCCAGCTGGGGGGGGGGCACGACGGTGCTGACGAAGTCAAGGTCGTGCTGCTGCCCGCGCGAGACCTCGTTGGCGGCACGTCAACCTCTGTGCCCAGCTTCACACATTGTGCGGGTGCTTCACTAGCCCCGGCATCGCCACTCCCTCCGATGGTGTGCTTCGGCGGCATCCTCATACACTCCAGAGTCCAGACATTGATGACCACTGTGGACCGGGGGTGCGGCCACCTATTATGGCCAGCGGCTCGGGCGCACCATTAATACGGATCAGTGGGAGCGAGGCGGGCGGTGGTCAAAGGCTATCTCGCCTCCCGGTGAGCCTGTGCGGTGGACTTCTGGCATTCCTACCATCATTTCACAAAGCTACTCGCACGCCTCCCGATGACACTACGCAGCGAAAACGCCTCCCGTCAATTCACACACCTGCACACACGCCTCCCGGTCTGCCTGCGCAGCGGACTGCTCGCATGCGTCCCATCAACTCATGCCTCCTCGCACGGCACACGGGGCGCGCAGCAGCACGTATTTTTTTTGTTTTTTGATGATTCATTCTGCCGCTTTACTGCTTAACCGAAGCATGGCACGGCCTAACGCACACGCTCCGAATAAATAATCCGTATGAGATATTGGTTGCCAGTTATTAAGACAATCTCCCATTTGTAAGAAGATTATATCAAAACTTGTCTCAAATTTGACGGAAAAAATACAATATCACAGTCTACTGGTGTCCATATATGACACCACGATAAGTTTCATGAATTTCAACTAAGTTTTTGATTTACTGAATTTTTAAAATCAATATTCTCAATGTTTTGAAATCTCTTTCACGGGGAAATATGCACCCAGGGACACACATATGATTTTGCAATCCATTTTGGTGCACATGTAGCTCAAATTTGATTTTTGCACATTAAATCCCTAGGAAATCAATCAATGTATAAAACGGGTCGAATGATCTCTGTTCTTTTTTTCAAACTTTAACACGACACTCCTTTGGTCACATATTAACTGCAGAAAAAGTTTGACATACCTCAGAGTGGCGGTGGTGGTGCGGGATGTGTGTCTGTGTGTGTGTGGGGGGGGGGGGGGGGGGGTCCGGCAGTACACTACAAGTCATGAGCCTCCGTGATGGGGTTATTGATCATTTTGTGAGTCATATATAGATTATCTATATATATATATATATATATATATATATATATATATATATATATATATATATATATATATATTCCACATCAAAGTCGTGAATTGGTTATTTAAAGCATTACACAACCCTTTCATACATACATGTTCGGGCCACATGAATGCATTGGTGGTCCTCTCGGACACTCCCTCGTGCGGTTAGCAGTGACGTGCCCATTCGTTAGACCGCAAAGGTTTTCAGTTTCCACCGACAATGAGAGGCATTTGACCGAAGGTGGATTCATCTTGGCATGTGTGTTATGGTGTGGATCATGATGAGATTCCATACCAAAGTTCGGGCACGTGCATACACATGAGTCCCTCCCACCGGCTCGAAGTGAGGGGGTTACGCATCGTGAACCTCTATGTAGTGCATTTCCGGTTTGCGAGGCATGTGCCATGTCAAAGTTGTGCATTGGGTATTCAAACATCACACAACACACGGGCACATGCACGCGGTGGTTGTCCTATGACACTCGCTCGCGTGTGACTCTCTTTGTGGGCACATGAGGTCGTCGCCGATCAGTTGAACGTACAACGAGAGAGAGGTTAATTTGACCAACAAGGGTGGTTCTTTTTTTGTTTGTGTTACGTATATGCACGGTAGGAGTATGTAGTACATGTCAAAGAGGGGGACACATATATATAGAGCATCACACACACATATATATAGCACATTTGATGAACAAGGAGGATTAATTCTTTTAGAGATGTGTTAGGGTAGGAGTATATAGTACGTGTCAAAGCAGGGATGGGACCAACATATACTAGGTGTCACATGAACCTCACTCCGTGTGGGGACTTTGCGGGTTTTTAGGCAACTGCCACATCAAATTTGTGCATTAGGTATTCAAAACATCACAACCACAGACCTCTCCATATATATGTTTTGGCACACATGCAAGCGATGGTGGTTGTCCTCTGGCACTCACTCACGCGGTTATCGGTGATGCTTCCATCTGTCGGCCCGCTTGGTCCATCACTTTCACCAATAACGAGAGAGGTTAATTAATTTGACTTAGGAGGGGATTACTTTTTTATTTGTCACACGATATAGGTCATGATGTGAGGTTACATATATAATAGCGCATGTGTACACATGAATCCATTCCGCTGGATCGAAGGGGGGGGGCGAGCAGACGACACGCCCATGAACCTCTTGCTGTGCATGGGGACTTGTGCGATTTTCAACGCATGCACCACATCAATGTTGTGCATTGGGTATTCAACACATATGCATGCATCACGCACCTCCATAAATATGTTTGGGACACATGCATGCAATGGTTGTCTTTGGACACTCTTACTCGCTTGGTTATGGGTGGCAAGACTATATGTGTTCGTGGGCCCGCGTGGACGTCCATCATTTCGACCGACGACGAGAAAGGTTACCAGGGTGGATTCTTCTTCTTTGATTCATGTTACCGTATAGTAGATCAATCATTCCAGGCCTAATTAAGTTTGAGCGCATGCATGCTACGCGTCGTGAACCCTCGCTCAGTGTGGGGATTTTACGGTTCCAAAGCATGGTGCCACATCAAATTTGCTCATTGCGTATTCAAACACCACGCACACCACTTCCATATACATAATTGGGCCACATGCACAGAGTGAGTTTTGTCTTCAGACAGTACTCCCTCGCGAGGTTATCGGCAACAAGCTAGCCCATTTTGCGGGGCCGTGTGGACGTCCATCATTTGACCAACAACGAGCGAGAGAGGTTATACGACCAAGTTGGATTCTGTTTGGTCCATGTTACAGTACGTCTTGGTGAGATGCCCTCCCCCCCGACACGTGTGTGTGTGGGGGGGGTGGGGGGGCTACTTTGCACTACCTGCAACCTCCATGGGGTCGGGGAAGTCCGGTTAATTTGCGAGGCACACGTGCCACATCAAAGTTGTGAATGCTAGTTAAATATCACACCACACCCTTTTCATACATATAGTAGGGCCACCCGCAGGTGGTTTGTATGTGGCCTCACCCATCTCCCGCCACAAGCATACATTTGTGGGTCGCCACACGGTCCACCTTTGTCCGGAAGCGAAAGGGGAAGTTTGACCGTATATATGATGGACTCCTATAGGTTTTGTGTTACGGTAGGGTGAGATTTCAAACCTAGCTATCTGGGGGCATGCATTCGTAGCTAGGATTCCCTTACCGCCGTCACGAAGTGGGGTTCGTAGGGGGTGGCTGACTAGCAATACTGTGCGCTTTGTGCGACAGGTGCCACATCAAAGTTGTGCATTGGGTATTTGAACATCAAACCACCCTTTTGATACATATATTTGGTCCACATGCAAGTGTGTTCGTGTTCTGACCCTTTCTCGCGTTATTCTTTTTGCCAAATTTATAAACAGCAGACGGGTTGGATGCAGCAACCGTCTGCGATTGGGGACGCAATAGACACGGTTCGCTCAGACTACCCTTGTGCCACGCCCGTGCCCCTATCACTCACATCAGCACAATAGATTGGGCACCATGAGGCTTGCCTCCCGCTCTCAAAAATATCTACTACCTCATAATCTCGAAAATATCTACCGCCTGTAAGGTTTTTATGTTTGATAGCACACGATTAGTATGTGTGGACCGTGTGCGATGTCTGTTACTCCCGCTCTGCTCCAATCCCTTGATTCAAATTTTCAGTAGCCCCGGCATTTTACTCCCGCCTCTGCATCCCTCGCAATCTCAAAAATATCTGCTCGCCCTTGATTCAAATTTTCAGTAGCCCCGCCTTGTTACTCCCGCCTCTGCATGCCTCGCAATCTCAAAAATATCTGCTCTCCCTTGATCTAAATTTTCAGTAGCCTCGGCATTTTACTCCCGCCTCTGCATCCCTCGCAATCTCAAAAATATCTGCTCGCCCTTGATCCAAATTTTCAGTAGCCTGACATTTTACTCCCGCCTAGTAAAATTTTCAGTTGCCGCGGTATTTCCTCAAACACCACCTTGCCCCCCTCCCACACACCACAAAACCTCCACTCACACATACACACACCATCCCTCCCTCGCCACCGCAGCCTCCATCCTCAACCTCTACATGTGTGTCGGGGAGATCAAGGAGCCAATGGCCCAAAAGAGGTTTATCGCGGCCTCTTCATCCGATGCCGGCGAGATGGCCGGCGAGGTGTCCCTGTTGTCCTCCGCGGGCTCTTTATCGATCCGCCGTCGCCTGTCACCCGATCTGCCCACCGCCGCGCCCCTACGCCGGTTCGAGGACTTCCCTGTCCTCCCTCGGGCCCGGCTACCGACGAGGTCCTACCTCGGGGTCTGGCAGTGGCGGTGGGGGGCATGGGTCGCCGAGATTATGGATCAGGAGACCCACACCCATCGGTGGCTCGGTAGCTTCCACACGGCCGAGCTCGCGGCCATGGAGTACGACTACTAGCAGGTCCGCTACCATGATGCGGCGGCTAGGCTCAATTTCGCCTTTAGCACACGTCCAGTCGACCTCGTCCTACTAGAGCCAGGGGTGGTGAGCTCGGCTATGGCGCGGGAGGACCGCGAGGCGTGGGAGCGCCTAGATGCCGAGGCCGCCAACGAGGCCTACATGCAAGAGCTCCGTCGGCAACACCCGGAGCTCGTGGAGGTGGAGCGGATGATCTTTGCCGACGCGGAGGGCGGCAAGGTTATTGTGCTCTCCTCCGATGATGAGGTCGAAGGCGGAGAGGACGGTGGCGCGGAGGGCGCCGAGGTGGGCGGCAAGGACGAGGAGATCGACATCGATGAGTGGAGGAATGTCTTCCCCAACGACCCCGACGATGGCATCGGCCCGGACCCGGCTCGCGACACACCGCACCTGACGAGGAAGGATTGGCTCGACCTCCACTTCGACTAAAAGTAGTTTAGTTTAGTTTAAATTTATGTTTTATGTTTGGTTATGCAAAACTATCTATGTTTATGTTTGAATGCATGCTACTTTCGGTTGAACCTGCTTTGAACTGGATCAAATTGAAGTTTACAACGTTAAGTTTAGGGGATCGACTAGAAACGGCCAAAAAATTCTGGAGAATATATATATACTCCACTAAGGGTTTTAGTCCATTAAATTTTAGGCGAACGGCTAGAGATGGCCTTATGCCTTGTTTATTTTAGTTATTCACAATGTGATGCTCTATATGTGCAACTATTTGCCATGCAGTTCAATTTCATCAATAACAGTTTCAACAATACCACTATGAACTATGATATTTGGTTGCTGTTAAGGATGTTACAGTTAACACGCCTTTTCATTTTTTTAACAATAACTATTGTACTTTAGACCTGCACAATACCAGTTTGAATGACTATATTTGCTTGTTTTTAAATGTTATGCATGTTGCAGTTAACTCACCTTTCCACTTCTTGTTTTGCTTAATTAGCGTGCTTAAACCTGCACACTGAAGCTATCATTTGTAGATTATGTTGTCTACCATGGATATATTTGGTTGATGTTTAGCTTGTTGTGCTTAACATGCCTTTATATGTACTCTTACAGGACAATATTGAGAACAGTTGTTGTTTTCCATCGAGGTTAGTTTCATCGCATTGCATATATATACTCACTGTTCAGGATATCGGTAGCTGGTACCATATAGCCTGGGGGCTGATAAGGGATTGATCGTCGAATCGGACATTTCACTGAATATATCTGTAACCCATTTATTGGTAGGTTAACTAGGGCCATATTTAATATATCTGAGGCTACATAGTAACATGCATTGTACTGAAGGACTAAATATGCAATCCCAGGCTACATAGCAACAAGAAAGAGTGTTACCTTAATGTTCTGATGTTGCCTAGATATACATGTAATAAGCTCTTATATAATGGGATGGTGGGAGTGTTGCACTACATAATTTTGCAATTGTTTTTTTTGCGGGTTGCAATTGTTGTTTAGCTTCTAATATTAACTTGGTTCTTTTAGGTACATATTTCATTGCCAAAGACCCGCACTTCGACCCTTTCTGCGTATGGGGCAATGAGATATTCATGAACCAGCATCAAGTGAGGAAACTGATAAAGATTTTTATTAAAATGGGTCAAAAGATGTCAATCGAACTATTTGTTTACACTTTATGCAAGACAACAGTGAACTGCAGATGGTAAGTAAGAACTCTGTAGCCTTCTTTTTACTGCTCGTAATGAGTTGTGTTAGATGACAATGCCTGAATCTTTTTTCCTTTGCAGTGGATCCTGAAGCAATTTACTCAAGATTACCTCTCAAACTACATGATTGGCGGCCGGCCATCACAAGGGGTTGGACTAGAGTCGTGTGTGCCTTCTGCATCGAGGAGAGCACAATAGGGGCATTCCGCTTCACCTTGTTCAGCAACCAGAATGTCTCTCGCCTCTTTCTTTACCATCTTTAATAATACAAGTATACAACCCTGGTTCATCTTTATTTGGTGCTTATGTAATTCTTTTCTTTGATGTAATTCTTGAACATATGTACCTGTGAATCGAATAATGCATTGGTTGTTTCAACCTGATGGATATGAATAAAGCTATAGCCTACTTTCAAATTCAAATTAGGTACAATTATAAATAGCAGCAATTAAATTAGGGTGAAATTACGCTCTGCAGGTCATTACGGCGCACACGGTCTATAAAAGCACAACGTGTGTGATATACATCATAATCTGACACGATTCACAGAGAGGAAACATGTGTAACCATGCACACAGTTGCCGTTTGCAAAGCGTGTGTGACGTCAGATAATATCACAAACGGTGCGGGAAAACTTAATGTGTGTGATTGTTGACCTATCATACACGGTTTACAATCATGAACTGTTTGTGATGTGCCGGGCATCGTAAACATAGAACCAGTTTGGTACGTGCCTGGAATGTGCCTGGACCACGCCTGGTTTTAGGTAAAACCATAGAAGTCCGACTATGATGGTAATGCCAGCACACACGAGTAGCAAGGATGGAGCGTTTGGGATATTAGATATATCCCAAACAGTTGTGTGAAGAATTGCGTTTGGGATAGGTGCGGGCATCACATATGCTTTGTTCTAGAAAACGTATGCATTCCTACTCCCTATCCCCGACGGTTTTTGGGTCGTGTGGGAAGGACCCCCCTATCGCCCACACTCGCTTGGCGACAGTTTAAAATGCCGTCGCGGAAAGGGGTTAAAAACCGTTTGTATAGCAGCTCGCTGTACTAGTGTAATTTTGTTGCATAACTATTGACTTTACATGCTTGCATAGGGAATCACAAACCTTAACACCAATATTCCTAGTAAAGCACAATTCACCAACATGACTCACATATTATTATCTCGATATCGCAAAACTATTGCAAGGAATCAAACTTATCATATCCAATGATCTTTCGTGAAATTTTTATTACATCCTTCTTGAATATCCATCGTATTAGGACTAATTTCATAGCTTGTGCAAATTGTCATCACTATTATCAACTCTCAAAATAATATAAGTAAAGCATGAGAGTATTCGACAAACTACTCCAAAAAGATATAAGTGAAGATCAAATGAGTAGTTAAGTAAATAGGTTCAGATCTTAAGTAGTTTATTCAAACAGCAAAGAAAACAAAATAAAATGACATTCCAAGAATAGCACATCCCATGCGAAAATTAAAAACTTAGGTTCAACCGATACTAACCGATAATTCTTGATGAAGAAAGATGGGATGCCTACCGGGGCATCCCCAAGCATAGATGCTTGGGACTTCTTGTAATATTATCTTGGGATGCCTTGGGCATCCCCAAGCTTTAGCTCTTGTGTCTCCTTAGTTCTTCTCATATCACGGTTTCCCTAAATACTAAAAACTTCATCCACACAAAACTTAACAAGAACTCGTAAGATAAGTTAGTATAAATCAATGCAAAAACCTTATCATTCTATCACTACTGCAGGATGCTGCTAACGCGACACTACAATCAGAGACCCTTCGACAAAACTGTGTGTGATGCATTAATCGCAAACGGTGATGTAAAAAACCATCAAAAAAGATGCAAAACATTTGCGATGGCGAATACATCAAACACAGTTCAGATTTTAGTTGCGTGTGCGTTGTGGGGCATACGGTTCAGTTCAATGAACTATTTTTGATGAGGTAGAACAAAAGAAACGGGCAGCCAGATGGAGGCGTGTGCGCTATACGGCATGCAGTTCACTCGGATAAACTGTTTGTGATGAGGCGAAACAACATAAATGGGCAGTCAGATGAAGGTGTGTGCGATATACGGCATATAGTTCACTCGGATGAACTATTTGTGATTAGGCAACACAAAAGAAATGGTCAGCCCGATGAATGTGTGTGCGATATACGGCATACAGTTTACTCGGATGAACGAAACAATATTCTTTACTGTGAATAGTGTGCTCTATTGGGCACACAAGTATATAGATCATAGCCTTGGGCGAGCAATGTGCTCGCACGCGTCGTGCTAGCTCGATGTTCCTTCTATGCTAAGTTTCCATTAATTGATGGTATTTTATGAACACGCCACCGTTTCCCGCCATTTCCTCACCAGTTTCCCGCCGCTACCCAGCGATACGCGTGGCACGCGAAGCACGGAGGCAACAAGCGCAGCCTGTAGCACATCCACCTTTTCCAAGCATGCCAACCCACCAAAGCGCCGCCTCTGCCATCAACCTCCTCCACAAGGAAAACGAGATGGCGCCAAGGCCCATCGAGGCCGAGGCACTCCCCGGCAACGCGATGGACGACACCGTGATGTGCGTCGCATTGCCAGGGTTGAGTAGACCCTTGGCGCATGGCACTTCAGCACTGCGGATCAAGATAGGCATGTCAGCACCGAGAGGCTGCAGCTCGCCGCACAACATGATCAATGGCGGATCACAGAGCAAGCTAGGCGCGTCCGCGCTGATAGGCTGCGGCTCGCCGCACAGCGAGATCGTTGGAGTGCAGCAGAGCGAGAGGCACGGTGCGCCGCACAGCAAGAGCGGATCCATCGGCGCTTGCCTGCTGTCGACAGGGCGTCGCAGCTGGGTACACGTCCCGTCAGTACCCCCATTCCTCGCCAGGAGTGGGCAGAGGCCGTCTGCGCCATACTTGCACCAGAGGCCGGCCGCGCCGTACTTGCACCGGACACCCTCCGCGCCATTCGCATCGGTCGAGCCGTTCGCCTTGTCCGCGGGCCGCTCGATGCCAACGTGCTGGTCGCTAGGCTCGACCGCCTCCTTGGCCCAGGTGTCCACCTGGGCGCAGTACAAGAACATGGCTGTCGCATCCTCGAGCTGGTGATCTCCGATGAAATAGCCAACTTGGAGCTCGAGATTGCACTCCAGATGTACCGTGAACATGTCGACCGCTTGGAAGAACGCACACACGAGTTCAGGCAGAGCCAAGAGCTACCATAGGCAAGGGCTGCTGGTCATGGTCTCATGGACGCGTTTTATTTTGTTGAGTCGTTTCGACGTGGATCGCTATGTATTCACAGCAATCATAATATTGCTTTGTTTATTGCTCTGTTTCAATTTGTGTACTCTGTTTTCTGTTCTTATATGTTTTGTTTAAATGTGTGTATATGCTTTCCATTCTGTATATGTGGATGATAACAGCTAGATACAAATTAGTATACAAAAACAGATAGAAAATGGAATTCATAATATATATTAATTGTTCATTAGTTCATCACGGAATGTATATAATATCATCACATATAAGTGATGATACTTAACTACTAGGTACAATGCATAAAATTGAAAACGAACAATACTAAAACTAATAATCCCTCCTAGGGGCAGTATTTCGGTAGCCCCTCGCCAGCAGCTCCCTGGTGCACGGCGTCTTCCCAGCGTGGAGGCAGTACTCCGCCTCCTCCGCTGCGCAGCGCTTGACGTACCGATCTGCCTCTTGCTGGCGGACGAGCGCGAACGATCTTGCCATTTCGTTGGGCGCCCACTGGAGCTCCTCGTCGGCGGCACGCTGGAGCTTATTGGCCCACCTCCACGCAGCGATGAGGCGCCTAGCGCCTTTGACTTTCCTCGCAAAGTACCCGTCTTCGTACACCTCCTCCACACGACGACGAGCCCGCCCCCAAAGCTCCACCGTCTCCTTTTTCCAGGCGGCATCACGGGGTTCACAGGCCACCTGGTACCTGGCTTCCTCCTCCGCCATCTCCTTCTTGAATGCCACCTGCCTGGCTTTCTCAGCCAGCGGCAGCGACTTCCACAGACAAAGATTGTACTGGCCCCAAAACCACTACAAAGTTGGGGGGGGGGGTCCGGCGCAAGCTCGTCCGGCGGCGCGTAGGGGTCCTCCTCGTCGCTCCTCTTCGACTAAGCATCCTCGGGTGGGGGGGGGGGCTCCTTGTCGGCGCGTGGGCAGATTGGCGGCGCCATGGCAGTTATTTGAGAGAGAGAGAGGGCGAGCGAGGGGAGGATGTAGATGAGAATGCAGGCGGGATGACGTGAGGAAGGTAGTATTTATTGGCGGCCGGAATCTAGATCGACGGGAACAGTACATGATACGTCCATTTTGCATCATGCTTTTATGTTGATATTTATTGCATTATGGGCTTTTATGTTGATATTTATTGCATTATGAGCTGTTATTATACATTATAGCACAATACTTATGCCTTTTCTCTCTTATTTTACAAGGTTCACATGAAGAGTGAGAATGCCGGCAGCTGGAAATCTGGGCTGGAAAAGGAGCAAATATTAGAGACCTATTCTGCACAACTCCAAAAGTCTTGAAAATTCACGGAGAGTCATTTTGGAATTAATAAAAAATATTGGGCGAAGAAAGCACCAGAGGGGGGCCACCAGCCATCCACAAGGGTGGAGGGCGCGCCCTACCCCCCTGGGCGTGCCCCCCTACCTTGTGGGCCACCTGGCAGGCCCCCGATGCCCATCTTCTGCTATATGGTGTCTTTTGCCCTGAAAAAAAAATCAGGAGGAAGCTTTTAGGATGAAGCGCCGCCGTCTCGAGGCGGAACCTGGGCAGAACCAATCTAGGGCTCCGGCGGAGCTGTTCTGCCGGGGAAACTTCCCTCCGGGAGGGGGAAATCGAAGCCATCGTCATCACCAACGATCCTCTCATCGAGAGGGGGTCAATCTCCATCAACATCTTCACCAGCACCATCTCCTCTCAAACCCTAGTTCATCTCTTGTATCCAATCTTTGTCTCAAAACCTCAGATTGGTACCTGTGGGTTGCTAGTAGTGTTGATTACTCCTTGTAGTTGATGCTAGTTAGTTTATTCGGTGGAAGATCATATGTTCAAATACTTAATGATAATTAATACTCCTCTGATTATGAACATGAATATGCTTTGTGAGTAGTTATGTTTGTTCCTGAGGACATGGGAGAAGTCTTGTTATAAGTAATCATGTGAATTTGGTATTCGTTCGATATTTTGATGAGATGTATGTTGTCTTTCCTCTAGTGGTGTTATGTGAACATCGACTACATGACACTTCACCATGATTTGGGACTAGGGGAAGGCATTGGGAAGTAATAAGTATATGATGGGTTGCTAGAGTGACAGAAGCTTAAACCCTAGTTTATGCGTTGCTTCGTAAGGGACTGATTTGGATCCATATGCTTCATGCTATGGTTAGATTTATCTTAATTCTTCTTTCATAGTTGCGGATGCTTGCGAGAGGGGTTAATCATAAGTGAAGGCTTGTCCAAGGAAGGACAGCACCCAAGCACCGGTCCACCCACATATCAAATTATCAAAGTAATGAACGCGAATCATATGAGCATGATGAAAACTAGCTTGACAACAATTCCCATGTGAGCGCTTTGCTTTATATAATAGTTAGTCCAGGCTTGTCCTTTGCTACAAAAAGGATTGGGCCACCTTGCTGCACCTTAGTTACTTTTGTTACTTGTTACCCGTTACAAATTATCTTATCACACAACTATCTGTTACCTATAATTTCAGTGCTTGCAGAGAATACCTTGCTGAAAACCGCTTGTCATCTCCTTCTGCTCCTCGTTGGGTTCGACACTCTTACTTATCAAAAGGACTATGATAGATACCCTATACTTGTGGGTCATCAAGACTCTTTTCTGGCGCCGTTGCCGGGAAGTGAAGCGCCTTTGGTAGTGGAATTTGGTAAGGAAACATTTATATAGTGTGCTGAAATTTACTGTCACTTGTTACTATAGAAAATAATCCTTTGAGGGGTTTGTTCGGGGTATCTTCACCCCGACCGGAAGAGCAAAGAGTTGCCCCTCAACCTACTGCACCTACTGAAAATATTTATTACGAAATTCCTTCGGGTATGATGGAGAAACTGCTAGCTCATCCTTTTACAGGAGATGGGACACTACATCCTGATATGCATCTAATCTATGTGGATGAAGTTTGTTGATTATTTAAGCTTGTAGGTTTGCCCGAGGATGAAGTCAAGAAGAAGGTCTTCCCTTTATCTTTGAAGGAGAAGGCATTGACATGGTATAGGCTATGCGATGATATTGGGACATGGAACTACAACCGATTGAAATTGGAATTTCATCAGAAGTTTTATCCTATGCATCTGGTTCATCGTGATCGGAATTATATATATAATTTTTGGCCTCGTGAAGGAGAAAGTATCGCTCAAGCTTGGGGGAGGCTTAAGTCAATGTTATATTCATGCCCCAATCATGAGCTCTCAAGAGAAATTATTATTCAACATTTTTATGCTCGGCTTTCTCATAATGATCGATCCATGCTCGATACTTCTTGTACTGGTTCTTTTATTAAGAAGGATATTGAATTCAAATGGGATTTATTGGAAAGAATTAAACGCAACTCTGAAGATTGGGAACTCGACAAAGGTAATGAGTCAGTTATACACCTTAAGTTTGATTATGTTAAATCTTTTATGGATACCGATGCTTTTCGTGATTTTAGCACTAAATATGGACTTGACTCTGAGATAGTAGCTTCTTTCTATGAATTATTTTCTACTCATGTTGATCTCCCTAAGGAGAAGTGGTTTAAATATCATCCTCCCATTGAAGCTAAAGTAGTTGAACCTATTAAAGTTGAAGAAGAAACTATTACTTATAATGTTGATCCTATTGTTCCTACTGCTTATATTGAGAAACCACCTTTTCTTGTTAGAATAAAGGATCATGCAAAAGCTTCAACTATGGTTTGTAAGAGTTATACTAGAACACCTACACCCCCTGAACAAATTAAAGTTGAACCTAGTATTGCTATGGTTAAAGATCTCTTGGTTGATAATATTGATGGACATGTTATTTATTTCTGCGATGAAGCTGCTAGAATTGCTAAACCCGATAGTAAAGATAAACATAGACCCATTGTTGGCATGCCTGTTATTTCAGTTAAAATAGGAGATCATTGTTATCATGGCTTATGTGATGTGGGTGCTAGTGTGAGCGCAATTCCTTTTACCTTATATAAAGAAATTATGAATGATATTGCACCTGCTGAGATAGAGGATATTGATGTTACTATTAAGCTTGCCAATAGAGATACTATATCACCAACTGGGATTGTTAGAGATGTTGAAGTCTTGTGTGGGAAAATGAAATACCCTACTGATTTTCTTGTTCTTGCTTCCCCACAAGATGACTTTTATCCCATTATATTTGGTAGACCTTTCTTGAATACCATTAATGCTAAGATAGACTGCGAGAAAGATATTGTTACTGTTGGTTTAGGGGATATGTCTCATGATTTTAATTTCTCTAAATTTCATAGACAACCCCATGATAAAGAAATGCCTAGTAAGGATGAAATTATTGGTCTTGCTTCTATTGCCGTGCCTCCTACTGATCCTTTAGAACAATATTTGCTAGACCATGAAAATGATTGTTTATGAATGAAAGAAGGGAAATAGATGAAATATTCTTTAATCAAGGGCCTATCTTGAAACACAAATTGCCTGTTGAAATCCTTGGGGATCCTCCTCCACCCAAGGGTGATCATGTGTTTGAGCTTAAACAATTACCTGATACTTTGAAATATGCTTATCTTGATGAAAAGAAGATATATCCTGTTATTATGAGTGCTAACCTTTCAGAGCATGAAGAAAAGAAATTATTGAAAACTCTAAAGAAGCACCGTGCCGCTATTGGATATACCCTTGATGATCTTAAGGGCATTAGTCCCACTCTATGTCAGCACAAAATTAATTTGGAGCACGATGCTAAATCAGTTGTTGATCACCAACGATGGTTAAATCCTAAGATGAAAGAAGTGGTAAGAAATGAAATACTAAAGCTTCTGGAGGCAGGTATAATTTATCCTATTGCTGATAGTAAGTGGGTAAGTCCTGTTCATTGTGTCCCTAAGAAGGGAGGTATTACTGTTGTTCCTAATGATAAGAATGAATTGATTCCACAAAGAATTGTTACAGGTTATAGAATGGTAATTGATTTTCGCAAATTAAATAAAGCTACTAGAAAAGATCATTACCCTCTACCTTTTATTGATCAAATGCTAGAAAGACTATCCAAACATACACATTTTTGCTTCCTAGATGGTTATTCTGGTTTCTCTCAAATACCTGTATTAAAAGATGATCAGGAAAAGACCACTTTTACTTGCCCTTTTGGTACTTTTGCTTATAGACGTATGCCTTTTGGTTTATGCAATGCACCTGCTACCTTTCAAAGATGTATGACTGCTATATTCTCTGACTTTTGTGAAAAGATTGTTGAGGTTTTCATGGATGATTTCTCCGTTTACGAAACTTCTTTTGATGATTGCTTAAGCAACCTTGATTGAGTTTTGCAGAGATGTGAAGAAACTAATCTTGTCTTGAATTGGGAGAAGTGCCACTTTATGGTTAATGAAGGTATTGTCTTGGGGCATAAAATTTCTGAAAGAGGTATTGAAGTTGATAAAGCTAAAGTAGATGCTATTGAAAAGATGCTGTGTCCTAAAGATATCAAAGGTATAAGAAGTTTCCTTGGTCATGCTGGTTTCTATAGGAGGTTTATTAAAGACTTCTCTAAAATTTCTAGGCCTCTCACTAATCTCTTGCAAAAAGATGTTCCTTTTGTTTTTTATGATGATTGTGTACAAGCATTTGAAATACTTAAGAAAGCCTTGATCTCTGCACCTATTGTTCAACCACCTGATTGGAATTTACCCTTTGAAATTATGTGTGATGCTAGTGATTATGCTGTTGGTGCTATTCTAGGGCAAAGAGATGATAAGAAATTGAATGTTATTCATTATGCTAGTAAAACTCTAGACAGTGCCCAGAGAAATTATGCTACTACTGAAAAAGAATTTTTAGCAGTTGTTTTTGCTCGTGATAAGTTCAGATCTTATATTGTTGATTCCAAAGTTACTGTTCACACTGATCATGTTGCTATTAAATATCTTATGGAAAAGAAAGATGCTAAGCCTAGACTTATTAGATGGGTTCTCTTGTTACAAGAATTTGATTTGCATATTATTGATAGAAAGGGAGCTGAGAACCCCATTGCAGACAACTTGTCTAGGTTAGAAAATGTTCTTGATGACCCACTGCCTATTGATGATAGATTTCCTGATGAACAATTAGCTATCATAAATGCTTCTCGTAATACTCCGTGGTATGCTGATTATGCTAATTACATTGTTGCTAAATTTATACCACCTAGTTTCACATACCAGCAAAAGAAAAAAAAATTCTATGATTTAAGACATTACTTTTGGGATGACCCACACCTTTATAAAGGAGTAGATGGTGTTATTAGACGTTGTGTAGCTGAGCATGAATAGGAACAGATCCTACGCAAGTGCCACTCCGAGTCTTACGGAGGACACCACGCTGGAGATAGAACTGCACACAAGGTATTACAATCCAGTTTTTATTGGCCTACTCTCTTCAAGGATGCTCGTAAGTTTGTCTTGTCTTGTGATGAATGTCAAAGAATTGGTAATATTGGTAGACGTCAGGAAATGCCTATGAATTATTCACTTGTTATTGAACCATTCGATGTTTGGGGCTTTGATTATATGGGACCTTTTCCTTCCTCTAATGGGTATACACATATTTTAGTTGATGTTGATTACGTTACTAAGTGGGTAGAAGCTATTCCAACTAGTAGTGCTGATCGTAACACTTCTATTAAGATGCTTAAAGAAGTTATTTTTCCGATGTTTGGAGTCCCTAGATATTTAATGACTGATGGTGGTTCACATTTTATTCATGGTGCTTTCAGTAAAATGCTTGCTATGTATGATGTTAACCATAGAATTGCATCTCCATATCATCCTCAGTCTAGTGGTCAAGTAGAATTGAGCAATAGAGAGATTAAATTGATTTTGCAAAAGACTGTTAATAGATCTAGAAAAAATTGGTCTAAGAAACTTGATGATGCATTATGGGCTTATAGAACTGCTTATAAAAACCCTATGGGTATGTCTCCATATAAAATGGTTTATGGGAAGGCTTGTCACTTACCTCTTGAACTAGAACACAAAGCTTATTGGGCATTCAAAGAGCTCAACTATGATTTTAAACTTGCCGGTGAGAAGAGGTTATTTGACATAAGCTCGCTTGATGAATGGAGAACCCAAGCCTATGAGAATGCCAAGTTGTTTAAAGAAAAAGTTAAAAGATGGCATGACAAAAGGATACAAAAGCGTGAGTTTAATGTAGGTGACCATGTTTTGCTATACAACTCTTGTTTAAGATTTTTTGCAGGAAAGCTTCTATCTAAATGGGAAGGTCCTTACATTATCGAGGAGGTCTATCATTCCGGTGCCATAAAAATCAACAACGCCGAAGGCACAAATCCGAAGGTGGTAAACGGTCAAAGAATCAAACATTATATCTCAGGTAATCCCATGAATGTTGAGACCAATATAATTGACACCGTAACACCGGAGGAGTACATAAGGGACACTTTCCAGAATGTTTTAGACTCCGAAAAGGAATAGGTATGTGGTACGGTAAGTAAACCGACTCCAAAACATTTCCAATGATATTTTTTCTCTGTTTTGGAATATTTAAAAAATTAGGAAAATTAAAAGTAGTTCGAAAGTTGCACCAGGAGACCACAAGGGTGGAGGGTGCGCCCCCTGCCTTGTGGCCACCTCGTGTGCCCTCCGGACTCCATTTTCTTGCACAATACTTCTTTTGGTGTGTAAAAATTCATTATATAATCTCCCGAAGGTTTTGACCACCGTACCACGACACAATCCTCTGTTCTTGTTTCGAGCTATTTTCTGTCAGAGTTTTCAAGGCCAGGCATCATGTCGTCTCCCTCCTCCAACAATGGTGGCGACGATGCTTGGCTAATGAAGATAGAGATGAAGAGAGAAGAACTTGGGGAAACCAACGAGGGTGACAAGATCAAGAAGGTCGCGGGAGATCAAGTTCCGGCAGCAGAAGAAGACATTCTTCAACCATACTACAATCATCTTACCCCTACTGAAATTGAAGCTTTTAATATCATTGAAATAGTTCGTGTGCAAAATAAATATCTCACTCATGAAAATATTCTGTTGCAAGAGCATATCATCACCCTCCAGAGCATCATTCGTAGATTGGAGTATCTCCTGCGCTCGAAGTGTGGCACTACTTCATCAAAAACTCCATCATCATCACCTCCAAAGAAAGAAACATAAATACATGGGTATGGGCACTCCCCTTGGCAACTGCCAAGCTTGGGGGAGGTGCCCCGGTATCGTATCACCATCACACCTTTACTTTTATCGTTTTTCTTACTTCGATCCTTTTAGTTATATCTTGATCTAGTAGAATAAAGTTTTTAGTATGATCTAGCTTTGAGTTTTGTTTTGAGATCTATCTATGTAATCGAGTCCTTGAGTTATATATATAATAAAGAGTAGTTTTGAGTTGAGGGCTTTGCTTTCTTGCTATGATCTTGAGGGAATAAAATAAAAGAAAGAAATAAAAAGATCATATATTGATCCTATGGAGAGTAATGACTTCACATATAAAGAGTATGATGAATAAAATTTGTTGGGAGTTGACAAACATATTTTGGTCATTGTTGCAATTAATAGGAAGTAATAAAGAAAGAGAGGTTTAACATATAAATATACTATCTTGGACATCTTTTGTAATTGTGAGCACTCATTAAAATATGACATGCTAAAAAGTTGATGTTGGACAAGGAAGACAACATAATGAATTATGTTTTCTTATATCCGAATAGAAGTTATATTGTCATGGATCCTCCAACATGTTGATCTTGCTTTTACCTCTCATGCTAGCCAACTTCTTTGCACCAAGTAGAGACACTACTTGTGCTTCCAAACATCCCTAAACCCAGTTTTGCCATGAGAGTCCACCATACCTACCTATGGATTGATTAAGATCCTTCAAGTAAGTTGTCATCGGTGCAAGCAATAAAAATTGCTCTTTAAATATGTATGATCTATTAGTGTGAAGAAAATAAGCTTTATACAAACTTGTGATATGGAAGAAATAAAAGCGACGGACTTCATAATAAAGTTCTTTATCACAAGCGGCAATATAAAGTGACGTTTTGCACTAAGATTTTGTACATCCAACCATAAAAGCGCATGACAACCTCTGCTTCCCTCTGCGAAGGGCCTATCTTTTACTTTTATCTTCTACCCTTATACAAGAGTCATGGTGATCTTCACCTTTCCTTTTTACACTTTTTCCTTTTGGCAAGCACTATGTGTTGGAGAGATCCAGATATATATATCCACTCGGATGTAGGTTATCATAAAGTATTATTGTTGACATTAACCTTGAGGTAAAAGGTTGGGAGGCAAAACTATAAGCCCCTATCTTTCTCTGTGTCCGACTGAAGCTTTGAAACCCATAAGTATCGCGTGAGTGTTAGCAATTGTGAAAGACTAAATGATAGTTGAGTATGTGGACTTGCTGAAAAGCTCTTGAATTGACTCTTTCCGATGTTATGATAAATTGCAATTGCCTCAATGACCGAGATCATAGTTTGTTAGTTTTCAATAAAGTTTCTGATTCATACTTTACCTTGTGAATGAATTGTTACTCTAGCATAAGTAATTATATGACATTATATGTTGCTGTTCTAAAGATGATCATGATGCCCTCATGTCCGTATTTTATTTTATCGACACCTCTATCTCTAAACATGTGGACATATTTTTCGATTTGGGCTTTCGCTTGGGGACAAGTGAGGTCTAAGCTTGGGGGAGTTGATACGTCCATTTTGCATCATGCTTTTATGTTGATATTTATTGCATTATGGGCTGTTGTTACACATTATAGCACAATACTTCACTACAGGAATCAGGCAGTTTGCCGTCTGCCATGGCTGACGGCAAAGGCATGCTTGGAGGACGGCAAAGGCCTTCGCCGTCAGCCAGCAGACGGCACCACGTCCGGCTGAACGAGCGACGGTAAAGGGCACTTTGCTGTCTGCTGGCAGACGACAAAGATGCAAAGGTCTTTGCCGTCTGCCAGCAAACGGCAAAGGGCATGGATGGCAGACATGGCAGCTTAGGTCCGTTAAGGGGTTAACGGCGTGCTTTGCCGTCTGCTGGCAGACGGCAAAGACCTTTGCATCTTTGCCGTCTGCCAGCAGATGGCAAAGTGCCCAAATAGGCCAGCCCAGATGCCCCCTAGGTAGTTGCCATGTGGCATACTTTGCTGTCTGCCAGTAGATGACAAAGATGCAAAGGTCTTTGCCGTCTGCCAGCGGACGGCAAAGATGCAAAGGTCTTTGCCGTCTGCCAGCGGACGGCAAAGATGCAAAGGTCTTTGCCGTCTGCCAGCAGACGGCAAAGCAACCATATAGGCCAGCCCAGTGCCCCCCAGGTTACACAGGTAGCTGCCATGTGGCAGATTTGCCGTCTGCTGGCTGAGGGCAAAGCTCTTTGCCGTCTGCTGGCTGACGGCAAAGCTCTTTGCCGTCTGCTGGCTGACGGCAAAGCTCTTTGCCATCTGCCAGCAGACGGCAAAGAGCCTGTATAGCCCCTGTTTTTTCTGTTTTTTCTTAAATTCATTCAATTTCACAGAATTTCATAGATATATATATATATACAAATTTTGAAAATACTTTCAACAAGCATACCAACACATATCCAACAACAAGTTTCCAACAACATATCCAACAAGAAGTTTCCAACAACATATCCAACAACAAAGTTCATCGTACAAAATCAAAACAAAAAGGAAGCACAAGGAGAAGAGTAGACTCCATCAATGCAAGCTTCCTCATCTAAAGCAAATCTGCAAATTGGTAAAGAAGAAAGTTAGAAGAAGAAGAAGACTAGCTAGAAGAAAAAGAAGAAAAAGAAGAAGAAGAAGAAGAATTTTTCTTCTCTTTCTTTTTCTCCTCTCCTCTTCTTTATCTTCTTCTTCTAACTAAGGTAGGTAAAAATGCCATTTTTTAGCATAGCTAGGTAAAAATGCTAAGTGTAGGTCATTTTAGAGCTAAGATAGGTAAATAGGTCATTTTGGAGCTTAGTAAGGTTATTATGTCATTTTCGAGGAAAATAAGCTAAGTCTATGTCATTTTGGAGGTAACCAAGATTTATCATGCCATTTTTGACCTAAGTATGCTAAGTATGTCATAAATGAACTAAAGAAGCTAAGTATAGGTCATTTTTGAGTTAACCTAGATAGTTATGCCATTTTTGAGCTAACTAAGCATATTATTCATTTTGGAGGACAAAATGGTAAGTGTAGGTCATTTTAGAGCTATCCTAGTTAAAATCGGTCATTTGGAGCTAGGTAAGGTTATTTTGTCATTTTGGAGGAAAATAAACTAATATATGACAGTTTGGAGCTAAACAAGATTATTATGCCATTTTTTACCTAAGTAAGCTAATTATGTCATAAATAAACTAGGTAAGCTAAGTATAGATCATTATTGAGCTATCCTAGGTAGTTATGCCATTTTTTAGCTAACAAGCATATCAAGTCATTTAGGAGGAAAAAATGCTAAGTATAGGTATTTTATAGCTATCCTAGGTAAAGTATGTCATTTTGGAGCTAAGTAAGGTTATTATGTCATTTTCGAGGAAAATAAGCTAAGTATAGGTCATTTTCGAGCTAAACAAAGGTTATTATGCCATTTTTTTACCTAAGTAAGCTAATCATGTCATAAATGAACTAGGTAAGCTAAGTATAGATCATTATTGAGCTATCCTAGGTAGTTATGCCTTTTTTTTAGCTAACTAAGCATATCAAGTCATTTTGGAGGAAAAAATGCTAAGTATAGGTAATTTTATGGCTATCCTAGGTAAAGTATGTCATTTTGGAGCTAAGTAAGGTTATTATGTCATTTTCGATGAAAATAAGCTAAGCAAAACACTTGGGAAAACTTACCATCATCACGGAGGTGAAGGACCGATCGGGTTTGCGCCAGTGCCAGACGGAGAAGGACCGGTCGGGGTTGCGCCAGTGGTAGATGGAGAAGGATCGGTCGATGCTTGTCGGGAGGCATGCTGCACCAAAGATCATTTGCAATGTCTCGTTAGCATGATGCAACTCAAATGTGAATACTAGTAACTAATGACCATTCAAATGAAACTCACCGTGGGCGCTATACCAATCTGGGGCATCGGCGGAGGGGTCTGACCGTTGTTCTGGCACACGGTCTGCACATTTTGTTTTCACGAGTCAGTCATATTAGTTAGTAATGAAACGAACATTACGTGCATGATTTGGCTAATATGCAGGAGAAACTTACCACGAGGAGCTCGTATAGGGCCCGGTGAGACGCGTCGTTCCGGTTCCTCTCCTCCTCCAACAGCCTAGCCGTCCTGTCCTCCATTTCCCTCTCCCTCTCCGCTGCCTGCCTGTTTGCCTCCGCCAGAAGCTCCTGGGCCCTAGCCTCGATGGCGAGCTCCATTTGCCATGGACGAGGCCTTATCTCAGGATCGGAGCTCGTCTCGCGCTTCTTGATCTCCGGGAGAGTGCGAGGACAACGTATCAGTCCATCCCCAATGGCTATCGAGCCATGGGGCCTCCCGCCACCAGATATCATCACCAGCTCTGGATCAAAAGGTTGCTTGCTCGGGTTGAAGTCCTCCCCTTTCCTCGCCTTACCCTCATCTCTGTACCTCACGAGCTTGTGGTGGGAGGAGATGTTGGTGAAGCTCTCTGGATGATCGAGGTCCGACTCAGAGAATGCCTTGACCTTCTTGTACTTTGCAGTATGGGCCATGGCATAGAGGTCGAACACCTCTGGCACCTCCGTCTTGTTGTGTCGCGCCTAAAAGAGAGGAACAAAATATTAGTTAAGGGCTCAAGCTAGCATGAAGAATGAAATTGCATGAATCATGAAGCAAACCACATACCCAGTTATCCCCAAACTCATATAGGTTGCAGCTCCCTTGATGGTGTGGCACACCAACCATTTTGGCACGCTTATCCTTGGCCTTGTTGTGGACGGCTAGCCATTGGGGAGAGCACCACTCATCCACCAACGCCTCCCAACAGTCCATCCTATCCGCACACCATCTCGGGGGCACCTAAGTTAGTCAAGAGAAAATTCAGCGCTACGCCTACGAATCAAATCAAGGAAACTAAGTACAAGGCCTTAAGAATAGGTAATTACCTTCATGTACTTATCCTTACTCAGAAACTTGCCGCGGCACTTCGTCTTGGACCTCTTAATACCAATCGAGGCGTAGTAGTCTCGAACAGCCTGCACCCGAGCCTCGTGCCGTAAGCTCTGAAGTAGGCGCTTGCACTCGGCTTCGAGAACCTTAGCCGCGGCCTCCTCCTCTCCCTCAAGACACCTGTAGAAGGTCTGCAATCAAACAAGACAACACTGATTAGTACAATCACTAGGTACTGTTGATTGTTAATTCTGTAAAGGAGAAATTACCCAAAACGTGTAGAAAACAATGTCGGCCACCGTGTGGCACAAGACACCGTTGACCCTCTCCTCCGGCGGGGCCGGGGCAGCCAAGTACAGCTCCCAGCTCAGTGCTAGCTGTGGAACCTCACCCTCACCGGGCAACGTGACCCACCATACCCCGAGAAGTTCTGCCGGCAAAGCACACCAAGGACCTGGTTGGGCTTGCGGATACCAGGGCTGTGTTTCCAACCTCTGCAGTATGACAAGGCCAACGCATTAGATATTAATTTGAAGAAACGTGAAGGCAAAAGGTTAAAAAAGAGTAAATGCACTTACTTATCCCCATTAGGCGCAATCAACCACCTCTGCTCGCGGGTCGCCGGCACGGGTGGGAGCTTTGTACCACCATGCTGGTAGACGTTCCCCCCCTCAACCAGCTCGCCCTCGCTATAGCTATCATCACAAAAGCGGTCCTCGCCACCATCAGCATGGCCACTAGCCTCCGAAGTCTCATGGGACGAAGACTCTGGGACCGGAGTCTCGTGGGACGAAGACTCTAGGACCGGAGTCTCGTGGGGCGAAGGCTCGTCAGCCCGAGGCTCGTGGACCAGAGTCCGAGACGGGTCCACCTCAGACGGAGCAGTCATGTGGTCGGGCGAATCAGCTGGGGGTGGCGGTGAGGAAGGCGTAGCAGCCTTCCTACCTCTCCCGCCGCCACGTCCACCTCTAGCACCCTTCTTCGTCCTCCCCCGACCTCTCCCGGCCGAAGAAGAAGCGCCCGCTAGTGGTGTCTGCATACTGTCTATGAGCGCTCTTCGGAGGGGCTGGGGTGGAATGGAAGCACCCCTCCCAGCACGTGCCGAGGAAGGAGGCTCGGAGCGCTCTCGACCCGCGCCCACCATCTGTCAACACCTGCAATGACAAAGAGTAAACGAAATTAGTACAACATAAAAAAAATGAATACCTGACATGAATAATATGTATATAATTTAAGTATATCATCATCATGAACATAATAAAAAATTGAATACCTAATATATATGTACATAATAGTAATTGAATACCTGACATTACTAATATTAATCTTCATCGTCTATATATGCTCCGAGTTCGATAAATGCATAATCATCATCACTATCAGTAATGACTTGCTCATCATCATCATCAATAAATGCATCAACATGTGGAAGGCCTCCTTTACGTAATCGGTCAAGCATTGACAGGTCATCCACAACAGTAACCTCTTCTTGTTCCGTCTCAGGGGTGAAGTCGGATTCACTGTCGCTGTCTACTTCAATGTTCTGGGGTGAAGTAGAGCGGTTCTTGAAACGTTTTTTGGAAACACGTGTTTCTTGGAAGAATTCTCCTTCATATGTGTCTGGGTTAATGTGAGGTTCATAATCCTCTTCATTGGGGGGAGGTGTTCTAACACGTGGTGGCACTTCATAAACGACGTCCCAACCATTGAGATTTGGATCACTTTGACAGGCCCACGGAAGATAGAAAACTTGGGTTGCCTGTTGAGCCGTAATATAGACATCGGGAACATCCAAATGGGAGCTTTGTTTGATTTCGACTAGCCCTATATGTTCATGAGTCCTTCTAGTCTCCTTCGGCTGGAACCAATAACATTTGAAGACTACGACGTTTGGTGGGTTTGCACCATAGAATAGAAGTTCATAAATTGCTTCAACTCTTCCATAATACTCGGTATCTCCTTCGCCGATAGCAGAGACACAACAATTTGTAGACTTTCGGTCGGCCATAGATAGCTCTTTGCCATAGGTACGAAAGCAATACCCGTTGATGTCATATTTGTCAAATGAACGGACCTTATTGGCAAAACCATTAGCGACTTGTCTCAATTCGGCGTCCATAAACTCTAAATTAGCCTACAAGTTTAATACGAAAGGATTGCTGCATTAGCCGCAAATTAGAGGAAGAAATGAAATGGTCTAATGGAAATTACCGTTTGTTTGAACCAAGAGATGAAACCGGGATAGCCGCCTCCATGCTTTGCCAGAAGCTCATACTCTTCGACGGAATCCTTTTGGATCACCGCTCCATACGAGAATTTGCCGACGTATCGACTGTATCAAATATCCGGGAATAAGAGCAGTTCAAAGGAATTAGAAGTTGCAAAACAATGTACCGAGAACTTACTCGATGTACGGCCGCACTTCTGTTAGGTTGTTGAAGATATACAACGAAATGGTCCGCCATTCTTTGACATCCAACAATAAGGAATTAGAAGCACCGGCTGGTGCGAGCTTCCCTTTGAATAGGCTGAGGTTGGATCCACCCTTTTTAGGGTCGCCAGCATTGTACCGAGGCTTCGGATTATGGAAATGACGATTTTTGGCTTCGTAGTGTGCTGTCATGAAGTTTGCCGCCTCCTCAGTAATGAATGCCTCGGCCATCGATGGTTCAATTCTACGTTTATTTTTACATTTTTCTCGAAGCGTCTTCTGCATCCTCTTAGTTGCGTAGCACCAACGATTTTGCACGGCCCCCCCCAATCTTGCCTCGGTCGGGAGATGCAAAATCAAATGTTGCATTGGATTAAAGAAGCCCGGCGGAAAGATCTTCTCTAACTTGCAGATCAACTCCGGCGCCAACTCTTCCATTTCTTCTATCACGCCAGGCGATAGTTCTTTCGCACAAAGAACACGGAAGAAATAGCTCAGCTCTGCCAGTACTAGCCATTCATCCTCAGGGATAAAGCCACGCAACATCACCGGCATTACCCGCTCAAGCCATATGTGCCAATCATGACTCTTGATACCAAATATTTTCAATTTTTCAAGACTCGCTCCCCTCTTTAGATTCGCTGCATACCCATCGGGGAACATCAACTGCATTTTCACCCACAAGATAATTTCCCTCATAGATGGCCTTCCAAGATTGAACCAGGCCTTTGGCTTCGTCCAGTTCTTCTTTCCTTTCGGTTGTAGCATGTTCTGTAACGGTATATCACATAGCTCCTGTTGATCGACTCTAGCCTTAGGATTATCCTTTGACTTCCCCTCTATGCCGAACAATATACCAAAGAGGGCCTCGGCGATATTCTTTTCAGTGTGCATCACATCGATGTTGTGTGGGCAAAGGAGGTCTTTGAAGTAAGGCAGATCCCACAAGCAGATCTTGTGAGTCCAGGCGTGTTCCTTATTATACCCCTTGAAATACCCTGGACGCTCTGGATCTGGCTCGAGAGCGTTTAACTGATCCAGGGTCTGTTGGCCTGTCAACGCAGGTGGTGCAGAGTTTTTGACAACTCTACCTTTGATGAAGTTCTTCTTTCTTTCCTGAACTTATGGCGAGGATCCAGGAACGGTCTATGCAAGTCGAAGCAAGTATTCTTGCGACCCGCCTGCAGCCAACGAAACTCAAGAGTTGCCTTGCATGTGGGGCACGGGAACCTTCTATGCACACACCAGCCAACGAATAGCGCATACGCTGGCAAATCATGCATCGAGTACATGTACCAGACACGCATTATCAAGTTCTTTTTGCTAGCGGCGTCGTATGTCTTGAACCCATTATCCCAAGCTTCTTGCAATTCATCCTTAAGCGGCTGCATGTACACATTCATATTCTTCCCCGGATAGTTGGGCCCTGGAATTATCAACGTCAGGAAAATGTTCTTTCTTTGCATAATCTGTCCGGGGGGGGGGAGATTGAGTGGAATGACAAATACAGGCCAACAACTGTATTGGGTTGCCGTCACACTGAACCCATCCGTGCTGATGGCAACTCGAGGATGCCTTGGATCTGCCGCTTTATCCCCATGTAATTCATCGAACTTATTCCATGCAAAAGCATCCGATGTGTGTACCAACATCTGATTCCCATCTGCAACTATTTCGGTTCTTTTCCCCATTTTGTGCCATGTCATCTGTCTGGCCGTCTCTTCGACCATGAAAAGACGTTGAAGTGTTGGTACGATTGGCATATACCAAAGAACATTAACGGGGATTTTGGTCTGCGTCTTCTCACCCATACCGTTGTCTACCACAACATACCTGGAAGACTTGCAAATGGGACAATAGTTCAAGTCCGCATACTCAAGCCTAAATAAGGCACATCCTTTCTCACAGGCAAGTATCTTCTCATAGGGCATCTTAAGTGCACGGAGGATTTTGTCCGACTGGTACAGGTTTGCAGGCATTACATGGCCTTTGGGTAGAAAGCGTCCAAATACTGTCATCATCGCGTCGTAGCATTCTCTGCCCAAGTTGAATTGAGCCTTCAGAGCCATTACTTGTGAGATGGCATCCAGTTGACAAAGCTCAGTGTGCTCGTGGAGAGGACGTTTTGAAGACTCCAACATTTCATTGAAAGCCTTTGCAGATTCCTCCATCTCCTCGTCCGAATCCCGAGCATCATCAAAGTCTTGCACCATGTCTTCCATCCCGGTACCATGCTCGTCGGTGCGACGACGAACCACCTCAGCTCTGGCACGTTGGGCAGACTCACCATGAAATGTCCACACCGTATAACCGGGCGTAAAACCACTCTTCTGCAGGTGTTTACCCATTTCATCCTCTGTCCTCTTGTGCCAATAGTCACACCGGACACAGGGGCACCAGTTTTTTCTCTGGCCATTTGCAAATGTGGCTGTCACAAACTTCTTGGTTTTTGTGAACCATTCAGTGGTCATTTCTTCCTGACTAGTGTGGCCGGTGTACATCCACGCACGATCACTCATCTTGCCTAGCTAATGGACACACAAGAAATATATACATAATTCAGCAAACCAGGTTCATCAGTTAATGGAGTTTGTCAGTTTTATTACGTCCATGCAACCTAGACTCTAATAGGTAAAGATAGGTCCTAATCCCACCCGAGTATGTGTAGATTGGGTTCGTTTTCCCTTGCTCTGCTCTAGATCCGACGCAAATTTTCGGCAGCACCTCCCCGCTGTTCTCCTGATACACGTCTCGGCAATAAGCAGAGAGGATGTGTACCCGGAGAACAACATGGAGGCACTAACAAAATTCTGCATCGGATCTGGAGCAGAGCATATGGGAAAACGAACCCAATCTACACATACTCGGGCTGTCCATGGATAACATTGGAGAATTCGAAAGAATCATGGTTATAAATATGCAGATGCATGCATATTTATAGATGTAACCCTTTCGAATGGGAGATGCATAGTGGTCACGCATACTGATGATTCAATCTACCTACAGCTAGCATGTTTCATCGGCACAAAGACCGGAACAGAGCAAATGAAGGGGGGAGAAGGAGATGTCATTTGTGCTCAACCACGAACACAGGGGCGGAGCTCGTCGAACGCACGGGGAGGTCGTCGAACACCAGACCCTCACAGTGACGAAACAACTGCACATTTAAATCCACCTGATCAACACAAATATATATGATGTTTTTCATAACAAAATCGGAAAACATATGACCTAACTCATAATTCACAAATATATGACCCCGTCGGCCTCTGGAAGGCCGAAAAGCACCTTTTCGGTCAACAGGAGGCCGAAGAGGTGTCAGGGGTCAGGGGTGTCGTGTCTGGGTGTCATGGTGTCAAAAGGACAAAGATAAATTCTATCCGGCAAAAGTGGACTGTAAAGAAAAGCCTGCTACATGATCCTCAAAACATCTATAAGCATATCCTAAATCTTGGCTGCATGCATATGTTTTTTTGAAGTCTAAGAAGAAAAAAAAAACTAACATGCCTTTTAGTGTGCACTTAAATAGTCTGTCCTGCTGTACAATGTGATTTTTTTCAGTAGGGGTATAAGCGAGAACTCATAGACATCTTAACTTGGGCAAGAAGTGCTCAAGCGAGGAAACGACAGTGACCAAGGCTGGATCAAGCCCAATCTCCTCCTTTGCCTCCCTTAATGCTGTTGCTGCATCATCAGCATCACCCTCCTCTGCCTTTCCTCTGGGCAATGCAACCTCCCCTGCAAATCTCAAGTGGAGAAAACAAAATCAGATAGGGTTTATCCAGCTCGTGTCTAGGTTGGTATCTATTTGTGAACCTGATTGTTCAAATATAAAAGCTAAGGCAAGCCAAACCAGCACTGAACAGAAAAAGCTAGGTTAAAAATCCAAATTTTCTTGTAAGAATGTTGGGTATCCGCTGATTGCTGTTTTAGAGGATGTTGACAGGCAAACAACAGTGATAGCAAAATAATTCTTAGGATAATATATCGGAAGGACCAAATAATCAAGTACAGTACAAAGGTAGTGTTGTATACTTCATGCTCTTAAGGCGAAAACGTGAGGACTGATTAATTCATCTACTCATCATGCCATCGTAGTTTCATTCAGATTGATGTGCACACTTACAGTACAGGCATATAGTGATTTATAATAGAGATTTGGATCAACAAGAATTCATGTTATCTGTAGCAATTGTAGTGGTCAGACTAATCGTATCTCAAACTTGACTTCCCTGAAATCTGAAATATATCTGGATCCGCTTCAATTAATAGGCCAGCCTCTTAAAATTTCTTTCTCAGATAGATTGCTTCTTCACATGGGATAGTGCAACAAGCTGGACAATAATCAGAGGGCGACAGATGAGACTAGGTATTATCGTGGGATGTGTTTGCACATGCATGTCTCGATCATTGTAGTACCTTGGTTATAACATATTCCTATCCTCAAGATTGTGCTTTTGAATTTGTCAGATTTTGCTCGGGATTGAAAGGTGCTCATCGTATAGGTCTTTTGCAGCTCGGATTGCCTAAATTACATCACAGGTCCCTTTCTGCTTGCATATCTTTCAGATTATTCCCCCTTGCATGCTATTCAACAGTATACTCTGTAGTTATGTTATGATTAGCTTGGAAAATTTATGTCTTGGCCGATGCAAAGCTCGATATGGTCCGGCTAATGTACTGAAACAAAAGGAGATTTTGCTCTTAATTTTCCATGACCCGATTCTGCTATACAATATTTCCCTTGCTTCAAGCTTTGTCTCTAACAGTATGAACTAATCTATAGGCTATAAAGTTTACTGTAAATGTCTGATAAGTGTATTGATAAAATAGAGATGTGCAAAGAAGGGAAAAGAGATACACCCACCGAGTTACCAGGGAAAAACTTGCCTCAACTCGCTTAGGCTCATAGAGTTTTATTTTCTTTTCCAAGATGTATATGTTCACCTTTAGCAGGGTAACAATGACCGGTGACAAAATTAGTACTAAAGCATAAATATGTGTTAGGTTGCCTGACACCCAGTTGGCTAGCATGGGAAAAGAAAATAATTGTTCAATAGAATCAATCATGTTAATTTGGTTTCTCATCAAGAACTGCTCTGGTGTAATAAAACAAATCCTACTTCTGAGTCTGTCAGTAGTTTGGTGTACTGAAATACAGACTTAGATGCGGTACTACAATTAATTTGAACATGTTTCTTAACTGTTCTGGCATTATCACCATTTTATGTTTGTGGATGTATTAACTGTTCCTCTCTATCATATAGAAAATCAAGGATGTACACCATTTATTTAATTTGTAGCAGCTAGCAGCAAAGTAACTCTGCATTTTATTTTGTTTTGTTCAGTAAGCAGCAAATAAGAATGCATTTTATTTGGACTCATTTGGTAAGCAGCAAAACAACTTACTACTACGACACACACAGCTATATAACATCATGTTGTCGCATTTTCAGCTGCCACTTACCTTTCAAACCATAGGTCGACAGCCAGTACAAATAGACAACTGAGACAGTAGGTACTTCTACTGAAATTGGTTTGCTATATATTTTCATTTCACTTCTTATTACCCTGACTGACAAACATACATATCTTATACAGGATGCCACTTAATTCTGGAAACAAGAATTTTCCATGTTCTACCGCAGCTTCAAGAAGAGAAGCTCAAAAGAAATACACGGATGCAATTGCAAAGATGAAGAGCATAAAAGACCCAATATTTATAACTTTCAAACATGAGTTCAAGCCTGACCAAATCGCTAATCCACTGTCCGGTGACCATCCATTCTCATCAGTTGGATACATTATTGAGTATGAAAAGAATAGAATACCGTATATCCAGGTTGTTCTAACTAAAGAAGGCACACATACAAACAAGATCAAATAGATCATGTAAGAATATGGTTAGTGCTACAAACTGCTTTTATCATATGGTATATGGTTCATGCTAGAAATTGTTACTGTCTTATCATACGATATATATTTGTACCAACAATACATTTCAACCATTGTCTATATATGAAATCTCCTATTTTATTGTTTCAAATTATCTTCTACTTTGAGATGTCAATGTTACTTTGAAAATCTGTGACATTCCGTAGCAACTTCTTTGAGCTGTCTATGTTATTCTGAAAATATATGTGACAAATTTCCGCAGCAACGCGCGGGGCATCATCTAGTTACATATGTTTTCATTGCTTGGGTTAATTGGTTTCTACTTGGGCCGTGCTGTAGATCCTCAAGGTGGGGGCAGCCAACATGATGCCCATGATTGCGTCGTGTTGCTACTGGAGTTTCCAGTAGCGACGAGCTCTGCCCGTTGTGCATCGACGGAGCTTGAACGAAAGGAGACAGGGAGGCGGTGACCTGCGGTGGCTGCCGACGAAGCTTGATACAAATTTAAAGAAGGAGGGCTCACCTTGGATCAGGGATGGCGCGGCCTGGCTTCGGCGGCCACGGTGGTGGAGGAGGGCCGTGGGGAGGGGGGCGGGCGGTGCCGCGGCCTGGCTCCGACGGTGGTGGAGGAGGGCCACAAGGAGGGGGCGGTGGTGAAGGAGGGCCGCGGGGAGGGCCGCGGGGAGGGGCCGGCGCCACGGTGGTGGAGGTGGGCCGCGGGGAGGGGGCGGCGCCGCGGTGGTGGAGGAGGGCCACGGAGAGGGGGCGGCGCCGCGGCCTGACCCTGCTGGGAGGTGGTCAGGGTAGGGGCGGGCGCAGGAGCGGGCTGGTGGCGGTGCTGGGCGCGCGGCGTCGGGAACGGCGGGGCTGGGGCGGCGGGTGCGGGTGGGTGAGGTGGGGGGAAACAGAGAGGGAAGAGAGAGACAGAGAGGGAGGAGGTGGGGGCAACGGTTTTTTTTAACCCGAAAAAAATAGCCCCCCACCTCTTTGCCGTCTGCCAGAAGACGGCAAAGAGGTGGGGCTAGTGGGCCGTTACAGCGCTGGCGTCCACTGGACCCCACCCACCTCTTTGCCGTCTACCAGCAGATGGCAAAGAATCTTTGCCATCTGCTGGCAGACGCAAAGAATTGGCTGATGGCGCAGGTTCTTTGCCGTCTGTCAGTTCTTTGTCGTCTATTTTTTGTAAGCAGACGGCAAGACCTTCTTTGCCGTCCCTAGCAGACGCAAGAGACTGACTGATGGAAATTCCCTGTTTCCAGTAGTGCTTATGCCTTTTCTCTCTTATTTTACAAGGTTCACATGAAGAGTGAGAATGCCGACAGCTGGAATTCTGGGCTGGAAAAGGAGCAAATATTAAGACCTATTCTGTACAACTCCAAAAGTCCTGAAACTTCACGGAGAGTCATTTGGATTAAAAAACATATTGGGCGAAGAAACACCAAGAGGGGCCACCAGCCATCCACAAGGGTGAAGGCGCGCCCTACCCCGTGGGCGGCCCCCTGCCTTGTGGGCCACCTGGCAGGCCCCCGATGCCCATCTTGTGCTATATGGTGTCTTTTCCCCTGAAAAAAATCAGGAGGAAGCTTTCGGGATGAAGCGCCCGCTGTCTCGAGGAGGAACCTGGCAGAACTAATTAGGGCTCCGGCGGAGCTGTTCTGCCGGGGAAACTTCCCTCTGGGAGGGGAATCGAAGCCATCGTCATCACCACAATCCTCTCATCGAGAGGGGGTCAATCTCCATCAACATATTCACCAGCACCATCTCTTCTCAAACCCTAGTTCATCTCTTGTATCCGATCTTTGTCTCAAAACCTCAGATTGGTACCTGTGGGTTGCTAGTAGTGTTGATTACTCCTTGTAGTTGATGCTAGTTGGTTTATTCGATGGAAGACCATATGTTCAGATCCTTAATGATATTAATACTCCTCTGATTATGAACATGAATATGCTTTGTGAGTAGTTACGTTTGTTCTTGAGGACATGGGAGAAGTCTTCTTATAAGTAATCATGTAATTTGGTATCGTCGATATTTTGATGAGATGTATGTTGTCTTTCCTCTAGTGGTGTTATGTGAAGGTTGACTACTGACACTTCACCATGATTTGGGCCTAGGGGAAGGCATTGGGAAGTAATAAGTTGATGATGGGTTGCTAGAGTGACAGAAGCTTAAACCCTAGTTTATGCGTTGCTTCGTAAGGGGCTGATTTGGATCCATATGTTTCTGCTATGGTTAGATTTATCTTAATTCTTCTTCGTAGTTGCGGATGCTTCGAGAGGGGTTAATCATAAGTGGGAGGCTTGTCCAAGGAAGGATAACACCCAAGCACCGGTCCACCCACATATAAATTATCAAAGTAATGAACGCGAATCATATGAGCATGATGAAAACTAGCTTGACAACAATTCCCATGTGTCCTCGGAGCGCTTTGCTTTATATAAGAGTTCGTCCAGGCTTGTCCTTTGCTACAAAAAGGATTGGGCCACCTTGCTGCACCTTAGTTACTTTTGTTCTTGTTACCCGTTACGAATTATCTTATGACACAACTATCTGTTACCGATAATTTCAGTGCTTGCAGAGAATACCTTGCTGAAAACCGCTTGTCATTTCCTTCTGCTCCTATTGGGTTCGACACTCTTACTTATCGAAAGGACTACGATGATCCCCTATACTTGTGGGTCATCAGTACACACCCGATTGCCGGAATTTACGAGTACTGTAGTTTGAATTACACACGATTCCCGCAGCAAAATCCGTGTGTGAACTAATCGCTAACGGTTTCCAATACAGAACCGTGTCTGATTAATAACCCGCGCCACTCACCTTCCAAACCTTAAGGCGCGAAATAGATGCCAATTGTGTGGGGCCCGGTTGTCTTGCCAGATCTTTACATTTTCTTTTTTGAACACCAGATATTTACATCGTCTGATCATTTCTCAATTTTTTGGAATTTAAATGCCATTGCACTCCATGCATGTATCCAAGCCGTGACACCAATATGTTTGAAAATTTGATCCAATTTACTGCACATGGAATTAACTCGCACACAAGTACACAATTGATTTTTCAAACCGTTATGGTTAGCCGCTGCATGTAGATGTAGTTCAATTTGGATACGGTCATTAAATGGCTAGAAAATCACTTAAATGTCTTAAAAAGGTCAAATGACCCCTGAAATTTTCCAAATTTTTACATGACAGTTGTATTAGTGCACTTAACTGTAGAAATGCTGGAAGCACATAAGAGGAAGCTATCGTCATTCGTCATCAAACATGCATGTTCCCTCTCGAAAGCACGAGCCTCTCGAGTGAGTTGCTCCGGTTTGTGAGGGTGTCTGTCCAAACTTTCGTCAACAGGACAATTTTTTTACCACATCATCTTGGTGCATGACATTACGGCAAGCAAGGTTTCATGTGTTTCTGATCATTTTTAATTTTTTGGAATTTAAATGGCATGGCACTCCATGCAGGTGTCCAGGCCGTGACACACAAATGTTTGAAAATTCCTTCCATTACTGCACATGGAATTAACTCGCAAACAAGTACACAAAAATATGATTTTTCAAACCGTTATGGTTAGCTGCTGCATGTAGATGTAGTTCAAATTTGGATTACGGTCATTAAATGGCTAAAAATCACTTAAATGTCTTAAAAAGGTCAAATGACCCCTAGAATTTTCCAAATTTTTACATCACAATTATATTAGTGCACGTTAACTGTAAAAAAAATTTGAAGCCCATAAGAGGAAGCAATCGTCGATTCCTCATCAAACATGCATTGTTCCCTCTCGAAAGCATGAGCCTTCTAGTGAGTTGCTCCGGTTTGTGAGGGGTGTCTGTCCAAACTTTCGTCAAACAGGCCAATTTTTTTACCACATCATCTGGGTGGCATGAAATAACGTCAAGCAAGGTTTCATGTGTTTCTCATCATTATTTTTTATTTTTTGGAATTTAAATGGCATGACACTCCGCATGTGTTCAGGCCGTGACACCAATATGTTTTGAAAATTCCTTCCAATTTACTGCACATGGAATTAACTCGCACACAGTACACAAATATGATTTTTCAAACCGTTATGGTTAGCCGTTGCATGTAGATGTAGTTTAAATTTGAAATATGGTCATTAAATGGCTAGAAAATCACTTAAATGTCTTTAAAAGGTCAAATGACCCCTAGAATTTTCCAAATTTTCACATGACAGTTGTATTAGTGCATGTTAAATGTAGAAAAAATTTGAAGGCCATAAGAGGAAGCTATCTCCCGTTCGCAATCAAACATGCATTGTTCCCTCTCGGACCACGAGCCTTCTAGTGAGTTTGCTCCGGTTTGTGAGGGGTGTGTGTCCAAACTTTCGTCAAACATGCCAAAATTTTACCAAATCTCTTGGTGGCATGACATTACATCAACCAAGGTTTCATGTGTTTCTGATCATTTTTTATTTTTTTTGGAATTTAAATGGCATGGCACTCCATGCATGTGTCCAGGCCGTGACACAAATATGTTTAAAAAATCCTTCCAATTTACTACACATGGAATTAACTCGCACACAAGTACACAATATGATTTTTCAAACCGTTATGGTTAGCCGGTCATGTAGATGTAGTTCAAATTTGAATTACGATCATTAATGGCTAGAAAATCACTTAATGTCTTTAAAAGGTCAAATGACCCCTAGAATTTTCCAAATTTTCACATGAAAGTTGTATTAGTGCACGTTAAATGTAGGAAAAAATTGAAGGCCATAAGAGGAAGCTATCTCCTGTTCGTCATCAAACATGCTTGTTCCCTCCCGAACACGAGCCTTCTAGTGAGTTGCTCCGGTTTGTGTGTCCAAACTTTCGTCAAACATGCCAATTTTTTACCACTCATCTTGGTGTGCATGACATTACATCAACAAGGTTTCATGTTTTTCTGATCATTTTTTAATTTTTTGGAATTTAAATGCCATGGCACTCGATGCATGTGTCTAGGCCGTGACATCAATATGTTTGAAAATTCCTTCATATTTACACATGGAATTAACTCGCACACAAGTACACAAATATGATTTTTCAAACCGTTATGGTAGCCGTTGCATGTAGATGTAGTTTCAAATTTGAATTACGGTCATAAATGGCTAGAAAATCCTTTAAATGTCTTAAAAAGGTCAAATGGCCCCTAATTTTCTCAAATCTTCACATGACAGTTGTATTAGTGCAATTAATGTAGAAAAAATTTGAAGGCCGTAAGAGGAAGCTATCTTCCGTTCGTCATCAAACATGCATTGTTCCCTCTCGGAACCACGAGCCTTCTAGTGAGTTGCTCCGGTTTGTGAGGCGTGTGTGTCCAAACTTTCGTCAAACATGCCAAATTTTTTACCACATCATCTTGGTAGCATGACATTACATCAAGCAAGGTTTCATGTGTTTTCATAATTTTTTAATTTTGAATTTAAATGCCATGGCACTCATGCATGTGTCCAGGCCATGACACCAATATGTTTGAAAATTCCTTCCAATTTACTGCACATGGAATTAACTCTCACCAAGTACACAAATATGATTTTTCAACCGTTATAGTTAGCCGTTGCATGTAGATGTAGTTCAAATTTGAAATACGGTCATTAAATGGCTAGAAAATCTCTTAAAATGTCTTAAAAGGTCAAAGGACCCCTGAAATTTTACAATTTTTGACATGACACTTGTATTAATACTACAAATTTTCTCGTACATTTAAAACACGATCCGTTGCCACTTTAATCCAATTCATCTTTCACAGCTAAAAATATCAACAACATCACACACAGTTTTTTTGTAGGAACCGTTTTGCGATGAAAATTGTGGTCTATTTAAGTCTTCCTCCTTAAGCTTCGCCGGCTCGTCTGCTCCAGTGCCGGCAACCCCCGATCCATGAATCCCGATCCCCATTCCTGCAACCCCTTCTTGCAAAGATGCACCGGGAAACGCTTCGTGAGGGCCTGTACGGTGGCCGCGTCCTCCCCGACGCCGTCGCCTACGCGAGAGCACGGCCGTCTACGCCGAGAGTGCCGCCGCATCCGCATTGAGCGCGCCGCATCCTCACCGAGAGGGCATCTGCGGCAGCCGACAGGGCATCTGCAGCAGCCGAGATGGCGTCAGCAGCTGCTCACGACGGCGACTGCAAACGCCGAGACGCTCGAGCTACCGTCCGTGCGCCGATTTCGCCCTGGCCCGAGTCGAGGCCATCCACGCCAAGATCGAGGACGCACACCCAAGATATTCAGGCCACCTCGGAATCCAGCATGCAACCCATGTCCGAAAAGGCGGCGTGGCCATGGAGCACCTGCTTCCTCATGAGATCGCCAAGTGGGAGCTGGAGATGCAGGAGCCGGCGGAGATCGAGGAGCGCCGGAGGAGGGAGTTGCGACTGGCCGAGGTCAAGGTAGAGAAGAGTCTGTCCGTCGAGGAATCGGCGGTGGAGTACCAACGCGAGCTCTGGTGCAGCCACTACTACGATTACTACAACCTTGAGGGCGGCACCGAGGACGAGGACGAGGACGCGATCGAGTTCAGCAGGGGGGACGCGGAGTCCACCAACGGCGGCATGTCGCCAGGACAGTCATCGACGTCTCATCTCACACCGGCGATGCATAGGCTGGTGTGGCGGCGGCTTTGTAAAATTATGCGTAGTTAGGCTTTGTTTTTAATGCTGGTCTTTTGTTAGAGCAATGTTCAGGTCAACTGGCTCTGTTTAATTACTAAAATTCCTCGATTCAATAAGTGTGGTCTGTGTACTGTACGCTCTTTTGTGTGCCCAATTAGCAAGCGATGTTTAATTATGCAATGACGTGGATGAGGACAATACCCAGGGAAATTTCCACCAAAATTTGAATTATCAAACTCATCCCATGCGCGTAAAGCAAACGAATCGTTTGGGATGCACACAATCGTTCAAAGTGAATGGTGTCCGACGGCACCGCGTGCAAAGTTTCCTCCACATTTCATAATTTTTGGCCTACCGCCGAAATATCTACCCACACCCCCTTTTCCCCCGACCACAAGTCACATTTCCCCTGTTTCCTCTCCTTCCTTCCTTCCGAAGCTATAGTCGCTTCCCCGCTTGCTTCCTCGCTCTCGCCCTCTCGCATCCTACCGCTGGGGTCGACATGCTCTTCTTCAATGACCTCTCCAGCAGTTCCCCTCCGACGCGAATTTTTCAGCACCCGAGTATGCCTCTCTTCTTCTCTCAGGTTATGACTTGGAATGAAGGATTTTAACCCGGCGGTCGATTTAAGTCATTCTTCCTCTTGTGCTCCCTAGGACCATCAGTTGCAATGATGGATGGGGTGGCGTAAGATCTGCCTGCTCATTGTCACCATCAATCTCCATGCGTGAAGCTAGTTGCGTTTGAATCTGTGGATAGTGGGAGGAAGTTTCTGGCATGTGCAGAGAAGGTTAGCCCCACTTTTGTTGTTAACAATCATTTGTTAGATGTGATTCAGACACTGTCACTGTGCTATATTATTCTGGATGATAAGACAGTGTCACAGTTTGTACCTAGTATCTAAAAATGTTTCCATCTCATCAGCGGTGCTATTAGAAAATTATTTGGCACCGCTTCAGCAGTTTGTGCAGCCAACTTTGGTCCACACATCCGAGCAGCAAAGCAGTAAAATACTAAATCTTTATGCACGAAGAACTGGGCATCGGAGCAACTAGGTGCTCCGGAGTCCGGTCCCTGATTTTTTCCCGCTACATCGGCTCGCCTGTGCAGGCACCGCTGCCAAATGTAGCAACCGTTGTCTTAATACCGGTTTTGGCATACATAGTGGACGGCCTTGTGCTATTAGTTCATGTTGCTAAATTTGTGCATGTACACACCTGTTAGTATCAATTTGTTGTCATCCAAACACTATCGCTATGTTGTTGCAGTTATATTTAGCTTTCTCATAAAATGTTCAATTGTTATTTATAGTACATGACTGAACTTGTAGCGTTGTTGTAGTTAATTATACTTCTGATGTTTAAAAATTTGGTTGTTGTCTCAGTAGCAATTAATTCATTTGCACATTCTTTTTGAGAAGATATGTCATAATTAACCTGTTTCTTCAGTTTTTCAAAATATGTATTTGGTGATTTTCTATGTTGCTAGAAACCCATTTCCCCTACAATTGTTACTGATATAGTTTTAAATATTATAGGATGAACGGAAGTGTTCTTACCTGGAGTGGGTTGATCAAGAGTGGCCACAGTCTTTGAAGATGTGCCTAGCAAAGCTCTGGAGCATGTATGAGGAAGAGACAGAGGTAGGCTTAGAGAAAGTGTTGTCAACACTGGAGAATATTTGAAGATGTGGATAAAAAGAGGAAGATGGAATGAGCTCAGATTTTTTAAATTAGACTTTGCTAAGATGGTGTTGGCGAAGGAGGAGGCACTTTCCTAGTTGGCCAGTGCAAAACAGGTTCTTACTGAACTGAACAGAGGTGGATAAGACAAGCCTGGATGATCTCGATTAGGGAAATGAATATATTGTTCAAATATGTTTCTTATGAAGGTGAACTAGCTATATGTTGTACTATTCTGTTTTCAGGTAGCTATCAACTGTGATGTTAAAATATATTTATGTGCCTGATATGAAATTGGCAAACAGCTATTCGATATGAAATGTGAATTTGTGTAATACTGGAATTATTAATTGTAAATAACTAATAAACCTGCCAAATGGTCATGGAACTTTGCAAACGGTTCTAGCAGTAAAAGCTGCTGTGATGGATAGCCTAATGCCATACAGTTTTCTTCATCAATCGTGTGTGATGTAGTTGAATAAAAGCAAATGGTTAACCGAGGCAGAGCGTGTGTGATAGTTACACTATCACACACAAGGCTATACGTAAAACTGTGTGGGATGTATATACGAACGAAATGTTTTCCCTGGATTGACTGTGTGGGATGTACATATGAATGAAAATGTTTTCCCTGGATTGACTGTGTGGGATGTACATAAGAACGGAAATGTATTCCTTAGATTGGCTGTGTGAATGTACATAACAAACGGAAACGTTTGTTTGGGACTGATTGTGTGGGATGTACTTACGACCGGAACCGATTGGGCCTGTATAATCATATTTCATATCTCGCCCGTCACACACGACCTCATTTTGCCGAGCGTGTCTGCCAGGAGGCCTATCCCCGACCGTTTTTGGGTCGTGTGGGAAGGAGCCCCCTATCGCAGTCACTCACTTGGCGACGGTTCCAAATGCCGTCGCGGAGAAAGGGGTTATAAACCGTTTGTATAGCACCCTCGCTGTACCAGTGTATACTGTAGTAAATCACTAAATTATAATTTAACATTGCATACTAAATGCCTTTGTATATTTAATAATCCTATCCTCAAATAGAGTCATTAAACAAGAAAACATATAAACAATGCAAACATAACAGCAATATGTCAAAACAGAACAGTCTATCAAGCATGTAAGAAGATTCATACTTCTTTAACTTGGTCCTGTCCAAACTTTCGTCAAACAGGACAATTTTTTTACCACATCATCTTGGTGGCATGACATTACGGCAAGCAAGGTTTCATGTGTTTCTGATCATTTTTAATTTTTTGGAATTTAAATGGCATGGCACTCCATGCATGTGTCCAGGCCGTGACACCAAATGTTTGAAAATTCCTTCCAATTACTGCACATGGAATTAACTCGCAAACAAGTACACAAAAATATGATTTTTCAAACCGTTATGGTTAGCTGCTGCATGTAGATGTAGTTCAAATTTGGATTACGGTCATTAAATGGCTAGAAAATCACTTAAATGTCTTAAAAAGGTCAAATGACCCCTAGAATTTTCCAAATTTTTACATCACAATTATATTAGTGCACGTTAACTGTAAAAAAAATTTGAAGCCCATAAGAGGAAGCAATCGTCGATTCCTCATCAAACATGCATTGTTCCCTCTCGAAAGCATGAGCCTTCTAGTGAGTTGCTCCGGTTTGTGAGGGGTGTCTGTCCAAACTTTCGTCAAACAGGCCAATTTTTTTACCACATCATCTGGTGGCATGACAATAACGTCAAGCAAGGTTTCATGTGTTTCTCATCATTATTTTTTATTTTTTGGAATTTAAATGGCATGACACTCCATGCATGTGTTCAGGCCGTGACACCAATATGTTTGAAAATTCCTTCCAATTTACTGCACATGGAATTAACTCGCACACAGTACACAAAATATGATTTTTCAAACCGTTATGGTTAGCCGTTGCATGTAGATGTAGTTTAAATTTGAAATATGGTCATTAAATGGCTAGAAAATCACTTAAATGTCTTTAAAAGGTCAAATGACCCCTAGAATTTTCCAAATTTTCACATGACAGTTGTATTAGTGCATGTTAAATGTAGAAAAAATTTGAAGGCCATAAGAGGAAGCTATCTCCCGTTCGCATCAAACATGCATTGTTCCCTCTCGGACCACGAGCCTTCTAGTGAGTTGCTCCGTTTGTGAGGGGTGTGTGTCCAAACTTTCGTCAAACATGCCAAAATTTTACCAAATCATCTTGGTGGCATGACATTACATCAACCAAGGTTTCATGTGTTTCTGATCATTTTTTATTTTTTTTGGAATTTAAATGGCATGGCACTCCATGCATGTGTCCAGGCCGTGACACAAATATGTTTAAAAATCCTTCCAATTTACTACACATGGAATTAACTCGCACACAAGTACACAAATATGATTTTTCAAACCGTTATGGTTAGCCGTGCATGTAGATGTAGTTCAAATTTGAATTACGATCATTAAATGGCTAGAAAATCACTTAATGTCTTTAAAAGGTCAAATGACCCCTAGAATTTTCCAAATTTTCACATGAAAGTTGTATTAGTGCACGTTAAATGTAGGAAAAAATTGAAGGCCATAAGAGGAAGCTATCTCCTGTTCGTCATCAAAACATGCATTGTTCCCTCCGAACACGAGCCTTCTAGTGAGTTGCTCCGGTTTGTGTGTCCAAACTTTCGTCAAACATGCCAATTTTTTACCACTCATCTTGGTGGCATGACATTACATCAAGCAAGGTTTCATGTGTTTCTGATCATTTTTTAATTTTTTGGAATTAAATGCCATGGCACTCGATGCATGTGTCTAGGCCGTGACATCAATATGTTTGAAAATTCCTTCATATTCTACATGGAATTAACTCGCACACAAGTACACAAATATGATTTTTCAAACCGTTATGGTTAGCCGTTGCATGTAGATGTAGTTCAAATTTGAATTACGGTCATAAATGGCTAGAAAATCACTATTAAATGTCTTAAAAAGGTCAAATGGCCCCTAAGTTTTCTCAAATCTTCACATGACAGTTGTATTAGTGCAAGTTAATGTAGAAAAAATTTGAAGGCCGTAAGAGGAAGCTATCTTCCGTTCGTCATCAAACATGCATTGTTCCCTCTCGGAACCACGAGCCTTCTAGTGAGTTGCTCCGGTTTGTGAGGCGTGTGTGTCCAAACTTTCGTCAAACATGCCAAATTTTTTACCACATCATCTTGGTAGCATGACATTACATCAAGCAAGGTTTCATGTGTTCTCATAATTTTTTAATTTTGGAATTTAAATGCCATGGCACTCATGCATGTGTCCAGGCCATGACACCAATATGTTTGAAAATTCCTTCAATTTACTGCACATGGAATTAACTCTCACACAAGTACACAAATATGATTTTTCAAACCGTTATAGTTAGCCGTTGCATGTAGATGTAGTTCAAATTTGAAATACGGTCATTAAATGGCTAGAAAATCTCTTAAAATGTCTTAAAAGGTCAAAGACCCCTGAAATTTTACAATTTTTGACATGACACTTGTATTAATACTACAAATTTTCTCGTACATTTAAAACACGATCCGTTGCCACTTTAATCCAAATTCATCTTTCACAGCTAATAAATATCAACAACATCACACACAGTTTTTTTGTAGGAACCGTTTGCGATGAAAATTGTGGTCTATTTAAGTCTTCCTCCTTAAGCTTCGCCGGCTCGTCTGCTCCAGTGCCGGCAACCCCCGAATCCATGAATCCCGATCCCCATTCCTGCAACCCCTTCTTGCAAAGATGACACCGTGGAAACGCTTCGTGAGGGCCTGTACGGTGGCCGCGTCCTCCCCGAGCGCCGTCGCCTACGCGAGAGCACGGCCGTCTACGCCGAGAGTGCCGCCGCATCCGCATTGAGCGCGCCGCATCCACCGAGAGGGCATCTGCGGCAGCCGACAGGGCATCTGCAGCAGCCGAGATGGCGCAGCAGCTGCTCACGACGGCGACTGCAAACGCCGAGAGCGCTCGAGCTACCGTCCGTGCCGCCGATGTCGCCCTGGCCCGAGTCGAGGCCATCCACGCCAAGATCGAGGACGCACACGCCAAGATATTCAGGCCACCTCGGAATCCAGCATGCAACCCATGTCCGAAAAGGCGGCGTGGCCATGGAGCACCTGCTTCCTCATGAGATCGCCAAGTGGGAGCTGGAGATGCAGGAGCGGCGGAGATCGAGGAGCGCCGGAGGAGGGAGTTGCGACTGGCCGAGGTCAAGGTAGAGAAGAGTCTGTCCGTCGAGGAATCGGCGGTGGAGTACCAACGCGAGCTCTGGTGCAGCCACTACTACGATTACTACAACCTTGAGGGCGGCACCGAGGACGAGGACGAGGACGCGATCGAGTTCAGCAGGGGGGACGCGGAGTCCACCAACGGCGGCATGTCGCCAGGACAGTCATCGACGTCTCATCTCACACCGGCGATGCATAGGCTGGTGTGGCGGCGGCTTTGTTAAAATTATGCGTAGTTAGGCTTTGTTTTATGCTGGTCTTTTGTTAGAGCAATGTTCAGGTCAACTGGCTCTGTTTAATTACTAAAATTCCTCGATTCAATAAGTGTGGTCTGTGTACTGTACGCTCTTTTGTGTGCCCAAATTAGCAAGCGATGTTAAATTATGCAATGACGTGGATGAGGACAATACCCAGGGAAATTTCCACCAAAATTTGAATTATCAAACTCATCCCATGCGCGTAAAGCAAACGAATCGTTTGGGATGCACACAATCGTTCAAAGTGAATGGTGTCCGACGGCACCGCGTGCAAAGTTTCCTCCCATCGGGTGCGGGTGGGTGAGGTGGGGGGAAACAGAGAGGGAAGAGAGAGACAGAGAGGGAGGAGGTGGGGGCAACGGTTTTTTTTAACCCGAAAAAAATAGCCCCACCTCTTTGCCGTCTGCCAGAAGACGGCAAAGAGGTGGGGCTAGTGGGCCGTTACAGCGCTGGCGTCCACTGGACCCCACCCACCTCTTTGCCGTCTACCAGCAGATGGCAAAGAATCTTTGCCATCTGCTGGCAGACGGCAAAGAATTGGCTGATGGCAAGCAGGTTCTTTGCCGTCTGTCAGTTCTTTGTCGTCTATTTTTTGTAAGCAGACGGCAAAGACCTTCTTTGCCGTCCGCTAGCAGACGGCAAAGAGCTGACTGATGGAAATTCCCTGTTTCCAGTAGTGCTTATGCCTTTTCTCTCTTATTTTACAAGGTTCACATGAAGAGTGAGAATGCCGACAGCTGGAATTCTGGGCTGGAAAAGGAGCAAATATTAGAGACCTATTCTGTACAACTCCAAAAGTCCTGAAACTTCACGGAGAGTCATTTTGGAATTAATAAAACATATTGGGCGAAGAAAGCACCAGAGGGGGGCCACCAGCCATCCACAAGGGTGAAGGGCGCGCCCTACCCCGTGGGCGCGCCCCCTGCCTTGTGGGCCACCTGGCAGGCCCCCGATGCCCATCTTGTGCTATATGGTGTCTTTTCCCCTGAAAAAAATCAGGAGGAAGCTTTCGGGATGAAGCGCCGCTGTCTCGAGGAGGAACCTGGGCAGAACTAATCTAGGGCTCCGGCGGAGCTGTTCTGCCGGGGAAACTTCCCTCTGGGAGGGGGAAATCGAAGCCATCGTCATCACCAACAATCCTCTCATCGAGAGGGGGTCAATCTCCATCAACATATTCACCAGCACCATCTCTTCTCAAACCCTAGTTCATCTCTTGTATCCGATCTTTGTCTCAAAACCTCAGATTGGTACCTGTGGGTTGCTAGTAGTGTTGATTACTCCTTGTAGTTGATGCTAGTTGGTTTATTCGATGGAAGACCATATGTTCAGATCCTTAATGATAATTAATACTCCTCTGATTATGAACATGAATATGCTTTGTGAGTAGTTACGTTTGTTCTTGAGGACATGGGAGAAGTCTTCTTATAAGTAATCATGTGAATTTGGTATTCGTTCGATATTTTGATGAGATGTATGTTGTCTTTCCTCTAGTGGTGTTATGTGAAGGTTGACTACATGACACTTCACCATGATTTGGGCCTAGGGGAAGGCATTGGGAAGTAATAAGTTGATGATGGGTTGCTAGAGTGACAGAAGCTTAAACCCTAGTTTATGCGTTGCTTCGTAAGGGGCTGATTTGGATCCATATGTTTCATGCTATGGTTAGATTTATCTTAATTCTTCTTTCGTAGTTGCGGATGCTTGCGAGAGGGGTTAATCATAAGTGGGAGGCTTGTCCAAGGAAGGATAACACCCAAGCACCGGTCCACCCACATATCAAATTATCAAAGTAATGAACGCGAATCATATGAGCATGATGAAAACTAGCTTGACAACAATTCCCATGTGTCCTCGGGAGCGCTTTGCTTTATATAAGAGTTCGTCCAGGCTTGTCCTTTGCTACAAAAAGGATTGGGCCACCTTGCTGCACCTTAGTTACTTTTGTTACTTGTTACCCGTTACGAATTATCTTATGACACAACTATCTGTTACCGATAATTTCAGTGCTTGCAGAGAATACCTTGCTGAAAACCGCTTGTCATTTCCTTCTGCTCCTCATTGGGTTCGACACTCTTACTTATCGAAAGGACTACGATAGATCCCCTATACTTGTGGGTCATCAGTACACACGCCGATTGCCGGAATTTACGAGTACTGTAGTTTGAATTACACACGATTCCCGCAGCAAAATCCGTGTGTGAACCTAATCGCTAACGGTTTCCAATACAGAACCGTGTCTGATTAATAACCCGCGCCACTCACCTTCCAAACCTTAAGGCGCGAAATAGAGTGCCAATTGTGTGGGGCCCGGTTGTCTTGCCAGATCTTTACATTTTCTTTTTTGAACACCAGATATTTACATCGTCTGATCATTTCTCAATTTTTTGGAATTTAAATGCCATTGCACTCCATGCATGTATCCAAGCCGTGACACCAATATGTTTGAAAATTTGATCCAATTTACTGCACATGGAATTAACTCGCACACAAGTACACAAATATGATTTTTCAAACCGTTATGGTTAGCCGCTGCATGTAGATGTAGTTCAAATTTGGATTACGGTCATTAAATGGCTAGAAAATCACTTAAATGTCTTAAAAAGGTCAAATGACCCCTGAAATTTTCCAAATTTTTACATGACAGTTGTATTAGTGCACGTTAACTGTAGAAAATGCTGGAAGCACATAAGAGGAAGCTATCGTCGATTCGTCATCAAACATGCATTGTTCCCTCTCGAAAGCACGAGCCTTCGAGTGAGTTGCTCCGGTTTGTGAGGGGTGTCTGTCCAAACTTTCGTCAAACAGGACAATTTTTTTACCACATCATCTTGGTGGCATGACATTACGGCAAGCAAGGTTTCATGTGTTTCTGATCATTTTTTAATTTTTTGGAATTTAAATGGCATGGCACTCCATGCATGTGTCCAGGCCGTGACACCAATATGTTTGAAAATTCCTTCCAATTTACTGCACATGGAATTAACTCGCAAACAAGTACACAAAAATATGATTTTTCAAACCGTTATGGTTAGCTGCTGCATGTAGATGTAGTTCAAATTTGGATTACGGTCATTAAATGGCTAGAAAATCACTTAAATGTCTTAAAAAGGTCAAATGACCCCTAGAATTTTCCAAATTTTTACATCACAATTATATTAGTGCACGTTAACTGTAAAAAAAATTTGAAGCCCATAAGAGGAAGCAATCGTCGATTCCTCATCAAACATGCATTGTTCCCTCTCGAAAGCATGAGCCTTCTAGTGAGTTGCTCCGGTTTGTGAGGGGTGTCTGTCCAAACTTTCGTCAAACAGGCCAATTTTTTTACCACATCATCTTGGTGGCATGACATAACGTCAAGCAAGGTTTCATGTGTTTCTCATCATTATTTTTTATTTTTTTGGAATTTAAATGGCATGACACTCCATGCATGTGTTCAGGCCGTGACACCAATATGTTTGAAAATTCCTTCCAATTTACTGCACATGGAATTAACTCGCACACAAGTACACAAAAATATGATTTTTCAAACCGTTATGGTTAGCCGTTGCATGTAGATGTAGTTTAAATTTGAAATATGGTCATTAAATGGCTAGAAAATCACTTAAATGTCTTTAAAAGGTCAAATGACCCCTAGAATTTTCCAAATTTTCACATGACAGTTGTATTAGTGCATGTTAAATGTAGAAAAAATTTGAAGGCCATAAGAGGAAGCTATCTCCCGTTCGTCATCAAACATGCATTGTTCCCTCTCGGAACCACGAGCCTTCTAGTGAGTTGCTCCGGTTTGTGAGGGGTGTGTGTCCAAACTTTCGTCAAACATGCCAAAATTTTTACCAAATCATCTTGGTGGCATGACATTACATCAACCAAGGTTTCATGTGTTTCTGATCATTTTTTATTTTTTTTTGGAATTTAAATGGCATGGCACTCCATGCATGTGTCCAGGCCGTGACACAAATATGTTTAAAAAATCCTTCCAATTTACTACACATGGAATTAACTCGCACACAAGTACACAAATATGATTTTTCAAACCGTTATGGTTAGCCGTTGCATGTAGATGTAGTTCAAATTTGAATTACGATCATTAAATGGCTAGAAAATCACTTAAATGTCTTTAAAAGGTCAAATGACCCCTAGAATTTTCCAAATTTTCACATGAAAGTTGTATTAGTGCACGTTAAATGTAGGAAAAAATTGAAGGCCATAAGAGGAAGCTATCTCCTGTTCGTCATCAAACATGCATTGTTCCCTCCCGGAACCACGAGCCTTCTAGTGAGTTGCTCCGGTTTGTGTGTCCAAACTTTCGTCAAACATGCCAAATTTTTTACCACATCATCTTGGTGGCATGACATTACATCAAGCAAGGTTTCATGTGTTTCTGATCATTTTTTAATTTTTTGGAATTTAAATGCCATGGCACTCGATGCATGTGTCTAGGCCGTGACATCAATATGTTTGAAAATTCCTTCATATTTACTGCACATGGAATTAACTCGCACACAAGTACACAAATATGATTTTTCAAACCGTTATGGTTAGCCGTTGCATGTAGATGTAGTTCAAATTTGAATTACGGTCATTAAATGGCTAGAAAATCACTTAAATGTCTTAAAAAGGTCAAATGGCCCCTAGAATTTTCCAAATCTTCACATGACAGTTGTATTAGTGCAAGTTAAATGTAGAAAAAATTTGAAGGCCGTAAGAGGAAGCTATCTTCCGTTCGTCATCAAACATGCATTGTTCCCTCTCGGAACCACGAGCCTTCTAGTGAGTTGCTCCGGTTTGTGAGGCGTGTGTGTCCAAACTTTCGTCAAACATGCCAAATTTTTTACCACATCATCTTGGTAGCATGACATTACATCAAGCAAGGTTTCATGTGTTTCTCATAATTTTTTAATTTTTTGGAATTTAAATGCCATGGCACTCATGCATGTGTCCAGGCCATGACACCAATATGTTTGAAAATTCCTTCCAATTTACTGCACATGGAATTAACTCTCACACAAGTACACAAATATGATTTTTCAAACCGTTATAGTTAGCCGTTGCATGTAGATGTAGTTCAAATTTGAAATACGGTCATTAAATGGCTAGAAAATCTCTTAAAATGTCTTAAAAGGTCAAATGACCCCTGAAATTTTACAATTTTTGACATGACACTTGTATTAATACTACAAATTTTCTCGTACATTTAAAACACGATCCGTTGCCACTTTAATCCAAATTCATCTTTCACAGCTAATAAAAAATATCAACAACATCACACACAGTTTTTTTGTAGGAACCGTTTGCGATGAAAATTTGTGGGTCTATTTAAGTCTTCCTCCTTAAGCTTCGCCGGCTCGTCTGCTCCAGTGCCGGCAACCCCCGAATCCATGAATCCCGATCCCCATTCCTGCAACCCCTTCTTGCAAAGATGACACCGTGGAAACGCTTCGTGAGGGCCTGTACGGTGGCCGCGTCCTCCCCGAGCGCCGTCGCCTACGCCGAGAGCACGGCCGTCTACGCCGAGAGTGCCGCCGCATCCGCATTGAGCGCGCCCGCATCCACCGAGAGGGCATCTGCGGCAGCCGACAGGGCATCTGCAGCAGCCGAGATGGCTGCAGCAGCTGCTACGACGGCGACTGCAAACGCCGAGAGCGCTCGAGCTACCGTCCGTGCCGCCGATGTCGCCCTGGCCCGAGTCGAGGCCATCCACGCCAAGATCGAGGACGCACACGCCAAGATATTCCAGGCCACCTCGGAATCCAGCATGCAACCCATGTCCGAAAAGGCGGCGGTGGCCATGGAGCACCTGCTTCCTCATGAGATCGCCAAGTGGGAGCTGGAGATGCAGGAGGCGGCGGAGATCGAGGAGCGCCGGGAGGAGGAGTTGCGACTGGCCGAGGTCAAGGTAGAGAAGAGTCTGTCCGTCGAGGAATCGGCGGTGGAGTACCAACGCGAGCTCTGGTGCAGCCACTACTACGATTACTACAACCTTGAGGGCGGCACCGAGGACGAGGACGAGGACGCGATCGAGTTCAGCAGGGGGGACGCGGAGTCCACCAACGGCGGCATGTCGCCAGGACAAGTCATCGACGTCTCATCTCACACCGGCGATGCATAGGCTGGTGTGGCGGCGGCTTTGTTAAAATTATGCGTAGTTAGGCTTTGTTTTTAATGCTGGTCTTTTGTTAGAGCAATGTTCAGGTCAACTGGCTCTGTTTAATTACTAAAATTCCTCGATTCAATAAGTGTGGTCTGTGTACTGTACGCTCTTTTGTGTGCCCAAATTAGCAAGCGATGTTAAATTATGCAATGACGTGGATGAGGACAATACCCAGGGAAATTTCCACCAAAATTTGAATTATCAAACTCATCCCATGCGCGTAAAGCAAACGAATCGTTTGGGATGCACACAATCGTTCAAAGTGAATGGTGTCCGACGGCACCGCGTGCAAAGTTTCCCTCCACATTTCATAATTTTTGGCCTACCGCCGAAATATCTACCCACACCCCCTTTTCTCCCCGACCACAAGTCACATTTCCCCTGTTTCCTCCTTCCTTCCTTCCGAAGCTATAGTCGCTTCCCCGCTTGCTTCCTCGCTCTCGCCGTCTCGCATCCTACCGCTGGGGTCGACATGCTCTTCTTCAATGACCTCTCCAGCAGTTCCTCCTCCGACGACGAATTTTTCAGCACCCGAGTATGCCTCTCTTCTCTCTCTCAGGTTATGACTTGGAATGAAGGATTTTAACCCGGCGGTCGATTTAAGTCATTTCTTCCTCTTGTAGCTCCCTAGGACCATCAGTTGCAATGATGGAGTGGGGTGGCGTAAGATCTGCCTGCTCATTGTCACCATCAATCTCCATGCGTGAAGCTAGTTGCGTTTGAATCTGTGGATAGTGGGAGGAAGTTTCTGGCATGTGCAGAGAAGGTTAGCCCCACTTTTGTTGTTACAAATCATTTGTTAGATGTGATTCAGACACTGTCACTGTGCTATATTATTCTGGATGATAAGACAGTGTCACAGTTTGTACCTAGTATCTAAAAATGTTTCCATCTCATCAGCGGTGCTATTAGAAAATTATTTGGCACCGCTTCAGCAGTTTGTGCAGCCAACTTTGGTCCACACATCCGAGCAGCAAAGCAGTAAAATACTAAATCTTTATGGCACGAAGGAACTGGGCATCGGAGCAACTAGGTGCTCCGGAGTCCGGGTCCCTGATTTTTTCCCGCTACATCGGCTCGCCTGTGCAGGGCACCGCTGCCAAATGTAGCAACCGTTGTCTTAATACCGGTTTTGGCATACATAGTGGACGGCCTTAGTGCTATTAGTTCTATGTTGCTAAATTTGTGCATGTACACACCTGTTAGTATCAATTTGTTGTCATCCAAACACTATCGCTATGTTGTTGCAGTTATATTTAGCTTTCTCATAAAATGTTCAATTTGTTATTTATAGTACATGACTAAGAACTTGTAGCGTTGTTGTAGTTAATTATAGCTTCTGATGTTTTAAAATTTGGTTGTTGTCTCAGTAGCAATTAATTCATTTGCACATTGATCTTTTTGAGAAGATATGTCATAATTAACCTGTTTCTTCAGTTTTTCAAAATATGTATTTGGTGATTTTCTATGTTGCTAGAAACCCATTTCCCCTACAATTGTTACTGATATAGTTTTAAATATTATAGGATGAACGGAAGTGTTCTTACCTGGAGTGGGTTGATCAAGAGTGGCCACAGTCTTTGAAGATGTGCCTAGCAAAGCTCTGGAGCATGTATGAGGAAGAGACAGAGGTAGGCTTAGAGAAAGTGTTGTCAACACTGGAGAATATTTGAAGATGTGGGATAAAAAGAGGAAGATGGAGAATGAGCTCAGATTTTTTAAATTAGACTTTGCTAAGATGGTGTTGGCGAAGGAGGAGGCACTTTCCTAGTTGGCCAGTGCAAAACAGGTTCTTACTGAACTGAAAGCAGAGGTGGATAAGACAAGCCTGGATGATCTCGATTAGGGAAATGAATATATTGTTCTAATATTGTTCTTATGAAGGTGAACTAGCTATATGTTGTACTATTCTGTTTTCAGGTAGCTATCATACTGTGATGTTAAAATATATTTATGTGCCTGATATGAAATTGGCAAACAGCTATTCGATATGAAATGTGAATTTGTGTAATACTGGAATTATTAATTGTAAACTAATAAACCTGCCAAATGGGTCATGGAACTTTGCAAACGGTTCTAGCAGTAAAAGCGCTTGTGATGGATAGCCTAATGCCATACAGTTTTCTTCATCAAATCGTGTGTGATGTAGTTGAATAAAAGCAAATGGTTAACCGAGGCAGAGCGTGTGTGATAGTTACACCTATCACACACAAGGCTATACGTAAAACTGTGTGGGATGTATATACGAACGGAAATGTTTTCCCTGGATTGACTGTGTGGGATGTACATATGAATGAAAATGTTTTCCCTGGATTGACTGTGTGGGATGTACATAAGAACGGAAATGTATTCCTTAGATTGGCTGTGTGGAATGTACATAACAAACGGAAACGTTTGTTTGGGACTGATTGTGTGGGATGTACTTACGACCGGAACCGATTGGGCCTGTATAATCATATTTCATATCTCGCCCGTCACACACGACCTCATTTTGCCGAGCGTGTCTGCCAGGAGGGCCTATCCCCGACCGTTTTTGGGTCGTGTGGGAAGGAGCCCCCTATCGCAGTCACTCACTTGGCGACGGTTCCAAATGCCGTCGCGGAAAGGGGTTATAAACCGTTTGTATAGCACCTCGCTGTACCAGTGTATACTGTAGTAAATCACTAAAATTATAATTTAACATTGCATACTAAATGCCTTTGTATATTTAATAATCCTATCCTCAAATAGAGTCATTAAACAAGAAAACATATAAAAACAATGCAAACATAACAGCAATATGTCAAAACAGAACAGTCTATCAAGCATGTAAGAAGATTCATACTTCTTTAACTCCAAAATTTCTGAAAAATTACCACACAGTAGAAAATTTGTTATGGCTTACTGTCTAAAAATTTCAAGATTTTATCACATTATGAAATTTCTGAAGAATTTAGACAATGATAGAAAACTTTCTGTTTTCAAACAGCAACATATAGACTTGCAAAATAAGCATGATAGAGGCTATACTTGACATTTCTATTGAAGTAAAAGGTACAAAACATTCTTTTAAATAACAGCAAGCAAATATCAACAAAAGAAAATGATGCTCCAAGCAAAACACATATCATGTGACGAATAAAAATATAGCTCCAAGTAAAATTACCGATGGTCATTAGAAGAAAGAGGGGATGCCTTCCGGGGCATCCCCAAGCTTAGTTGCTTGGGAGTCCTTGAATATTACGTTGGGATGCCTTGGGTATCCCCAAGCTTAGGCTCTTGCCACTCCTTATTCCTACATCCATCATGATCTCACCCAAAATTTGAAAACTTCAATCACACAAAACTTAACGGAACTTCGTGAGATAGGTTACTATGATAAAACAAATCATTCACTTGGGTACTGTCAAAGACAAGATTCATAATTTTTATCACACAATTCCTACTGTACCTTATTATTTCCACAATTTATATCACTTAATATAAGCTATGGAAATACTAAAACAAGCAAACTATGCATTGAAAACAGAGTCTGTCAAAAACAGAACAGTCTATAATGATCTGGACAATGACCATACTTCTGTAAATCCAAAAATTCTGAAAAATTAGGACCACGTAGGCAATTTGTATATCAACCATGTGTAAAAAATTCAGAATTTTATCACGTTCCAGTGAATTATCTGAACAAAAGCTATAAATCATGATCACTACAGTAGCTTAATCATGTGAAAACACAAAAACAGTAGGTATAAGTGTTGGGTTGTTTGCCAACAAGCCCTTTTATTTAATTCCTTTTTAGCTAGGCATGATGATTTCAATGATGCTCACATGAAAATAAAGAATTGAAACATAATGGTAGCATCATGAAGCATATGACTAGCACATTTAAGCCTAACCCACTTCCTATGCATAGGGATTTTGTGAGCAAACAACTTATGGAAGTAAGAATCAACTAGCATAGGAAGGCAAAACAAGCATAGCTTCAAAATTTTCAACACATAGAGAGGAAACTTGATATTATTGAGATATATATGAGCATATGTTCCCCTCTCATAATAATTTTTAGTAGCATCATGAATGAATTCAACAATATAGCTATCACATAAAACATTCTTTTCATGATCCACAAGCATGGAAATTTTATTACTCTCCACATAAGCAAATTTATTCTCATGAATAGTAGTGGGAGCAAATTCAACAAAATAACTGGCAAATGATACTTGATTGGCATAATCCAATTGAAAATTAAAATCATGATGACAAGTTCCATGGTTATCATTATTCTTTATAGCATACATGTGATACATCTCCATCGTATCTACTTTTCCTAATGTTATTGCTCTTGTTTTGGACTCTAATTTGCATGATTTGAATGAAACTAACCCGGACTAACGTTGTTTTCAGCAGAACTACCATGGTGTTGTTTTTGTGTAGAAATAAAAGTTCTCAGAATTGGATGAAACCTTTTGGAGAATTATTTTGGAATATATAATAATTTCTGGAACTAGGACCACTAGAGGGGGGGGGCAGCTGCCCAGAAGGCACCAGGGCGTGCCACCCCCCTCTAGCACGCTCTGGTGGGTAGTGGGGCCCACGAGGCTTCGCTGACCCTAATTCCGATGCTATGAAATCCTATTTTTCCAGAAAAAATGGAAGAGGAAGTTTCATCGCGTTTTACGATATGGAGCCGCCGCACCTCCTGGTCTTCATCGGGAGGCAAGATCTGGAGCCCGTTCAGGGCTCCGGAGAGGGGGATCTTCGGTCTTCATCATCATCAACCATCCTCCATCACCAATTTCATGATGCTCACCGCCGGGAGTGAATAATTCCTTCGTAGGCTCGCTGATCGGTGAGGAGTTGGATGAGATTCATCATGTAATCGAGTTAGTTTTATCAGGGCTTGATCCCTAGTATCCACTATGTTCTGAGATTGATGTTGCTATGACTTTGCTATGCTTAATGCTTGTCACTAGGGCCCGATTCCATGATTTCATATCTGAACCGTTTATGTTACCACCATTATATCTATGTTCGTGATTCGATCTTGCAAGTCATATTCACCTATTACGTGTTACGATCCGTAAACACCAAGGTGACAACAATTGGGATACTTTCCGGTGTTGACCATAGTTTGAGGAGTTTATGTATTCACTGTGTGCTAATGCTTTGCTCCGGTTCTCTATTAAAAGGAGGCCTCAATATCCCTTAGTTTCCTTATGGACCCCGCTGCCACGGGAGGGTAGTGTCGCTATCAAAACCGGCGGATCTCGGGTAGGGGTTCCCGAACTGTGGACCTTGGATCGATGGGGAACAGTAGACGTGGGACACGATGTTTACCCACGTTCGGGCCCTCTCTAAGAGGTAAAACCCTACGTCCTGCTTGATTGTATTGCTTGTGTATAAGGGGGTTACAGAGTAGATCTACCATGAGATCAGACAAACTAAACCCTAACTAGTAGGATGGCGATTATTCCTCTAGCCTCTATAGACTAAGCCCCCTGGTTTATATAGATACCAGGGGTGCTAGGGTTTACAGATAGTCGGTTACATCACGGAAACTCCGGATCTTCCATCTTGACTTCGGGCACACACCAAGGCACAAAAGGTCTTCGGTCCGGATACGGTGCGGCCCAATAGTCCGGCCCATGTGAGATGAGTGGGCACCCCGAGGACCCCCTAGTCCAGGACTCCCTCAGTAGCCCCCGAACTAGCCTTCAATGCCGGAGCCCACAACTGTTGGTCGTCCCGTGATTCCCAAAATCTTTGGCTTACGAGGCGAGTTCCTCATCTTCACCCTGTTCGGCTAACTTCAACAATTCTGTTGACGATGACTCTTTGATCCATCAAATCATGACGGGCCCCCCTTACCATTAACTTCGTCAGAGGAGACCCTTGATTTTTGTGCAGCTGCCAGAAGGCGAGCTGTCTTGTGTCTTTTTACAAGAACACCCCCGAGACCAGGGACCTGTCTATTAAATAGGCCAAGGGCGCATCAAGTGGTTCATCCATACCCAAGAAAGGAACTCCACCTTGCCCCGAGAAAATCCTCATGGCCAGCGTCCCTGGCTCATCCTCGCGCCCTCACGGTAATCTACCAGGCGACTGGCCCAGCTGCTCCGTGTCGCGGCTTCAGTTATGCGTCCTCCAACGACAAGGGTATCTCCCAGCCGTAGATCTCGTGCCCGTTCGCGCCGGGCTGACATCAAACAATGGCGAAGCCTTCGCATCGAACTTTCCCAATCCAAATAAGGATGAGAGGGTATGTTTTGTATCCTTCCTTCTAAGAGGTCTAGGATTCCCCGTTCACCCGCTCTTGAGGGGCCTGCTAGAGTTTTATGGGATCCAACTCCACCACCTCACCCCGGGATCAATTCTGCATATTTTTGGCTTTGGTGCTCTTTGTGAGATGTTCCTGGGCTGCGAGGCCCATTTCGAGCTATGGAGGAAGTTTTTCTGCCTCATCCCTTGCACCCATGGAGGGTTAATCTTTGAAGTAGGCGGAGGCGAGGTGTGCCGCATAGCCGGCACTGGATACCATTGGGACTCCAAAGAAAGATTCCGAAGAGTGGTCTTCGGAGTGGTTTTATATCGAAGATGTCCCTGTGTTCGAACCAGTTCGGAGGGGTCTGCCCATGTATTCGGACACCCCACTTAAGAAACGCCTTAACTAGCGGCCCAAGGGCCCTTCCCAGGAAGAGTCCGTCGAGGTAAAATGCCTAGCCACGAAGGTAAGGGTGCTGGCCCATGGAGGATTGACCATGGTCGACGTAATGGCCGTGGCGATCGAACGATGCGTGCAACCCCTCCAACAAAGGACGCACCCCCTGTGGAGCTATAATGGGAAAAGTGATGCGTCCCGCTACAAGCGACAGGGGCTAGACAACCCAGCAGCAATGGCCGCCATATTGGAGGATCTATTCAAAGGCGAAAAAGAAGAGTTCACCCGCCCGAGAAACTGGAAAGGCTACTCGGGCTACAACCCTATCGAATGGGTAAGTTTAAACTTGTGTTCATAGCGCGGATATTACACCCGAACACTGATCGGTTCAATTGTTTTTTCGAACAGAGCTGGAGACGCCAAGTTGAAGGCGTCAGCTGCCCCGCTCCCCAACCGGAGGATCATTCTCGTGACGACGATCCGGGCTTTCACGAGGACCCAGAGACATTGATTGATTTTGAGAATGGGGTTTTCTTCCAGGAAAGCCTCGATGGTTCTAAGGTGGCCATCACAGTCGATCATCCTGGGCTACTCCCCTCCTCCACTGTAAGTAGCGAGAAGGCTTCCTTTCCAACAAAGTGTTCACCTTGCGCTATTCCGGCTACGCTGACTTCTACTCCCAAGGGCCTCCAGACCTCACGGCGAACACCAACGGAGGCGGTGCCAGTTCCAACCAACACAGGAGCCTCCAAACGGAAAGCGACCGTGCCAATCGCATCTTTGGAAAAAGGTAATATGTTCTAGAATTGCCATCAGTTCATCCCCGACCTTATCTATGAGAGGCTCCGCTGAAATTCAATCCGGGTTAACAGGAAGAAAGTACCACCCCACCGTCCGAAGACATCAAGGGAGTGTCAGGGAGTGGCCGAAGACCCTCGACACGGGCGAAGGCTAATGTGGGGGATCCCACAATACATCAGCCCATGGAAGATCCTGAGGATGTGTTGGTTACTAATTCGGAAGTCAAAAGTGTGTTGAATCACCGGCGACGGAAGGAATCCCTGTACAGGCAATCTTTACCGACCAAGAATTTAATGCTTTCAATTTGGTCGACGCATATCTCGGAGCGGCCCGAACAGGTCTCGAGGGAATTGCCAATCTTCTGTCCACCGATATGAAGGTAAGGAAAGGTTTCCAACAGCCGATGTGTAAATACTTACCCAGTAGCCCCCGAGCCTTGATTCAGGCGGGACGACTGATTTAAGGGTCTGAGAATCGTGTATTGCTTGCTGTAGATCTTAAAGGACCAGAATAGAAAGCTGTCTAAGGACCTTGAGGCAGGCCAAATACAATTGGCTAATGCGAGAGCCGAATTCGAAGCGGTGAAAAAGTTCACCAGCGAGGCCCATGGCGAGTTAAAACTATGGACATGTATTAGTGATGTGACATCATCTTTGTCTAACACCGGCCTTATTTATAGCAGCCGAATCCATAGGTCAACTTCAAAAGGACCTGGATGCCGCCAAAGAATCCCAACGGTATGCTGAATCGCAGCATCAATCCGGTGTGCGGGTTTTAAAACAAAGCCATGAGGAAAACAACAAGCTGAAGGCGGAGAACCAGCAACAGGCCAAGGAAATGGAGAGCTTAAAAGCGCAGTTGGCACAGGCTCTGGGGAATAACCAAAGATTAAAAAGCGGCATGTTCAGTAAGTATCACTTAAGTATTGGGTGTGAAAAGCCATCTGTAATGCTCGAGTATAACACATGTGCCATGTTTTAATGCTAGGTCTCCTGACTGGTCGGCCCGGAGAAGAGGCTAGCTCCTTTGGTGGAGATCCTTTGAAAGAATTGTTTGTGATTCATGAGAGAGCTCGAAAGGCTATGACGAGTATGGCCAGGGCGCTATGGTCGACCGAATCGGCACCAGACGATATGGCCGAACTGGCGAAGCGCTTTAAGGGAGCTCGGCGATGGCTAGAAGTATGGAAAATATCCGCCCGCCGGGAAGGGGTACGAGAAGCATGGGCTATGGTGAAGACCCGATTCAGGAAACTTGAGCCGGGGCATATGGCTCGTGTTGGACCAGTAGGGCCAGACGGACAGGAAATACCTCTTCACTTGGTTTATGATCAAGTGATGCCTGCAGCTCGGTTCTCGCAGCAGGATTATGCCTTGGATAGCATAATAGAGAATGTGGACAAAGAGTGATATGTTTGATTCTATGTATCTATGTACTTTACATCAAACATGCTCCATCCGCACAAAAGACGTTGTCATAACCGGCCATCAGCTTCGACCTCACGGACCAGGGGTCGGGGAGTGTTCCGTACTATGTGACCGAATGTAAGCAGGAAATCACTTCCGGTAACCAGGCAATCTGGCCTTTAGGTACGAACAGACAAAAATGTGCATGGAGAGTTGTGTTATATTACTTTTTAACGTAAGAAACATCTTCTGAAGAAAATAGTTCCTCCATGGGTTCCTTTCTTCAGGTTCTGTCATGCCAGTGTAGGCGTTTGTATTCGGATATCCGAGGTATGCAAATAAACAATACGGGGGCCGAATCCCCAAGTGTTGGTGACGAACACCAAGAGTATTATAGTTTTCCTATTTGCCGACCCATTGTATTCTGAAGAATGCTAGCTTTTAGCCTCACCCGTCTAAGGTATGTACACGGCTGACCCGGTTGTAACAATCACAGAGGTGCTCCGTTTACCCCCTGGCCGAATGATCGGGAACGTAGGGGGTAAGCACAGGAGCCATGCAACCCGGCTTGGCAAAAACTTAAGTCAAATCGGTGCATATAATGGAGGGAGAGGTATTCGGTAGGTGCAATCACAACAAAGATGATTACGTGCACCGAAATATAATGATTGCCTACTTTAAAGGAGCCCCCAGGTAAAATCTGGGTGTTACATTTGAAAATGTGCGATGAAGAGGGCTGAAACAAAATTCAGTTTATCCAAATAGGGCCCAGGAGGTGCTAATTTTCCAGAAAAGAAAAGGAAATTTACAATGAGGAAAGGGGTAGTGTACTGACGTGGGCATGTTTAGTTGTAGAAACGTCGGAGCCGAGCTGCGTTCCAGGGGTTCATTTCGAGGCGGTTATCGGCCGGGTTACGAAGACAATATGCTCCTCCTGCTAGTACTTCATCAATTATGAAAGGGCCCTCCCATTTAGGCGAGAGCTTCTTCTTTTGCTTCTCTGGGAGGTGGAAGACGAGTTCTCCAACGTTGTATGCCTTCGCATGAACTTCCCTGCTCTGGTAGCGTCGAGCCCGAGCGACGTCCCGTTCCACTTCTAGGGCGTCTAGGTCATCTTTCCGATCCAACTTGGCTTCCTTTTCCTCGTACATGCGCACTCGAGGTGTGTCATGAATAATGTCGCAAGGTAGGACTACTTCTGCGCCGTATACCATAAAAAAGGGGTATATCCCGTTGATCGGTTGGGGGTAGTGCGCAAGCCCCAAAGCACGGAGTCAAGCTCCTCCACCCAGTGACAATCAGATTTTTTTTCAAGGAACGGATCAGGCAAGGCTTAATGCCGCTCATGATTAGTCCATTGGCCCGTTCAACTTGACCGTTGGTCTCCGGGTGGTACACCGAAGCGTAGTCGAGCTTGATGCCCATGGTAGTGCACCAGTACTTGACCTCCTGGGCCGTGAAATTGGATCCATTATCCATGATGATACTGTGAGGGACACCGTAATGATGTACTACACCGGATATAAAGTCGATAACTGGTCCGAACTTTGCTGAGGTTACTGGTTTTGCTTCAATCCATTTAGTGAATTTATAGACCATGACCAGTAGGTATTTCTTTTTCTTGGTTCCCCCTTTAAGTGGTCCAACCATGTCCAATCCCCAGACTGCGAAAGGCCAGGTAATTGGTATAGTTTGGAGAGCCGTGGGGGGCATATGGCTTTGATTAGCAAAAAGCTGGCATCCAACACAACGTTGACCTAAAGTGCGGGTGTACACGCGGGCAGTGGGCCAGAAAAACCCTGCTCAAAAAGCCTTGCTTACCAGGGCCCGAGCTGTCGCATGGTGGCCGCCCATGCCAGCATGAACCTCGGCCAAAAGTTGCTGCCCCTCTGCTTCCGATATGCACCGCTGCAAGACTCCGATGGCACTTGTCTTGTATAGCTCGCCCTCGTGGACCTTATAGGCTTTGGAGCGCCAGATTATGCGCCGTGCCTTGGTCTGATTGTCGGGGAGTTCTTGTCGTGGGAGGTAGCCAAGGAAAGGCTCTACCCAAGGTGCGACTATGGCTAGGACCTCGTGAGCCGAAGCAGTTTCTTCAATTGTCGAGCCATCGATGATGTCGTCGTCTGGCTCGATGGCCGGAGGGACTATTTGCTCGGGCCCATTGATCGTTGCATCCTGGTCTACGTTCTGCCACACCATAGACGGCTTGAAAAGCCACTCTAGAAAGGTGTTTTTAGGGACAGGATCGCGTTTGGCGCCCATACAGGCGAGGATATCCGCAGCTGGGATACTGTCTCTAGAGACATGGTGGAATTCTAACCCTTCAAACCGGGCTGAAATTCTTAAGACGACATTCCGGTATGCGGCCATTTTTGGGTCCTTGGCGTCGAACTCGCCATTGACTTGGGAGATGGCGAGGTTGGAATCCCCCCTCACCTCAAGCCATCGATCATCGATTGAGGTTTGATAACCCACAAGTATAGGGGATCGTTTGTAGCCTTCTTCGATAAATAAGAGTGTCGAACCCAATGAGGATCTAAAGGCAGAACAAATATTCCCTCAAGTTCTATCGACCACCGATACAACTCTACGCACACTTAATGTTTGCTTTACCTAAAACAAGTATGAAACTATTTTGCAAGAATAAAACTAGAAGTACTTTGCGAGAATAATAACTATGAATAAATTGCAAGGTAATAAACGTGGATAGCTTTTGTTAACAAGAAAGTCATTTGTCCCTAGGCAATCGATAACAAGTACCGGTAATCATTCTTGTAATTTTATATGAGGGAGAGGCATGAGCTAACATACTTTCTCTACTTGGATCATATGCACTTATGATTGGAACTCTAGCAAGCATCCGCAACTACTAAAGATCATTAAGGTCGTGAAACCCAACCATAGCATTAAATATCAAGTCCTCTTTATCTCATACGCAACAACCCACTTACTCGGGTTTAAGCTTTTGTCACTCTCGCAACCCATCATAAGCGAATCATGAACATATTGCAACACCCTACAGCGGGGGCCCCTCCGTTTGCGTGACACGGAGGGCACTGTAGGACAGCACCATAAATAAAATATACAATCATACCAATCAAGATCACGATTAGCCCACAGGACAAAACGGATCTACTCAAACATCATAGGATAGCCAAATATCATTGGGAAATAATATATGGAGTTGAGCACCATGTTTAAGTAGAGATTACAGCGGGGAGAAGAGGTGTTACACCACTGCATAGAGGGGGAGAAAGTTGGTTTAGACGGTAGCAAGATTGTTGATGTAGATCGCCATCACGATCCTAGCCCCGGCGGCACTCCGGCACCACCGGGAGAGGGGGGAGAGAGCCCCCCTCATTCTTCTTCTTCCTTGGCCTCCTCCCTAGATGGGAGGAGAGTTCCCCCTCTGGTCCATGGCCTCCTTGGCGGCGGAGGGGCGGGAGCCCCTCTGAGATTGGATCTCCCTCTCTATTCTCTTCTATTTCCCGTTCCCCAGATCCGGCCCTTCACCGTTTCTTAAATTCCCGGAGATCCGTAACTCCGATTGCGCTAAAAAATTTACAGGATTTTTTCCATAAATTATCTTTCTTGCGCCAGAAGAAGGGCCCCAACCGACATTCGAGGAGGGCACAAGATACCTGGGTGCGCCCTGGAGGGTTATGGTCACTGTGGGGCCCCGTTTGCGTTGATTCCACCTCCCAAAAATCATAAATATTCCAAAATAATTCTCCGTAAATTTTTATCGCATTTGGACTTCGTTTGATATGGATTTTCTGCGAAACAAAAAACATGCAACAAACAGGAACTGCCGCTGGATCAATAGGTTAGTCCAATAAATCATATAAAAAGTTGCCAAAAATATGTGAAAGTTGTATAATATTGGCATGAAACAATCAAAAATTATAGATACGACAGAGACGTATCAGCATCCCCAAGCTTAATTCATGCTCGTCCTCGAGTAGGTAAATGATAAAAAAGATAATTTTTGATGTGGAATGCTACCTAGCATAAACTTGATCATATATCTAGTCATGGCATGAATATTAAGTCATAAGTGATTCAAAGCAATAGTTTATAATTTGACATAAAGACGTTAATACTCAGGCATCCAACAAACAATCATGTCTTTCAAAATATCAACACTAAACAAAGCTATCCCTACAAAATCATATAGTCTTGTCATGCTCTGTCTTCTTAACACAAAGTATTTATCATGCACAACCCCGATGACAAGCCGAGCAATTGGTTCATACTTTTTAACGCGCTTCAGCTTTTTCAACCCTCACGCAATATATGAGCGCAAGCCATGGATATAGCACTATAGGTGGAATAGAGTATGATGATAGGGGTAAATATTGAGAAGACAAAAAAGTAAGAAAGTCTCACATCAACGCGGCTAACCAACGGGCTATGGAGATGCCCATCAATTGATATCAATGCGAGGAGTAGGGATTGCCATGCAACGGATGCACTAAGAGCTATAAGTGTATGAAAGCTCAATATGAAAACTAAGTGGATGTGCATCCAACTTGCTTGCTCATGAAGACCTCGGGCATTTGAGGAAGCCCATCATCGGAATATATAAGCCAAGTTCTATAATGAAAAATTCCCAGTAGTATATGAAAGTGACTACATAGGAGACTCTCTATATGAAAAACATGGTGCTACTTTGAAGCACAAGTGTGGTAAAAGATAGTAACAATGCCCCTTCTCTCTTTTTTTCTTGTTTTTTCTTTTTTTTCTTTTTTTTCTTTTTTTTCTTTTTTTTCTCTCATGTCCGGAGTCTCATCCCGACTTGTGGGGGAATCATAGTCTCCATCATCCTTTCCTCACTGGGACATGCTCTAATAATGGATAATGATGATCGTCACACTTCTATTTACATGTAACTCAAAAGAATAAAAATTACAACTTGATACCTAGAACAAAGTATGACTCTATATGAATGCCTCTGGCAGTGTACCAGGATGTGTAATGATCTAGCATAACAACAATATAAAAAAACGGACAAGCCATGGAAATATCATGCTAGCTATCTTACGATCATGCAAAGCAATATAACAATGAATGCTCAAGTCATCAAAACAGAGGCGGTGGAAGTTGCATGGCAATATATCTCGGAATGGCTATGGAAAGGCCATAATAGGTAGGTATGGTGGCTGTTTTGAGGAAGATATAATAAGGCTTGTGTGTGATAGAGCGTATCATATCACGGGGTTTGGATGCACCTGTGAAGTTTGCACCACATCTCGAGGTGAGAAAGGGCAATGCACGGTACCGTAGAGGCTAGCAAATTGTGAAAAGGTCAGAGTGGGTATAATCCATGGACTCACATTAGTCATAAAGAACTCATCTACTTATTGCAAAAGTTTATTAGCCCTCGAAGCAAAGTACTACTATGCATGCCCCTAAGGGGATAGATTGGTAGGAAAAGACCATCGCCCGTCCCCGACCGCCACTCATAAGGAAGACAATCAATAATAAATCATGCTCCAACTTCATAGCATAACGAGAGACTATACGTGCATGCTTCGGGAATCACAAACCTTAACACCAATATTCTTACTAACCACAATGTTTACTACTACCTCCCACATATTACCATCTCTATATCGCAAAACTATTGCAAGGAATCAAACATATCATATTCAGTGATCCATAAGTTTTATGTAGGATTTTATGACTAACCATGCAAATGACCAATTCCTGTTAACTCTCTAAATAGGTATAAGTGAAGCAAGAAAGTTTAATTATTTCTATAAAAGACCATGCTCTAATAAGTATAAGTGAAGCAAAAGAGCATTCTACAAATAACGGTTTTCTATGTGAAGAGAAATAGGCAATCCAAACTTCAAATGATATAAGTGAAGCACAAGCAGCATTCTATAAAGCCACACTCAAAAGATATAACTGAAGTGCAATGAGCATTCTATAAATCAACCATGGACTATCTCATACCAGCATGGTGCATAAAAGAAAAATGAAAAATAAACACAAAAGACGCTCCAAGATTCACACATATCACATGAACGAAACGAGAACGAAAACATACCGATACTTGTTGAAGAAAGATGGAATGCCTTCCGGGGCATCACCAAGCTTAGACGCTTGAGTCTCCTTGAATATTTACTTGGGGTGCCTTGGGCATCCCCAAGATTGAGCTCTTGCCTCTCCTCCTTCTCCTCATATCGAGACCCCCTCGATCTTTGATCACTTCATCCACACAAAACTCAACAGAAACCTCGGTAAGATCCGTTAGTATAATAATGCAAATCACTACTCTAAGTACTGTTGCAAACCAATTCATATTTTATTTTTGCATTTTAGCTACTATAATATAACTTTTCCATGGCTTATACCACCGATAAAAATCGATAGTTTCATCAAAACAAGCAAAACAATGCATCAAAAACAGAATCTGTCTTAAACAGGACAGTCTGTAGTAATCTGAACACCTACCATACTTATGGTAGTCCAAAAATTCTGAAAAATTAGGATAAAATAAGCAAATTTGTATAGAACAACTGTCCAAAAAGTTTCAGAAGCTTTTGGCGTTCTAGTAAAAAAATGTAAAATCACGCACTACAGCCAAAGTTTCTGTTTCTGCACCGCACATACCAACAAGCAATCTAATCATCCTAAAGGCAAATCTTGGCACATTATTTTTATAATACAATGGATTTGTACAAGGGGATAATTATTTTTGTGAGAAACTTCCATGAAAAAATTACATTGTTTCCAGGAGCATGAACACAAGTGTTCAATGTCGACCCTCACTTCTCCAATGCATCACCTTTCAATCGCTTCTCAATTTGTGAAGTTTTAAGGTTCCCCTCTATATTTTTTTCTTTTTAAACTTTATAATAGCACTCAATAGAAATAAATGACTCTCTAAAACTTCCAGGTTGTCTCCCTGGCAGCGCTTTATTTAAAGCCATTAAGCGAGGCATAAAGTGCTCAAGTAATAGATCCACCCGGATCCCAAGGTATATCAAAGCCAATTTTAATTAACAATGATTTGGCATTTAGTAGTGAGCAAAAAGCAACATATATCATGCAATGACGAATTCTAACTCTCTTCCTATGCATCGGCATGTCATACAAGAACAATTCATGCACATCAAATAAAGGCCAATACATAGCATAAGCAGTTTCTTGCAATTTTATCGTGTTGGAAACATAGAGAGGCGGAGATGTAGTTCCTCTCTCATAATAATTGCAAGTAGGAGCAGCAAGCACATGCATATTATATTCATCAAAATTATCATGTGTAATGGTAGAATGCAACCCATCAATGTAATCCTTAATAAGTGCAAACTTCTCCGATATAGTGTAGTTGGGAGAATTCAAAAAGATAATAGGACTATCATGTGTGGGTGCAATAGCAACAATTTAATTCTTAACATAAGGAAATATAGCAAGTTCGTCTCCATAAGCATAATTCATATTGGCATCTTGGCCACAAGCATAGCAAGCATCAAGTTCATCAAAAAGGGATATTTCAAAAGAATCAACGGGATCATAGCAATTGTCATAGCATTCATCCTTCGGTAAGAACGAAGGGACATTAAACAATGTATGAGTTGGAGGGTTACTCTCATTATAAGGTGGGCACGGGTAGCTAATCCGCTCTTCCTCCTTTTGTTCTTCACTCTCCTCATCATCTTTTTCATCCAAAGAGCTTACAGTTTCATCAATTTCTTCTTCCATAGACTCCTGCAAAATATTAGTCTCTTCTTGGACAGCGGAGACTTTCTCAATAAATATATCAATATTGGAATTGTATTTATAATTTTCATAATATTTAAGGATGGCAAAATTTTCAGGTCTATAAACATCATCATCAAAAGCTTCGTACTTTTCAAACAAAGATTCAATTTCATAAGCACCCTTAAAAGCAACAAATTCTTCTATTTGTTACACATCATAGTAATCATATCTACCATTAGCATAAGAAGCCAAGGTTTCATTATCATTAAATTTGCATGAAAAGGGAAGGTGTGGAGCATTCATCCTAGAGCAACAAGTAAAATCATATCTCTGGCATAAATTCCAAGCATACCAATGCAACATATCAATTTGATCCCATAACAGTTTCCCTTTTTGTGTCAATCAATAATCCCTAATGTATTCATGTTAATCCAATGTGTCTCCCATTATCAAGTTGAATGGGGTTTTCTCAGAATTATCGAAGTAGTGCATAATATTTTTCACATAATGAGCATCGAGGGTTTGAGGAGGTTCCCCATCTCCATGAGTAGCAAGTACCACTAATTTTTTTGGTGTTTCGTGTTCCATATCCATAACTAAAGATAGAGAACAACTTAGAACAGGAAATAAAAACTACTGAGTGATAAAGCAAACAAGCACACACGAGAATATTCACCCCACGCTATTGCTCCCCGGCAACGGCGCCAGAAAAAGGTCTTGATAACCCACAAGTATAGGGGATCATTCGTAGCCTTCTTCGATAAATAAGAGTGTCGAACCCAATGAGGAGCTAAAGGTAGAACAAATATTCCCTCAAGTTCTATCGACCACTGATACAACTCTATGCACACTTAACGTTTGCTTTACCTAAAACAAGTATGAAACTATTTTGCAAGAATAAAACAAGAAGTACTTTGCGAGAATATTAACTACGAATAAATTGCAAGGTAATAAAAGTGGATAGCTTTTGTTAACAATAAAGTCATTTCTCCCTAGGCAATCGATAACAAGTACCGGTAATCATTCTTGTAATTTTATATGAGGGAGAGGCATGAGCTAACATACTTTGTCTACTTGGATCATATGCACTTATGATTGGAACTCTAGCAAGCATCCGCAACTACTAAAGATCATTAAGGTCGTGAAACCCAACCATAGCATTAAATATCAAGTCCTCTTTATCCCATATGCAACAACCCACTTACTCGGGTTTAAACTTCTGTCACTCTCGCAACCCATCATAAGCAAATCATGAACATATTGCAACACCCTACAGTGGGGGCCCCACCGTTTGCATGACACAGAGGGCACCGTAGGACAGCACCATAAATAAAATATACAATCATACAAACCAAGATCACGATTAGCCCACAGGACAAAACGGATCTACTCAAACATCATAGGATAGCCAAATATCATTGGGAAATAATATATGGAGTTGAGCAACATGTTTAAGTAGAGATTATAGTGGGGAGAAGAGGTGTTACACCACTACAGAGAGGGGGAGAAAGTTGGTGTAGACGGTAGCAAGATTGTTGATGTAGATCACCGTCACGATCCTAGCCCCGGCGGCACTCCGGCGCCACCGGGAGAGAGGGGGAGAAAGCCCCCCTCCTTCTTCTTCTTCCTTGGCCTCCTCCCTAGATGGGAGGAGAGTTCCCCCTCTGGTCCATGGCCTCCATGGAGGCGGAGGGGCGGGAGCCCCTCCGAGATTGGATCTCCCTCTCTGTTCTCTTCTGTTTCCCGTTCCCCAGATCTGGCCCTTCACCGTTTCTTAAATTCCCGAAGATCCGTAACTCCGATTGTGCTGAAATTTTTACATGATTTGTTTCCATAAATTATATTTCTTGCGCCAGAAGAAGGGCCCCAACCGACGTCCAATGAGGGCACAAGATACCTGGGTGCGCCAGGGGGTGCCCGGTGCGCCCTGGTGGGTTTTGGTCACTGTAGGCCCCCGTTTGCGTTGATTCCACCTCCCAAAAATCATAAATATTCCAAAATAATTCTCCGTAAATTTTTATCGCGTTTGGACTTCGTTTGATATGGATTTTCAGAGAAACAAAAAACATGCAACAAACAGGAACTGACACTAGGCACTAGATCAATAGGTTAGTCCAACAAATCATATAAAAAGTTGCCAAAAATATATGAAAGTTGTATAATATTGGCATGAAACAATCAAAAATTATAGATTCGACGGAGATGTATCAAGGTTGCCATCCAAAGACCATGCAACAGGGCTTCGTATTCGGCCGCGTTGTTGGAGTCTGTGTACATGATCTGTACTGCATACCGAATAGTGTCGCCCGTGGGGGACGTGAGGATTACTCCAGCCCCCAGTCCGGCCAACATTTTGGAACCGTTAAGATACATTTTCCAGTGGGAGTACGTACTATATTCCCGGGGAAGTTCGTTTTCCGTCCATTCAGCCAGAAAATCAGCTAGCACCTGAGATTTAATAGTGCGGCGTGGCTTGTACACAATTTCAAAGGGCAGGAGCTCTATTGCCCATTTTGGCTATGTGGCCTGTAGCATCCCTATTGTTTATAATATCATTTAAGGGAACTTTGGATGCCACGGTGACCGAACACTCTTGAAAGTAGTGTCGGAGCTTGCGGGATGCCATGAAAACTGTGTAGGCGATCTTCTGGTAGTGCGGATACCGGGATTTACACGGGCTGAGTATTTCCAACACGTAATAGACAGGCTTTTGCACCTTGAACTTGTGTCCTTCTGCCTCTCATTCTACCATGAGGACAGCGCTCACAACCTGGTTTGTGGCTGAGATGTATAGCAACGTGGGTTTGGCTATGCCAGGTGCTGTTAAGATGGGGTTGCCTGCTAGTAGAGTCTTTATCTCCTCTAGTGCAGCGGTTGCCTCATCCGTCCATTCGAAGTTTTTGGTTTTCTTGAGCAATTTGTAGAGCGGTAGAGCCTTTTCGCCGAGGCGAGAGATGAAGCGATGATAAGTCTCCAATGTATCTATAATTTTTTATTGTTCCATGCTGTTATATTATCAATCTCGGATGTTTTACAATCATTTTATAGCAACTTTATATCATTTTTTGGGACTAACCTATTGACATAGTGCCCAGTGCTAGTTGCTGTTTTTTGCTTGTTTTTTACTTCACAGAAAATCAATACCAAACGGAGTTCAAACGCAGCGAAACTTTTTGGTGATTTTTTCTGGACCAGAAGACACAATTTGGGCCGAGGAAGTACCCGAGGGGGGCACAACCCACCTGGGCGCCCTGGTGGGTTGTGCCCACCTCGGTGGCCTCCCGCACCGCCTCTTTGCTCTATAAATACCCCAATATTCCAGAAACCCTAGGGGAGTCGACGAAATACAATTCCAGCCGCCGTAAGTTCCAGAAACCACAGATCCAATCTAGACACCATCACGGAGGGGTTCATCATCCTCATTGGTGCCTCTCCGATGATGCGTGAGTAGTTCATTGTAGACCTACAGGTCCGTAGTTAGTAGCTAGATGGCTTCCTCTCTCTCTTTTGATTCTCAATACAATGGTCTCTTGGAGATCTATTTGATGTAACTCTTTTTGCGGTGTGTTTGTTGGGATCCGATGAACTTTGAGTTTATGATCAGATCTATGTTTTTATCCATGAAAGTTATTTGAGTCTTTTGATCTATTATATGCATGATTACTTACAACCTCGTATTTCTTCTTCGAATCTTTGGTTTAGTTAGGCCGACTAGATCGATTTTTCTTGCCATGGGAAGAGGTGCTTTGTGATGGGTTCGATCTTATGGTGCTCAATCCCAGTGACAAAAGAGGAAATGACACGTATGTATCATTGCTATTAAGGATAACAAGATGGGGTCTATTCCTACATGAATAGATCTTGTCTACATCATGTCATCGTTCTTATTGCATTACTCCGTTTCTCCATGAACTTAATACACTAGATGCATGCTGGATAGCGGTCGATGTGTGGAGTAATAGTAGTAGATGCAGGCAGGAGTCGGTCTACTAATCTTGGACGTGATGCCTATATAATGATCATTGCCTGGATATCATCATAATTATTTGAAGTTCTATCAATTGCCCAACAGTAATTTGTTTACCCACCGTATGCTATTTTTCTCGAGAGAAGCCACTAGTGAAATCTACGGCCCCCGAGTCTCTTCTTTATCATATTTGCCTTCGAGATCTATTTTTATTTGCTTTTATTTTCAGATCGATTAATCCAAAAACCCAAAAATATCTTGCTGCAATTTATTGTTATTTATTTTATCTCGTGTTCCCTCGAGATCTATTTATCCGATCTACTACAAATTTATCTATCTCTTTACCCGGGAGGGATTGACAACCCCTCTTTTACATCGGGTTCCAAGTATTTCTTCTTTGTGTGCAGGTGCCGTTCACGTAGTGTTGCGTGGTTCTCCTACTGGTTCGATAACCCTGGTCTCATCACTTAGGGAAATACCTACCGTAGCTGTGCTGCATCATCCCTTCCTCTTTAGGGAAATACCGACGTAGTTCAAGCGACATCAAGCGACTCAAGGCTGCAACGTAACCGGCCAGCTTCTGGATGTGTTTGAGCTCTGCGGGTATTGCTAGTTGGAACAGAGCTCGGATTTTAGCCGGATTGGCTTCTATCCCTCTATGGGAGACAATGAATCTGAGCAGTTTTCCGACGGGAACTCCGAAGACACATTTATCCGGGTTAAGCCGTATGTCGTATGTTCTCAAGTTTTCAAAGGTCTGGCAGAGGTCGTCGGCCAACTGGCTGACGTGTTTGGTCTTAATGACTATATCATCCACATAGGCTTCGACTATTTTACCGATTTGTGTTTCCAGGCATGTTTGAATCATGCGGTGATACGTTGCACCTGTGTTTTCTAACCCAAAGGGCATTGTGTTGAAGCAGAATGGTCTATAGGGTGTGATGAACGCGGTTGCTTGTTGGTCGGATTCCTTCATCTTGATTTGGTGATATCTCGAGTAGGCATCGAGGAAGCACAAAGAGTCATGTCCGGTAGTGGCATCAATTATCTGGTCTATTCGGGGTAAAGGGAAGGGATCCTTGGGAATGCTTTGTTGAGGTCTTTGAAGTCGATGCATAACCGCCAGGATTTGTCTTTTTTGGGCACCATGACCAGGTTTGCCAGCCACTCAGGGTGTTTGATTTCTCTGATGGATCCTGCTTCAAGTAACTTGGCTAATTCTTCTCCCATGGCTTGACACTTGGGTTCGAAGAATCTGCGCATCGTCTGTTTAACTGGCTTAAAGCCTTTAGTTATGTTCAGACTGTGTTCTGCCAGCCTACGTGGGATACATGGCATGTCCGAAGGATGTCAGACGAATATGTCCCAATTTTCATGCAGGAATGCGCGCAACGCCTCGTTGATCTCTGGGTCCAGCTGGGCTCCGATGGTCGCTGTCTTATTGTGGTCCGTCGGGTGCACTTGGAACTTAACGGTTTCGTCAGCTGGCTTGAAGGAAGTAGACTTGGGTCTCTTACTAAGAGTGACATCATCCCTGTCCACTACTGTACGTAGTGTGGTCAATTCTTCGGCTGTGAGAGCCTCGGATAGTGCCTCAAGGGCCAGGGATGTTGTTTTGTATTCGGCTCAGAGGGCTTTGTCCGGGTCATTGGCTATTGTGATCACACTGTTGGGCCTTGGCATTTTGAGCTTCATGTACCCGTAATGGGGTATAGCCTGAAACTTTGAGAATGCGTCACGCCCCAATAGGGCGTGGTATCCACTACGGAAGGGCACGATGTGGAAGAGTAGTTCTTCGGTCCTGTAGTTCGCCGGAGTGCCGAACACCAAGTCCAGCGTAACTCGTCCGGAGCAGCGTGCCTCTTTGCCAGGGATGATTCCCCGAAACGTGGTGTGAATTTGTTCGACTCGAGATCTGTCGAATTGCATCTTGTCAAGGGTATCCTCATAGATGAGGTTTAAGCCACTGCCTCCATCCATAAGCACCTTGGTTAATCTGAAGCCATCCACGATGGGATCAAGGACTAGTGCGGCGCATGCTCGGATGAGTCGCGCCCTTGGTTCATCTTCCGCACTGAAGGTGATCGGGGTGTCCGTCCAAGGGGATTGCTGTTGTGACCTGGTGGACTTGGCTGAGCTCTCGAAGGGCTGTTTTCCTCTTATTGTTCGAGGAGAAGGTTTCGTAGAGGGTTAAGACGTTATGGTCATCAGATGAAGGTGTTTCTGATCCTCTACTGGGAGTTTGAACGCGGAGTATGGCTTCACCACTCTTGGCGACCTATCTAACAACCCAGCAAGCTCGAAGCCTATGAGTTGGATTTGTGTTTAGCAGGGCCGAGTGTATGGGGCATGGCTTATGCAATAGCTCATCCAGGACCTATCTGGGTCCGGCGAGGGATCTGTTTCTTTTTTCAGCGGGCTTGTGTTCGGGCAACCGTTGTGCGTAAGCACTCTTGTCCCGGGTTATACTTGACTGTTTAACGTGGTTTGACTCCATGCATATTTGCTATTCCTTCCAGGTGCTCTCCATGGTGCAGTATTTGCATACCAGGTCCGATAACTCGGTGATGCTTTGCACGTGGCGACGGGCGAGGGCGTTCAGAATCCCTTCGTCTCGGCAGTTAGACCGAAAGGTCGTAATTATGTCTTGTTCACAGTAGCTTGTGATTTGTTTTTGTACCAAGATGAATCTGGCCCAATAATGATGGACCGTCTCTCCAGGCTGCTGCTTAACGTACATCAAATCCTAGATGTCCGGAGGACCCGAATTGTCTGGGGAGTACACGACATGGGTGGTGGGTGGGAGGAAATTTCGTAGTGTCCCAGGTTGTGTGTCTGGAACTCCAGCGATGGTATCAGCGGCATCCGTACTGTCAGCGGATGGTGGTAGGGATTTGAACTCGTGTTTTAGGTCAGAACTTGGCTTGGGACCTTCTTCGGGGCTCGAGGCCCAAACATTAATCTGAACATAGCTTGTTTTGAGCTTTGGCAATGACGATGCTTCGGTCAATTCTTCGATGGTGGTGACGAGGTGCGTGGCAGGTGGGGTGTGAATTTCCCAATTGTCGGGCTTAAACCCGATCCGGTCCTAGACCAAGGACTGACCATCGGAGACTCCCATGGCCCGAATCCGATCTAGGATATCGTTTACGGATGAGAGGTCCATCGGGTCCATGTCGCCCGCGTGTTCGGGGCTGACTCGAAGTGTGGTCGCTCGGGGTCGGTTCGAGACAATGTTCGGGCGATGCACGGTCAACGTATTGATGGACACCAGGTCTAAGGCTAGGCCCCGCACATTGTTGGTTTCCGTCCCCGAGGTCAAAGCGGCGGGTTCCCGGTCTTCGGATGTAAAAGCCACACCCAAGCTCGAAGCTGATAGTGCGGTAAGGGCCGATCCAAAGATCAGATCGGGAAGAGGCGCCGAAGTTAATGCTTCGGGAGCCGTGGTGTTTCTAGGTGAGGATGAGAAGCCAGTGAGGATTAGATCGCCCCGAGCATCGGCGATGTACTCGAACTTGCCGAATCTGATCTGCTCCTCAGGGGCGAAATTGTCGACCTGGTTGAAGTGGCCGGTCGCATCGGCATGCAGAACAATGCTGCCAAACGTGAAAAGTTGCCCGGGAACGAAGATGTCTCCGGTCCTGACGCCGTCTCCGATGATCCGGCGAGCCATCGATCCTTCGGCGGTCCGACAGCGGAACTCTCAATGAAAGCACCAATGTCGGTGTCAAAACCGGCGGATCTCGGGTAGGGGGTCTCGAACTGTGGACCTTGGATCGATGGGGAACAGTAGATGTGGGACACGATGTTTACCCAAGTTTGGGCCCTCTCTAAGAGGTAAAACCATACGTCCTGCTTGATTGTATTCCTTGTGTATAAGGGGGTTACAGAGTAGATCTACCACAAGATCAGATGAACTAAACCCTAACTAGTAGGATGGCGATTGTTCCTCTAGCCTCTACGGACTAAGCCCCTGGTTTATATAGATACCAGGGGTGCTAGGGTTTACAGATAGTCAGTTACATCATGGAAACTCCGGATCTTCCATCTTGACTTGGGGTACACACCAAGGCACAAAAGGTCTTCAGTCCAAATACGGTGCGGCCCAATAGTTCGGCCCATGTAAGATGAGCCGGCACCCTGAGGACCCCCTAGTCCAGGACTCCCTCATATAGGATAAAAGATGTCATGCAAGTTCTTTTCCATAAGCACGTATGACTATTTACGGAATACATGCCTACATTATATTTATGAACTGGAGCTAGTTCTGTGTCGCCCTAGGTTATGACTGTTATATGATGAATATTATCCAACATAATCATCGATCCAATGCCTATGAGCTTTCCACATATTGTTCTTGCTAAGTTACTATTGCTATTGCTACTGTTACAACTGCTACAAAACTGTTACTGCTCTTACCGTTACCTCTGCTATTGTTACTACTACTATCAAACTATCATATTACTATGCTACTGATCACTTTGCTGCATATATTTAATCTCCAGGTGTGATTGAATTGACAACTCAACTGCTAATACTTACAAATATTATTTGGCACCCCTTGTGTCCAATCTATAAATTTGGGTTGAATACTCTACCCTCGAAAACTGTTGCGATCCCCTATACTTGGGGGTTATCAACATGGCATCACCATAATCATCATAGATAGGAACTTTTTTATCATAGTCAATTAAAACCTCTTCTAAAATAGTGGAATCATCACTAAATAAATTTATGACCTCTCCAAATACACTTTCATAATTATTACAATAAGATTCAACACCCTCCAAAATAATGGGATCATTACTTCCTAGAGTTGACACTCTCCCAAACCCACTTTCATCAATATAATCATCATAAATAGGAGGCATGCTTTCATCATAATAAATTTTCTCATCAAAACTTGGAGGACTAAAAATATCATCTTCATCAAACATAGCATCCCCAAGCTTGTAGCTTTGCATATCATTAACATCATGGATATTCAAAGAATTCATACTAGCAACCTTGCAATCATGCTCATCATTTAAAGATTTTGTGCCAAACATTTTATTGAATTCTTCTTCTAACAATTGAGCACAATTTTCCTTTCCATCATTTTCACGAAAGACATGATAAAGATGAATAATATAAGGCAACCTCAATTCGATTTTCATAGTTTTCTTTTATAAACCAAACTAGTGATAAAACAAGAAAATAAAAGATTCATTGCAAGATCTAAATATATACCTTCAAGCACTCACCTCCCCGGCAACGGCGCCAGAAAAGAGCTTGATGTCTACTACGCAACTTTACTTCTTGTAGACTCGTGTTGGGCCTCCAAGCGCAGAGTTTTGTAGGGCAGTAGCAAATTTCCCTCAAGTGGATGACCTAAGGTTTATCAATCTGTGGGAGGCGGAGGATGAACATGGTCTCTCTCAAACAACCCTGCACCCAAATACAAGAAATCTCTTGTGTCCCCAACACACCCAATACAATGGTAAATTGTTTAGGTGCACTAGTTCGGCGAAGAGATAGTGATACAAGTGTAGTATGGATAGTAGATATTGGTTTTTGTAATCTGAAAATAAAAAAATAGAAAGGTAGCAAGTGATAAAATGGAGCACAAACGGTATTGCAATGCTTGAAAACAAGGCCTAGGGTTCATACTTTCGCTAATGCAATCTTCAACAGTGCTAACATAATTGAATCATATGGCAATCCCTCAACATGCGACAAAGAATCACTCCAAAGTTCTTATCAAGCGGAGAACATGAGATGAAATTGTTTGTAGGGTACGAAACCACCTCAAAGTTATCCTTTCCGATCAATCTATCGAGCTATTCCTATAAGTGTCACAAACAGCCCTAGAGTTCATACTAAAATAACACCATCTGACACACATGAACCAACTCTAATGTCACCTAGATACTCCAATGTCACCACAAGTATTCGTGAGTTGATTATTCAATATGCATGAAACAACTACAGATTCATAATATTCAATCCAATACAAAGAACTTCAAAGAGTGCCCCCAAAATTTCTACCGGAGAAAGTAGGACAAAAACGTGCGTCAACCTCTGTGCATAGATTACCCCAATGTTACGTCAGGAACCAGTGAGTTGAGTGCCAAGACATACATCAAATGAATCAATAGAACACCCCATTGTCACCAGGGTGTCCGCATGCAAGACATACATCAAGTGTTCTCAAATCCATAAAAGTATTCGATCCGATAATAGTGAAACCTCAAAAGTAAAAACTCAATTCATCACAACAAGATAGAGGGAGAAACACCATATGATCCAACTATATTAACAAATCTCGCGGTACATCAAGATCGTGCCAAATCAAGAACACGAGAGAGAGAGAGATCAAACACATAGCTACTTATATATACTGATACGTCTCCAACGTATCTATAATTTTTTATTGTTCCATGCTATTATATTATCCATCTTGGATGTTTTATATGCATTATTATGCTATATTATATCATTTTTTGGGACTAACCTATTAACCTAGTGCCAAGTGCTAGTTGTTGTTTTTCCTTGTTTTTGTCTTTTACAGAAAATCAAACCAAACGTAGTCCAAACAGAAGAGCCACGGGATGGCCACAAGCCTGAAGGGTGCACCCTAGGGGGGAGGGCACAAGCTTGTGGGCCCCCCATGGCACTTACAACCCTAATTTTGCTTCTATAAATACCCAAATATTCCTCGTAGACCAGAGGGCACACCAAAAATACTTTTCAACCGCCGCAGGTTTCTGTCCTCGCGAGATCCCATCTGAAGGCCTTTTCCGGTACTCTACCGGAGGGGATTCGATCATGGAGGGCCTCTAAATCAATGTTGCCGCCCTTTCGATGATGTGTGAGTAGTTTACCATAGACCTACGGGTCCATAGTTAGTAGATAGATGGCTTATTCTCTCTCTTTGATCTTCAATGCAATGCTCTCCTCGATGTTCTTGGAGATCTATTTGATGTAATCTTCTTTTGCAGTGCGTTTGTTGAGATACGATGAATTGTGGGTTTATGATCAGATTATCTATGAATATTATTTGAGTCTTCTCTGAACTCTTTTATGCATGATTAAGATAGCTTTGTATTTCTCTCCGATCTATTGATTTGGTTTGGCCAACTAGATTGATTTTTCTTGCCATGGGAGAGGTGCTTTGTAATGGGTTCAATCTTGCGGTGCTTATTCCCAGTGACAGAAAGGGACATGACACGTATTTGTATTATTTCCATTAAGGATAAAAAGATGGGGTTTGTTCATATTGATTGGATCTATCCCTCTACATCATGTCATCTTGTTTAAGGCGTTACTCCATTCTTGTTAACTTAATACACTAGATGCATGCTGGATAGCGGTTGATGTGTGGAGTAATAGTAGTAGATGCAGGCAGGAGTCGGTCTACTTGTCACGGACGTGATGTCTGTATTCATGATCATTGCCTTAGATATCATCATAATTATTCGCTTTTCTATCAATTGCTCAAAAGTAATTTGTTTACCCACCGTATGCGTTCTTTCAAGAGAGAACCCTCTAGTGAAAACTATGGCCCCCTGGTCTATTTTTATCATATTATTTTGGGATAATTAGATTTATGCCCCTAGTTGTGTCCCACTCGTTTGTTTTACCCCTAGTTCCCAAAAGTCACCGGTTCTGTCCAAGTCACTTTGCTCCTCTTATGCTTTTGCCCTTTGACCGTTTGACTGTCAGTTTGAAAACTTCATAACTAATTTATATTAAATCAGAAAAATGCAAATAAGATACGAAAATATTCGGAAAAACATCACCTATATGTGAGTGCCATTTGCATTCATGAAAAAAGTGTTGGAAAGTGCCCATCCGAGTTTTAGCTCTTATGCTACCACCATGAATAGTAAAATTTTAAAAAGTTCAAAAAATTCAAAAAAAATTGGTGGCAAAGAATGACAAATGTTTTAAGTGTCTGCCAAGTTTCATCAAGGAATAACATTCGTGGGTGCCGCGGCAAAAAAAACAATCAGCACTCCAAAATAGATTATTTTTTTGCCACGACTTCCACGAATGTCGTTCCCTGATGAAACTTGGCAAGCACTTAGAACATTTGTCGTTCTTTGCCACCATATTTTTTTTGATTTTTTTTGAATTTTTTAGATTTTACTATTCATGGTGGTATCAAAAGAGCTAAAACTCGGATGTGCACTTTCCAACACTTTTTTCATGAATGCAAATGACACTGACATATAGGTGATGTTTTTCTGAACATTTTGGTATCTTATTTGCATTTTTCTAATTTAGTATGAATTAGTTATGAAGTTTTCAAACTGACAGTCAAACGGTCAAAGGGCAAAAGCATAAGAGGAGCAAAGTGACTTGGACAGAACCGGTGACTTTTGGGAACTAGGGGTAAAACAGACGAGTGGGACACAACTAGGGGTATAAATCTAATTATCCCTATTATTTTTAGATCTATAAAACCAAAAACCCAAAAATACCATGCTGCAATTTATTTACCTTTATTTTGCACTTTTACTTATCTTTTATACCTATCTCTATCGGATATCATCCTTGCAAGTAATCGTGAAGGGATTGACAACCCCTTTATTGCGTTGGGTGCAAGTATTTATTTGTTTGTGTAGGTGCAACCATTGGTGACTTGTGTGTTCCTCCTACTAGATTGATACCTTGGTTCTTAACTGAGGGAAATACTTATCTCTACTTTGCTGCATCACCCTTTCCTCTTCAAGGGAAAAACCAACGCAAGCTCAAGAAGTAGCAGGAAGAATTTCTGGCGCCGTTGCCGGGGAGGATCTACATCAAGCCTACCAAGTACCATCATAAACTCTCATCTCTTGCATTTACATTATTCGCCATTTGCCTCTCGTTTTCCTCTCCCCCACTTCTAAAATGTTTTCAGAAAAACACAAAAATATTTATCTTTTTATTCGCCTTCTTTCTGTTCGCTTTTTCATTTGCCTTTTGTTTGCTTGTGTGCTAGATTGCTCGCTTGTCATCATGTCTGAATCTAAGAAAGTTGTCCTTGAAAAAACTAGTGGAAATCTTGAGGAAAAATTTGAATCTTGTGTTCTTAATCATGATCCTTTTGAAACGGATACTTCTACCAATCTTAAAACAAAGATCTATCATGTGGGTGATGGTAATATTATTGGGAAAATATTATTCAAGAACTTTTTTGATTGCAGGGAGTCATGCCTATAAATAGGGGAACCATCCTCGATAATACAAATTGCTATGCAGATGCTATTTCTATGTTTGTGGTTAAATTATAAAGAGAATTTCTACACATCCATCTGGCTTTACAAAAGATGTTTTATGAACTCCCCAATATACATGATCCTAAGGCTAAAAAAATTGTTACTATTATCCTTATGCGTGAATTTGAGTACATAGTCCGAGAGGCTAGAGAAAATTTTGCTCACTATAAAATAAATTTTGCGCATCCTCCAATAGAAGAAATCCTCTATGATAAAGAAACCTTACGTGGTTTGGAATCTAAGGATTATGTCGCTTTTAGTAACAATCTAAAGAAAAGAGTCCCTTATGCGGAAGTTATCCAAGCTTTGTATATTGATGCTTATGATAGATGTGATTGGGTCACTAAGGAAATCGATGAAGGGTTTAATAAAGAATGGATTGAAGAGATGTCTGAAGAACCTATTAAAAATGAGATACATGTTTCATATGAAGATGTTTATGGTGATGATCTTGAATACAAATTTATGAATGTCAAAATTACTAATCAAAGTCCTTTCCATGAACTAAGCTCCCCCCATTAGGAAGGAGGAACGTGAAAGGAGAAATTTACTAAGAAAAGTTTTGGAAGATTTGATTAGGAAGGAATTGAATACCAAAGGTGACAATACCTAGATCTATGCAATATGCCTAGCTAGGGGCGTAAAACAATAACGCTTGTTGGGAGGCAACCCAATTTTATTTTTATGTTTTTGCTTCTATTTTTCAATAAATATGCAATTATACTTCTGTTATGATTGTTTTTTAGTGTTTTAATTAGTGTTTGTGACAGTTATGACCTTTGGGATGAAGAGGGCTCCAGATGGTATTTCGAAGGTACAGAGGCGTGCGGCGGCAGAGTCGAAGTTCTAGGGTTATTTTTGGTGATTTATATATTTATAGGATTTTTTGGCATCGGTGTCTCGTTGAGATGGGCCACAGGGTGTCCACTACCCACCAGCCCACGGTCAAGGCCCCAGGCGCGCCTTGTTGGGTAGTGGCCACTCATACGTCTTCAATGTATCTATAATTTTTTTATTGTTCCATGCTATTATATTATCAATCTTTGATGTTTTATATGCATTATTATGATATTTTATATCATTTTTTGGGACTAACCTATTAACCTAGTGCCCAGTGCCAGTTGATGTTTTTCCTTGTTTTTGTCTTTACAGAAAATCAATACCAAACGGAGTCCAAACGGAACGAAACTTTTTGACGATTTTTCTTGGACCACAAGACACCCTAGAAGCTTCGGGAGGAGGCCAGAAGAGCCATGAGCTGGCCACAAGCCCAGGGGGCACGCCCCAGGGGGCGCCCTCCAGGCATGTGGGCCCCCCATGGCACTCCAACCCTAATTCTTCTTCTATAAATACCCAAATATTCCCCGTAGACCAGGGGCACACCAAAAATACTTTTCCACCGCCGCATGTTTCTGTCCTCGTGCGATCCCATCTTGGCGCCTTTTCCGATACTCCGCCGAAGGGGGATTCGATCATGGAGGGCGTCTACATCAATCTTGCTACCCTTTCGATGAAGCGTGAGTATTTTACCATAGACCTACGGGCCCATATCTAGCATCTAGATGGCTTCTTCTCTCTCTTTGATCTTCAATACAATGTTCTCCTCGATGTTCTTGGAGATCTATTTGATGTAATCTTCTTTTGCGGTGCGTTTGTTGAGATCCGATGAATTATGGGTTTATGATCAGATTATCTATGAATATTATTTGAGTCTTCTCTGAACTCTTTTGTGCATGATTTATATAGCTTTGTATTTCTCTCCGATCTATTGATTTGGTTTCGCCAACTAGATTGATTTTTCTTGCAATGGGAGAGGTGCTTTGTAATGGGTTTAATCTTGCGGTGCTCAATCCCAGTGACATAAAGGGACATGACACGTATTTGTATTATTGCCATTAAGGATAAAAAGAAGGGGTTTGTTCATATTGATTGGATCTATACCTCTACATCATGTCATCTTGCTTAAGGCGTTACTCCGTTCTTGTTAACTTAATACACTAGATGCATGCTGGATAGCGGTCAATGTGTGGAGTAATAGTAGTAGAAGCAGGCAGGAGTCGGTCTACTTGTCTCGGACTTGGTGCCTATATACATGATCACTGCCTTAGATATCGTCATAACTATGCCCTTTTCTATCAATTGCTCAACAGTAATTTGTTTACCCATCGTATGCTTTCTTTCAAGAGAGAAGCCTCTAGTGAAAACTATGGCCCCCGGGTCTATCTTTTATCATATTATTTTCAGATCTACAAAATCAAAAACACAAAAATACCTTGCTGCAATTTATTTTATTTTGCACTTCTACTCATCTTTTATATCTATCACTATCAGATCTCATCCTTGCAAGTAACCGTGAAGGGATTGACAACCCCTTTATCGCGTTGGGTGCAAGTATTTGTTTGTTTGTGTAGGTGCAATTATTGGAGACTTGTGTGTTCCTCCTACTGGATTGATAACTTGGTTATCAAGTGAGGGAAATACTTATCTCTACTTTGCTGCATCACTGTTTCCTCTTCAAGGGAAAAACCAACGCAAGCTCAAGAAGTAGCAGGAAGAATTTTTGGTGCCGTTGCGGGGGAGGATCTACATCAAGCCTACCAAGTACCCATCATAAACTCTCATATCTTGCATTTACATTATTTTCCATTTGCCTGTTGTTTTCATCTCCCCCACTTCTAAAACATTTTCAGAAAAACACAAAAATATTTGCCTGCCTTTCGTTCGTATTTTTTTTTGCTTCTTGTTTGCTTGTGTGCTAGATTGCTTGCTTTGTCACGATGTCTCAAGAAAATACTAAGTTGTGTGATTTTTCCAACACTAATAATAATGATTTTATTAGTACTCTGATTGCTCCCGCCACTATTGCGGAATCTTATGAAATTAATGCCACTTTGTTGAATCTTGTTATGAAAGAACAATTTTTTGGTAGTCCTTATGAAGATGCTGCTTCCCATCTCAATACTTTTGTTGAATTGTGTGTTATCCAAAAGAAAAAATATGTGGATAATGATATTGTCAAATTGAAGTTATTTCCGTTCTCACTACAAGATCGTGCTAAAACTTGATTTTCATCCTTTCCTAAAAATAGTATCGATTCATGGAATAAGTGTAAGGATGCTTTTATTTCCAAGTATTTTCCTCCCACTAGGATCATCTCTCTTAGGAACGATATAATGAATTTTAAGCAACTTGATCATGTACATGTTGCACAATCATGGGAGAGGATGAAGTTAATGATAAGAAGTTGCCATACTCATGGTTTAGGTTTATGGATGATCATACAAATTTTTTATGCTGGATTGAATTTTGCATCTAGAAATCTTTTAGATTCCACCGTGGGTGGTACTTTTATGGAAATCACATTAGGAGAAGCTACTAAACTCCTAGATAACATTATGGAAAATTACTCTCAATGGCATACCGAAAGATCTTCTACTAATAAAAAAGTGCATGCTATTGAAGAAATTAATACTTTGAGTGGAAAGATGGATGAACTTATGAAATTGATTGCTAGCAAGAGTGCTCCTATTGATCCTAATGATATGCCTTTGTCTACTTTGATTGATAATAATAATGAAACTATGGATGTGAATTTTGTTGGTAGGAACAATTTTGGTAATAACGTGTATAGAGGTAATTTTAACCCTAGGCCATTTCCTAGTAATTCCTCTAATAATTATGGTAATTCCTACAACAATTATTATGGAAATTATAATAATATACCCTAAGATCTTGAGAATAATATTAAAGATTTTATTAACTCCCAAAAGATTTTCAATGCTATGGTAGAAGAAATATTGCTTAAGATTGATGATGTGGCTAGAAACGTTGATAGAATTTCTCATGAGATTGATTCCCTTAAGATTATATCTATGCCACCCAAGCTTGATATTAATGAGTCTCCCAAATATATTCAAATTTCTATTAATGAAAGTAGGAAGAGAACTGCTAGGATGCGAGCTAAGAGAGAATGGCTAGAAAAAGTATATTCTTCTAGTTTTTGCAACAATCATGATGAAGATCTTAAAGTGATTGGTGTGACTCCTATTGAATATTTGTTTCCTAATATAAAACTTGATAAAGGAGGGACTGGCGAGGAGTCAACTTTAGCTAGAAGGCGTCCCAATAATTTGGAGGGTGAAGATCTTAATGAAAAAAAATGATAAAAGTGGGTTTGGCGAGGTCAAAACTTTAACTAGTGATGAGCCTACTCTTTTGGATTTCAAGGAATTTAATTATTATAATTGTGCTTTGATTGAGTGTATTTCCCCGTTACAATCTATGCTTAATTCACCTCATTCTTATAATCAAAATAAGGCTTTTACTAAACATATCGTTGATGCTATGATGAAATCTTTTGAAGAAAAACTTGAGTTAGAAGTTTCAATCCCTAGAAAGCTATATGATGAATGGGAATCTACTATTAAAATAAAGATTAAAGATTATGAGTGCAATGTTTTGTGTGATTTGGGTGCTAGCGTTTTCACTATTCCAAAAACTCTATGTGATGTGCTAGGTTTCCATAAACTTGATAATTGTTCTTTAAATTTGCACTTAGCGGATTCTACTATTAAGAAACCTATGGGGAGAATTAATGATGTTCTTATTATTGCAAATAAGAATTATGTGCCCGTAGATTTCATTGTGCTTGATATTGATTGCAATCCTACATGCCCCATAATTCTTGGTAGACCTTTCCTCAGAACGGTTGGTGCAATTATTGATATGAAAGAAGGAAACATTAGATTTCAATTCCCATTAAGGAAGGGCATGGGGTAACACCCCCAGTGGTTAACTACAGTAATCACCCTTTTGATTATGCCATGTCATCGTGTTTAACAGTGCATGATCATCATTAGCATTATATTGCATTTCAACTCCTAAGTCAAAATTCAAATTTAAATGAAAGTGAAATATAAAAGTTGTGCAACATAGAAACTAAAATGTTCGATAAATAACAGATATTGCAGAGACTATTCTAAAATTGAAACCAACAATTAATAAAATAATTAGGTTGCTCAAACATTATCAAAACAGTAAGGATTAATGCATTTTAATTATTATAAAAATTGTGTGAACTCAAATTGACTCCAAACTAATTTTTGACAGTGGTAGAGGATGCCTAGTATTTATTGGAGCAATTGCCATGTTTTACAAAATTCGGTTTGGGGCCTAACTATTTACAGAACAGAGATATAAGAATAAATAAAAGAAAAGAAAAAGACAGAAAGAAAAATAAAAGGAAAAAGAGAACCCCCCCCCCCGGCCCAACTGGGCTACAGCCCAGCAGGCCGGCCCGCCCGCTCTCCCCTTATACCCCCCCCCTCCACCGAACCCTAACCCTATCCCCTCGCTCCTCTTCCCCTTTCCCTCTCTCTCTCGCTGGATTGGATCAGGGAGGAGCCCGATCCCGTCCCCGACGCCGCTCCCGGCCGCGCCGCCCGTTGCCGCCTCGTCCTCCACCGCCCCGACGACCGCGCCCCCCTCCCCCCGCCACCTCGACGCCGCTCGTCGGAGCCACCCCACGTCGCCTCGTCCTCATCCCCTCCCCTCCCACGGTCGCCACCGCGCCATGCCGCCTCCTCGTCCTCCTCCCCACCGGCTAACCCCGAGCCTCGCCGCCCCCGTGCATCGACGCCGCCCGTGAGCTCGCCCCCCCTTCCCCCTTTTCTCTGTCGCCGCTGTCCGCTCGCGCCCGCCTCTGCCTCACTCGCTCCTGCAGCGGCCTCTGCTGCTGCCCGACGCCGCAGCCCCGCTCGACCCGCGCGCGCGCCTCCGCCGCGGCCCTGCTCACCCCCGTGCGCGCCCGTGGCCTTCTGGCCGCGCCGCCACGCGCCCGTGGCCCGCTCCCGTCGCGCTCCAGCTGCCCCTGTGCTGCTGCTCCACCGCCGCCCCGCGCCGCTTCCCCGCGCCACCCCATCGCGCCGCCTGGCTCGCCACCGCCCTGCGCCCCGCCGGCGACCGCCCTCGCCCCGCGGCCATCCCCCGCGCCCGGGCGGGCATCGCCCCACACGAGCCTGTCGGGCGTCCACGTGCCCGCGCCCGCGCGCCCGCAAACCCGCCCCGGTCGGCCCCTGTGCCACTGACCGCTGGGCCCGACCCCCCTGGCCCAATGACACATGGGGCCCACGGCCCCGAAACGTTTTTAAAAATAAAATAAAAATAAAAACAATTAATTAATTAATTAATTAGCTTAATTAATCCTTATTAGATTAACCTAATCACTAGTTAGTTAATTAAACCTGATTAGCCTAACAGTCAGTGACAGGTGGGACCCACGTGTCAGATTATGCTGACGTCAGCATGATGTCATGCTGATGTCATCAACACTGTTTTCGGATAATGTTGTTTTAATTGATTAAATAAATTCCATAAATTAATAAAAACTTTAGAAAATCATATTAAATAATCTGTAACTCCGATGGAAAAACTTTGTACATGAAACTTGCTCAGAACGACGAGACGAATCCGAATACGCGGTCCGTTCGTCCGCCACATGTCCCTAACTATCCGAACATGCAACCGTTCCCCTCTTTTCGTCTGTCCGAAATGCTGGACACTGGGAATACTTTCCCGGATGAATTCCCCCTTCGCCAATATCACCCGGCACTGCGTTAGATCACCTCTGTCACTGCGTATTGTCATGTCATACATTGTGTAGCACTTGCTTGCTTAGTATTTACTGTTTCCTCCCCCTCTTCTCTCTCGATAGAGCCGGTACCGACGCAGCTCCGGAGTTCGACGACCCCTGAAGACCTTGCCCTTGCCGCCGAGCAACCAGGCAAGCCCCCCCCCCCGCCTTGAGCATACCGATATCGCCCATTCTGATTTCTCATGCTTGCATTAGAATTGCTGCTGCTGCTGCTTTACCTATTCTGATGCATAGCCTGTTTACTGTAGCCTGCTGTTGATAATTACCTGCATATCCTAAACTGCTTAGTATAGGCTGGGTAGAGACCTATCAGTGACCCCACTTATCCTGACTGCCCCGCTGGATAATCTGAAGACCCGATCAACGGGATTGAAGACCAGGCCCCGACACCGCACATCACCCCCCCTTAGTTGTAACGACACTGCAGCGTTACTATCGAGTGCCGAGGGTGATACCTCGTGTAGCACTTCTGATGTTAACTCTGTAGAGTAGCTATTCGGTCGTGGTCATCGAGGGTGATTCCTCCTTCACCGCTTCCGATAACGACGCTGTCGTGCAACACATCAATTGTGAACCCAGTGAGGGTGATTCCTCCGAGTTCACCTTGACGCAGACATCGAGTAGGAATCCAACGAGGGTGATACCTCGGATTCCCCTGATGTTATGGCCACCCGGATACTTGGATTTTACACTGTTACTTGGATAGGCAGGTCGACCCTGAGGGGTACCCGCGTGCGCCTGAGAGGCGAGTGTTGTGAAGACGGGTGCCTGTATGGTGCCCGAGTGATGAATACGAGGCGCGGCCGGGCATTCTTAACCCTTGCAGCAAGTCCTCGAGATGGGGCGACGGGGTCACATCTTTCGTGAGTCTCTGCTCATTACCGCAAGCCCAAGGTACTAACAATTTGGATATTTGATCCGAGCAGGCCTCTGGCCTGATAGCACTAACCATCACGTGGGCATAGTATGGGCGTTCTGCATCGTATGCATCAGCCAAAAGCTCTGTCAGATGTCCAGTTCAGCAGTGCGGCATGGAGTGATTGGCGCCATTCCCGACAGAGGTGGTGCTTGGATCTGAGCCATGTGCGCAACGACCCGGAGGGCGAGGGGCGATGGCCAAGACCCCCTTGCGCTTAGGATGTAGACTGGCGGGGACCTCTCTACTGAGCTGTAGGTAGGGTTGCGATGTGTCGTTTGACCGAGGCCGGGCATGACCCAGGAAAGTGTGTCCGGCCGGAGTTAATCGAGCGTGTTGGGTAAGTTGGTGCCCTGCAGGGAAGAAAACTTCTATCGATAGCCCGTCCTACGGTAAAGGACACTCGGAGTTGTATCCTGATTGATACAATTTAGAACTGGATACTTGGATACTACGGCTCTGGGATTGCTTCTTGCAGGGAGTCGAGAAGGGATCTCTGGACGAGGTTGATGACTGTATGGCTCTGGGATTGCTTTCTCGCAGGGAGTCGAGAAAGGATCTCTGGGTGAGGTTGAGACTTAATGATACTGCTACATTATATTGTACTGTTCTACTCTCTTCTATTGCTGCAAGACCTCTGAAGATGCTAGTCTTCGATAGGACTAGGCCTTCTCTATATTCTGGCATTTCTGCAGCCCAGTCCACATATACAGCCTCCCCTTGAAAATGTTGCATATGTAGTGTAGATCCTTGCTTGCTGAGTACTTCTGAGTACTCACGGTTGCTTTGTTTTCCTTTTCTCCCCTTATCAGTTTGTTGCGACCAGATGACGGAGCCCCCTGAGACAGCTGTCCCCGCCGACGATCGCTACTACTACCCAGAGGATGGATACTACTACGAGTTGACTGACGACCAGGAGTAGGATCGGAGGGTCCCAGGCAGGAGGCTTGCGCCTTTCGATCGTAGTGTTTTATTTTGCCCTGCCTTTCTATAGGCCTTTCTGTTTCTGTTTCATATCTGTACTCAGATATCTGATGCTTCCACTGACGCTTGTTCGCAAGCTTATGTATTCGAGCCCTCGAGGCCCCTGGCTTGTAATATAAAGCTTGTATGACTTTATTTATGTTTTAGAGTTGTGTTGTGATATCTTCCCGTGAGTCCTTAGGCTTGATCGTGTGCATTTGCATGTATGATTAGTGCACGATTGAGCCGGGGGCGTCACACATGGATCACTTTCCAGGAAAAAGAATTAAGTTGCCATATGAATCTATTATGGGGGCCACTTATAGATTGAATAGCAAAGATGACAATACCTAGATCTATGCAATATGCCTAGCTAGGGGCGTAAAACAATAGCGCTTGTTGGGAGGCAACCTAATTTTATTTTATGTTTTTGTTTTTTCTTATATTTTTAAATAAATACACCATTATACTTATGTTATGATGGAGTTTTAGTGTTTTAATTAGTGTTTGTGCCAAGTAAGACCTTTGGGATGATTTGGAAGATTGTTGATTCGATTTTGTGGAAAAACAGAAACTTTTGCGTCTAGAGCAGAATTGTTAAAATTTGCTGGAGCATCATAAAATTCTGAAATTTTTACACAAGATTGATATACAAATTTCCTACGTTTTCATAATTAAAAAAAAATTGGAGTTACAGAAGTTTGGCTAATGTCCAGATTACTATAGACTATTCTATTTTTGACAGATTCTGTTTTCATTGTGTTGTTTTCTTGTTTTGATGAATCTATGGGTTGTATCGGGGGGTATGAACCATGGTGAAGTTAGAATATACTAGATATAATGCAAATATAAAATTGGAATGAGTTTACAACATCACCTAAAAGTGGTGATTTGCTTTATTATACCAACGGATCTCATGAGTTTTCTGTTGAGTTTTGTGTTCTAAAGTTTTCAAGTTTTGGGTGAAATTTCGATGGTCTAAGGAATAGGGAGTGGCAAGAGCCTAAGCTTGGGGATGCCCATGGCACCCCAAGGAAATATTCAAGGGAAAAATCAACTCAAGCTCAAGAAGTAGCAGCCACCTCCTTCACCTTCTGGTCCTCCCATGAAGCTTCTAGTGCCTCTTTTGTTCCAAAAAATCATCAAAAAGTTTCGCTGCATTTGGAGAACTTTTATTTCTGCACAAAAAACAACACCATGGTAGTTCTGCTGAAAACAACATCAGTCCGGGTTAGTTCCATTCAAATCATACCAAAACCATATAGAATTGTTGTAAACATGGCATGAATACTTCATAAATTATAGATACGTTGGATATGTATCAGTCCTGCACGAAAAAAATTAATTATATAAATTTCCCGAGGTTTTGACCATCGTATCGCAGAGATATCCCCTGTTCTTGTTTCATGCTATTTTTTTGACAGATCTAGACCGCCATGGCTCCACCAAGCTCTATCAAGGACAAGTTCTACGAGAAGGTCATCAACCCCTACCTACCGGAGGTGATGAAACACTCCCAGTTGATCCAAATGCAAGAGGGGGTGCTTCACATCCGGGATGTTCAAGGGCCAAAGAAGACCGGGAGCGTGGAGTCCAGGCTTGAAGCCGTCGAGCAAGAGATCTTCAAGTGCCAAGGGATGGTGGAACGCGGACTCGGTGCCAACCACTCCATGATCACGGAATTTACCCGTGAGCACAAAGTGTATGGACAATCAATGGGAGACATTGTCTACGAATTCAACGAGTGAATCGACTATCTCCAAGGCAAAATATATGATCTTCAAAACCAAAATTTTGAGTATGAGGCAAGATTTAGAGGTATGAGTTCAGCTGCAAATTTCAGGACCCTGGAGACACGTTCATCCTTTTATGATGGGGAGCCTATGCCTTGGAAATAGGAGGACAAGCCTACTACTTCATCATCACCATCATCACCAAAGAAGGAGACTTGAGTACACGGGTATGGGCACTTCCCTTGGCTTATGCCAAGCTTGAGTGAGGTGCCCCGGTATCGTATCACCACCACTTTTATCATCAATACTTATCTTAGTTTGATCCTTAGTTATTTCATGAATTAGAAAAATAAAGTTTTAGTATGATATATTTTTGAGTGCTTGCTTAGTGATCTATCTATCTATGTAATCGTTTGCGAGATATATAATAAAGAGTAGTTTGAGTTTTACTTTGTTTTCTTGTTTCAATCTTGGCAATGAAAAATAAAAAGAATAAAAGTCATATGCTACTCCCAAGTAATCACTTCACATAAAAGAAGTATAGTTGATAAATTTGTTGGAGGTTGACAAACATAGCATTGGTCATTGGTGCAATCCATGAAAAAGTAATACGGGGAGAGAGGTCTCACATATAAATATACTACCTTGGACATCTTTTTATGATTGTGAGCTCCCATCAAATATTCTATATCAATTAGTTGACGTTGGACAAGGAAGACAACGTAATGAGTTATGGTTGTTTACATTCACATAGAAGTTATATTGTTATGGATCTCCTAACATGTGGTGCTTGTCTAGGATCTTTTGCTAGCCAAAAATTCGCACTATGTAGAGATACTACTTGTGCATCCAAAACCCTTAAACCCAGTTTCATGTCATGAGAGTCCACCATATCTACCTATGGATTGAATAAGATCCTTCAAGTAAGTTGTCATCGGTGCAAAAGCAATAAAAATTGCTCATAAATATGTATGATCTTTTATTGTAAGGGAAAGTAAGCTTTGTACGATCTTGTGATGGTGAAGAAATAAAAGCGACAGACTGCATAATAAAGGTTGCTATCACAAGGGGCAATATAAAGTGAGGTTCCTTTACATTAAGAGTTTGCACATCCAAAAACAAAAGGCGCATGGCAACCTCTACTTCCCTCTGCGAAGGGCCTATCTTTTACTTCATTTACTTTCATGTATTTTACATTTTATGCAACATTCATTAGTGTTTATCCTTATCCCTCTTTATGTACTCTCTAGTGGCAAGCATCATGTGGTAGATAGATCCAGACATGTATATCCAGTTGGATGTAGGTGATCATGAGTTATTATTGTTGACATTACCCTTGAGGTAAATAAGTTGGGAGGCGAAATCATAAGCCCCTATCTTTCTATGTGTCTTACTAAGACTTCTTGCTTATAAATATGCCTTGAGTGTCAGCAATCATAGAAGACTATATGATGGTTGAGTATGTGAACTTGCTAAACAAAGCTCTGACATTGACTCTTTCTGAAAATATGATGGATTGTGATTGTTTCAATGACTAAGAACACAGTTTGTTAGTTTCCAATAAAGTTTATGTTCCATACTTTAGATTGTGAATGAATTGTTACTCTAGCATGAGAAGTTTTGTGATGATATATTGTTCTTATGATAATAACCATGATGCTTCCATGTCCGTATTTTATTTTTATTGACACCTCTCTCTCTAAACATGTGGTCATGATTATCGATTTCAGCTTTCGCTTGAGGACAAGCGAGGTCTAAGCTTGGGGGAGTTGATACGTCCATTTTGCATCATGTTTTTATGTTGATATTTATTGCATTATGGACTGTTATTTCACTTTATGATACAATTCTTATGCCTTTTCTCTCTTATTTTGCAAGTTTCACATAAAGAGGGAGATTGCCGGCAGCTGGAATTCTGGACCGGAAAGGGCTACATCAGAGGCATTTTTTTGAACATCTTCAAATGAGATGAAAATTGATGGAGAATTATTTTGCAATATATTAAAATTATTGGCGAAAGAAATACCAGAGGGGGACCCACCAGGCAACCACAAGCCTTGGGGGCGCGCCCCACCCCCTGGGCGTGCCCTCCAAGCTTGCGGTGGCCCTGGCAGGCCTCTGGGGCCCATCTTCTCCTATATGCTGCCATTTTCCCTAGAAAAAATCGGAAGGAAGGTTTTGGGATGAAGCGCCGCCATCTCGAGGCGGAACTTGGGCAGGAGCACTTTGCTCGCCTACGAGAGATTCCACCAGGGAAACTTCCCTTCGGGAGGGGAAAATCGAAGCCATCGTCATCACCAGCGATCCTCTCATTGTGGGAGGACCAATGTTCATCAAAATCTTCACCAGCACCATCTCATCTCAAACCCTAGTTCACCTCTTGTATTCAATCTTTGTCTCAAAACCTCATATTGGTACCTGTGGGTTGCTAGTAGTGTTGATTACATCTTGTAGTTGATGCTTGTTGGTTTACTTGGTGGAAGACAATATGTTCAGATCCTTGATGCTATTCAATACCCCTCTGATCTTGAGCATGAATATGTTTTGTGAGTAGTTACGTTTGTTCTTGAGGACATGGGAGAAGTCTTGTCATAAGTAATCATGTGAATTTGTATTCGTTCGATATTTTGATGAAATGTATGTTGTTGTTTCCCTTAGTGATGTTATGTGAACGTTGAGTACATGACACTTCACCATCTCTAGGCCTAAGGGAAAGAATTGTGGATTAGTTATTAGATGATGGGTTGCTAGAGTGACAGAAGCTTTAACCCTAGTTTATGCGCTATTCCGTAAGGGGCTGATTTGGATCCATGTGTTTCATGCTATGGTTAGATTTATCTTAATTCTTCTTTAATAGTTGCGGATGCTTGTGAGAGGGGGTAATCAGAGGCTTGTTCAAGTAAGAACAGCACCCAAGCACCGGTCCACCCACATATCAAAGTAGCAAAGTAGCAAACGCGAATCAAACAAACATGATGAAAGTGACTAGATGAAATTTCCGTGTGTCCTCAAGAACGTTTTGCTTATTATAAGAGACCTTTCTGGCCTGTCCTTTGCTATAAAAAGGATGGGCTACCTTGCTGCACCTTTATTACCGTTATTATTATTTGCTCGTTATAAACTGCCTTGCTATCAAACTATCTGTTACCCACAATTTCAGTGCCTACAGAAAATACCTTGCTGAAAACTGCTTGTCATTTCCTTCTGCTCCTCGTTGGGTTCGACACTCTTACTTATCGAAAGGACTATGATTGATCACCTATACTTGTGGGTCATCAAGCCGCCCGGTACAAAGGTTGACTGGTCCTCAGAGATGATCTCAGGTAAAATTTGTTTCAAATGGTTGGCTATGACTTTAGAAGCAATCTTCTACAAAACGTTGCAAAGGCTATTAGGAAGAAATTGAGTTAGAAGATTTAGATTTTTCACCTTCGGTATCAAGACAAGAATGGTGTCATTAATGGATTCTTCCGACTCCGTACCATTGATTATCCTCAAGACAAACCTCGACACCACACAAATCCCAATGATGTTGGAAAAAATGCGCCGGAAATCCGTCACGACCCAGTGCCTTTGTAGGGAACATTTGGACACGTGATTTCTTTATCTCGTCCCCAATATAAGCTACTATCAACATCTCATTCATCGCCTCAATCACCTTCTGCGGTATAGTATTCAACACATGTTCCATGCCATGTACCCCTTCTGATGTATATAGTGTAGTATAGAAACAACACATCTAACTCTATCACGTGCGAGATTCCAACTGGATGGAACAATGGGATGATTTGGAGTGGCAAGTTCATCATCAACCACAGGTTCATGTGCATCAACATTTTACTTCCCGGATGTATCACGTAAATAGGTAACATGCTCCACCTGATCAGTAGGCTGCTGCTCACTCGCAACAGGAATATTAGTAGATGGAACATCATGTAACATAGCAGATTCATTAAATATAACATTTCTGCTAAGAACAACCTTCTATGTTTAAAATTCCACAATTAAAAACCTTTAACACCAGCTTTATAACCAAGAAAGATGCACTTAACATCCCTGTGCTCCAACTTTCCATTATCAACATGAGCATAAGCAGTGCAACCAAAAACTCTCAGTTGTGAATAATTAGGAGAACCAGCCATACCTCAATTGGAGTTTTCTTATTAAGAGCAATATATGGTGAGCGATTAATAAGATGACAAGTAGTGGAAGTGGCCTCGGCCCAAAAAACACATATGCAAACCTGCATTGGTCAACATGCAACAGGCCTTGGAAATAATGGTCCTATTCATACGGCCAGCAACACCTTTTTGTTCAGGAGTATACGGAATAGTGTAGTGTTTGACAATACCTTCAGACTTGCAATGATTCACAAATAGCTTAGAACATAATTCCATACCATTATAAGTGCAAAGTATATTTTATCTTCTTCTCAGTTTGTCTCTTAATCATAATCTTCCACCCCTTAAATGTTGAGAATGCCTGATATTTATTCTTCAAGAAATAAGGCCAAACGTTTCTTGAGTAATCATTAATAATAGTCAACATGTAACTAGCACCACCTAGTGAGTTTCTGTGAGACGGTCCCCATAAATTAGAATGCACATAGTCAAGAATACCTTCAATTGTATGAGCCGAAATGTTAAACTTCACCTTCTTGTGCTCGCCAAAGATACAATGCTCTCAATTTTTTTAATTTTCCAATTTCATATCCATCATGAAGACCTCTCTTATTTAACTCCACCAAACCAAGTTCTCTATATGTCCAAGACACATATGCCAAAGGTTAGTAGTATCACAATCAAAATTCTTTAAAATAGCTGGAATAGTGTTACCTTAAACCGTAGAACCTCGAAGGTAGTAAAGACCATTGGTCAAACTTAAATCACCTTTCATCACAATAATAGAACCTTTGGTGACTTTCAAAATGCTACCTCCGCCTGAATATTTGTATCCCTTTGGATCAAGGGTACTCAGAGAGATAAGATATCTCTTCATCTTCGGCATATACCAAACATGTGTCAAAGTTCTGATTGTATCATCAAACATCTTGATTCGAATGGAACCTATGCCTTCAATCTTGCATGGTGAATTATCAAAACCCAAAAAGGAACCAAAAGCAATGGTGGAATCAGAACTACTTAACCAATCTCTATGTGGGCACATATGAAAAGTAGATGCAGTGTTAAGTACCCACTCATTATTGGTCTTAGCACATCCAACAATAACCACAAGAGCATCATCAGAACTATCATCACGAGCAAGATTAGCAGAATTGTTACCTTCTTTGTTACCTTCTCGTTTATATGTGCCATTCCTCTTTTCCTTGTTCTGCAACTTGAAACACTCTGAGATGTCGTGCCCGTCTCTCTTGTAATATCTACAACACTATTTTCTTGCCTCTTGATTGCGATCGGCCCATGTACCCGTTCTTACTTTTGCCTCGGTTTTCTTACGTGAGTTCTTCTCCTTTGTCCCGCAGATAATCCCTTGGCTTGGGATGAACTTGAACCATCATGAGGCACCATTAGTTTCATCTTCTCCTTAGAGTTCAAAGCTTCATAAACTTCATTAAGCGTGAGTGTATCACGACTATATAATATGGTGTCTCTAAAATTGGTATAAGAACTTGGCAGTGAACACAATAGCATTAAAGTCGTATCTTCCTCTTCATACTTAATATCCATTGCAGCTAGACCATATATAATCACTTTAAATTATGTGATATGCTTTAAAACATTATCTCCCTCGGGTAAGCTGTGCAACAATAGTTTTGCTTCAGATGCATCTTGCTCGTGAGATCTTAGTAAGGTCACGGTTTCTGCTCGAGCGGCTCGATCTGATTGGGTGTCGCCCAGATCGGATGATCTGGTGACTCGGGGCTGCTCAGTCGCGACAGTAGGGGTCTGTGGTGCAAGTTGGTTGCGGCGTGGGGCGATGGGGACACACTACTTTGATAGCTCCCCCGATTGGCAGCCTCTGGCTCATGCAACAGGTCATGGCGGGCTTGCCGACCAAATCTGGTGCTCTAGCAACCAGAGGCTATGAAGAGGCTCGGTCGGTGACTAGTTTTCGCAGTATGCGTGGTGACTCCTCGACGGGATGGTGGTCTGCAATGGTGCCATTCTAGGAAGGCCTTTGGTGTGCTCTTGGCTCGCACTGTTGGCGGTGCTTCGACAAGATCTATGCGAGGCAGCATGTGGCGTCTGTTGGTTCTGATTTGGTGTTGGTGTGTTGGGGACTTTGTTCTCTGACATAGGTGTTCATCTCTTTTGATGAAAGTCTTGTTTGACCTTGGTCGGGGCTGGTGGTGAATGATGCCTTTGGTTATGGTTGTCCTTGTTGGGGGCGTCACCGAGGAGATCCAACACCTCTTCCATCCTCAAGATCGTGCTTCCCGGTGAAAACCGTGATTCGTTTGATCGAATTGATGATGGTGGCGCTCGTGGCGTCATTACTTCGTTGGAAGCATCGTCTTGGAGTCAAGTCTTGAATTGAACACCGGGTTTGGTTAGGAGCGGGCATCGATTTGGTGAGTGTGGAGTGATGATGGTGCATCCCGCTAGGACTTGTTGCCTGGCTGACGGTGGTTGACAGCAGGAGCACCGTTCACATGCAAGGGGCACCAGGTGAGTTATGCCAGCCATCCTCTTGGGATCGGAGCAGCATATGTTTTGCTCTATCGGACATATTATTCCTCTTCGATGTCGTCGAGGTTCACAGATATGCTTGTGGCAGCCCGGAGTAATACGACAGTTTTTCTTGTACGCTCCGGTAGCGGCGAAGACGCTCGAGTGCCCGGTCGGATATGTTCTGGAATGTTGACCTTTCTCGCGTTTTATATATTTGTGGTGCTTTAGACGTAGTTTGCCTAAGTGTTGTTTATGTTTTCTCCCGGTTTTCCTTGATAAACCGACCAGTCCTTTTCTTTCTTCTTTTTTTGGCGTTCATCTTTTTACGGTGCATTCCTTCTTTGTGAGTGTTTTTTTGTAATACTCATTTCTAATCAATTGATTTGATAGCTCTTCCGCCAACATTTAAAATATTATTTTTGGGTGAAAGCTCGAAAATTTATCGTCAATTGGTCATACAATTCTATTTCTACTCTCCTTGTATGCGAGCCTAAACGACCCAAGGAGGATAATCCTCGTTCCGCTTTGACGCGGCAGAACCGATAAGGTGAGTCACCCATGCATCCATAGACAGACAGCCCCATCCTGTCCATTTCACGGAAAAGCCCTCACCACCGTCGCTACGCTGGGTGGATCCGTGGATGGATGGAGTGTTTTTCCTCCATGTGCGCGCATTTATTTTGCTTCCCTTCCGTAGCATAGCATCCATCCCTTTCAGCTCCCATTCTATCTTCTCTCTCCCCTCCCCGCTATTATATAGCCATGGGTGGCGCACTGCCTCCCTCCATCGACAAGGCCTTCCTTCCTTCCTTGTGTTTGTGCTAGCAGCGCACGCACCTCACACCACCACGACAATCACAAGCGCGACTCGTGCCTCCTTGCTTGCTTGCTAGAGTCAAGCACCACCTACCCAGGCAGCTCGCTAGTGAGAGGAGATAGAGAGCGATGAGGCAGTCGAGGTTCAAGAGGATCTGCGTCTTCTGCGGCAGTAGCCAGGGCAAGAAGAGGAGCTACCATGACGCCGCCATTGAGCTCGGCAACGAGCTGGTAACCATGCTTTACTAGCCACAGCCACCACTCTCCGTACCTCTACCTACCTTGGTTATTATGTCCACGGCTTCGTGGCCACATCATGCGCGTGCGTAGTCACACCATATTTCTGAACCCGCTGGGTAGTCACTCACACCAATATGAATTTGCAATTTACTTTGAGCCATTTGCTGCCCAACTTTTGTCCAAAATTTCCCGGTTTCCTTCCTCCCCCACAATTCCACAAGTCATTCCTCCCCTGTGCTCGTCAAACATCGCCGGCCCTACCGCATTCACGGCTCCATTAAATCGAAATTAAATTAGAGCTATAGTAGCTCTGTTCTGCCCCCGTCCTCTTGATCGATCGCGTTCAAGAAGCATGTTTCATCTGTGCCGGCCGTTGAGGAGTTTAACCGTAAGGTTTATTTGAATTTACCGGGTGGTGACTTGGCATGTTGTTGTGGCAGGTGGCGAGGGGCGTGGACCTGGTGTACGGCGGGGGAAGCATCGGGCTCATGGGGATGGTGTCCCAGGCGGTGCACGACGGCGGCAGGCACGTCATAGGGTACGTAACAATCTCAGCTTAGCTCAGCTCTTCTTTTTTCTCATTTTGCTAGCTAGCTAGCTAGCCTGGTGGATGCATGTGCTGATCACTTGTTTTGTCATCTTGTTGTCCATGCGCAGTGTCATTCCCAAGACCCTCATGACACCAGAGGTATGTCCGCTACTCATGCATGTCTACAACTACTAGGAGGGAATATCCTGTGTAGATGCATGTTTTTAACTAAATAAATAAACTGGAGATTCGCAAAAAAATTGTTGCACAAATTTCTGAAAGAAAGTAGTATGTAGCTGGTTTTGAACCTAAAACTCGAGTTGCTTTTCAAGATAGTCAGACAGACAAAATTGGCTAGCATACAGTACTAGGAACTTCCCACGCGTACCGAACAGACCGACATTCTCCGCCGTCCATGGATGACCTCGCGTGTCATCCGGCTCGTCCGAAGGATCTTGGACACGCCAGCTGGGTCCCTGTTCGTGCTACCTGCAGCTGCAAACGCTTGCTTCTGTTGGAGCCAATCATGGCAACGTGCTCACGTTCGGGAGTTGTTTATGTCGTCGCTGTTAGTGTTAGGGCGTAGAGTCACTAATAATCAAATGGGCTTGGGAGTTTGAGCTCCCAAACAAGCACTCTTGCCGGTGCTGCAGTCCCAGGGGACATGCCACTTGGGTGTGCAAAAGAAAAGAAAATACCCTCTACTACTCCTACTCCTACCTGGAGGAGCAGTTGTGATCAAGAGGTAGCAGTATGCTTTTTGGCACAAATCCAGATCTCGGCGTGAGGATAAACTACTAGTGGCGCAAAAAAGCGCAGCTGTGCACTAGTAGAGCAATCTCTTGCCACCAAAAGCCTTGCCATGGCAGCATATTGGGTTATTGGCATCATCTCCTTTTTAATCTGCCTGCTGGGGAAAAAGAGATATTGCCTTCTTGGGCTGCCCGGCCCTCATGTTTTCTTCAGAATAATGTGTTTCCATGATACGCACTAGGGTTGTTCGTATTGTTGTTTATCCTGTACTGCCATGTCACATTAATGGTACAGTAGATGGTGTACTCACAAACAATTAAATCGTGGTTCAGAGGACTCTCATGTTCATGCATATCCAGTAGCATTTTTCTTTTGTGCTGGTTGTTGCTTTGTTGTGGTCCTCCGCTTCCTGTTTGTCCTTTCACCCTTGCCCAAGGAGGTAAAAGGAGAGTGGATATTTGAACCATCTAATGGCATTTTTGGTCCCCTTCGAGCACAATCATGCCCATCTTGGGAATGTGCTAGTGTAGTGTTTGTCTCCGCAAAATACTCCTATAGTGTATCACCAAACACAAAGAGACCAGGCATCATGGCACGACAGAGACTCATTTCTCGTGTTCCCTTTGCAGCATAGCATGAAACAATCTTGATGTTTTCTCTCTGTGTTTCAGATAAGCGGTGAGACGGTGGGGGAGGTGAGGGCAGTGGCGGACATGCATCAGAGGAAGGCAGAGATGGCAAGGCACTCTGACGCCTTCATAGCCCTGCCTGGTGAGTCACACCAACTCAGCACAATAATATTAGCCTGCATATTTACCTCGCCAGGATCAGGATCAGGTGAATAGAACATTCATTGCTCTGCAGAAATCAATGGCAGGTTACAGTCAAGTGGTGATCAGGCTGTAACTTGGGCGTTTTTCACATGTCTATCCAAAAAATTGAAAGCTAGCTCCAGATCCCATGCATGAATCTGGGTCCAGCTAGCTGGTGTAAATTCCCAATAATTGGTGCAGACGTTCTAGTAGTAGCATCACCCCCACAGAGTAGATGCATGGAGGTGTCGAGCTGCTGAGAGCTGCCCGTGTTGCACGTCATGTTGTGCGATGTACAACGAACCAGTAGCAGATTATTCATGTGAGTTGTGTCAATGCAGGAGGATATGGTACACTGGAGGAGCTGCTCGAAGTGATTACATGGGCGCAGCTTGGCATCCATCACAAGCCGGTACGGACTACCACTGTCCTTTTGTCGATCCTTCCTTCGGATTGAAATTGAGAAATGTCTGAACGAACGCAATGTTCCTTGCTTGCTTCAGGTTGGGCTGCTGAACGTGGACGGGTACTACAACTCGCTGCTGACCTTCATCGACAAGGCGGTGGAGGAAGGGTTCATCAACACCAGCGCGCGCCGCATCATCGTGCTCGCCCCCACCGCGGAGGAGCTCATGGAGAAGCTCGAGGTACCTACATATTCTGACCCTGAACCTGAACCTGAACTCGCGCGTGTAAAATTCTGCATCTGACCGATGAGACTGCTTGTTTCTGTCAGGACTACGTGCCTTACCACGACAGGGTGGCGTCGAAGCTCAACTGGGACATAGCGGCGGAGATAGGGCACCTAGGGTACTGACCAGGATGTTGTGGCTGCAGCCAAGGGCGAGGCCGACCAGCCGGCTGCCATGCGTTTAACTCTGCTGATGATGATGCGGATTTGGAGTGCAGGATTGATGAAGGGGTTTCCGTTGTTTGATTGTTGTTGTCGTAGTAGTAGCAAATTATGCGAGCGAGCGTGCGTTTTGTATATGTTGTGCTTCCATCGGGGACAGCTCAAGGATATTGTAAAACCTGACCGGTTTCAAGCTCCCTATTAGAGTATCGCCGTCCATCCCTACCTGCTTAATTAGTACTACTATACTCCTGCTGGTATCAGTCAATATAATGTTAGTTTTTCAAGGTTGTGAATCCATTGACAACAACATGTACTATAGCAGTGTGCACAACTTTGGTCAGTCAAACTGAGCATTGAATCGAGAGGTGTGTGTTTCTCTAAACCATTACCCCCACGCTATGGTTTGTTTTGTGTCTTTCATGTTTGTATTTGGTTTTCACTTGGTTTTTCTTAGAGCATCTCCACTCGCGCCCCAACAGCCCCCCTAGGACGAGATTTTTTCCGGCGGCACCGGAAAAAAAAACCCAGTCGCCCCCAGGACGCCGAATTCCGCCGGTTCGGTCCATTTTTTGGCCCGGCGATCCCAGACCGAACCCAGCGCACTAGGGGGCACTTGGGGGCTCCGGCGGAAGGAAAATCGGCGCATGGGCCACCACTATCAGGCGAAAAACGATTTTTTCACTTGGCCCCCCGCGCGCACTACCCTTTCCGCCGCCGTGCCGATCCCGGCGCCGCCCACCGCCACTAGAAAGTCCATTTCCCGCCGGAAAGAGAGGGTTTGCTGTGGCAGCCTCCATCCCGCTCCCTGGGCGAGCTTTCCGGCGCTCCGGCCACACAGGTGGGGATACCGGCGGTTGCGCACCTACCACGCCCGCCGGGTGTTCGGCGATTTGTCTGCTCGGCGATGGACTCAGATGACGAGGAGGTGTTCGCGGCGCTGTTGGAGGAGGAAGTCGAGGCCGACGCACAGGACGAAGAGCACCTCATGGTCCTCGCCGCTCTGGTCGGCCTATTCGCGAGCAATGCAAAGCCGCGAGGTGGCTCGGCACCGGGCCGCCAGAAGAGCAAGCTTGCTCTACGCCGACTACTTCGCCGACGCTACACTGCACGACAAGAAAGTATTTTGGTGTCGTTATTGGATGAGCCGAAAGCTCTTTCTCAGGATTGTGAATTCCATCCAGGAGTTCGACAGCTACTTCAAGTGCAAGAATGATTGCACCGGCACACTTGGATTCACCTCACTCCAGAAGTGCACGACAACTATGAGAATGCTTGCATACGGAGCTTCCGGTGATATACTGGAAGATTATGGACGCATGGCCGAGTCCACCACCATTGAGTGTTTGTACAAGTTCTGCAGGGCAGTGGTGGCAGTGTTTGGACCACAATACTTGTAATCACCCAATGCTGAAGACACTGCTCGGATCCTAGCACAGAATGCAGCAAGAGGATTTCCTGGGATGCTTGGAAGCATCGCTTGCATTGCATTGGGCATGAAAAACTGTCCATTTGCTTGGCAGGGGATGTACAAAGGCGCCAGAGGAGCTTGCAGTGTAGTACTTGAGGCAGTGGCCACACATGACCTCTGGATTTGGCACTCCTTCTTTGGTATGCCAGGAACACACAATGACATCAACGTACTGCAGTGCTCGAATGTCTTTGCCAAGCTTGTTGAAGGTCATGCTCCTCCGGTGAACTTCGAGGTCAATGGGCGCCAGTACAACAAGGGATACTACCTAGTAGATGGCATCTATCGAAGATGGTCAACATTTGTGAAGACTATCTCAAACCCTGTGCCAGGAGGCAAGAACTCCTACGTTGCCAAGTGTCAGGAGGCTTGCAGGAAGGATGTCGAGCGGGCATTTGATGTGCTCCAATCTCGATTTGTTGTTGTCCGGTACCCCGCTCTGACCTGGTCGAAAGATCAAATGTTGGAAGTCATGACTTGCTGTGTCATCTTGCACAACATGATCATTGAGAGCGAGCACGAAGAGCCAGTGTTCGACACTGAACCATATTACAGGCAGGGTCCTCTTGCCCAAGTTGATCACCAGCTACCGGCAACCTGGGTTGCCTTCCTCAATATGCGTCAGGAGATCCGAGACCCATAGGTGCATCAAGAACTGCAGCACGATCTGGTGGAGCGCCTATGGAGGGTCGAGGGCAACGCCTAGCTCGACGTGTGATGAAATATGAGTTTTTATTTATGTTTGAATTATGAGTTTGATTCGTTGATCTATTTGATTTGTATTGATTTCCGTGATGAACTATGTGATAAAAATTAGTTTTTGTTGAATTTGTGCCGAAGCACGCCGAATGTGGGCCGAATTTGGGCCAATTTGCGCCAAAATTGGGCCGAAATCGGCGACTTGGGGGCGAACTTGGGGGGTCAGCTGGGAACTCGAGCCCCCCCCCCCCCACGCCGAATTTACCGTCGGTTGGCCCCCAAGCGGCGCTATTTCAAGCCCCTGGGGGGCCGAACAGCTGGAGATGCTCTTGTATTATCGAGAGATGCATGACTTTGGGGTCCGGTTTTCTCTTGTTTCCATTGCATATCGGTTTATGATATATTAGAAGAAAGTAACCAAACAGTACAAGAAATATCGAAAGTGCTGAATGGAAGATGAGCACCACGGAGGCCAAATTTGAAAATTTTGAAATTCATACTTTAAATTTAAAACCTTTTTCTAATACACATACACCCTAATATATGTGTGTAAATTTTCATGATGAAATACGTTAAAATGAGAGCTACAAATAAATGTGGCTTTTTAACACATACACTGTTCATTTTCAAACTCCTTTATTTTGTGGCTCACAATCTAAGGTATTTCATCATGAAATACATGAATATACATTACATCCTCGTATATGTGTATTATTTTTAGAATTTTTTAAAATTGCAAAGTTTTAATTTTTTTAATTTTTCGGCCTCCAATGTGACCTACTCAAGAGTCAAGAAAGACAAAATCAATAGGTGCCAAGGCCGAGGGATCAGAGCCAGGCCTCCATAATCATCACTAGTTACAAGGCGCTGCACTAACTACAGGACATCCCCGATGCAAAACAAACACTAAAAGCCTATCTCTAAATGCGACATAGCCCGCATCGAAACAACTCAACCTCAGAGGCAATCTGATGGCACACCTTGCAAGCACTCTTGCTCCTTTCGTTCCAAAACATCCACACAGTGAGGACGATGACGGAGTCAAAACCTTTTTGTGGATGTGGCCCACCACTAGACAAGAACGGAGGTCGGGCTCGGGGTGAAGTGGGTAATGCCACAATGGGAGAGGGTGGAGTGCCACACCTCACGAGTGAAACACAACCTTCTTATTACTCACCCTTTCTTTAATAGTGCGGTTGTCCTATGACTCAAAAGAAATCAAAAGAAAACTCCCGGGTCTTGGGATAACCACGCCTTTTCCCATTTTGAAAAGTGGGGTGGTCAACCATCTCGATATAAAACATACGAAAGGCCAATGAACATGGATAAACTTTAATAATCATCATTAGTCTCGCTAACCACATGTCATCACACCAAAATACCACTAGGGACTAAATGCACTTTCAATAACTCGCTGCCAAAAGACCCGAACTTTGGGTAGGACTTTTTGTTTCCATAGATATTTCCAAACTTTTTCACCACTATTCAAACTACGAGCCATATCATTCACTATTGACGCGTTTGGTTACTCGCATCGTTTTTTGCCACTTTGCATACTTGTTCCAAGCGAGCCTAGTTGAGCTAACGCAGGCAATAAACCAACATCTGCATATTGATTTTTTGCCTGCATCCCCTTTACCCTGCATCGTAGCAATAACTCTACACACTGTGTTTTGCTTGCTCGCATTGGCTCGGCTCATACTACTGCACGTTGTTTGGTTGCATACAAACAACAAGGTCTATCTACCTTGTACCCTACATGGTGAGCATTCCAACTACATCTTACACACGATCACACCAGTAGAACAACACTGCAATCATGACAAACTGAACGATGACGATGAAGTTCTTCAACCCAAACTGTCGATCCGACTTGCCAAGTTCAACACTGCATGCCTACTTGAGCACAGCCTTGGAGTAAGCATCCGCTGCCGCCCGCTTACTCTTAAACCCTCTGTGGCGGCTGTTTTTGTAACTCGCCACTTGTTCATCGCATGATTCCCATGAACTATAAACCCCTCGAAACCTCCTCGGAACACCACATGCCACTTGTCCTAGCATGGTAGAAGAGCAACAATTCTAGCAGCAAGCAATGGATCACACTAGACATGAATCATAAGTAAGCATGCATGATCATACTGCTTAGCAAGTTCATCCTACCACTACCATGGTGTCATCCTACCACCACATCCAAAAGAGGGTGTTATCCTACCACCGCTTGTTCACCATCGGCGTGAGGGGTTACTATACCACCTCATCAAAATATATAGGCCAATATCAAGAGTATATCAAGCCCTCGCTACCGCAAAATGTACATCGACATCGCCATCGCCGTTGAGGATCATGCACGCCGTCACCACCACCAGAAGCAGCACTAGTAGTAGTGCTTGCCTAGCTAGGTCCTGAGCCAGAGCACCCTGTGGGCGTCTCCCATGGAAACAAACCCAGCCCCTGGGCTTTGTTATCCAGCAGGTGGCTCAAAGCCACCATGAGAGCCTCTAGGCTGAATCCACTTTGGTCCATGACGATGATGTAGAGGTCAGGGTGGACGTCGACCTACTTGCTTCTCCCTGATGGTGCTTGCGACCTCCTTCATGGCCTGAGTCATGCTGGTGAAGACAGTCAGCTCGTACTCCATCAAGGCTCCCCTCTTCCTCTTCCTATCAAACACAGGAACGTGATCAACATCTTGTCAGGACCATCAAGGACAATGGTCTGTGACTCCTGGGTGTCTGGATACTCGGGCATAGGTGAACCCAACGGCACACCAGAGCCCAGGCATGCTTGCGGTTGCTAGCCCAAAGGAGAAGATATGTTGCATCTGGCGGTAATTTTGGATGGGTACGTTGAGAAACTCTGCGTGCTTGGAGTGAGCCTAAGAAAGTAACACAACAGACTGGTTAGTTAGAATGGCATTGTACATAGGCTTAAACAGGTGGCTAGTTAGAATTGCATGGTTCGTGAGCTAACTGTGGTGTGGCCTTGGTAGTGCTCTGCCTTCAAAAGGATCGAGCAGGTGTCGTGATCCCATGCAGTGCTGCTCGGGTCTCTGAGCTTGGACACTGTGATCCACCTTGCTCTCTGATAACCCACAAGTATAGGGGATCAGTTGTAGCCTCTTTCGATAAGTAAGAGTGTCGAACTCAACGAGGAGCAAAAGGTAGAACAAATATTCCCTCAAGTTCTATCGACCACCGATACAACTCTATGCACGCTTAACGTTCGCTTTACCTAGAACAAGTATGAAACTAGAAGTACTTTGTAGGTGTGATAGGATAGGTTTGCAAGAAAATAAAGAGCACGTAAATAAAAGTTAGGGGCTATTTAGATAAAGAAGTAACTAAGTTAGTTTTAGTAGAGAGCTTTTTGTCACAAGAAAGTTATTTGTCCCTAGGCAATCGATAACTAGACCGGTAATCATTATGGCAATTTTATATGAGGGAGAGGCATAAGCTAACATACTTTCTCTTCTTGGATCATATGCACTTATGATTGGAACTCTAGCAAGCATCTGCAACTACTAAAGATCATTAAGGTAAAACCCAACCATAGCATTATAAGGTATCAAGTCCTCTTTACTCCCATACGCAAATAACCTACTTACTCGGGTCTGTGCTTCTGTCACTCACGCCACCCACCATAAGCAAATCATGAACATATTGCAAACCCTACAGCGGGGATCCCTCACGCTTGCGCGACATGGAGAGCACCATAAGACAGCACCAATAATAAAACATGCAACTCAAACCAATCATGATCATCAATCAACCCACAGGACAAAACGGATCTACTCAAACATCATAGGATAGCCATACATCATTGGGAAATAATATATAGCGTTGAGCACCATGTTTAAGTAGAGATTACAGTTGGGAGAAGGGGTGTTACACCGCTGCATAGAGGGGGAGAGAGTTGGTGATGACGGCGGCAAAGTTGTTGGTGTAGATCGTCGTCACGATGATGGCCCCGGCGGCGTTCCGGCGCCACCGGGAGAGAGGGGGAGAGATCCCCCTCCTTCTTCTTCTTCCTTGACATTCCCCCTAGATGGGAGAAGGGTTTCCCCTCTGGTCCATGGTCTCCATGGCGGCGGAGGGGCGGGAGCCCCTCCGAGATTGGATCTCTCTCTCTCTGTTTCCTTCTGTTTCTGCGCTCCATGTTTCTGGCCTTTCACCGTTTCTTAAATTCCCGGAGATCCGTAACTCCGATTGGGCTGAAATTTTAACACGATTTTTATCCGGATATTAGCTTTCTTGCGGCCGAAGAAGAGCACCAACCGCCTTACGGGGTGGCCACAAGGGTCCAGGGCGCACCCTACCCCGTGGGGCGCCCCCCCCTCCCCGCGTCCTTGTGGATTCCTCGGGCATCGTCTCGCGTCGATTCTTTGTCCCAAAAATCACATATATTCCAAAAAAAATCTTCGTAAGTTTTTATAGCGTTTGAACTCCGTTTGATATGGATTTACTGTGAAACAAAAAACATGCAACAAACAGGAAGTGGCACTGGGCACTGGATCAATATGTTAGTCCCAAAAATAGTATAAAAAGTTGTCAAAAGTATATGAAAATTGTAGAATATTGGCATGAAACAATCAAAAATTATAGATATGACGGAGACGTATCAGCATCCCCAAGCTTAATTCCTGCTCGTCCTCGAGTAGGTAAATGATAAAAAAGATAATTTTTGATGTGGAATGCTACCTAGCATAATTTTGATTATATAATCTAATCATGGCATGAATATTAAGACATGAGTGATTCAAAGCAATAGTCTATCATTTGACATTAAGACAACAATACTTCAAGCATACTAATAAAGCAATCATGTCTTCTCAAAATAACATGGCCAAAGAAAGTTATCCCTACAAAATCATATAGTCTGGCTATGCTCCATCTTCACCACACAAAGTATTTCATCATGCACAACCCCGATGACAAGCCAAGCAATTGTTTCATACTTTTAATGTTCTCAAGCCTTTTCAACTTTCACGCAATACATGAGCGTGAGCCATGGATATAGCACTATAGGTGGAATAGAATATGATGGTGGAGGTTGTGTGGAGAAGACAAAAAGGAAGAAAGTCTCACATCGACGCGGCTAATCAACGGGCTATGGAGATGCCCATCAATTGATGTCAATGCGAGGAGTAGGGATTGCCATGCAACGGATGCACTAGAGCTATAAGTGTATGAAAGCTCACAAATTAAACTAAGTGGGTGTGCATCCAACTTGCTTGCTCATGAAGACCTCGGGCATTTGAGGAAGCCCATCATCGGAATATACAAGCCAAGTTCTATAATGAAAAATTCCTACTAGTATATGAAAGTGACAACATAGGAGACTCTCTCTATGAAGAACATGGTGCTACTTTGAAGCACAAGTGTGGTAAAAGGATAGTAGCATTGCCCCTTCTCTCTTTTTCTCTCATTTTTTTTGTTTTTTGTTTTTTTGGGCCCTCTCTTTTTTTTGGCCTCTTTTTTTATTTTTATTTTTCGTCCGGAGTCTCATCCCGACTTGTGGGGGAATCACAGTCTCCATCATCCTTTCCTCACTAGGACAATGCTCTAATAATGATGATAATCACACTTTTATTTACTTACAACTCGATACTAGAACAAAGATATGACTTTATATGAATGCCTCCGGAGGTGTACCGGGATGTGCAATGATCTAGCATAGCAATGACATCAAAAAACGGACAAGCCATGAAAATATCATGCTAGCTATCTTACGATCATGCAAAACAATATGACAATGAATGCTCAAGTCATGTATATGATGATGATGGAAGTTGCATGGCAATATATCTCGGAATGGCTATGGAAATGCCATGATAGGTAGGTATGGTGGCTGTTTTGAGGAAGATATAAGGAGGCTTATGTGTGATAGAGCGTATCGTATCACGGGGTTTGGATGCACCGGCTAAGTTTGCACCGACTCTCGAGGTGAGAAAGGGCAATGCACGGTACCGAAGAGGCTAGCAATGGTGGAAGGGTGAGAGTGCGTATAATCCATGGACTCAACATTAGTCATATAGAACTCACATACTTATTGCAAAAATCTATTAGCTATCGAAACAAAGTACTAAACGCATGCTCCTAGGGGGATAGATTGGTAGGAAAAGACCATCGCTCGTCCCCGACCGCCACTCATAAGGAAGACAATAAAAAACAAATCATTCTCCGACTTCGTTACACAACGGTTCACCATACGTGCATGCTACGGGAATCACAAACTTTAACACAAGTATTCTTACCAATCCACAATTACTCACTAGCATGACTCTAATATCACCATCTTTATATCGCAAAACTATTGCAAGGAATCAAACATATCATATTCAGTGATCTACAAGTTTTATGTAGGATTTAATGACTAACCATGTGAATGACCAATTCCTGTCAACTCTCTAAATAGATATAAGCGAAGCATGAGAGTTTAATTCTTTCTACAAAATATATGCCCACGCTCTAACAAATATAAATGAAGCAAAAGAGCATTCTACAAATGGCGGTTTTTTATATGTAGGGAAACAGGCAATCCAAACTTCAAATGATATAAGTGAAGCACATGAAGCATTCTATAAAGCCATACTCAAAAGATATAAGTGAAGTGCAAAGAGCATTCTATAAATCAACCAAGGACTATCTCATACCAGCATGGTGCATTTATTAAAAGAAAAATAAAAAGCACACGACGCTCCAAGATTTACGCATATCATGTGACGAATAAAAATATAGCTCCAAGTAAAATTACCGATGATCGTTAGAAGAAAGAGGGGATGCCTTCCGGGGCATCCCCAAGCTTAGTTGCTTGGGAGTCCTTGAATATTACCTTGGGGTGCCTCGGGCATCCCCAAGCTTAGGCTCTTGCCACTCCTTATTCCTTCATCCATCGTGATCTCACCCAAAACTTGAAAACTTCAATCACACAAAACTTAACAAAACCCTCGTGAGATCCGTTAGTATAATAAAACAAATCACCAATTTAAGTACTGTTGTGAACTCATCCCAAATTCATATTAGCATTATATCTACTGTAGTCCAACTTCACCATGGTTCATACCCCCCGATACTACCCATAGATTCATCAAAATAAGAGAACAATGCATAGAAAACAGAATCTATCAAAAACAGAACAGTCTAGAGTAATCTGAACATCTACCATACTTCTATAAATCCAAAAATTCTGAAAAATTAGGAAAAAATAAAAAATTTGTATAGAAGTACTGTGTAAAAATTTCAGCCACTTTTGACATTCCAGTAAAAAAAATTCACGCGCTACAGCCAAAGTTTCTGTTTTTGCACCACACATACCAAACAAGCAATCTAATCATCCTAAAGGCAAATCTTGGCACATTATTTTTATAATACAATGGATTTATACAAGGGGATAATTATTTTTGTTTAAAAGTTTCTATAGTTCAAGATTTGCAAAGTTTCCATGGGCATGAACAAAGTTCAAGGAGCTCCCCCACTTCAACGGTGCTCGTCCTTCTTACTTTCACTTTTCTTTTTGAAAAGTTTTAGGTTCCCCACTTTAATTTTTTGTTTTTAAACTTTATAAAAGCACTCAACAGAATAAAATGACTCTCTAAAACTTCCGGGTTGTCTCCCTGGCAGCGCTTTCTTTAAAGCCATTAAGCTAGGCATAAAGTGCTCAAGTAATGGATCCACCCGGATCCCAAGGTATATCAAAGCCAATTTTAATTAACAATGATTTGTAATTTAGTAGTGAGCACAAAGTAACATATATCATGCAACAACAAAGTCTAACTCTGTTCCTATGCATCGGCATGTCATAAAAGAACAATTCATGCACATCAAGTAAAGCCCAATGCATAGTATAAACAGTTTCTTGCAATTTTATTGCATTGGAAACATAGAGAGGTGGAGATGTAGTTTCTCTCTCATAATAATTGCAAGTAGGAGTAGCAAGCACATGCATATTACATCTATCAAAATCATCATGTGTAGTAGTAAAACGCAACCCATCAATATAATCCTTAATAAGTGCAAACTTCTCCGATATAGTGTAGTTGGGAGAATTCAAAAAGATAATAGGACTATCATGTGTGGATGCAATAGAAACAATTTCATTTTTAACATAATGAACTATAGCAAGTTCATCTCCATAATCATCATTCAAATTGGCATCTTGGCCACAAGCATAGCAAGCATCAATTTCATCAAAAAGGGACATTTCAAACAAATCCAAGGGATCATAGCAATCATCATAGCATTCATCCTTCGGTAAGCACGAAGGGAAATTAAACAATGTATGGGATAAAGAGTTACTCTCATTAGAAGGTGGGCACGGGTGATCAATCCGCTCTTCCTCCTTTTGTTCTTCGCTCTTCTCCTCATCTTTTTCATCCAATGAGCTCACAGCGTCATCAATTTCTTCTTCCATAGTTTCCTGCAAAATATTAGTCTCTTCTTGGACAGTGGAGACTTTCTCAACAAATGCATCAATATCGGCATTGTATTCATAATTCTCATAGCAATATTTAAGTATAGCAAAATTTTCAGGCCTATAAACATCATCATCAAAAGCTTCATACTTTTCAAACAAAGATTCAATTTCATAAGCACCCTTAAAAGCAACAAATTCTTCTATTCGTTCCACATCATAGTAATCATATCTACCATTAGCATAAGAAGCCAAGGTTTCATTATCGTTAAATTTGCATGAAAAGGAAAGGTGTGGAGCCTTCATCCTAGAGCAACAAGCATAATCATATCTCAAGCATAGATCCCGAGCATACCAATGCAACATATGAATTTGATCCCATAATAATTTCCCTTTTTGTGTCAAGCGATAATCCCTAAAGTATTCACATTGATCCAACGTGTCTCCCATTATATAACTGAATGGGGTTTTCTCAAGATTATTAAAGTAGTGCATAATATCTTTCACATAATGAGCATCGAGGGTTTTAGGAGGTTCCCCATCTCCATGAGTAGCAAGTACACCTAATTTTTTTGGTATTTCGTGTTCCATATCCATAACTAAAGATAAAGAACAACTAATAATAGCAAATAAAATCTACTTAGTGATAAAGCAAACAAGCACACACGAGAATATTCACCCCACGCTATTGCTCCCCGGCAACGGCGCCAGAAAAATGTCTTGATAACCCACAAGTATAGGGGATCAGTTGTAGCCTCTTTCGATAAGTAAGAGTGTCGAACCCAACGAGGAGCTAAAGGTAGAACAAATATTCCCTCAAGTTCTATCGACCACCGATACAACTCTACACACGCTTAACGTTCGCTTTACCTAGAACAAGTATGAAACAAGAAGTACTTTGTAGGTGTGATAGGATAGGTTTGCAAGAAAATAAAGAGCACGTAAATAAAAGCTAGGGGCTGTTTAGATAAAGAAGTAACTAAGTTAGTTTTAGTAGAGAGCTTTTTGTCACAAAAAAGTTATTTGTCCCTAGGCAATCGATAACTAGACCGGTAATCATTATGGCAATTTTATATGAGGGAGAGGCATAAGCTAACATACTTTCTCTTCTTGGATCATATGCACTTATGATTGGAACTCTAGCAAGCATTCGCAACTACTAAAGATCATTAAGGTAAAACCCAACCATAGCATTATAAGGTATCAAGTCCTCTTTACTCCCATACGCAAACAACCTACTTACTCGGGTCTGTGCTTCTGTCACTCACGCCACCCACCATAAGAAAATCATGAACATATTGCAAACCCTACAGCGGGGATCCCTCACGCTTGCACGACACGGAGAGCACCATAGGACAGCACCAATAATAAAACATGCAACTCAAACCAATCATGATCATCAATCAACCCATAGGACAAAACAGATCTACTCAAACATCATAGGATAGCCATACATCATTGGGAAATAATACATAGCGTTGAGCACCATGTTTAAGTAGAGATTACAGCGGGGAGAAGGGGTGTTACACCACTGCATAGAGGGGGAGAGAGTTGGTGATGACGGCGGCGAAGTTGTTGGTGTAGATCGCCGTCACGATGATGGCCCCGGCGGCGTTCCGGCTCCACCGGGAGAGAGGGGGAGAGAGCCCCCCTCCTTCTTCTTCTTCCTTGACCTTCCCCCTAGATGGGAGAAGGGTTTCCCCTCTGGTCCATGGTCTCCATGGCGGCAGAGGGGCGGGAGCCCCTCCGAGATTGGATCTCTCTCTCTGTTTCCTTCTATTTCTGCGCTCCTTGTTTCTGGCCTTTCACCGTTTCTTAAATTCCCGGAGATCCGTAACTCCGATTGGGCTGAAATTTTAACACGATTTTTATCCAGATATTAGCTTTCTTGCGGCCGAAGAAGGGCACCAACCACCTTACGGGGTGGCCACAAGGGTCCAGGGCGCGCCCTACCCCCTGGGAGCGCCCCCCGTCCTTGTGGACTCCTCGGGCATCATCTCGCGTCGATTCTTTTTCCCAAAAATCACATATATTCCAAAAAAAATCTTCGTAAGTTTTTATCGCGTTTGAACTCCGTTTGATATGGATTTTCTGTGAAACAAAAAACATGCAACAAACGTTAACTGGCACTGGGCACTGGATCAATATGTTAGTCCCAAAAATAGTATAAAAAATTGCCAAAAGTATATGAAAGTTGTACTCCCTCCGTCCCAAAATTCTTGTCTTAGATTTGTCTAGATACGGATGTATCTAATACTAAAACGTGACTTGATACATCCGTATCTAGACAAATCTAAGACAAGAATTTTGAGACGGAGGTAGTAGAATATTGGCATGAAATAATAAAAAATTATAGATACAAGAAAGACGTATCACTCTCCAGTTCCTGAGGTGGTTGACCTGGGTCGAGGTGACCTCCTGCCCACCGAACTCGAACACATGTGAAAGATCTAGGTTGTCGCCTAGAGGGGGGTGAATAGGCACTTTAATATAATTACGATATAGGCTTGAACAAATGCGGAATAAACCTAGCGGTTAATTTGTCAAGCACAAAACCTACAACAACTAGGCTCACCTCACTACAAAAAAAAGACACATCCGTGACATTTTGGGCCGAACGATTTTTTTTCCTGTCATGCTTATGACACTTCTATGACGATAATCGTGACAAAACCCAGTATCATCATAGTTGTGGTGGGCTCCTACTTCTATGACAAAAAATCATGACAGAAAATGGGGTTTTCGTCCTGGGCGGGCCGGAGACGCAGCTGCATGACATTCTTTGGGCCATCCATGATGGAAAAATCGTGGTAGAAGCGAGGGCGAGTAAAATATCGGGGAGTTCCCGGTTACGGTGGGTGGTCGGGGCCGAGCGATGTACGGAGGTTTGCGCGTTTCTCTCGTGTACGCGCGTGTGTGCGAGGCATTGGCTAACTGAACCCGAGCGATAGCATGTTACTGAACCCGAGCGATTGATCCTTAGCTGTTAACTGAACCCGAGCAGTTCATTCGCTGGTGACTGAACCCGAGCGATTCCTTCGCTGCTGCTGCTAACTGAACCGAGCGATCGATCACTGCTGCTGCTTACACTGAAGCCGATCGAGCCCCCGTGCAAGACGTAGCTAGCCAGCCGGTGTTGGTTGCCTCTCGATGAACAGTGACCGTTGCTACCGTGCGCGCGGTACGTAGAACGAGTCGAGACGTGGTGAGTCGAGCCGGTTGGTTTGCTGTGGACGAACAATTCCCGGTGGAGGTTGGATGAACAGGACCCCGTGGTAGTAGGCCATTGTCGCTGGATGAACAGGACCCCGAGGAGGCCGCCGCACCCCAGCCGGTTGGGGGTGGATGAACAGGACCCCGTGGAGGTTCTATGAACAGCAGCCGGTGGAGGCTGGGTGAATAGTAGCTTGTGGAGGCTGGAGGAGGTCGACGGTGGATGAACAGTAGCCCATGGAGGCTGGAGCGAGGCAGTAGACGATGGATGAACAGGGCCCCGTTTCGACCATAGGCGCTCCAACACAAGTCCGTTTCCTCCGTTTTGCGGTACGCCACACCCCTCCCGATCGACAGGACCCCGTTTCGACCATAGGCACTCCAACACAAGTCCGTTTCCTCCGTTTTGTGGTACGCCAGACCCTTCCCGATGAACAGGACCCCGTTTCGACCGTACGCGGTCAAACAGAAGGCCCGTTTCCTCCGTTCTGCAGTACGCCAGACCTCGTTTCGGCTGTTCCGTCCAAGCCAGTTGGCTCCCGATGAACACGACATATTCCGTTGCCTCCCGATGAACACGACGCCGTTTCCTCCTTTGCGACCCAGCCGGTTGGCTGCCGATGAACAGGAGGATGTCGCTGTACGCGTTCGAGACCCCGCCCGTATGTACATACGTAGCCGTATTTACTTTCTTGCAGCGTGGCTGTACGTATGTGTACATGATAGAGATGGGACTGCGTGACATGCTACGTTCGCGCCTCTACTACGACACATGCCGCTCCTTACTCGGCCACAGTTCATCGCTGCAGAGAGACCGATCGACCAGTATGTACATACACGTTCGCGACAACGCTACGTACGCTTCGACTAGGTGGGTCCCAGCTGTCAGGGAGGATAAGGACGCACTTCCTTGCGTGCGAAGATATAGCTGGTGGGTCCCAGCTGTCAGGGGGAAGAATCATTTTTTTTCCCGTAGTATGGACACACTTCCTTGCGTGCGAAGATATAGCTGGTGGGTCCCAGCTGTCAGGGGGGAAATGTTTTTTTTCGCAAAATACAGAGTCCCTTCCGGTGGGTCCCTACTGTCTGGTGGAGGAATAATAATTTTACGCGTAATAGGAGGCACTTCATTGCTGCAACCGTGGACCCACCTGTCAGCCTCTCCATGTACAGTCCTCTTCCGATGGAAGTCGTTCCTTGACCACGTTGACCACGCCGCGCCGAGAGCACCAAGGCGATGGACGACGGCGAGGCCTAGGAAGGGGACGACACAGAGCCAAGGAAGACGCGGCAGTGGATGCCCACGCGGAGAGGAGTACGAGGGTTTACTACTTCGGCTGCAGTGTGAGGCTGCCGTCGCCGGAGAATAACAGGAGGTCTGGGTGAGTACAGGGATGGCTAGGCCAGCGATGGTAGTAGGGTGGGGTGGTGAGGCCTGCGCGGCAGCACAGCCGGCCACTGGAGGCAGGAGCAGGCGGCACGGCCCGCGATGGTTTGGGCAGCTGGAGCAAGAAGACCAGAGGTTGAAGAAGCACGTCAGCCGTTGGATGGATATCGTACGGTCACCGCAGCTAGAATCATTTATATTGACTAAGTTGGCAAAGCCCTGCATTCGCGTCAACTTAGTAGGCCCACAAGTCAGCCTTCAAATATGGTGGATCCCACCTAGCAGCTGGCGCATTCATTTTTTTATGCGTAATAACGAGGCACTTCCTTGCGTTCGAAGATATAGCTGGTGGGTCCGAGCTGTCAGCGAGGGGAATGTTTTTTTTTTGCGAAATACAGAGGCCCTTCCGGTGGGTCCTCGCTGTCAGGTGGAGGAATCATTATTTTGCGCGTAATAAGGAGGCACTTCCTTGCTGCGGCCGTGGACCCAGCTGTCAGCCTCTCCACGTACAGTCCTCTTCCGATGGAAGTTGTTCCTTGACCACGTTGACCACGCTGCGTCGAGAGCACCAAGGCGGGGACGACGGCGAGGCCTAGGAAGGGAATGACTAGGAGCCGGGGAAGACTCGGCAGTTGTTTCCCACGCGGAGGGGAGTACGAGGGTTTACTGCTTCAGCTGCAGTGTTAGGCTGCCGTCGCCGGAGAATAACAGGAGGTCTGGGTGAGTAGAGGGATGGCTAGGCCAGCGATGGGAGTACAGTGGCGCGGTGAGGCCTGCGTGGCAGCACAGCCGGCCGCGGGAGGAGGGAGCAGGCAGTCCCGCCGGCGCTTGTTTGAGCGGCTAGAGCAGGAAGAGCAGAGATTGAAGAAGCACGATGGCCGTTGGATGGACATCCAACAGTCACTGCTCTCGTGTGTTGACTAAGTTGACACGGCGTTGCGTGTGCGTCAACCTTTTTTTTAGGAAAGCGTACGCGTCAACCTATAGTAGGTGCACAAGTCAGCCTCAAATGTGTGGAAAACAGCATACAACCAACCTGCCATTATTTCTAATAATTTACAGCCCATTTGCTAATTCTTAAGGATTTTTTTGGAGCCCATATTCTTTTTGTTAGCATTATAGCCCATATTGTGGCCACGGTTAAAAAATTATACAAAATTTTGCATATTTCGGTGCGGTCCCAACTGTTTTTAATCCCGAAATTTCGAGTCACGTTCAAACTAATTTGAAAAATAAATTTATATCAATATAAAATCCAAATAATTGTCCATGCATAAAAATCAATGGAATTTAAAATCTTGAAATGAAAAAAAAGAAATTTGAAACTAATTGCCGGTTTGATGTGTTTTAAAAATGTACAACCCATTTCTCATTACTGATAGCCCATTTTTTGGGCAAGCCGAATGAAACTCTCCTCGTCTTGAAAGATTTGCAGCCCAGCAGGACTGACAAAGCAAGTAGGCCTCGGTTGGGTATTCTGCAAAAGAGCAAAAAAACTGGGCTAGCCATTTTTAGAAAGGAAAAAAAACTACTGGGCTGGTCTTGTGGTAAACATAAAATAAAAGGATGGCTAGACAGGCCAGAGTGCCCTGCACAGCCCAGTTGACACCCTGCTTCTGTCTCAAAAACAAAAAGAATTGGGCGAGCTGCTGGGTCCCTGGTGTCAGCCGCTCGTTGTGCAATTCTCTCGTTTATTGACTACGTTGACAATGGCATAGGACCCAGATGTCAGAAATCCATTAGGAGGAACCATTTTTTTTGGCTTGAAATAAGGAGGCACTTGCTTGCGTACTACCATGACCCTGGTGGGTCCCTGCTGTCATCCTCTCCACGTACAATCATCTCTTGATTGTGTACGCGTCAACCTAGTAGGCCCACAAGTCAGCCTCTAAACTAGTGGCGGACAAATACAGCCCATTTAAAAAAATAACAGCCCATTCCATACATTCAAACGAAAAGTTCAACATTCAGAGCAAAGTAACAGGTCTGATCCAGATATAGAGTACTAAACTTCCACGTTGACAACCATCATAGCCAGGTTAACTATCTACTCCCACTAATACTCTAGTAGTGTACAAGTACTAACTTACTCTTAGCTAACTAGACGATGCCGGCAGCCATGTGCGGTACACGCTAAACGCCGGCAGCGACATCCTCCTCCTCGCCTCGGACTTGCCAGAGGTGCGATAGGGCGCGTTGCTCGCGCGCGTTGGCCCTTTCCATGCCGGCGTGGTCCACCGAAGCTTCGGCTTCTAAGCGGGAAACCCACTTGACGAGCAGGTAGTAAAATTCAGCGTCGCGAATGCGTGCATGCCCAACAGCCTCCACGGCTATTTGCTGGGCGCCGGCCTCCACGTAGTCGGCCTAGTTGCGGGCGCTCTGCTCGCGACTCAGAGCGTCGGTGCGCTGCTGCTCCATACCCCGCTAGCGGCGCAAATTGGCGATGCGCTGCTCCTCCGCCAGGCGATCGCGCTCCAACAAGTCCTCATACTCCGCATTGCCATCTAAAGACCGATAGAATGCCTCCTCCCTCCGTCTGCCTTCCGGTGAAAAACCGAACACTAGTTCCGGTGGTGACCGCCTCCGGCATCGCCTATTAATTGCGGACGGGCGAGGGCATGACGAACATGGCGAGGGCAAGGGCAAGTGGCGAGTGACGTCGGGCCGGTGGGGGCTTATGAGGATAGAGCGAGTTGGGTGATGGTGCCACCGGAGAACGCCGGGAACCAGTAATTATAGGCGGAAGGTAGGTGAACCAGCGTGTCGCGGGAAACGCGACGGTCATCGTGGTCATCGGAATTCAATGCATAAGCAGGCATGGCTTAGCGCACCAGCTTGCCGTGGAAAACTAGAAAAACTGAAATTATGACTGTGCCGTCCCGTCCCGTCCCGTCAGTGGTGCGTCCCGTCCATGCTGGGTCGCACATCGGCATGACTGTCAAACCAGTGCGCTCGATTCATCCAGATGAGGTACATGCGTGATCCGTTGGTTAATCACGTAGGATCGAGTCGGTCGGATAGTGTACATGTAGGATCGCAATAGCTGATGAATGTTCGCTAGGAGATAAGGCATTTGCGAACGTTTTTGCTGGCAGTTTCTTCAGATTCGCATGGCATTTTCTTCAGAACAGCATGTCAGTTTCTTCAGAGGTAGGCATTTTTATTCAAAAAACTGCCACCTTCAGATCTTGCGTCGCAACTCAAACTGCCAAGAGTGTATTAGTAGGCTAGCTAGTGATCGATCAGTAACTTGTAAACACTGAGCGAACAGAAATAAGGAACTGCTAGTAACTTGTAAACACTAAGCACACAGAAATAAGGATCATGCTGTGCACAGTAGTAAGAGCCGATCCGTTCGAAATGTTCACACGAGACTCACAGGCCTGGCATTGTAATATGTTCACATTAGTAGCCCAAATTCACAACCAACTAGTATGATTCCCGTACATAAGATCAACATGTTAATGCATCTCAATGATTCACAGATCATATACAAATATGTAGCTCCAAAAGCAAAGATCTAGAAAAAACATCTATTCTTGCTACTAACATGGATGTTTCTTTGGGCCAACATTCAGTACAGAGTGAAAGACAAATTTGTTTGTGAAGTCTACAATTCCTCTTGCAAACGTAAGTGGTTTCACCAACAGCTGGAACCATGAGAATGAACCACACATGATGGAGGAACATCCACTGCAATATGATTTGGTCTTCTCTCGATCACACGGTGAGACTATTTTCGGAATACAAACTTTAACTTAGGCAAAATGATGCCCGTTGTATAATCAGACCAAAGCAATGAAGCACCTAGTGTTGGCCAATAAATAGTACAGTACTACTTTTGTGCAGTCCATGAAGTGACTATCCAATCTTTCTGTGTCTATTTTCAAATGGCACTGCATGCAGTGACTATACTATTCTCTTGTGCAGTTCCACCAAAATTGAGGTCACTTTGTTTGTTTGCCAAATAGCAACGGGCAGACATCTGTCTGCACAAATATCAAGCAGCTAGTAAACATATACCCCACCTTGTATTTTCGGTTTAAACACGTCTTTTCCGCTTAGCATCTGCCATGTTTTGTAATGGACAATTTGATACTGTCATGTTTTGCCCTGGACAATTTCGTACTGAATTGATTTGCTGGTACAGAGTAGAAATATAGCACCTATTCTTCATCAGACCAAGGATATCCATGTTCGCAGTGATGGAAGAGGTGAAATCAATACAACCGAAATTGAGCATCCAATCATTGAATCATGTCCTGCACCTCCAATGTAGGTCCACCCTGCCAATATATTCACATGCAAACCACTAATATTACTATCTAATGGCAGTACAAAAAGAGTAGCAAGATAGTAGCAAACCATGTACCTTCGTAATGAACAGCTCATAGTGCCACCAATTGGATATAACGGTTTGGAAGAAAACATGCTCCTAATGTTGAACCATTTGGACTTTTTGTGCAGTTCCACTAAAATAGAGCATCCCTGTTTGCACAGATATTGAAAGTGTGATTGCTATAAAAGTGGCACTAGTTGAAGCATAGACTCACAAATATAAGCATTCCAATTTCTTAATCGGAAAAGGTAGCAAGACTGCTTCTAACCACCTATTTGAAGGAATAAATAAGGCAACAGCGGCTGATGTCAGGAAGGCATACATATTATTTTCTGAAAAACTGAACCATTCCTGACCTTTCCTCTTCTTTTAAGCATATTTTGTGCAGTTCAACTAAAATAAAATGCCATCACCGCCTTGACAATTCAGTGACACTGTACAAAAAGAAATGACTTACCATTACATCATGATGTCAGGTATGTGATCGACAGGCATTAGAGACAAACATGCAAACCTCCTCCGATAACATAATGAACATTAATTTTAACAAAGGTGTGACTAGCTTTATCGGCATAATTTGAGTGAACTCTACACCCTATGTTCCTTAATATAAGACGTTTTCGCAGTTCAATTTAAAGTACCCAAACGTCTAGTATTTAGAAAAACAGGTAGTAGTTTTCTTGAGCACATATCTGGGAAAGCTTGCCACACCTTATATATGTCCATACGCTAATGCAACACCATTCGAATAGTTATACACTAATCCAGTGGCTAGTGCAACAGTAGAGTAGTTTTTTTATTACGGGGTACAGTACAATGGTTTTACTGAACAGATTTCCATAAGCTAGCACTGGAAGATTTCTATAAGCATTAACAATACAAAATGTAAAGGTAACAAGTTTTAGCATTGGTATACTAGCTGTGCAACAGCATTAAACCAAATACAAAAGTCTAAAGGTAACTAGCATTATTAACTAATGACAGTATAAAAAAATTGCAAACCATGATCTTCAAGGTAAATATCATTTCAAACTCGAGGGGACTTGATAAATTGCTATCCAAATCTTGATAATCAATCAAACATAAAAACTTGATCAACCGAATCAAGAAAACAACCGGAGGAGGAGGTGCCCACTCTTGACCTTTCCTCTTCTCTTCATAATTTTTTGTGCAGTTTAACCAAAATAAAATGACATCAGCGCCTTGGCATTTTAGTGACACTGTACAAAAAAATTGACTTATCTCATGAAAGTGAGGTATGTAATCTATAAGCATTAACAGTGCAAAAATCTGAAGGTAGTAACAAGTTTCATCGTTGGTATACTGGCTGTGCAACAACATTAGAATGCCTTAGCTAAAAAATCTTTAATACATCCACAATCAACAGCTAACCCTGAAATAATCCAGTGACATTAAATGGCATTGCTTAAATTTATCGGTGGCATTAGACTGAGTGCGGCATTAGTTAAATGTGGCATCACTTTAGCAGTAGCATTACTTGACTTTACCGCTGGCGTTATACTAACAGCAAAAAAGTGGCAATAAGAGCATGGGAGGCCCATTCGGACAGTGGGCGCACTAGTATGATGTACCTCCAAAGATGCATAGAGTGGTGAGGGAGGGATGGTTGCCCAGAGCAACAAATATCCAGGCAGCATATGTGGATTACGTCCCATTTTTGTTCTCTTTAGCCACCTTTTTCCTATGTGAGGACAACAAACTAATTGACCTGGTCATTCTCTATTGCGTTGTCATGCCTTTCTACCCTTTTTCAACCAAGAGACACGAGACTCGTTCCTTAGCTACTGATTTTCCCCTTTTCAACCTAGATGCGTGTTCGATGCATAGTCTCTTCGACAGTACTTTCTCCCTTCCTTTCCTTATTCAACCCAAACATGGATTAGTCTGCATGAAGTAGGGTTTCCTTTAATAGTGAAAATTAAGGTTTTCGTCTGCGTGACCAGTAGAGTAGAGGATAGAAAATTGGGGAGATGGTGGAGTGGAAAAAGATCCACATCCAGCGACGTGGCAGATGGGGCAATAGAACAAGGGTATGGTTCGAAAAGAGGTAGCATACCTGAGGGTCGGCGGGAAGTGGCTTCGCTCGTGGTCGTCGTCCTCCACACACACTACGGCAGCAAGGTTGGGGACAGAGGCCATCCCACGCGGGCGCTAGGTCTGAGAGGACGGCCTTGTCGTCAGTGCGTGACCTCGCTCGCCGATGACGAGTGCGTCAACGCTGCACGTCCTTTTCTTCCCCGGTGAATCTGTGATCATCGGTGAGGAGGGAGAGAGAGGGGCACCACCATCTTTTTTAGATCTGGAGAGAGGGTGATAGTGTGAGAAGCAAGTGGGCAGCCCTTAGCAAGCAAGCGCTGAAGCTCCAGCCTATATATCTTTTTTGATACTAGCACTAGAGGTGGAGTAGTGGTAGAGTAGTTTATATTTTCTCTGCATACAGTACCAGCTAGTCGTGCTTCAAAACTGAATGGCACGCCATTAAAAAAATAAAGTCGAGAAATAATGCGGCACCTCGGACCAACGCGGCCAGGTTGCATTTTGCACGAGAAATGACACACCATGTTTTGTTGACATGTGGTCCCGTTCCAACATGTCAGTGAGTCGACGGCGAGTCCTTTTGTATAATTTCCGAACGGACGTCTATGTAGGCCGGGGCGCCTCTTCCTGTACCGTAGAAACTGTCCATCGTCTCTTCGCCTTTCCCTCTAAATTTGGAACTGCTGTCGCATGCTCTTCCTCCCTCCATTTGCCTTCACCCTTCCTTCTGCCATTGTTCGATCGTCTTCTCCATGGAGGGAACATGCCGGAAACGACCATGTTATTCTTGCCCCGATCTGAAAGATGACGTGGTGGAGGAACTCATTGATCGGTGCGACGTCATCACCTCGGCTAGCATGGCAGGTTCGTTCAAGGCCATTCTTGACTCAACAAATAACATCATTACAAAGAACCCAAGGGTTCAGGAGCGGTTTGATCTTCCCTATCTTCTTCGCCACGACCCTGCTCGTTGGCGCGGGGACGACGGAAGCCTTGCCTTGTGCAAGTTGATGCCGCTTGATAATGATACGTGTGATGTTAAGATGCCATCGCTTAAGGGTAAGGCCTGGGCAGGCGCAAATGGAGATTGGGTTGTTTATATTGGGTACAACTGCGAGTGGGAACTTGTGAATGTGTACACTCATCACCGGGTTCCACTTCCAAAAATCTCAGAGTGCTCTGAGGTTGAGCACACAGATGATCTACAACTGTCGTCTACAGAAGATAGCAATTTGTTGAGTTCCCAACCGCTCTTGGGATTACACGAACTATCATGTTTTTGCTATCTTCGACAAGCTTGTTGCCGTCCTTACTTCCACGCCTCGATGGATATTACTCAAAAATCAATTTCTGTACACGGATGAGTACTGTGATGCAATTCAATACGAGAGTCTTGTGTTTGCTGCCACCACTCATGGCACTGTTTTTGCATGGAATCCTTATTGTTTCGGTACGTTTGTCTTCCACCGTAATTAGAATAGTTTCATCCACGTGCATGCGAGTTAGTATCCTCGTACTAATTAACCTTCTTGTGTTTCCAAGGTCCTGTGAACATTCCACCACCTATACTTGAAAATTTTGATAACCAAGGGGGAGATGATGATGGTGATGATCACGAGCATGAGGACGAGCAGGACCTACATACTCAGTGGCGCCTGGCAACTTATTCCGATGGATCACCTCTTCTTGTATGTATACAGGGCACTGCTGATGTTACTAAGGAAGCAGGTGTTGTCTCCCATGGTCGCACTCTCCGGACCTATTCCAACATCTGTTGCAGGGTATTCGGGATGGATACTAGTGTGCTAGTGCCAGCACCTTCTGCCTGGTTCCGTATTGATAGTCTTGGAGAAAACTCGCTCTTCCTTGGACAAAACTATCCAATGATGGTGAAAGGCGATCCAGCTGCTGTTGGCACAACGTTACTACCGTTTATGAGAAGCAACTGTATCTATACCTCAGACATTGCTATGGTTCCCTACCCTGGCTATCACAATATGCGTCCTGATATAGGCCACTTCAGCCTGGATGATGAGTCCTGCGTTGGTCTCGATATTAACAATAGCTTCCCCTTCCCAGAGGCTTACTTATGGTTCAAAGCAAGCATTTCCAACACCAAGGATTGGTTGAGCTGAAGTTCATTTCATTGCTAGTTATTTGTTGTGTGATAAAAACTTTAGTATTTACTAGAATGTTTTGTTAGAAATAATCTATAATCCAACATGTATCCTCGTTGTCGTTGTGTGTTGATGACTTGCTGTATGTAATGAATGGTACATTTGCATATGCATGTCATAAACTCAATTTATGAATGGTTTTCGAGTCACTTCTTGGAGTGTGAGTACCATAGTAGTATAGCCACCATCCGGTTATATGAAGTTGCCACATCACATAGAGCCAACCTAATAGTGGAGTATGCTAGTGCAATAGTTAGTCCTAGTAGTAGTATACCATCAACTAGAGCTAGGTGTCGCACGGAGGCCGAGAAATATGGTGATAGCGTGATTGCGTGAGGTGGGCTTGTACGTAGTATGATGTAGGCACATGGCTTGCCGTGTTTCCTACTCCTTCGGTCTAAATGTGGAGAAGATTTGGTCGAGTTCTTCCTCCTTTTGCCGACACGTGGGACATCCAGCAACCAGGTCGTGTCATGGAAGAAAATGGAGTGCTAGTTGAAGCCACGTGATGTGCATCTTGGGTTAAACTGTAAATAGAATCTTACTCTTGAGTAACTCCAAAAGCGGCCACCGAAGATCTTTATTGGATTTGTTTTTCATCACGAGCACGTCGAGGTGAAAGATGTGCAGGTTCAGTGGGTCGTCTTGCATTTTCACTGACATGTGGGACCGCATGTGAGCAAACAGACGATGGGCACACTCCGCGCGTCTGCTGGCTGGCTGAGAAGAGAGAGAGAGGAGGGCTGAGCACGGACTCTAGGAAATTTCACGACAATGTGAGTAGTACTAGTGGTGTACCGTACTCCTGGAGAGATAATGTGTTCGCTCTACGTAACCAGCACCTCGATATAGTGGGGTGGCATGGGCCATAACTAGCATTCACGTCTAGCAGTACGACACACGCCACCCACACGAGTCCCATCTGACACCAATTTTCTTGGAGTCCATGCTACAGCTATCTCTTCTCCCTCCTGTTTTCTCTAACTCAGCAATCGCGCGGTGGGCGGGGTGGGGGTTTGCCGATAGTCGGTTTGCTCAACTGCGGTCCCACTTGTAAGTGAAAATGCAACACAACACGCATTCCCCCTTGAGCGGCGTGCCGGACCAACCGTGTGGGGGTGCGACGGGAACACGACAGGCTTTTCCTTTTGAACTTGTAACTTGTAAAATTTGGTTCTGCTCCATGGCGCGACCGATAGATAGAAATAACAATTTTCCCTAGTGTAATGAGAAGTTTGGTTCTGGCGCGGTTCATGCATGGAGTACGTACGAAAATTATGAAGTTGATGCGAAAGGTAAGATAATTAGTAGTACAATATACTACTACATGGAATTGACGAAAAGATAAAGATACATACGGATCCATCAACGACATCCTCACGCCCTAGTGCACCGGGTCACCAACTGACGTGTGAGGAGTAGCGGCGTTGGCGGCGAGCTCAACGTGCTTCTGAACAATGGCGTCCAAGGTTGCCCTGCGGTCCAAGAAGGCCAGCGTCCTATCGTCCTCCTCTTGCACGTAGTAGTCCTTGTGGACGATTTGCGCGTAGACGTGGGTGAATATGTCGATGGTGTCTTGCTGCGCCAGGCGCTGCGCGGCGAGCGCGACCTCGAGGTGGACATTCTCCGGCTCGACGGCGGGCAGTCGCAGGGCCACCAGTGCGTCAAAGAGGTTGTCACCATAGAGGCTGTTGAGGGTGGCGGGGATCACAGAGCCTGGGCGCGTGGGCTGGAGGCGTACGTCAAGGTCGTCCGCGAGCTTCTTGACGACGATGAACTTGTCGAGGAAGCCGACGAGGACCTCGTCGAACAAGGAGACGAAGCTGTCGTCCAAGAGGCCTCTCGCCCTGGCGGCCTCAAGCACGACCTGGAGACGTTCCTTGGTGCCGGGCCGCAGGCCGACGTCGTGGACAATCTGGCACAGCCGGCTGCTGCTCGCGCTCATCGCCTCCATGGGTCTAGCTTCTAGTCAAATGATCTTGTGATTGGAGTGATCACTCTTGCCCTTGGTTAGGGTGTGTAGGTGCGTAGGATTTCGTAGATTGGACTAGTGGGGAGCCTTTATATGAGAAGTGCAGACTGCGTTGCATTCACGTGTGTGTTGGCTATCTACTCCTCGGCCCTCCCTCCGTGCCGGTGCAGTATAGTCATCTCACCGAGACCAAGTTGGGGCAAAACGAGAGAACTTTGATGTTTACTGGTTTATTGGTCCCCATTGCATTTTGCGCCAAGTTTTGACGTTTGATTTAACTAATAAAATGTTAATGCATGTAACCAAAAATAATATCATTGGAAACTATGTTCAGATATGAATCCAATGATACAATTTTTGGTGACATGCATTATTATTATTTTAGTTAAATCTATGGTCAAAATTTGGCACAAAATACTAAGGGGACCAATAAACCAGGACGGAGGTAGGAGTAGTATTTTGTAATTGATGTCACCCCACGTCTCCTATTGGGTGATTTCTTTTTTCGTGGCAAAAAACAGGGAACGAGGTGGCCTAAAAGTTTTGGGATTATTTGGTTTTTGTAACGTGACTAAGGCTGGTCGTAATGGTGAGTATCATATACTAGTATCATATACATGATACTAGTGTATGATACTACACCCGTAGTGCATAGTATCATGTGTTAGTATCATAGATAACTTCATTTATTGCCATGCATGACACATATTAGCACAACATTTAATATGATATGGTATCATGATATGATACTCACCCCACTCTTTCTTCATTTAATTCTATGCCACCTCATCAAATTTGCCTAGTTGGTATGCATGATACTACCTATGATACTCCCATTACGACCAGCCTAATGCACCAGTACGGAGGGAGTACAATAGTAGTCTTTGATTGCAATTTTTTGTTGGTAGCTTACCATCTGACCGCTCGGTGAGTACAATAGTAGTTTGATTGATGAGACTTCAGATTTGAGCCATCTACCGGAAGGGAGAGTGTATAATATCATCGGGAACTACGTTCAAAACCGAATAAAACAATACTCCATGTATTTATTTACAGAGGGAGTAGTATATTTTTTGTGACATGCATTACTAGATATTGCTAGTCAAATACTAAATCCAGACGGACGTGGTAGTACTACTAAATCTAGATGGTGGTGCTAGACTAGTAGTAGTACTACCAATGTAGTAGTAATGTACTACCCTTTGGTCAAATTATTACGTGCTGCTCCTCACAGTGAAGTGACAAGACCCTGCGCCGAAGATGACACCTGAGTGTAGGCGCCATGTTCGGCATACCAAAGTCAGCCTCACCGTGTGCAGTCACTATCATCATGGCTGTAGAGCTAGCCTGCTTACAACTAGCCGTGTTCGACATAATTTCCCGTGCGTTGCCATGAGTATCTCTACTCTTTTCTTATACGAGTAAGATGCCCGTGCATTGCACGGAACACCAAGATTGGGGGTGGACGGCACCGGCAGCGGCCATCGCGCCAGATTGTTCCATGGCCTTCTAGATGTGGTGGGGAAGAGATAAGGCTGATTGTGAGAGACACGGAGTTGTTTGTAAATAGGGAACAAGTGTGCGCATCTTTTTGCAAAACTGCAGCAGTTTGCTTTGTATGCGTCAAATCTAGATCCGACGGCTATTGGTGAAAGATGGCAGGCACACCATCATCACCAACTCAGGACCTCTTTGATTCGCAGGATTTTGAAAATGCAAGAATAGGAAAAGTATAGGATTGGAGTGTCATGCCCACTTGAATCCTATAGGATTAGCAAGGAGCGTTTGATTTCACGGGAAAAGCAAAGGAATTGTAAAAAGAGGTTAGAGTGGATGTTAGATTTCCTATTAAATGCAGTACAAAAGATTCCACTGGAAAAATTCCTATGGGATTCAATCCTATGAATCAAAGGACAAACGTAGGAAAAATTTCAAAGGATTTCAATCCTCCAAAAATCCTATAGAATTCCCTTGAATCAAAGGAGCCCTCGGGTTTTTATAGGAGTAGTATAGAGAAATAGAGAAACTTTCTTTCTTATAAAAAACCGAGTTGGTGATGATGGTGTGCCTGCCATCCTGCAATATAGACTGTTCAATCTATATCTGATGGATAGAAACCAAACTATGGCAATTTTCCAAAAAGATACCTGCACCCCTCTCCACATTTGCAGATAAGGCCTTCGCTCGTTCATCTTCGTCTCCCACAAGATAAACAACTCGTATAAATGCATCTTGATGTTTCGTGCAATGCATGGGCCTCTTGCTGGTAATAATAAATATTGTACTCGAGTAATGGGTATATCGTTGCCGCACCTATGCACGCGAACATTTATCATAACATAGTACTACCTCGTGCTAGATAGTCGTAATATTACAAGTTTCAAACTGATATTACAAATGCTAGGAGTAATGCTGCACCTACGAAGAGGGAATTATTAGGAAGTTTACGTAAGAACTTTCGTTACTTTAGGTGGATGCAGCATTATCGTACAAACTAAAATCCACCGCCCTGACAAGTCACTAATGGGCAAATAAATTTTTGAGTCTCTGGCGACTTGATGTTTCAAAAACAAATTCAGCTTCTGCGGAGACTTTGTCATTTAGGCTTAGATGCTTGCGGTGATTAGCACGCCATTCATTGTTGCACTAGAGAATGCCAAACCTCATTACCTTGAGCACACTTGCCTCCAGAACAAAGAACCTGGCCAATTTAATCTCAGATGTGCTGCCTCGGTAGTCGATCAAATCAATTTCTGTAAGATGGAAATCAAGTCATTCGATGAGATTGTTATAGTGCAGCACATTTTTCACTTTTGGGTCTTTTTTTGTCTGCAAAAGAAGAGAACATATTAGAGCAGCTGGCTGTATAAGATTGTCGTGTCATCAAGAGGTACTAATATCATTCGCTCATACGATAGGGTTGGCTCTAAGGCTAGTGATATTTTTTCACTCTCTCTCTCTCTTTCTCTTTCCTCTCATTTACCTAGGAGCACGTGAAGAGCTTGGGCATTTGTTGCCTTCCACTATGTGGCCGATGCCATATTTCTCAAAAGTATGCCACATAATACGCATCGATGTCAAATCAAAAGATTTTGGCACCGCTCTAGTGATGTGAGAGAGTTGGCACCGCTGTGCACACAGACCCACATGTATAAACAAATCAATCAAACCAACTACACCAGCCTCTCCCTCTCTCAAACAAGTGTTTTTTTATTTCCTCGGTCCTCTCCCTCTCCCACGCAAGTGTTTTTTCATTGCGTGAGTTAATTTGGCACCGGAGCAAAATAGGTGATCCAGATTGGGGCACCAGGTGAGCAATGGAGGGGCATCGATGCCAAATGCATCACAAGTGAATTTGGCACGTGTTTTGGCCTACATAGTGGAGAGCCGTTATAGCCCACTTTTGTACTATCTCGTATTTAGTGTGAAATTTTGACCATAGATTTACCTAAGAAAATGCCAATGCATGTCACCAAAAATTATACCATTTGAAATTATGTTCAAATACGAATCCAACGATATAATTTTTAGTGACATGCATTAACATTTTGTTAGTTAAATCTATGGTCAAATTTTGATACTACAAAATACGAAGAGTAAACTAGGACGGAGGTAGTACTTGCTCTTAGGCTAACCATAGAGTTACTAGTCTAAGTTACTTGCCACTATGACTAGCCTAGGCTACTAGTAGTACAACAAAAAAATGATGCAGGTGATCACGTGAGAAAAAAAATACTAAAAACATTTCTTTCGGTGCAGTGCGTAGATGCAGTTTTGAACACTACACTTGTCATCGTAATTTGGGAAAGTTGCGAAAGAATTGAGCTATGTTGTGATTATCGTTTACTAATAGGAAAGAAGTTTCACCTCGATGAGTAGCTTCTCCGTGCATGGAAAGCATGTAAGGAATCCAACAACTTGATCCAGATTGGGGCTGATAGATTTTATTGCCAAGATCTTCACTGTGCGCACAGACTGGGTCAAGCTTGTGGGAATCATTTTCTGGATGACAGTCGTAAATACATCAAGAAGAAATTTAAAAATGTGAATTTCAAGAAGACGGAGAAGAAGATGAGTGTTGTACCTGAACGATTATGGATCCAATAAAGAGTTCGTAGAATTTGGCAGACGAGTACACCAATGCTATCAATTTCGGTGCATCAATGACCCTGATTTTTGTTGGACCTTCTAGATCAGATACAAGCAATCTCTCAAGGAAAGGCGCATTCTCAATGACCATAACGTGGAACAGGTGGAGTGATCTCTTCCCAATTGATGTCCTGTTGCGGGGCCAGCAAGACACATAAATCCATCGGAGATTCGTCGAGGCGATGAGGAGGCTAATGAACCCGTGGATCTGCCGAAGACGAAGGTACTTGAGCGCAGTACAGCTGTGGAGCAGGTGCTCCATAGCCTTCTTCGAGATGCCAACGTCGAAGAGGTCGAGCTGCTTGAGTTGAGGGAGAAGAAGGGCAGGCGCGACATTAATCTGGGGAAAATAGCAGGAGCAGAAGCTGGTGCGGCGCAGCGTTGGCATGAGGCGGAGCGCGGACGGCGGCAGAGAGCGACATCGTCCAGCTTCAAACCTGAGCTCCTCGAGCTGTTCTAGGGCGGGGGATAAGAACCACTCATCGAACTTGGCTTGGACCTTGCAGTTGGTACTGAACATGGGGATATCAAGGCGTCTGGCTGGCCCAGGGTGCGATGAAAGGATCTTGGAGACTGCGGCCATGCGTTTGCAATCCCCGTCGCAGAGGCAGCTGTCGACGGTGAGGTTGAGGGGGATGCGGCGCCAGAGGGGGTGCCACCGCCGGGAGAGCAGGGTGGTCCGCATGGCAGATTTGGTGGAGAGGAGGCCGATGATGATGAGCAGCATGCCGTCGGGGGAGGCTGCTGATGAAGTCCAGGCTCGCCGAATGCGCTTTTGGCTCGAGCCGCCTCCTCTTGTTGGCTGCCTCGCCGTCCATCTCAGCCGACGGCGACGCCGGTGTACACGTGTGCTTGGTGTGTATTGTGTGCTGGGTATGCGCGAGTGCGTCCTTGTGTGCATGCCACCGCGCAGTGGTCAAGTGTGCGCGAGTGCGTCCTTCACGTGGAAGAAGTGTGCCCTCAATTTACTAGCGTGCGGGGTGCTACCGCGAGTGGTTTCAACTTTGTTTACTTCACCGCATGTCAGATGGGCCTCTAGTTTACTTATTTTCACCCACTGCCACATGGGCCAGCACACGAAGATATAGAATAGGAGCTGACAAGGCAGCATGTGGACTGGTTGACCAGTCAACTAAACAATATATGGAGCTATACGCTGACACAGTGACCATATAATCCCTCGGTATAGAGAGATCGAGTGAGAGGGGAGGCCTGTGAGAGATACTCCCTCCGTCCCATAACATAAGAGTGTTTTTCACACTACACTAGTGTGAAAAACGCTCTTATATTATGGGACAGAGGGAGTAGTAGAGAGAGAAAGAGCTACTCCCTCCGTTCGATAGTGTAGTGCCTATATTTTTTCTAAAGTCAAACTTTTGAAACTTTGACCAAGTCTATAAAGAAATTACTTATATCTACAATACCAAATATAAATGTAAGTACATGTTGTAAGTACATATACCAAGTCTACCCAATATTGTAAGTTTGACCAAGTCTATAAAGAAATATAAATGTAAGTTTGACCAAGTCTATCTCTCAAACTTATATCTACAATACCAAGTCTATATGGAGTAAGTACATGTTGTGATGAATCTAATGATCGTTCCAGATGTAAATATTTTTCTCCACGGATACCTGGTCAAACTTTTCTGAGGTTTGACTTTTCAAAACATCCATATGTTTATGGACGTGAGAGAGTACCTAACTAGAGAGAGAGAGAGAGAGAGAGAGAGAGAGAGTGAAATAGAAAGAGTGAGTGAAAAAGTGTGTGTGTGTGTGTGAAAGATACATGGACAACACACGATAAAGTAGAGAAAAAGCATGTGTGTCTTATGCAAACATATCACACATGCATCTTCGACAGCAGAAGCGAGGTGAGGAGATAGTGTGTGGTCGTTTGCAACCGAGAGAGAAAGACCCCTAGCACGTGGCCAAGAGAGGTCTGACAAACAAGGGAGAGAGGTCGGGAGAGACGTATGGAGAAAATGCACATGGGGAGGAGAGAGTGTATGTTTGTGACAGAGAGATCCCCTGGAGATTGTGATGGGACTACATGGGTGGGAGATCGAGTGACAAGGTGTGTGCACGATAGAAGATACCCCGGGAGATATCGAGATAGACGTATGGATGGAAGGAAACAATACGTGTGTTCCTAATGGCTAGTGAGAGATAGTCATACTTAGGGGGAGTGCGTGTGCCTATGATGTAGTGAGGGATTATGGTACTTAGTGGGGGTGCGTGTCACATAGAGAGAGAACAAGGGCGGAGAGTGTTACACGAGTCCATGTAGCGCGAGTGAGATATGTGTATGTGTGAACCAGGGAGATATAAAGTTTGAGAGAGATAGAGGAGCCCCGATACGGCTGAGTGGTGCGTCAGATAGCTGAGAGGGGGAAAGAGATACTCCATCCGTTCGATAATGCAGTGCATATAAATTTTTTAGAAGTCAAACTTTGGAAACTTTGACCAGGTTTATGCAAATATTATTTATATCTACAATACCAAAGATACATCATACGAAACTACATCTCATGATGAATCTAATAATATATGTTTGACGTTCTAGATGTAAATGTTTTTCTCCACGTACATTGTCAAACTTTGTGATGTTTGACTTTTCAATAAATCTATATGCTATGGACCGAAGAGAGTGCCTAAGTCGAGAGAGATCAAGTGCGTGTGAAGGAGAATGAGTGAGTGTGCAAAAAGAGTGTGTGTGTGTGTGTGTGAAAGAGAGAGGGACAACAAATGATAAAATAGAGAGAGAGTGTGTTCGTTTCTTATGCAAACATATCATGCATGCATCTCCGAGATAGAAAAGCAAGGTGAGGAGATACACGAAGATAGCTAGTGCGTGATTGTTTGCAATGGAGAGAGACACCCCTATAGCACATGCCCAATAGAGGTCTGGCCAACAAGGGACAAAGGCCGAGAGGGACGCATGGAGAAGATGGACGCATGGGGAGGGAGAGAGGGTGTGTTTGTCATAGAGAGATCCCCTCGAGATTGTGAGGAGACTATATGGGTGGGAGATCGAGGGATGAGGTGTGTGTGCGATAGAAAGATGCTCCGAGAGAAATTGAGATAGACCAAGTGAGGGAAAGAGACAATGCACATGTTTGTGATGGAGACTAAGTATTAGTCATATACATAGGAGGGACTGCGTGTGCCTACAATTGAGTGAGAGGCAATCATACTTAGCTAGGCGTGAGATTGTGTGTGTGTGTGTGCGTGTGAGATGGAGAGAGAACGAGGGAGAGAGAGAGAGAGAGTTTTAGATGGGTCTATAGAGTGCGAGTGAGATATGTATGTGTATGTGTGACCCAGGGAGATGGAGAGTTTGAGAGAGAGAGAGGGAAGAGCTCCGAGACAGCAGAGTGGTGCGTGAGAGAGTTACGGGAAACGAGCTAGGGAATTTGTGTGCGTACGATGAGTGCACCCAAGATATTTAGCTTGGACTAGAGAATCATACATAGTGTGCCAGAGAGACCTATACATGGAGTGTGCATGCGAACTAGAAAGACCCCCTCCCCCCCTCACAGAGAGAGAGATAGAGAGAGAGGGAGAGGGACCGACAAGGTTTGTGTTTGGATGCGTGCGATAGAATTGAAGATTGTCGGCGAGAAAGAGAACAGGAGTCCGGGAGAGGGGGAGGTCGCGTTTATGCATCAAAGACTGATATAAACCATGTTTCGATATAAAATTGCATTCAAATATTTGAATTGGAGAACATGTTGTCTGCAATCCACACATGAACGGAGATATGCGTATCAAACAAGTTCATTAATTTGACTTTCAACATGTTCATGGAGTACTATAATACAGTACAACATGCTACTCAATTGAGGTGTTCAATTTTGGATTTAGTTCACTATTTTGACCTAGTGAACGAGCTATTTCATTGAATTGAGATATTTCATTTTGGGTTTGATTCCCGATTTTGAGTGGGTCAACTATTTGTCATATAGTAAATCGTTAGCAACGAGCATGTAAAAACACATTAGTCCCGAGCATCATCTCACCATCTAAAAAAGAAGTGGCAAGCTAATATTTCAAAATTTGATTCGAATCGACTTGGTAAGGTAGACGTGGATGCTCGTTCTCCCAAAATTTGAACGAACCGCTAAACACCCTCTGCTCGGTGGAATTCGCCCGAGCAAATAAATGGGAAACGCGAAATTACCGGCCTATGTGGGACACGCATCAATTGGCCCGTTGTACATCGAGGGTAGGTTCCTAACTTCATCCAAGCGCGCCTTCTCCTCGGCCAAAATGACAGGTGCCGAATAATTCATAAACCATGGGCGGCAAAACACCCTCTCCTCGCTCGAAATCGCTCCCGTCGACTATTTCAAAACATGCCCTCCTCGCCCAAAATCGCTCGCGCCCACTATTTCAAAACACGCCCTCCTCGCCCGAAATCGCTTGCGCCCACTATTTCGGATAAGCAAAATTACTCTACTATCCCCGACCCTCAGTACACAGACCCAAGCCCAGAAGCCTAAAGGCAGGGGTAGAACTGTAACTCCCCCCCACATTTCAGACAAATGCGCCCGTAAGACATGGTTCCCCCTCCTAATTCCCCATTCATACATCGTGGGCGCCAAATCACCTTCTCCCCGGAAGCTCCCTTCTCCCCAGCCGCGAAACCTCAGCCCCTCCTCCATGGCGCCCCCACCGCACCAAATTCACCATCGCCCTCCTCTCCAATGCCAGAGACGCTGTCCGTTTGCCGTCGTGCACTGGGTCGTGTGCCTCTTACTCCGTGCTGCCGGAGCTGCCTCGATGACGGCCGCGTGAACCGTACCAGAGCCGATTCACCCCCGCCGTTGTGCACGGCGCCGGAGCGGCTCCAACTTCGGAACTGTCCAGGGCCCCGGAGCTTCTTACCCGTAGCCGTCGACCGTCGCGACATCTCTGCTTTCCTGCCACCGGTAGCCACCACAATCGCGCCGGCCTCACCGACTCGGCAGCTGGAGCTGCCTACTTCACCGGGCCGCAACATAGGTCGTACACTCATCTTAAATCACTTTATTTAGGCGTCAGTTGTCTGAATTTTTATTCTGGGCCAATTGATTCCCAATGGGAAGCAGCACCCCTCGAGGCAGCGGAGCTCCTAGGCTGCCGGTTGGCTGGTGTCTAACGTAAGGGTGCGGGGGCGGAAGTTCACCGCGGAAGCATCGATTAGGTGGCTATCTTAGAGTTGCGTGGGTTGAAGGTACTGCCGCCGCCAGATCTGGATGATGGCGAGTCTTTGTGGATTAGCCGGAGGCGGCGCAACCATGGCAGTGCGGTGGGGCGGGGAGCGGGGTTTTGGTCGGAGCTCTCGCGGCCAGGGACGGCGGAGGCAGGCTGCTCTTCCGGTGGTCGCTGGCTCTTCTGGGAAGATTCTGAACAGTGTTAGCCGGGAGGCACAAGACGGCCATCAAGCCATCCGGCGTAGATCGGACAGTACCAAAATAAAATAAAATCGTGTGACCCCAATTTAGTTTTCAGTCAACAGACGTGTGACCACTCTCGTACCTTACTGTTGATCTCTTAGGGTATTTCTTCAGATCGGAGATATGTGTCGTTCTTAACATTTTGCGTTTTCTGCATCTTCAGCCACACCATCTTCCTTCTCACCGCAGCTGCTCCAACAAGGGAAGCATACACCAGAAGGGAGCTATAGTCCCCACTCAACAGTTCCCTGCATTGAATGTGCGTGCCTGACATGGACAGCCACAACAACTGCAGGGCCATCGACAAGTCAGCACATGATGCTCACTCCTTTGGATGGCGGCCAGATAGGTTGTACCCTCATCTTACTTGGGTGCAACATTTATGGCTTTGTTATTCATCTAAGCATGGAAAATAGATTATCACATTTCACTGTATATTCATGCTGATCTCTTAAGAGTCTTGTTAAGGAGTTAACCCTGTTCCATAGTTCAGATAAGAGACTTGTTCTTTAGGTAACGTTGTTCCATAGTTATCATCCATCAGCCAATGTTATCCCACAGGCTGGTGATTATACCACTTCTAGTATTACCTATGCTGTTCTTTAATACTTTTGTGTGCCATCTAGTTAATCTCGAGTACAAATGATACATATTCTGTTGCTTTCATCTGTGTTCTCCCTTTAGTTTTTGAGACCTGTTGCTGCTAGTTAAGCCCAGTCCTACTATTTATGTCATCTCCTACAGGCACTCATTACATAAATCTAACTACTAGTTGTCTTCCATGCATGTCAGATATAATTACACACATTGATATATCCACAAGAACCTCACGGAGCAATGTAACGGCCCACAAACTTGACGTCAATGATACCCAATATGATGGAACATGTAAAGGCAGTTCTTCAGAAGACTTGCAGAAAGATGCTGAATCCTATTCACCCCACAAGGTCCTTGCTCTAACTTGGCCCGTGATATGGGTACAACATGCATATAATGTCCTGGAGTGCATCTACTCTGTTGCAATGCCATGTGCTTAGCCTGCTGATCATGCATGTAAATATGTCATGCCTTCCTGTTTTTCAGTACCTATTCCATTCATGATAACATGTTTTCAAATTCAAGTACTGTCATTCTACTCTGTCGCAATGCCATCTGCTTAGTTTGGACATCATGCTTCTGAATATCTTATGCATTGATATTCATCAGTATGTACTTCATCTGTCTACCATACCATTTTTTTACATTGAAGTGTTGTTCTAGTGGTCTGTTGCAATGCCATCTTAGTTTCCCAATCATACACGCATATGTTGCCTTAGTGTTTTTCTGTATGTATTCCGCTATCATACAGTTTTACATTCAACTAGTGTTTTTTTACTCTGTTGTCCTGTCGTATCCCTAGCTCTTACATCATACTCCCTCCGTCCGGATTACATGTCGCATAAATGGATAAAAATGGATGTATCTAGAACTGAAATACGCCTAGACACATCCATTTATTTCCGGATGGAGGGAATACATGTCAATATGTCATGGCTTTCTATTCTTCAGTACCTATTCCATCTCTCTGTCTTAGCATGTTTTATAACTGAAGCACCATTCTTCTATATAATGCATGCAAGGGGAAGACGGCTATGTTAGAATCTGAAGGGTTACAAACAAGGTCTTTGCAAAATATCGAAATGCCAGGAGATAGTAAACCAACTCCAGTGTTCATAGATACTTCTCCAGCACAGAGAAACCCAACTCCTACTGATAATAAGTAGATTCAAGTGGCCAAAGAACTAGTCCACTCTAGTCCAACAAAAATATGTCAACTCCATTCTAAAAAGCGTGTGCGTATCCTCACATCATGAAAATTTATAGCATTCAGATCATATTTTCTACATGTTTCTTACCCATCTCTCTTTTAGAAAATAAGCTTAAAGGATAGAAGACTTTCTAAACTGGGATCATGTTCGAGGAAAGTATCTTGCGGGAATTCTCTATGCTCCAATGCTGATGTAAGTACCTGTTGTATATCACTAAATTTTTACATCAACATGTATTTTGTTAATCGGCGTGAATCCAACCTTTATTTGATCTAAATTTACTTGTAGCAAAATGTATAATTAAAGGTGACAATGTTGATTTTTGTAAGGAAAACTGCCTGGTAGTTTTGCATACTGGGCTGCATGAGTGTACTATCTCATATCATGCACATTACTAAATTGTAGTGCTGTTCTGGTTGCCCAATCATTCATTGTGTCAATGTTGCTTTCCTATTACCTTACCTGGCTGATGATAGCTGTGCCATATTGTGTCAATGTTGCTTTCCTATTATCTGACCTGGCCAATGATAGCAATGCTAGTGTGTTAATTTGGTGCAGGCTGCTGAAGATAAGAAGACAAACTCTGAAAACAGCAAGGCAACCACATTGTTTCTTTCCAATAAATCTAGGCCAGGTAATATGGCAATAACTCTTGATTAATTTGTTCGGTTCCCCTCCTAATTTATGTTATGATGCAGTGATCGAGACACTCTCCACTATCAATAATACAAGCCTGCCAAAATTGCCATCTGAATGTGTTGAGTTTCCTCTGTCTCGAATCCAACGGAAAAAATGTATGTTTGTGAACGAATTACTGGCTGAAGAAATCATGGAAATCATGGAGGAATCAGAGGTGCACATTCTTGCGCAACAACAACTGATCAATGTTTTCAGAGACAGTGTAGCAAAGAAGGAAGAACTTGCTCACATGCTTATGGGCGTCATCCGCGCCAAGGTTGCAGATTGTGAGGTTGTAGATCGTTAAGTTCTGCTCATTTATTTGCACTGGCATCAATCTTTGATTGCCCAGTGGATGTAATTTCCTGTAATATATGCTGGATGTGCAACGTTTTTCCTTGTATGCCGTATGTTTGCTTAGCGCGCCTCGCATTCCAGCTAACTGGTCGCTAGGAAGGCAAAAAAGCAGTGAAATTATTAGTTAGCACGAATAGTCGTGGGCCCTATATGAAGGAAGCGGCCCACTGCCCTTAATGGGCTCTCGTGGGCCAAAATTCTCATAGGCCTTTGATTGATCGGTTTTTGTCCTGTCCATAATTGCTCGTCTTAATGGGCTGAAATTATAGCCCGGCCGGAATCGACGTTATCTAATTGGGCCTACTGACACGTTCGAACTTTAGCGGGCCCATCAAGTTAATGGGCCGTAACCAGGCCGAAAGCACTATTGGGCTGCTATAATTGAAACGAGCCAACAGTTAATGCTCGGCCCTATTACCTCCCGGGTCGTTAACAGGCCGACATCGAAGCGGGCAATAAGTGGGCCCATTCGACTTCATGGGCCGTTAACAAGCCGATACTAAGGTCGGGCTATATATGGCCCAACTGTATTTTGGGCCTTTAGCAGGCCGAAAGAGACAGTGGGCCCGTACTGGACCATGAAGCGCATGGGCCGCTAAGAGGCCGAAAGTCAGGTCGGACTTTATATGGCCCAACTGTGTTGTGGGCCTTTAGCAGGCCGAAAGAGAAACCGGGCTGGTATTGGTCATGAAGAGCATGGGCCGTTAAGAGACCAAAACTCAGGTCCAACTGCAAATGGCCCAACTCATTTATGGGCCGTTAACGGGCTGAAAGACACACCGGGCTGGAAATTGGCCCAACACTTAAATGGGTCGTTAAAAGGCCAAAAGACGTACATCCTGAAAATTGGCCCATCCCTTGAATGGGCCGTTAACAGGCCGAAACCACATGGGGCCGATATTGAGCCCAAATATATAGCGGGCTATTAACGGGCTCGAACTGACGATGGGCTGCAATGGTGTCAAATAGTTAACGGGCAGTTGACGGGCCGAATTGGCACATCTCGTATGGGCCATGGGCTTAAATGGACCAGACACAACTAGGCCCTATATGTGTCGGCCTGCTAATTTTGACTGGGCCGGCCTCTTTCACCTAAATGGGCCACTGTTGGGCCTTGCCACGTGCCAACGTATCATAGGCGCCTCCCGTACAATGAGTGGATGACATCTGTCCCAACGCTGAGCCGACACGTGGATCCTCCAGCGAATGAGAATTTTACACGTGGAAAATCCCCATTGGTCGGGGCTGTTAACGGGTTATCGGATCCAAACCGGAACCCGATAGCTTAACGGCGACCCGTTATGGTGGATGCCACGTGTCGGTTACCCTTGACGAAAACACTTCCATGACGCGCCATTTATCATCATGGAAGTGGACACTTCCGAGGAAGTGGACACTTCCGTGAGGATAATTTTGGTATTGTCATGGAACACTTCTACGACAGCACAGGTATGACTATCTTGATTCTGTCATAAAATCGTCATGGATGTACATGCATGACAGAAAACATGACCTACTGTGACAAACACGTATCATCACGGAAGTGTATTTTTTTTGTAGTGCCTATGTGCACCAACAACTTATGCTAAGCAAGATAAACAACTAGGTGATAGCAAGATATATGACATGAAACAATATGGCTATCACAAAGTAAAGTGCATAAGTAAAGGGCTCGGGTAAGAGATAACCGAGGCACGCGAAGACGACGATGTATCCCGAAGTTCACACCCTTGCGGATGCTAATCTACGTTTGGAGCGGTGTGGAGGCACAATGCTCCCCAAGAAGCCACTAGAGCCACCGTAATCTCCTCACGCCCTCGCACAATGCAAGATGCCGTGATTCCACTAAGGGACCCTTGAGGGCAGTCACCGAACCCGTACACTTTGGCAACCCTTGGGGGCGGTCACCGAACCCGTACACTTTGGCAACCCTTGGGGGCGGTCACCGGTACCTGTCAAATTGCTCGGGGTGATCTCCACAACCTAATTGGAGACCCCGACGCTTGCCCGGAGCTTTGCACCACAATGATTGAGCTCTGGACACCACCAACCGTCTAGGGCGCCCAAGCACCCAAGAGGAACAAGCTCAAGGGTACCAAGCACCCAAGAGTAATAAGGTTCTCAACTTGTAACTTCCACGTATCACCATGGAGAACTCAAACCAATGCACCAAATGCAATGGCAAGGGCACACGGAGTGCCCAAGTCCTTCTCTCCCAAATCCCCCCAAAGCAACTAATGCTAGGGAGGAAACTGAGAGGAAGAACGAAGAAGAGAACACGAAGAACTTCAAGATCTAGATCCAAAGGGTTCCCCTCACATAGAGGAGAAAGTGATTGGTGGCAACGTAGATCTAGATCTCCTCTCTCTTTTCCCCCCAAAACTATCAAGAATCCATGGAGGGATTGAGAGATAGCAAGCTCGAAGAAGGACAACAATGGGGGAAGAACACGAGCTTAAGAGATAAGGTTTAATGGGGAAGAAGACCCCCTTTCATAGGACCTCCTGAATCCAACCGTTATGTGCTCAGGTCGTGCACAAGCGGTACTACCGCTTGGTGGAGCGGTACTACCGCTTAGCACGGTCAAAACAGCCCAACTAGAGAGAAAAACACGAGCTGTAGTTCTGCCAGAGAGGTAGTACCACTCTGGGGAGAGGTAGTACCGCTTACCGCTTATAAGAGGTACTACCGCTCGGGTGGAGAGGTAGTACCGCTTACTGCTTATAAGAGGTACTATCGCTCGGGTGGAGAGGTAGTACCGCTTACCGCTTATAAGAGGTACTACCGCTCGGGTGGAGAGGTAGTATCGCTTACTGCTTATAAGAGGTACTACCTCTCTACTACCGCTCTACTGCCGCGAAACCCGAACACGAAAAAACGCATCCCTAGAAGCAGCGGTACTACGCGCGACACAGGGCTGCGGTACTGCCGCTTACAAGCGGTACTACCGCTTGAGGCTTTCAGGAACACAACAGAGAAAACAGAGGATGAAATAAAGCCTAAACTGCCACAACTTCTGCATATGAGCTCCGAATTGAGCAAACTCAAGCTTGTTGGATAGATGAGGACCAGTAGCATCCAACAGCGACTGATTATAGTAAGAAGAGGCAGGGGAGGTATGCCTAAGATATAGAGGAGTGAAATCTCCAAAAGAGAAGAATCGGCATAACCTCCAACATCGAAAACATCATAGAAGATGCATGTGAACTCCGTTTTCGATGAACTCGAGCTTGTCATCAAGATGACCATAAGCTCTAAGACTCATAAAGAGAACCGGCAAAAACCCCAACATCGAAAACATCATAGAAGATACATGTGAACTATGTTTTCGATGAACTCGAGCTTGTCATGAAAATGACCATAAGCTCCAAATCTCACAAGGAGAAGAACCAAACAAGAACCAATAAAGATGATGCAAGGATGTAATGGTTTAAGCTCTCTACGAAAGATACGATCAAGCTACTCATCGAGAGCCCCCCTTGATAGTACGGCAATCGATCCTATAACCCGGTCTCCCAACTACCACCATGATATCGGTAAAATAGAAAACCTATCAAGGGCAAACCTTTGCCTTGCACATAGTCCACTTGAGCTAGATGATGACGATCTTGACTCCCTCAAGTTGGACCGCCTTTCTTGATTGCGTTGGCTCGATGAAGACTAGTTGATTGCTCCCCCATACTCCACTATGGGTGAGCCACTCTTTGGCACATATTCACAAGTCCATTGACACCACAATGGACGGCAAGCTTCAAGGATGATCTCTTCGTGATGCTCCACTTGAACTTGCACACCGCAATCTTGATGACGATCACCACTTGATGTCATCCTCCATGGGTTGTATGAGATCTTCCTCTTGATGCAAACCCATGGAAACAAACCTAACCCCACATAGAACTCTCACGTAGATCATGGGTTAGTACACAAAGTGTAATGGACAATGCTTACCATACCATGGGATCGCTTGATCCCTCTCGGTACATCTTGTATGCTTTGTGTGTTGATCAACTTGATTCACTCTTGACTTAGTCTTGATCAACCTTGTATCGTGTCTTCTACATGACCACTCTTTGGATAATTCCTTGAATAGCACATTGGTCAACATATAAACTCCTTGAAACCAACAAATGGACTTCAAGAAATTCCTATGGACAAATCCTTCAAATATAACTCAAGACGACCATTAGTCCATAGAGATTTTCATCAATTACCAAAATCAAACATGGGGGCACCGCATGTTCTTTCAATCTCCCCACATTTTGGTAATTGATGACAATCACTTTCAAGAGAGTTTATACAAGGAATTATGCATCACCAACCATGCAATGCAACAACCAATGATGCATGCGTATGAGATGCAAATGCTAACAAAACCAAAGCAAGAAGAAATAACTCTGTAAACTTCTCCACAAAACTGTCTGGAACTTCTCCCCCATTGGCATCGATTGCCAAAATGGGCGAAAAGCTTAGAAGGCCAATATAAAAAGTGTTCCTCCATAAATTGTGTATTTCTCAAGAAGAGAGGAATGCAATACACATACCCAAATATAAATACTTGGAGGAAGACAAACTATATTGAGGATCCAAAGATTGCAAAAGGATGATATGCCACAAAGACATAACAAAGAGAGAAACAAGCAATCAAGCAATCGAAAGACACGAATTGAAATAAGCAATCAAAAGATACCATTTGAACCAACTAAACCAATGATCCTACGAGCCACATGAAAAAAAGATATTATGATAAGAGCATAGAAGTGTTATATAGAAACTAGAGAAGCTCCCCATATTTTGTGCATTATTTAGTTTTGTATTTGGATACAACAAGCACAAAATAGGATCGTCACTCCCCCAAAATCACTAGAACCTCACGACAAGTGCAAGAGAGCAAATAGAAAATTTCAGCCTAACACTTGCAAGAGAGCAACGGAGTGTTCTAAAGACACTAGTGAAGCTCCCCATGATTTGTGCACTACTTAGAATATTTGCATTATGATACCAAGTGCACAAAATAGGATCATCACTCCCCCAAAAAGAATAGAAACTCACAACAAGTGCAAGTGGGCTAAGATAAGAGACAAGACATAGCTCTTGCAACAAGCACATGGTTGAGCAACATGTAAAATAGGCAACTTACGAATGGGCTCAACCAAAAGGATGTGTGTGAGTCATGGCAAAGCACTTGATAAGACTAATATATGGATGAGCATTAAGCATCAACATAGTCTTAAATAATGAGATACAAGGTGCAAGACATGTCCTTCCCACACACACACACACTCAACTAGCAAATGGGTTCACAAGCTCTCCAAAAAGCAACTTAAAAACCAAAACTTGTGACGACCCATGGTGAAGATAGACAATGATGGCTTTGTCAAGAGGAGGGATACCAAAAATGGAAAGCCTCGTCAAGACAAGCAAGAGAAAAAAATCTTCACCACAAAAGAGTGCATCAAGGTGCAACGATATAAGACCCGCACTCAAGATAAATCCTTTCACGAAACCACCAAGGAAAAAGGTGGACGTGAAAGAATAAGGATATCAACTAGAGATGTAACTTCTCTCAAGTGTATATGAACACACGAAATAGTTACACAAAGGAAATAACAAGATATCCACAAGGAAGTCATAAATATACCAATAAGATGTTTGCTTGAAAGCATAGCACATGGCTAGATATGGTCTTATTGTATATAAATGAACTCCTACCACACCTCCATCAAAGACATCACAACTAGCAACAAGAGATCATCGTTGGGATGCTTTGAGAAAGGAAACAAGTATCACAAGATGAAATGAATATCATGCCAAGATGCAACCTACACAAGGTTGAATGCAAGAGAGGAATGCATGAATAGATACTTGTTACCAAGATAGCATTGGAAGGATGTAGAAGATACCAATTGAAGGTATTAGATAGTATTGTGACACCACCTTCCTTGTGAGTGAGCCGAGCATCCAATGCATCTCCAATTGTTCCTAGAACAACAGCACAAACAAAATGGTACCCAAACTCATTGGGACCAAAGAGTTAGAAACACCAATACATAGGACAAACTCCACATAAATATATGCACATAGATATGAAAATAAATATCGTGCACATCTCATCCAATTTGAGACTTGGTGGAGTTTCCCCTATATATTGGGTCAAAGAAAGAAAGCATGCCAAAGAAAATACATGAAGTAAATATGCATGCTAAAGACTTTCAAGAACCAACACCAAATGAAAAAGGAATACCAAGTGAAAAGGATACCAAATTGAGAAATCATCAGTTGGAAGATATCAATTAAAAGATACATCAAGGAATGAGATATCCATTGATACACGCAAAAAGAAAGATGTCGAACTCCCAAAAGAGAGAATGGTTCCAAACAAACCAAACGCTCTACAAAGTTTCATGATGGCACAAAGTACCAAAAAGAAACAGTTTGCGTTCCACCAACACACACTTGATAAGGATCACAAGGTGAGCGTTCTAAGAAAAATAGGATAGCTCCCCCAAGCATTGTGCATTATAGAGAATTTGCATTTGAATAGAAAATGCACAAGATGGGATCACCACTTTCACTATATCTATAAAAACACTAGACAAGCTCAAGGAATTAACAAGATCCACAAGTGGTATGGAATACAATGGGGGTTGACACAATCCTAGGCAAGAGATAAAGCAAATAAAAGCAAAGGCCAATGTAAAGATGATCAACAATTTCTACCACATAAATGGTTACCAATTGTCAAGAGACAAGAAGTATTTGGAAATAATTCCCGGTGGTAGATTTCAAAGATATCCATCATCATCTTCACACCAAACACAAAAGCAAATTGCAACTTGTAGAGCTAACATGCCACCTAGGAACAAGATAATTTACAATATCAATTCTAGGTGACAATATCTCAAATGTACACATTTTCTAGGCTTGTAATTTGCACATAGCACATTACTCCCCCGTAATGTGATACCAAAGAAAACTTCACAAGAGGCAATAAGAATCCAACAAGAGATAATTAATGGACTATTTAGAATTTGAATTTCTCATGAGAAGACATACCACATAGAGACTAGCTAATCTTGTAATATCAATACTAGGTGGTATTCCTCATGTACACACATTTATAGGATTGTGAAGTGCACAAAGCACATCACTCCCCCAAAATGGGATGTTCCATTAATCTCCCACAAGAGCCAACTAAGATACAAACAAGATGCAAAAAGGCTCAACACAATACTCAAATGTACATGATGTGCAAACCAACAAGCAAATTGGAAGCACAACATATACACACACACATGCAAGGTACAAAACCAAAACATGCAAAGGGGCAAGTAACTTTCAATGTAAACAATTTAAGTACAAGTTACCGCAAGGAGGCACATTGGATATAAGATAGAAACTTGATAACCCAATTGACTTGGCTTGAGACAATAAGAATGATGAAGTCCCCTTAATTCTTCATAATGTAGCCAAGTCTCCAATGACCTCCAACAACACCTATTGGTCAAGTTTGAGCTTGTTGGTCCCCAACCAAGTTGGGTCCTAAGAGGTTAGTCATAATAGGCTTGGCTACCCAAATGGTTCTTTTCTTGACACCACTTTGAGAACCAACAAATTTGGCAAACACATTGCCAACCTTATCCTTCCCAAGAGAATAGACATCATGAATTAGAATAGGGTTGGATAAGGTACCATTCGTGCATGAAGAAGTGACATGACCTTTCTCACGACATAGGTAGCAACGTCTACTCTTCACTTGATTTCTCAACATGAGAAGCATTAGCTTGAGTCTTCTTGGGAAGAGGCCTTTCTTCAACTTGAGGTTGAGCATGAGAATGAACTTGTGGCCGCTTCCCTTGTTGCTTGTCACTAATGGCCTTCTTCTTCAATGGGCAAGATCTAACATGATGCCCTTCAATTTTGCACTTGAAGCAAATAATCTTGGCCGAATTCTTGACTTGTTTTTGGCCCTTCTTCTTGTTCATCATGGACTTCTTCTTCTTATTGGAGTTGAATCCAAGTCCACCTTTGTCATTGGGGGATTTTTGCACACTCAAGATATTGTTGAGTGTGACCTTCCCTTCATGACACTTTTCCAAGTCTTTCTTCAAAGAAGTGACTTGGGCCTTGAGCTCTTTGATTTACTCTACATGGTTAGTCTCAACAAAAGTACTAGAGGAAGTATAAGCTTCAACGTTAGAGCAACAAGGCAAGGAAAGTAATTCATCACAAGATGTAGCAACATTATGAGTGGAAGAATTACAAGGACTAGCACATGGTAATATAGCATTTTGACTTGTAGTAGTGATAGTATCCACATGAGGCTCACTATATGTTACCTTAGTAGTCATAGCCTCATGAGCTAACTTTAGCACATTATGGGATACTAGAAGATCATCATGAGAGCTCGAAAGCTTTTCATGACTTTCTTCCAATTTCCTATAATTGCTAGATAGCAACGCAAGTTGAGCCCTTAGCTCAACATTCTCCTTCAAAATGGATGCTTCACAAGAAATAGAGTTAGTAACACAAGCATCATCATTAACAACAAGAGGAGAAGGCAACTTGGCAAGCTCTTTTGAATATGAAGCTTTAAGTTGAGCATGCGATTCGGTGCGTTTGATGAGCTCACTCTTAATGACCCTAGAGCCATTTTCAAGGTGCCCAAAGTCCTCAAGGAGTTTAGCATGCGCAACTTCAAGCTTCTCATTTTTAGTTTCAAAACCATTGGCCACCTCAAGAGCTCTATCATGAGATTCCCTTACTCTAGATAGTTCTAGAGCAAAAGTCTCCTCAAGAGGTTCCTTGGTGGTTTGTTCAAGTTCAAGAGCTTGAGAGAGGTCCGCAATCTCATTAGCGTAATCACGCTCATGACCTTCCATTTTATTAATGGTGACCTCATGCTCCTCGAGATGAGATTCCAACTCCTCAATATATTTCTTGCCCTCTATGGCAATGGACATGATTTCCATGAAGTTGGAACGAGCAATTTTATTTTTATGAAGAGCTTTAAAAACCATTTCCCCCTTAATTTTTAAGGAGGCAACATTATCATTCTCTTCATCATTATCATCATCATCATTAGCAACAACATCATCATCAAGAGACATATTGGGGTTCAAAGTAGGAGATACCTTTGAAGCCTTAGCCATAAGGCAAAAAGCAATAGATGATGATGTAGGATCCCTTGAAGCACCGTTCAAGACCACATCTTGTTCCATGGAGTGTTGGGTTTCCTCTACATTGTTAGCACAACAACTCGAGGAAATACATGCATTTTTATCATGGCAACAAGATATAGCAAGCATATCATCATGAGATTTAGTCAAGCAATTTCTACATGATATGTCCGGACTATCAACACAAGCATGTGAAACATGTAAGATGCTCGAAGTGTTAAAGTCCAAAGATGGAGCATTGCAATAAGGAAGTGATGAATGATCATCAACAATATGCCCACTATCATTATTGCAATGAACACCACTACTCACCATATCATTACCTTGTGGCAAACCACATGTAGGTGAAGTAGAAGAAGTTGAGAACGCAACACGGCCGGAGGTGGAGGGAGAACAATCATCCCCACAAATCTTGGACACACCATATTTATCTTGGAGCTTTGTCCACAACTCATGAGCATCCCGGAACGACATGAGTTGAAATATACCTACATTGCTCAAAGCATCGAAAAGCACATTAGAAGCTTGAGCATTGAGATAAGAGTTTTTCTCATCCTCTAAAGATAATCTTTGGGGATCCTTCAGAGGAGAAAAACCCATATCTACAATTCGCTCTAAATTTGGATCCATGACCCTAAAGATATGAAGCATGCGAATTACCCAAACATCAAAATTTGTGCCATCGAAACTAAGAATGTCAGAGAATCCTAATCCCCTAGTCGACAACTTTACTCTCTAGGCGGTTAAGCCTAATAAAGAGAGACAAAGCTCTGATACCAATTGACAGATCGAGGATGCCGCCTAGAGGGGGGGTGAATAGGCGCTTTAAAAAAATTACGATATAGGCTTGAACAAATGCGGAATAAACCTAGCGGTTAATTTGTCAAGCACAAAACCTACAACAACTAGGCTCACCTATGTGCACCAACAATTTATGCTAAGCAAGATAAACAACTAGGTGATAGCAAGATATAAGACATGAAACAATATGGCTATCACAAAGTAAAGTGCATAAGTAAAGGGCTCGGGTAAGAGATAACCAAGGCACGCGGAGACGACGATGTATCCCGAAGTTCACACCCTTGCGGATGCTAATCTCTGTTTGGAGCGGTGTGGAGGCACAATGCTCCCCAAGAAGCCACTAGGGCCACCGTAATCTCCTCACGCCCTCGCACAATGCAAGATGCCGTGATTCCACTAAGGGACCCTTGAGGGCGGTCACTGAACCCGTACACTTTGGCAACCCTTAGGGGCGGTCACCAAACCCGTACACTTTGGCAACCCTTGGGGGCGGTCACCGGTACCCGTCAAATTGCTCAGGGCGATCTCCACAACCTAATTGGAGACCCTGACGCTTGCCCGGAGCTTTGAACCACAATGATTGAGCTCCGAACACCACCAACCGTCTAGGGCGCCCAAGCACCCAAGAGGAACAAGCTCAAGGGTACCAAACACCCAAGAGTAATAAGGTTCTCAACTTGTAACTTCCATGTATCACCATGGAGAACTCAAACCTATGCACCAAATGCAATGGCAAGGGCACACGGAGTGCCCAAGTCCTTCTCTCCCAAATCCCACCAAAGCAACTAATGCTAGGGAGGAAACTGAGAGGAAGAATGAAGAAGAGAACATGAAGAACTCCAAGATCTAGATCCAAAGGGTTCCCCTCACATAGAGAAGAAAGTGATTGGTGGAAACGTAGATCTAGATCTCCTCTCTCTTTTCCCCCAAAAACTATCAAGAATCCATGGAGGGATTGAGAGATAGCAAGCTCGAAGAAGGTCAACAATGGGGGAAGAACACGAGCTTAAGAGACAAGGTTCAATGGGGAAGAAGACCCCCTTTTATAGGACCTCCCGAATCCAACTATTATGTGCTCAGGTCGTGCACAAGCGGTACTACCACTTGGAGGAGCGGTACTACCGCTTAGCACGGTCAAAACAGCCCAACGAGAGAGAAAAACACGAGTTGTAGTTCTGCTAGAGAGGTAGTACCGCTCTGGGGAGAGGTAGTGCCGCTTACCGCTTATAAGAGGTACTACCGCTCGGGTGGAGAGGTAGTACCGCTTACTGCTTATAAGAGGTACTACCGCTCGGGTGGAGAGGTAGTATCTCTTACCGCTTATAAGAGGTACTACCACTCTACTGCCGCGAAACCCGACACGAAAAAATGCATCCCCAGAAGCAGCAGTACTACACGCGGCACAGGGCCGTGGTACTGCCGCTTACAAGTGGTACTACCGCTCTAGAGAGCAGTACTACCGCTTGAGGCTTTCAGGAACACAACAGAGAAAACAGAGGATGCAATAAAGCCTAAACTGCCACAACTTCTGCATATGAGCTCCGAATTGAGCAAACTCAAGCTTGTTGGATAGATGACGATGAGTAGCATCCAACAGCAACTGATTATAGTAAGAAGAGGCAGGGGAGGTATGCCTAAGATATAGAGGAGTGAAACCTCCAAAAGAGAAGAACCGGCATAACCTCCAACATCGAAAACATCAGAGAAGATGCATGTGAACTCCATTTTCGATGAACTCGAGCTTGTCATCAAGATGACCATAAGCTCTAAGACTCACAAAGAGAACCGGCAAAAACCCCAACATCGAAAACATCATAGAAGATACATGTGAACTCTATTTTCGATGAACTCGAGCTTGTCATGAAAATGACCATAAGCTCCAAATCTCACAAGGAGAAGAACCAAACAAGAACCAATAAAGATGATGCAAGGATGCAATGGTTTGAGCTCTCTACGAACGATACGATCAAACTACTCATCGAGAGCCCCCCTTGATAGTACAGCAATCGATCCTATAACTCGGTCTCCCAACTACCACCATGAGACTGGTAAAATAGAAAACCTATCAAGGGCAAACCTTTGCCTTGCATATAGTCCACTTGAGCTAGATGATGATGATCTTGACTCCCTCAAGTTGGGCCACCTTTCTTGATTGCGTTGGCTCGATAAAGACTAGTTGATTGCTCCCCCATACTCCACTATGGGTGAGCCACTCTTTGGCACATATTCACAAGTCCATTGACACCACAATGGACGACAAGCTTCAAGGATGATCTCTTCGTGATGCTCCACTTGAACTTGCACACCGCAATCTTGATGACGATCACCACTTGATGTCATCCTCCATGGGTTGTATGAGATCTTCCTCTTGATGCAAACCCATGGAAACAAACCTAACCCCACATAGAACTCACGCGTAGATCATGGGTTAGTACACAAAGCGTAATGGACAATGCTTACCATACCATGGGATCACTTGATCCCTCTCGGTACATCTTGTACGCTTTGTGTGTTGATCAACTTGATTCACTCTTGACTTAGTCTTGATCAACCTTGTATCGTGTCTTCTACATGACCACTCTTTGGATAATTCCTTGAATAGCACATTGGTCAACATATAAACTCCTTGAAACCAACAAATGGACTTCAAGAAATTCCTATGGACAAATCCTTCAAATATAACTCAAGACAATCATTAGTCCATAGAGATTTTCATCAATTACCAAAACCAAACATGGGGTCACCGCATGTTCTTTCAACATGCTTTGTGCTACTTGTGAGCTACGTTGGGATTTCCCCAAAGAGGAGAGGATGATGCAGTACAATAGAGATAAGTATTTCCCTCAGTTAAGAACCAAGGTTATCAATCCAGTAGGAGAACCACGTAACACCTGTTAGCAGTACCTACACACAAAATAGCAAATACTTGCACCCAACGCAAACAAGGGGTTGTCAATCCCTTGGCAGTTAGTTGCAAGGATCAAATCTCGTAGTAATAGATAGATAAAAAAACACAAAATAAAATAAAGTAAATAAATTGCAGTAAGGTATTTTATGGTTTTAATATATGATAAAGATAGACCCAGAGGCCATAGATTTCACTAGAGGCTTCTCTCTTGAACATAGCATGCGGTGGGTAAACAAATTATTGTTGGGCAATTGATAGAAAAGCGAATAATCATGACGATATCCAAGGCAATGATCATGTATATAGGCATCACATCCGAGACAAGTAGACCGACTCATGCCTGAATCTACTACTATTGCTCCACACATCGACCGCTATCCAGCATGCATCTAGAGTATTAAGTTCATAAAGAACGGAGTAACGCCTTAAGCAAGATGACATGATGTAGAAAAAGTAAATCCAATCAATATGAATAAATCCCATCGTTTTATCCTTAATGGCAACGATACAAGTACGTGTCATGTCCCCTTCTGTCACTGGGATTAAGCACCGCAAGATCGAACCCATCACAAAGCACCTCTCCCATTGCAAGATAAATCAATCTAGTTGACCAAACTAAACGGATAGATCGGAGATAAATACAAAGCTATAACAATCATTCATAAAAGAGTTCAGAGAAGACCCAAATAATATTCATAGATAATCTGATCATAAACCCACAATTCATCGGATCCCAACAAACACACTGCAAAAAAAGATTATGTCGAATAGATCTCCAAGAACATCGAGGAGAACATTGTATTGAAGATCAAAGAGAGAGAAGAAGCCATCTATCTACTAGCTATGGACCCATAGGTCTGTGGTAAACTACTCACACATAACTGGAGGGGCAGCAAGGTTGATGTAGAAGCCCTCCGTGATCGATTCCCTCTCCGGCAGAGTACCGGAAAAGGCCTCCAGATGGGATCTTACGAGAACAGAAGCTTGCGGCGGCGAAAAAAGTGTTTTGGGTGGCTCTCTGCTGGGTTCCCAATTTAGAGAATTTATAGAGTCGGAATTAGGTCAAACGAAGGAACGAGGGGCCCACGAGGCACCAGGGCGCGCCTACCCCCTGGGCGCGCCTTGGTGGCTCGTGGCCACCTCCTTCGCCTTCTGACTTCTCCCGAAGCTTCTAGGGTCTCTTATGTCCAGAAAAAAATCGTCAAAAAGTTTTGTGGCATTTGGACTTCGTTTGGTACTGATTTCCTAGAAAACCAAAAACAGACAAAAAACAACAATTGGCACTTGGCACTAAGTTAATAGGTTAGTCTCAAAAACTGATATATAATTGCATATAAAATATCCAAGATTGATAATATAATAGCATGAAACAATAAAAAATTATAGATACGTTGGAGACGTATCACTTTGCAACAACATTCAGGTGCACCTCCTTGAAGCCCTTGTCAGTCCTCACCCCGCTAGATATGATTTCACACATCTTGTAAGAACGACATCGACAGGAATGGCTGTCATTTCTTGGAGTTCCTCCTGCCCTCCTTATCCTTTGCGGCTGCCTTTGAGCAGCAGCATGAGCTACAACATTGGGCCGAGCAACACAGATGATGAAGCCACAAATGGTGGAATCATAGACGACACCTCGAAAAATTCTGAATCAGGAGGCATCTGGTCGATGGGAGGCTGGGAGGCCTTGACATAGGGGGCACGAACTAGCTTTGGGACACGACAAGGGCCTAACTAAACTCTTGCGTGCTCATATCCTACAAGCGTAAGCATCAGCAATAGTGGAGCACACTACACATCGCCAGTAGGAACTGGCACTAAACATGGACAGTATGAACAAACACTACATATGGACAGTATGAACAAGCACTACCACATGTACAGATGGATGAAATAGTTGAACACAACATCAGCAATCATAGCAAGGAGTTCAACAAACTAGCACACATACTAGCGTACTACACATCAAGCATACTACCAATCCATCCATCACCACTAGTTACCAATCCTTGCCGACATGGAAACAACTCCTAGCATACTTCAAATCCATCACCACTACCTACCAAAACATCACACTCACACAGATCGGCGGTGTACAATGCGACAACATGGTCATAGATCTAACGCTACCACATGCTCACAGATCTAGCTAGAACGACTAGAGAGAAGGGGGTGATTGAACTCACAGACGCCATTGGAGCAGCTCGAAGGAGGCGCTGAACATGTCGGAGAAGAGGAGGAGTCGAATCGCCGTCGTCTTCAATCGATGGCCGGAGCAAGAGCACCGCTTACCTGATCGTCATTCTCGATCCGCACCGGAGGGGCAGCTTGAGAGGATGGGTGGCGGGAGTTCTGTGAGGTGAGGCTAGCTATATAAGGCGACCGATTCGATGGGCGGTGATGCCAAATTTTTTCGCCGCTTTTTCGGAGAGGTGCGCGAGCTCGCGCCATCTCTGCAGACGCAGGAGGTCAGCAGTGCGTTCTCCTCCTCTGCATCGCTCGAGCCTGGCTCACTGGAAATGATTAAATTCGGCTGTTCCTAGCGGGAGTGATTTAAGTTGCGTGCGGGCCAAGAATCCAATGCAGGCCTGGCAACCAAACAACCCGTTTTCTTCCTGCGCGGGCCTGGTTGGGTTTGATGCGAGCAACCAACCACATCATGCGGGGTTGTTGTTCCTTACTTCTCTATATGCAAAAAAAAGTTGCGAGGAGGGCCCTAGATAATATTGAAAATAAACAATGGTACAACGCAACCCTAGAAAATTAGAAAATTACAGCCAGCACCCTCACGAACCAATCCAACCACATCTCCATCGCAGGATAAGGGCGCGTCGCCGCTGTCGTTGCCGCCACTCCCTTCCGGAGCGAGCGAAACCTTTGGTTGTGCGTACGGTAACTGAGAAAATTCCATTCTTCTCCCACACATGCCCAGTTATCTACACCAGCCCTCCTTGGTCTAGCATATTTAAGATAGCATCTGCATCAGGCACGTAGAACACTTCTTTCACAGCTGCACATTCCATTGACCCAAACATGGTTCAATCAAATCAATAATCATCTGAGCCCGCATATCCACAAAGTATACCCATTGGCTTCATCGTGGTTGTGCCAGCGATGCATTGATCATGCCATGTCTCTATTGTTCTCCTATGTTCGACATGCCTAATAAGGCCCTTGTGCATCACATCACTTCCCTAACAAATAGCTCGCCAAGTAGGAGAGCCCTCCTTGGGATAACCCGTGGTGAGGATATCTCCTATTGGATAGTATCTACGCTTCAACACCCGGGCACAAAGGCTATTGGGATTCTCAAGCATAGCATCATTAAAGGCTTCTAGGTCACGAAAACCTAGCCCTCCTTTAGATTTAGAGACAATTATCTTCTCCCCGACCATCAGTGCATACCCCTCTTATCAAGTGATCTTGTCCACTGGTACTTGGACATATTTCTCATTAATTTCTTGCACAAACCTTTAGTGGGTTTGAAACCACCCATAGAATAGGTTGGTACAACTTAAATAAACTGACTTGAGAAGAACCTCCTTTGTTGCACAAGATAACTTTTCCTCACACCACCCTTGCATCTTCCCACGTGACCTTTCATTTATATGCTAAAATTATTGCTCTATGATTCTTCCCGCCGCCATTGGAGACCAAGGTATTTTTCCGTGAGATCCTCTCAATGGATATTCAAAGCCATCTTCACCTCTGTCCTCAAGGATGCCCCAAAGAACACTAGAATCTTATGCTTGCTTGCACGTTGGCCAAAACCAAGCAATAATTTCCTAAGATCTCATTCAGACGAGAAACACTCCAAGCATCTGCTTTCATGCACACTAAACAATAATTATGAAATAACAAATGGGAAATCCAAAGAGCACTAGTATGACCTAAATGACCATGTCAATCCAACCACCATCATAATTATTTAGCATGCATGATAGTTCTTCACTGCACAATACGAATAAGTAGGAGAGCTGGCATCCCCTACCTTACACACCTCGATGGGTGAAAGGTCAACAAAAATCCCCGTTGACCTTCACTTGAAAGCTTAGTGACGGAACACATCGCATGACAAGTGAAATCCACACTTCATAAAACCAAGTTGATAGAGGCACGGGTGTCCCGATCTTTCAGTGAGATGATAATTATCGATTTGGTCGAGTCGACTTTGACGATCCGACTACAAGCGTGCACGACGTTGCGCCTCAGCAATCACTAAACCAACTCTTGGAGGTTACTGACGATGCCAGAAGCACGATCAACCTGACCACGAAGGTCTATTCCTGCAAGCAACCAAAGAACGAGCAAGAATATGGTAAAAGCAATCTAAATATTGTGAATATAGATGAAGTGTTGATAAAAGTGGGGTTCCGATAGCGGTCTTGGCCTGGTTGTTGGACACAAACGAAGTACATGAAGTTGTAGCAATGGCTAACTTTTAACTAATCAAAACTCAAGTCTAAATGATGTCTTAAGGGTTGTATTTATAGGGGAAAGAGAGGGGATTCGTCCACCCTTGGCAAGATGGGACTAAAACAACTCCTGAGTCGTTTCCCCTACAATACAGACTCTAAAAATAGCCCACGAAAAGTTTTTTCAAAATTACATGGGCCTGACCCAAACATAAGGTGATGCAACACCTATAATAAGGTATGGACGAAATTTTATGAATGGTCATCTTGTATATTTCCTCCATGTCCTTGTATGTCATCAGGGTGGCTCCAAAATCCTGAAAACTCCACTGGGAACTTCGTTTTTGTTCCCTTCGCGCGCGCCTTCATTTCCACGCTTGATAAAAAACTCCAATGTTCATCCTTCTTGTCCATGCTAGACCCTTCAATCGTAAGCAAAGCAAATGTATTCAATTTAGACAAACATCATAGTCTCACGAACATTAGAATCATTACCAAGAAACAAAAGTACCTGATAATTTAATTGACGTGCGCGAGCTCCACTATTGTCTAATATGTGTAGCAGCAGGGGCTGTGGATGTAACTGTGATAGTGATGTCCTTACCATAAGTTGTTGCATAATACCTTGCAGATAAACCCATTGAGCCCGGTTGTAAACTTTCATCATATCAAGTTTGGTAATACACCATCCTTGTTTCTCTTTATTTCTCCTCATAGAATAAATACATTCATAAGATGTGAGCATATTATCAACTATTTTAAAAAATGTTCATCATGTACTGGAAAATGTTCAACATGTATTCAAAAAAATGTACGACCTGTATTTGAGAAAATGTTGAAGGTGTACCTAAAAAATGTTACACCAATATTAAATACCATTTAATGTTTATTCAAAAAATGTTTGTGACATTTTTGGAAAATGTTAATGCACATTAAATATATGTTCATGGCATTTTTAAAATTGATTATACAATATACACAAATGTTCTCGTAATCTTTTAAAAATGTTTCATACTGTTTAATAGCCGCATAGAAAACAGATAAACAAACACATAGAAATAGAAACAAAAGAAGAAGAAAAACCACAAAAAGGTTTGAAAACCAGTCCACATAACCACTAAACACTAAAGACGTAGCGGGCTACGTCTCGTAAAAAGTGAGATATGCTACATGGATCCCTTAAATCATAAGTTTTTTTTAATTGTTTGGATTGCTAAACACATGTGTCACGTGATCTTAAATCACTAGTTAGGGATAGTCTTCTGTAAATGTCACTTCCATATTTTTTGATGTTGACTAGTGTCAGTGTATCACTTGTCACAACCTGTGAGTTTTGTGCTTTCTTCCGTAGACTCTTTTTTAAAATATTTTATCTCTTGAACCATGCATATAAATCATGAACCTTTTTCACCATTGCGTTTCTCGCATTGAGATTTTCGCAACTAGATACCATGTTAATAGATTTAGACTTTTTTCTTTCGAAAATCCAGAAAAAAAAACAAATCATAACCGGCAAATCATGAAAAACAAGAAACCGAAGCCTCGCGGTGCACATTTATGCTTTTCACTTCTCAGAAAGCACAATCTGTGCTTCACGCGGAAGCACGACTCAAGGAAAAAAAAATCATTTTTGCCTTGAAAAAAATGCCCCTAAAAATCTCAAAAGGGTGTGGTTAGGTCGCAGTCGACTGAGACTTAACCAAGTCTTAGTCAAGTGATATAGTATAAGAAGAAAAAAGAAAAAACTGAAAAGAAAAATTTGTGTATGAATCTTCGTGCAAGATCAAAGAAATATAGCATCGACTGAGACATAACGACCGAGACTTAGCAAAACTGATCTAAAAAATATGTGCAGAAAAAGAAATTGTGCTTCCGCGGATGCCTCGCATCTTCCGGAGCTTTCATTCCTCCTCCCGATACGAATCGCCGGCCCAGCGCGAACCGACCAGACGCGAATTGGTGAGAAGCCAAGGAAAAGAAAAATCCGGAGCGCCACGTACCCCTTTCTCCTTCCTCCCTCCCGCAGCTGCGAATCTCCTCCGGCGCTGCCTCCTTCCTCGGATCAATCGCATCCACTGCGAACGACCAGCCATGGTAAAGCGCCCCTTCCCTCCCCCCTCCCCCGACCGATTCTTTCTCTGTTCACGCTGCGCGCCTACGTGAGTTCGCTTGTCGTTGCCGGTAATTAAGATCGATGGATAGTTTGTTGGCGCTAATTGGGGCCGAGGTCTCCGGGACTCGGGAAGGGCAGGTTGTTAGCGGGTCTGTCTAGTAGGATTGGTGGGTCTGTTTATCTGACGCTGAGGACGCTGGAACCACTAAATTCACATGAGAAATGGATTGCTGGATAGGGGTTTCAGGGAGTAGTACGCAGTCTCACGGGATCTATCTTTACAACCACGGTCCACGGATGACCTCCGTTTTACATTACCATGGACGGGGACAGATTTTACATGGGGCAACATATCCCATACACCCACCCTTTGTGGTGTACTTATGAACTAATCCTTTGATTTGGGCATCAAGGAGGGCACTAACCAATCTCATTGGATGCCTTGGATTTTTTTCTTTTCCAAAAAGGAGGTTAAACCCCTGGCCTTTGCATCATACGATGCACACAGCCATCTCTATTGAAACAATGTATCAGACATCCAAAGTTGTACACGGAGATATAGCAAGGCCCAAACACAACCGGCCAGTAACGAGATTACATCACTCTACGTATAACCTATTACTGGACCTCAATCCAAACCAGTTGAACGTATCCCATGCTAATATCTTCCAACATTTGCACCCAAAGGCCATAGGCGCCTGATTCTCTGCATGTTGGAGAGAGCACCACATATGATGGATTTATCCTGTAGCTCGGAAGATAATCTGCAAATATTTTGGAAGTTTTGATCAGTTAAAGACACAAATCATTACGCAATCCCAAATTGCCCACAATAAAGCACGCACTCCCACATGGATTTGTGCCTTAAATTTGGGATGAACACCGGCCAACTAGTCTCTGAACAAATTTGGTATGCTAGTAGGCACAGACAAAACAGGATACTTTGGATGTAAACCGCAAATGTGTGTAGGCACATGTTTTGAGAATATATATGTGCCATAATATCTAGGAACATATTAAGAGTTCCAATCTTCTAAGGATTTGGTATTATAAAATTCTCATTTCGAATCCAGGCAACTATTACGAGAAACTGCCATTTTTGTTTTCCTTCTATGATTAGCATTGTTCCGAATATCAGCCAGTTAATCGGCATCTAAGTCAGTTAATCGCTACTCGGTGGGTCACCGAATATCTGATTAACTGATTCATCAGCAATTCGTGTATTTCTCCCTACTCGGGACCCGACCGTTATGGTATCAGTTACCGATCTCATGAACATTGATTAGAACTTTATTTTCTTCTATTTTCATGATGTTGGCACGCTTGCCCGAGCTGGTTTCCCAGTTATCGTGTACAGTTGGAGTCTACCCAACGATGTTATGATTAGGGGTGGAGCTATGTTGGGGCCAAACTGGGCCTTGGCCCGCCCAGCACAGCCGAAAATAGGGAAGGATGATAGAGAAACTGGGCCAGGAAAACAAGTGATGTGTGTAATTTCTTATCCTGGCCCACCTTGGCCCGCCCAACATTCAGCCTGAATCTCCGCCACTGGTTATGATGATGTCATCACTCGCAACCTGGTAGGCTGCAAAGCAACTGCCAACATATCTTCTTTCTCACCACATATTTTGATTTTGCTAATGGTGTGATGACCCCGGCTTAATCGTGCACTAATCATACACGCAAATGCACATGATCAAGCCTAAGGACTCACTTGAAGATATCACAACACAACTCTAAAACATAAATAAAGTCATACAAGCTATATATTACAAGTCAGGGCCTCGAGGGCTCGAATACATAGCTCGATGGCATACAAGTGTCAGCGGAAGCATCAGATATCTAGGTACAGATATAACAGAGTTATAGATAGGCCTTTAAGAATGCGGGGTAAAATAAAACACTACGATCGAAAGGCGTAGGCCTTCTGCCTAGGACCATCCGAATCCTACTCCTGGTCGTCGGACGGCTCCTCATAGTAGTACTCGCCAGGAGGGTAGTAGAAGTAGCCGTCGGCGGGGGCAACGGTCTCAGGGGCTCCGTCATCTGGTTGCGTCAAACGGATTTGGGAAGAAAAAGAAAGCAAAGCAAACGTGAGTACTCATCCGAAGTACTCAGCAAGCAAGGATCTACACTACATATGCAACATTATCAATTGGAGGCTGTATATGTGGACTGGGCTGCAGAAATGCCAGAATAGAGGGGAAAGCCTAGTCCTATCGAAGACTAGCATCTTCATCATCTTCAGCGGTCTTGCAGCATTAGAAGAGTGCAGATTAGCATAATGTAAAGTAGTAGTAACGTCATCAACCTCGCCCAGAGATCCTTCCTCGACTCCCTGCGAGAAAGCAATCCCAGAGCCATACTATCCAGTTATCATCTCAAGTCACCAGTTCTAGTTGTACCGATTGGGATACAACTCCGAGTGTCCGTTACCGTAGGACAGGCTATCGATAGATGTTTTCTTCCCTGCAGGGGTGCACCAACTTACCCACCATGCTCGCTTAACACCGGCCGGACACACTTTACTGGGTCATGCCCGGCCTCGGCCAAACGATACGCCGCAACCCGACCGAATACTTAATGGAGAGGTCAGCACGCCGGACTAAACCTATGCCCCCAGGGGTCTTGGGCCATCGCCCCGGGAACTCCTGCACGTTGCGTGGGCGGCCGTGAGCAGACCTGGCAACCCCTTAATACAAGTGCGGTTGCGTACCAGTCCAACACGGCGCGCCGCGCTCAGTCGCATGACGTCTATTAAGCTTCGGCTGAAGTATACGACGCAGAACACCCATACTATGCCCACGTGATGGTTAGTGCTATCAGGCCAGAGGCCCCTCGAATCAAATATCCAAACCGTTAGTGGATTAGGAGCGCGCGGTAACGAGCAGAGACTCACGAAAGATGTGACCCCGTCGCCCCGTCTCGAGGACTTGCGGCAAGGGCTAAGAATGCCCGGCCACGCCTCGTATTCATCTCTCGGGCACCCTCCAGGTCCACCCGGCTCCACATCTCTCGCAATTAAGCTCGCGCGGGTACCCCTCAGGGCCGACCCGTCTTTAGTAACATGGTTCAATGTAAAGTCATAGTAACCATAGCATCCGTGTGTCTAACACCAAGGGGGAACCCTGAGGAATCACCCTCGATGGAATTCCACCTGATGTTATCGTCAAGGTGAACGAAGGAGGTATCACCCTCGAGGTCCACTCTTGAGGAGTTGCACGACAGTGTCGCTACCGGGAGTGGAGAAAGAGGAATCACTCTCGATGACCACAACCGATGAACTAACCTACAAGGTTAACATCAGAAGTGCTGATGAGGTATCACCCTCGGCACTCGATAGTAACCCAGTAGCGTCGAGCAACTAAGGGGAAGTGATGTGCGGTGCCGGGGCCTGGTCTTTAATCCCATTGATCGGGTCTTCTGATATTCCAGCGGGGCAGTCGGGACAAAGTGGGAGTCTCTGATGGGACTCTACCCAGCCTATACTAAACAATTTAGGATAAGCAGGTAGGTAACAACAGCAGGTTACAATAAACAGGCTATGCAGCAGAAATAGGATAACAGTAGCAGCAGTAACTTCTAATGCAAGCATAAGAGAGAAGAGAATAGGTGATATCGGAATGTTCAAAAGGGGGTGCTTGACTGGAAGCTCTGCGGCAAGGGTCTGGTCGTCAGGTGCGTAGTCGACCTTCGGAGCTGCGTCGGCCTCGGGGACTATGTCGGTGTCGGGGTCTAGCGAGAGAGAAGAGGGGGAGGAAACAAATAAATACACATCAAATAATGCAACACGGAGTATGCTATGCCTAGGATGCAGTGCAGGGTTGCCTAAAGATATAAGTTATTTTAGGATTTAAGTAGGATTTAATAACCGGTGTATATGCACTATTCATCTACCGGAAACGGGCGGAAAGTTATGGGTTCACCTACGTAGAGGGTTCCGACATAGAAACAGACGACACGATCATATTCGTCTCGTCGTTCTGATCAACTTTCATGTATAAAGTTTTTCGATTCGAGCCACGGATTATTTTCTATGATTTTTCTAAAGTTTTAAGTGTTTTCTGGATTTATTTAAATTAACAAAATTATTGAAATTGAATTATGATGTCAGCATGACTTAATGATGATGTCAGCAGTCAACTAGTCGGCTGACCAGGTCAAACCTAACCTGTGGGTCCAGTGGGACCCACATGTCAGCCTCTGTTAAGGCTAACAGTGAATTAAACTAACTAACAGGGTAATTAGGGGAGTGGGCCCGGCTTGTCAGTGACTCAGCTAATTAGCAGGATTAATTAAATCACTTATTAGCTTAATTATCGCAGGGGCCCACATGTCAGCCACAATGAGTGAACAGTGATCTTCATTGACCAGGTCAACATGGTCAACCGAGGCGTTGGGGCCCACTGGCAGCCTCACAGGGGTGGGCCCCACGCCTGCCAGCTCAGCGGCGACCATTTGCGCGGCGGCCGAGCGCCGGAGTTCGTCGGAAATGCACTACGGTAGGTCTTTTCGCACGCGACCACTTGCGTTCGAATGCTGGCGCTCGCGCACGTCGCGTGGTGCTAACGGTTTCGCCGGAGGTGACCTAAATCGGCGGCGGCGTCGACCGCGGCGGACGCCGGAGTTCGGGTGTGGGTGGCCACGGCGATATGGGGCATGTTAAGCGACGCGGGGAGCGGCGTTAGGCGCCTACGAGCTCCAGGAGCTCGACTACGAGCTCGGACGCGAGCTCGGACTACGGTGGCCACGGCGGCGAGCTCGTCTACGGCAGTGGGCACGGCCACGACGAGGCCGGCGGCTGCGAGCGCGGAGACGAGCAGGGGAGTGAGGGGAGGAGAAGAGGAGCTCACAGCGCTCCTGCAGATGTGCAAAGCGGGCTCGGGGAAGGCTTGACGGCGACGAATCGAGGCGGCGTTCGTCGGCGGCCGTAGGGGAAGAAGACGAGGTAGCCCGGCGATGCAGAGCTCCTCGTCCCTCGTGCGTGGTCGAGGAAGAAGTGGCCGACGTCGGCAAGCCCCGTGGACGTGACGGAGAGACGGATGGGGCGCGGTGGCCGCGGCTAGGACGGCGCCATGGCGACGGTGGCGTTCGGCGACGGTGGATCTGGAGGAGAGAGGGGAGGAGCGAGCGAGGGGAATGGATGGAGAGGCCAGGGGGGAAGCACTGGCTTGGCCTTATCCCCTCGCGGTCGCCCGCGGCGTGCGCGCGGCGACCACACGCAGGTGAGAGAAGAGGGAGATGGGCCGGTTGGGCTGGCTACGGGGCACTGTGCACTTAGGCCCAGTGCACAGTGCCTCTTTTCTTTTTATTTTTCTGTTTTTGCTTTTTCATTTTAACAGAGAGGGTTTTGTATTATTTTGAACCTCCAAATGGATTTGCAAAAATGTGTAAGTTGCTCACACTAGTGTATTGCAATATACAGCACTGCTACAAAAAGTTTGGGCATTTTTGGAACCCATTGAATATATTCAAAAATGAATGAGGCATTTAAATTGCTGTTTTGACTCTGATTTAAATGATTAGGCCCTTCTAGACTTGATGATGATGTTGTGTTCCTTAACAGCAAATAGTTTTGGATTATTTGCTATAAGGTGAACATTTTTCCCATAAGTTTTGAGCAACTTTATTTTGCACTTTGAATTTGAGTTGATTTTCAGAGAAGTATTTGAATTGTTTTGAATAACCACTATGATTAGGCACTGCAAATGAAGATGACTTGGCATATTTAGCAGAGTGTCACAGTGCTTATTACATAGGGGTGTTACAAATGGTTCAAATGTGTCGAGGTCAACAATTTCTCAGAAATATGTTATCTTGCCACATCACACCAGATCCACGACTCTTCAACGTTGACGACATCTTGAACCCCCTCTTAACACTACTTCATCTTCCAATCTGTGATCATTTTTGCATTGTGTTCAGTCTATTGGTTCCTATTGTTCTTAATTTGTGCCATACTTGCATGGTTGCACCGTAGTCCCCTGAATCTATGTGACCAACCAGTGTATCTTACTCTCATATTCTCTATTGTTGTAACTTGTAAGGAGTGCTTGCTTTTTATTTAGAGTGTAGATTTTTCGTATCATAGTAATAACAAGGTTGCCTGTACTTTTCACCAACGAATAGTACTGTGTATCAGTTTTCTCACGAATAGTATTTCTGAAATTAAAACCAATAAGGGATGACTGAGCAACTATACCCCTGAACACAGTTATAATCTGGATGCACCGAAATAATTAAGCAGTGCAGATCTTTCTCATCTTACTCCGACTGATGGGATAATTTATGGCATCTTAGAGCGAATGTGATGGTCCTTTTAACTCGTGTTAATAGTATAGTACTCATTTGTATGAACTCAATATAGATCATGCATAATTGCTCAGGAAAGGTTGGCACGGCAGATGTATTCTTGTTTCTTTGATTCGGCAATTGAAACAACTTCGAATTAATTAGCAAGTGTGTGGTCCTGACATAGTTACACCTCAGTTTCTGCGCTTGTTTATCTGATTGAATTTTGGGCCTATAGTGCAGTATCATAATCACCGAAACTTAATTTCACCAGGGGCATATTGTTGATTTACTGTTGGGTCGATTCTGGATCTCTATGATCTAACACTCAGGCATATTGTCCAAATGCATGAGACACTCATTTACATGTAGTTTCTTCTTGTAATTTCAGGCCGGGAAGCTAATTGCAAACCTTATTGTCATGGGCTCTGGGATTATAGGAAGAGCTATGCTTCAGGCATACCGAAAAGCACTTGAAAGTAAGTTCCTTCCTTATGATCTTTGTTCTAACCCACACCTAAAGATGTCTTGACCTCCTTGTCCTGGATATAAAAGGATGGGAGCTTGATGGAAAACTGCAGAATTTTGTAGTCAGTGGTCACTAATCTGGAATAACTTTGCTGAAAACGAGTGAAATGAGATGGCAGTTTTGTATTATGCTTGTAACTTGTCAGGTTCATAAAATAAAATATTTGTCGTAACTATCTTATTTAGTTTCAGTTATCTTGTTTTAGCATTTCTGAAGTAAGATAGAAATGTTGGCATTCGGGTTGCAGCTTTTGGTGTGTTATAGCTTATCCTAGCTTTTCATCCTTTTGACGTAGTATTACTACTTCTGTTCGTTTATAGATGATTGCATTGGGGATGCAGCTTTTGGTGGATTACCACTACAAGATATTTGTATATGTGGGGTTCTAGCTTAGAGAACGAGAAGTTTAGCCTTGTAAAAACAAGTTTAAACATTCAGGGCTTATATTGAACTTAGGTTATCTGCAGACTGCATATAAATTAAAATAGTAGGCTTGTTATGCTATCGAACTCATGGTGTACATAAATTTTGCAACGAGAAGTATATTCTTTGTTTTACCAAAAAGAACGGGATTATCTTGATAGCTTTTTATTGCCTAATGTTCACATGCAATACACCAAACCTCTGATTTACAAAAGATACGATTATAAGTCTGCTTAGAATTTACTCAAAACAGACCTAAGATTCGTTTAGAGTCAAAAATTATACGTAAGATACCATGTGTTTATCAGTGTAATAATAACAGTATAGATATTTCACAATAAAAGACAGTACAGATAGGTGCTTTGAGCCTCTGTCTTTTGAACATAATATATATCCTGCTATAATGAGTCTGTACAAGATGGTTATTACCTGCCAAACTCTGTTCTGCGACTATTTATCCGTAAAGGGTTAGGAAATTTATTATACATATGCACCTCCTTATTTTTTTTTTTTTGAGATCACCTCCTTACATAGATTGCTCCATTATTCTGCTAGATGCAAATAAAACTGGTGTGGCCCATGAAGCAATCAACAATATCCGTAGGGCCAGCAAGACAATGACCGAGCAAGAAGCGAGGCAGATATTGGGTGTGACTGAGCAGTCGACATGGGAAGAGATTGTACAGGTCTTCTCTTATCTTCACTTGGCTCCTCGCTATTCGCATGTGCAGTGCTGACTACAACCTCTTATCAACCATGTTGAATGCAGCGGTATGACAAGCTATTCGAGAGAAATGCGACATCTGGGAGCTTTTACCTCCAATCCAAGGTTCACCGGGCCAAGGAGTGCCTAGAAAACGTGTACCAAAAGAACAAGCAAGATGGAACTCCGGCCTGAAATTCACATATTTAGAATCCACTGCCTAGATACTGTTACTATACTCCCTTTGTATCAAAAAAACGTCTTATATTTTGATACAGAGGGAGTATATTCTTTCCTCCCTCTTGAGAATGTACATACCAACAATGGTTGCTGCTGTTGTATCATCAATAAAAATTGAGCGCAGCGACGGTGATCTCTTTAGAGAACTAATTGTAAGCCATCACTGAATTCTCGTATGGCATTCAGTATGAAATTTTGCTGTTTTCGTTTGATGATTCCATGAGCCGTAGCAGCCGTGCTCTTGCACTATTGGTCCATTCAGTGACATCTTCATTCATGTGAAAATGAGACCATTTCTTCTCATCGTTGGGATATCTTTCCGTCAGGGGCCTGGAATGCAAATTCGTTTTGAAAATTGCAATATGTGGTGTCTGTTCTGCCGATGGTCTGGTGTTCGGCCTTCGGTTAGGCTGCCGAACAAAGCATGTTGTACACATATTTTTTTTTCTCGAATACGCACGAGTGTACGTACTTTATATTATAGAAGGAGGGGTAAAGAGCCCTCATGCAACCGTTATTTTACAATGCGTATGAAACGCCCACTCCACCCAGCCGGTCTACCTAAGGATGGCTAACTCCTCTCATTCACCCACCTGAATAACTCCCCAAAGAACGCTGTAGTGTCGCACTTGAATAGGCCAACCTTCTTCCATGTCCTCCCTTCCTCTTGCATTTGTTGCAGCACATGTGCAATGGATGGTGTTGCACCATCGAAGACAATTGTGTTCCTGTGTTTTCATAGCTCCCATAGCACTAGCATGAATAGTGTTCTGACGTCTTTGCGGGCTGCTTTGTTCCTTGCTTTGTCAGTGTACCAATCCTGGAGTGAGTTGGACAAAGCCAGTGCCCACTCAGGTTTACCCAAAGCCTGACAAAGTACCGTCCACGCTTCTCTGGCAAAAACGCAGTCCAGTAGAATGTGTTGGATCGACTCTTCTGCCTGGTCACAGAAGGGGCAAGCGTCCTGATGGTCCAATCCACGTCTCGCTAATCTGTCCGAGGTCCAACAACGATTTCTGAGCGCCAACCATGCGAAGAAGCGGCATCGCATTGGCGCCCCAGAGTTCCACGTGAATGCAGCCGTCGGGATAACTTCCCGTCCCTAGAACTTGGCATCATAGGCTGGTTGTGTGGAGTGCTGTCCATTCTCTTCCCAGGACCAACTAATAGTGTCCGCGTGCCCCGGTTGGAGTTGGGTTGCCTGCACTCTGGACCATAGCTGTAGGTATTCGTGCAACATTGGTTCTGTTAGCTCTGGCCCTATGTCCTCTGCCCAGGTGCCTTCCTCGATGGCTTGCTGTACTGTGCGCGAAGAGCGCGTACTTTTGGCCACAATGCAGTGTAGGTTCGGCGCGATCTCTGGGATCCGCATCCCGTTCAGCCAACGGTCCTCCCAGAATAGTGTCGTTCTTCCATCCCTCACAGTTGCTCTAGTTGCCGCATGGAAGAGCTGCATGGAGTGCTCCGGCACCTGTATGACGAACTCAGCCCATGGCTTGGTAGGGTCTGAACTTTGCAGCCATGTCCACCGCGATTGCATCGCAACATTTAGCCAACCCAGGTTGGGAATACCTAGACCTCCTGCCCACTTCGGTGAGCATACCTGTTCCCACGCCACTACATATTGCCCACCATTTGCTTGTGACTTTGCACACCAGAGGAATCCCCGACAGATTTTGTTCATGGCCGTTATTGTCTTCTGTGGCAGATCTAGTGCCATCATCGCGTGGATCGGGATACCGCACAAGACGGATTGTACAAGGGTCAGTCGTCCACTCTTGGGCATGTATGCAGCCTTCCACTTGGGCAGCTGCCCTGCTAGTTTGTCCACCAGGCCACGTAGCTGTGCCGCAGTTTGCTTCCGGATAGTCAGAGGGAGGCCAAGGTATCTGCATGGGTAGGTCCCTGATGGACAGCCCAGGAGCTGCACCACTCTTTCCATTGTCTCCGCAGAGCAGTGCACAGGCAAGGCGGCACTTTTTGCCAGGTTCACGCGCAGTCCGGAGGCTTCCCCAAACATGTGGAGCAGTGACGCGCATACTTGCAGATCCATGGTGTTTGGCTTGAGGAAGATCATTACGTCGTCCGCAAACATCGATACTCGTTGCTTCATACCCGTTCTTGCCAAAGGAGTAAGCGATCCACGCTCCGCGGCGAGCTCGAACAAACTTTGTAGTGGTTCCATCACTAGGAGAAATAGCATTGGGGATACCGGATCGCCTTGCCGGAGCCCCTTCTTGTAGTATATCGGCTTCCCAGGAGTGCCGTTTACCATGATTCTCGTGCTTGAGTTTGCTAGGATGCCGCACACCCATGATATCCATCTATTGCCAACAGCAAACCAGTCAACAGGCACTGTCTCTCGTTGATCCAAGATTTAGACGTGCCAATGGCCTGGATTTTTAAACGTGTTGAGCAGCTTGAGCTCGTGTAGATCTGTACTAATAAGAGTTGAGGTGAGCAATCCGAGCGATGAGCAAATGGACGGCGGATGCTTTGAATGGGCATGCCATATTTTCTATCGGCAACGTGTTTTTTTTTTGCAAAGATGAGGTCTATTACAAAGATTCCGATACAAAGCACCTCAAACATAATAAAAATGACATCGAGGTTTATGGACCATCAAACGATCATTAACGCCACCAAAACAAATTGCCGACACGCCACTGTCGCTGCGCCAGCGGACGTTCACGGGGAGCCAACCGATACAACAATGCCGGCATCCATGGACAAAATTTGGGAAACTAGATTTTTTTTCCATCGGACTTGCTTTTTCTGGGACGCTAAAATCTGGGCTACCGATCCACCATCCTCGTCCAGTAGTATTTTGCAAAAGGCGGCTGCTAGGCATTAGCCGGCTGATATAGAAAGATCAGCCGGCTGGCTAGCCGCCCAATCACAGCTCACAACCGTCCGATTAGTCGTGTGTCATCTCGTCCTTCCTCGCACACATGTGATGGGGAACACTGCATGGAAAACAAACAAATTCCTACGAAACGCTCAAGATCTATTCTCTGGAGATAATAGCAATGAGAGGGGGAGTGTCTACATACCCTTGTAGACCGAAAGCGTTAGCAATCTAGAAATCGTGGTTGGCATGGTCGTACTCCCTTCACGATCCAATTCTATCCGGTGCCGAACGGACGGTACCTCCGAGATGTGCACACGGCTTGGTGACATCTCCGCCTTCTTGATCCAGCAAGGGAGGGTGGAGAGATAGATGGGATCTAGGCCAGCACCACGATGTGGTGGTGGTGGTGGTGGTGGTGACAGCGGAACTGCAGCAAGGCTTCGCCAAGCGCTACGCAGAGGAGATGGGAGAGGCAGCGGCCAGGCAAAGGGGTGAGCCTCCCCCCTGCGCCCCCACCTTATATAGGGGTGTGGGAGGGGGTGGATGCCCCCTCCAAGCCAGGGTGTGGATGCCCCCCTGGGCGCATGGACCTGGTGGGGTGCGGCCACCTTGCCCAAGTAGGCCTAGGGCGCTTACTAAGGGTCCATGTGGCCCTCGGTGCAGGTGACCCCCGACCTCCCGGTACACTGCCGGCAATTCCCTGAACTTTTCCGGTACTCCAAATATCACTTCTCATATATAAATCTTTACCACCAGACTATTTCAGAGCTCGACGCGATGTCCCGGATCACATCCGGGACTCCAAACTAATTTCGGACTCACTATATGAATATCCCAATACTACGCTAGCGTTACCGAACGTTAAGTGTGTGACCCTACGGGTTGGAGAACATGCAGACATGTACGAGACTCCTCTGTAATCAATAATCAATAGTGGGACCTAGATGCCCATATTGACTCCCACATATTCAATGAAGATCTTTATCGGTTTGGACCACGATGTCGAGGATTCAGTTAATCTCATATGCAATTCCCATTGTCCGGCGATATGTTACTTGCCCGAGATTCGATCGTCGGTATCCCCATACCTAGTTCAATCTTGTTACCGGCAAGTCTCTTTACATGTTCCGTAATACAAGATCCCCATGACTAAACACATTAGTCACATGCTTGCAAGCTATTCATGATGTTGTATTACCGAGAGGGCCCAGAGATATCTCTCCGTCACATGGAGCGACAAATCCCAGTCTCGATCCATGCAATCCAACAAACACTTTTTGAGATACCTGTAGAGCACCTTTATGATCACTCAGTTACAAAGTGACGTTTGATAACCCACAAAGTATTCTTCTGGCATTCGGGAGTGGCATGATCTCATGGTCTAAGGAACATATACTTGACATGAAGAAAGTTGTAGCAAATAAACTAAGTGATCTGATGCTAAGCTTACGGTTAGGTCTGTCCATCACATCATTCTCCTAATGACGTGATCCCGTTATCAAATGACAACTCATGTCTATTGTTAGGAAACCTTAACTATTTTTTATCAACGAGCCAGTCTAGTAGAGGCTTACTAGGGACAAAATATTCGTTTATGTATCCACAAATGTATTTAAGTTTTCGGTAAATACAATTCTAGCATGGATAATAAATATTTATCATGAACAAGGAAATATGATAATAACATATTTATTATTGCCTCTAGGGCATATTTTCAACAGTCTCCCACTTACACTAGAGTCATTAATCTAGTTTACATCGTAATGAATCTAACACCCATAGAGTTCTAGTGCTGATCATGTTTTGCTCGTGGAAGAGGTTTAGTCAACGGGTCTAGCACATTCAGATCCATATGAATTTTGCAAAGCTCTATGTCTCCTTGATGTAATCAACGATGGAGTTGAAGCGGCGTTTGATACGCTTGGTATTCTGGTTAAACCTGGGCTCCTTGCAATGGCAATGACTCCAGTGATGTCACAATAGATAGTCATGGGATCTGATGCACTAGGAACCACTCATAAATCGGACATGAATTCCTTCATCCAGACTCCTTCCTGCGCCGCTTCCGAAGCAGCTATATATTCCGCCTCACATGTAGATGCTACTACCACGCTTTGCTAGGAGCTACTCTAACTGACTGCTCCACCATTCAAAATAAATACATATCCGGTTTGAGACTTCAAGTCATCCGGACCAGTGTCAAAGCTAGCATGGACGTAGCAGTTTACGACAAGCTCTTTATCACCTCCATAAACGAGAAACATTTCCATAATCCTCTTTAGGTACTTAAGGATATTTTTGAACGCTGCCCAATGATCCACTCCTGGATCACTCTGGCACCTCATAGCCAAACTTATGGCAAGTCACACATCAGGTCAGGTACACAACATATTATACATGATAGAGCCTATGGCTGAGGCATAGGGGACGACTTTCATCCTTTCTCTTTCTTTTGTCATGGTCGGGCTTTGAGTCTTACTCAACTTCACACCTTCCAACATAGACAAGAACCCCTTCTTCAACTGGTCCATTTTGAACTTCTTCAAAACTTTGTCAAGGTATGTGCTTTGTGAAAGTCCTATCAGGCGTCTTGATCTATCTCTAGAGATCTTGATGCCAATATGTAAGCAGCTTCACCGAGGTATTCCTTAGAAAAACTATTGTTTAAATAACCCTTTATGTTTTCCAGAAATTCTATATCATTTTCAATCAATAATATGTCATGCACAAGCAATATTAGAAATGCTACAGAGCTCCTGTCACTTTCTTGTAAATACAAACTTTTCCATAAGCTTGGATAAAAGCAAAGGCTTTGATCACCTCATCAAAGTGAATATTCCAACTCCGAGGTGCTTGCACTAGTCCATAAATGTATCGCCAGAGCTTGAATACCTTATTAGCACACTTAGGATCGACAAAACCTTTCGGTTGCATCATATACAACTCTTCTTTAAGGAAACTTGACGTCCTTCTACCAGATTTCATAATCGAAAAATGCAGCAATTACTAACATAATCCTAACATACTTCAGCATCGCTATAGGTGAGAAAGTCTCATCGTAGTCAACCCCTTGAACTTTGTCGAAAACCCTTTGCAACAAGTCGAGATTTATAGACGGTGACATTACCATTAGCATTTGTCTTCTTCTTAAAGATCCATTTGTGCTCAATGGCCTTTCGGTCACCGGGTAAGTCCACCAACATCCATACTTGGTTTTCGTACATAGATCCTATCTCGGATTTCATGGCCTCTAGCCATTTGTCTGAATCTAGGCTCATCATTGCTTCTTCATAGTTCATAGGTTCACCATTGTCCAACAACAAGACTTCCAGGACAGGATTACCATACCATTTAGGGGTTGTATGTGTTCTGGTCGACCTACGAAGTTTAGTAATAGCTCGATTTGAAGTTTCATGATTATTATCATTAGCTTCCTCTCTAGTTGGTGTAGGCACCACAAGAACATCTTTCTATGTTGCACTAATTTCCAGTTTGAGAGAAGGTACGATTACCTCATGAAGCTCTACTTTCCTCTCACTCACTTCTTTCGAGAGAAACTCCTTGTGTAGAAAGGATCCATTCTTGACAACAAAGATCTTGCCCTCAGATCTATGATAGAAGGTATTGAAAGGATCGAGAAGAGGGGTCTAGAGGGGGGTGATTAGACCCTTAACAAGTAAAAGTGGTAGTTTTTTAGTTTCTTCAAGTTAAGGTAGAGTTTAGCACATGTTAATAGGCACACAATACATTTTACACAAGCATAGCAAGAGTATGTGCAGCAAAAAGAGTAAAGCATGAAAGTGCAAGAATGTAAAGGGATGGGATTGGAGTGTGCAAACGCAACGGAGACGCGGAGAATTTTTGACGTGGTTCCAATAGGTGGTGCTATCGCACATCCACGTTGATGGAGACTTCAACCCACGAAGGGTAACGGCTACGCGAGTCCACAGAGGGCTCTACCCATGAAGGGTCCACGAAGAAGCAACCTAGCTTGTCTATCCCACCATGGCCATCGCCCATGAAGGACTTGCCTCACTTGGGTAGATCTTCACGAAGTAGGCGATTTCCTTGCCCTTAAAAACTTCTTGGTTCAACTCCACATCATGTCGGAGGTTCCCAAGCGACACCTAACCAATCTAGGAGACTGTTGGTGCAATAATTTGCCTCCTTATATTTTGGAGTTTGTTGACATTAACAGTATGGGACTTATGTGTTTGCTAGTGCACACAGAGTAACAGGTCCCTGGAGTCAAGAGGAGTTTGATTCAAATGCCGAAGATAATCCCCTGTGTGGAAGTGAAGGTTATCACCGAAGATTATGATAACACGATTGACCCCTCAAAAATTGCTGACACAAAGCAATTGGTTCGGTGCTCGTCCGAAGAAAGTGACTGCGACCAACAAGATTGAAGACGAAGTGAAGACGTAGCATTTATTTTGTTGTTTCTCTCCTCTTTATTGAGTCACAGGACCACCATACTACTAAGAGGGGTGTAGCGTTCGAAGCTTTGATTCTCTGATGCTAAACCCAAGTCCTATGAAAGTTGCGAGAGAAATCTCTTTGTGTTCCGAGCGAATACTTGCCAGCAAGAGACTGTGATCTTCTTCGCTGCGAGAGATTTGTCTCTTACCGAGGAGTTAGCATTACTTGGTCCTCAAGTAATGTTACCGTTGCTCTTGAAATCCGACCGTTGTGAACGTGTCGGTTGGCCATTGGCTGGACCACGTGTCCAAAATGGTCATTTCCCACCAGGGAAGGTTGCGGCTATAAATAGCCACCCCGCACCGGCGTTGTCCGGTGGCTGCTCCGTTTGATTGTGAGAAGATTTTTGAGCAACCCCCTCTCCAGAGTGATTTGAGTTTAAAATCCACCGAGAGAAAACCCCTAGAACCAAAAAATTAAATAGTGGTTCAGCATCACCCGAATCTAAGTCCAGTACGCTCCGCCTATTACTCTTGAGAGCTGCAAACTCTCTAGATGGTTAAGTGCCAATTTCTTCAGAGACCAAGCGTAATTATGGTTCTTGAAGAAGAAGTCTGTAAAGGTTCGGAGATCGCCTCAAGTATCTACCACGAGTGATTGACATTGGTTGACGAACCAATTGTCGAGGAGAATAGGGCGAAGAGAGTTTATCTTCTGTGTTAAATCACAACCCCTCCAACCAGACGTAGTCCTTGTGCAGAAGGGCGAACTGGTCTACCAAATTCCTTGTCGCCATCGAGCATCACTGGTTACCTCTGCTTCTCCTCTTTACATTCGAACTATTTCAATCATGTGATTTGTCTCGATGCATGCTTTTAGTTTCCATTCGTTAGTTTGTATTCTCTTACTATACACTCTTTTCATTTGCTCCGCTGCTAGGTTCCGAGAGTTTTTATATTTCCAAAGAAATTTTAAAACTCCCATTCACCCCCTCCCTCTGGTAGACATACTTCAATCCTACAATTGGTATCAGAGCAAGGTACTCCTTGACTCTGCTCATTTTGGTCTAACCACCTTGGAGTTTAAGTATGTCTTTAGTGAGCTACAAGTCGCACCTCAAGATTCCCATCTTCGATGGGACGGACTATCCCTTCTGGAAAGAGAAGATGAAGATCCGTCTCTGAGCTATTGATGATGATATGTGGAACGTGGTGCAGACAGCATTCACGGTTGAAGTGCCCCAGGTCCCCACTGACCACGAGAAGAAACTCATTCAGATGGATGCTCAAGCTAAAGATGAAATTGGTGGCCATCTCTCTCGTGCTCAATTTCTTCGCTATCGTCAGTGTGAAATTGCAAAGGAATTGTGGGACAATCTCAAAAAGATAAATGAGGGTGTTTCAACTCAGAAAGAAGCTCGCATTGATACTCTTCGGGCGAAGTTCAATCGGTTCAAGCAAATCAGAAATGAAAGCTGTGAGCAAACTTTCGATTGTCTGAGTGACATTGCAAACGAGCTGCAAGGTCACGACGCCAAAGACATCACTGATCATGAAGTTGTGAAGAAGCTGCTTCGATCTCTTGACAGCTCATTCGACTCACTAGTTCTAATGATTAGGGAACAAGCTGATTTCAAAGTTCTCGACTCTGCTGATATCATGGAAAGGCTAAACACCCACGAGGAACAAGAAGAAGAAAAGAGAGATCTCTATGGCTCAAGTCACCACAAAAGTCATGCTCTCAAGGCTGTGGCTGATTCTTCCTCAGAAGGAAATGCCGAAGAAGATTCAGATGACCCAGAAAGGATCAACAAAGATCTCGCATTAATCACGAAAAGATTCCAGCGCCTTCACAAGAAGAACCAGTTTCAAAAGAAAGGATCCAGCAACTCTGGCGGTTCAAAATCTTCATCAAAACCTACTGGAGATTACACCTGCTTCAAGTGCAAAAAGCCAGGACATTTCATTTTGGTCTGCCCTCTCTGGGAAGCTGAAATCCGTGCCAGTGGAACATATGATTCAAGAAACAACCATGGCAAAGGCGAGAGCAAGAACTATGACTCCGATGATGAGAAGAAAAAGAAGAAGTTCGTCTAGAAGAAGGATGGCTCCGCCTCCAAGTCTTCGTCAAGATCTTCCTCAAGAAATCCCTCCAAGTCCTCCTCCAACCGCAAGAATACCTCTCGCAAGGCAAAGGCGTACATCGGCAAGGAGATGGACTCCGATGAAGAAGAGTCATCTGACTTCGAAGAAGCCGATGAATTCGATGAGGATTCTGATTCTGGCATGGCTAGTATAGCACGCACCTCCTCCCCTGCATCAAACTTCTTTGAGAATCATTCAAGCAATGATGAATCTCCTGCCTACTACTTCATGGCCAAAGCTTCGAAAGAAAAGGTATCCTCCAAACATCACAAGGTTCACTCCAGTGATCAATATTCTTCGGATGAGGATGACCATGCTAAATTGATCAAAATTGCTAATATACAACAAAACTCTCTTGAGAAAATTGAGAAAACCCTCAAGAAATATGAAGGGTTATTGGTTGAGGTGATGGAGAAAAATCAGTCATTGACAGAAGAGCATTCCGCTCTCAAGTCAAGAATGGAAGAACTATCAAATCGTCATAATTTTCTCTCGGCCGACCACGAGAGATTGACTTATGATTACCTAAAAAGGAAACAGGAACTCGAGTCGCTGAGAGAGGCTCATGCTGACTTGATCAGAGAAAATTTTCTTCTCACCCAACAACTCAAAGAGAAACCTGAAGTGTTTATACCACCTTGCTTAAAATGCCTTGAACGCAGCAATTCTGAATCAAATGCTGAATCTTCTGTGAATGCTAACCCCTTTGTCGAGGAAAATGGTTATGTGTCTGATGAGAATGCTAGGTTGAAGGATCTTATTCATACAGGAATGTTCAAGTCTCTCAAAGGGCATCAAACCCTTTGTGATGTTCTGAAGAAATCCATTCTTCACAAAAATCCCAGGAAAGAAGGTATCGGTTTCGAAAGGAAACTGAATGAAAATGGCTCCTACTGGGAACCTGATCAATATCCTCGCACTGTGTGGGTGCCTACCAAGAGCAAAACGCTCGATCCAGCTTTACTTTCGGGATATGAACCTCCTATCCCTGAATACTCTTATGATGATATCTGGACAACTATAAGCTGTTCAAAAACCAACATGGTGAGGCTGTTGCTCGCTATGTTGGACCAAACAGCAGGAATGCCCCCCCCCCAAAAGAAAGCTATCTGGGTGCCCAGGAAAACTATCGAAGCATTGCCTATTACTACATTACTAACCATGCAGGCAGAATATGCTCGTTACTTCCTTAAAAAAGTTCGACAGAATGAGTACATGCATACCTCATTCAACCACTATACTCATTCGTCTGGAAAGAATTTCAATGCATATTCCTTCGATTATGCTCGCACTCCTTCGAGTAACAATTATGGTTATCGAAAGAAATCATATCTTGGTCGCTCTTTTATTTCGAAGCCACCTAGAAAGATGTGGATGGTTAAGAAAGCCTAATTCCTCTGCAGGACTATGTCTCCGGGTGTACCGAATGGATAATGGATAGTGGATGCACTAGTCATATGACCAGAGACAAGTCGTTGTTTGTCGACCCCAACTTAATTGCTTCATCTCAGAAGTATATTACTTTTGGCGATAACAACAAAGGAAAGGTAATTTGTGGCACCCCGGCTCAGAGAAAACCAGAATGCCCCGTATTCCAGCCCAGGGACAAGTCCTCTGGAATACGGCACTGTTGGCGTAGAACAAATCAGCTCTTTATTACAATGGATATGGTTACAAAGGGTACGTGGATTACATCGGCACGGTGACACTACGCCTGCCCGGGGTAGCTCTATGCTAACAGCGGAGTAACTCTCTCGGCAGTGGAACAGCGACGACGGTGATGGACTCCACTCCTCAGGGACTCTGGCTAGAACGCGTATCCTAGCTCGCAAACTCAGGATCCTCGACAAGCAAGCAATCATGGCATGACCTGCAAACTGGCATGACACGCCAGGTGAGTACTTTGAATGTACTCGCAAGCTCACAACAAACATCAGCATTAAGGTAGGACAACATCATAGCAAGATAGCTACTGAAGTAGATGCAGTAAGGTAAAGCATATTTAATCCATATTCCGAATAATCTCAGGATCCAATCCGAATCTGTTCCAAATCCAATCCAAATCATGTGGTCATCCGACCACTCATCTCATAGCCATCCCATGGCTAACATATCATATTCCTGATACCATCTGCACTGCAAGTCTGACAAACTTACTCTCTTCCGGGTTGCCTCACAACCCTCAGAATACGCACAATCCACCGAGTACTTCCGGTCTTACGACGAGTTCTTCCTTCATTATCACTACTATGGTTGACCACCTAAAGAGGTCTGGACGGACTGTCCAATACCGTGGACACGGCTATTCGAATAGATTTTACACTCTGCAGAGGTTGCGCACTTTACCCACACCATGGAGCACCTGACCTCGTGATCCCATTCGGGTGGACCAGCGTTGCTCCAATGAAACCCGCCTGACCCGTGACTCTCCCATCGTACCACCGGCAATCATCCTCCCCCGGAGTCCTGCCCTGGGTGGCCCCTGTGTCACTGCGTGACACCTGCCACCGTCGTGACTAACAAACTGTCCCAAACGGGGACCTGGTACCATATAACTCAACTGTGCTCACAAGGTTATCGCCGCCTAGCGGGCCAGGGTAGCGCGCACGCATAACCTTCCCTGTCGGGCGGTACCAGTGAAAGAGCACGCGATCAGACCAAGTCAAGGCCATCCCATACCGGCAAATGTGGCTGCACGGATAAGTCCAGACAGGTGACTCTGGATCAACCATGAAGTATCCTATCTCCGAATAATCTCTGTCATGGCTGACACTCCGATATCATAGCAATCCAAGTCAAAACGATATCTGGCTAGAAATCCGGTAACCAGTATGCTTAAGCCACTGCTACTAACTCATCTCCACGAACTGCCGGATGAAATCCAAAATAATCATAGATGGTAATCTCATCATCATGGCATCCACGAGAGGATAAACTACTTGTCACTAACAATCCGGTACTCAACATGGTAGTCACCTATCCAAGAATTTACTCAAGCATTGTATAATCCAATTCATTTCACAAATCACTCATACTTGCTGTTAAAGTGAATAGTTAAACTATGACATTGCAATGCGATTATGCAGATGAGAGTTGTGGCTTGCTTGGGGATGAAGGAACCATCGGGAAGAAGTGCGGAAAGTCCGCGGAAACGATTGCCGAAAATAGTTCTCTCCCGGAGGGGGCTGTTTACGGGCAAGGGCAAAATGGTCATTTTCACAGTGTCAAAACATTATGAAAATGATACCAACATGACGGGCTCGAAGAGACGAAGAAGTGGGCTTTGGAATCACCTCGATCGGAGTTACGGGTGAAAAGATACGAACGTTTAAAGTTCAGGGACCAATCTATTACAAAAATATTTACCAACTGGTCCCTGGCTGATTAAACCGAACGTGTCTTTCTCAGGAATACACTTTCTAGCAGAGGAAGCGCACTTTCACCCGAAGAAGCGCCAGAGTACGTTTTCTAAAACTGAAAACGTATTCTGCCAAAAGGCGTTTCCACTTAACCTGGCAGCGGGCCCGGGCGGGGTCAATGCCCAGAGGCTGACAGCGGGTCCCGCACTGACCCTCTCTCTCTCCTCCCTCCTCTGTCTTCTCCCCCCCCCCGATGTTGGACGCAGAGGAGGCAGGGGAGGCCGCGGCCAGGCGCACGCGCCGGCGTTCCCGGTGACTCAGGCCGCCTCCCGTGGTGCTCCGGCCACCGGAGAGCTCAGGGAAAGACGCCGCACCCACTGGGATAGGGCACGGGCGCCGAGGGAGGCTGGGGTGGTGCTGGCTTGGCCGTCCACGGAGAGAGCAGAGGTGTTCGGCCGGCGAGGGGCCCGGGCGTTTCCGGTCGTCTCCGGCGAAGGCGAGGCTGCCGGCGGGGTCGGGAGGAAGTACCTTACCCATCCAGAGGTGGAACAAGCGCCGGGGAGAGCTGCAGCCGCGGTGGCTCGAGGTGGCCGTGGACACGGGCGACGGCAAAACGTGGGGAGGCGCGGCCACGGTTGCTCCGGCAACAAACATAGAAGCTGGGGAGGCTAGCGGTGGTGGATAGGGGCCTCTAGTAGTGGGAAGAGGGGAATGGGGCTCGGAGCAGCTCGAATTTGAGCGGAGCTCTGCGGCGGCCGTGGCGACGGTTTGAGGTGGGGAGAGGAGCTAGAGCTCCGGTGAGTGGACGGGGGAAACCAGAGGAGGGTGGTGGAGCTGGTGGTGCGGACGAGAGGGGCTCGGGACCTATTTATAACCGGACGGGGCGAGGTGATAAGGACGGCCACGGCGGCGATCTTATCAGCGCACTGGCACTGCAGGGGGACATGGCTGGCGGGTTCCGGCGTCGGGAAGCTTCAAGGAGGAGTGGAGAGGGCTCAGGCGAGCTCGAGAAGGCTCGGGAGCTCGCAGGCGACCGGACGCGGCGGCGGCAGGGATGGCCACGTCGCGGGCGTGGCTGCCGCACCGCGTAGGAGGTGACCTGAGAGGGGGAGACTTATCCAGGGTGAAGGCGACGACGAGGGGAAGCTCCTGGACACGGCTAGGTGTCGAGGGAGTGAGGAAACGAACGAGACCGAGGGCCCCAATGCACAGAGCGCGTGCATCGCATGCCAAACGCGTGGTCACCGCGTGCACTGGCACACGCGGTGCACCCTGACCGGCCAAATCATGTCCAGTGGGAGTTCCTCCAAGGTACAGTCTCAGGGAGGTGATGGATCAGCCAAAGAGACCAAGAGTGGATGTGAGGCTTCACTGGAAGTTTGCTGTAGCAAACTTGTCTGCACCTCTGTGATCCACAGGAAGGTGATAAGAACCAAGGGTGATGTCTGGGAGGTTTAGGATAGGAAGGACTACAATCCTGTGAAGTTTGGAGAGAAATGGACCAAGATTTAATATAGTTGCTTTGCAACTGACCAATCTGGTCCAGAAACTTGATTAGGATGGGGCACTCACATGGAGTAGCCACTTGAGCTGAAATTTGGTATAGCATGATGATTTGGTCATATGAAGATTCTATTAAATTTTCATACCATTTGAACAAGCCAAAATAGTACTTCCATCACAGATATCCTCTCAAACCAGAATCTTAGAAAAATTCTAGGGAATTATTGGGAAGATGAAATGAGCCCAAATTTTGTGGAGATAGGTTATATGGGTAGGAGAATGCTCTGGTAAATTTTCAGCAATTATGGAGCAATATAAAATATAGTTGCTTCACAATGTGAAAATCTGACCAGAAGCCAAGATTTGAGACTGTGCTCACATAGAGGATTGGATAGGGTTGAAACTTGGTGGAAAGTCATGATTTGAAAATATGGAGAGGCTTGAAAATTTTCAACTCATTTGGATACTCCTAGCTAGCACTTGCTTCACAAAGCTTCCAGTTGACCAGAAACTTTGGAATTTAGCCAAGAGAGATTTTAATGGCCAAATGAAATTGAATTTTGGCATGTGGCAATGATATGGATAGGAAAGAATGCCCAAAAAGTTTGATACCAAGCAAGCAAATATAAAGAGTACTTGCTTCTCAAGTTGACAGCTGGGGCAGAATCAGAAAAGGAATATTTGTGAAATATTTTTGAACATGGCAAGGAAGGGTTTGACATATTTGTGGAAGATCTGACTCAAAAAAATTATGAGAATTATTTGGGAATCTTTGGAATGATGGAAATGTGGGTTGCTTCACAACCCAGGACAACAGGGTTATTCCTTTAATGGAAAAAGGAATTTTCCCAAGAAAAAGAATATTGGGGTTGGTCCAAGATGGAAATGACATGGTCTTGGGATGGTTTTGAGGTTGGCAAGCCACTTGGGAAGAGGAATCAAGGGTGATCCCTCCAGGTTGCAAGACTACTAAGCCACAGAAAGGCAAATCCAGACCAAAATCAAAAGGAAGAAAAATGGGCAAAATCCAGGGTGTTACATAATTGGGTTAGGTAAAATTGCTATATCCAAAGACAAGAACATTGATGATGTTTTACTTGTTCAGTCTCTTGGATTCAATCTCATGTCAGTTGGCAAGCTTTGTGATCTAGGCATGCTAGTTCTATTTTCTATATCCAAATACATCATCTTTATGGCCTCTAACAATTCCTTCGTCTTTGAGGGAAATACAAAAGGTGATTTATATATTGTGGATTTTTCTAAGGGTCTCTCAGTCCAAACTTGTTTGCTTGCAAAATCAACCGAAGGATGGTTGTGGCACCGAAGACTTGGTCATGCAGGCATGAGAAATTTGCAGACTCTCATGAAGAAAAATCATCTCTATGGCATTCCTGATGTAAAATTCAACAAGGGTCGTCTTTGTGGTGCGTGTGAGGCCGATAAATTGGCCAAGATGCATCATTCATCAAAAAATATCATGACCATAAGAAGACCTCTGGAAATTATTCATATGGATTTATTCGAACCTCAAAACTATCCAAGTTTCGGAGGCAGTCATTATGGTCTGGTTATTGTTGATGATTTCTCTCGTTACACTTGGGTATTCTTTCTCGAAGACAAAACTTGCACCCAAGACATCTTCAAAAGATTCGCCAAGAAGGCCCAAAATGAATATGATGTGCGAATTAAGCATGTCAGAAACAATAATGGTACTGAGTTAAAAAAATACTCATATCGAAGATTTTCTCGATGAAAATGGTATAACTCATGAGTTCTCTGCCGCATACACTCCCCAACAAAATAGAGTTGTTGAGCGAAAGAATAGAACTCTCATCGAGATGGCGAGAACAATGCTCAGTGAGTATAAAACTCCTATTCGCTTCTGGGCTGATGCTATTAACGCTGCTTGTCATGTTGTGAATCGTGTCTATCTTCACAAATTCCTTAAGAAAACTTCATATGAGCTCATCACTGGCAAGAAACTAAATGTTTCTTATTTGCGTGTTTTTGGTGCACCTTGCTATATTCATGACATGAATCATAATTCCAAGTTTGCAACTAAGGCACATGAAGGTTTTCTTCTTGGTTATGGCTCGAACTTGCATACTTATCGTGTCTATAACTCTCACCACGGGAAAGTTATGGAAATGGTAAATGTGCGGTTTGATGAATCTAATGGCTCCCAAAAGGAGCAGCTGCCTAATGTGATAGATGAACCACCAATTTCGGATGCTATTCGGCAAATGGCCATTGGGAGCATCAGGCCAGTTGAAGGAAATGTACCTGACACTTCCGATGATGATGCCCCCATGACTCAAAGCAGAACCAAGTCACTGCTGAAGAAAATGCCACTCCGAACACAAATGGCAACCAGAATGCAAATGCCAATCAAAATGGCATTCCCGATGAAAATGGTGACACAAATGCTCATCCCGATGCTGATGCTGAGGAAAATGAAAATGATCATCAAGATGAAAATCCTCACCCACAAGTGGCTAATCAAGTTGACCCTACATTAATACTCGAAGATCTCAAGAATCTAGGTTATCGACCCATAACTCGCTCCCGCATTCGTTTGGCTAACTACTGTGGCAGTTTCTCCTTTGTCTCATTGACAGAACCTACCAAGTATGAGGAAGCCATGAATGATCCTAATTGGATGAATGCCATGCAAGAAGAATTGGTGTAATTCGAATTGAAAGATGTATGGGAATTGGTCGACAAACCGAATCCTAAGAAGCACAATATCATCGGCACAAAATGGATATTCCAGAATAAGCAAGATGAAAATGGCATTGTTGTGAGAAACAAAGCACGTCTTGTCGCTCAAGGGTATACACAGGTAGAAGGTATTGATTTCGGTGAAACATATGCTCCTGTTGCTCGCCTTGAGGCAATTCGTATTCTTCTCGCTTATGCAAACTACAATGATACCCTGCTTTATCAAATGGATGTGAAAAGTGCTTTCCTTAATGGTGAATTTGATGAGGAAGTATATGTTAGGCAGCCACCTGGCTTTGAAAACCCTCAGTTTCCTAACAAAGTTTTCAGGTTGAAAAAGGCTCTATATGGGTTGAAGCAAGCCCCTCGAGCTTGGTATGACACCTTGAAGAGGTTTTTGCTCGACAAAGGGTTCAAGCCAGGATCCACTGATTCCACTCTTTTCACTCGTGCTATTGATGGTGATCTATTTGTGTGTCAAATTTATGTGGATGATATTATTTTTGGCTGTACTAACAATGCTTGCAGCATGGAGTTTGGGCGAATGATGTCTGAGAAATATCAAATGTCTATGATGGGTGAACTTAAGTTCTTTCTTGGACTGCAAATACGTCAACAGGACAACATAATTTTCATATCTTAGGAGAAATATCTGAGAGACTGTTTGAAGAAGTTTAAAATGCAAGATTGCAAACCGAAGGGCTAAAAACTCCAATGGCCACGAATGGTCAGCTGGACGCAGATGTGTACGGTAAAGATTACGACCAGAAAGCTTATCGTTCGATGATTGGTTCCTTACTCTACCTATGTGCATCCACACCTGATATTATGTTGAGTGTTTGTATGTGTGCTCATTTTCAAGCTACACGGAAAGAATCGCATCACTAAGTGGTCAAGCGTATTTTGAGATATTTGGCTCACACCCCCACCTTAGGTTTATGGTATCCTAAGGGAGCACAGTTTGATCTCATTGGATATTCAGACTCAGATTATACAGGTGATCGGGTTGACAGGAAATCTACTTCAGGAACATGTCATTTCCTCGGTAGATCTTTGGTATGTTGGTCATCAAGGAAGCAGAATTTTGTCTCTCTCTCTCTCTATGGCTGAGGCCGAATATATTGCTGCTGGTGCATGTTGCACTCAGTTGTTATGGATGAAGCAGACTCTGAAGGATTATGGCATCAAGGTCAAGAAGATTCCTCTATTGTGCGACAATGAGAGTGTGATCAAAATTGCACACAATCCAGTGCAGCATTCTCACACCAAGCATATTGCGACCAGACATCATTTTATTCGCGATCATGTTGCTCGAGAGGATATTGTTATCAGTCATGTCAGTAATGAAGAAAATCTCGCTGATATCTTCACCAAGCCTCTCGATGAGAAAAGAGTCTGTGTGTTACGGTGCGAGCTAAATATCCTAGATTCCGCAAACGTGCAGTAAGCTGGACTCGCACCTGTACCATCACTTCCACATTTCAGAAGGGATGGGTGCACAACACTCAAAGAGTTTGAAAATTTCGACAAAGTGAAATTTTCTTTCTGAGAGTGAATACATTAACGAAGAACTAGACTAACATGGTGCCATGAGAATTGTGCAACGCTCGGGGTCATACAATTCTTATACGATGGGTCACGCCACCATAATTTACCTTCGTTGAGTTGCCTTTCGGTTGAAGGATTTTGTGTTAGTCCGAATGTATTTCACTCATAGCTTTTCTCTCGGGTGTTTGTGTTTCTTTGTCTGAGTGAAATACCTAGGACCCTGTTTTCCCTCTATTCTATCTCTTCCAGTCTATGTTGTTCCATTATGAATGCTCAAATTTCATCTGGTAACGATACTTTATCTGGTGTCCTTGACCACGTTGAATCGCAATAGTCCTTTGACTGTGGCTGTTCGATCAGATTCACCGGATGCGGTTATTCCTCCTCGCATATATATATACTACATCACCAACCTTCACCAAATCCACTTCTCCTCTTTGCCACCGTCACTTTCCGAAGCCCTACCGCACTGCTCCACCTTGAGCTCGACGACGTCGATCATCTTCGCTGCTTTGCTGCCGGAAAGAGGTCGCCGGAGTTATTCCTCGCCGCCACGGATCATCTCCCCCCCTGCACCGCCGTAGTTGCTGCACATCACCGAGTTAGGGTATGTGCAGTGTGAACTCGTTCTTCCATTCATCTTGTTCGATTTTGTCCGTGATAGTAATTACCTATATTTACCGCATTTCTCAGATCTTTACTGATAGGTAACTTATGCGGATGTGGTTTGTAGAAGTCCCTTGCATCCGAAATTTTTCAGATCTAGGGTTTGTGTTATGTCTCATACGAACGGAATGCTTAGCACGTTAACTAGTATATTCTTCGAACCTACTAGTTCGTTCTACACATTTCTTTCATCCGAAACATTTCTCAAAGTCTGCATCTAATTCTTCTTCAAAATGTTTTCTTTCTGAAAAACCTCGCTGTGAGCATTCGTAACCCTGTCCCCATTTTCCCTCGCATCTATCCTTATTCACAGGTAAATACAGTCAGTTGAGGATTCGGCTCGACCAATGAGCCTAGCTGACGGAGATGATGTTGTTCTGGGCACAACAGATGAATCCAAAGCTATGAATGCCAAGGGCCCAACGGTAGGACCATCAAGCAACAAGCGTAAAAGAACCGAGCAAAATGCCAACGAGCAAGAAGAGAATGCTCTGAAGAAGAAGAGGGGTGGCAGACAAGCGTATACAAACACAGCTGAATATATCTCCCATGATCATTATGATACTGTTCCAGGAGAAACAAAGCAGCCGAGAGATAAGCGTCTGCAATGGATTCGACGTCACTCAGGTGCGCAAATGGTTCAGTTATGAATTTGTTCATCCTCGGTTTGCTCAAAACTTTGCATTTCATCCACCATGGGGTGACTGCTGGGAAATTTCTCTCATAAAACCAAATGATCCCTAGGAGAGACCGCCGCCTCCACCAAATGTTCATGAGTCCTCCCTTTGCACACCTGAATCTTATCCTGATGAGCTTGCTAAGCATCAGCGAAATGCCATCAAGCAAGCAAAGAGGGTTGAAAAGCAAAAGGCTCATGAAGAAGAAAACCGTCGCCTTCTCAAAGATGATGTAGAGAAGAAAAAGGCCGAAGGCAAATCTGAAGGTCGCTCTAAACGCAAACATGATCCCAGTACTGCTGCATCAAAGCGAAAGAGTGCACCAAAGAAGAGAACGGCTGAACCAGCTGAAGAATTTGCCATAAGTGATTCTTCGGATGATGATGATCCTCCGCTCACAAAGAAAGAAGTTGCTGCTGCTCTCGGCAAGCAAGTGAATATCACTACTTCAATGGTGTTGTCTGATCTTCGGGTCCCTATGGTTCCAGAAGCACCACCGAAGAAGATCACTGCTAGGAAAACTCCAGCTACCACTATCACTATGAAACAACATGTGAATACAACTCTTCATCCAGATGCTATCAATTTGAAGGATTTGGTAGTTGACACTCCTGTGAGTACTGCAAAGCCAGGCGAATGGATTCCCAAGCCTGACTTGAAGAAAATCAAGGCACCTACTACCGAGCATAATGCTCCTCAAGCTACTACACCGACGGAAAAGGCTGCTAAGTTTGCTCCTACATTAATTCAGCCATTGGCTTCTAAACCTCCCTCCGAGCAAGTTCTAGTGCAAACTGCCCCAATGGCCAAGTCTGATGCTCCTCACTACTATGATCATATGTTCATCATGGAACAACTTGATAAGTTTGTGGACAATCCATTCGATGGTGAAGTGGACTCTCTGCCTATCCCTCCTGAAGTTATTTCACATGCCACTTCCGTTGTTCAATAAATGAGAGAAGATGCAGTTGAAATCAACACTCTTTCTGTCGAACTAAATGACCTTGACGGTCGAATGAAAACTGCCTCTTCAAAATTTGTCATTAAAGCACTCGAAGACTCCTACAAGGACATCAACCGTGCCATGACTCTCCTCCGAAACAGAAGGTTGCATTTTCACACGATAAAATTGTTCGCAAGATCTATGATGAGAATCAAGCAAAGGTTACTAGCTACAATGATCTGGTCAAAGGCCACATTGATCAAGTTGCTCAGCAAAAGAAGAAGCAATGAAAGAGAATTGCGAAGAAAAATGTACCGTCTGCTCCGACAAAAAAGTCACCTAATCACCCAGAGGCTCAGCTCAGAAAGAAAAATCTCCTGAGCCAGTTGTCCCTTCGCAACCCCCAGTCAAAGACTCGGATGCTCCTCCCTCGCCAAGGCCAACTGAATCAGTGCCTGTGGTCTCCCCTGCTCAAGCTGATATTCCATCCCAGTGAACTATTTCTGAGGAAGGTGAAATCCCTCACTCCGAGCCCCAAGCTTCTCCGGTTCATGAAACATCAAAGGTCTCGGACTCTCCAGCTATTCAGCAACAACATATGCCAATGGAACAACCACAACCACCTCCAGTACTTGATTCGGCCTCAGTGCCTACAGTGAAGGAACCTGCTCTGTTGCCTACTGCCTCTACAGCTCCCTCTATTGTGCCACCAGCTCCATCTCCAATTAAGTTATCTATCGACACAGCGACAAGAATGCCAGATATTGGTCCCTCCGAACGAAAATCTATTTATGCTCACCGTACTAACTCCGTTGTATATGGCGATGAATTTCTCTCACCTGAAGACGAACTCAAATACCCATACCCTTGTGAAGAACTGCCTTTGTTCTCGTCAGGAGCTAGCGCCAAAGGTCCTCCTTTCAATCGGAATGCACATCCCAAATTCTTTCAAGATAATCCGTATGATGGGTCGCGCACTTCGGAATCGCCTCGCTTCTGGACAAAGGAATAGGCCATATATTACTCTCGGGTCCTCTATGAGAGCAGAAAGATATTTCCGCATGAATACATGAACATCCCTGCTATGCGAAATATTGGCTGCTTCAATCAGTTGCTGCAAGATCTGGATGATTTCTGCCTCACCAAGGTATTCAAATTCGAGCATCCTTGGAATAGAGAGATTATTCTTCAGTTCTATGCTACTATGTATATCTCTGGTGATGAATCTGACAGCTCAAAATGGATTATGGAGTGGATGACCAAAGGAAAACGCATCGAATGCACTTCAACAAATTTTGTCTCACACTTCCATTTCCCTCGCTTTGAGCATGGTGACAATGAAATTCGGGTGCACAACATTGATGTCATATCAGATGAAACTTTTTGGTGCACTATGGATCAAGAAAAGATTTGTGACTACACTGGTCCTCCCCGTCCTGAGAACTTAACATTCGAGAATCATACTCTATTTCACATGCTCTCTTACACTATTTGCCCTCTGGCCGGGATGAATCCAGATAAGTCCATCTCAGATGTTCTTTGGAATACTATCTATGCAATCTCTAAGCGGTATATCTTCGATGTTGAGGACATGTTTCTGCGTATTCTGAAGGATTCTGCTCAATATCCTTTCCGCCTCAAAGTTTTCGCGCCATGGATCAAGAAAATTATTGATCATGCTATGTGCACAGTGTATTTGGCGAAGGAAAGTCATAAAAGCTTCATACCTCCTATTCGCGATACCTTGCAAATCATGGAAGATATTTCTTCAGGTAAATCGCCCACGTCAAGCCCTTATGATTATCACAAGCAATTCGACGGGCCACGTCTCCCTCAGCGCGACCGAAAGATTTTGCCTCAACCTCCATCGCAATTCGAAGTCAGTTTGCGTACACAACAACTGCTGCTCAGCACACCGCTGAGGATCGATGCGAAAAAGTACATCTCGCCTCCGAGGTAAATGCTCTCAACAATCGCACCAGAATCATGCATCTAATTGCGGATGAGAACAAGAAGAGGCTCTGGAAATTGCTTCGCAAGTTCTTTACCGAGAAACAACTCTTGAATGCCAATCTCCAAGAGCTCTATGATTATATTAACAAAGGCTTCACTATTGATGATTTCCAAGATCGGAGTACCCCTCCTCTTCCTGTTTGTGAGCCAACCACTGATCTTCTGCATTTCAAGCTTCACAAACTGATTGAAGAGTCTGAAGCCACCTCACCGACTGAGAAACCTACCGAAGGTAATGTGTTATCCCATGTTCCTCATGTGGCTGCCCCAAATATGCCCTCGTCCTCTCAGCAACAAGTTGTTATCCCTGAAGGAAAATCCGCCGCTGCTGAAGACAAAGCTACTACAGTCACTTCCGAAGACGAAGTCACCTTGGACAGTTCTTTTGGAGATGCCACCGAGTGAACCAAGTTCTGCGTTTTTGCACTCATGCTATTCGTCACCTTTTTGACACTAGTTGACAAAAAGGGGGAGAATTACATCGTGTCTCAATAGATTTGCTTTATGTGCTTCCTTGGTTTGGTTTCGTGCGAGTTTGAAACTTCTGGTTTAAGCTTATCTGCTCTAAGTTGTAAAACTTCTGTGCTTAAATGTTAATAACCGCTCCTGCTGCACCATTTCTCTCGAAGCATTTGTTTTGCAGGTGGAATTATTATCGAAAGTTATGAATGATCACACTACAATCACAATGGATTATATGTCATCAATGCGAATCATCGTCTCGAATGATTGAAATTTCCTCTGTATACTTCAATACTTGCAGGAGAATTAATCTCATATATTTTTCCCTGCATACATGTAGGGGGAGTCTATTTCATCATCGAACAAAGTAACACTTATTCACTCTTATTGGAATTACTTATCACTTATCTATCTTCATTTTGATGATTATCTGTTTTGTCAACAATCGTCCAAAAAGGGGGAGATTGTTGGTGCAATATTTTGCCTCCTTATGTTTTGGAGTTTGTTGACATTAACAGTATGGGACTTATGTGTTTGCTAGTGCACACAGAGTAACAGGTCCCTGGAGTCAAGAGGAGTTTGATTCAAACACCGAAGATAATCCCCAGCGTGGAAGTGAAGGTTATCACCGAAGATTATGATAACAAGAGTGACCCCTCAAAAATTGCCGACGTGAAGCAATTGGTTCAGTGCTCGTCCGAAGGAAGTGACTGCGACCGAGAAGATTGAAGATGAAGTGAAGACGTAGCATTTATTTTGTCGTTTCTCTCCTCTTTATTGAGTCATAGGACTACCGTGCTCCTAAGAGGGGTGTAGCGTTCGAAGCTTTGATTCTCTGATGCTAAACCCAAGTCCTATGAAAGTTGCGAGAGAAATCTCTTTGTGCTCCGAGCAAATACTTGCCAGCAAGAGACTGTGATCTTCTTTGCTGCGAGAGATTTGTCTCTGACCGAGGAGTTAGCATTACTTGGTCCTCAAGTAATGTTACCGTTGCTCTTGAAATCTGACCGCTGTGAACGTGTCGGTTGGCCATTGGCTGGACCGCGTGTCCAAAATGGTCATTTCCCACCAGGGAAGGTTGCGGCTATAAATAGCCACCCCGCACCGGCGTTGTCCGGTGGCTACTCCGTTTGATTGTGAGAAGATTGTTGAGCAACCCCTCTCCAGAGTGATTTGAGTTTAAAATCCACCGAGAGAAATGTTGGGGAACGTTGCATGGAAAACAAAAAAATTCTACACACACGCAAGATCTATCCATGGAGATGCACTACGAGAGGGGGGGAGCATCTACATATCCTTGTAGATTGCTAAGCGGAAGCGTTTATCAACGCGGTTGATGTAGTCTTACACCTTCATGATCCATCCCGGTCAAGCACCGAACGTACGGCACCTCCGTGTTCAGCACACGTTCAGCTCGATGACGTCCTCTCCTTCTCGATCCAGCAAGATAGGCAAAGTAGTAGATGAGTTCCGGCAACACGATGGCGTGGTGACGGTGGTGGTGAAACTATTCCGCAGGGCTTCGCCAAGCACAACGGTTTAGAGCAGAGGACGATCTAGAGGGAGAGGGGGCGCCGCACACGGTTTGGGAATCGTGCTGTGTGTTGCCCCCTCCCCTCCTCACATATATATATTGGTGCAGGGGGAGGGGAGGCTGCCTAGGGCGAGCCCCAAGGGGGCCGGCGCCTGCCCTAGTTGCGCCCCCTTCCTTCTTAGGCGCGTGGGTAGAAGGCTGAAAGGGAGGCGCCCCCTTAACTTTCCTTGAGCGTGGACGAGAAGGCAAGAGGGCGCTAGCCCTCTTCCTTCGTTCCCTAGGGCCGATGGCCAAGAGGTGGGGTGCGCCAGCCCCATGTGGGCTAGTGTGCTCTTCCTCGTTGGCCCGTTTGGCCCAATAAGCTCCGGTGGCCTTCCGGAACCCGTTTCGGTGATCCAATAAATATCCGGTGCATTCCGAAACTCTTCCGGAGACCAAATACTATCATCCTATATATCAATCTTTACCTCCGGACCATTCAGGAGTTCTTCGTCATGTCCTTGATCTCATCCGGGACTCCGAACAACATTCGGTCACCAACATACATAACTCATATAATACTATATCATCAACGAACGTTAAGCGTGCGGACCCTCGGGTTCGAGAATGATGTAGACATGACCGATACGCTTATCCGAACAATAACCAATAGAGGGACCTGGATGCCCATATTGGTTCCTACATATTCTACGAAGATCTTTATCGGCCGAACCTTTATGACAACATACATAGTTCCCTTTGTCTATCGGTATGTTACTTGCCCGAGATTCGATCGTCGGTATCTCCCTACCTAGTTCAATCTTGTTACCAGCAAGTCTCTTTACTCGTTCCGTAATACATCATCTTGCAACTAACTCCTTAGTCACTTTGCTTGCAAGCTTCTTGTGATGCTGTGTTACCGAGAGGGCCCAGAGATACCTCTCCGTCATACGGAGTGACAAATCCCAATCTCAATTCACGCCAACTCAACAGACACTTTTGGAGATACCTGTAGAGCACCTTTATGATCACCAAGTTACGAAGTGATGTTTGATAGCACACAAGGTATTCCTCCAGTATCTAGGAGTTGCATGATCTCATGGTCGAAGGAATATGTATTTGACTTTAAGAAAGCGGTAGCAATAAACTGAATGATCTTATGCTAAGCTAACGGATGGGTCTTGTCAATCACATCATTCTCCTAATGATGTGATCCCATTATCAAATGACAACTCATGTCTATGGTCAGGAAACCTTAACCATCTTTTGATGAACGAGCTAGTCTAGTAGAGGCTTACTAGAGACTTGGTATTTGCTTATGTATTCACACATGTATTTAAGATTCCAATCAATACAACTATAGCATGAACAATAAACCTTTATCATGATTAACGAAATATAATAACAACCACTTTATTATTGCCTCTAGGGCATATTTCCAACAGTCTCCCACTTGCACTAGAGTCAATAAGCTAGATTACATAGTAATGAATCTAACACCCATGGAGTCTTGGTGCTGATCAAGTTCTGCCCGCGGAAGAGGTTTAGTCAACGGGTCTGCCACATTCAGATCAGTATGTACTTTGCAAAGTTCTATGTCTCCATCTGATACGTCTCCAACGTATCTATAATTTTTTATTGTTCCATGCTATTACATTATCATTCTTGGATGTTTTACAATCATTTTATAGCAACTTTATATCATTTTTTGGGACTAACCTATTGACATAGTGCCCAGTGCCAGTTGCTGTTTTTTGCTTGTTTTTTACTTCGCAGAATATCAGTACCAAACGGAGTCCAAACGCAGCGAAACTTTTTGGAGATTTTTTTGAACCAGAAGACACCTTGAGGACCAAGAAAGGACCTAGGGGGAGGCCCGTGGGGACCACGACCCACCAGGGCGCGCCCAGGAACCCAGGCGCGTCCAGGGGGGTTGTGGGGCCCACGGGGGTCTCCTAGACCTCCTCTTCGCCCTATAAATTCCCAAATATTCTAAAAACCCTAGGGGAGTCAACAAAACACAATTCCAGCCACCGCAAGTTCCAGAACCACGAGATCCAATCTAACACCATCACGGAGGGGTTCATCATCCTCATTGGTGCCTCTCTGATGATGCGTGAGTGGTCCACCATAGACCTACGGGTCCGTAGGCAGTAGCTAGATGGCTTTCTCTCTCTCTTTTGATTCCCAATACAATGGTCTCTTGGAGATCTATTTGATGCAATGACCTATTGCGGTGTGTTTGTTGGGATCCGATGAAGTTTGAGTTTATGATTAGAATTTTATCCATGAATATTATTTGAGTCTTCTTTGATCTCTTATATGCATCATTATTTATAACTTCGTATTTCTTCTTCGAATATTTGGTTTAGTTAGGCCAACTGGATTGATTTTTCTTGCCATGGGAAGAGGTGCTTTGTGATGGGTTCGATCTTGCGGTGTTCTTTCCCAGTGACAGAAGGGGCAACAAGACACGCATGTATCGTTGCTATTAAGGATAACAAGATGGGGGCTATTCCTATATGAATAGATCTCGTCTACATCATGTCATCGTTCTTATTGCATTACTCTGTTTCTCCATGAAGTTAATACACTAGATGCATGCTGGATAGCGGTCGATGTGTGGAGTAATAGTAGTAGATGCAGAATCGTTTTGGTCTACTAATCTTGGACATGATGCCTATATATTGATCATTGCCTTGGATATCATCATAATTATTTGATCTTCTATCAATTGCCCAACAGTAATTTGTTTACCCACCATGTGCTATTTCTCGAGAGAAGCCACTAGTGAAATCTACGGCCCCCGGGTTTATCTTTCATCATATTGGTTTCAGATCTATTTTTCATCGCATTTGTTTTCAGATCTATTATTCCAAAAAAACCAAAAATACCTTGCTGCACTTTTTTATTACTTATTTTATTTCGCGTTTTATCGAGAGCTATTTATCCAATCTACCACAAATTTAGCTATCTTTTTACCGGCGAGGATCAAGTCAAGATAGTCTCCCATCAACTTGCCAATTTCTGGTGCCGTTACCGAGGAGGGATTGACAACCCCTCTTATGCGTCAGGTTGCAAGTATTTGTTCTTTGTGTGCAGGTACCATTTACATAGTGTTGCTTGGTTCTCCTACTGGATTGATACCTTGGTTTCACAACTGAGGGAAATACCTACCGTAGCTGTACTACATCATCCCTTCCTCTTTGGGGAAATACCGACGCAGTTTCAAGCGACATCAAAAAGAATTTCTGGCGCCGTTGCCGGGGAGACATCATCAACATCTATCAGGTTCCTAATCACAAATTTCATCTCCTTGCAATTTACATTATTTGCCATTTGCCTCTCGTTTTCATCTCCCCCACTTCACAAAAAATTGCCTTTTTATTCTCCCTCTTTTTGTTCGCCTTTTTCTCGTCAGATATATCTTTTTGCTTGCAATCTTGTTTGTGTAGTCACGATGTCTCAAAGAAAGTACTATGATATTCCTTACCCTAATATTTTGCTCGAGGTTGAAAAAAGTACCAAGGAATATAAGACTACACAATTTGAGCACAATAAGTATTTTACCGAGGAACTTAAAGAACACGCTACTGTGCAAGATGCCATAACAAAACAACTTGATGATATTAGTAGAGAAGTTTTTAATCTCCAATCCCAGTATGCTCACGCTGAAAATTTGCTAGGCAAAATATCCGATGCACAAGCTACCCTAGTAAATCAAATGGCCGCTAAGCCAATCTCTTTAGAGGATAAAAATGATGAAGATCTTAAGATGATTGGTGTTTCTTCTATTGATTCCTTGTTTACTAATATTAAAATTGATGATAAAGGGACTGAAGAAGAGTCAACTTTAGCTAGAAGGTGTCCCGATAATCCGGAGGGTGAAAATCTTGATGAAAAAATTGCTAAAAGTGGGTTTGGAGAGGTCAAAACTTTAACTAGTGATGTGCCCACTCTTTTGGATTACAAAGACTTTAATTATGATAGTTGCTCTTTGATTGAATGCATTTCTTTGTTGCAATCCATGATAAATTCACCTCGTGCCTATGAGCAAAATAAAGCTTTTACTAAACATATCGTAGATGCTACGATGAAAGCTTTGGAAGAAAAGTTGGAATTAGAGATCTCAATTCCTAGAAAATTATATGATGAGTGGGAACCTACCATTAAAGTCAAGATTAAAACTATGAGTGTTTTGCTTTATGTTATTTGGGTGCTAGTGTTTCCACTATTCCAAAATCTTTATGTGATGTGCTTGGTCTTACTGATATTGAAGAATGTTCTCTTAATTTGCACTTGGCGGATTCTACTATTAAAAGGCCTTTGGGAAGAATTAATGATGTTCTTATTTTTGCAAATAGAAATTATGTGCCCATAGATTTTATTTTTCTTGATATTGATTGCAATCCGGCTTGTCCTATCATACTTGGTAGACCGTTTTTACGCAGTATAGGTGCCGTGATTGATATGAAAGAAGGGAATATTAAATTTCAGTTTACACTAAGAAAGGGTATGGAACACTTCCCTAGGATAAGAATTAAGCCACCATATGAATCAATCATGACGGCATCATATGGAGCAAAATCTAAAATGACAATACTTGAATCTATCCATTATGCCTAGCTAGGGGCGTAAAACGATAGCGCTTGTTGGGAGGCAACCCAATGAATGAAATTTATTTTTGCCTTTTTTCTTTATGTTCTTGAGTGTTTGCATAATTATGCGATTGTTATGATTGTGATTTTTATGTTTTAGTTAGTGTTTGTGCCAAGTAAAGCCTTTGGGATAGCTTTGGTGATAGTTGATTTGATCCTGTTGAAAAACAGAAACTTTTGCGTCCAGTAACAGAATTATTTAAATTCACAGAAGCGACGAAAAATTCTGAATTTCTTACAAATGATTGATACACGAATTGCCTCTGTTTTCCTAATTTTTCAGAATATTTGGAGTTACAGAAGTATGAGAACAATTCTCATCTTTACAGACTGTTATGTTTTTGACAGATTCTGCTTTCTTTGCATTGTGTGCTTATTTTGATAAATCTATGGATTGTATTGGAGGGTATAAGCCATGGAAAAGTTAGAATACAGTAGATATAATGTAATAACATTTTGAATGGGTTTTCAACAGTACTTGAAGTAAATATTGGTTTTATTATACTAACGGATCTCACGAAGGTTTTGTTAAGTTTTGTGTGATTGATGTTTTCAAGTTTTGGGTGAGCTCACGATGGATGAAGTAATAAGGAGTAAAAAGAGCCTAATCTTGGGGATGCCCATGGCACCCCAAGTTAATATTCAAGGAGAACCAAGCAACTAAGCTTGGGGATGCCCCGGAAGGCATCTCCTCTTTCTTCTAACAACCATCGGTAATTTTACTTGGAGCTATATTTTTATTCGTCACATATCATGAGTTTTGCTTGGAGTGTCTTGTATTATATGAGTCTTTGCTTGTTTTGCTTTTTAGTTTGTGTCATCTATCCTTGCTGGACACACCTATTTGAGAGAGCCAAAATTATGCTATGATTTGCTCTATGCGCTTCACTTAAATTTTTTGAGCTATGGAATTGCTCTAGTGCTTCACTTATATCTTTTTGAGCACGGTGTGCTTTAATATTTTTTGAAGAAATGCTCTCATGCTTCACTAAGAATTATTTGAGATTTAGTAAATTTTTGAAGAAATTCTCTCATGCTTCACTTATATTATTTTTAGAGATGAAGTTTTTTATGCTCATGTTCTTAACTTAAATTTGTTGAGCTATTCAAAAGCAATTGCAACATATGAAATTAGTCCCAAAGTGATAGATATTCAAGAGGGATATAATAAAAACTTTCATGAAGATCATTGGACAAAATAAACTTGATTCTTTGTAATAGTTTTGAGATATGATGATAGTGATATGTGAGTCATGTTGGTGAGTAATTATGCTTTAGTAAGAATATTGGTGTTAAGGTTTGTGATTCCCTATGCATGAATGAAAGTCAATAGTTATGCAATGAAATTACATCCTACTTGTGGTGCATTATTCGGTGTTAGTTATGTTTAACACTCGCTTATGTCAATTTTCATTTCTTGGTTGGTTGCTTCTCAATCTATTTGCTAGTCTTCATTCGTACTAAGTAGAGATACTACTTGTGCATCCAAAATCCTTAAACCCAGTTTTGCCATATGAGTCCACCATACCTACCTATATGCGGTATTTCCGTGCCGTTCTAAGTAAATCTGTATGTGCCATCTCTAATTTTCAAAATGAATTTCCTTTTTGTGTGCTCGTACTGCTCATGAAGCAGCAGGGGGTGGCCAAAATTTTCCATGCTAGATGTGTTATTCTCAAGATGAGTGTTTATTCACTTGTCATTGCACGAGAGTACGGTGGTAATAGAATGCCCAGTCCCGAAATGAAAAATAAATTTACTTTATGTTGTCAAAATAATAAATTCCTTGGAAAGTGTTGGTATGGACGGTACCCGTGGATACGGCTAGCCGTGGAGTGTGAAAGTATGGTGGAAAAAGAAATAAAATTTATTTTATGTTTGGGAACCGCCTATGATATATCTAGCATGGAAAGTGTTGGAATTACTCTGTCGTTTTCGTTGACGGGAAAAGCATACCTCTCAAAAAAAATTATCTCTCAATTTATGCTTTGAGCTCTGGCACCTCTACAAATCTCTGCTTCCCTCTGCGAAGGGCCTATCTATTTACTTTATGCATTTTTATTTTTATTTGAGTCTCCATCTTCTCTTATAAAGCACCAACTAGGGAGCACTATGATCATACTTGAGCATTGGATGTAGCTAATATGCGAGTGTGTTTCATGAATGGATCAGTGATTGAGCATGATGGGCTAGGGATAACTTTCTTTAGTGTTGATATTTTGAAAGACATGGTTGCTTGTTGATATGCTTGAGTATTGAAATCTTGATGTCAAAACTAGACTATTGCTTTGAACCATATAAAAGTCCAAATGTCCATGCTACAAAAGAAAAGAATATGTGATGAACATGTTATGCAGCATTCCACATCAAAAATTATGTTTTTATCATTTACCTACTCGAGGATGAGCAGGACTTAAGCTTGAGAATGTTGATACGTCTCCAATGTATCTATAATTTTTGATTGTTCCATGCTGTTATATTATCATTCTTGGATGTTTTACAATCATTTTATAGCAACTTTATATCATTTTTTTGGACTAACCTATTGACATAGTGCCTAGTGCCAGTTGCTGTTTTTTGCTTGTTTTTTACTTCACAGAATATCAGTAACAAACGGAGTCCAAACGCAGCAAAATTTTTTGGAGATTTTTTTGGACCAGAAGACACCTTGAGGACCAAGAAAGCACCTGGGGGAAGGCCTATGGGGACCACAACCCACCAGGGCGCCCCCAGGAGCCCAGGCGCGCCTAGGGGGTTGTGGGGCCCTGTGACGCCCCCGATTCAATCGTACACTAATCATACACGCAAACGTGTACGATCAAGATCAGGGACTCACGGGAAGATATCACAACACAACTCTAAAAGTAAAAATAAGTCATACAAGCATCATAATACAAGCCAGGGGCCTCGAGGGCTCGAATACAAGTGCTCGATCATAGAAGAGTCAGCGGAAGCAACAATATCTGAGTACAGACATAAGTTAAACAAGGTGCCATAAGATGGCTAGCACAAACTGGGATACAGATCGAAGAGGCGCAGGCCTCCTGCCTGGGATCCTCCTAAACTACTCCTGGTCGTCGTCGTCGGCCTGCACATAGTAGTAGGCACCCTCGGTGTAGTAGGGGTTGTCGAAGGTGGCGTCTGGCTCCTGGGCTCCAGCATCTGGTTGCGACAACCGGGTATAGAAAGGGGGAAAAGGGGGAGCAAAGCAACCGTGAGTACTCATCCAAAGTACTCGCAAGCAAGGATCTACACTACATATGCAATGGGTATCAATGAAATGGTAGTATCTGTGGACTGAACTGCAGAATGCCAGAATAAGAGGGGGATAGCTAGTCCTATCGAAGACTACGCTTCTGGTAGCCTCCATCTTGAAGCATATAGAAGAGAGTAGCTGGTAAGTTCACCAAGTATCATCGCATAGCATAATCCTACCCGACGATCCTCTCCTCGTCGCCCTGTGAGAGAGCGATCACCGGGTTGTATCTGGCACTTGAAAGGGTGTGTTTTATTAAGTATCCGGTTCTAGTTGTCATAAGGTCGAGGTATAACTCCGGGTCGTCCTTTTACCGAGGGACACGGCTATTCGAATAGATAAACTTCCCTGCAGGGGTGCACCACATTACCCAACACGCTCGATCCCTCTGGCCGGGCACACTTTCCTGGGTCATACCCGGCCTCGGAAGATCAACACGTCGCAGCCCTACCTAGCCCTAACAGAGAGGTCAGCACGCCGGTCTAAATCCTATGCGCGCAGGGGTCTGGGCCCATCGCCCATTGCACACCTACACGTTGCGTGGGCGGCCGGTGAGCAGACCTAGCAACCTCCATTACAAAAGAAGTTGCGTTACGCGGTCCAACCCGGCGCGCGCCGCTCAGTCGCTGACGTCTAGGAGGCTTCGGCTGATACCACGACGTCGAGTACCCATAACTGTTCCCGCGTGGTGGTTAGCGCGTATAGGCTCGTAGCCAAACTTAGATCAAATACCCAATCTCGTTAAGCGTGTTATTTTGAAGTAACCGCGGACGCTGACCAGGACCAGGCCCACCTGTCTCCTAGGTGGTCACAACCTGCCCTATCGCTCCGCCACAAAGTAACACTCGGGTGTCGTCGGGAACCTAGGCCCACCTCTGCCTGGATGGAACCACCTGCCCCTTCAGCCCCCATCTCCGAACAGAAACATAAGTAGTAATAGTATATAATATAAACCCGTGATCACCTCCCGAAGTGATCATGGCCTAGTAGTATAGCATGGCAGACGGACAATAGTGTAGGGCCACTGATGTAATTTCTAGCAACCTATACTAAGCATTTAGGATTGCAGGTAAGGTATCAACAGTAGTAGCAAAGACAGGCTATGCAGCAGAATAGGATTAACCGAAAGCAGTAACATGCTACACTACTCTAATGCAAGCAGTAGAGAGAAGGAATAGGCGATATCGGGTTGATCAAGGGGGGGGGGCTTGCCTGGAAGCTGTGTCGAGAGAGAAGGGTCGTCGACGTAGTAGTCGTTCACGGCAGCGTCGTCAGCGGTCTCAGCATCTATCGAGAGAGAAGGAGGGGGGAGAGAAACAATAAATTCACGGCAATAATGCAAACAATATGTATGACATGCCTAAATGATATGCCGGGGTGTTCTACTACCTAACTAAATGATTTAGTTAATTTAGGAATTTATTCGAATTTATTTAATTAAGGTTGGGCACTATTCATTTATCGAAATCGGTCTAAAAGTTCAATGTTCTTATAGCTAGAGGCATCTGACGGGAATACGAAGGGCGTATTCGGGTTCGTATCGAAATTCTGAGCAAGTTTCATGTATAAAGTATTTTCATCGGAGTTACGAATAATTTAATATGATTTTCTAAAGTTTTTATTAATTTCTGGAATTTAATTAATTATTTAAAATAAACATTATCCGAAACAGTGTTATGCTGACGTCAGCATGACATCAGCAGGCGTCCTGACAAGTGGGTCCCACATGTCATAGACTGATTAGGTTAATTAGGGTTAACTAATTAATTAACATTTAATTAAACTAATTAATTAAATTAGATTAATCTAAACAGGGTTAATTAACTTAATTAATTAACTAATTATTTATTTATTAATTTTAATAGTTTTATTTTTATTTTTATTTTCTATTTTCGTTTTTCTCTGGGCGTGGGCCCGGGCTGTCAGTGGCACAGGGGCAGTGGGCCCCACCTGTCGGTGGCCCAAAGGCCACGGGCGAGCGACGGGCGCGGCGCGGCGCGGGCGCGTGGGCGTCGACCCGGCCTGTGCAGGCGGTGGAGCCGGTCGGGGTGAGCGCGGTGGCGCGGCAGAAGGCGGCTCGGCAGCAGCGGAGCGGGAGTCACGACGGCGGGGCTACGCGGGGCAGTGCCGGGCGCGTGAGTGGCGCAGAGGCAGGCGGCGGGCGGCTGCGAGGCGCGCCTGGGCGCGGTTAGCGCAGGCGAGCCGGCGGGCGAGCGGGGCGACGCGGACGCGGCCGGGGCGCTGCCCGGCGCACGGCGACCGTGGCGAGCGCGAGCGGAGGCGGCGGTGACCGAGAGGAGAGGGGGCGGGCGACGGAGGCCGGAGCTCACCGCGAGCTGTAGGGCACGAGGCAGTGGGCTTGAGCTCGAGGGGGAGGACGAGGAGGACGGCGGCGTGGTGGCGGAGAGGCGACGGCGGCGGTGGCGCGTCGGGCGCGGGCAGGGCGAGCGCGCGGCGCGGCGGGCTCCTCTCCTCTCGATCCTGATCTAATCGGGAGAGAGGGAGAGAGATATTTTCGGTGGGGGGGGGGAGTGGTTGTCGGTGGTAGGGGGTAGGGTTCGGCCTCCAAGGGATAAGGGGGTGGGGTGCTGGGCCGGCCGGCTGGGCCTTGGCCAAGTTGGGCCGGTTTTTTTTTCTCTTTTTCTTTTTTCTTATTTTCTTTTTGTCTTTTTCTTTTATTTATTCTTATTTCCTGCTTTGTAATTAGTTAGGCCTCATATTGAATTTTGTAAAACATAGCAATTGTTCCAATAATTACTAGGCATTACCTACCACTGCCAAAAATTGGTTTGGAGACAACTGAAGCTAACACGAATTTTATAATAAATAAAATGTATTAACCCAAGCTGTTTTGGTAAAGTTTGAGCCACCTAATTAATTTATTTATTGTTGGTTACAATTTTAGAATGGTTTCTGCAATATTTGCTATTTATTGAACATTTTAGTTTCTATGTTGGAGAACTTTTATTTTCCACTTTCATTTAAATTTTAATTTGAGTTAGGAGTTGAAGTGCAATATGATGCTAATGATGATTATGCACTGTTAAACATGCTGACTTGTCATTATCAAAAGTGATTATTGTGGCTAATGACATGGGGTGTTACAATTCTCCTCATCTATCAAGAATTCTCGTCCCGAGAATTAAGAGGAAGGCTGAAAGAAAGTGGGGTATTCTTCACGAAGACGATCCTCGCGTTCCCAAGTGGCCTCATCTTCAGAATGATTTGACCACTGAACCTTGAGGAACTTGATTGCCTTCTGACGTGTGCGGCGTTCAGCTTGGTCGATCCTGGGACCTGTGGGTTATGGGCCCACCATGTGGGTTAAAAGTAGGAAGGGCGGTGACGTCTTGCACGATCATGTAAGCAAGGCGTGTTAGAGGATAGCCTGTCAGTTATGTCGGCAACAACATCGGTACCAAGGGTGAGGGACGAAGAGAACCCTTTTCCTGCTCGTTGAACGAGGTGGACCAATAGGCAAGGTTCTCGTCCATCGGGGGTTACCGGAATGTCATCAACAAAAGCAATAGGGTCTTACTGACACGGTTGTACACCAAGGTGTTTACATAAGCAGAAGAATTTTACTGCTTAGATCATATGGATCACAAGAAAGGTTAAACAAAACAATGGAAAGGAAAAGTGATTAGTAAACTAATCCGAACAATGGAAGGAAAATGTGGTTACAATCGAGTATCAAGAGTATATCTTTCCCATCCATGTCAGGACAACAAGCAGACGACCATTTAAGTAAAGGGGCAAGGGATTTCATGATGTTACCCATACAACAGTGTTTGGATAACTGATAAGGAAAATTTAGGGTTGTGCTTCAAAATGTTTTTGTTAAAAATCGGAGTACCACAGATGACATGGTCTTCGAGCAAAGGTCGGACTATGGATACACAAGGGATCCATCAGGAACAACTCAAGAATAAGTCTTACAATTTCCTCCTGGAAGAATGGCTATTCTTGCAAAAGAAAGAAACTATAATAATAAGTCCTCCAGCCAGGTGTGCTAGGCATGACATCACCTAACCGGGTCATCAAAGGACCAATATTATAACTCCGGGAATTATGTTCCAAACATTATGTCTGACCGAGATTCAGATCTGATTGGTGTCAGGATACCTCAGACTCAGGATGCCCGGGAAGAAAAGGTGCAACACAAATTGTCGAGATGACATTGTAAGATTCTCGGGAAATGAACTATAGGAGCGGGTTCCCGAAACAATAGTTCATCATTAAACCAAGGAGAGGATGAGAAGGTGGCTGATGGACTCAACGACAATTCATCGAGAATTCCACACGGATGGATTTCCACAATTATGTGAAAAAGGAGATGACATTTAACAATTCAAATGATATAATGTTGTATGCCCGAGGAAAACATACACCATTAATCATTAGTTGAAAGGTGTGACCAAAATACGACCTTTGGCAGCAAGATCAATGTTAGAGTGACGATTCAATAATCAACAGTCTAAGAACGAACTGTCGATCGTTAACATTCAAAGCAATAGGGTTGCCAGAAGTACAGAATCCAAGCAGCACCGCTTGTTAGATGGTATCCCGGTTAGAATCAACACGGGGACCAAGAAAGAATGGTGACGGTGAGAAGTATCACTATGCCAAGAATTTTCAAAGAGGTGAAGCAATCCTCACAACATACTCGGCATAGAGGACAGTAATACTTCAAGGTAGAATATAATGCAAACAGGATAGCAAGTTGCATCCATAACATGGACAAGCTCGCGATGAAAAGAAGTTCAGGGTGTTGTCGATGATAACAAAAAGCATCGAGGGCAAGGAGGGTATTTCTCAACATGAACACAGTTGACATCTCGAAAGAAGTCAAAGTGTTGAAGGTGATCCGACACATTTGCCAGGAGGTTTCAAGAGGACGCAATCAAACAGCGACGGCGTCAAGCAGGGAATGACGACATGAAAGTCATAGGAACAACAAGTAAGATGCAAGCTCAGAATCAAAGTTGCCTTTCAGAACAAGAAACATGATGTTGAAAGATCGACGTAAGTCGTGCTCGCACTCTAAAGAATTTGTGTACCGAAGAAGGTCGAGGTAGCACAATCAAAGATAGCAAGATAAGGGTGTAGCCGATGGTCTAGGATGACATGACTGAGTTTAAATTTCCCAGTAACAATTACTAGGGGTATTTGAATTTTAGAGCGGATTTGATTTACTAAACGGTGTCCTCGGTTGATGGCAACCTAGAACCCGTAGAGTGATTACGACCAGGAAAGTTATTACTTCAACAAGTTAGTAAGATGCCATGCAAAGGCATGATATCCTCGAGATACCACGGGGTAAAACTCGAAGGTAGAACAAGATAGAAGTTGAACTGGGTCGTTGACCTGCGATAGCAGATACTTTAACCTTATCAAAAATAGACGAGGCACTGGAATGGTTTCCTTTCAGAAATATATTAAATAAAGTTAGCATGGTCGGAACCATAGCTGCAAGGGATCCAATTCAATGACACCGAAAGAATTATTCAAATGATTAAATATTCTTGCAAGAAGCTTTCATGATAAGCTCCACATCGAGTCCATGGGCAAGAACACAAAGGTTCGGGGTCGACTCCCACTTCTTCAATGCATAACATTTCATTCGCTTCTCATCTTCGAAGAAGTTGTAGAATTGAAAAGTATCTGGTAAAACACCAGAAGAGAATGTCTTGTGTAAACTTTCAGGTTCACACGGTTTAGGGAAGGTATATGTTCATCCCATAGGGCATCTTAGGAACATATAACGCTTCAGAAGTAAATTGTACAAGCTCGAAAGCAGAGTATGGTTGGGAACGCAGAGGATACAATTTACCAAATGCATTATGTATCATGGAAGAATTCACAAGGCAGTTAAATATGAAGGACAATGTCGATTAATAATCCGACGAAGGATCGGATGTCCATAGCGGAGCTGATGTGAGCATCGGCACACAACCAGATGAAGAAAGAATGCAAGGGCATGGGATTATAGAACATCTGAATAATTTGATGCTTAGATAACAAAGGAAATATGAATTCCAATACGAAGGATCAGAAGCAGACGCTCTGATCAAGGATGGATAACTAGAATAGACCTAAGGGTACAATCGACGCAAATAGATTGTTCGAGAACCAGCTCATGTTCAGAATGACGTCTGAGTTAGAAAGATAATTTTAAAAGGATCAACTAATGATCGCGTGCATTCACACTCATGTTGAATCAATAATATCAAAATGACGGTGTCAAAGGATACTAATGAATATTGCCAGACGTATGGGAAGCATCCATAATGCAAGCAGACAAGTATTTGCAGAGCAATAAGCTGTTAAGGATTTTTGAAAGATCGAATAGTATTTGTATGTATCTTGTGAATCATATGAACAAAGGGGGAGGAACGGATACTCGGTAAGTGTGAGGAATTATCCGTAGGGGGTATTCATGAGGCAAGAACTGCAAGGCAGTAAGCTCAAAGGATTGTCGGAACAACGAAAAGTTGTTCGAGGCATCTTGTAATAACAAGATCAACTGGATTGAATGTATGAATGGCAAGTGTATGTAATTATACATAAGGATATATCGGTGGTAAGGAATTTCAAAAGCGATGAGCACAAAGGTCTCGGGAAAACATCGAAGGGTATCTTCGGAATCTTTTGGTGAAGTAGGCGATCATCTCCAGTGAGGGGCTCTCCGGGAGAAAATATTTACGAGAACCTAGAGTTACATTTAGCAAAATCATTTAACCCGAATAGAAGAGAGAACAGAGTCCCAGAGTATAGACGAGGAATAAAAGATCCTAATACCACCCAATGGCGACGTGGGCCCGTAAGACACACAGCCATGTTAGTAAAAGTTTTGCAATGTCTAGACTCGACTTCGGCCAAGGAGTGTGGAAGGGGGGGTTCCTACAGGCAGTCGGCTCTGATACCAACTTGTGACGCCCCCGATTCAATCGTACACTAATCATACACGCAAACGTGTACGATCAAGATCAGGGACTCACGGGAAGATATCACAACACAACTCTAAAAGTAAAAATAAGTCATACAAGCATCATAATACAAGCCAGGGGCCTCGAGGGCTCGAATACAAGTGCTCGATCATAGAAGAGTCAGCGGAAGCAACAATATCTGAGTACAGACATAAGTTAAACAAGGTGCCATAAGATGGCTAGCACAAACTGGGATACAGATCGAAGAGGCGCAGGCCTCCTGCCTGGGATCCTCCTAAACTACTCCTGGTCGTCGTCGTCGGCCTGCACATAGTAGTAGGCACCCTCAGTGTAGTAGGGGTCATCGAAGGTGGCGTCTGGCTCCTGCTCCAGCATCTGGTTGCGACAACCGGGTATAGAAAGGGGAAAAAGGGGGAGCAAAGCAACCCTGAGTACTCATCCAAAGTACTCGCAAGCAAAGATCTACACTACATATGCAATGGTAGTATCTGTGGACTGAACTGCAGAATGCCAGAATAAGAGGGGGATAGCTAGTCCTATCGAAGACTACGCTTCTGGTAGCCTCCATCTTGAAGCATATAGAAGAGAGTAGCTGGTAAGTTCACCAAGTATCATCGCATAGCATAATCCTACCCGACGATCCTCTCCTCGTCGCCCTGTGAGAGAGCGATCACCGGGTTGTATCTGGCACTTTAAAGGGTGTGTTTTATTAAGTATCCGGTTCTAGTTGTCATAAGGTCGAGGTACAACTCCGGGTCGTCCTTTTACCGAGGGACACGGCTATTCGAATAGATAAACTTCCCTGCAGGGGTGCACCACATTACCCAACACGCTCGATCTCTCTGGCCGGGCACACTTTCCTGGGTCATACCCGGCCTCGGAAGATCAACACGTCGCAGCCCTACCTAGGCCTAACAGAGAGGTCAGCACGCCGGTCTAAATCCTATGCGCGCAGGGGTCTGGGCCCATCGCCCATTGCACACCTGCACGTTGCATGGGCGGCCGGTGAGCAGACCTAGCAACCTCCATTACAAAGGAAGTTGCGTTACGCGGTCCAACCCGGCGCGCGCCGCTCAGTCGCTGACGTCTAGGAGGCTTCGGCTGATACCACGACGTCGAGTACCCATAACTGTTCCCGCGTGGTGGTTAGCGCGTATAGGCTCGTAGCCAGACTCAGATCAAATACCCAATCTAGTTAAGCGTGTTATTTTGAAGTAACCGTGGACGCCGACCAGGACCAGGCCCACCTGTCTCCTAGGTGGTCACAACCTGCCCTGTCGCGCCGCCACAAAGTAACACTCGGGGGCCGTCGGGAACCTAGGCCCACCTCTGCCTGGATGGAACCACCTGCCCCTTCAGCCCCCATCTCCGAACAGAAACATAAGTAGTAATAGTATATAATATAAACACGTGATCACCTCCCGAAGTGATCACGGCCTAGTAGTATAGCATGGCAGACGGACAAGAGTGTAGGGCCACTGATGTAATTTCTAGCAACCTATACTAAGCATTTAGGATTGCAGGTAAGGTATCAACAGTAGTAGCAAAGACAGGCTATGCAGCAGAATAGGATTAACCGAAAGCAGTAACATGCTACACTACTCTAATGCAAGCAGTAGAGAGAAGGAATAGGCGATATCGGGTTGATCAAGGGGCGGGGGGGGGGCTTGCCTGGAAGCTGTGTCGAGAGAGAAGGGTCGTCGACGTAGTAGTCGTTCACGGCAGCGTCGTCAGCGGTCTCAGCGTCTATCAAGAGAGAAGGAGGGGGGAGAGAAACAATAAATTCACGGCAATAATGCAAACAATATGTATGGCATGCCTAAATGATATGCCGGGGTGTTCTACTGCCTAACTAAATGATTTAGTTAATTTAGGAATTTATTTGGATTTATTTAATTAAGGTTGGGCACTATTCATTTATCGAAATCGGTCTAAAAGTTCAATGTTCTTATAGCTAGAGGCATCTGACGGGAATACGGAGGGCGTATTCGGGTTCGTATCGAAATTCTGAGCAAGTTTCATGTATAAAGTATTTTCATCGGAGTTACGGATAATTTAATATGATTTTCTAAAGTTTTTATTAATTTCTGGAATTTAATTAATTATTTAAAATAAACATTATCCGAAACAATGTCATGCTGACGTCAGCATGACATCAGCAGGCGTCCTAACACGTGGGTCCCACATGTCATAGACTGATTAGGTTAATTATGGTTAACTAATTAATTAACATTTAATTAAACTAATTAATTAAATTAGATTAATCTAAATAGGGTTAATTAACTTAATTAATTAACTAATTAATTATTTATTAATTTTAATAGTTTTTATTTTTATTTTTATTTTCTATTTTTGTTTTTCTCTGGGCGTGGGCTTGGGCTGTCAGTGGCACAGGGGCAGTGGGCCCCACCTGTCGGTGGCAGCGGAGCGGGAGTCACGGCGGCGGGGCTACGCGGGGCAGTGCCGGGCGCGCGAGCGGCGCAGAGGCAGGCGGCGGGCGGCTGCGAGGCGCGCCTGGGCGCGGTTAGCGCAGGCGAGCCGGCGGGCGAGCGGGGCGACGCGGACGCGGCCGGGGCGCGGCCCGGCGCACGGCGACCGTGGCGAGCGCGAGCGGAGGCGGCGGTGACCGAGAGGAGAGGGGGCGGGCGACGGAGGCCGGAGCTCACCGCGAGCTGTAGGGCACTGGGCAGTGGGCTTGAGCTCGAGGGGGAGGACGAGGAGGACGACGGCGTGGTGGCGGAGAGGCGACGGCGGCGGTGGCGCGTCGGGCGCGGGCAGGGCGAGCGCGCGGCGCGGCGGGCTCCTCTCCTCTCGATCCCGATCCAATCGGGAGAGAGGGAGAGAGATATTTTCGGGGGGGGAGTGGCTGTAGGTGGGAGGGGGTAGGGTTCGGCCTCCAGGGAATAAGGGGGTGGGGTGCTGGGCCGGCCGGCTGGGCCTTGGCCCAGTTGGGCCGGGGGGGAGGGTTCTCTTTTTCTTTTTTTCTTTTTTTTCTTTTTGTCTTTTTCTTTTATTTATTCTTATTTCCTGCTTTGTAATTAGTTAGGCCTCATATTGAATTTTGTAAAACACAGCAATTGTTCCAATAATTACTAGGCATTACCTACCACTACCAAAAATTGGTTTGGAGACAACTGGAGCTAACACGAATTTTATAATAAATAAAATGTATTAACCCAAGCTGTTTTGGTAAAGTTTGAGCCACCTAATTAATTTATTTATTGTTGGTTACAATTTTAGAATGGTTTCTGCAATATTTGCTATTTATTGAACATTTTAGTTTCTATGTTGGATAACTTTTATTTTCCACTTTCATTTAAATTTTAATTTGAGTTAGGAGTTGAAATGCAATATGATGCTAATGATGATTATGCACTGTTAAACATGCTGACTTGTCATTATCAAAAGTGATTACTATGGCTAATGACATGGGGTGTTACAGGCCCACTGGGGTCTCCTCCACCGCCTCTTCACCCTATAAATTCCCAAATATTCCAGAAACCCTAGGGGAGTCGACGAAACACAATCCCAGCCACCGCAAGTTCCAGAACCACGAGATCCAATCTAACACCATCACGGAGGGGTTCATCATCCTCATTGGTGCCTCTCCGATGATGAGTGAGTAGTCCACCATAGACCCACGGGTCCGTAGGCAGTAGCTAGATGGCTTTCTCTCTCTCTCTTTTGATTCTCAATACAATGGTCTCTTCGAGATCTATTTGATGCAATGACTTATTGCGGTGTGTTCGTTGGGATCCAATGAAGTTTGAGTTTATGATTAGAATTTTATCCATGAATATTATTTAAGTCTTCTTTGATCTCTTATATGCATGATTATTTATAGCCTTGTATTTCTTCTTCGAATCTTTGGTTTAGTTAGGCTAACTAGATCAATTTTTCTTGCCATGGGAAGAGGTGCTTTGTGATGGGTTCGATCTTGCGGTGTTCTTTCCCAGTGACAGAAGGGGTAGCAAGACACGCATGTATCATTGCTATTAAGGATAACAAGATGGGAGCTATTCCTACATGAATAGATCTCGTCTACATCATGTCATCGTTCTTATTGCATTACTCCGTTTCTCCATGAACTTAATACACTAGATGCATGCTGGATAGCGGGCGATGTGTGGAGTAATAGTAGTAGATGCAGAATCGTTTTGGTCTACTAATCTTGGACGTGATGCCTATATATTGATCATTGCCTTGGATATCGTCATAATTATTTGATCTTCTATCAATTACCCAACAGTAATTTGTTTACCCACCGTGTGCTATTTCTCAAGAGAAGCCACTAGTGAAATCTACGCCACCCGGGTCTATCTTTCATCATATTGCTTTCAGATCTATTTTTCATCACATTTGTTTTCAGATCTATTATTCCAAAAAAACCAAAAATACCTTGCTGCACTTTTTTATTACTTATTTTATTTCACGTTTTATCAAGAGCTATTTATCCAATCTACCACAAATTTATCTATCTTTTTACCGGGGAGGATCAACTCAAGATAGTCTCCCGTCAACTTGTCGATTTCTGGCGCTGTTACCGAGGAGGGATTGATAACCCCTCTTACGTGTCGAGTTGCAAGTATTTGTTCTTTGTGTGCAGGTACCGTTTACATAGTGTTGCTTGGTTCTCCTACTGGATTGATACCTTGGTTTCACAAATGAGGGAAATACCTACCGTAGTTGTACGGCATCATCCCTTCCTCTTTGGGGAAATACCGACGCAGTTTCAAGCGACATCACCATCCTTAACATAATTACGAATGGAGTTGAAGCGGCTCTTGATGTGCTTGGTTCTCTTGTGAAACCTGGGCTCCTTGGCAATGACAATTGCTCTAGTGTTGTCACAAAATATAGTCATTGGATCCAATGCATTAGGTATTACACCCAGATCGGATATGAACTCCTTCATCCAGACATCTTCTTGCGCTGCTTCCGAAGCAGCTATATACTCTTCTTCACACGTAGATACCGCCACGACGCTCTGCTTAGAACTGTACCAACTGACAACTCCACCATTCAATATAAATATGTATCCGGTTTGCGACTTAGAGTCATCCGGATCTATGTCAAAGCTAGCATTGACGTAACCCTTTACGACGAGCTCTTCGTCACCTCCATAAATGAGAAACATATCCTTGGTCCTTTTTAGGTACTTCAGGATATTCTTGACTGTTGTCCAGTGATCCACTCCTGGATTACTTTGGTACCTCCCTGCCAAACTTATGGCAAGGCACACATCAGGTCTGGTACACAGCATGGCATACATTATAGAACCTATGGCTGAGGCATAGGGAATGACTTTCATTCTCTCTCTATCTTCTGCCGTGGTCGGACTTTGAGTCTGACTCAATTTCACACCTTGCAATACAGGCAAGAACCCTTTCTTTGACTGGTCCATTTTGAACTTCTTCAGAACTTTGTCAAGGTATGTGCTTTGTGAAAGTCCTATTAAGCGTCTCGGTCTATCCCTATAGATCTTGAGGCCCAATATGTAAGCAGCTTCACCAAGGCTTTCATTGAAAAATTATTATTCAAATATCCTTTTATGCTATCCAGAAATTCTATGTTATTTCCAATCAGTAATATGTCATCCACATATAATATCAGAAATGCTACAGAGCTCCCACTCACTTTCTTGTAAATACAGGCTTCACCATAAGTCCGTATAAAACCAAATGCTCTGATCACATCATCAAAGCGTATATTCCAACTCCGAGATGCTTGCACCAGTCCATAGATGGATCGCTGGAGCTTGCACACTTTGTTAGCACCTTTAGGATCGACAAAACCTTCTGGTTGCATCATATACAACTCTTCTTTAAGAAATCCGTTAAGGAATGCAGTTTTGACGTCCATTTGCCAGATTTCATAATCATAAAATGCAGAAATTGCTAACATGATTCTAACAGATTTAAGCATCGCTACGGGTGAGAAAGTCTCATCGTAGTCAACCCCTTGGACTTGTCGAAAACCTTTTGCGACAAGTCAAGCTTTATAGACAGTGATATTACCATCAGCGTCCGTCTTCCTCTTGATGATCTATTTATTCTCAATGGCTTGCCGATCATCGAGCAAGTCCACCAAAGTCCATACTTTGTTCTCATACATGGATCCTATCTCATATTTCATGGCCTCAAGCCATTTGTCAGAATCTGGGCTCATCATAGCTTCTTCATAGTTCACAGGTTCGCCGTTGTCTAACAACATGACTTCGTGGTGCGGTACGTGTTTTGGTCGACCTACGAGGTTCAGCAGTAACTTGATCTGAAGTTTCATGATCATTATCATTAGCTTATTCTCTAGTTGGTGTAGGCATCACGGGAATGATTTTCTCTGACGTGCTAGTTTCCAATTCGAGAGAAGGTACAACTACCTCATCAAGTTCTACTTTCCTCCCACTCACTTCTTTCGAGAGAAACTCCTTTTCTAGAAATGACCCATTCATAGCAACAAAGATTTTGCCTTCGGGTCTGTGGTAGAAGGTATACCAATAGTTTCTTTAGGGTATCCTATGAATAGGCACTTCTCCGCTTTGGGTTTGAACTTATTAGGCTGAAGCCTTTTGACATAAGCGTCACATCCCCAAACATTAAGAAACGACAGCTTAGGTTTCTTGCCAAACCACAGTTCCTACGGTGTCGTCTCAACAGATTTAGACGGTGCCCTATTTAATGTGAATGCGGCTGTCTCTAATGCATAACCCCAAAACGATAAAGGCAAATCGGTAAGAGACATCATAGAAAGCACCATATATCTAATAAAGTACGGTTACGACGTTCGGACACACCATTACGCTGTAGTGTTCCAGGTGGCATGAGTTGTGAAACAATTCCACATTGTCTTAAATGAAGGCCAAACTCGTAACTCAAATATTCACCTCGGCGATCAAATCGAAGAAATTTTATTTTCTTGTTACGATGATTTTCCACATCACTCTGAAATTCTTTGAACTTTTCAAATGTTTCAGACTTGTGTTTCATCAAGTAGACCTACTCAAATCATCAGTGAAGGTCAGAAAATAACAATACCCGCCGCGTGCTTCAATACTCATCGGACCGCATACATCTATATGTATTATTTCCAATAAGTCATTAGCTCGCTCCATTGTTCTGGAGAACGGAATTTTAGTCATCTTACCCATGAGGCATAGTTCGCAAGTATCAAATGATTCATAATCAAGTGATTCCAAAAGTCCATCCGCATGGAGTTTCTTCATGCGCTTTACACCAATATGACCTAAACGGCAGTGCCACAAGTATGTTGCACTATCATTATCAACTTTGCATCTTTTGGCATCAATATTATGAATATGTGTATCACTACGATCGAGATTCAACAAGAATAGACCATTCATCAAAGGTGCATGACCATAAAAGATGTTACTCATATAAATAGAACAACCATTATTCTCTGACTTAAATGAATAACCATCTCGCAATAAAGAAGATCCAGATATAATGTTCATGCTCAACGTTGGCACCAAATAACGATTATTAAGGTCTAAAACTAATCCCGAAGGTAGATGTAGAGGTAGCTTGCCGACGGCGATCACATCAACCTTGGAACCATTTCCGACGCGCATCATCACCTCGTCCTTAGTCAATCTTCGTTTATTCCGCAACTCCTGTTTCGAGTTACAAATATGAGCAGCCAAACCAGTATCAAATACCCAGGCGCTACTACGAGCATTAGTAAGGAACACATCAATAACATGTATATCAAATATACCTTTGTTCACTTTGCCATCCTTCTTATCTGCCAAGTACTTGGGGCAGTTCCACTTCCAGTGACCATTTCCTTTGCAGTAGAAGCACTTAGTTTCTGGCTTGGGTCCAACTTTGGACTTCTTCACGGGAGTGGCAACTTGCTTGCCATTCTTCTTGAAGTTCCCTTTCTTTCCCTTGCCCTTTTTCTTAAAACTGGTGGTCTTGTTAACCATCAACACTTGATGCTCTTTCTTGATTTCTACCTCCGCCGATTTCAACATCGCGAAGAGCTCGGGAATCGTTTTCATCATCCCTTGCATATTATAGTTCATCTTGAAGCCTTTGTAGCTTGGTGGCAGTGATTGAAGAACTCTGTCAATAGCACTCTCAACTGGAAGATCAATTCCCAGTTGAGTCAAGTGGTTGTGGTACCCAGACATTCTGAGTACGTGTTCACTGACAGAACTGTCTCCTCCATCTTACAGTTAAAGAACTTGTTGGAGACTTCATATCTCTCAACCCGGTCATTAGCTTGAAATATCAATTTCAGCTCTTGGAACATCTCATATGCTCTGTGGCGTTCAAAACACTTTTGAAGTCCCGGTTCCAAGCCGTAAAGCATGGCACACTTAACTATCGAGTAGTCATCAGATCGAGCCTGCCAGAGGTTCATAACATCTGCATCAGCTCCTGTAGCAGGCCTGTCACCTAGCGGTGCATCAAGGACATAATTCTTCTGTGCAGCAATGAGGATAATCCTTAAGTTATGGACCCAGTCCGTGTAGTTACTACCATCATCTTTCAACTTAGCTTTCTCTAGGAACGCATTAAAATTCAAGGGAACGGTAGCACGGGCCATTGATCTACAACATAGATTTGCAAAAACTATTAGGACTAAGTTCATGATAAATTTTAGTTCAAATAATCAAATTACTAATGAACTCTCACTTAAATCAACATCCCTCAAGTTGTCTAAGTGATACATGATCCAAATCAACTAACCCATGTCCGATCATCACGTGAGATGGGGTAGTCTTCAATGGTGAACATCTCTATGTTGATCATATCTACTATATGACTCATGTTCGACCTTTTGGTCTCTAGTGTTCCGAGACCATGTCTGTACATGCTAGGCTCGTCAAGTTTAACCCAAGTATTATGCATGTGCAAAACTGGCTTACACCCATTGTATGTGAACATAGAATCTATCACACCCGATCATCACGAGGTGCTTCGAAACGACGAACTTTAGCAACAGTGCATACTCGGGGAGAACACTTTTATCTTGAAATTAAGTGAAGGGATCATCTTATAATGCTACCATCGTTCTAAGCAAAATAAGATGCATAAAGGATAAACATCACATGCAATCAAAATATGTGACATGATATGGCCATCATCATCTTGTGCTTTTGATCTCCATCTCCAAAGCATCGGCACGATCTCCATCGTCACCGGCACGATACCTTGATCTCCATCATTGCGTCGGGGTCGTCTTGCCAACTATTGCTTCTACAACTATTGCTAACGCATAGCGATAAAGTAAAACAATTACATGGCGCTTAAGTGATTGACACGCAGGTCATACAATAATTAAAGACAACCCTAAGGCTCCAGCCGATTGTCGTACTCATCGACATGCAAGTCGTGAACTTATTACAAAACATGATCATCTCATACATCAACATATATCATATCACATCTTGACCATATCACATCACAACAGGCCCTGCAAAAACAAGTTAGACGTCCTCTACTTTATTGTTGCAAGTTTTACGTGGCTGCTACGGGCAACTAGCAAGAACCGTTCTTACCTACGCAAAAACCACAACGGTGATTATCAAGTTGCTATTTAACCTTCTGCAAGCACTACTGCAGGATGCTGCTAACGCGACACTACAATCAGAGACCCTTCGACAAAACTGTGTGCAATGCATTAATCGCAAACGGTGATGTAAAAAAACCGTCAAAAAAGATGCAAAATGTTTGCGATGGCAGATGCATCAAACACGGTTCAGATTTTAGTTGCGTGTGCGATGCGGGGCATACAGTTCAGTTCAATGAACTGTTTGCGATGAGGCAGAAGAACAGAAACGGGCAGCCAGATGAAGGTGTGTGCGATATACGGCATATAGTTCACTCGGATTAATTGTTTGTGATTAGGCAACACAACAGAAATGGTCAGCAGATCAAGGTGTCTGTGATTGAGGGCATACACTTCACACGGATGAAATGTTTGCGATTAGCCACAACAAACAGAAATAGTTAGACAGATCAACATGTGTGCGCTAGACGGGCACACATTCTAATTAAAAGAAGCATGTACGATGGTAATAACGAGCGCACACGGTTGATGGAACAAGACGTGTGCTGACATCGCCTATTGCGGTGCACCCTGCAAATGCCACGTACGCGGCCGAGAACGTGTGCCCACGTTACGCCTTTTGAGAATAGTGCTGCACTTAGAAATTATAGAACGTCAATAAATTTTGAGGCTGCGTCCCGTCACATTCCAAATTACTACCACGCTATATTTAATTGCAAACCTGTTCACACCGATCAAAACCTAAATGGTTTCCCACTTAGGAGCGTATTAGTACTCGGTTATAAATACTACCTACTCCAAGATGACTGCACATTCCTCCTCAACTCCTCATCCATAAAAACAAACAAGTCATTCATCGTCATTCCCTTGCGTCTGCCATGGCCCGCATGAGTTCTGGGTCGAGAGATTACTACCAAGAAGAGGCGAGCATGGAAGCGGAAGCACGAGAGATGTCCCGCCTCGCCGCGAAAGCAGCCGACATGTCCCGCCGCGCGGCCGTAGCAGCACAGAGGTCACGCCGCGCCGCCGAAAAAGCAAAGAGGTCCCGCCGCGCTGTCGATGCAGCAGACTGGTCTGGCCGCGCCACGGAAGCAGCAGAGATGTCCCGCCGTGCCGCGAATGTAGCAGAGATGTCCTCCTGCGTCGCGGCGGCCTGGGAAAATGTCTCGCAGGCGGGCGAGGACTCTCACAGGCGCATGCGCGCTATGCTCGATGACCTGATGGGTCGGATCTCTGACTGGATGAAGCTGCAGGACGAGATGAATGCCTCGTTTGAAAATGCTACCAGCGTCATTCAGGGACTAGGGGAGGACAAGGTTAAGCTCTGCACCGAGCGCGACCTTCTGAGGGCGAAGATCGCCGGAACGACGAAGCAGCACGATGCGACCACTGCCCTGTTGAAGAGGACCGGCGTCATCGTCAAGAAACTTATGGACGAGAATGCCATGCTCCGCATCGAGTGCCAAAGGCTGGTGGAGGAATCCGTGGATGCTCTCAAGCAGCATCTTGAGGACACGAAAGAGCTCATCGCCGCTCGCCACGAGAAGTAGTCTCCGCGGCCTGCAGCAACGCATCAAGAAAGTAGAGATCAACGAGCCAAATCATTGTATGCGTCTTTCTTCTTCTTTTGCCCTTGTGTATTTTGGGCGTTGCCGCACGTGGTTTTTTTAATTATCTTCCTAAATATGTAAGACAATTATTATCCACTGTCATCGTCCTTATATTGATCAGTCTTGCTATAAGTCGCAGTCGATGCTATATAAGTCCGTCGGATATTACATCAAGATCCATGCAAAACTTTCTTTTCAGATTTTCTTTTTTCTCTCTTAAATCTTAGTCGAGTGAGACATAGCCACGCCATTAAACAGGTGCTCAGGCGCCATTAATGGAGACGTTGGGAGAGAGGTGGGCGGCGGATAGATGTCAAAGGGCTCTCCTCGCAATGAGCACGCGCAGGGGTCTGATCGCACGCCTCCCGTACTCAAATAGCTACCCCGCATGGCACCTCCTAGCCAATAAAAAAAAGGGGACGCGTGGCGTCACGTAAATGGTAAGTAGAACGCCCACGGTTTTAATAATACTTGTGTTTCCGATTGTAACGTGACAACACTTGTTCCAAAATGACTTTGTTGATTGTTAATGTGTGCGCCTTCGCAAATCGGACAAAAAGTTTACCACAACATGTTGGTGCCATGTCATGACACCATGCCAAGTTTCATGATTTTCAGGCGAGTTTTGGATTTACGGGAATTTTAAAACCAAGTTTCTCGATGTTTCCGGCCGAGCCAAGACGCCCAGATGTTTGAATTCCGTTCCCATTTCTTGCATGGGACCTAGAAATTCGCCCAAGTACACATAAATGATTTTTAAACTAACTTTGGTGCACTGGAGCATGTGCTTGTAGTTCAAATTTGAATTATGTGCATTAAATGCTTGGAAATTCAATTAATGTATAAAAAAGGCCAAACGAACCCGGAATAATTCCAAAATTTAGCACGAAACTCCTATTGGTCTAAGCTGCCTTTGTAAAAAAATCAAGGCGAGAGAAGGCAGTGTATGTCATTTCGCACACGAAGGTGACACGTTCCCTCTCGGAACCACGAGCCTTCTTGAGAGAAGCTCTGGTTTGCAAGAAGCTTAGACCAAAGCTTGTCGCAATTTGGCCAAAAAAATTACCACATCATGTTGGTGCCATGTCATGACACCATGCCAAGTTTCATGACTTTCATGCGTGTTTTCGATTTACAGGAATTAAAAAATCAAGTTTCTCAATATTTCCGGCCGAGCCACGATGCCCAGATGTTTGAATTTCATTCCCATTTCTTGCATGGGACCTAGAAATTCACCCAAGGACACACATGTGATTTTTCAACCAACTTTGGTGCCCTGGAGCATGTGCTTGTAGTTCAAATTTGAATTATTCACATTAAATGCCTAGAAACTCAATTAATGCATGAAAAGGGCCAAACGAACCCGGAATAATTCCAAATTTTAACACGGCACTCATATAGTTCTATGTTTGCTCTGTAAAAAAATCAAGAGGGGGGGAGGGGCAGCGTATGTTGTTTCGCACACAAAGGTGACACGTTCCCTCTCAGAAGCACGTGTCTTCTTGAGAGAAGCTCCGGTTTGCAAGAAGCTTATACCAAAACTTGTCCCAATTTGGCCAATTTTTTTACCACAGCATGTTGGTGCCATGAAATGACACCATGCCAAGTTTCATGATTTTCAGGCGGGGTTTGAATTTACAGGAATTTAAAAACCAAGTTTCTCAATGTTACTGGCCGAGCCATGACCCCAGATGTTTGAATTTCATTCCCATTTCTTGCATGGGACCTAGAAATTCACCCAAGGACACGCATGTGATTTTTCAACCAACCTTGGTGCACTGGAGCATGTGCTTGTAGTTCAAATTTGAATTATTCACATTAAATGCCTAGAAACTCAATTAATGCATAAAAAGGGTCAAACGAACCCGGAATAATTCCAAATTTTAACACGACACTCATATAGTTGCATGTTCACTGTAGATAAATGTTCTAGCCATTCAAACACCATCCTTTCCCTTCGTAACACCATTTTGTTTTTCAAAACAGAATGAAAAAATCAGGTATACCACAAACAGTTTACTAGCAAGAATCGTGTGGGATGCGATATAAAATATCTTGGCGCACCGTCTTGTCTGGCTTACGCAGGAAGCATCGTCGTCTACAGTCCACCGCCCGCGCTTGAACCACACTTGCGCGCCAGTTTCTCGCAGCACCGAGCGAAATTTTTCTGCCACCGCAGAAATATCTATCTCCCCGCCCCCCACCCCACCAAAAGCCACATTTCCACTGTTCCTCCTTACTTTCCAAGTTCAAACCTTCACTGCTGCTTACTGGCAGCGCCGCCTCCTCGCCGGCGACCCTTCTTTTTGCAGCACCGCCTCCTCGCCGGCGACCCTTCTTCTTGCAGCGCTGCCTTCTCGTCGGCGCCCTTCTTCTTGCTGCGCGGCCTCGTCGATATGGTCAAGTAATCCACACCCCACCCACACCATCCTCCTCCTTCCCCGTCCCACATGCCCCGACCGACGGCGTGACACCTTCCGCCGAAATCACTGGCCCCGTCCTCCAATTAAGCGCCGCCCACAGCCATTTTGCACGCAGTATAATGTGGAGCTCAGTAGCATCTGGCAGCGGAGAAGCAAATCGCGGCCGCACACGTGGACGAGGTTGCTATGGCTGCCATGCGTGCCGACCGCCAGATCTTGGAGGAGCACCTCGTCTTCGAGGCCACCGTCGACACCGCCACACGGTTGTCTACTTTAAAATACAGTTCATGCTGTTTTCTGGAGGCCACCTCCAGTGCCTTCTAGTGATTTGTCCTGCACGCAGTATAACATGGAGCTCAGTAGCATCTGGTAGCGGAGAAGCAAATCGCGGACGCACGCGCGGACGAGGTCGCTATGGCTGCCATGCGTGTCGACCGCCAGACCTTGGAGGAGCACCTCGTCTTCGAGGCCACCGTCGACACCGCCACACGATTGTCTACTTTAAAATACAGTTCGTGCTATTTTCTGGAGGCCACCTCCAGTGTCTTCTAGTGATTTGTCCTGTGTAATGTTAATATGCAATCTGATATTCTGAAATGTAATGTTCAGTTAACAGTTTGGTCCAACAATTGCTACATTTCGTAGTACTGTTCTCAAGCATTCTTGGTTTCGTTAACTATCTTATCTTCTAGTATATGTTCTATTCTGCAATGTCGTGCTTAGTTAACTGTTTTGGTTCATTTGGTCTGCTGTCCAGTTAACTGTGTGGTTCAATTCTGCAATTTGATTTTCATTTGTTGTGGGTACAATTTTGTATTGTTATGCATGTGAGAAATAAATCGAATTTGGCTGTACTCAATACATATTCTACTGATAGTATGGCAACTCTCAGTTAACCTGATTAAGATCTTCCTTATATGTGTTGCAGGGAAAAAATGGGAGACACTGCGGTTTACCATTGAGGTTTACTCATGCATGGTCCTTTCTCTAATAGCACATTATTGTGCAGTTGCAGGAATCATTCTAATATTTAGGTTTCTTACAATTTGGTCTTGCACATGTAGGTCCTTCTGTCAGAGGCTTAGACCCACTGTTTGACCCATTTTGCACATGGGGAAATGAGATGTCCATGAATATCAGTCAAGTCAAGAAACTCAGAAAGATTGTTAGGATAAAGAAACTTGCGACGAATAACGGCAAGATCTTTGTTTGCACAATGAAGAAGACATCAGTCAACCATAGGATGGTACTAACTCTTTTACCTTGTTTTTACCCCTTGCGCCATTTCAAAATTTATAACAACGATTTATGCATATCTTTGTTTTCAGTACTTTCAAAGCAGTTCACCGATGATTACCTCTCGAACCACCTGCATGGTCAAGAGGTGAGGAAGGTATTCATTCAACACCCACGGTACAATATTGAAGTCTTCCTGAAGAGGACGAAGGTTGGGCGAGCAATTATCCATAGCCACTGGCCTAAAGTTGCAAGGACATTCAACATCACTGAAGGCTCAATATTCGCCTTCCGCTTTTGTAGTTTCCCAGATGAGATTCATCTGTCTATTTACCATGTATGATGCTACTTTTCCAAAGGTTTTCGATGTTGCATGTGAAACTTGGTGTTGTTGTGTAATGGCGTAGCTAGCTATATCCCTCTTTGGTGTAACTGAAAGCTGAAGCTATCTGATGTAATTCGATTATGAAATCCTGGTAGCTGTTATACGGATATGAAATATATGGTGTGTTTTATAAGAAATGTCAATTTGACTACTAGATGGATTATCAAATAATAGGCTAATTACCCTGCTTATTGGGGTTTTCTATTGTAGACAGTTACTCAGACAACACCGTGGGCGATGAACTCAAAGAACCCACACGGTTTCTAGAAAGTAGGCGTGTTGGATCAACTAACAATCACACATGGCTTCCGGCAGAGAACTGTTTGCGTTATGCCACCTTGCACAAACGTTTCCACACAAAAAACTGTGTGTGCTATACATACGAACGGAAACGTTTTTCTGGGATTCACTGTGTGGGATGTACATACGAATGGAAACGATTGGGCTTCGATGCCTCGCCCGGTCGCACACGAGCTCATTTTGCCCCACGTGTTTGGCCGGAGGGCCTATCCCCGACGGTTTCTGGGTCGTGTGGGAAAGACCCCCATATCGCACACACTCACTAGGCGACGGTTTAAAACTCCGTCGTGGAAAGGGGGTAAAAACCATTTGTATAGCACGTCTCTGCACCAGTGAAGGACCGCCGTAGCCAAATCCGATTCAACTAAAGTGGGAGAAACAGACACCATCCAGCCACCTTTATGCAAAACAAGTTGCATGTCAGTCGGTGGAACTGGTCTCATGTGCGTGGACATGTAAGGTTGGTCCGAGCCGCTTCATCCCACAATGCCGCCGAATCAAAATAAGACATTGGTGGGAAGCAATATGAACATCACCGCCCACAACTCCTTTGTGTTCTACTCGTGCATATCATCTATGCATAAACCTGACCCTGATACCACTGTTGGGGAACGTTGCATGGAAAAAAAATCTACGCACACGCAAGATCTATCCATGGAGATGCATAGCTACGAGAGGGGGAGAGCATCTACACACCCTTGTAGATTGCTAAGCGGAGGCGTTTATCAACGTGGTTGATGTAGTCGTACACCTTCACGATCCGTCCCGATCAAGCACCGAACGTACGACACCTCCGCGTTCAGCACATGTTCAGCTTGATGACGTCCTCGCCTTCTCGATCCAGCAAGAAAGGCGAAGTAGTAGATGAGTTCCGGCAACACGATGGCATGGTGACAGTGGTGGTGAAACTATTCCGGAGGGCTTCGCCAAGCACAACGGTTTAGAGCAGAGGACGAACTAGAGGGAGAGAGGGCGCCGCACACGGCTTGGGAATCATGGTGTGTGTTGCCCCCACCCCTCCTCTCATATATATAGGTGGAGGGGGGAAGGGAGGCTGCCTAGGGCGCGCCACAAGGGGGCCGATGGCTGCCCTAGGCGCCTGCCCTAGCTGCGCCCCCCTTCCTTCTTAGGCGCGTGGGTAGAAGGCAGGAGGGGAGCCCCCTCCCCCCTTTTCCTTTCCTTGAGCGTGGAAGAGAAGGCAAGAGGGGTGCTAGCCCTCTTCCTTCCTTCCCTAGGGCCGGCGGCCAAGAGATGGGGCGTGCCAGCCCCATGTGGGCTGGTGTGCTCTCCCTCATTGGCCCGTTTGGCCCAATAAGCTCCCGTGGCCTTCCGGAACCCCTTCCGGTGATCCGATAAATATCTGGTGCATTCCGAAACTCTTCCGGAGACCAAATACTATCATCCTTTATATCAATCTTTACCTTCGGACCATTCCGGAGCTCCTCGTCATGTCCGTGATCTCATCCGGGACTCCGAACAACATTCGGTCACCAACATACATATCTCATATAATACTATATCGTCAATGAACGTTAAGCATGCGGACCCTACGGGTTCGAGAATGTTGTAGAGATGACCGAGATGCTTCTCTGGTCAATAACCAATAGAGGGACCTGGAAGCCCATATTGGTTCCTACATATTCTACGAAGATCTTTATCGGTCGAACCTTTATGACAACATACGTAGTTCCGTTTGTCTATCGGTATGTTACTTGCCCGAGATTCGATCGTTGGTATCTCCATACCTAGTTCAATCTCGTTACCGGCAAGTCTCTTTACTCGTTCCGTAATACATCATCTTGCAACTAACTCCTTAGTCACTTTGCTTGCAAGCTTCTTGTGATGTTGTGTTACCGAGAGGGCCTAGAGATACCTCTCCGTCATACGGAGTGACAAATCCCAATCTCGATTCACGCCAACTCAACAGACACTTTCGGAGATACCTGTAGAGCACCTTTATGATCACCAAGTTACGAAGTGACGTTTGATAGCACACAAGGTATTCCTCCGGTATCCAGGAGTTGGATGATCTCATGGTCGAAGGAATATGTATTTGACTTTAAGAAATCAGTAACAATAAACTGAACGATCATATGCTAAGCTAACGGATGGGTCTTGTCCATCACATCATTCGCCTAATGATGTGATCCCATTATCAAATGACAACTCACGTCTATGGTCAGGAAACCTTAACCATCTTTTGATCAACGAGCTAGTCTAGTAGAGGCTTACTAGGGACTTGGTATTTGCTTATGTATTCACAGATGTATTTAAGTTTCCAATCAATACAATTATAGCATGAATAATAAACCTTTATCATGATTAAGGAAATATAATAATAACCACTTTATTATTGCCTCTAGGGCATATTTCCAACAAGAAAACCTCTAGAGCCGAAAAATTAGATAGTGGTTCAGCATCACTCGAATCTAAGTCCAGTATGCTCTGCCTATTACTCTTGAGAGCTGCAAACTCTCTAGACGGTTAGGTGTCAATTTGTTCAGAGACCAAGAGTAATTGTGGTTCTCGAAGAATAAATTTGTAAAGGTTCGGAGATCGCCTCAAGTATCTACCATGGGTGATCGACATTGGTTGACGAACCAATTGTCGAGGAGAATAGGGCGAAGAGAGTTTATCTTTTGTGTTAAATCACAACCCCTCCAACCAGACGTAGTCCTTGTGCAGAAGGGCGAACTGGTCTACCAAATTCCTTGTCACCATCGAGCATCACTGGTTACTCCCGCTTCTCCTCTTTACATTTGAACTATTTCAATCATGTGATTTGTCTCGATGCATGCTTTTAGTTTCCATTCGTTAGTTTGTATTCGCTCGCTGTACACTGTTTTCATTCGCTCCTCTGCTGGGTTCCGAGAGTTTTGATATTTCTGAAGAAATTCTAAAACTCCCATTCACCCCCCTCTGGTCGACATACTTCGTTCCTACAGAGACACCACTCTCCAAAAGGTAATAGACGGTGTGTTGATGATGAAGTCCTTGCTCTTGTGTTTCAAAGGATAGTCTCCCCAACACTCAACTCTCTCTCACAGATTTGGCTATGGTGAAAGAAGGATTTGAGTGAAAAGCAACTTGGGAAAGGCTAGAAATCAAGGTTCAAATGGTAGGAATGGAATCTCTTGATCTCAACACATGAGTAGGTGGTTCTCTCTCAGAAAATAAATGGTGGAAGTGTAGGCACGTTCTGATGGCTCTTCCCAATGAGGAAGAAGGGGTGGAGGGGTATATATAGCCTCCACACAAAATCCAACCGTTACACATTTTTGACCCATCTCGGTGGCACCGATCAGAAAACTCGGTGGCACCGATCTGTGTAAAAATATGAACGTTAGGAATCTCGATGGGACCGACGGGAACAACTCGGAGAGACCGATGTGCAAGGGCTTAGGGCAAACCTCATCTCGGTGGCATCAATTGCATCATCTCGGTGGGACCGAAGTGAAGCAACAAGGCAACGGAGAATTGGTCAAGCCATCTCGGTGAGACCGATTGCAATTCTCGGTGGGACCGAAACAATTGCAACTAGCAACAAAGAGCTGGCAAGGCCATCTCGGTGGGACCGAGATCCATACCGGTCGATCCGAATTGTTAGGGTTTTGGCAGTGGCTAAGTCCAGATGAACTCGGTGGCTCCGGGTAGGAAATATCGGTGTGGCGAGTTGGAATGTAGGGTTTGGACATATTTGAATAGGGAAAATGGCCGAGGATTTTGGAGCAATATCACTAAGCATTTGAGCAAATATATCATTGAGCAACACCTCATCCCCTTTTAATAGTAGTGGCTTTTCTATGGATTCAATGTGATCTTGGATCACTTAAACAAAAATGTAGAGTCTTGAGTTTTTGCCAATCTTTGTCCTTAGCATTTTGAAAGGGTTCAACATTCTCTTGTCCTTGCCATGCCACTGTTGAACTTATCTGAAATGTACTAGATAAAACTATTAGTCCAACAAAAAATTTGTTGACATTTATTACCAAAATCACCAAGGGAGCACTTGTGCTTTCAGGTATACACAATGATCTATTTAGGGTACCCGATGAAGACGCATTTCTCCGCATATCAGGCTAAAGCCTCTTGACATAAGCGCCGCATCCCCAAACTTTAAGAAACGACAATTTAGATTTCTTGCCAAATCACAATTCATACGGTGTCGTCTCAACGGATTTAGACGGTGTCTTATTTAAAATGAATGCGGCTGTCTCTAATGCATAACCCCAAAACGATAGTGGCAAATCGGTAATAGACATCATAGAACACACCATATCTATAGAGTACGATTACGCCGGACACACCATTACGCTATGATATTGCAGGTGGCGTGAGTTATGAAACAATTCCCTATTGTCTTAAATGCATACTAAACTCGTAACTCAAATATTCAACTCCACGATCAGATCGTAATTTTTTTATTTTTTTTGTTACGATGATTCTCTACTTCACTCTGAAACTCCTTAAAATTTTCAAATATTTCAGACTTGTGTTTCATTAAGTAAATATACCGATTCAATCTTAACATGATGTGCCGGTTCAATCTCGCAGAAATGCTCATAGAATAAGGTGTTGTGTGTGCGTTTATAAGGATAAGTGCATGTGTGTATGTAGAGGCGCCTGTCCTGTGTTTTAAAAATATGTACACTCCTACTCCCTCCGTCCGGTGAAGAGTGTACGTTTGGCTTCAAAATTTGTCCACAAAAGAGTGTACTTCTATCTTTCCAATGCACTTTAAAGTAAAAAAAAAATACTTCTCTCTCATCACACGGTAATCAAGACTAATAGCAATCTACACATGGTCTTCTTAATTTCTACATGCACTTGGCTCATTGGGGGGTGGGTAAGTAAAGAGGGGAGAGATGTGGCTTGCACCTTTCCAATGCATTTTTTACTTAACTCCATAATTTATCCTAAAATTTCTAGATGTACACTCTTCACCGGACGGAGGGAGTACTCTACACCTTTATTTGAAGCAATAAGTTGATGCCGGGCACATTTCTTCCACGGACCCAAATTCCTAGAACCCAGAGAGTAGCCGTGCGTGGGATGCGTGTACCAAAGGCGGGCCCCACTTCCCAGAGGCTGAGGGCGTCGGAGGCAAAGCGACGAGCCGACGATGATTGTGACGGCGGGGCGGGCGGGCGCCTGAGTTGTTCACCACCTACCCTCCCTCGTCTCTCGAAGACTTTCCACCCAACTGATCACACCAACAAGGCACAGCCCACGAACAAACTGCCGTTGAGGAGACGAACCATTTCTTCCTCCCCGGAGACACGAGGAGAAACTCGACGACTCCTCTCCCTCTCCTCCCCACCTTAGTCCCGAACTCCCGATCGGAAAATCTCGGCGGAAGCGCTGCATCTCCCTCTCCCTGGGCGCAGGATCTCGGGGCCCGGCGGAGAACGTGGACCGACACGCCAGCTGATCGAGCAAGAGGCAACAGGTACGTACGGTTCACTGGGGGGTTTTCCAATCTCATCTGCTGCGCCGCCTATGGTACTAGCAATATAGCGTAGCTGCTTCCGATCGATCCAAGGGAAGGTACTCTTTGTTCTTCGGTCGGCTGAAGCCATGTTATCGGCCGTCTGGGCGGCGCCGATCAGTTGGCCCGTAGGCGGCGGCAGTGCTGCTTCTCCGGATTGCCCTACCATAGCACTGCTACGCCGCTAGATTACTGGACGAGTATAGCCAGCGCTGCCGTACCGAACGGCGCCGCCTGCTACGGGTGGGACGCGTACGTTTCGTCTGGCCTCCTCGCCGCCGGTGCCGTGGGTGCTCGAGCGTACGCCACGAACCAACTGCGGCCTGGCACGTGGCGTCCGTCGGTGGCTGGCGTGGCGGCGCGTTGAACTGGCCAGGGATACCTCCCCCATTTGCCCAATTGTTGGCAGGTGTCGCCGTCCGTCCGGGCGGAAATATCTCCGCCTGTTTCTTCTTCTTCCGGGTGATCAGGATCAACGGCGGAGCCAGGAATTATACATAAGGGGGGCCGAACATTGAACAAAATTCTAAAATGCAACATGGTGTATGGAATATGTAGGATTTTTTTCAAGGAAAAAAAAATATAGGAATTGACCACGGGTATGCCAAAATAGGTACTATTTTTACTAATAAAGGTTTGATAACATGGACATATCACATAGATATCCCGGGAGCAAAATGTTGAATTTTATGACGACGAACGAACAATTACCAATTGAATTGTGTAGACCTTCTGTCGTATTCAATCCAGCAAAGGTTGATTTTTTGGGGTGCTACATTGGTGAAAATGCCAGCCTAAATTTATTTATTTATTTTGAAACAAAGTAAGCAAGGGGTATCCATAGATTACAACACCAAAATTTGCCTTGTTTTCATGTATTTTTCATGTTTCTTGCGTATTTTGACTCATCCTACATCGTTGTGTGGCTGAACCGCTGAAGCAAAGGGAGCAAAAGTCAAAAAGGCTATTTACTTTTAACTACTCAATGGGATCTTCCGTGAGCAGTGCATTTACTCTATTTCACCGGATGATGTTTAGGAGAGGGATATAGGATAGGCCACATAGCTATTTGCATAAATAATCTATATGGTCTTTTGAAAATTTCTGAATATTGGGGGAGCCGTGGCCCCTGCTGGTCCCCCCTAGCTCCGCCATTGATCAGGATACGTTCAACTCCAATCGCCCTCTTCTCGGAGCGAACCGCGCGACCGGATTTATTGCTTGCGCTTTGTTTCACCTGGTATAATTATAGCATTGGATCCCCACTTCTGCCACATCCGATCTGGAGATTGCACTGCCTGCCTCTCTCTGCTAGGTTTGACTTACATTAACTAAACATGGTTAAGGAACTTGCGTGATCTCCTCGGGTTAAGGCCAGGGGCGGCGCTAGGGGTATTCTTGGGTCTTCATGTGAATACCCATGATTTTTACAAAACAGTGTTTATTTTGGCATAACAGTGACAATTTTCGAAAAACAACAATGATTTTGGTAAAATGAATACACATGAATATCCGGTTGCAAATTCCTGAAGCCGCTACTACTTAAGGCCCGTACACTTTAAATCAGATTCAGACTTTGTGCTCCCTCCGATCAATAGTAAAGTTGTACCAAGTTGACGTCAATTAATATGGACCGGAGGGAGTAATAAGTTTAGTCCAGCAATATACACTTTGTATTGTAGGTTTGTAATAGTACAAATAATTATAGAGTTGAACCATCTCATTGCATATCAACACCTTAATTCCGGACGACCAAGGTTTACGATTATTGACAGCGTATATCATGGAGGAATTAACGTCCAAAATTCCAGTTTCCCATGCTTAGTCAAACCAAAAAGTAGATGAGCGCTAATTAACTCAGTGAGCTGTCACACACGTGGTGACTGGTGACTTAGTGAGTATTCGGACGTATAGGAGGAGCATCATCCGTAGCATCTTCCGGTAGTCGATGTGCGTACCAGTCCATTCTATGCTCTGATGTGACCATCCAACGAAAATGTGTAGACCAGTCATCTGTACGAAACACCAAAATATGACACTTCAAAGCTGCCTTTGCCTTGTCCCCGTTGTGTACTACTCCCTCCGTCCGGTGAAGAGTGTACATCTAGAAATTTTAGGACAAATTATGGAGTTAAGTAAAAGATGCATTGGAAAGGTGCAAGCCACATCTCTCCCCTCTTTACTTACCCACCCCCCTAATGAGCCAAGTGCATGTAGAAATTAAGAAGATCATGTGTAGATTGCTATTGGTCTTGATTACCGTGTGATGAGAGAGAAGTATTTTTTTTACTTTAAAGTGCATTGGGAAGATAGAAGTACACTTTTTTGTGGATAAATTTTGAAGCCAAACGTACACTTTTTACCGGACGGAGGGAGTAGTACTTGTGAAGGACCACTACTATTCGCCCATATCACTGTCTATTGTAGTGTTGCTGATAACTGTTGTGTGGTAGCACTCGCAGAATGCTTATTATACAGATGAAGCCACGTGAAACTTTAATTCGTTTCACTGCTTGAACGTGGCAAGGATTTTCTGCGGTGCCCATGTCAACGCTTCGTTTCCCTAGGCGAACTCGCGTGGTTCCCTGACGGATAACCGTACTATAAAAAATTGTCAACTTAACCATCTTCTGCTCGCTCCTACTCCAGGGAGTATATCATATAGCTTGTGATTCACCAACTGGGCCTTGATCTACCACCAGGGACAGGGAGGAAGCGGTTCAGAAGACGAAGAGGAGATGTCGTCCGACGGCGGGGGCTCCCAGATGGGCGTCGCCGGCGCGCTGGGCCTCTCGGTCACATCGTCTGTAGCCATTGTCATTTGCAACAAGTACCTCATGAGCACCCTCAAGTTCTACTTCGGTTAGTACAACTTTCAGGGTTTCAGACTCGGTGCTGCTGCTGCTGCTGCTGCTGCTTACTCCGCCCGACAACACTTTTGTCATCAAGTGCACAAAATGGACATTTCGATCTTAGAACTTTCTGATTTGTGTGTGCTTGAAATTTGGATATGCAGCGACGACACTGACGAGCTGGCACTTGCTGGTGACCTTCTGCACGCTTCACATAGCGCAGTGCCTGCGCTTCTTCGAGCCGAAGCCAATTGACGCGCAGACTGTCATCTCCTTTGGGTTTCTCAATGGAATCTCCATTGGCCTCCTCAACCTTTGCCTTGGCTTCAACTCAGTTGGCTTCTACCAGGCAAGCCACCCAAACTGTTGATGATAGCTCATACCATTTCATTTGTTTTCTTACTCGTGGATTTGCTGTGTTTGTTTTGCTACAGATGACCAAGCTGGCTATTATACCATTCACCATGCTCTTGGAGACCATCTTTCTGAGCAAGAAGTTCAGGTGATTCTCAGATTCCTTCTCAAATATTGAACGCTCATCATCTTGTAACAAGTTCCGCCATTCTCATGCTCCACAATCATTAACCGTGCAGCCAGAGCATCAAGGCCTCTCTCATGGTCCTCCTCCTGGGAGTTGGCATCGCATCGGTCACCGATCTCCAGCTCAATCTCCTCGGCTCCATCATCGCAGTGCTCACCATCGCCGCGACCTGTGTCTGCCAGATCGTATCCTTCTGCTCTGCCCCTCCATGAAACTCAAGCCATATAAGCTAGCTGTTAGCCTGTTACACATTTGCAGTTGCACCCTGAATATTCGTGTTCATGTCATCTTCCTTGACCTTGAACAAAGCTGACCAACCAAATCCAGAGGAGGCTCAAGGTGTCTTCCACTCAGCTACTGTACCAATCCTCCCTGTACCAATCCGCTGTGCTGCTCATCACCGGCCCCTTCGTCGACAAGCTCCTGACAAAGAAGGACGTCTTCGCGTTCGAGTACACATTCGAAGTCGTGGTACGTACTATATGTGCAGCAGCAGCAGCAAGAACTGAATTTGTTGATGTAAAAGATGAATACATTTGAGCTGCGCTGAACCAACTTTGTGGGCGCAGGTGTTCATCCTGATGTCGTGCGGGATCGCGGTGAGCGTCAACTTCAGCACCTTCCTGGTGATCGGCACGACATCGCCAGTGACGTACCAGGTGTTGGGCCACCTCAAGACGTGCCTCATCCTCTCCTTCGGCTACGTCCTCCTCAAAGACCCCTTCACGCTCCGCAACCTCGCCGGCATCCTCATCGCCATCTTCGGCATGGGCCTCTACTCCTTCTTCTCCGTCTCCGAGAGCAGGAAGAAGACCGAGGGCGCCACGTTGCCTGTCAACACCCAGGTCTGTACTTTTCCAGACACGTTAGTACTATCTGAATCTGGAATGGCGTATGACAAATTTGTAACCAGCGTGTGCCCTTGCAGATGAGCGAGAAGGATTTGGCACCGCTCCTTGGCACAAAAACCTCGCCGTGGCAGGAGAGCAACGGAGTGGAGAACTTCGACGACGTGCCACGGACCGCGAAGAGCGCGTTTAGCCGGCAGCTGAACCCGTAGCTTAGGATGGATATGCTTTGGTAAGTTGGTATAGCAGCATCAATATCTATTCTTTCCCCTTTGGGGCTTCTCCTACAATGATGAGAATTGTTGGATGATGAAAGTAATGGTGGTATTGTAAGGTGATTCTAGGACATAAAAAGTTCTGGAAGTAATGTTGGACAGCAAGTGCCAACTTCTCCTACAATGGTTGTAGGGCAGGGATCTCGCAGAAATTGCACCAGAATTTTTCCGGAAGTTCTGCAAAAGCTGCAATTTATCATGACAATTTTCTCGTTTACAAACGTGGAAAACAGCGAATGTCAATCATTTTTTCAGAGAAAACGCAAGCTTGCTCCTCGATACATTGATAGGAAGAAGAGTTATAGTTGCACAAGCTTAAGACTACGCCGAAGCGCAACAGCTGCTTGAGAAATATTACAGCTAATCTTTCCCTAATAATAAAGCACGGATTGACTCCGTGGGTTCACCGTCACAATACGCTTCCGCGCAGTCGTAATACGCTTTTACGATTCGTATAGACAAAATCGTAATATAAACGAGGTGATACTAATAGCATGTTCGTCCGTCCGTCCGACCTGGTTCGTTTTCCGTACGTTGCTCAGCTGGACCTCTGCCTTGGCCCGCGTCGCTAAGATTTCTCTAATGGGCCACCAGCCACGTTTTGCAGTGGCCACGACTGGGCTTCCCACTGGCCGGCACGCACGACACAGGAGGCGTCGGCGGCCTCAGCGCCCAGCGCAGGGGATGGCAGAGCAGGGCGAGGCCCCGGCCAGCAGCGGCCCTGGCGGAAGCGGCTCGGTGCCCGGCGGGCAGAGGCAGGCGCGGCGACGCTAGGCGGCGGTGGCTGGGCGTTCGATGCGGCGGCTAGGCGCGGCAGCAGGCAGAGGTACGGCGCCGGCAGCAGCTAGCAAAGCAGCCGCAGCCAGCAGCAGGAGGTAGTGGTAGCTAGCGGCAGCAGCACCTAGCGACAGAAGTACTAAGCAGCAGCGGCGGAAGCACAACAAGAAGAAGCAATAGCAGCTAGCACAGCACGCACCAGCAGGGGTAAGGCCATGCGCGCCAAGCAGCTAGCAGCGCTAGCAGGGAGAGGCGGCAGCGGACGCTAGGAGGCTGCAGCGCAAGCGGGGGCGCCGCGGTGGGCGCAGGGAGTGGCGTGCGGTGGTGGGCGCAGCAGCAACGAGCTGCATAGGGCACCAGCGGGTGCGGCGCTGGACAACCAACCGAGTATGTACGCTTTTGCTACAAAATCTGGTTTCGCTATCTAATAGTCCCACCTCGGTCATTTTCTCTAAGTTTCACCAGTTTATATACGTTTACAAGTTACCTAGCAGCAAGCCTCGAGAACCCAAAAAACAAAGAGAATGAAGGAACAAATCGATAAAAGGAAAGGGAGGACGGAGATGCAACATATGCCTTGATTGTGGCTTAAATTTCGGATGGAGGAAGAAAAAGGAGGAGGAACATACATGCAAGGGATGCGCGGACTGATTGTGGGCTCTAAATATATTTTGGATGCATGCATGACTGTTGATTGGCTGGTGATATGGTGGGTTCATTCTCATTAAATTGGGAAGGCTGGAACAAGAACTCCGCGTTGCATGCGAAGACTCGGCACGGATTTAAAATAATTAAAAGAAGAAGTAATCCGCTATTATGAGCAGTTGGGAACTTAGATTTGAAATTAAAAGAGGAAATAAATTCGACAGAAAGAAATGAATTAGAAGAAGAAATAAATTTCTGTGTTCTATCTAATGGGAGAGATGCCCATTAATAAATGGGCACACGCTAATGTTGTACTCCACTTCTTGATAATGTTGTTTTCAACTTCCCATGGTATATATAAATCAGTTTTCAATCTCCATGTTTATAATTTTATATGAATTATGAATTATTTAGAGCAGTGTGGAAGTCAGGTTTTTTGTCTGAAGTGTGAATGTAAAGTTAACAATTGATTGATTTCCAACCAATGAGAATGAACTTAATGAATATTAATTTTTGCTCTCTTTTGTACTTGATGATTACAACAATAATTTTACTCTCGTCGATTTTTTTTTGTACTATGATTCGATGGCCATGGTTGAAGAACATGACGACATAGTTTACTGTCTGAAAAATGCCCAAGCTCATTGGCGACAGTGAAGTGTGTGTAGCTTATGTTCAGTCAAGAGCCTCATACCTTAACATAATTTGCATTAAGAATTATTATTGTGTGCGATAAATAAGGAAATGCACCACATGGTATGTAAAGACATGATTTATGTTGAACCACGTGAAGTGAATGTGACGGTTGTTGCAACGCATGAGGAATTAGAAGTCGGTGCAGGGAGGGGCTTGAGTTTGTTTCTCCCGTTGCAACGCACGGGCATTTGTGCTAGTAACACCAAACATATTTTGGTCGTGGTACCATCTATCGAATTATAGATGGGCTTTGGCACATATAAGACAATAATTTCTGGTTAATCTCTAAAGCCCATGTAGGTGTATGGTAAGTGGTGGGAAGTTTAGTACCACAGTGCTTTTTTTTAGGGAATAATACCACGTTGCTAGTTGAGGAGAGTTCGTACCCTTTTATAAAGGCTGCTCTACCACATGTCATTAGGAGCTTGGGAAGAGGAATGGTACGTGTGCGCTCCTCCGCCGCCCGCCTCGCTGCGACCCGCGGGTTGCGGGAATGAGCCGAGCCGAGCTCACACCTATGCGCTTTATTTTTGCCGGTCAGAAATGTCAATTAATCTCGATTAATTAACTTCGTGGACTATATAAGGAGGCGTTGGCCAGTGCAACTGACACACTCACTCCCTCCTTGCGCAACTCTAGCCGTTATCTACTGTTTCTCTTATTGTGCTGCTTTCGGCGATCCATCCCGACGATCGTGTGCACGGTTGGTCGGGAGAGCAGGTGCCTCCGGAACCCCGGCCTTCGAGATCCTGCCCGGGAGAAGGGTGACAACGTTTTTGGGAGCGTCTTGGCGCGACTGCTCTCGATCCGTCCCCATTTCCGCCCTCCTTTGCATCGACTACTTCCCCTGCATCGGCCTCATGGCTGACGACGAAGCCGCCAAAAAGAAGACTGCAGACGATGCCGAGGCTGCTGCAGCCGCAGTTGCGTTGGCCTGGCCAATCGGAGGGTATGATTTGTTCATCCCCTGCTTGCTTGTTCATGTGCTAGTAGTATATCTTATGTTCATAGATGTTTCAGTTTAATGTACTGTAAGCGCTCACATGATTAGGTATCGGTATCGATGGGAGCATGTAGTGGAAATTGATGGATGGTGGTGGTCGGCAGCGGAGGGGATAATGGTGCAGCGGCGTCATGACTTATGTGAACAGATATCGAAACTCTAAAGGACTAGACAGTAAGACCAGCAACTAGTCACGACAACCGATAATTTAACTATGCAAGCACTGAGAAGAAAATTGCAAAAGCTCAGACAGGCTTGGACAAAAGATGAACAGATCTAACTTTTTTGTGTCTTTTTCTTGGATAATAGGTAAGAAATAATTATAATGTAGGGATAACTAGAAATTCTCACTGAGCAACCTGAAATCTGATACCACATAATAGAGGCGCGGATGTCTCGATCTTTTGATGAGAGATAGCTATCGATTTGGTGGAGTTGACTTTGACGATCCGACTACAAACGTGCATGACGTTGCGCCTTAGCAATCACTAAACCAATCTCGTGGAGGTTACTGACAATGCCCAAAGCATGATCAGCCTGACCACTAAAGTCTATGATGTAGGGTGGAACCCTAATGGCCGATCTTTCACGGAATGGAGGGGGATTTCCTGAAGAACACGATGAACACACAAGAGGAAAAACGAGAGGAAACACTCATAGACTTGATCCAATCACACATGTGCTAGATCAATATACACAAAGAGAGATACAAAGGTCCAAATCCAGCAAAGGAGGATACACGGCAGCTAGTTCATCCCAATTCGTGAGGAAAGAGGTCTTGAATCAACAAGGGGATCTTCCCACAAGGGGGTCTTGAATCCACTTGGGGGGTCTTCTCCTAGGAGGCCTTGATCTCCAAAGGAGTAGGGGTACAAGTGGATGAGCAAAGCTCTATCTCTAATATGAGTTAATCCTTCGCTAACCCTAATTCGGAGCTAGGGGACGAGTACTTATAGTCCAAGGGGTAAGATGGGGGATACATGGGTCGTTGCCCTTTCAATGAGTGCAGGCAGGCCAGTTGTACCGGTTACATGAGCGGTTGTACTGCTGGGAGCTCAGGTACCGGTTCCTGGAGGTGGTCGCGGAACTACGGACCGGTTGTACCGGTGGTAGGACCGGTTGTACCGGTCAGGCTGATGCTGGGGGAACAATCGGGGCGGTACCGGTCTTGCACCGCTTGATTACAGAACATGGACCGGTAGTTGGGCGGTAGTGGACCGGTTGTACCGGTGTTTGGAGCGGTTGTACCTTTATCTCTGGGCTAGGAAGATTCCTCTCCATCCTCTTGGTGTCCATCTTGCACCATTCCTTCTCCTTGTTGGTTCCTTGGTACCTAAGCACACAAAGTGCCTTCATTTGAGGTAGTAGCCATGTCTCATGTGGGTCTAAGGGAAGTTCAACAAGGAGAGAGTTCACCTTATGTCCAATGGCACATGCTCGAGCTCTCATTGTAGGTGCACTTGGGGCTTGGGGAGTAGTTGAAGTGTACATGGGGATGACTGTAGGATGCTCCACATCATCTCCCCCCCGGGAAAGATCCGCTCTCGGATCGTGAACCTCATCACCATGGAAACGGGAGTCGTGGACGGACTTGTAGTTGGACAAAGTGTGGGTCATGGCGCAATCCAAGTAATCCAAGATGTCTTCAGAGTGGTATACATGCAAAAAGAGAAAACACAAACGACACTCGGAAATACAATGGTTAGCGCACAAAAGGTGTCCATCGAGGAAGCATGAATTCGTCCGGTAAGATTGTTCTTGACAAGGCACATGAAGCTTAGCAAGATAATATAGAATGATATGTAAAGCATTCATGAGAGCAAAATCTTTTTTTTTGACTATGTACTGCAAGGCAAAAGCCTCACAGTTCTTTTATTGAAATAAAAGAAAGACAAAAAGTCCTGTACAAGTCAAGGTATACAACAGAAGGGAAATAAAGAAAACTTACAACCCATAAGGGAAACAAACAAGACTAACTAGGGTAAGTTAGAAATCCAACCCAAGAGACTATCCTTAAATTTACATTTGATCCTATGTGTGAGTAAAGTCATATCATGGATGAAGTTGTGCCTCCATGACCTAAAAAGTGGCCTTTCATTCCTGAAAACCTTGCCATTCCTGAGAATCCATATATTCCAGGCAGCTGTGAACACCACTTCAGTGAAAATTATGCCCAAAATCCTTCCTAGCCTTCACTGCCATCTGGTAAGTGGTCATTCCAGGTTGAGGGTCCCAATTTATCTGCAAGTAATTCCACACTCTTTGGCTGAAGTTGCATGAGAAGAATAAATGGATGACATCCTCATGGATGAGATGAGGACATAACACACATGAATGATCTTCAACATGCCAGTGCCTCCTCTGAAGCATATCTCTGGTATTTAGACGGTCTCTCAGCAATAACCATCCAAACATTTTAATTTTAAGGGTACATGAACATTTCCAAATCCATTGGAAAATAGGATCAACAACAATATCCTGATGCACATGTGTGTAAAAAGATTTAGGTCTGTAGCAACCCTTATTGAAAGGCCAGATCCAAGTATCATGCTCCCCAGAGCAGACATATCCTTCCATCATATGTTGCAAGGTAGCTAACTCTTGAAAAGCTTGAGTAGACAAAGGCAGATGCAAACCAGAGAGCAGCTCCTGGGAAAGAACTTGATAGACTGATAACTGTCCATCAGCAACAAAGGAGAAAAGCCTGGGAAATTTGTGACTGATGGAGGAACCATTAAGCTCAGCAACCCAGCTGTCAGTCCAAAACATAATAGACCTTCCATCACCCAGCTTAGGAAAGGCCAGTTGACAGTATTTGTGAGCTAGTTTAAAGACATCACGCCACCAAAAGGAGCCACATAGAGTAGTAGTGTGTGGAACAGAGCCATGATAATATGAATCCCAGATGAGACCAACCCAAGGAATGTCATGGTGGTTATAGAATTTGTGCAAAAATTTCATTAGAAGAGCCTCATTTTGCACTCTCACGTTAAGAACACCAAGACCTCCTTTGTTTTTAGGTAAACATACCAAGTCCCAAGCAGCAAGAGATTGCCTTGGTGTTTCAGAATTCCCTCTCCAAAGACATTGCCTTTGCATCCTTTCAATTTGCTTTAGTATACCAGGAGGAATTACAAGAGTGCAGAGAAAATATATGGGCATTGAAGTTAGCACAGACTGAAGTAGTTGGAGCCTACTGCCTTGATTCAGAAAACAAGAAGTGGCAGAGAGCCTTCTCTCAATTCTATGCACTAGAGGCATGAGATCCTGGACTGAAGGCCTTGTAGTTCCCATTGGTAGACCCAAATATGTGAAAGGCATGACCCCCCAACTTGCAACCCAGGATAGAAAGCTAATCTGTTGGCCTCATCATGTGACATGTTCATAGGCACCATTAAAGATTTTGCAAAGTTAACAGACAACCCAGTTGAAGCAGCAAAAACATCAAGCATATCTTTAAGAGCCAGGAGCTGATGATCTAAAGCAGGTAGAACAATTAAAGTATCATCAGCATATTGAACTATGGGATAATCCTAACTGTGAGTTGGAATTGGCAGAGTCAAAATTCCTCTAGAGCACATGTCATTGACCACAGACTGTAGAAGATCAGCAGCAAGCACAAACAGCAGAGGTGACATAGGATCACCTTGCCTAACCCCTCTCTTACATTTAAAATGATGTCCAGGTACACCATTAAGTAACACAGAGGATGAACCAGATGACAGAATATTATGCATCCACAAGATCCACTTATCATTGAAACCTTTTGTACTTCAGAATCCTAAGAATGGCATCATGCTCAATTGTATCAAAAGACTTTGTAAAATCCAATTTCAAAAGCACAATGGGATTTTTAGAGGCCTGACATTGATGTATATACTCAAAGCACCAGGCCAGACAGTCTTGTATGGACTTGGATTTTAAAAACCCATACTGATTTTTATGAATGCAAGATAGAATAACTTTCTGCAGTCTATTGGCTAGGAGCTTTGTAAGAAACTTCAAGCAAGAGTTAGTAAGTGATATTGGTCTATAATCATTCAAACCCTCAGGAGTGAGCTTTTTTGGAATCAGGGTTATGAGGGAGCTATTAATGCATTCAAGATCAAGCTGCCCTTCAGAAAACTCTTTGACCAGCTGCATGAAATCCTCTTTAATTATAGACCAACACTTTTTTAGAAAAGGCCAGTGAATCCATCAGGCCCAGGAGCTCTGTCTGGTGGCATGTCCTTAATGACACTATCAATTTCTTCCTCAGAAAAAGGCCAAGTTAGCTCCTCAAGGCCCTCCACCTTTTTAATAATATTTGGCATGTCAAAGCCCATATGAGTGTCATTAGCACAACCCATCCTCTGTTCAAATTCCTGCAAAAAAAGCCCAGCAATTGTTGCATGATCAGACACCACCTGCCCATCTTCAGAAGTAATGCTGGAAACAATGTTAACCCTATAACGCTCAGTAGCCATAGCATGAAAAAATTTAGTATTTTCCTCCCCCACTTTGATGCACCTGATTGTACATCTCTGTTTCCAATAAATAAACTGCAACCTAAGAATATCCTCTAGGTGAAGTTTTACTATTCTTCTGAAATTTGCCTCAGGCACAGACAAAGGCCTATACTCTTCCAATCCATCCAGGCAAAGTATCACTTTGTTGCAGTCGGAGATCATAGATTTAACCTTAGAAAGGTTAATGTGCCATTGTTTGAGAGCATGCCTTAGAGCTTTGAATTTTGCAGAGATTACAACTACAGAAGATTTTCTATATATTGGTCTGCTCCAAGAATCTCTGACACATTCAAGAAAACCAGGTAAGTTAGCCCAATAATTTTCAAAACGAAAGACCTTGGCCTTAGGGATGGTAGTTTTGATTTGAACAACACAAGGAACATGATCAGAAGTTGTCCTGGCTAAGGGTATAACCATGGTGTTAGGGTAAGAGCATGTCCAAGATGTAGTTGTAAAGAACCAATCTATCTGCTCAAGTAAGGGCACATTTTGCATATTTGACCATGTGTATCTTCTGCCCTTTAGAGGAAGTTCAATTAAACCAAGATGCCCAATAACTTCATTAAAAATAAACATATCATTCATATTTCCACCAGGTTTATTTCTATTATCCATAGAGCACAAAAAGTTAAAATCACCCAACAAAAGCCAATTAGCATCAACAGGAATAACTAGGTCATGCAACCAGTTAACAAAATCTTCCCTTGCTGGGTTTTGACAGGGCCCATAAACAGTGAACAGCGTCCAAACGTGAGAATTATGGTTGGACTTAAATTCCACCACAATTCCATAGCTAGCAGACTGAATAAGCTTGCCAGCAAATATAGTAGAATTCCACACCACAAGCATTCCACCAGATGCTCCAGATGATGGCACATAAACAAAGTGACCAAAACGTCATGGACAACATTTACGGATAAAACGTTGATCAATGATCTCACATTTAGTTTCTTGCAAACAAACAATCGAACAAACACTTTCATCAATTTTCTGACGCACTGCACGATGTCGATCTTCAGAATTCAGGCCACGAACATTCCAACAAAGAACTTTCCAGTCTCTAAAGATGTACTGATTCATTACAAACCAAAATAAACGCAATAGCAAAAGACTACCATGTAATGGCAGATCCAGTTCAACCTTACAGCAGCATAAAAGTTCAGACAAGACATAGAACAGAACCTAAGATAAATGGTTTTCACAAGGGTTAACCATAAACCCCAGCAAGGCAACAGTTTAACTATCATTGGAACTAGAAGAAGCAGACATAGACTTGCATGAAGTAGCATTAAGCTTCTCCTTGGTCAACTTCTCAGGGGCAATGCCGAGATGTGATCCCACATGTTGGATCACATCAATTGGAGTAGGAGGCGGAACAGTAGCATGAGCTTCATCATGTTGGTCCATGTGTGTTGGCTGATCGTTGGGTTGAACCTTGCGCTTCTTAGAGGGTTTTGCTGCAGGTTTCTTCAAGGAAGCAGGCCTGGCCGGGGAGGAGTGCTTGAAACCATCTCGCAGAGTAGAGAGCCTAGCACTGTGTCTCACCTCGCAGTCAACAATCACGGGCTTTGTTTTGCGAGCACAAACTGGACGTTTGGCCGGAGCAGTAGTGAAACTGAATGCATTCATCTCCACATCAGACAGAACCGCATCATCCATAGGGCAATCCTCAACAACAGAGTCAAAACAGAGAGCACGGGCAACTGGAGGCTTTCGCGAAACAATAACAGACTTACGGACAGGAGAGGGGTGAAAAACTAGCTTGTTACCCGTAGCAGAGTATGAGAAAGAAACTTCCCAAGATCGTTTGGAGAGAACAACCGGCTTGAAAGGACTTGAGAAATGAACACTCCTTGGAATTTGCATGATCTCAAAGACAGGCAACATGCGCTCAAAAGACCTCGTCCACTGCATAACCGGAGGAAGTTCAGGTCCAAAGACAGTCAGGACCTGACCAATGATGACCGGAGGCTATATGAGTGGTGGTTGATAAACAGAAATAACACCCTGCTGATCGGGAACTGGCCCCTCTTCAGAATCAGCAGGTCCATAGTTCTGCATGACCACAGATTCTTGAGAAGCATGCTATATACCATCATCCTTAAAGATTTCCTCGATGACAACATTATCGTGTTGATTACCATGGTGCTGATCACCATGAGGAGCAACAGGAGCATCATTCCATTCCAACTCAAGGAACTCTGGCATAACAAAGTTTATGTCATCAAAGTGAACATTACCAGGCAGTGGGTGTGGATTGCCATTGAAAGGCATCGGATCCTCATCGGCAGGTAAGATATTAGCAAACTCAGCAGACAAAACATAGATTGGAGCAGTCCAAGAGATACGAGTAGCACCAAAATCAGCATATTCACGGTATACGACATCTCGAGGCACTTGCTGAGGGCATGGGAAAGAAACGTAAACCAGAGTCCTAACCATCCTAGGATCATCCTGATGCCACAGATGAAACCGACCAAAGGTGCTAACTGCATCAGAGATATGTTGTGTGGTACGGTAATCCAAAGGTATCCCCAGCATCTTAATCCAACCCCGACAGAAACCTTGAGTTGCTCTATGATTAATGCCTTGATCATGTGGTATAAACTGAACAAAGTGCCCATTACCCAGATCATAAGGGGGGTGATTCATAATAGCATGTCTAGATGCAGGGGTACGAAACTCAAACAGACCCACACCCTCAATCCATTGCTGATCACTAAGCACATCACGATGCAGCTGTGTCATAAAAAATTCACTAACTAGTTGACAGAAGTGGTGGATCTGTCCAGGCGGCGGCGGAGGCTCGACAATGCTGATAGTGTACTGCTCATGCCGATGGTCTGGAGCAATAGCTGGAGAGAAGAAAGTCCGTGGCAGCCATGTAGGACTGCCGTCGATGATCTCAAACCCTGGCGGAACGAACTCCAAAGGATCCAAGGCAAAGTTCGCCATTGCAGGCTCTGGTGGTGGTGGAGAAGCTGGATGATGCAAGGGAAGTGGTGGAGGCGTGACAGGACGCATCTGCAATGGCACGTGGGTCGTCTCTATAACCGAGGAGTCCCTTGGGGAGGGAATAGGAGGCCGACTCGTGCGGGTATGGGAATCAACAAAGACGATTTTACAGGATTTTGTTGTGATTTTTTGACCTTCCAAACATAACCATTATCTCTAGCCCATTGAATGCAGTCACGTTGTGTATGACCATTGCGAGAGCAAGCCAGGCAAACAGGGCAGGAGACAGACAAGTGGCCCTGCTGATTGCATTTGGTGCAGGTTAGAACGCAGACCACCATGTCATCGACCATATTAGCAAACATGGCTTCAGCATCTTGTGTAGAAGGAATTTCCAACTCTGAGTTAACGAGCGAAGGCCCAGCATGCAGATTAGGCCCAACATGGGAGGCTGGAGATTCTGGTATCGACGTAACCAAATCAGGCGAAATAGATGGTTCACGCGCATCATTGAGATCATGTTTTTGCAAAACCTCAGCCGTAATACTCGTACGTCTAATCCGCGGTGTTCCAACCGTACCAAAAATGATTGGTGGTGTAGCAACCGTCCACTGGAGGTTTGATACGTCTCCAACGTATCTATAATTTTTTATTGTTCCATGCTGTTATATTATCAATCTTGGATGTTTTACAATTATTTTATAGCAACTTTATGTCATTTTTTGGGACTAACCTATTGACATAGTGCCTAGTGCCAGTTGCTGTTTTTTGCTTGTTTTTTACCTCGCAGAAAATCAATACCAAACGCAGAGAAACTTTTTGGTGATTTTTTCTGAACCAGAAGACACAAGTTGGGCCAAGGAAGTACCAGAGGGGTGCCCCGAGGGGGGCACAACCCACCTGGGCGCGCCTGGAGGCCCAGGCGCGCCCAGGTGGGTTGTGCCCACCTCGGTGGCCTGCCGCACCGCCTCTTTGCTCTATAAATACCCCAATATTCCAGAAACCCTAGGGGAGTCGACAAAATACAATTCCAGCCGCCGCAAGTTCCAGAAACCACAGATCCAATCTAGACACCATCACGGAGGGGTTCATCATCCTCATTGGTGCCTGTTCGATGATGCTTGAGTAGTTCATTGTAGACCTACGGGTCCGTAGTTAGTAGTTAGATGGCTTCCTCTCTCTCTTTTGATTCTCAATACAATGGTCTCTTGGAGATCTATTTGATGTAACTCTTTTTGCAGTGTGTTTGTTGGGATCCGATGAACTTTGAGTTTATGATTAGATCTATGATTTTATCCATGAAAGTTATTTGAGTCTTTTGATCTCTTATATGCATGATTACTTATAGCCTCGTATTTCTTCTTCGAATCTTTGGTTTAGGTAGGCCGACTAGATCGATTTTTCTTGCCATGGGAAGAGGTGCTTTGTGATGGGTTCGATCTTACGGTGCTCAATCCCAGTGACAGAAGGGGAAATGACAAGTATGTATCGTTGCTATTAAGGATAACAAGATGGGGTCTATTTCTACATGAATAGATCTTGTCTACATCATGTCAGCGTTCTTATTGCATTACTCCATTTCTCCATGAACTTAATACACTAGATGCATGCTGGATAGCGGTCGATGTGTGGAGTAATAGTAGTAGATGCAGACAGGAGTCGGTCTACTAATCTTGGACGTGATGCCTATATAATGATCATTGCCTGGATATCGTCATAATTATTTGAAGTTCTATCAATTGCCCAACAGTAATTTGTTTACCCACCGTATGCTATTTTTCTTGAGAGAAGCCACTAGTGAAATCTACGGCCCCCGGGTCTCTTCTTTATCATATTTGCATTCAAGATCTATTTTTATTTGCTTTTATTTTCAGATCTATTAATCCAAAAACCCAAAAATATCTTGCTGCAATTTATTGTTATTTATTTTATCTCGCGTTCCCGCGAGATCTATTTATCCGATCTACTACAAATTTATCTATCTCTTTACCCGGGAGGATTGACAACCCCTCTTTTACGTCGGGTTGCAAGTATTTGTTCTTTGTGTGCAGGTGCCGTTCACGTAGTGTTGCGTGGTTCTCCTACTGGTTCGATAATCTTGGTCTCATCACTGAGGGAAATACCTACCGTAGCTATGCTGCATCATCCCTTCCTCTTTGGGGAAATACCAACGTAGTTCAAGCGACATCAAAAGGAATTTCTGGCGCCGTTGCCGGGGATACATCATCAACATCTATCAGGTTCCTAATCACAAATCTCATCTCCTTACAATTTACATTATTTGCCATTTGCCTCTCATTTTCAACTCCCCCACTTCACCAATTTGCCATTTTATTCGCCCCTCTTTTTCGTTTGCCTTTTTCTCGTCCGATCTCATGTTTGCTTGTGTTTCCATGTGCCTTCTATTTGCTTGCATCTTTGCTTGCTAAAAAATCTATTGATATGGATCCTCATCCACTTGCTAATCTTTTCAAAAGATCAAATTATGATGAACCAATTGCTAGTGAACTGAGTTCACTAGATTATCTTTATGAAGTTTTGCTTGAGATTTATGAATCTGAAAATTGTGCTGAAGTGTTAAACGAAGGAATTTGTAAAGTGATTCATGATAGCTCCTTGAATGAAAAGCATGATTGCAATGATGTTATTATAAATTCTATTAATGTCAATTGTGCTAATAATATGCAAAAGCCCAAGCTTGGGGATGCTAATATTGCTAGGTCCACTACTTATTACAATGATCATGATTGGGGTGATAATAATTCTTATGATCTTGAAAATTTATTTAAGCCTCATAATGAATATGTTTGCAATAATATTGAAAGTGGGTTCGGAAGAGTTTTAACTCTAGGTAAAAATAATCCCACATGTTTGGAGAGTGATCAATCTTATGAAATTTTTGATAAAAGTGGGCTTGGAGAGGTCATGACTTTATTTGATAATAAACCCACTATTTCGGAAGAGTGTCAACTTTGCATGCATGTGGATCATGAAAAGAAAATTTTATTTGATAGCTATATTATTGATTTTGATTATGATCCTACATGTAATTATTATGAGATAGGAAAATATGGTTGTAGAAATTTTCATGTTACTAAATTACCTCTCGTCATGTTGAGATTGCTATTGTTTCTTTGTCCTTCCTTGCATATGCTAGGTTATTTTTGTCTTGATAATTTGTTCCCTTATAAAATGCCTATGCATAGAAAGTATGTTAGACTTAAATGTGTTTGTCACATGTTTTATGATGCTCTCTTTGTGTTTCAATTATTATCTTTCTTGTGAGCATCAATAAAATTTATGCCTAGCTAAGGGCGTAAAATGATAGCGCTTGTTGGGAGGCAACCCAATGAATAAAATTTATTTTTGTATTTTTCTTTCTGTTCTTGAGTTTTTGCACAATTATGCTACTGTTATGACTGTGTTTTTTGTGTTTTAATTAGTGTTTGTGCCAAGTAAAGCCTTTGGGATAGCTTTGGTGATAGTTGATTTGATCTTGTTGGAAAACAGAAAATTTTGCATCCAGTAAAATAATTGTTTAAAATCACATAAGAGACGAAAAATTCTGAATTTTTTACAAAAGATTGATATACAAATTTTCTAAGTTGTCCTAATTTTTCAGAATTTTTGGAGTTACATAAGTATTCGAAGTTTTCAGATTGCTACAGACTATTCTGTTTTTGACAGATTCTGTTTTCTTTGCGTTGTGTGCTTATTTTGATGAATCTATGGTTTGTATTGGAGGGTATAAGCCATAGTAAAGTTGGAATACAGTAGATATAATGCAAAAATAAAATATGAATGTGTTTTCAACAGTACTTATTGTAGTGATTTGCTTTGTTATACTAACGAATCTCACGAAGGTTTTGTTGAGTTTTGTGTGATTGAAGTTTTCAAGTTTTGGGTGAGATCATGATGGATGAAGGAATAAGGAGTAAGAAGAGCCTAATCTTGGGGATGCCCATGGCATCCCAAACTATTATCTAAAATAGAAGCAAGCAACTAAGCTTGGGGATGCCCGAGTGGCATCCTCTCTTTCCTCTAACAACCATCGGTATTTTACTTGGAGCTATATTTTTATTCGTCACATATCATGAGTTTTGCTTGGAGCGTCTTGTATGATTTGAGTCTTTGCTTGTTTTACTTTTTATTTTTAGTCAAGTATCCTTGCTGGACACACCTATTTGAGAGAGCCAAAATTATGCTATGATTTGTTAGAATTGCTCTCTATGCTTCACTTAAATCTTTATGAGCTATGGAATTGCTCTAGTGCTTCACTTATATCTTTTTGAGCACGGTGTGCTTTAATATTTTTGAAGAAATGCTCTCATGCTTCACTTAGATTTATTTGAGAGTAGTAATTTTGAAGAAATTCTCTCATGCTTCACTTAAATTATTTTGGGAGAAGGAAATTTTTATGCTCATGTTCTTCACTTACATTTGTTTGAGCTATCAAAAGCAACACATGAAATTAGTCCCAAAGTGATAGATATTCAAGAGGGATATAATAAAAACTTTCATGAAGATCATTGGACAAAATAAAATTGATTCCTTGTAATAGTTTTGCGATATGATGATATAATATGTGAGTCATGTTGATGAGTAATTATGCTTTAGTAAGAATATTGATGTTAAGGTTTGTGATTCCCAATGCAAGCACGAAAGTCAATAGTTATGCAATGAAATTATATCCTACTTGTGGTGCATTATTCGGTGTTAGTTATGCTTAATGCTCGCTTATGAGATTTTTCCTTTCTTCGTTGGATGCTTCTCAATCTTTTGCTAGCCTTCATTTGCACTAAGTACGATCACTGCTTGTGCATCCAAAATCCTTAAACCCACTTTTGTCGTATGAGTCCACCATACCTACCTATATGCGGTATTTTCGTGCCGTTCTAAGCAAATTTGTATGTGCCATCTCTAATTTTCAAAATAAATTTCTCTTTTGTGTGCTCGTACCGCTCATGAAACGGTAGGGGGTGGCTGATATTTTTCCATGCTAGATGTGTTATTCTCAAGATGAGTGTTTATTCATTTGTCATTGCACGAGAGTACGACAAAGGTATTAGGGATGCCTAGTCCCGAAATGAAAAATGAGTTTACTTTATGTTGTCAAATAATAAATTCCTTGGAAAGTGTTGGTATGGACGGCACCCATGGATTCGGTTAGCCGTGGAATGTGAAAGTATGGTGGAAAAAGGAATAAACTTTATTTTCTATTTGGGAACCGCCTATGATATATCTAGGATGGAAAGTATTGGGAACTACTCGATCGTTTTCGTTGACAGGAAAAGCATGCCACCCAAAATGTTTTTATCTCTATCTTTTTCGCTTTGAGCTCTGGCACATCTACAGATCCCTACTTCCCTCTGCGAAGGGCCTTTCTATTTACTTTATGCAATTTTTATTTTTTGAGTCTCCATCTTCTCTTATAAAGCACCAACTAAGGGGCACTATGATCGTACTTGAGCATTGGGTGTAGCTAATATGCGAGTGTGTTTCATGAATGGATCAATGATTGAGCATAATGGGCTAGGGATAACTTGCTTTAGTGTTGATATTTTGAAAGACATGGTTGCTTGTTGACATGCTTGAGTATTGAAATCTTCATGTCAAACTAGACTATTGCTCTGAATCATATAAAAGTCCAAATGTCCATGCTACAAAGAAAAGATTATGTGATGAACATGTTAGGCAGCATTCCACATCAAAAATTCTATTTTTATCATTTACCTACTTGAGGACGAGCAGGAATTAAGCTTGGGGATGCTGATACGTCTCCAACGTATCTATAATTTTTTATTGTTCCATGCTGTTATATTATCAATCTTGGATGTTTTACAATCATTTTATAGCAACTTTATATCATTTTTTGGAACTAACCTATTGACATAGTGCCTAGTGCAAGTTGCTGTTTTTTGCTTGTTTTTTACCTCGCAGAAAATCAATACCAAACGGAGTCCAAATGTAGCGAAACTTTTTGGTGATTTTTTCTGGACTAGAAGACACAAGTTGGGCCAAGGAAGTACCAGAGGGGTGCCCCGAGGGGGGCACAACCCACCTGGGCGCGCCTGGAGGCCCAGGCGCGCCCTGGTGTATTGTGCCCACCTCGGTGGCCTCCCGCACCGCCTCTTTGCTCTATAAATACCCCAATATTCTAGAAACCCTAGGGGAGTCGACAAAATACCATTCCAGCCGCCGCAAGTTCCAGAAACCACAGATCCAATCTAGACACCATCACGGAGGGGTTCATCATCCTCATTGGTGCCTCTTCGATCATGCGTGAGTAGTTCATTGTAGACCTACGGGTCCGTAGTTAGTAGCTAGATGGCTTCCTCTCTCTCTTTTGATTCTTAATACAATGGTCTCTTGGAGATCTATTTGATGTAACTCTTTTTGAGGTGTGTTTGTTGGGATCCGATGAATTTGAGTTTATGATCAGATCTATGTTTTTATCCTTGAAAGTTATTTGAGTCTTTTGATCTCTTATATGCATGATTACTTATAGCCTTGTATTTCTTCTTCGAATCTTTGGTTTAGTTAGGCCGACTACATCGATTTTTCTTGCCATGGGAAGAGGTGCTTTGTGATGGGTTCAATCTTACGGTGCTCAATCCCAGTGACAGAAGGGGAAATGACACGTATATATTGTTGCTATTAAGGATAACAAGATGGGGTCTATTCCTACATGAATAGATCTTGTCTACATTATGTCATCGTTCTTATTGCATTACTCCGTTTCTCCATGAACTTAATACACTAGATGCATGCTGGATAGCGGTCGATGTGTGGAGTAATAGTAGTAGATGCAGGCAGGAGTCGGTCTACTAATCTTGGACGTGATGCCTATATAATGATCATTGCCTGGATATCGTCATAATTATTTGAAGTTCTGTCAATTGCCCAACAGTAATTTGTTTACCCACCGTATGCTATTTTTCTCGAGAGAAGCCACTAGTGAAATCTACGGCCCCCGGGTCTCTTCTTTATCATATTTACCTTCGAGATCTATTTTTATTTGCTTTTATTTTCAGATCTATTAATCCAAAAACCCAAAAATATCTTGCTGCAATTTATTGTTATTTATTTTATCTCGCGTTCCAGCGAGATCTATTTATCCGATCTACTACAAATTTATCTATCTCTTTACCCGGGAGGGATTGACAACCCCTCTTTTACGTCGGGTTGCAAGTATTTATTCTTTGTGTGCAGGTGCCGTTCATGTAGTGTTGCGTGGTTCTCCTATTGGTTTGATAACCTTGGTCTCATCACTGAGGGAAATACCTATCGTAGCTGTGCTGCATCATCCCTTCCTCTTTGGGGAAATACCGACGTAGTTCAAGCGACATCAAGGTTCGCCGGCGGCGAGGGTCGGATGACCAAACGTTCATTAGCAGGAAGATCATAACCAGCATGGGAAACCGTATCAATGCAAACTTGTGTGGCTGGGTATCGATACCCACTGCACGCCTGATAGTTTTGAAAAGTTGCAAATGATAGCTTCTTTTGCACAGTGGCGGAGGACCGAAAGGAAGACTTGGCCGGGGGTTTATGCATAGCAATCAACACTAGAGCTGCTCATCTCTTAGAAGGGCTAACTAAAATCCATTCCGCATGACATTCTAATTTCCAAAGATTAAACTCACGTTCCCAATTTGGACCACCCCGACCCCAAAGATTGAAATAACATTTGAAATGCGGGCATGCAAAAGATCTAAGATCAAGAACATGAAAACCAACTTGATTGGAGGAAACATTGAAAGAATAAACCTTGTCACATATGCAAGAAACTCCCAGCTCAATTGCAGATCCACCAATAGCTGCCTCCAAGGCCGCCGCCACTGAATGATCATTGAGTCTAAAATCATGGCGGCTAAAGGACACAACCTTAGTACAATGGCCAGTGTCATCCGTAGGGTGAACCGGAAATCCAGTAGATCTGAAAAGATTATCAGCAAACTCCAAACCCTTGGAGAAATCCAAGCCAAGGGTTGACCCCAAAGAGAAAACCATATCCCCTAGGAGAAAGGGGGACGCCGGAGATGATGATCGGAAAGGATTAGGATTTTAGTAGTGGAGGGGTGAGATTGCCGGAGGTGGTGGGGGTGGGAGGTGGGTGCGGCCATTATTGTTGACAGCTCACACCTCAAATTATTCTCCATATGAGCGAGAAGGAATGATTGAAATGTACGAAAGGGTTCAAGCAAAATCATTTGTTGTGCACAAAAGGTGTTGTGAATGTATTAATGCAATCATTGTGCAAAATGATGTCATAATGGGACGGTTTATCAAAAGCATGAACATGGCAATTGGTGCTCAATGTGATTATGTTATCATGTAATTGATGGTGGGCAATGTGATCATGATGTATGAATATGCCATCAAGGAAGATAACAACAAATTTGCTAAGGAAGTGCACAAGCTCATATATCATGAATGACATGGAAACACAAGATGCAACAAGTCTATCATAATGTAAGGCAATCCATGCATAATGTGCAAAGTTGTTGCGGATGTTATTGTACCATGGTTCGATGTTGTGGCATGAGTGGTGGTACGGTGGTGCATCCACTAATATCGCTCCTTAACTTGAAGGTCCATAGGGTCAATCTACAATGTCACGTCTCCATCGAATAGATGTATCATGTAGACAAGAATGAGCAAACAACAATGAAACTATGGCCCATCCAATATGCGTATGTGAGGATGACTCAAAAGGAAGGAATTCACCTTCATGAGGATGTTGAAAATGTTGGTGTCGTGCATCATGTATGCCTTCGTATGACCAATATGTCTCGTGATGGTACCGCCTTGTGAATCCTTCAAAACGAAAGAACATGACAAACACTCAGAAAAACAAATGAGGTTAGCGAAAATGAAAAACCTATCATTTGTGTGGTGAGATACCCAATAAGTGTTTTCATCATTCTTATCATAAGAAAGGACAAGGGGATGTAGCATTGTATGTAAGCATATGATGCGAGAATAACCAAAGAGATTAAGCTCAATAAAACAAGCATGCTTCACAAGTAAGATGTCCAAATCTCCAAGATCAAATATGAGAGATGCAACTATTGGAGGCAAGGGACAATGATCACGATAAATCATGTGAGAGGCATGAATATATACGCTATCAACCCAATGAAATGAGCAATTATGTATCATGGTGATGCGACAAAGCAAGCAATCATAGTGATCAAGTCATGGAAGCTAGTAGTGTGAAGATGCAACATACTAGAAGGAATCATGGCAATCATGTCATATGTGCAAATAGTGAGCATACATAATGCACATGACATATCACAAGCATGAAACCAAGACGTGAGCAAAGTATCATCATTTTATTGGCAAGAAGTCCTACGTAAATAGCAAGGGAACATCATGACTCTCCCAACACAAGAATCAACAATAGCATGAGGTACAAGGTAAACATGGTAATAGCAACAAGGATATCTACCAAGCATGCAAATACACATAGAAGTAGTACAATGGTGAATCATGGGTATATGCAAGCAAGGGTCACAATTGCATGGCAAAGGCATAGAAGCAAGCATAACATGCAAAGTGAACACGGTAAAACGGGCATAAGGTGACAAATGGTATATAGCGCATAGTCGTGTGAGAGCCAAGTAAAAGAGATGTGCGTAGTCCTTGTGCGAAGGGAACGGTGGTAAGGACAATCCATGGTATCCCAAATCGTCGTTGCTCTCAAGAGCTCATTTTGTCAACTCATGGGATTGTGAAGTTGACAAGTATTCTTGAGTACCTACACAAAACAAAGGCAAAGGAAAAATTGTGTGTGCGTGGTATATGTACACATCATCCATTATGATGCACATGTGCATGTGTTGGTTAGCACAAAATATCGAATGCTCAAATAAATGAGATGCATGATATAGATACATGTCATCCATCATGAATGGTTTGTTGTTATGTATAGCATAATGGAGACTCAAATTGTGTAATGCATCACTGGCAATATCTAGAGCATTGTTATGAATGGTATGCATACGGTGCACACAAGGGATGGAATCGTGCGATCTAGAATCATTTCCATGGCATGGCATATAAGATGAATTGCACAAATTGTTTAATTGAAGCATAGCAATATCATCACAAGAGAAACATAATCCAATAACCATCATCTCGTCATCTATGCCATAAGTGCAAATGGGATTGATTTTAATTGGATCTGCATAGTTACTATGGTGAGTTTGTAATGATGCAATATAGGAGATCTCACTCATAGCATATGACAAGTTTAATGGATTGTCAAACATGATGTGACCAATAGAATTTTCACATGATATCCTATAGAGCATAGCATCACAACGAGGCAATTCGACATGCTCATCATCATATTCATCATAAATGGGTGGCATATCGAAACATGGAGAAGACATAGTATGTGATGAATCCATAAGGTGATCAACATCATGCAAGCAATTGATGTCAAGATAGTCCACAAGTGAAGCACCATCACCTATGTTACATTCAGAGCTCCGCTCATGTGTTGTAGGTGAGGTTGCAAAAATTGACACTTGGTCAATATCTTCATCAACTTGACGGTACCATGTGGGGAGTGCATCATCGTCCATCATGGCCATCGGTTTGCCCATTGGAGGTATGGACTCATCAAGGATTCTCGCTTTGTCTTGTAGGTGATCTAGCACCAAAGAAGAAAACACACTCGGAGTAGAGGTTAAGTCATTAGAAAACATAGTGGCCTCACATGCCCTATCAACTACCTCACTCACTCCCGCTAGGATGCTCTCACTCATATGGTTGGTGGAGTCACTGAAATGGATCTCAACCTTACATAGGATGTGTGGCATGCTCTCGTGTGTGGGGCTAGTGGTGATCACACTCATCCTCTCATAGGAAATGCACTCAATATCATATATGATGGAGTCACGCATCTCACTCATGGGGTGGTGGCTCTCCTCACATGGCAATTGGGGCATCTCGTCATATGTGGGTGTCGGAGAGATGTAGGTGCAAATGCCTCCATGATCAACTCCATTCGCCGCCTTGGTTGAAGGGATAGTTCCATGCCCAACCTCCTCATCCACAATGCCCCCAAAGATGAATGCCATAGGATGTGACAAATCATCACTCGTCTTCGAGACCAAAGAGAGGGTCTCATGTGCGGTCTTGTAGCTTGACTCCGAGTAGGAATTCCATGTGGGCGTCGTCTTCATGTTATTGAAGAGGTTCGTGCTCGCCGCCCTGGTCAAAGGGGATGGCCCTTGCTCCACCGTCTTATCGCCGTCTTGTTGTATGAGGCCCATATGATGTGGCACCTCGTAGCTCGTCTCCATGACCGAAGGGACTTTCCCATGCTCGGCCATGTTCCTTGAGGGGCTTCCGAAGATGGAAGTGTCACCCTCACTTGTAGGTGGTCGCCTTGGACTTGATGATGTCGATGTACGCGTAGTCGTGGGAATTAGGCGAAGATGCCGTACGTCCAAAGGCGAAGATGCCTTGATAATACTTGGCGAAGATGCCGAAGTGGTAGTGGTAGCCGTAGCTTCCTCTTGGTGGTTTTTGTCTCGCGATCTTCTCTTGTGCTCATGAAGGTTGGCCGTAGCTTGATGAAGAGCTTGTAGGGACTTGCAGGTTTGCGCGTGTCGAGCTTCTTTATCTTGATGATGTTGTTGTCGTGCTTGAAATTGTAGTCGATGGGGTTCGTCGTCATCGCGCACATGTTGCTTGGAGGTGACTTGCACTTCATGACGATGTGGAACATGAACGTGATGGTGGTCATCAAGAAGATGAGGATTGTGCTTGCATCACATGGACGCTCCAAAGATGTTCGACTTGCTCGTCGCCGCCTTGAAGATGACGAAAGGGAAGAAGACTTGTAGTTGGCCAACTTGTCTCATAGTTGATCCTCTAGCTCATCCAACTTGGTGTCGATGTAGTCCCTTTTCCTTTCTTTGGAGTGATGTATGTTGATGGCAAGGTTCACGATGCGCTCTCGTAAGGTAGATTGTGCACCTTGCATTTGTCGTTGTAGTTCGACGGTGTGAGTGTTGATGACGTAGTTGTTCGCGCCGTTGTTGTCGTCGAAGACCGAAGATGATGTGCTTTGCCTATCCATCACAAGACTTGAGCAAATGTGAGTGGAAGAAAGGGAAGAACTAGACCAATGTACCTTATCCAATGTTGAAGATGGATCAATGATCACCCAATAATGTATTATGGAAATAGCACAATTGGTACCGGATCTTGTCAATTCTCGCACCTACACAAGTAAAGCTTTTGGTGGAGCTTGGTGAGGATAGTGGCACAAAAATTTGATGCAATTGTTATCAAGAGTCAATAATGTTGAAAGAGATTCACAAATTCGCAAGTGAAACAAGTAGACCAATAGCAATGAATGGCACACAGAAACACACACAGAGATAGATAAGTGGGGTCGTGCAACCAAGGAGCGAGCTCAAAATGTGGAACCCACGGAAAATGCTCTTGTTGCACAACTCTAGAGCGACGCTAGCACGATTGCTCAATAGGCGGGTACGATAGCTTGTGCACAAACCTATGAGAAACGAAACGTAATGACTTCTATCCCAAGTATGCTATGTATTTGTTCCCGGTGTTATGCACACGATGATCCAAGATGATTAATATGGTAGTATGATATGCAATGTGGTGATGCTATGGCTATTTCTTACAAGCTCTTTGTTTTTCTCGTTGCTTAAAATATTTTTCTTTCTCTTTTTTTTTTTGATATGGCCACTTATGCGAAATGCTCAAACCAAGATAGCAATTATGTATATGCGGGAACAATCTTGTGACACAAGAGATGATACGATGATACCAAGATGAGGTATGTATGCAATGGAAGGTGCGGAATCGATGATCACTAAAGTGCACAAGTAACGTTGCCCAACAATACTCAATGGCTAGTCTCGATACACAAGTGACGCAAAATGGGCTAGGGGTTAACAATGCTATGGCAAGGGAGAATATACAATGGTGCCGTCGAGGTTACCGTCCTTGCTTACGGTGGGGTGTCAAAATGATGAAGTGGTTGTTGTTGATTGCGAGTCATGGAAATGATGAGAGGCGGTGCTCTTGATGTTGAACCGTTCCTAATTAGCCGAAACACCTTAGGAAATGGAAAAACCGCAAACTCAAAATCTCAAACGGCAAATGTCAAATGGTGGTAGCGGAATGCGGTGGTGGTGTCAGAGTTAGCAATGTGGAAGTGGAGGTGGTGGGTTATGCGGGGTTGTAGTTGAAGTCACCATCCCTAAGTAGCCGAAATACCTTAGGACACACAAACCACAACTCAAACAACCTCACATGCAATGGGGAGCCAAATGGGTTAGGTTGCGGAAGGCTATGGTGGTGTGGCGGATGATATGGTGGAAGCCCTAGGAAAAGATGCCAAAGTTCCAAAAATTTGATGGAGTCCAATGATGTTGGAAGTATTTTCTTGGGATGGGGGATGTCAATAGCTTCAAAATGAGCTAAGGAACGTCAAAATCGGACTCCAGATGAATTTGTTATGGACAAAACGGTCAATCAGCTGAAGCTGAAACTGGAATGGGCGGTTGTACCGCTCCTGGAGCGTCCTGGGGTTCTAGTTCTGTGTGGGTGGAAGTATCAGGTGACGAGGGATGCGGTTGTACCGCCTTGGGGGCCGGTTGTACCGCTTTTCTCGGGAAAATTCCCAGATCTGAGCACGAGATGGACTTGGGGCGGACCAAACTCGAAATTTTGGTGCCAAATCAAAGGGGAAAAGAAAATTTGGGATGGAGTTCATGATTGGGAAAGCTAGATCTACTCAAAACACAATGAATCCATGGATCAAAATCAACAAAATCTCATCAAATCAACAAGTCACAAAAAAATTGGTATTTCTCTTTTTGTGGGGATTTTTGAAATTGGACAAAAACACACAAAAATAGGCTAGAAAGTGGGGGATAGGGACTCCAAATTCGTGATCAACATGGCTCATGATACCAAGATGATGTAGGGTGGAACCCAAATGGCCAACCTTTCACGAAATGGAGGGGGATTTCCTGAAGAACACGATGAATACACAAGAGTGAAAACGAGAGAAAACACTCAAATAGACTTGATCCAATCACACATGTGCTAGATCCACATACACAAAGAGAGATACAAAGGTCCAAATCCAGCAAAGGAGGATACACGGTAGCTAGTTCGTCCCAATCCGTGAGGAAATAGGTCTTGAATCCACTAGGGGATCTTCCCACAAGGGGCTCTTGAATCCACTTGGGGGATCTTCTCCTAGGAGGCCTTGATCTCCAAAGGAGTAGGTGTACAAGTGGATGAGCAAAGCTCTAACTCTAATATGAGCTAATCCTTCGCTAACCCTAATTTGGAGCTAGGGGACGAGTACTTATAGTCCAAGGGGTAAGATGGGGGATACATTGGTCGTTGCCCTTTCACTGCGTGCAGGCACACCAGTTGTACCGGTTACATGAGCGGTTGTACCGCTGGGAGCTCAGGTACCGGTTCCTGGAGGTGTTCGCGGAAGTACGAACTGGTTGTACCGGTCAGGCTGACACTGGGGGAACAACCGAGGTAGTACCGGTCATGCACCGCTTGATTATAGAACGTGGAACAGTAGTTGGGCGGTAGTGGACTAGTTGTACCGGTGTTCGGAGCGGTTGTACCTCTATCTCTGGGCTGGGAAGATTTTTCGCCATCCTCTTGGTGTCCATCTTGCACCATTCCTTCTCCTTGTTAGTTCCTTGGTACCTAAGCATAGAAAGTGTCTTCGTTTGAGGTGCTAGCCATGTCTCATGTGGGTCCAAGGGAATTTCAACAAGGAGAGAGTTCACCTTATGTCCAATGTCACATGCTCAAGCTCTCATCGTATGTGCACTTGGGGCTTGGGGAGTAGTTGAAGTGTACATGAGGATCGTAGTAGGATGCTCCACATCAGTCTATTCCAGCAATCAATCAAAGAACGAGCAAGAATACGATAAAGCAATCTGAATATTCTGATATATGAAGTATTGATAAAAGTGGGGTTTTAAAAGCGGTCTTGACCTGGTTGTTTGATACAAATGAAGCATACGAAGTTGCGGCAATGGCTAACTTTTAACTAATTAAAATCCAAAGAAAACATAGCTAGATTGCTCTAGTTATATAGGACCAAGGAATGGCAGTCAAGGAGGTGGGAGGACGTCCCAAGGTAGCCTAAATCTAATTGTAGGCCGTACAAGGCCCATGGGCCCAAGTGGAGGAGATGCAATAGCTTTTGACTTGGATTCTCCTGCAACGTCGCACCGTTTTTCCTTTATCTCTACGGTCAGAAATAATATGAAGGTGAATCCAATTGTGTTGGAAAGTCCACGAGATAAGCTTTCCAACAAAAAATATTCATCATATTTGGAATCCAGATGCAAAGGTTGAAAGTGTTTGAAGTCATGTGTATGTGTGTCAGTGTAGTCCGAATCTGAATCCAAAACATGGTGGACTTGGTCTCCGTCTTCTCTTGGGCCAAAAGCGACGTGAGGGAACTTCTTAAGCAGCACCTAATCATCTCCTTTTCATTTATCTTCACATGTGGTTTGTACAACTGTCTAATAAACCTGCAATTAGACATGACATAAAAGTCAGTGATTTATTTCCTGAATAATACAAATAAACTATTGCATAGTTTGTATTAGAAATCACCTCACAAATATGCATATATGTAATATTTTTAGCCGTATCCAAGGTGATCATGCCCACATTAGTATTTCTGCAATAGGTAGAAAATAGGTTCTCTCCTCAAAAGGTGGAAGGATTGATATGTGGGTGTAAATACTCGATATGTACGTGATCTAATTCTACCTGTATCTTCCGATGCGAACCCGCTCTTAATAGTACGGATTTCCTACAACAACAAAAAGTAAAAACACATCGGAAATGCCATCTTCGCTCTTTTACATCCAGAGGGGTGCTCAACCGCCTTGTGTCTTACGAAGTTTACCTGCTTAGACACACAATTAGCCTACAAATTGCATTGTCATTAACACCAAAACACTTAAGGCCGGAAATTCCCTTTCACGTAGCCCCAACATTCTTGAGCCCAAGGGCATAGTGATGTAGCAGTAGGGGCCGAAAGGCGTAATGAAGGAGGTCTTCTCCTGGTCGGACTCCTTCATGCATATCTGATGGTAGCCGGAGTAGGCGTCCAAGAAACATAGGCGCTCGCAACCCGCATTTGAACTTGGTCGATGCGAGGCAGAGGGAACAAGTCCTTTGGGCATGCTTTGTTGAGGTGTGTGTAGTTGATACGTCTCCAACATATCTATAATTTTTGATCTTCCATGCTATTATATTATCAATCTTGGATACCTTATATGCATTTTTATGCTATTTTATATCATTTTTTATGAACTAACCTATTAACTTAGTGCCTCGTGCAGTTGTTGTTTTTTGCTTGTTTTTAATTTTTCTAGAAAATCAGTACCAAACGGAGTCCAAACGCTACGAAACTTTTTGACGATTTTTTTCTAGACATAAGAGACCCTATGAGCTTTGGGGGGTGACGAGACGCGAAGCGAGGAGATGGCAAGGCAACAGGGCGCGCACTGTTACCTTGTGGGCCCCATGAGGCTTCGTCTGATCTAGTTCCACTTCTATAAATTCTCAAATATATTGGGAAACCCCCAGAGAGCCATCCGAAACACTTTTTCTGCCGGCACAAGCTTTTGTTCTTCCACGATCCCATCTGGAGGCCTTTTCCAGTACTCTGCTGGAGGGCGAATTGATCACGGAGGGCTTCTACATCATCCTTGCTGGCTTCCGATGATGCATGAGTAGTTTACCACAGACCTACGGGCCCATAGTTAGTAGCTAGATGGCTTATTCTCTCTCTTTGATCTTCAATACAATGTTCTCCACGATCTCCTTGGAGTTCTATCCGATGTAATCTTCTTTTGCGGTGTGTTTGTTGGGATTCGATGAATTGTGGGTTTATGATCAAATTATTCATTGAAAGTAATTGAGTCTTTTCTGAACTTTATTATGCATGATTATGATAGCTTTGTATTTCTCTCCGATCTATCCATTTGGTTTAGCCAACTAGATTGATTTATCTTCAGTGGGAGTGGTGCTTTGTAGTGGGTTTGATCTTGCGGTGTCCTCACCTCGTGACAGAAGGGGTAACGAGGCACGTATTGTGTTGTTGCCATTAAGGATAAAAAGATAGGGTTTATTCATATTGCTTGAGTTTACTTTGTATACATCATGTCATCTTGCTTAAAGCGTTACTCTGTTTGCCATGAACTTAATACCATAGATGCATGCTAGATAGCGGTCGATTGGTGGAGTAATAGTAGTAGATGCAGGCAGGAGTCGGTCTACTTGTCACAGACGTGATGCTTATATGTGTGATCATTGCCATGAATATCGTCATAACTATGCGCTTTTCTATCAATTGCCCAACAGTAATTTGTTTACCCACCGTATGCTATGTGTTCGAGAAAGAGATCTCTAGTGAAAAACTATGGCCCCCGGGTCTACTTTTATCATATTACTAAAACCAAAAATACTTTGCTGCAGTTTTATACTTTTTATTTTACTTTTATTTTTTATCTATCTATCTATCACTATCAGAATTAATCCTTGCAAGTAACGAGTTCAAGAGGATTGACAACCCTCTTGCCCATGTTGGGTGCAAGTACTTACTTTTGTGTGTGTAGGTGTTGTCGAAGGAAATTTGCTTGGTTCTCATATTGGTTCGATAACCTTGGTTCTCACTGAGGGAAATACTTATCTCTACTGTACTGCTTCAGCCCTCCTCTTCGGGGGAAATCCCAACGCAGTTTACAAGTAGCAAGAAAAATTTCTGGCACCGTTGCCATGGAGACATCATCAAATTCTTGATAGGTTCCTACATATGAACTATCATCTACTTGCTCTATTTTTTATTTTCCTCCCTTTTTCATCTCCCTCCACTTCTCATAAAAAACCAAAACACAAAAATATTTTACTTTGTTAGGTTGCTTGTCGCTATGGCTAGTTCTTCATTTGTTGCTTATACCCGGAAGAATGAAGTGCTTAATTTTAAATGAAGGGGAGGAGAAAGTTTAAAAGATGCTTGGTATAGGATTTGTGATGCTCAAAATAGATCAACTCATAAGCAATCCACTACCGTTCTTCTTCGCAATTTTTATGTGGGTGTTACTACTTGGTATAGATTTGTGGTTGACACTATTACCGGAGGGAATTTCTTGAGTAGTCACCCTATCAATGCTTTCAATGCCATGGGAAATTTAGTAGGATCGCCACCTATTACTATTAATGAAATCGCATTGACTTTGGAACATGTTATGCAAAGATTAGAAGCTATTGAAAATAAGATGCCTACCATTGAGCATATCAAAAACCTAGATAAAAAGGTTCATAATCAAGTAACTAAATTTGGCTCAAAGGTAGGAACTACATTAAAGATGTTAAAATAGAAGGAACAAATAATCAATGATAGAATAGAACAAAGTCCATCTAGAATTGATACGTTGGAAGAAATTATTAATAATTTGGATTCTGCTTTTTCTTTTGATAAAACTATTGAAATGACCCCTCCTAATAAGAATTCCAAGTTTATGTATGTTCCTAAGAATAAGGGTGCCACATCTAATAAGGGGAATGATGATCTTAAAATGATTAGTGTGCACCCCTACTTCATTAATTTAATAAAGGAACCTATTAATGAAAGCAAATTCCTGAACTTTTTCCCTAGGAGTGTAATTATTGAAAACATGCATGCGAAGCCTCCTAAGAAACATGGATGTATAATTGAGGAGTTGGATGTGAAGGATGTCAATACTTGAAACAATGTCTTATGCTTAGCTAGGGGCGTAAAACAATAATGTTTGTTGGGAGGCAACCCAATAGTTATCTTAATTTTTTGCTTTTACTCTCTGTTTTGGTGCGTTGACACAATTATTGATACTATTATAATTTTGTTTTTATGTTTTAGTTAGTGTTTGTGCCAAGTAAATCGTTTGGGATGATTTGGTTGATAGTTGACTTGATTCTGTGAAAAAATAGTAACTTTTGCGCCTAGTGCTGAAATTAGTATAATTCACTAGAATGCGATAAAATTATGAAATTTTTTACACATGATTGATATACAAATCGCCACGTTTTCCTAATTTTTCAGATTTTTTTGAATTACAGAAGTATGATTTTTGTTTAGATCATTACAAACTGTTCTATTTTAGACAGATTCTGTTTTTTATTGCATAGTGCGCTTGTTTTAATGATGCTATGGATTATATCGGGGGGTATAAGTCATGGAGAAGTTAGAATACAGTAGGTATTATGCAAGAATAAAATATGAATGGGTTCATAACAAAACCCAATGTTTATGATTTGTCTATTATACTAACGGATCTCACGAGGTTTCTGCTCTGTTTTGTGCGCTGTAGTTTTCAGGTTTTGGGTGAGATCACGATGGATGAAGGAATAAGGAGCGGCAAGACTCTAATTTTGTGGATGCCCAAGGCACCTCAAGGTAATATTCAAGGAAGACCCAAGCGACTAAGCTTGGGGATGCCCTGGATGGCATCCCCTGTTTCGTCTACAATCTATCGGTATGTCACTTGGAGCTACATTTTTATTCATCACATCATATGAGTTTTGCTTGGAGCGTCTTGTACCATAGTTTTTTGCTTTGTTTAATTTTTAGTTTGCCACAATAATTGTTTGCTGGACACACCTTTTGAGAGGGACACGCATTTATCGTGACTTATTAGAATACTCTACGTGCTTCACTTATATCTTTTGAGCTAGGCAGTTGCTCTAGTGCTTCACTTATATCTTTTAGAGCATGACAATGGTTATATTTTATAGAAATGATTGCACTCTCATGCTTCACTTAAATCTTTTTGAGATTCTATTAATTAAAAATTGGCAATATGTACGGGTTATAAGACTAGTCCGAGAAGGATAGGTATTCAAGGGGGATATAATAAAAACTTTCATGTAGATGGCTAAAAATGAAACACATGGTTTAATGATATTGATGTCGTAATATGAAAGGATATTGGTTCATGTTCATTGGTTAGTAGAAATATCAGTATTAAAGCTTGTTGTTAACTTCTCATCTAAGTGTTGGTCATGGCATGGTGGGGAGCTTTGAGCATTTCTATTTCTGATTGAAATCCTTGAGTGCTGTTATAATCGGATGCACGCGATGGTTAACTCCTACCAACCAATTCCCTAGGGGCATGCGAGTAGTACTTTACTTCGAGGGCTAATAGTCTTTCACAATAAGTATGTGAGTTGTTTATGACTAATGTGAGTCCATGGATTATACGCACTCCTACCTTTCCGCAATTTGCTAGCCTCTTCGGTACCGTGCATTGCCGTTTCTCACCTTGAGAGTTGGTGCAAACTTCGCCGGTGCATCCTAACCCCGTGGTATGATACGCTCTATCACCTTATATCTTCCTCAAAACAACCACCATACCTACCTATTATGGCATTTGCATAGCCATTCCGAGATATATTGCTATGCAACTTCCACCGTTCCATTTTCATGACATGCATGTTTATTGTCATACTGCTTTGCATGATCATAGAGCTGACATGATATTTGTGGCTCAGCCACCGTTCATCTTTATTATACATGTTACGCTAGATCATTGCACATCCTGGCACACTGCCAGAGGCATTCATATAGAGTCATATTGTTCTAGTTATCGAGTTGTAATTTTGAGTTGTAAGTCAATAAAAGTGTGATGATCATCATTATTAGAGCATTGTCCTAGTGAGGAAAGGATGATGGAGACTATGATTCCCCCATAGGTCGGGATGAGACTCCAGATGAAAACAAGGCCAAAAGGAGCCCAAAAAAATGAGAGAAAAGAGAGAAGGGGCAATGTTACTATCCTTTTCCAGACTTGTGCTTCAGAGCAGCACCATGTTCTTCATATAGAGAGTGTCCTGAGTTGTCACTTTCATATACTAGTGGGAATTTTTCATTATAGAACTTGGCTTGTATGTTCCGATGATGGGCTTCCTCAAATGCCCGAGGTTGTTAGGACAGAGAGTATATCGAGGGGGGGTGAATGGGAGATTCAAAAATTCTTTCGAATGTTATGAACTGATCCCAAACACAACAGCGGAAATAAGGTTCGGTAGACAAGAACTCAATCAAGCATGTTATTGAGGAACATATCTATCAAGATAGAAAGCAATAATAGTTCGAGAATAGGATATCACATGTTTGACAATAATGATGGTAATGCAATATGCGAACAGATACAGTAGCATGAGAGAAAAGAAGGTATGAACTGCGAGGGAAACACACGAGTAAGAACTATGATGAGGAGAGTAAAAAATGACACGGGGAAAACACGCAGTCTTAACAAGTGCGAATAGAAATGTATACGACCGGAATGACTACACTGAATGATGAGAATGCAACATCATGAGCGACGAACCATAACGGATGGGAACGACAGAGATGACAGAAATGAATGATATGCAATAGTCAATGAATGATCAGATAAATTATCGTCACAGAGCACGAAAGTAAACTGCTAAAGGTAATGCAGTAAAGTAAATTGAACCAGTGGTGCTCAATGGTGACAGAGAGATTTGGTAGACCAGTTCACCCTCATGCCAAAGGACTATGTCTGGTTGAAGGGGTTGTGATTTAACACAGAAGATGAACTCTCTTCGCGCTATTCTCCTTCAACTCGGAGCTGATCAGACTCCAGTTGATTTCACTTGTGGTAGATACTTGTCGGTGATTTCCAAACCTTCGATAGACCTTCGCAAACCACAATGACTCTTGGTTGCTGAAGATCTTGCTCGGTGAAGAAAACAACTCTTCAACACTCGAGCCGACACCTATCCGTTTAGAGAGTGCGCAGCTCTCAAGAGTAATAGGTACAAGACTCTAAACTCAGAACTATTGTGATGCTCAACCACTGTCTAAGTTTTGGGCTCTTTATTTTTCTCTCGGTGGATCTTAAACTCAAATCACTCGGAGAGGGGATGCTCAATCAATCTTCTCAGAAATCTTAAGCGGAGCAGCCAACGGGCAACATTGGAGCGGGGTGGCTATTTATAGCCGCAACCTTCCCTGAAGGGAAAAGACCAAATTGGACATGTGGAGCAGCCAACGGCCGAACGACACGAGTCCAACGGTCAAAAATTGAGCACAACGGTAACATTCCTTGCGGAGCAAGTAATGCTAACTCCTTAGTTTGAAAGATATCTCCTACAGCACAAAGGACAACATCTACTGCTGGCAGGTAATCATTCGAAACATAAACAGATTTCTCTCAATCTCGCATAGGTTTTGGGCTAAGCATCACAACGGATCTAAGCTTCGAGAACCTATACCCCTCTTAATAGTACGGAGGTCCTATGACTCAAATGAATGAAAGAAGAACAATGAAATGAATACTACATCTTCACTTTGTCTTCGACTTCCATTCGCTGCAATCAATTTTCTTCGGACAAAAACTCCGAACTAATTGCTTCACATTAGCAATAACTCTTCGAGGGGTTAACTCCTTCACATCAATCTTCTCGTCTACATGTTCTCAACAGATGTAGCACATTCTTCTCTGCAACGCAGATATTCTTCGGTGAAGTTCCTCAAACTTGACACCGGAGACAACATTCTCTTCGGTTCTGCATGGACTATTTCTCTCTGTGTGCACAAGCAAACAAATCAGTCCATGCCTGTTTCTGTCAACAATCTCCAAAACACAAGAGGGCAAATATTGCACCAATAGAGGTCTTCATGAGGAAGCAAGTTGGATGCACACCCACTTAGTTTTCGTCGAGCTTTCATACACTTATAGCTCTTAGTGCATCCGTTGCATGGCAATCCCTACTCCTCGCATTGATATCGATTAATGGACATCTCCATAGCCCGTTGATTACCCATATCAATGCGAGACTTTCTTCCTTTTTTTGACTTTCCTTATTAATCTCTATCACCGCATTCTATTCCACCTATAGTGCTATATCCATGGCTCACACACATGTATTGCATGGGGTTGAAAATGCTGAAGCGTGTTAGAAGTACGATCCAAATGGCTCGTTTGACACCGGGGTGCTCATGATTTGTATTTATGCGGTGAAGGCGGAGTCATGCCATGCTAAGATAATAAAATGAGTGGGGATAACATTCGTTAAGGATCGTAAGTAATGATTATGTTTCTTATATTCACGGATATTATTATGTTGATATTGTTGCTTGATCGTTTCTCAATGATTGTACCGTAAAGAAATTACATGATACACATGTTAGGTAGCATTTCACATCAAAAATTCTGTTTTTATCATTTACCTACTCTAGGATGAGCAGGAATTAAGCTTGGGGATAGTGATATGTCTCCAACGTATCTATAATTTTTGATTGTTTCATGCTATTATATTATCAATCTTAGATACTTCATATGCATTTTTATGCTATTTTATATCATTTTTGGAAACTAATTCTAGTGCCAGCTGTTTTTTTCTGCTTGTCTTTGGTTTTCCAGAAAATCAGTACCAAATGGAGTCCAAACGCTACGAAACATTTTGACAATTTTTTCTGGACATAAGGGACCCTAGAAGCTTCGGGAGGAGACCAGACGCGAAGCAAGGAGACGACAAGTCAACAGGGCGCACCCTGTTACCTTGTGGGCCCCACGAGGCTCTGTCTGACCTAATTCTACTTCTATAAATTCTCAAATATTAGGAAACCCCCAGAAAGCCACCGAAACACTTTTTCCGCCGCCGCAAGCTTCTATTCTTCTGTGATCCCATCTGGAGGCCTTTTTTGGTACTCTGTCAGAGGGGGAATCGATCACGGAGGGCTTCTACATCATCCTTGATGCTTTATGATGATGCGTGAGTAGTTTACCACAGACCTACAGGTGCATAGCTAGTAGCTAGATGGCTTCTTCTCTCTCTTTGATCTTCAATACAATGTTCTCCTCGATCTCCTTGGAGTTCTATCTGATGTAATCTTCTTTTGCAGTGTGTTTGTTGGGATTCGATGAATTGTGGGTTTCTGATTAGATTATTCATTGAAAGTAATTGAGTCTTTTCTGAACTTTATTATGCATGATTATGATAGCTTTGTATTTCTCTCTGATTTATTCGTTTGTTTACTTTGTCTACATCATGTCATCTTGCTTAAAGCATTGCTCTATTTGTCATGAACTTAATACCATAGATGCATGCTGGGTAGCAGTCGATTGGTGGAGTAATAGTAGTAGATGCAGGCAGGAGTCGGTCTACTTGTCACAGACATGATGCCTATATGTGTGATCATTGCCATGAATATCGTCATAAATATGCGCTTTTCTATCAATTGGCCAATAGTAATTTGTTTACCTATCTCATGTTATGTGTTCGAGAGAGAGCCTCTAGTGAAAACTATGGCCCCCGGGTCTACTTTAATCAGATTACTAAAACCAAAAATACTTTGCTGCAATTTTATACCTTTTATTTTACTTTTGTTTTTATCTATCTATCATTATCAGAATTAATCCTTGCAAGTAACGTGTTCAAGGGGATTAACAACCCTCTTACCTGCGTTGGGTGCAAGTATTTGCTTTTGTGTGTAGGTGCTATCGAAGGGAATTTGCTTGGTTCTCCTAGTGGTTCAATAACCTTGGTTCTCACTGAGGGAAATACTTATCTCTATTGTACTGCTTCACCTGTCCTCTTCAGGGAAAACCCCAACGTAGTTTACAAGTAGCAGTAGTCGACACACATGCATGGCCATGACATGTTCTTCCACACCATGATGGGATCAGCCAACCACTCTGGATGTGCGACTTCTACGATGAACAAACACCTAGGAGCCGGACGATCTCCTCATCAATGGCCCACCTTTTTTCTGTAGCGAAGCGATGAAGGGCTTGTGTTGACTGGCATTGCGTCCTTCCGTACATCGAGGTTGTGTTGTGCAATCTTTGCGGGAACCCCTGGCATGTCCGTAGGCTTCTAGGACGATTTCCCAATTGCTTCGAAGGAATTGCAGGAGGGCGTCCTACGGTTCTTTTGATAGGTCTCCTCCCATTATTACCGTTTTTGCCTGGCCCTCTAGGTGCACTTGGAATTTCTTGGTTTCCTTCGCCGGCTGGAAGGCTGGACTTGGCCTGGGCTTGGCCAACAATGGTATTGTGGATGTGTCGACGGACTACTTGATGTGTTTGAGTTTTGCGGAGGCTAGCGCTGTCTCGGCAAGATCCATGTTTGCAACCTCTGCTTTGAGCGCCCTCTCGAGGTTGCCGTGGATCATGATGGTCCAGCATGGGCTCGATATCTTTAGTTGGAGGTATGCATACGAGAGTAGTGCCATGAAGCTGGCATAGGCCGGTCTGCTGAGGATGGCATCGTATCCCGTGCGGAATGGTGCGACCTCGAATCGGAGTGTTTCTGACATGAAGTTTTGCTTCTCGTTGAAGACGACCTCTAGATCAAGCTTGCCGAGGGGGTGCACTTGCTTGCCTGGCACAAATTCGTGGAAGTTGATAGGCGAGGGCAACAGATGAGACCGGGAGATTCCTAACTTGGTGAGGGTGTCGGGGAAGATGATGTTTACGCCGCTGCCACCGTCCATCAAAGCCCACGGGATGCACAAACCTCCAATGATTGGATCTACCACCAAGCAAAATTTCCCTGGATGGGGGACGTAGTCCGGATGGTCGGTGCGATCAAAAGCGATCGTGGAATCAGACCACTCTAAGGGTTTCGTTGGCATTGTCGTGATCTCGTAGACCGCGTGTTGGGTAAGCATCTGAGCCCGACATATATCGGCAGACTAGAAGATCATATTAATGCCTACCGATCGGGCGGGTTGATCGGTTGGTGAAGGCCCAGCCGCCGCGAGGTTGGCCGGGATCAGCGCTGCCTTCTTCACCACGGTGTTGTCGTGTTGGTCAAAGTAGAACTCGAGGCCTCCGAAGCAGATTTTGCCGATGGAGGAGCATGACGTTACATCATAAAGTAGCCCCTGGTCATCGACCTCAAGCTTCAAAGAGCCAAGACAAAAATCTAGGCCAACATCAAGTCGTTGGGCATGTATAGCGATCCGATTTGGGTTCGTTCTCTGACTGGTGTAGCCCATGCCTGGCGTGCCAACTGACGATACATAGAACCATCAGTACCCTCGATAGGGCGGCGAACATGGCCAGAAGTACCAAATTGGAGGTTGTAACACCCCTGTAATTAAGATACAGTAATCTCAGACTAATGATGCCATGTCATCTTATTTTGCTAAGCTTAATTGTCCCTTGTTTTAAACCCTAGTCAAATTCAAATGCAAGTAAAATTATTAATTATTCAAATAGTAAGTCAAAAATGTTTACTGGGTTGCAAATATTCACTAACTATTTGTCATGTAGGAACCAACCTCTTTTGAATATTTAAACTGGCCCTAACCTATTTAAAACTATAGTAACAACATTTAATTGGTCCATTTCCATTTAAATAAATATTTAAACTATTCAAATTTAATTAAAACTTACTGTGCTAGCTCAACACATTGCCTACTATTTATGTGCCAAATATCATATTAAACAAATTCATTTGGTAGCTCAAAATAATGCAAAGCAGAAAAGAAATAAAAAAATAAAAAGAAAAGGAGAAAAGGTGCACTATGCACAGTAGCCGGCCCAGCCCACCCTCGTGTGTCATCTTCCGCCCTATTCCTCCTCGACGCGCTGGACGCGGGCCATGCGTCCACGCCGCAGATCCGTCGTGTGGCGACCATCCGCCGCTCCCCAGCGGCCTACAAACCTCGTCCGCGGCCCCTAGGACAAACCCCAGCCTTTTTCCCCTTCCCCACGCGTTGCTGCTTCCTCTTCCGCCATGGCCTCTTCTGTCATCACAGTCGATTGCTTGCCCGCATTGCCACGGAGTACCTCGCACCAAGCCATCGTGTCCAGATGAATCGCCGTCACCCGCTTCGTCTCCCTCGCCGCTGGATTCGTCCTCAAATCATCGCTGGTCATTGCCGTTCGATTCGTCGCCACCGAGCGTCCCCCGAGCTCGCTTTGCTCCTCTAGAGGCTCAACGTGAGCCTCCCCTTCTTTCCCCTCTCCTTGATGCCTTGTGCGCTTTCTCTAGCTCGCCTCACCATGGTTGCCGAACCGACTACCGCCCTACTCTGTCATCACCGTAGCTAGGACCTCCGTAGCCTACGTCCGAGGACGACATCGTGCTCAGCACCTCCCTAGCAAGCCAACACCGTCGCCCGCTGGCTTTGCCGTGCCATGCATCGCCGGCTTAATCCTCGCCCGAGGCCGCTGCCACTGCTGCCGTTGTTGCTCCGGTCAACTTCGGTCGTCCCAGCTGCTGCCACCATCGCGGATCGACGCACAGCTCTCCCACGTTCGATCCTGCCCTTCCTCATGTCAAATGGTCGCCGGAGGTGCGATCCAGACGCCCTCCGCTGTTCCTGTGCTCAACGCTAGTGCGCCACCATGTTTGAACACCGGTGGGTCACTGCCTGGTGGGATGCCCGTGTCAGGGTCGTCATTAGCGCTAACTAAGCCACTAACAGTCACCAACATGTGGGCCCTCCTCTATAGCAATTAGATTAACTCTAATTAAAATTTGTTAAATTAACAGTGTCACCGACACTAGGCCCCACTTGTTGTTTAGGATAAATGAATTGATTAAATCCTCTTAATTAAACCCATGTCACTGACCAGTGGGACCCACTGGTTAGATTTGACCAGTCAATGGTCAATAGTTGACTGCTAACTATGCCTGCTTACTGGGCAGTTAACTTGGTCAACTGGCCCCACGTGTCAGGCTCTAACACGCACTCCTGTCTACACTTCTCTATGTGCACATAGCAATTATGCATTTAATTTTGAATTAATAATAAATCTAGAATTCCAGAAAATCGTTTAATCTTTGAAAAATCATATAAAATATATCATAACTCGGATGAAAATAATTTATATATGAAAAATGATCAGAAAGATATAATGAATTAGAATATGCTATCCTCATACCTGCCACACCCCTCTAACATAATGAACACCGACATTTTGCCCCAGAACCAATATACCAAAAAATACCTGGAGCTGGGAAATTATTACCATATAATTTCCCTCTTCTTTTAAAATGCTGAGGGATGCATTAGAGCATATCATCATCACATTTTGACATGACATGCATTTGTGTTGCATTCGATTGCCCGTTATTTATTTCGTGCCCCCTCTCATCTATTCTTTCGGTAGACCCCGAGACTGTTGCTGCCCCTGAGTACGACTACGTCGATGACGACCCTTCCTTCTCGCCAGAGCTTCTAGGCAAGCAAAACCCCCTTGATCATTCCTATATCGCCTATTCTTTCCCCTCTACTACTTGCATTAGAGTAGTGTTACTATTACTGCTTTATTGGTAGATCCTATACTGCTGCATACCCTGTCTTTGTTAACTGTTGTTGATACCATCCTGTTATCCTATATGCTTAGTATAGGTTTGCTATTATCTCATCAGTGGCCCTACATCCTTGTTCGTGTTTCCATGCTATACTATCTGGGTAATCTGAGATGATTGATCGTTGTATAGAGACCTGAACACCCCTTTAGGCCCTGTAATTGTTCGACTCTGCAGAGCCGCACTAAGGGTGAACTTACTGAGGGTGATTCCTCATAGTTCACTCTCAATGATAACTTTGCAGTGCAATGCATTTAGTGTGACCTTATGAAGGGTGATTCCTTGTATGCCACTCTCGATGATGTCTCTGTCGTGCAGTGTATCACGTGTGAATCTGTCGAGTGTTATTCCTCAGGTTTCACCTTGATGGTATGGACCTGAGTCCCGAAAGCCCCAAATGTTAAAGACGGGCCGGGCCCAAGGGTACCCGTGAGTGATTCACTGTTGGCAGAATGACAGGGCAGGTAGATACCACCTAGGAGAGAGGTGGGCCTGGTCCCTGGTCGGTGACCGTGGTTATTTCATAATAACATGCTTAGCGAGATTGAGTATTTGATCTGAGACTGCCATTGGCATATACGCACTAACCGCCGCGCGGAATAATGGTATGTGGGACCCTCGGCGTCGTACGATTGTTCCGAAAGCTCTGTCAGATGTCATAGTTCAGAGAGGCGGGCTGATTCTTGGGGTGAGCTGGTTACGCTTGCTTGTGTACACAGAGGCGCGCTTGGGCCCCAGCCAGTCACGCAACGTGTAGGAGTGCTTAGGGCGATCGGCCCATGACCACTTCGCTCTTAGGATTTAGACTAACGTGTTGACCTCTCTGCTGAGCCTAGGTAGGACTACGACGTGTTGATTATCCGAGGCCAAGCATTACCCAGAAAAGTGTGTCTGGCCAGAGGTAATCGAGCGTATCAGGAAATGTGGTGCACCCCTGCAGGGAAGTAATTGATACGTCTCCAACGTATCTATAATTTATGAAGTATTCATGCCATGTTTACAACAATTTTATATGGTTTTGGTATGATTTTATTAGAACTAACCCAGACTGACGCTGTTTTCAACAGAACTACCGTGGTGTCGGTTTTTTGTGCAAAAATAAAAGTTCTCGGAATGAGCTGAAAATTTACGGAGAATATTTTTGGAAAATATAAAAAATACTGGAGCGAAAAGATACCAGAGAGGAGTCTCGAGGCAACCACAAGGGTGGAGGGCGCGCCCCCTGCCTTGTCATCGCCTCATGGGCCCCCTTGACTTGTCCCTGACGCCAACACCTCCTATAAATACCAAAACCTCCAGAAATAAACCTAGATCAGGAGTTCCGTCGCCGCAAGCCTATGTAGCCACGAAAAACCAATCGGGAGCCCGTTCTGGCACCCTACCGGAGGGGGAAACCATCACCGGTGGCCATCTTCATCATCCCGGCGGTCTCCATGACGAGGAGGGAGTAGTTCACCCTCGGGGCTGAGGGTATGTACCAGTAGCTATGTGTTTGATCTCTCTCTCTCTCTCGTGTTCTTGATTTGGCATGATCTTGATGTACCGCAAGCTTTGTTACTATAGTTGGATCATATGGTGTTTCTTCCCTCTCTATCTCTTGTTGTGATGAATTGAGTCTTGCTCTTTGAGGTTTCTTTATGTTGGATTGAGTATTGGATTTGAGAACACTTGATGTATATCTTGCGATGGGATATCTGTGGTGACAATGGGGTGTTCTATTGATTCACTTGATGTATGTTTTGGTACTCAACTCGCGGATTCCTGAGGTGACATTGGGGTAATCTATGCATAGGGGTTGATTCACGTTTTCGTCCGACGTTCTCCGATAGGAACTTTGGAGTGATTCTTTGTTGCATGTTGAGGGATTGTTATATGATCCGATTATGTTATCATTGTTGAGAGAACTTGGACTAGTGAAAGTATGAACCCTAGGCCTTGTTTCTAAGCATTGCAATACCGTTTTTGCTCACTTTTGTTACTAGTTACCTTGCTGTTTTTATATTTTCAGATTACAAAAACCTATATCTACCATCCATATTACACTTGTATCACCATCTCTTCGCCGAACTAGTTCACCTATACAATTTACCATTGTATTGGGTGTGTTGGGGACACAAGAGACTCTTTGTTATTTGGTTGCAGGATTGTTTGAGAGAGACCATCTTCATCCTACGCCTCCCACGGATTGATAAACCTTAGGTCATCCACTTGAGGGAAATTTGCTACTGTCCTACAAAACTCTGCGCTTGGAGGCCCAACACGAGTCTACAAGAAGAAGGTTGCGTAGTAGACATCAAGCTCTTTTCTGGCGTCGTTGCCGGGGAGGTGAGTGCTTGAAGGTATATCTTTAGATCTTGCAATTGAATCTTTTAGTTTCTTGTTTTATCACTAGTTTAGTCTATAAAAGAAAACTACAAAAAAAATGGAATTGAGGTTGCCTCATATTATTCATCTCTATAATGTCTTTCTTGAAAATGATGGATCAGAAAATTGTGCCAAAGTGTTAGAAGAAGAATGCAATAAAATGTTTGGCATAAAAACTTTGAATGATGAGCATGGTTGCAATGTTGTTAGTATGAATTCTCTGAATATCCATGATGCTAGTGATATGCAAAGCCATAAGCTTGGGGATGCTATGTTTGATGAAGATGACATTTTTAGTCCCCCAAGTTTTGATGAGAATATTTATTATGATGATAGCATGCCTCCTATTTATGATGACTGCAATATTTATGAAAGTGGGTTTGGAAGAGTGTCAACTTTAGATAATAATTATCCCACTATTTTGAAGGGTGTTGAATCTTTTCACAATATTGCTAAAAGTGGATTTGGAGAGGTCATGACTTTATTTAGTGATGAATCCACTATTTTGGAAGCGGTTTCAATTGATTATGAGAACAAAGTTGCTATCTATGATTATTATTGCGATGACATGTATGCTATAAAGAATAATCATAAACATGAAACTTGTCATCATGATTTTAATTTTCAATTGGATTATGCCTCACGTGATAATTATTTTGTTGAGTCTGCTCCCACTACTATTCATGAGAATAAAATTGCTTATGTGGAGAGTAATACAATTTCTATGCTTGTGGATCATGAAAAGAATGCTTTATGTGGTGGTTATATTGTTAAATTCATTCATGATGCTACTGAAAATTATTATGAGGGAGGAATATATGCTTGTAGGAATTGCAATAATATCAAGTTTCCTCTCTATGTGTTGAAAATCTTGAAGTTTTGCTTGTTTTGCCTTCCTATGCTAGTTGATTCTTGTTCCCATAAGTTGTTTGCTCACAAAATACCTATGCATAGGAAGTGGGTTAGACTTAAATGTGCTAGTCATATGCTTCATGATGCTCTCTTTGTGTTTCAATTCTTTACTTTTATGCGAGCATCATTGAAATCATCATGCCTAGCTAAAAGGGCATTAAAGAAAAGCGCTTGTTGGGAGACAACCCAATATTTACCCCTACTGTTTTTGTGTGTTCACATGATTAAGCTACTGTATTTATCATGTTTTATAGCTTTTGTTTGAATAAAGTGCCAAGTAAAGCCTTTGGGATAGTGTGGATGATAGTTGACTTGATTCTGTGCAAAAACAGAAAATTTTTGCGTCCAGTAACAGAATTGTCAAAATTCACTGGAATGTGTAAAACCTCTGAATTTTTTACATAGGATTTAAATAAAAAAATTCTACGTTTTCCTAATATTTCAGAATTTTTGGAGTTACATAAGTATGACCTTAATGCAGATCTTTACGTACTGTTCTGTTTTTGACAGATTCTGTTTTCAATGCATAGTTTGCTTGTTTTCTAGTTTCTATGGCTTATATTGCTTAATATAAATTGTAGAAATGATAGGGTACAGTAGGAATCATGAGATAAAAATTATGAATCTTGTCTTGACAGTACCAAAGTGAATGATTTGTTTTATTATACTAACGGATCTCACGAAGGTTTTGTTAAATTTTGTGTGATTGAAGTTTTCAAGTTTTGAGTGAGATATCGATATGAGGAGAATAAGGAGTGACAATACCCTAAGCTTGGGGATTCCCAAGGCACCCCAAGGTAATATTCAAGGAATATCCAAGCAACTAAGCTCGGGGATGCCCCGGAAGGTATCCCCTCTTTCGTCTCCGACATTATCGGTAACCTTACTTGGAGCTATATTTTTATTCGTCACATGATATGAGTTTCGCTTGGAGCATCATTTTATTTTATTAGGATTTGATTGATGTTATTTATAGTAATTTTTTGTAACTTTTATTTCAATAAAAGTGTCAAGTATAGCCTTTACCATGCCTATTTTGCAAGTCTATATGTTGCTGTTTTGAAAACAGAAAGTTTTCTATCATTGTCTGAATTCTTCTGGGAAGTCAGAACATGGTAAAATCTTGAAATTTTTACACAATTAGTAGCAACAAATTTTCTACATTGTGGTGATTATTCAGAATTTTTGTAGTTAGGGAAGTATGAGTACAATTGCACTCTTTACAGACTGTCCTGTTTAGACAGATTGCTGTTATGTTTGCATTGTTTGCATATGTTTGCTTGTTTAATGATTCTATTTGAGAATAGGATTATTAAATATGCAGAGGCATTTAGTATGCAATGTTAAATAATAATTTTAGTTATTTGATACAGTAGATAATGATAAGGTTTTGCATTTGATTTATACTAACTTTTCTCACAAGTTCTTGTTGAGTTTTGTGTGCATGAAGTTTTTAAGATTTAGAGAAACCGTGATATAAAAGAAATTAAGGAGACACAAAAGCTCAAGCTTGGGGATGCCCAAGGCATCCCTAGTTAATATTTCAAGAATTCTCAAGCATCTAAGCTTGGGGATGCCCCGGTAGGCATCCCACCTTTCTTCATCAAGAATTATCGGTTAGTATCGGTTGAGCCTAAGTTTTTGCTTCTTCACATGATGTGTGCTATTTTTAGAATGTCATTTTATTTTATTTTTCTTGCTGTTTGAATAAAATAATTAATATCTAAATTATTATTTTTGATAGAGAGTCTTCACATTGCTACTTAATTATTTGACTACTCATTAATCTTCACTTATATCTTTTTCGAGTAGTTTGTCATTTACTCGTGTGCTTCACTTATATCCTATGAGTAAATGGTTGAATGAATTGAATTTCATAAATCTGAAATTATATATGTTTAATATGCTTATTCCATGGGGAGTAATGACTTCACATATAAGAAGTATAGGTTGTAAATTTATTGAAAGTTAGCAAACATAGTATTGGTCACTTGAACAATTCATGAAAGAATATTGAAGGAAGAGAGATTTCACATATAAATATACTATCTTGGACATCTTCTATGATTGTGAGCCCCATTAATTATTTTCAAATTTGAGAAAATTAGTTGAAGTTGAACAAGGAAGACAACATAATGAGTTATGCTTGGGTATATTTGTATAGAAGTTATATTGTTATGGATCCTCCAACATGTGGTGCTTGCTATTTAGAATCTTTTGCTAGCCAAAATTTCTGTACTAAGCGGGAGTACTGCTTGTGCATCCAAAATCCTTGAAGCAAGTTTCTTCCCTTAGTGTCCACCATATCTACCTATATACGGTATTTACCTGCCGTTCCAAGTAAATTTGCATGTGCCAAACTCTAAACCTTCAAATAATAATCTGTTTTGTATGCCCGAATCGCTCATGTAGCGACTGGGGGCTATCAGTATCTTCCATGCTAGGTGGGTTATTCTCACGATGAGTGTTTATTCACTTATCATTCACGAGAGAGTGGTTGGTAATTGGGATGCCCAGTCCTATGATCAAAAGATCAAAAAGAAAATTTCAAATAATTAAACAAAACTCCCCCTGGAAAGTTGTTGGTATGGACGGTACCAGTTGTTTCGGATCAGCCATGGAGTGTGATTGTTGGTGGAGGGGGAGTAAAAACTTTACCATTCTGTTTGGGAACCGCCTATAATGTGTCTAGCATGGAAGATAGTGAGAACTCTCGGTCGTTATGTTGACAATGAAAGCATACTTCTCAAAATTATATTCATCTCTGTTTTAAAAGCTTCGAGCTCTGGCACCTCTGTAAATCCCTGCTTCCCTCTGCGAAGGGCCTATCTTTTACTTTTATTTTTGTTGAGTCAATTTCTTATTCCAACCTACTCTTTAGTTGGCAAGCATCATGTGATGGGAAAGATCTAAGCATATATGGCCATTCAAATATATTTGATCATGAATTATTATTGTTGACAATTATCTATATGATAAATAAGTTGGGAGGCGAAACGCTAAGCCCCTATCTTTCTCTGTGTTCGATGGATGCTATTTGTTCTAAAAATATGCTTTGAGTGGTAGCAATCATGGAAGACTATATGATAGTTGAGTATGTGGAATTTGCTAAATCAAAGCTCTTACATAGACCCTTCCTAAAAATAAGATGAATTGCAATTGTTTGATGACTGAGAACATAGTTTGTTAGTTTTCAAGAAAGTTTATGGTATATGCTTTAACATGTGAATAGCTTGCTACTTGATCATGAGAAGTTTTATGAGACGAGCTACTGTTTATGATTTATAATGATGCTAGAAAAAGTGATTGAAATTATCATCGATCAAACTTGTGCACTTGCTAGCATTCACACTTCATAAATTATTTCTTTTATTATTTACCTACTCTAGGACGAGCAGGAATTAAGCTTGGGGATGCTGATACGTCTCCAACGTATCTATAATTTATGAAGTATTCATGCCATGTTTACAACAATTTTATATGGTTTTGGTATGATTTTATTAGAACTAACCCGTACTGACGTTGTTTTCAGCAGAACTATCGTGGTGTCTTTTTTTGTGCAGAAATAAAAGTTCTCAGAATGAGCTAAAAATTTATGGAGAATATTTTTGGAAAATATAAAAAATGGTAGAGCGAAAAGATACCAGAGAGGAGTCTCGAGGCAACCACAAGGGTGGAGGGCGCCCCCCCCTTCCTTGTCATCGCATCGTGGGCCCCCTTGACTTGTCTCCGACGCCAACACCTCCTATAAATACCAAAACCTCCAGAAATAAACCTAGATCGGGAGTTCCGCCGCCGCAAGCCTCTATAGCCATGAAAAACCAATCAGGAGCCCGTTCCGGCACCCTGCCGGAGGGGGAAACCATCACCGGTGGCCATCTTCATCATCCAGGTGGTCTCCATGATGAGGATGGAGTAGTTCACCCTCGGGGCTGAGGGTATGTACCAGTAGCTATGTGTTTGATCTCTCTCTTTCTCGTGTTCTTGATTTAGCATGATCTTGATGTACCGCAAGCTTTGTTACTATAGTTGGATCATATGGTGTTTCTTCCCTCTCTATCTCTTGTTGTGATGAATTGAGTCTTGCTCTTTGAGGTTTCGTTATGTTGGATTGAGTATTGGATTTGAGAACACTTGATGTATGTCTTGCGATGGGATATCTGTGGTGACAATGGGGTGTTCTATTGATTCACTTGATGTATGTTTTGGTACTCAACTCACGGATTCTTGAGGTGACATTGGGGTAATCTATGCATAGGGGTTGATGCACATTTTTGTCCTACGTTCTCCGATAGGAACTTTGGAGTGATTCTTTGTTGCATGTTGAGGGATTGTTATATGATCCGATTATGTTATCATTGTTGAGAGAACTTGCACTAGTGAAAGTATGAACCCTAGGCCTTGTTTCTAAGCATTGCAATTTTTTGCTCACTTTTGTTACTAGTTACCTTGCTGTTTTTATATTTTCTGATTACAAAAACCTATATCTACCATCCATATTACACTTGCATCACCATCTCTTCGCCGAACTAGTGCACCTATACAATTTACCATTGTATGTGGTGTGTTGGGGACACAAGAGACTCTTTGTTATTTGGTTGCAGGGTTGTTTGAGGGAGACCATCTTCATCCTACGCCTCCCATGGATTGATAAACCTTAGGTCATCCACTTGAGGGAAATTTGCTACTGTCCTACAAAACTCTGCGCTTGGAGGCCCAACACGAGTCTACAAGAAGAAGGTTGCGTAGTAGACATCAGTAATCTATTCGAATAGCCGTGTCCACGATAACAGGACGACTTGGAGTTGTATCCCGACCTCTTACAACTAAAACTGGATACTTGATAAAATAGACCTAGATAACAGACAAACACACCCGACGATCACTTTCTCTCAGGGAGACGAGGAAAGGATCTCCTGGTAGGTTACCGTTATATGTATGTACACGATGATACCATATAAGCTCCTCTCTTCTACTACTGCAAGATGATGGCTGCAAGATGATAGTAGCCTTCGGTAGGATGAGCTTCTCCCCCTTATTTTGGCTTTTCTGAAGTTTAGTCCACAGATACTACCCCATTCCTTTGACACCGATGCATATCTAGTGTAGATCTGATGTAAGTCTTGTGAGTACTTCGGATGAGTACCCACGGTTGCTTTGCTACCCTTTTCATTCGACCCGGTGCTGCAACAGTTGGTAGCACCGTGGATGCAAGTTTCCCCGACGGTTCCCAAGATTCAAAATATCGGATACCGGGTTTGTATCGGTTTGGCTTCGACATATCGGATGCCAGATATCGGGTGATATATCAAGCGATATGTAGATATATAGAAGAAAGCATGTCTAGTTTTTTTCATTATTCTTGTTCAAAACATGTATTTTTAGTAACAAAACGTATGATGTCAATGCTTTAACATAACACTTTCAGATTCCTAGTTCATTAACTTGTTAATTAAGAAACTATTAAGGAGTCATTCACAACATCCTTACTTTATGGTTAAAAACAATACAATATATATGCATTTGTACAAACATTGTGTATGACTTTATAATATTTGATGAAGTTGTAAATGCATAATCTTGTTTCACTACTTTCAAATAAAGAATTGATGTAATATACGTATCGGTCTATATCGATGAACATATCTACCCAGATATCGGCCATACCAGTTGATATTTCGGTCCACATCAGATGATATGTTTGAAAATGATATTTACAAAAGGGATTTCTATTTCTGTGCCCCTGGTTGGTTCGCTGTGGTCAGTTTTGCCCCTGGCAACTCACTTTTGCCCTCCCTACTCCACTAGGTGCTCACAAAAGCCCAAACAAAGCACTTCCGTCCGGTCAAAGTCTCTTTGACCGTTACCTCCAGACTAGTGGGGTCGCTCCACTCTCTCTCACCACAATGGGTCGCGGTAGGGGTCGAGGAAACTTATGACTAGTGGGGCCACATAATATCCTGACAGGTGGGGTCGCTCCACTCTCTCTTAGCACAGTGTTGACATGGTAGAATCCTGACATGTGGGGTCGACGCAACTTATGACATGTGGGGCCGCTTGATACCCTGGCAGGTGGGGTATGGCCACTCTCTGCCCACTTTGCTAACGCGGTAAGATCCTAACTTGTGGGGCCGAGGCAGCTTATGACAGGTGGGGTATATTCTCTCTATCATTTGTCAACGGCCGACCGCGCACAACCCCGAGCACCTTCCCCACAAAGCAGCATAGCCATGGTCGCAGCTTGCGTGCATCGCCGGATCTGATTCCTGCTTCTACCAGCGGCCGGCGGCGGTGCACGTCCGCCACGGCACCAGCATTATTTCTCTGCCTGCATTGTCCCTCCAGGCTAACATACCGCACGCAGAGCTGCCGCCCCACACCTCCCCACCATCTGGATTTGCTCTGCCGTCGAGGACAACCATCGACAACCCTTATTTCTTAGTAAGCTCTCGGATCCTGATCCCCCTTATTCAAGCGCTTCTGAACCGTTTCCCTTAATCTCGTCTGAACACCTAATTTCAGGTGTGCCGTCGCATTAAATGTCCGGTCGTAGCGGTTACAGCGGTGAGGGTGGAGATTCGATCATGTCTTGGCCACGCTCACCTACACCAGATTCGAAGGAGGTTCAGGTAGTTAGCGCTCATGTCCTATCTGAATAATCCCTTGCTTAATTTGTAGTGTTAATTTACTTTTGGATATGTTATTACAGTTTAACAGGCAAGCTGATGATCCTTGGTATATTGCATACCAAGATGAGTCGATCCAGTGGGGTAGAGAGAAGATGGCATTGGAGGAGGTGGTGGCTAATTTGGGTGTTGAATTAGCCAGTAAAAACAGATTGATTTTTGAGCTGAAGCATACTATTGCAGAAGAAAGGAGAACTGCTCACAATGATAAGTTGAAACTAGAGACTGATCTGACCATATTTGATCATGTGATAGAGGGGCTGCAAATGGATGGAGAGGAGAAAGCAATAGTCATAGAAAGACTTGAAGTGAAGGCAAAGGAGAAAAACAGATACATGTTGGCACTTACAATAGTTGTCATCTCTTTACTAGCTCTTTACTATTTAGTTAAAGTAAATTGAAATAAATTAATTTAGAGATCTCCAGATATGATGGGTTGTTAAGCAACTTTGTACCCCTGGTATGTGGGCAAGATGTGACATCTTGTTAACCCCTTGGAATTTAGTCTAGATGATATGCATCTTTGTTTGTAAAAGTTCCAGGCAAAAGATTCCCTTTCTTTTTAGGGCTCCCTTCTTTTTATTAGGCGTCCACACGATATCCAGTTTCAATACAAATAAAATGGTAGTTGGTGTTTGGTGCCTACAAAATGGAACTTTAAGGAATTGAAAACATCATGGTCTGTGAACTGGTCCACTTCAAATTAGCCTTGCATCCAAATGTTTAGGGATCCATATGCTTATTACACCAGCATGTTCAAGATAGCAGCTTGACAAACATAGGAAATAATCCTAGTACTAAAACACATGTCAGCACAAATTTCTCTCCCTCTAATTTCTTCTGATTAACCCTAAGCTGGTCAATAGCAGCAGAATTGTCACCATCTTTCTTCAATAACACCTCAATCTGCATATCCTTCTTCTTCTTCATCATCAAATCATCTGTCTAACCATTCTTCTGCAACAACTCTTGATTCCATGATTTGTAGGCCTATAATTCAGTAAGAAGTCACGGATTGTTTTCTCTTTGCCATGCTCTTTTGAGCCCACGCACCATGTCACGCAAATAAATCAAGTGCTGCTTCAAGAACTTGGGCACTTTTGGATCAGCCCATTCGAAGAACTTACAGCCACCAACCTATGATATTAACACTATTTATAGTCAAGATTACATTTTTTATTTAATGGCCAAAAAACTAAGGAAATGAGAAGAAATAGGAAATCACCCGAACTCTTGTGCAGCTGTAATATCTCCGTCCTGGGTTGTCATCGCTCCAAGAAATCCACTTGGAAGCCTTTTGTTTGTAGAAGCATGGTTTTTCTGGATAATAGTCCAGCGGCTTTTGTCTGTACGGTATTTGGGAAGAGGATTCCTCGTCGCCGCTATACCATGTAGTGCTGTGGACGCTAGAGCTAGACATGTCCTAGCTTTATGCAGACTTATGAAATTAAACAAACAACATGTCAATGGCCATAAAGTAGATCAATGTGCAGTAGAATTGGTGAAAAACTAGCTCAATGTGCACTAGTATTGGTGATAAACTAGCTCAATGTGTGGCATTGGTGATAAAGTAGCTCAATGTGAAGTACCATTGGTGAGAAACTAGCTTAATGTGCAGTAGCAATGGTGATAAACTAGCTCAATGTGCGGCATTGGTGATAAACTAGCTCAATGTGCAGTAGCATTCGTGAAAAACTAGCGCAATGTGCGGAATTGGTGAAAAACTACCTCAATGTGTGGCATTGTAGATAAACTAGCTCAATGTGCAGCAGGGGGGTAAAGTGTGGGTTAACATCTAATTTCTCATGTGCGGCATTGTTGAAAAACTAGCTCAACGTGTATTAGCATTGGTCATAAAACTAGGCATGTACCCTATATATAATCCCAAAATACTCTTGCGTTATTACCGGCGCCAAATGCTCAGATCCTCGCCGCAATGGCCTGCTCAGATCCACGCGACACCCTATCCAGATCCGTCTAGATCCAAGACAAGGAGGTGAGGAGGACGGCCTCGACATGGTGGGACGCGCATCGACGAGGCGTGGAGGGGGGGTCGAACTCACCGTCGAGGTGCTTTTCCAGTGTTGTGCCACCAATCAAGATTTAAGGTTCGATGTAGATTGGGTTGTGGGGTGGGGGTGGTGGATGGGGCGGCGTGAGTGAGATTCAGTGGCTTGTCCCTGATACCTCTCCAACGTATATATAGTTTTTTATTATTCCATGCTATTGTAGTATCAATCTTGGATGTTATATATGCAATTACAAGCAATTATACATCATTTTTTGGGACTAACCAATTAACTTAGTGCCCAGTGCCAGTTGCTATTCTTTGCCTATTTTTGGTTTTTCAGAATATCAGTACCAAACAAATTCCAAATGCCACAAAACTTTTTGGAGATTTTTTTCTGGACAAAAGAGACCCTCGAAGCTTCAGGAGAGGGCCATAATATGAAGGAGGGGCCCATGAGGCACCAGGGCGCGCCTAGGGGGGTAGGCGTGCCCTGGTGGCTTGTGGGACCCATTTTCACCCTTTTGACCTAATTCTTCCTCTATAAATTCTCTAAAATTGGGAAACCAACAGAGAGCCACCCAAAATACTTTTTCCGCCGTCCCAAGCTTCTATTCTCAAGAGATCCCATCTGGAGGCCTTTTCCGGCACTCTGCCGGAGGGGGAATCAACCACGGAGGGGCTCTACATCAACCTTGCTTCCCTTTCGATGATGTGTGAGTAGTTTACCACAGACCTATGGGTCCATAGTTAGTAGCTAGATGGCTTCTCTCTCTTTGATCTTCAATACAATGTTCTCCTCGATGTTCTTGGAGATCTATTCAAAGTAATCACTTTTTGTGGTGTGTTTGTTGAGTTCCGATGAATTGTGAGTTTATGATCAGATTATCCATGAATATTTTTTTTGAGTCTTCTCTGAACTCTTTTATGCATGATTATTATAGCTTTATATTTCTCTCCAATCTATTGATTTGGTTTGGACAACTAGATTGATTTTTCTTGCAATGGGAGAGGTGCTTTGTGATGGGTTCAATCTTGCGGTGATCTATATCCGAGTGACAGAAAGGGACAAGACACATATTTGTATTGTTGCCATTAAGGATAAAAAGATGGGGTTTATTCATGCGTGAGTTTACTTTGTCTACATCATGTCATCTTGCTTAAGGCGTTACTCCGTTCTTTATGAACTTAATACTCTAGATGCATGCTGGATAGCGGTCGATGGGTGGAGTAATAGTAGTAGATGCAGGCAGGAGTCGGTCTACTTGTCTCGGACGTGATTCCTATGTACATGATCATTGCCTTGGATATCACCATGATTATTCACTTTTCAATCAATTGCCCAACAGTAATTTGTTTACCCACCGTATGCTATTTTCAAGAGAGAAGCCTCTAGTGAAAACTATGGCCCCCGGGTCTACTTTTATCATATATTAAAATCCAAAAATACCTTGTTGCAATTTTTATTTACTTTATTTTATTTTGTGTTTTATTTATCTACCTATCACTATAATATTTAATCTTTGCAATTAACCGCTGAGGGATTGACAACCCCTTGTTCGCGTTGGGTGCAAGTATTTGTTATTTTGTGTGCAGGTACTGCTAACGAGGTGTTGCTTGGTTCTCCTACTGGATTGATAACCTTGGTTCTTAACTGAGGGAAATACTTATCTCTACTATACTGCATCATCCTCTCCTCTTCGGGGAAATCCCAACCTAGCTCACAAGTAGCAGGAAGAATTTCTGGCGCCATTGCCGGGGAGACATCATCAACATCTATCAACTACCTACCAATAAACTTACATCTCCTTGCATTTACATTATTTGCCATTTGCCTCTCATTTTCATCTCCCCCACTTCTAAAACGTTTTTACAAAAATACAAAAATATTTTCTGTTTGCCCTTTTTTGCGTTTGCCTTTTTGTTCGCTTGTTATCTTGTTTGCCTAGTCGTGATGTCTCAAGAAAATACAAAATTGTGTGATTTTTTCAATACTAATAATAATGATTTTATCAGTACTCCGATTGCTCCTCCCGCCGCTAGTGTAGAGTCCTGTGATATTAATGTCGCTTTGTTAAATCTTGTTATGAAAGGACAATTTTTGGGTAGTCCCAATGAAGATGTTGCATCCCATCTTAACACTTTTGTTGAATTGTGTGATATGCAAAAGAAAAAAGATGTGGATAATGATATTGTCAAATAAAAATTATTCCCGTTCTCATTGCGAGATCGTGTAAAACTTGGTTTTGATCTTTGCCCCGAAATAGTATTCATTCTTCGGATAGGTGTAAAGATGCTTTTATTGCCAAGTATTTTCCTCCCGCGAAAATTATCTCTCTCAGAAATCAAATTATGAATTTTAAGCAACTTGAGCATGAACATGTTACCCAGTCTTGGGAGAGGATGAAATTAATGATAAGAAATTTCCCTACTCATGGTTTAAGTTTGTGGATGATCATACAAAATTTTTATGCGGGATTGAATTTTGTTTCTAGAAATATTTTAGATTCCGCCGTGGGTGGTACTTTTATAGAAATTACATTGGGCGAATCTACCGAATTGCTTGATAATATTATGGCAAATTATTCACAATGGCATACTGAAAGAACTCGTACTAGTAAAAAGGTGAATTCTGTTGAAGAAATTAGTACTTTGAGTGACAAGGTAGATGCGCTTATGAAAATGGTTGCTAGTAAAAATGCTCATATTGATCCTAATGATGTCCCATTTTCTACTTTGATTGCGCAAAATAATGATCCCATAGATCTGAATTTTGTCTCGCGAAACAATTTCAATAGTAATGCTTACAGAGGTAATTTTAATCCTAGGCCATTTCCTGGGAATTCCTCTAAGAATTATGGCAATTCCTATGGTAACTCTTATAATAATAATAATAATAGGAAGCGCTCTGATCTTGATAGTAATATTAAAGAATTTATTAATGCTTAGAAACTTTTCAACACTACAATAGAAGAAAAATTGAGTAAACTTGATGATATGTCTAGAAGCATGGATAAAATCGTTCATGATGTGGAATATCTTAAAACTAAAATTTTGCCACCCAAGCTTGATATTAAGTAATCAGTTAAAGCTCTTTATGTATCCATGGATGAAAGCAAAGAAAGAACCGCTGGGTTGAGGGCTAAGTGAGAATTCTTAGAAAAAGCGATTCCGCCCGGTTTTTATCGTAGTAATAATGAAGATATTAAAATGATTTTTGTTACACCCATTGAATCTTTGTTTATAAATATTAAACTTTATGAAAAGGGGACTAAATAAGAGTCAACTTTACCAAGAAGGCGTCCCCATAGTTCGGAGGGTGAAAATCTTAACGAAAAAATTAACAAAAGTAGGTTTGGAGAGGTAAAAACTTTAAATAGCGATGTGCCCACTCTTTTGGATTTAAAGGACTTTAATTATAATAGTTTTTCTAATTGAGTGTATTTCATTATTGCAATCCATGCTAAATTCACCGAATGCTTATGAACAAAATAAGGCTTTTACTGAACATATTGTAGAAGCGATGATGAAAGCTTTAGAAGAAAAGCTAGAATTGGAGGTTTCAATACCTAGGAAATTATATGATGAGTGGGAACCCACCATTAAAGTTAAAATAAAAAATTATGAGTGCAATGATTTTTGTGATTTGGGTGCTAGTGTTTCCACAATACCAAAATCCCTATGTGATGTGCTAGATTTTGCCAATATGGATGAATGTTCTCTTAATTTGCACTTAGCGGATTCCACTATTAAGAAACCTTTGGGTAGAATAAATGAAGTTCTTATTCTTGCAAATAAAAATTATGTGCCCATTGATTTCATTGTTCTTGATATTGATGGCAATCCGTCTTGACCTATAATACTTGGTAGGCCTTTCCTACGAACCATAGGTGATGTTATTGATATGAAAGAAGGGAATATAAAATTTCAATTTCCGTTAAGGAAGGGTATGGAACACTTACCTAGAAAGAGAATTAAGCCACCATATGAATCTATTATATGGGCCACCTATGGAATTAATTTGAAGGATGACAACACTTGAACCTATGCATTATTCCTAGCTAGGGGCGTAAAACGATAGCGCTAGCTGGGAGGCAACCCAATAGTTATCTTAATTCTCTTGTTTATTTTTCTAGTTTTTTGTGTGCACACAATTATTCTACTATTATGGTTGTGTTTTTTGTTTTAAATTAGTTTTTGTGCCAAGTAAAGCCTTTGGGATGATTTGGATGATAGTTGCTTTGATTCTGCGCAAAAGCAGAAACTTTTGCGTCCAGTAGAAGAATTGTTAAAATTTTATGGAATTCTTAATTTTTTACACATGATTTATATACAAATCTATACAAATTTCCCACATTGTCCTAATGTTTCAGAATTTTTGGAGTTACAAAAGTATGGTCATTTTTTGAATTACTACGGACTGTTCTGTTTTTGACAGATTCTGTTTTTGTTGCGGTGTTCCCTTGTTTTGATGAATATATGGATTGTATCGGGGGGGTATAAGCCATGGTGAAGTTAGAATACAGTAGGTATAATGCAATAATAAAATACGAATGGGTTTACAACAGTGCCTAAAGTAGTGATTTGCTTTATTATACTAACGGATCTCACGAAGGTTTTGTTGAGTTTTGTGTGCTGAAGTTTTCAAGTTTTGAGTGAGATCACGATGGATGAAGGAATAAGGAGTAGTAAGAGCCTAAGATTGGGGATGCCCGAGACACCCCAAGGTAATATTCAAGGACTCTCAAGCATCTAAGCTTAGGGATGCCTCGAAAGGCATCCCCTCTTTCTTCTACCGACCATAGGTAGTATACTTGGAGCTATATTTTTATTCATCACATGATATGAGTTTTGCTTGGAGTGTCGTGTATTATATGAGTCTTTGTTTGCTTTTTTTAGTTTGTCACAATCATCCTTGCTGAACACACCCATTTGAGTGGGACACCCATTTTTATTTATTTATTAGAATACTCTATGTGCTTCACTTATATGTTTTGAGCTAGGCAGTTGCTCTAGTGCTTCACTTATATCTTTTAGAGCACGACGGTGATTATATTTTGAAGAAATAGGTAACTCTCATGCTTCACTTATGTTATTTTGAGAGTTCACAATAGTAATGGTAATATGCACAAGATATGGATTTGGTCCCAATGTGATGGATATTCACGAGGGATATAATGAAAACTTTCATGTAGATCACTGGATATGATAAGTTTGATTCCTTGCAATAGTCTTGCGATATGGAGATGACAATATGTGAATTATTGTATTGAGCAATTGTGATTTAGTAAGAATATTGGTGTTAAGGTTTGTGATTCCCTATGCATGCATGTAAAGTCAATAGTTATGGAACGAAGTTATATACTACTTATGGTGCATTATTCATTGTTAGTTATTCTCAATGCATGTTTATGACTGTTTTCATTTTCTAGTTGGTTGCTTCTCAATATATTAGCTAGCCTCCATTTGTACTAAGCGGGAATGCTACTTGTGCATCCAATTCCTTTAACCCAAAGTTGTGCCAAATGAGTCCACTATACCTACCTATATGCGGTATTTACATGCTGTTCCAAGTAAATTTGCATCTGCAAACTCTAATCATGCAAAAAAACTATACGTTTTGTATGCCCGTACCGCTCATGAAGCGACAGGGGGTGGTCAATATCTTTCATGCTAGATGGGTTATTTTCAAGATGAGTGTTTGATGTCTACTACACAACTTATTCTTGTAGACTCGTGTTGGGCCTTCAAGCCCAGAGTTTTGTAGGATAGTAGCAATTTTCCCTCCAGTGGATAACCTAAGGTTTATCTATCTGTGGGAGGCATAGGATGAATATGGTCTCTCTCAAACAACCCTGCAATCAAATACAAGAAATCTCTTGTGTCCCCAACACACCAAATACAATTGTAAATTGTATAGGTGCACTAGTTCGGCGAAGAGATGCTGATACAAGTGTAGTATGAATAGCAGATATAGGTTTTTTTAATCTGAAAATTTAAAAACAGCAAGGTAACTAGTAACAAAAGTGAGCAAAAACGGTATTGCAATGCTTGAAAACAAGGCCTAGGGTTCATACTTTCACTAGTGCAATCTCTCAATAGTGCTAACATAATTGAATCATATAACAATCCCTCAACGTGCGACCAAGAATCACTCCAAAGTTCTTATTTAGCGGAGAACAGAAGATGAAATTGTTGTAGGGTACGAAATCACCTCAAAGTTATCTTTTCCGATCAATCTATTGAGCCATCCCTATAAGTGTCACAAACAGCCCTAGAGTTCGTAATAAAAAAACACCATATGATACGCATCAACCAACTCTAATGTCACCTAGGTACTCCAATGTCACCACAAGTATCCGTGAGTTGATTATTCAATATGCATTAAACAACTTCAGATTCATAATATTCAATCCAACACAAAGAACTTCAAAGAGTGCCCCAAGATTTCTACCGGAGAAAGTAGGACGAAAACGTGCATCAACCCCTATGCATAGATTACCCCAATGTCACCTCAGGAATCCACGAGTTGAGTGCCCAAACACACATGAACTGAATCAATAGAACACCCCATTTTCACCACGGGTATCCATATGCAAGACATACATCAAGTCTTCTCAAATCCATAAATGTATTCAATCCGATAATAGTGAAACCTCAAAGGTAAAAACTCAATTTATCACAACAAGATAGAGAGGGAGAAACACCATATGATCCAACTATATTAACAAAGCTCGTGGTACATCAAGATCGTGCCAAATCAAGAACATGAGAGAGAGAGAGAGAGAGATAAAACACATAGCTACTGGTACATAACCTCAGCCCCGAGGGTGAACTACTCCCTCCTCATCATGGAGACCGCCGGGATGATGAAGATGGCCTCCGATGATGATTTCCCCCTCCGACAGGGTGCTGGAACACGGCTCCAGATGGGATATCTTTGGTACAGAGACTTGCAGCAGCGGAGTCAAAGTTCTAGAGTTATTTCTGGGGTTTCCCTATTTATAAGAAATTTCAGAGTTGGAATCACGCGAAAAGGAGCTAAGATGGGCCCACAAGCCACCAGGCCATGGCCACCCCCTTGGGCGTGCCCTGGTGGCTTGTGGGGGCCTCGTAGCTCTTCGGTCCTCCCACGAAGCTTCGGGGGTCTCTTTTGTTCCAAAAAAATCATCAAAAAGTTTCGCTGCATTTGGACTTCATTTGATATGGATTTTCTACAAAAACCAAAAACAAGCAGAAAACAGCAACTAGCAATGGGCACTAGGTCAATATGTTAGTCCATGAAAATCATATAAAAGCCATATAAAAGTGCACCAAAATCATACAAAATTATAATAAACATGGCATGAATACTTCATAAATTATAAATACGTTGGAGACGTATTAGCATCCCCAAGCTTAATTCCTGCTCTTCCTCGAGTAGGTAAATGATAAAAGAAATAATTTATAAAGTGTGAATGCTAGCATTGTGCATATGTTTGAACAATGATAATTTCAATCACTTTTCCTAGCATCATGACAGCAACTTTTTCTCATAAAACTCATCATGATACAGTAGCAATCAATTCACATGTTATGGTTCAAACAATGCATTCTCTTGAAACTTAACAACCTATGTTCTTATTCGCCAAACAATTGCAATTCAACTTATTTTCAACAAAGTCTAAGTAAGAGCTCCACATACTCAATTATCATATAGCCTTCTATGATTGCTAATACTCAAAGCATATTTTTAGAACAAATAGCATCCATTGAACACAGAGAAAGATAGGGGCTTAATGTTTCGCCTCCCAACTCATTTATCATAGAGATAATTGTCAACAATAATAATTCATGATCAAATATATGTGAATGGCCATATGTGCCTGGATCTTTCCCCACCACATGATGCTTGCCAACTAAAGAATAGGTTGGAATAAGAAATTAACTCAACAAAAATAAAATTAACTAAAAAAGTAAAAGATAAGCCCTTCGCAGAGGGAAGCATGGATTTGCAGACGTGCCAGAGCTCATTGCTTAAAACAGAGATGAATAGATTTTGAGAGGCATGCCTTTCCTGTTAACGTCACGACCGAGAGTTCTCAATATCTTCCATGCTAAACACATTATAGGCAGTTCCCAAGAGGAAAGGTAAAGTTTACTCCCCCTCAACCATTCAAACACAAGCCATGGCTAGCCGAATCCTCGGGTGCCCTCCATACAATCAACTTTCTGGGGGAGTTTGTTTCATTCTTTTCGTTTTGATCATGGGACTGGGCATCCCAATTACCAGCCTCACTCGTGCAATGACAAGTGAATAAACACCCATCATGAGAATAACCCACTTAGCATGGAAGATACTGACCACCCCCTGCCGCTTCATGAGCGGTACTGGCCCACAAAATAGATGTTTATTTGAAGATTTAGAGATGGCACATGCAAATTTACTTGGAACGGTAGGGTAATACCGTACATAGGTAGATATGGTGGACACGCATGGAAGAAACTTGGCTCAAGTATTTGGATGCACAAGCAGTATTCCCGCTTAGTACAGAAATTTTGGCTAGCAAAAGATTCTAAACAACAAGCACCACATGTTGGAGGATCCATAACAATATAACTTCGATGCAAATATACCCAAACATAACTCATTACATTGTCTTCCTTATCCAACTTCAACTTATTTGCTCAGGTTTGAAAATAATTAATGGGTATTCACAATCATAAAATATATCCAAGATAATATATTTTTATGTGAAAATTCTCTTCCTTATACTAATCATTCATGAATTGCTTGTATGACCAATATTGTGATTGTCAAGCTTCAATAGATTTTACTTTCTAAACCAAATGTGAAATATTTCTAAGCATGAGACAAGCATATAAAGCACATATAATTTCAACTTATGATATTCAATTCATTCAATAATTTACTCATAGGATATAAGTGAAGCACATGAGTAAATGACAAACTACTGCAAAAACATATAAGTGAAGATTAAATGAGTAGTTAAGTAAATAGGAAGCTATGTGAGGACTCTCTCTCCTTTAAAAAAATTCAGATCTTAAGTATTTTATTCAAACATCAAATAAAACAAAAAAAATGACATTCCAAAAATAGCACATCTCATGCGAAGAAGCAAAAACTTAGGCTCAACCGATACTAACCGATAATTGTTGATGAAGAAAGGTGGCATGCCTACCGGGGCATCCCCAAGCTTAGATGCTTGAGACTTCTTTGAATATTATCTTGGGAGGCCTTGGCATCCCCAAGATTTAGCTCTTGTGTCTCCTTAATTCCTCTCATATCACGGTTTCCCTAAATCTCAAAAACTTCATCCACACAAAACTCAACAAGAACTCGTGAGATAAGTTAGCATAAATCAATGCAAAACCGTATCATTCTCTACTGTAGCAAATCACTAAAATTATTATTTGATATTGCATACTACATGCCTCTGCATATTTAATACTCCTATCCTCAATAGAATCATTAAACAAGCAAACATATGCAAACAATGCAATCATAATAGCAATCTGTCTAAACAGAATAGTATGTAAAGGATGCAAGAAGATTCATACTTCTTTAACTCCAAAAATTCATAAAAATTACCACCCTATAGAAAATTTGTTATACCTTACTGTGTAAAAATTTCAATATTTTATCACGTTCTGCTTTCCTGAAGAATTTAGACAATAATAGAAAACTTTCTATTTACAAACAACAACTCATATACTTGCAAACTGAGCATGGTAAAGGCTATATGTTGTAGGGTGAAACCCTAAGGGAGATCTTTTCACACTTGGAGGGGGGAAAGGGATGAACTCACAAGAACACAAGGGGAAAATCACTCAAACAAACCCAATTACACATCCACTAGAGTAGTACACAGGAGATCCACAAGAATACAAGAACAATTCAAGGAAAATAGCACTAGGGTAAAGTTCTTCCCACTCCCATGGAGGTGAGGTCTTGATTATAGTCTTCTCCAAGAGAGGTGAGTTCTTCCCACTCAGATCCCCTTGTGGATTTCAAGGCCTCCTCTTGGAGATGACTATCATCAAGACCTCACCTCCTTGGGAGTGGGAAGAACTTTACCCTAGTGCTATTTTCCTTGAATTGTCCTTGTATTCTTGCGGATCACATATGTGCTACTCTAGTGGATGTGTAATTCGGTTTGTTTGAGTGATTTTCCCCTTGTGTTCTTTTGATTGCATCCCTTTTTCCCCCTCCAAGTGTGAAAAGATCTCCCTTAGGGTTTCACCCTACAACATCTTGGTATCATGAGCCATGGTTGATTCACATCTTGGAGTCCCTACCCCCCACATGCTAGCCTAATTTTGTTGCTTTTTGTCCCAATTTGAAAGTCCCCACAAAAAATAGCCCCAAATTTTTTCTTCCAATTTGTTGGATCTTGTGAGATTTTTTTGATTTGTTCCACGAATTTGTTGTTTGGCAAGTGGATCTACCATTTCCCCAACCCCCCACACCACGAAATCCACCCAATTTTTCTTTTACCCACCAATTTAGAGCTTGAAATCATCCATTTCCGCCTCAAAAGTTTCAAGTTCGTGCTTTTCCAGCCTGCATCGAACTGTCCGCACCCCCGTAGCGGACTGTCCGCTCACATCAGGAGCAAACTGCTCATGGATCGGACTGTCTGCTCCCTCATACCGAACTGTCCGCTTGAATCAGAAGGTTTTCGGAGGAAGACCGGACTGTCCGCTACCCAGGACCGGACTGTCCACTACCCAGGATCGGACTGTCCGCTAGTTCAAACAATGCTTCGGCCGATTTCTTGTTTTCATCATAACTTCCACTCCCGAAGTCTGTTTTTTGTGTTCTTTAGCTTGTTTTGTAGCTATTGACATCCCCAATCCTCTTAGATCATTACCACCACCAGTTGCTTGCATCAAAAATTTCACCAAAAAACACCCACCTTTGGCATTTGACCGATTTTGAGTTGTGGTTTCCGTTTCCTAAGGTGTTTCGGCTACTTAGGAACGGTTTGACATCGACAACACCGCTATTCATCATCACCTTGGACTCGACATCGACAATGAGCACTTCATCCTCATACCAACCAGTAAGCAAAGGACAGTAACCTTGACGACACCTAGTACTTTTTCTTGCCATTGCTTTGATAACCCGAGCCATTTTGCATCACTTACCTATCGAGACTAGCGAGTTGAGAATTGCCGGGCCACACTATATTGTGCACCTTAGTGATACGCCTACTCTGCGTAGCTACATTGACCGTGCAATCATCTTGCTATCATCATTGTGCCAAATGTCCCTCCCGTGCATATGTTACATAATTGTCTCATAATTTGGCTCGCAAATCAAGCATCATCGCATAGTCAAAAAAAGAGAGAAAGAAAAGCTTTTAAGCAAAAGAGAAGAAACAAAGAGCTCGTAAGCAATAGCATCATGCCAGTTGCATAGTCGCATCATATTGGATCCTACATACACAACATATTTGGGATTGAAGATGACACATTACTCTCATAGGTTGGTGCACAAGCGTATCTAGCCCATTTGAGCAATCGAGATATTGTCTCTCTTGTATTCGTGCAACAAGAGCATTTTCCATGGTCACACTTTTTATGCTCATTCCTTGGTTGCGCGGATCCCACTTATCTTTCGTGTGTGTGTTTCCAAGTGATATCCTAGGCTTTGATCTATTTGCTTTACTTGCAATTTTGTGAACCTTCTCAACATTATCGATATCTTGACTAACATTTGCTAGAAATTTTGTGCCACCCATCCTAACCAAGCTCCTTCATAAGCTTTACTTGTGTAGGTGTGAGAAACAAACCTGGTACCAATTCTACTACTGTAGCATTACATTGAGCGATACTCGATACATCCACAATCTTTGGAAAAGGTAACGTTGGTATTGTTCTCTCATTTTCCTACTCACCACTTCTTGGTTATGATGGATAGGCCAACTTCTTCAGTGAACCCACTCTTCGAGGGTTAAGATAACGAACGCGACTACGTCACCAAAAATCACTTCTTCATCGCCCAACGAGCCCTCCATCAAGAAAGTGAAGCTTTGGGTGACCACATCGAGCAACTCACCACCGACCTTCGCCAATCGAAAGCGAGAAACTGGGACCACCTCGATGCCAAGCTCACCACACAAATGGAAGAATTCCGCAACATGATCATGATCTGCGCATCTTCCACCACCTCTTCGCCAAGATGGCGCCACTCAAGTCACCACTCTTTGGCATACTCTTCCTCGGATGCAAGTCCTCTGTGAGCTCGTTCCCCTCGACGCCCCGACACTCAAGATCGACGAGCTCCAGAAAACCCATTCCATGGCAATGGGTTGCAAGACCGAGTCCGAGCACGTGAACGAGCGACACACCAAGAACAAGACGCCGCGGACCAAGAGCAACCTCTGCAAGCGCAACTTCAAGCACCTCAAGATGACGATTCAATCCGACAAGAACAAGAGCATCGTGAAAAACAAGCGCTCAAAGCACGACACGCACTCCGCGAGGCCACTAGAGCCATCGCCGAGCACAACCGCCAAGTGCGTGAACAAGAAGAAGCACTTCGCCAAGAACGACAAGATGAAGCCGCTCTCCGTGAGGAGAAACAAGATAGAAGGAACCGAGCACAAATGCCTCATCCTATTCAGCAAGTCCATCAAGAGGAGCATCAAATTGAAGACCTTCCTCCACGCCAAGTGCGACACCACCCTGGTCCACATGATGAAGAAGAACGCTATGACAAGCTCAAGTTCAACATGCCCAAGTTCTCCGGAAGCAACGATCCCGAGGAGTATCTCTCATGGGCATTCAAGGTCGACAAGATATTTCGTCTTCACAATTTTGAAGAGGAGAAGAAAATCGCCATGGCCTCACTTGAGTTTCAAGACTATGTCCTCATTTGGTGGGAACAAGTGATCGAGCGACGCCGGGAGAGAGGTGAACGAGCCATCACAACTTGGACACACATGAAGGAGGTCATGAGAGCTTGCTTCGTGCCAACACTCTACACCCACGATCTCTTCAAGAAGCTGCAACTCCTCAAGCAAGGCACGAAGACGGTGGAAGAATACTATCAAGAAATGGAGATTGCCATGATACGGGCCAATGTCAAGGAAGATGACGAGCAAACTATGGCACGCTTCTTGAACGGCCTCAATCACCCAATAAAGAAGATTGCCGACTTCCAACCTTACTCTGACGTCCGTGAGCTAGTTCACCAAGCGACCAAGACCGAGCGACAAGTGCAAGATGATTTCAAATACGCCAAGTACTCGTCCAAGACCTACGGCTCGTACACTCAAGCTCCCACAACTACGGCACCTCCTACCTCGACTAGAGCATCTCCAAGCAACGGCGACAAGGCAAGTTACAAGAAAACTTCAACACCTTCAAGTCGTCCTCCTACTACAAGCAACTTCAAGCCGAGAGCTTCATCATCATCATCATCATCTACTCCAACGGATGAGAATTTCAAGATGAGTTCCATCAAATGCTTCACATGTCAAGGCCGAGACCACAAGAAATTTGAGTGCCCCACACGGCGCACCATGATCGGCAACAATGACGGCACTTATGACTTGATGAGTGAGGAAGAAATGGAAGCCCTTGAGCACGTGGCCATGCACCGGCGCATGAATGAAGATGGTCAAGTCTTTTGTGACAATGATTCGAGCCCCCGCCCTCGTTGTCTCCAAGGTCTTGATGCTTCAAGACACCCTAGAAGAAGACCAACGTTGCCACATCTTCCACACCAAAGCAGGCATAAATGGACGTTCCGTGAAGGTCATCATCGGCGGAGGAAGTTGCCACAATATGGCAAGTGAAGAGCTATGTTCCAAACTACAATTGGTCAAGATGAAGCATCCTCGCCCCTACAAGGTCCAATGGCTTAGCGAATCCGGCACCATTCAAGTGGAGCACACCGTGCAAGGTTCCTTCAAGATCAACGCATACGAAGACACCTTGGAGTGTGATGTGGTTCCTATGTCCGTGTGCCATCTCCTCTTAGGAAGGCCTTGGCAATTCAACCGCGGCGTCATCCAGAATGGGCGTACCAACTACTATAGTTTCAAGATGAAGGGGAAAGAGTATGTGCTACGACCTATGTCGCCAAGCCAAGTGATCGCCGACAAGCAAGCATCCCCCTATCATTGAGAGAATAGTGAGAGAGTGAACCACCAAAGCGAGAGTGAGCGCCACAAGCCAAAAATGAGTGCCTCCACGATGAGGGACAAGAAAAACTTAGTGCTTTTAGCTACCAAAAGAGACATGAGAGAAGTGTGTGAGAACCCATCTAGTGTCATACACTATGTCCTAGTGTGCCAAGATGAAGCGGCAAAGACTAACACTTCTAACCATCTTCCTCTAGTGTTATCTAATTCGTTGCAGGAGTTCGCGGATGTTTTCCCCGATGAGCTACCTCCCGGCCTTCCTCCACTACGAGGCATCGAGCACCAGATCGACCTCATCCCCGGCGCACCTCTACCAAACAAGGCTCCATACCGCGTCAACCCCGAAGAAACTAAGGAAATACAAAGGCAAGTACAACAACTCATTGACAACGGACACGTTCGTGAAAATTTAAGTACTTGTGCCATCCCGGTCATTCTTGTGCCTAAGAAAGATGGTAGTTTTCGCATGTGTTCCGATTGTCGTCCCATAAATGCTATCACCGTTTGCTATAGGCATCCCATTCTACGCCTTTATGATATGCTAGATGAGCTTAGCAGCGCCACCATTTTCTCAAAAAATTATCTTAAAAGTGGCTATTACAAAATTCACATTCAACAAGGTGATGAGTGGAAAACCGCTTTAAAACTAAACTTGGCTTGTACGAGTGGTTAGGTATGCCTATGGGTTTATCGGAAGCACCCAATATTTTCATGCGAGTCATGCATTATGTCCTTCGACCTTACATTGGCGTATTTGTTGTGGTCTACTTTGATGATATACTTGTGTTTAGCAAATCTCTCAAAGATCATGTAACGCATCTTAGGTCCATTTTGCAAACTCTTAGAAACAAGTGTCTTTATGCTAATATGGAGAAATGCACATTTGGTGTTGACAAGCTTGTTTTCTTGGGTTTTGTCATGTCTTCTAAGGGTGTTCATGTTGATGAAGCTAAAATTGATGCTATTAAAACTTGGCCACAACCAACCAACTTGCAACAAGTGCGTAGCTTCCTTGGTTTAGCCGGATTGTATCGTCGTTTCGTTAAGGACTTTAGCACTACTGCGTCACCTTTGCATGCCTTGAGTAAGAAGAATGCACCTTTTGTTTGGGGACCATCCCAAGATATCGCATTTCATGAGCTTAAGAATTTGCTTACTCATGCTCCATTGCTTACATTAACCAATTTTGATAAAACTTTCAAAGTCCATTGTGATGCTCGTGGTAATGGTATTGGTGGAGTTTAGATGCAAGAAAAGCAACCCATTGCATACTTTAGTGAAAAACTTTCCGGCGCTCAACTTAACTATCTCATCTATGACAAATAATTATATGCTTTAGTGCGAGTATTGCATGTTTGGGAGCATTACCTTTGCCCACATGAATTTGTCATACATACCGATCATGAGACACTTAAATACCTTAAAGGTCAAACCAAGTTGAACAAACGACATGCTAAATGGAGTGAATTTATTGAATCTTTTCCTTATGTGATCAAGTACATTAAGGGTAAAGAGAATGTTGTGGCGGATGCTCTTTCCCGCAAGTGCATGTTAGTTACTCAACTTGAAGTGAATGTCATTGGCTTTGAGCATGTTAAAGATCTATATGCACATGATCCTTCGTTTGCGATTCCTTATGCCAAATGTCTTGCTAATACTTGTTGGGAGCACTATTACCTCAAGAATGGCTATCTTATGCACGCTAACAAACTTTGCATACCCGAGTCGTCTCTTCGTTTGTTACTTTTGCAAGAGGCTCATGGCAGAGGACTTATGGGACATTTCAGGCGCGACAAGACCTTTGCCACACTCTCCTTCAAGTACTTTTGGCCCAAGATGTTTCGTGACGTCGCACGCTTCACCAACCGGTGCTCTACATGCCGCAAAGCTATGTCACAAGCTCAATCTCATGGTTTACATATGCCACTTCCTATTCCATATCAACCATGGGAAGATATTAGCATGGATTTTGTGCTTGGATTACCTAGGACTCAAAATGGCAAGGATTCTTATTTGTTGTTGTGGACCGATTCTCTAAAATGGCACATTTCATCCCATACAATAAGATAGATGATGCTTCACATGTTGCAAATCTTTTTTGTAGGTAAATCTTGAGGTTACATGGAGTGCAAAGGACAATTGTGTCGGACCGAGACGTCAAGTTCCTAAGTTACTTTTGGAAGATGGCCAAACAGAAGTCACCAATCGGACACTATCTGCTCTCCTACGTGTGTTGATCAAGAAGAACATCTAGGAGTGGGAGGAGTGCTTACCCATCGCTGAGTACGCCTACAACCACACAAGACACATTACTACCGGCAAGTCCCCCTTTGAGGTCGTCTACGGCTTCAACCCTTTGTCACCCTTGGACATCCTTCCTCTTCCACTCCAAGAATGTGCAAACATGGATGCAAGTGCAAGAGCAAGTTATCTCAAGAAGATGCATGAAGACACAAGGGCCACGATCGAGCGTCAAGTACAATGCCTCGCCACCAAGCTCAACATCAACAAGACCCCAATGGTGTTCAAACTGGGCGATCTAGTTTGGCTACATCTCCGCAAGGATCGCTTCCCCAACGAGCGCAAGTCCAAGCTACTACCACGAGATGATGGACCCTTCAAGGTGCTAGCATGATACAACGACAACACCTAAAAGATCGACATCCCACGCGACAAGTACAATGTAAGCGACACCTTCAACGTCAAGGACTTGACCACATACCATGGTGATGAAGATCACGATCCGAGGACGGATCTCTCCCAAGGGGGGGGGGGAGATGATGCGGAGCATCCTTCCATCATCCCCATGGACTCTACACCGACACATCAAGCACCACGTGGACCTACGACAATAGCTCGAGCACACGCCATTGAAACCGAGGTGAACTCACTCCTACTTGAGATAGATATGGACATGAATGGAACTTGGTTGCTACCTCACCAAAATATGCTGTGTGTCATTAGGTATGAGGACGAACTCCGACAAGAGGTCAAGGAGTACCCCCAAGGACTAAGAGAAGGACCCCAAGACCCAAGAGCTGCCCGGAAGTGTCAAGATGAAGAAAAGGAAGCGTGTAGAAATTGCACTACCGGACAGTCCGGTCCCCACAGCGGACAGTCTGGTCGCACAGAAATTTCACTATCGGACAGTCTGGTACGCAGAGCGGACAGTCTGGTCAAACACCAAAATGTATCTGGACTCGTCGGACTGTGCGGTCCATACCATCGGACTGTCCGGTCACACCTGCGTGAGCACCCAGCTACTCTGACCTCACCGGACTGTCTGGACGGCCGCACCAGACTGTCTGGTCCGCCCAGTTTCGCTACGAATTCGGCTGAAAATCCCATGTAACCACTAAGGCCCATACCCTTTCGCCCCTAGATTATATATTCCGTGCCCCTCTTAGTTTTTAGGGTTAGAAAAGTATATGTGAGACATTGATAGAGCTTTGCTCCGTCTACCACTCCTCTTGGAGATCTAGACCTCTTAGGAGAGGATGCCAAGTGGATATCAAGACCTCCTTTTGGAGAAGACTATCATCAAGACCTCACCTCCTTAGAAGTGGGAAGAACCTTACCTTTGTTCTTGTTTCCTTGGATTGATCTTGTATACTTGTGGATCCCAACTTTGCTATTCTAGTGGATGTGTGATTGGGTTTTGTTTGAGTGATTTTCCTCTTGTGTTCTTGTGTTCATCCCCTTTTCCCCTCCAAGTGTGAAAAGATCTTCACTTAGGGTTTCACCCTACAACACTATACATGACATTTTTTATTGAATAAAAGATAAAAAACTTTATTCTAAATAACAAAAATCAAATCTCAACAAAAGAAAATGACGCTCCAAGCAAAACACATATCATGTGATGAATAAAAATATAGCTCCAAGTAAGGTTACCGATAATGTTGAAGACGAAAGAGGGGATGCCATCCGGGGTATCGCCAAGCTTGGACACTTTGATCTTTCTTGAATTTTACCTTGGGGTGCCTTGGGCATCCCCAATCTTAGGGTATTTCTACTCCTTATTCTCCTCATATCGATATCTCACCCAAAACTTGAAAACTTCAATCACACAAAACTTAACGGAACTTTGTGAGATAGGTTAGTATGATAAAGAGCAAATCATTCACTTTGGTACTGTCAAGACAAGATTCATAATTTTTCTCACACAATGCCTACTGTACGCTATCATTTCTACAATTTATATTGGCCAATATAAGCCATATAAAGTAGAAAACAAGCAAACTATTCATTGAAAACAGAAACTGTCAAAATCAAACAGTCTGTAATGATCTCAACAATCACCATACTTATGTAACTAAAAAAATCTAAAAAGTTAGAATAACATAGGAAACTTGTATATCAATAATGTGTAAAAAAATTAGAATTTTATCACATCCCACTGAATTATGGTAATTCCAGAACTGGACGCAAAAGTTTCTGTTTTTGCACAAAATCAAGTCAACTATCATCCACACTATCCCAAAGGCTTTACTCGGCACTTTATTGAAACAAAATCTATAAAACATGATTAATACAGTAGCTTAATCATGTGAACACACACAAAAAGTAGGGGTAAAGGTTGGGTTGTCTCCCAACAAGCGCTTTTCTTTCATGCCTTTCTAGCTAGGCATGATGATTTCAATGATGCTCACATAAAAGTAAAGAATTGAAACATAACGGGAGCATCATGAATCACATGACAAGAACATTTAAGTCTAATGCACTTCTTATGCATAGGGATTTTGTGAGCAAACAATTTATAGGAGAAAGAATCAACTAGCATAGGAAGGCAAAACAAGCATGACTTCAAAACTTTCAACACATAGAGAGAAAACTTGATATTATTGAGATATGTAAAAGCATATGTTCCTCTCTCATAATAATTTTCAGTAGCATCATGAATGAATTCAACAATATAGTAAAGCATTCTTTTCATGATTCATAAGCATAGAAATTTTTATTTCTCTCCACATATGCAAATTTATTCATATCAATAGTAGTGGGAGCAAACTCAAAAAAATAACTATCATGAGATACTTGATTGATATAATCATATTGAACATTAAAATCATGATGAGAAGCTTCATGGTTATCATTATTATTTATAGCATACATGTCATCACCATAATCATCATAAATAGCAACTTTGTTGTCATAATCAATTGAAACCTCTTCCGAAATAGTGGATTCATCATTAAATAAAGTCATGACCTCTCCAAATCCACTTTCATAATTATTACAATAAGATTCAATGCCCTCTAAAATAGTGGGATCGATATTTCATAAATTTGACACATTTATCATTGTAATCATCATAAATAGGAGGCATGCAATCATCATAATAAATATTCTCATCAAAACTTGGGGGACTAAAAATATCATCTTCATCAAATATAGCATCCCCAAGCTTATGGCTTTGCATATCATTAGCATCATGGATATTCAAAGAATTCATACTAGCAACATTGTAATCATGCTTATCATTCAAACATTTTATTGAATTCTTCTTCTATCAATTGAGCACAATTTTTGATCCATCATTTTCAAGAAAGACATTATAAAGATGAATAATATGAGGCAACCTCAATTCCATTTTTTTGTAGTTTTATTTTATAAACCAAACTAGTGATAAAACAAGAAACTAAAAGATTGCAAGATCTAAAGATATACCTTCAAGCACTCACCTCCTCGACAACGGTGCCAGAAAAGAGCTTGATGTCTACTACACAACTTATTCTTGTAGACTCGTGTTGGGCCTCCAAGCACTGAGTTTTGCGAGGGGCCTATCTTTTATTTTACTTTCTACCTTTATACAAGATTCATGGTGATCTTCACCCTTCTTTTTTATATTTTCCCTTTTTGGCAAGCACTATGTGTTGGGGAAGATCCAGACATATATATCCACTCGGATGTAGGTGTTCATAAATTATTATTGTTGACATTACCCTTGAGGTGAATGGTTGGGAGGCGAAACTATAAGCCCCTATCTTCCTATGTGTCTGATTGAAACTTTGACCTCATAAGTATCGCGTGAGTGTTAGCAATTATGAAAGATTAAATGATGGTTGAGTATGTGAACTTGCTGAAGAGCTCTTGCATTGACTCTTTCCGATATTATGATAAATTGCAATTGTTTCAATGACCGAGATCATAGTTTGTTAGTTTTCAATAAAGTTTTTGTTTCATACTTTACCTTGTGAACGAATTGTCACTTTAGCATGAGAAGTTATATGACAATATATATTGTTGTTCTAAAGATGATCATGATGCCCTCATGTCTGTATTTTATTTTATTGACACCTCTATCTCTAAACATGTGGTCATGATTATCGATTTCGGCTTTTGCTTGAGGACAAGTGAGGTCTAAGCTTGGGGGAGTTGATACGTCCATTTTGCATCATGTTTTAATATCAATATTTAATGCATATGGGCTATTATTTCACATTATGGTACAATACTTATGCCTTTTCTCTCATATTTTACAAGATTTACATGAAGAGGGAGAATGCCAGCAGCTAGAATTCTGGACCGGAGAGGAGCAAATCTGAGATACCTATTCTGCAAGACTCCAAATGTCCTGAAACTTTACGGAGAATTATTTTGGAATATATAAAAAATATTTTGTGAAGAAACAACAGAAGGGGACCCACCAGGTGGCCACAAGCCTGGGGGCGCGCCCTACCCCCAGTGCACGCCCCCAGGGCTTGTGGGCCCCATGGCCATCGTCTGGTGCTCATCTTCTGCTATATGGAGGGTTTTGACCTAGAAAAAATAATAAGGAAGCTTTCGGGACGAAGCGCCGCCGTCTTGAGGTGGAACCTGGGCAGAAGCAATCTAGGGCTCCGGCGGAGCTATTCTGCCGGGGAAACTTCCCTCCGGGAGGGGGAAATCGAAGCCATCATCATCACCAACCATCCTCTCATCAAGGGAGGGTAAACATTCATAAACATCTTCACTAACACCATCTCCTCTCAAACCCTAGCTAGTTCATCTCTTGTACTCAATCTTTGTCTCAAAACCTCAGATTGGTACCTGTGGGTTTGCTAGTAGTGTTGGTTACTCCTTGTAGTTGATGCTAGTTGGTTTATTTGGTGGAAGATCATACATTCAGATCCTTGAACATGAACATGCTTTGTGAGTAGTTACGTTTGTTCTTGAACATGAACATGCATTGTGAGTAGTTACGTTTGTTCCTGAGGACATGGGAGAAGTCTTGTTATAAGTAATCATGTGAATTTGGTATTCATTCGATATTTTCATGAGATGTATGTAGTCTTTCCTCTAGTGGTGTTATGTGAACATCGACTACATGACACTTCACCATGATTTGGGCCTAGAGGAAGGCATTGGGAAGTAATAAGTAGATGATGGGTTGCTAGAGTGACAGAAGCTTAAACCCTAGTTTATGCGTTGCTTCGTAAGGGGCTGATTTGGATCCACATGTTTCACGCTATGGTTAGATTTATCTTAATCCTTCTTTCGTAGTTGCGGATGCTTGCGAGAGGGGTTAATCATAAGTGAGAGGCTTGTCCAAGTAAGGACAACACCCAAGCACCGGTCCACCCACATATCAAATTATCAAAGTAACGAACGCGAATCATATGAGCATGATGAAAACTAAATTGACAGTAATTCCCATGTGTCCTTGGGAGCACTTTGTGACGCCCCTGGCTCAATCGTGCACTAATCATACACGCAAATGCACACGATCAAGCCTAAGGACTCACGGGAAGATATCACAACACAACTCTAAAACATAAATAAAGTCATACAAGCTTTATATTACAAGCCAGGGGCCTCGAGGGCTCGAATACATAAGCTTGAGTGCAAGCGTCAGCGGAAGCTTCAGATATCTCAGTACAGATATAAAAGAAAACACAAAAAGGCCTTTAGAAAGGTGGGGCAAAATAAAACACTACGATCGAAAGGCGCAGGCCTCCTGCCTGGGACCCTCCGAACCTACTCCTGGTCGACGGCAAGTTCGAAGCAGTAACCACCCTCGGGGTAGTAGTAGTAGTAGTCGATCGTCGGCGGGGTAGCTGTCTCAGTGGCTCCGTCATCTGGTCACGACAAACTGATATGGGGGAAAAGAAAACAAAGCAACCGTGAGTACTCAGAAGTACTCAGCAAGCAAGGATCTACACTACATATGCAACATTATCAAAGGAAGGCTGTATATGTGGACTGGGCTGCAGAAATGCCAGAATAGAGGGAAGGCCTAGTCCTATCGAAGACTAGCATCTTCAGCGGTCTTGCAGCAATAGAAGAGAGTAGAACAGCACAGTATAATGTAGTAGTATTATTAAGTCTCAACCTCACCCAGAGATCCTTTCTCGACTCCCTGCGAGAAAGCAATCCCAGAGCCATACAGTCATCACACTCGTCCTGAGATCCCTTCTTGACTCCCTGCGAGAAGCAATCCCAGAGCCATATATCCAGGTATCAGCTCACGTTCTAGTTGTGTCGATCGTGATACAACTCCGAGTGTCCTTTACCGTAGGACCGGCTATCGATAGATGTTTTCTTCCTTGTAGGGGTGCACCAACTTACCCAACACGCTCGATTAACTCCGGCCGGACACACTTTCCTGGGTCATGCCCGGCCTCGGCCAAACGATACACCGCAGCCCTACCTACAGCTCAGTAGAGAGGTCCCCGCTGGTCTACATCCTAAGCTCTCAGGGGTCTTGGGCCATCGCCCTGTGCACTCCGGGTCGTTGCGAGCAGGGTGAAGCCAGGCACCAGGAGGGCGCCGGTCCGTCCCGGCCGCAAGGCTAAACTAGACGTCTGACAGAGCTTTCGGCTGATGCTACGATGCAGAACGCCCATACTATGCCCACGTGATGGTTAGTGCTATCAGGCCAGAGGCCTGCTCGGATCAAATATCCAAATCGTTAGTGGACTAGGGCTTGCGGTAAAGAGCAGAGACTCACGAAAGATGTGACCCCGTCGCCCCGTCTCGAGGACTTGCGGCAAGGGCCAAGAATGCCCGGCCACGCCTCGTATTCATCACTCGGGCACCATACAGGCAACCCGTCTTCACATCACACGCGGGTACCCCTCAGGGTCGACCCGCCTTTCAAAGTAACAATAGTACAGTCCAAAAATCCGTGGGTCCATAACATCAAGGGAATCCGAGGTATCACCCTCGTAGGATTCCTACTCGATGTATCCGTCAAGGTGAACTCGGAGGAATCACCCTCAATGGGTTCACACTTGAGGTGTTGTTCGACAGCGTCGTTACCGGAAGTGGTGAAGGAGGAATCACCCTCGATGACCACGACCGAATAGCTACTCTACAGAGTTAACATCAGAAGTGCTACACGAGGTATCACCCTCAGCACTCGATATTAACGCTGCAGTGTCATTACAATTAAGGGGGTGATGTGCGGTGCCGGGGCCTGGTCTTCAATCCCATTGATCGGGTCTTCTGATAATCCAGCGGGCAGTCGGGACTAGTGGGGTCACTGATAGGTCTCTACCCAACCTATACTAAGCAGTTTAGGACAAGCAGGTAAGGTATCAATAGTAGGTTACAATAAACAGGCTATGCATCAGAATAGGTAAAGCAGTAGCAGCAGCAATTCTAATGCAAGCATGAGAAAATAGAATGGGCGATATCGGGATGATCAAAGGGGGGGCTTGCCTGGTTGCTCGGCAGCAAAGGCAGGGTCATCAGTGGAGTCGTCGGGCCCCTGAGCTGCATCGGTACCGGGGTCTAACGAGAGAGAAGATGGGGAGGAAATAGTAATACGGAGCAAACAAAGCAACACAATGTACGACATGACAGTAAGCAATGCCGGGTGTGTCCTAACGTATGGTTGCACGTTACCGAGGAAGGGGGAATCCATCCGGGAATATTTTCCCGGGTCCGGACCTGCGTCAGACAGATGACCGGAGGGGAACGGTTCCATGTTCGGTTAGTTAGGGACATGTGGCGGACGAACGGACTGCGTATTCGGATTCGTCTTGTCGTTCTGAGCAACTTTCATGAAGAAAGTATTTTCATCCGGGTTACGGTTTATTTTATATGATTTTCTAAAGTTTTATTGATTTTCTGAAATTATTTAATAAACTGGTCAACGGTCAATAGTCAACAAGGTACAGTCAGCGTTGACTGGGTCAACATTGACCAGTCAACAGGGTCAAGGGGACCCACATGTCATAGACTACTAACACTAACTAACAGTTTATCTGGTTAATTAACAATTAGGTTAACTAAACCTAGTTAGTTTAATTTAAATAGAATAATTAATTTAATTAATTAATTATTAACTTAACTATTTATTTATTTATTTTATAACTATATATATATATATATATATATTTAACAGTGGCACTAGGCCCACTGGTCAGTGACCAGGCCGGACAATGTCCGGGCCTGGCCCAGATAGGGCCGGACGTGCCCGGCGCGGAGGGGGTCAACGCGCACGCGCGCCACCAGCAGAGGTGCCCGGCGCGGCGGCGTGCACCGGCCACGGCGGGCACGACGAGGCGAGCCGGCGGGCTGGGGCGGACGCGAGGCTTGGCCCGGGCGCGGCCATAGGCGCGAGGCCGGGGGGGGCGACGACGGGAAGTGGCGGAGGCGCGGCCAGGGCGCGGATGCGTGCGCCCGGGCGCGTGGTGGGCGTGTGCGGCGGCCGGTGACCAAGGCGCAAGGGGGGGCGAGCAGAGGCGGCGGAGCGCGAGCGCGGCGGCGGCGACAGAGGCGAGGAGAGCGAGGGAGGGAGCTCACGAGCGAGGAGAGGAGAGGGGCGGCGAGGCTCGAGGAGGACGGCGTGGGGAGGAGGCGAGGAGGCGTCGGCGAAGGCGACCGACGACGGCGATGGGGTCGGGGGTGCGCGGGGCGGCGCCCGATCCAGAATCGGGGAAGGGGGGGAGTGAGAGGGGATCGGCAAGGGTTTCGGGGTGGGGGGGCGGTTATGGGGAGAGCGGGGTGGGCCGGCCTGGTGGTCCAGCTGGGCCACGGCCCAGTTGGTCCGGTGGGGGCTTTTATTTTTATTTTGTTTTCTTGTTTTCTGTTTTTCCTGTTTGCAAATAGTTAGGCCACAAAATGATTTTTACTAAATAAGTGACCTAGCCCAAAATTAGCAGTGCATTATACCCTAACTCCAAAAATTGGTTTGGCTAAAATATGATTTCATATTTAATTTAGATTAAATAAAAGGTGATTAAAAGTCGCTGTTAGCCACTGTTTGAGGTTATTAGGGTCACTTAACTACTCCCATTACTGTTGGTTACAATTTTATATTTGCCTCTGAATTATTTGCTATTTAATGAACATTTTGGTTTCTGATTTGAACAACTTTTATTTTCACTTTTAGTTTGAATTTCCATTTGAATTTGAATTTGACAAGAGATATGATACTAATGATGAGTAAGCACTGTTGATCATGATGACATGGCATAATCAAGAAGGTGATTACTGTAGCTTAATACACGGGGTGTTACAATTCTCCTCCACTAATAAGAATTCTTGTCCCGAGAATTAAGTGGTAGAAGGAAAAAGTTTGGGGTATTCCGCACGAAGTTTATCCTCGCGTTCCCAAGTGGCTTCATCTTCAGTATGATTTGACCACTTCACTTTGAGGAACTTGGTAACCTTCTGGCGGGTTCAATGTTCAGCTTCATCGAGGATGCGGATCGGATGCTCCTTATAAGAAAGATCATCATGCAATTCGAGCATCTCGTGATCCACAGCTCGGTGCGGAGATTCCTTGAAGCATTTACGAAGTTGCGACACATGGAAGACGTCGTGGATATGAGAGAATTGCGGTGGCAACTCCAATTTATATGCCACCTGACCATGTCTAGCATTTATGCGGAAAGGACCAATGTAGCGTGGAGCTAGCTTGCCCTTGATTCCAAAACGGTGAGTGCCCTTCATAGGGGTGACACGTAGATAAGCTTGATCACCGGGTTGATAAGTGAAACCCCATCGTTTGCGATCATAGTTGCTCTTCTGGCGGTCCTGAGCCGCCTTGAGATTTTCCCAGACAATACGAACTTGTTCTTCGGCATGTTGAATATATCCGGACCCACGAGCGGTCGTTCCCTAGTTTCTGACCAATTCAGAGGGGTTCAACACTTACGTCCATATAGAACTTCGAAGGGAGCCATTTTCAAGCTGGCTTGATAGCTGTTGTTATAAGAGAACTCGGCATACGGGAGAGATTCTTCCCACTTCTTGCCGAAAGAAATAACACAAGCTCGCTGTATGTCTTCAAGCACTTGATTTACTCGTTCCACTTGGCCTTGGGATTGGGGGTGATAAGCTGAACTCCAGGTAATATGAGTTCCCATAGCTTCTTGGAAACTTTCCCAGAACTTGGAAGTGAAAAGGCCACCACGGTCCGAGCTGATCTCCTTCGGAATGCCGTGGAGTGAAACAATTCTGGAGATATACAACTCTGCTAACTGGCTAGCAGTGATAGTCTCCTTGGCAGGTAGAAAATGTGCAACTTTGGAAAGTTGGTCGACGACGACAAGAATAGCATCGTGACCCTTCTATGACCTGGGAAGGCCAGTAATGAAATCCATCTAAACCTTATCCCATTTCCATAGAGGAATAGGCAACGGTTGCAGAATTCCAGCAGGCTTTTGATGTTCTGCTTTAACGTGTCGACACACATCACATTCAGCAACATAGCGAGCAATGTCCTGCGTCATTCTAGACCTCCAGTACCTTTGACGGAGATCACGATACATCTTGGTGCTACCCGGATGAATAGATAGCGGGGTATCATGTGCCTCCTTCATGACTTTGTCAGTCATAAGCTCGTAGCGAGGTACGACAATGCGGTTTCTGAAATACAAGGTTCCATCTTCAGACAGCGAGAAATCCCTGTACTTTTCAAGGTGAAGATCTTTCTTCATGAGATCAATTTCAGCATCTTTAGCTTGCGCATTCTTAACAGCTTTCTCGAGATCTAGTTGTATCACAAGGTTATTAAGAGAACCCTATGGAACAATATGCAGATTTAGCTTGCGCAGTTCTTCAAAAAGACAAGGTTGAGCTCGACTAACCATGAGGTTGTCGCAATAGGACTTGCGTCTTAAGGCATCAGCCATCACATTAGCCTTGCCAGGGGTATAGGAAATAGCCAAATCATAGTCCGCAATGGCCTCGATCCATCTTTGCTGACGGAGGTTTAGAGATGGCTGAGTGAACAAGTACTTCAGACTTTTATGATCCGTGTATATCTCGCAACGATTACCGAGAAGGTAATGTCGCCACAACTGCAGTGCATATATGACAGCAGCTAGTTCTAGATCATGTACCGGATAATTCTCTTCATGTGGGCGCAACTGACGAGAGCCATAAGCAATCACTTTACGCTCTTGCATTAGGACACAACCTAATCCTTCACGGGATGCGTCACAGTAGATCACAAAATCTTTGCGAGAATCTGGAGGAGCGAGTACTAGGGTAGATGTCAGCTTGTCTTTGAGTGTTTGAAAACTTTCTTGACATTTGTCTGTCCATTCAAACTTAACGCCCTTGTGAAGCAGATCAGTCAAAGGCTTAGCAATCTTAGAAAAGTTCTCGACAAATCGACGGCAATAGCTTGCAAGGCCGAGAAAACTTCTCACTTGCTTGACGTTCTTCGGAGGAGTCCAGTCAAGAATAGCCTGAACTCGTTCTGGGTTAACAGCAATTCCATCCTTTGGAAATCACATGACCAAGGTAAGTTACTTCAGAAAGCCAGAATTCACATTTGGAGTATTTGGCATACAACTGGTGTTCTCGGAGCCTTTCCAGTACAAGACGGAGGTGTTCGGCATGTTCTTCTTTATTCTTTGAATAGACCAGAATATCATCTAGATAAACCACGACTAACTTGTCGAGGTAATCCATGAATATATAATTCATCAGGCGGGAGAACGTAGCTGGAGCATTTGTTAAGCCAAATGACATGACAGTGTACTCATAGGAGCCATAACGGGTAACAAATGCAGTCTTTGGAATATCCTCTTCGTGAACTCGGATCTGGTGGTATCCCAATCTCAAATCAAGCTTAGAGAATACTGAGGAACCAGCAAGTTGATCATACAGATCGTTGATTCTGGGAAGCGGATACTTGTTCTGAATTGTTGCTTGGTTGATGGGCCGATAATCCTGAACCAATCGGTTTGTTCCATCCTTCTTCTTAACGAATAGTGAAGGTGCTCCCCAAGCAGAGGAACTGGGACGGATGAAACCCTTCTTAAGTGATGTGTCGATTTCCTCCTTAAGTTCAAGAAGGTGGTGTGGAGGCATCTTATAAGGACGCTTCGCAATAGGGGCAGTGCCAGGTTTCAAGTCGATGACAAACTCGACAGCTCTAGCAGGGGGTATTCCTGGAAGTTCTTCTGGAAATACATCTTGGAAATCATGAACAACTGGAACGTTCTCGATGCCTTCAAGAGGTGAAGCGTTCAATGCATTCAGAACATATATCTGGCTCTCAGCATCCTGAGCTATTCGGGCTGAGTAATTGATCACCTAACCAGAAGGGTGTGTGAGCTGGACTGTCTTAGTAGCACAGTAAATCAAAGCATTATGGGCTGCCAACTAGTCCATACTGAGAATGATGTCTATGTCGGAAGGTCCAAGAGCAATAAGGGAAGCAGAGAACAACAACCCTTCAATTCTGATCTGATTGTTGTGACTTACCATCTTGGTTTGCCACCTGGAACGGGGAGTGATAATCTCTAATGGAGTGGGCAATGAGCTCATAGCTAACCCATGTATTTGTGCAAATTGCTGGGACACGAAGGAATGTGATGCACCTGAATCAAAGAGAACAGAAGCTGCAACTGAATTAATTGGCAGAGTTCCCATCACGATTTTAGGTGACTCACGAGCTTCTCCCATTTTGACATGAGTGACCTGGCCACGACCCATAGCAAGTGGCCTGGCCTTACGACTTCTGGAATGATGGGTTTGATGGCCCTTCGTACGACCATCAGGAGGACGTGGTGCAGCCTGAGGTGAAGCCATGGCATTGGACTGTCCACCCTGAATCGTTAGCGGTCTTGGAGGCGGAGGCAGACGAGGTGCAACATAAGACGGCCTTGGTGTTGGAGTAGGTCGATGATGAACATTGTGTGGGATCCAGACTCGATGTTTCTGAACAGGCTGACCCGAGGATGAGCCAGCTTCATGAGTGCACTTGAGCGACTCCTGGTGTTTAGTCAGGGCAGTCTCAACTCGGAAAGTTTGGCTGACAAGCGTTGCGAAACCTGTAAAATCATGGACAGCAAGTGCGAGGTTTATATCCGTACGCAGTCCTTCACGGAATTTCTCCTGCTTGCGGGCGTCAGTGCATATGTCATCTTCAGCATAGCGGGATAATTCGAGAAATTTCCTCTGATATTCATCCACAGTCATTTTGCCCTGTGAGAGTTTGCGGAACTCCTGCTTCTTCTGTTCCATCAGACCTTGAGGAATGTACCGTGCACGAAAAGCTGACTGAAATTTCTGCCAAGTGGTTACAGTCTCTACAGGCAACATACCCTCGTGGCTTTCCCACCATTGAGCAGCTGGACCCTTTAAGTGGAATGTCGCAAAGGTGACGTAACTTTCAGGGGCCACATTAGCAGACTCCATCTCAAACAGGATGTCACGAAGCCAATCATCAGCATCCATAGGATTGGTGGAGTTGCGGAAAATGGATGGATTGAGGCGCACAAATTCTGGCAGAGTTATTGGAGCATTCTGTTGCTGGGCATTCTGAGTAGGGAACTGGGCCAATATTCCGGTCATAACCTGACGGTTCAATCCAAATTGCTGCATCATTGCGGCAATATAAGGTGGAGGTGGGGGATCGTCAGCCATCCTGCCAAATCAACAGGGGCAGTTTAGCAAGCAAAATTATAGGTGTAAGAAGTCATTCATGATGTAGCATGAGTAATGAACAAGGAGGCATCAGGTGCATATTAGTAGTCATTAAAGACATGCAGAACGATGTACGGAGTTGGACACAAATGGCGATAGGAGTTCGGCAAAGCACGCAGCTAGACAAGCTAGGCGGCGCGCAGGCACGCGGTAGGGAAGTACACAACGAGACATAGCAAAGGCTACATCAACGTCGGAGACAACTGTTGGAGCGAGGAATCCGCAAGTGACAACACAGGGTGCCCTCGATAAAAGGATCTTGTAAGCAGAACCTGGCCCACAATCTTGAAGCAAGGGGGAATATTTCAGAACACCGGGTGAATGTGATCACGAGAACCTAACGTTGGAGTTAGTAAAATTTTAACCCGAAAAGAAGAGAGATCAGAGTCCCAGAGTAAAGGTCGAGGAGTAAAAGATCCTAATACCACCCAATTGGCGACGTGGGCCCGTAAGCCACACAGCCAAGTTAGTAAATTAGTTTTGGACCACTAGACTCAACTTCGGCCAAGGAGTTGGAAAAGGGGGTTCCTACAGTCAGTCGGCTCTGATACCAACTTGTGACGCCCCCGGCTCAATCATGCACTAATTATACACGCAAATGCACACGATCAAGCCTAAGGACTCACGGGAAGATATCACAACACAACTCTAAAACATAAATAAAGTCATACAAGCTTTATATTACAAGCCAGGGGCCTCGAGGGCTCGAATACATAAGCTTGCGTACAAGCGTCAGCGGAAGCATCAGATATCTGAGTACAGATATAAAAGAAAACATAGAAAGCCCTTTAGAAAGGCGGGGCAAAATAAAACACTACGATCGTAAGGCGCAGGCCTCCTGCCTGGGACCCTCCGAACCTACTCCTGGTCGACGGCAAGTTCGAAGTAGTAACCACCCTCGGGGTAGTAATAGTAGTAGTCGATCGTCGGGGGGTAGCTGTCTCAGTGGCTCCGTCATCTGGTCACGACAAACTGATATGGGGGAAAAGAAAACAAAGCAACCGTGAGTACTCAGAAGTACTCAGCAAGCAAGGATCTACAATACATATGCAACATTATCAAAGGAAGGTTGTATATGTGGACTGGGCTGCAGAAATGCCAGAATAGAGGGAAGGCCTAGTCCTATCGAAGACTAGCATCTTCAGCGGTCTTGCAGCAATAGAAGAGAGTAGAACAGCACAGTATAATGTAGTAGTATTATTAAGCCTCAACCTCACCCAGAGATCCTTTCTCGACTCCCTGCGAGAAAGCAATCCCAGAGCCATACAATCATCACACTCGTCCTGAGATCCCTTCTCGACTCCCTACGAGAAGCAATCCCAGAGCCATATATCCAGGTATCAGCTCACGTTCTAGTTGTGTCGATCGTGATACAACTCCGAGTGTCCTTTACCGTAGGACCAGCTATCGATAGATGTTTTCGTCCCTGCAGGGGTGCACCAACTTACCCAACACGCTCGATTAACTTCGGCCGGACACACTTTCCTAGGTCATGCCCCGCCTCGGCCAAACGATACACCACAGCCCTACCTACAGCTCAGCAGAGAGGTCCCCGCCGGTCTACATCCTAAGCGCTCAGGGGTCTTGGGCCATCACCCTGTGCACTCCGGGTCGTTGCGAGCAGGGCGAAGCCAGGCACCAGGAGGGCGCCGGTCCGTCCCGGCCGCAAGGCTGAACTAGACGTCTGACAGAGCTTTCGGCTGATGCTACGATGCAGAACGCCCATACTATGCCCATGTGATGGTTAGTGCTATCAGGCCAGAGGCCTGCTCGGATCAAATATCCAAATCGTTAGTGGACTAGGGCTTGCGGTAATGAACAGAGACTCACGAAAGATGTGACCCCGTCGCCCCGTCTCGAGGACTTGCAGCACGGGCCAAGAATGGCCGACCACGCCTCGTATTCATCACTCGGGCACCATACAGGCAACCCGTCTTCACATCACACGCGGAAACCCCTCAGGGTCGACCCGCCTTTCCAAGTAACAATAGTACAGTCCAAAAATCCATGTGTCCATAACATCAAGGGAATCCGAAGTATCACCCTCGGTGGATTCCTACTCGATGTATCCGTCAAGGTGAACTCGGAGGAATCACCCTCAATGGGTTCACACTTGAGGTGTTGTTCGACAGCGTCGTTACCGGAAGTGGTGAAGGAGGAATCACCCTTGATGACCACGACCGAATAGCTACTCTACAGAGTTAACATCAGAAGTGCTACACGAAGTATCACCCTCGGCACTCGATATTAACGCTGCAGTGTCGTTACAATTAAGGGGGTGATGTGCGGTGCCGGGGCCTGGTCTTCAATCCCGTTGATCGGGTCTTCTGATAATCCAGCGGGGCAGTCGGGACTAGGGGGTCACTGATAGGTCTCTACCCAACCTATACTAAGCAGTTTAGGACAAGCAGGTAAGGTATCAATAGTAGGTTACAATAAACAGGCTATGCATCAAAATAGGTAAAGCAGTAGTAGCAGCAATTCTAATGCAAGCATGAGAAAATAGAATGGGCGATATCGGGATGATCATAGGGGGGGCATGCCTGGTTGCTCGGCAGCAAAGGCAGGGTCATCAGTGGAGTCGTCGGGCCCCTGAGCTGCGTCGGTACCGGGGTCTAACGAGAGAGAAGAGGGGGAGGAAATAGTAAATACGGAGCAAACAAAGCAACACAATGTACGACATGACAGTAAGCAATGCCGGGTGTGTCCTAACATATGGTTGCACGTTACCGAGGAAGGGGGAATCCATTCGGGAATATTTTCCCGGTTCCGGACCTGCATCAGACAGATGACTGGAGGGGAACGGTTCCATGTTCGGTTAGTTAGGGACGTGTGGCGGACGAACGGACTGCGTATTCGGATTCGTCTTGTCGTTCTGAGCAACTTTCATGAAGAAAGTATTTTCATCCGGGTTACGGTATATTTTATATGATTTTCTAAAGTTTTATTGATTTTCTGAAATTATTTAATAAAATGGTCAACGGTCAATAGTCAACAAGGTACAGTCAGCGTTGACTGGGTCAACATTGACCAGTCAACAGGGTCAAGGGGACCCACATGTCATAGACTACTAACACTAACTAACAGTTTATCTGGTTAATTAACAATTAGGTTAACTAAACCTAGTTAGTTTAATTTAAATAGAATAATTAATTAATTATTAACTTAACTATTTATTTATTTATTTATTTTATATATATATATATTTTTAACAGTGGCACTAGGCCCACTGGTCAGTGACCAGGCCGGACAATGTCCGGGCCTGGCCCAGATAGGGCCGGACGTGCCCAGCGCGGAGGGGGTCAACGCGCGCGCGGCACTAGCAGAGGCGCCCGACGCGGCGGCGTGCACCGGCCATGGTGAGGCCAGCCGGCGGGCTGGGGCGGACGCGAGGCTTGGCCCGGGCGCGGCCAGAGGCGCGAGGCCGGGGGGGGGGGCGACGACGGGAAGTGGCGGAGACGCGGCCAGGGCGAGGACGCGTGCGCCCGGGCGCGTGGTGGGCGCGTGCGGCGGCCGGTGACCAAGGCGCAAGGGGGGGCGAGCAGAGGCGGCGGAGCGCGAGCGCGGCGGCGGCGACAGAGGCGAGGAGAGCGAGGGAGGGAGCTCACGAGCGAGGAGAGGAGAGGGGCGGGGAGGCTCGAGGAGGATGGCGTGGGGAGGAGGCGAGGAGGCGTCGGCGATGGCGACCGACGACGACGACGGGGTCGGGGGCGCGCGGGGCGGCGCCCGATCCAGAATCGGGGAAGGGGGGGAGTGAGAGGGGATCAGCTAGGGTTTCGGGGTGGGGGGGTTATGGGGAGAGCGGGGTGGGCCGGCCTGGTGGTCCAGCTGGGCCACGGCCCAGTTTGTCCGGGGGGGGCTTTTCTTTTTATTTTGTTTTCTTCTTTTCTGTTTTTCCTGTTTGCAAATAGTTAGGCCACAAAATGATTTTTACTAAATAAGTGACCTAGCCCAAAATTAGCAGTGCATTATACCCTAACTCCAAAAATTGGTTTGGCTAAAATATGATTTCATATTTAATTTAGATTAAATAAAAGGTGATTAAAAGTCGCTGTTAGCCACTGTTTGAGGTTATTAGGGTCACTTAACTACTCCCATTACTGTTGGTTACAATTTTATATTTGCCTCTGAATTATTTGCTATTTAATGAACATTTTGGTTTCTGATTTGAACAACTTTTATTTTCACTTTTAGTTTGAATTTCCATTTGAATTTGAATTTGACAAGAGATATGATACTAATGATGAGTAAGCACTGTTGATCATGATGACATGGCATAATCAAGAAGGTGATTACTGTAGCTTAATACACGGGGTGTTACACGCTTTGCTTTATATAAGTGTTCGTCCTGGCTTATACTTTGCTACAAAAAGGATCGGGCCACCTTGCTGTACCTTTGTTACACTTGTTACCTGTTACGAATTATCTTATCACCAGACTATTTGTTACCGATAATTTCAGTGCTTGCAGAAAACACCTTGCTGTAAACCGCTTGTCATTTCCTTCTTCTCCTCGTTTGGTTTGACACTCTTACTTATCGAAAGGACTACGTTGATCCCCTATACTTGTTGGTCATCAAGTGCCAGTTGCTGTTTTTTGCCTGTTTTTGATTTTTCAGAATATTAGTACCAAACGAAGTCCAAATGCCATGAAACTTTTTGGAGATTTTTTCTGGACAAAAGAGATCCTGGAAGCTTCGGGAGAGGGCCAGAAGATGAAGGAGGTGCCCACGAGGCACCAGGGCGCGCCTAGGGGGTTGGCACACCCTGGTGGCTTGTGGGGCCCATGTTCACCCTTTTGACCTAATTCTGCCTCTATAAATTCTCTAAAATCGGGAAACCAACAAAGAGGCACCCGAAATACTTTTTCCGCCGCTGCAAGCTTCTGTTCTCGAGAGACCCCATCTGGAGGCCTTTTCCGGCACTCTGTCGGAGGGGGAATCAACCACTGAGGGGCTCTACATCAACCTTGCCACCAGTCCGATGATGTGTGAGTAGTTTACCATAGACCTACGGGTCCATAGTTAGTAGCTAGATGGCTTCTTCTTTCTCTTTGCTCTTCAATATAATGTTCTCCTCGATGTTCTTGGAGATCTATTTGATGTAATCACTTTTTGCGGTGTGTTTGTTGGGATCCGATGAATTGTGAGTTTATGATCAGATTATCCATGAATATTATTTGAGTCTTCTCTGAACTCTTTTATGCATGATTATTGTAGCTTTGTATTTCTCTCCGATCTATTGATTTTGTTTGGCCAACTAGATTGATTTTACTTGCAATGGGAGAGGTGCTTTGTGATGGGTTCAATCTTGTGGTGATCTATATCCCAGTGACAGAAAGGGACAAGACACGTATTTGTATTTTTACCATTAAGGATAAAAAGATGGAGTTTATTCATTTGTGAGTTTACTTTGTCTACATCATGTCATCTTGCTTAAGGTGTTACTCTGTTCTTTATGAACTTAATACTCTAGATGCATGCTGGATAGCGGTCGATGGGTGGAGTAATAGTAGTAGATGCACGAAGGAGTCGGTCTACTTGTCTCGGACGTGATGCCTATATACATGATCATTGCCTTGGATATCGTCATGATTATTCACTTTTCTATCAATTACCCAACAGTAATTTGTTTACCCACCATATGCTATTTTCAAGAGAGAAGCCTCTAGTGAAAACTATGGCCCCGGGGTCTTTCATGATATATTAAAATCCAAAAATACCTTGCTGCAATTTTTCTTTACTTTTTTTGTGTGTTTTATTTATCTACCTATCACTATAAGATTTAATCTTTGCAATTAACCGCCGAGGGATTGACATCCCCTTGTTTGCGTTGGGTGCAAGTATTTGTTATTTTGTGTGTAGGTACTACTAACGAGGTGTTGCTTGGTTCTCCTACATGATTGATATCCTTGGTTCTTAACTGAGGGAAATACTTATCTCTACTATACTGCATCATCCTCTCCTCTTCGGGGAAATCCCAACGCAGCTCACAACTCACTACTGCAGGATGGTCCTAACGCGATAGTACAATCAGAGACCCTTCAACGGAACTATGTGCGATGCATTAATCGCAAACGATGGCGTAAGAACCCGTAAAAAATGATACGAACTGTTTGCGATGGCGCAGACATCAAACACGGTTCAGATCAGAGTTGCGTGTGCAATATGTGGCATACAATTGGTCCATACGAACTATTTGCGATGAGCATAACAACAGAAATGGTCAGCCAGATGAGGGTGTGTGCGATATACGGCATACAGTTCACTCGGATGAAATGTATGTGATTAGGCAACACAACAGAATGGTCAGCCAGATCAAGGTGTGTGCGATAGAGGGCATGTAGTTTACTCGGATGACTGTTTGTGATGAGCCAAGACAACAGAAATGGTTCAACTGAACAAGATGTGTGTGATACGTGGCAAATAGGTTCATAGTCAGAAATGTGTGCGAAGACCGATAATAACACAGACGATTGCTGCTAATAAGCTGTGTGTGCTGTGGGCAAATGCTTGCTGGTATACAATTGTCAGCGATTGATGAAATCATCACCGACGGGTTCCCTAGTTTACTCCGTCTGCGATGTGATTTGCTCTATCTATAGAAGAACAACATATATAACCAAAATAAACATCCAATTACATAAGTGACTATACAAATCATTCGCACACACCTTAATAAACAATTACATGGACTCTAAACTAGGAGAAACGATCATCTAATCATCTACTTCTTGTGACGCTGCCGCCACTGCTCTGTGGCTTGATCCCTCTTCTGGCTAGGATGAAGGCACTTCCTCATGTCAATGATCCGCCTGTACATCTTCATGTAGTAGGGGTCGATGATGGCCGAGGCGAGGTCAACCAGGGAGTTCCAATTATTCTTGGTGCTACCCCAGACCTTGTAGTGGTCACGAATGTTGACAAGATTCTGGCAGGCCAAGCCCGAAACCTCAAGTGCTTTTAGATCATTGGTGGTGTCCACCGTAGCGAAACTATAGTTGAGGCTGTTGATAAACCTGGCGAAACGCTCGCAAGGCCTTGTGGCCAAGAGGTAGTGCCATAGTGGTAGACGAGGACGTCATGGCGCATGCACAACTGAGTGATGGCAACCTTCTAATCATGCCCGGAACGACCGCCGGTGAACTCAAGGTCAAACCGACCACTTGGTACTTGTCCTCAGCAAGCAAATGCTCCATAGTTTGGATGGAGCTCTCCACCGAGACTGGCTCCTTCGTGTACACCACCGAGAGGTCCTCCCCCCTCACATGGGTGTCTACTTCGTGATGCGTGGTGACCTGCCGCCTGTTGTCATCATCAGCCGCTGGGAGCGCCATTGGAGCCACGGGGAGCACCATTGGAGCCGCTGGATATCCTCTTTGTATGTCTCGTCATGGGTGTGCTTATTGTGTCATGTGGCACGAGATATTAAAGTAAATGCCCGCGGGAATAAATGGGGGTCAGGCGGCCTGGATTCTCGGCACGTCCGCATGGCAGTTTTTGGAGCGGGTAATTGCATTGTGGCGCCGCGCCCGGCGCAACCGCATGCATAATGGCAGCACGAACGTACGTGATCATGTACCACCCCCAAACACTAACAGCGCGCGCGGAGGGATGCGTGCTGAGCACGCGTGGCGGGACGCGAGAGGAGAGCGTGTGCGAGGGACGCACGCGGCGGGAAGTGAGTAGAGCGCGTCGCGGCCACCTCAACCGCGACCAACCACACGCATAGAGCAGTTGAACACACAGGGAAAGGTCGTCTACAAGCCGTCCGGCAGTTGCAAGCCGGCGGCATGATGTGAAACTACGTCGCGTTCCACATCACTCGGTGGTCGAATAATCGTTCGCGACACTGCATAGAAAGCGGCCGTGTGCTACTACCTCCGCCTAGTTTGTTAGTCCCATTTATATTTTGTGCCAAATTTTGACCTTAAATTTAACTAACAAAATGTTAATGCATGTTATAAAAATAAGATAATTGGAAACTATGTTCAAATATGAATCCAATGATATAATCTTTGGTGACATGCATTCATATTTTATTAGTTAAATCTCTAGTCAAAATTTGGCACAAAAGTACAAAGAGTACTTATAAACCAGGATGGAGGTAGTAGGTAATTAAATCGCAAACGTTTTTCTATTAACCGTATGTGTATGTGTCATTTCGTCCTCCTCTCGCACGTCTTGTCACCCTGCTGCCGCAGACGGCTTCGAGCGCAAGCTTGAGCACCGCGCAGGCATTCTTTTAGCCAAACGGTGGCTCAAAGTGGTGCCAATGAATCGTCGCTGAGTCCGTTCCTGCGCAACCGCGCAGGTTCCCGTGCATAGCTGCGCAAGCTTCCTGCCGGACTCGGTGAAATCTCCCAAATTCCCAATGCTTACCGGCCTGCTATATAAACCCTCATGGCCAACGAGTCCTGTGTCGCATTTTCCCCTCCCTCCTTGTAGCTTATCTCGTCTGCTTCTCCCACAATTGCTAATGGCACCGGTCCGTCATCATTGCTCAGCCACTTCGCCGTCATCAGAGGACAGCTCCAGCTGGGAGGCTACACCGTGGCGGCGGGCACAGTCCCCAGCGTAGTGTAGTGCATGTGGCGTCCCTGTTGAGTGTGCGCACAACATCCACCACACGCTCCGTCGCCGCTACCGGTCGACAGCTGTTGCTGGCCGCCGTTGCCGCCACCCCACCGTCTCCCGCTGTGGCCACCACACCACTGTCGAAAGCTAGGGCCATCGCCTGCTCCGCCACCACGGCCCGAAGGCAGGAGGTGGCCATCATGGCCACCACCTCACTGTCGGCCACCTTGGCCATCCACTGTTCCGCCACCGTGGCCCAAAGGCGGGAGGTGGCCGTCGTGGCCGCCACCCATCCGTCGACCGCCGGGGTCATCACCCGCTCCGCCATCGCCGCCCGAAGGCAGGAGGTGGAGGTGGAGCCCCGCATGTGCGTCAGCGACCTTGCGCTCTACATCGAGTTCCTGCGGCAGGAGGAGGAGCTCCTGGTCGAGCACACAAAGAGTCTTACCGCCGCCATGGACGTAGCACACGCCGCCGCAGAGGCGCAAAATGAGGAGATCTATGAGGAGTTCCACCGCTTCAAGAGGGGTCGTCTAGAGTGGCAGAGGGCATTCTGAGCATCGCTAAAGGTGCATAGTGGCAGGCACCGGATTCCAGTTGTCCAGCTCGTTGGTAGGCTCCTCCTCCTCTGCCTCTTACTGAGTGCACTCGGCAGAGGAGAGGCTACTGGGAGTAGTACAAAGCCCCTCTACAGTAGTAGTATTTAGGGGCTATTTTGTTCAGTTCATCTGACTATAGATATGGTTGAACCGTAGTACGTACTTCAAATTAGCTAGTATGTATAGTTGAACTAGCTATTTTAGTACGTGGTTGGCAACAATTGGGGAAAAGTTTGGTCGGTTCAGCAGTCGAGTTGAACTGTTTGTATAAAGAACGACTGATTAATCTATGAATGAAATCTATGCTTACTGAATTTCAGTTGCAAAATTAGATGGTGCTAGTGATTTTTAGCTGCAAAATTTGACAAATGGAAGTGTTATAAGGTCAACAAAGGGCAATGTTACTAGATCAACAAATGCCAATCTTTCCAGTGTGACAAATGGCAATATACCCAATATGCCAGATGCAAATCTTACCAAATTGTCTGTACGTGGTTGCACACGGGTCATCAGAAAAAAATCATTTGCGTTGAAGGGATGTACAAATCCTACGCGCCAGATTTTCTCTTGGCTTAGTAGCGAAGGAACCATAGCTCTCGCTTTGCATACCGTGTTCAAACTGAACTATTTGCAATGAAGAAATGCACAAATCCTGCGGGGCAAATTTTCCCTTGGCTTACTGGGGAAGGACCATAGCTGTCGCTTTGCATACGAGTGTTCTATCTAAAACGTTTGTGATGAAGAGATGCACAAATTCTGCGCGGCACATTTTCCCTTGGCTTACTGGGGAAGCTCAAGGTTTGCATATAGGTGTTCTATCTAAAACGTTTGTGATGAGTGTTTTAAATTTAAAAACCATTGATGTTTTTTAAATCGTTTGATAAGTCTATACATTCAGAGAGAAAAATGCAAGTTTGTTCAAACCATAGGTTTCATTCAGTCACATTGTGACTTTATATTCATATGATCGAGATACAGTATTAAACCCAAAAAACTAATTGCGGCGGCGGCAGAGGCGGCGTGCCGCGTCGGCATTGTCGTTGTTGTCCTCCGGGACACCGTTGTTGAAGTCTTCAAGCCAGCACATAATATTCTTCACTTGGAAATCAAAGACCCTGTCGTCGCGCGATCGACGGGCGGGGCGCGGGAGGGCATCAACTCGCGACGCTGCTAGGTAGTGGTTGATGGTGGTGTCCCATGACACTGAGGGGGGCACATGCACGGGCACGGGCGCGGTGGGTGCAGGCAAATGCACGGAGACCGGTGCCGCGATGGGTGTAGGGGCGCGCACGGGCACGGGCGGGGGCGCTGGAATGTACACAAGCTCGCGAGGGTCCGTGGGGACCTCGCTGACGCCCGCGGCTTCTAGCGCTGCGATACTGCTCGGCGACCAGCCCGTCAATGTTACGGGGATGGTTGCTAGCGCGGGCACCGCGATGGGAGCTGGGACGGGCGCGGGGGCAACATCCACCGCGGCCAACTCGTTCAGGGCCATGTCCATGAGGCCCCATTCCTCCTTATTTTCTATCTCGTCCGGCTCGGAGTCGACTTCCCCAAACTGGAAGACTAGTGGCAGATGATCCTTCTGCGCCATGGCGTTGGTGGAGGTCTACGGGAGGGGAATGGGAGGCGAAGAGTAGGGCCGCCCGTATTAAACAGCGGCTCGGGCGCCATTAATGGAGAGGTTCGGAGCGAGGTGGGTGGCCATGGAAGTCAAAGGGCTCGCTTCCTAGTGAGCCTGCGCAGTGTACAGCTCGCACGCTTCGCTGTGAGCCTGCGCATTGGGGGACTGCTTGCACGCCTCTCGGCCAGCCTACGCGGTGGACTGCGCTCGCACGCCTCTGGTCTACTCAAGCAGCTGTCCGCACAGCACCTCCTAGACATTAGAAGTGTGACGCGTGGCGTCACGTGAATGGTTAGCAGAACGCCCACAGTTTAAATTATACAAATGTTTGAGATGATAACGTGGCAGCTATTTGTTTCAAAATGCCTTTGTTGAATGTTAATTCGTGCGCCTTCTCTCAAATTGGACACGAAAAATAGCATAGCCTGTTGGTGTCACTCCATGATATCATGCCAAGTTTCATGAATTTCACACGAGTTTTGGATTTACTAGAATTTTAAAACCAAGTATCTCAATGTTTGCGGCCGAACCACGATGCCGAGGTGTTTGAAGTTCGTTCCCATTTCTTGCATGGGTCCTAAGCATGCACAAAAGGACACATAGATGATTTTTCAACTCAATTTGCTACACTGGAGCATGTGCGTGTAGTTCAAATTTGAATTATGCACATAAAATGCCTAGAAAACTCAGTTAATGTATAAAAATGTCCAAATGAGCCCCGAATAATTCCAAATTTTAACATAACACTCACGTTGGTCTATGTTGTATCTAGAAAAAAAATCAAGGCAAGAAGAGGAAACGAATGCCGTTTCGTCCAGAAAGGTGACACACGTTCCCTATCGGAACAACGAGGCTTCTTGTGAGACGCTCTGGTTTGTGAGGAGCGTATACCAAAACCTGCCCCAAATGGGACACGTTTTTACCACATCATGTTGGTGCCATTCCATGATAGCATGCTAAGTTTAATGAATTTCAGATGAGTTTTGGATTTACTAGAATTTAGAAACCAAGTATCTCAACGTTTGCCAGCAAGCAACGGTGCCGAGGTGTTTGAAATTCATTCCCATTTCTTGCATGGGACCTAAGCATGCACCCAAGGACACACATTTGATTTTTCAACCCATTTTTCTGCACTCGAACATGTGCCTGTAGTTCAAATTTGAATTATGCACATGAAATGCCTAGAAAACCTAGTTAATGTATAAAAATGTCCAAACAAACCAAGAAAAATTCCAAATTTTAACACGACACTCCTGTTGATCTATGTTGCCACTAGAAAAAAATTGAAAGCAAGAAGAAGCAATGAATATTGTTTCATCCACAAATGTGACACGTTCCCTACCAGAACAATGAGGCTTCTTGTGAGAAGCTCTAGTTTGTGAGAAGCTTATACCAAAACATGTCCCAAATGGAATAATTTTTTTACCATGACATATTGGTGATGTTCCATGATAGCATGCCAAGTTTCATGAATTTCAGACGATTTTTGGATTTACTAGAATTTAAAAACCATGTATCACAATGTTTGCGGCCGAGCGAGGGTGCCGAGGTTTTTGAAATTCATTCCCATTTCTTGCATAGGACCTAAGCATGCAACCAAGGACACACATTTGATTTTTTAACCCATTTTTCTGCACTGGAGCATGTGCATGTAGTTCAAATTTGAATTATGCGCATAAAATGCCTAGAAACTCAGTTAATGTATAAAATTGTCCAAACGAACCCCAAAAAATTCCAAAATTTAACACGACACTCCTGTTGTTCTATGTTGACACTAGAAAATTTTGAAAGCAAGAAGAGGAAATTAATATCATTTTGTCCACAAAGGTGACACATTCCCTACCGGAACCATGAGGATTCTTGTGAGAAGCTCTGGTTTTTGAGAAGGTTATACCAAAACCTGCCCAAATGGGACAATTTTTTTACCACAGCATGTTGGTGCCATTCCATGATAGCATGCCAACTTTCATGAATTTCAGACGAGTTTTGGATTTACTAGAATTTCAAAACCAAGTATCTCAACGTTTGCCGGCGAGCCACAGTGCCGAGGTGTTTGAAATTCATTCCCATTTCTTGCATGTGACTTAAGCATCCACCCATGGACACATATATAATTTTACAACCCATTTTGGTGCACCGAAGCATGTGCATGTAGTCTAATTTTGAATTATGCACCTTGAATGCCTAGAAAACTCAGTTAATGTATAAAAATGTCCAAACGAACCCTGAATAATTCCAAATGTTTTGACGACACTCCTATAGTTGCATGTTCACTGCAGATAAAAGTTCTAGAAATTCAAACACCATCCTTTGCCGCTGTGACCCCATTATGTATTTCTAATCAAGAAGAAAAATCAAGTAGATCACAGATAGTTTATTATCACCAACCTTGTGAGATGCGGTACAAAATATCTTGGAGCATCATCGGAGTAGTATATGGCTTACACGAGAAGGTTCGTCGGCTACAGTCCACAGCCGGCGCATCAAGCACACTAGCTTGCTCCCCACTGTTCATTAGTCGCCGATCAAAGATGGGGACGTGGACCCCTGTCGTGAGGGAAACTTCGGCGGCCCACTCCGACGAGAGCGCGACCGCAACCGCCATGAGCATGCTAACAACCTGCATGAGCGCGGCCGCAATCTGCGACCGGGCAGCCAAGGCAGCCCAAATGGCTGCTGTTGCTGCTCAGGTGGCGGCAGCAACATCTCCGACGGGGATAGCAACTGGCGAGAGCAGCACAACAACTATCCGTTATGCAGCGGCCGCCTTAGCCCTGATGGAGCACCCACAACCATGTCGAGGCCATCCACGCCCAGCTCCTGGCGGTCACCGCACAAATCGCACGAAGCTTCACTGATAACGGTCGGCAACCCATTGCCGAAGAGTTGGCAATTGCCGAGAGCGTTCGAGTAGCTGTCCGTTCGTTCGCGACATACCTTGCCACGATGGAGCCCGTCCAAGCCTAGACCACGGCTGCCCACGCCCAGCTCGTGGCGGCCTTTTCCAAAGAGATGGCAGACACAGATGGCAAGATGCTTGCCGAGTATGGTGCAATGGATGCCGTGTAGCCCCTTCCCCAGGAGATCGTCGGGCGCGAGCTGGACATGGAGGAGGCGACGGAGATCGACGAGCGCCAACCGGAGTAGTACTCTTTGTTTAGAGCGCCATTCTTTAATTTGTTAGAGTAATGTTTAGATCAGCTAGCTCTATTTAATTGTTGAACTTGCTCGATTAAGAAGTGTGGATGTGCTGTAGGCTCTTTTGTGTACCCAAATTATGCAATGACATGGATGACCACTATAACCAGGGAAATTCGGACCAAAATTTGCATGTTCAAACTCATCACACACGGGGTAAGCTATATGAATCGTTTGTGATGTTCACATATCGTACACAGTGCTCAATAAGGGACCATGTCTGATGACACTTTGCGCGCCAGTTTTTCGCTGCACCGAGCCAAAATTTTCGGCTTCCGTGGAAATATCTACCTCCCCCGCCCCCTCCCCGTGACCAAAAGCCACATTTCCCCTATTTCCGCCTTCCTTTCCAAGTCCAAACATTCACTACTTGCTTGAAGCGCCACCTCCTCACCGGTGACCCTCCTTCACGCTACTCAACCTCGTCGATCTAGGCAGGTAATCCACACCCGACCCCCATCCTCCTCCTCCTTCTACATCCCACATGACCCGACCGTCGGCGCAACACCTTCCACCTAAATCACTGACCCATCCTCCAAATAAGCGCCACCCTAAGCCATGGTACACGCGGTATAGCCAGGAGCTCAATGAGCATTTGGCAGCGGAGAAGCAAATCACGATCGCACGCGTGGATGAGGTCGCGATGGCTGCCATTCATGCCGACTCCCAGATCTTGGAGGAGCACCCTGCTGTCGAGGCCATCGTCGATGCCTCGTGCACTGACGCCGCCATGCGGTTGGCCGCTTTAAACGACAGTTCATGGCGTTTTCTCGAGACCACCGTCGATGCCTTCGACAAAGACTACGAGGTATTTTCTCAGCGTGCCCGGGCTTACCTCAACTCGAGAGCTAGTAGGTTAGTGCCTGGAGCGGCTTAGGCAACTCACCACTACGAGGAGCGAACCCACGATGTGGAGGCCTCGCCCTCTTCCAAGTCTAAGGAGCCAATCGTCGTCGATATCTCCGACGATGAGGAGTAGCTTGTTTTATTAGCTCACTATAAGGACCTATGTTCAGTTAGCTAGCTACGTCGGTTAAGCATGTTCGGTTTACCTGTTGCATGTGCTGCTCCTGTCTTTCCTTAACAAATTCTAGTGAATTGTCCTATGTACTTTTACCATGCAATCTGATCCTCTAGTATATATGTTCTATATGTCGAGCAATGTGGTGCTCACTTATTAACTGTTTGGTTAATTGTTGTCATGTTCAGTTAACTGTTTGGTTCAATTCTGCAATGTGATGTTCAATTCTTGTGGGTGCAATTTTGTATTGTCTTCCATGTGAGAAATAAATCGAATTTGGCTGTACAAAATACATGAGAAACAAATACAATTGCTATATTTCCAAGTTCTCAAGCATGCTTGGTTTGGTTAACTGTCTGTTCTTCTAGTATGTTATATATCGTGTAATATGGTGCTCGGTTAATGTTTGCTTCATTTGTTGTGGTGTTTAGTTAACTGTTTGGTTCAATTCTATAATGCGATGTTCAATTGTTGTGGGTGCATTTTTTTATTGTCTTCCATGTGAGAAATAAATCGAATTTGACTGTACTAAATACATGAGAAACAAATACAATTACTATATTTCCAAGTTGTTAAGCATGTTTGGTTTGGTTAACTGTCGGATCTTCTATTAGGAGTATGTTATATTATGCAATGTGGTGTTCAGTTAATGTTTAGTACATTTGTTGTGGTGTTTAGTTAACTATTTCGTTCAATTCTGCAATGCGATGTTCAACTGTTGTGGGTACAATTTTGTATTGTTATGCATGTGAGGAATAAATTGAATTTGGCTGTAATAAATACATGAGAAACATATACAATTGCTATATTTCCTAGTTCTTAATCATGCTTGATTTGGATAAATGTCTTTTCCATGTGGCTCGAATTAATCTGCTGAATCTGCAATGTGTTTATTTTTCATCAACATATTTTACTGATAGTATGCCAACCTTCACTTAACCTGATCAATAACTACCTTATATGTGTTGCAGGGAAACAATGGGAAACACTGAGGTTTACAATTGAGGTTTGCACATGCATGGTCCTTTATCTAATAGCACATTATTGTGTAATTGCAGGAACCATTCTAATATTTAGGTTTTTAACAATTTTGTCTTGCACATGTAGGTCTTGCTGTCAGAGGTTTTGACCCACTGTTCGACCCATTTTGCATATGGGGAAATGAGTTGTCCATGAATATCAGTCAAGTCAAGAAACTCAGAAAGATTGTTAGCATAAAGAAACTAGCGACAAAAAACAACAAGATCTTTGTCTGCACAATGAAGAATACATTAGTGCACTACAGGATGGTACTAACTATTATACCTTGTCTTTTTTATTCCTTTGTGCCATTTCCAAATTTAGAGAAGATATTTATGAATATCTTTGTTTTCAGGCCTTTCCAAAGCAGTTCACTGATGATTACCTCTCAAACCACCTGTATGTTCAGGAGGCGAGGAAGGTATTCATACAACATCCACGGTACAATATTGAAGACTTGCTCAAGAGGATGAAGGATGGACGGTCAATCATCCACATGCACTGGCCTAAAGTTGCAAGGACCTTGAGCATCAATGAAGGCTCAATATTCGCCTTCCGCTTTAATAGTTTTCCAGATGAGATTCATCTGTCTATCTACCATCTATGATGCTAATTTTCAAAGGTTATAGATGTTGCATGTGAAACTTATTGCTGGTGCAGTTGTGTAATGGGGTAGCTAGCTATATGCCTATATGGTGTAACTGAGTGCTGGAGCTATATGATGTTCTACTCTGATGTATTTCAATCATGAAATCCTGGTTCCATAATACGAAAATGAAATATATTGTGTGCTTCTCCACTACTATTAAACAATCAAACAAGAACTTTCTTACGTGCACCCCGTAATTAGCCCCACAACACCGCACGATCCAGCCAACACCACACGATTAGTCCCACTAAACTTAATCTAACGGCTGGCCTTAACTTGATCCATTTTCTGTGTGCACTTAGTAATTTAAATTGACTGACGTATGGAATTCCACGACCCGCACCACCCTAATCACGCGACGCGAAAATAGGAAACTAATCGCCCGAGCACACGATGCATCCCGCTGCCTGTTGGGACGCGAGCGGCCGCCGCACGGACGAACCGCGGCCGATCCGCCTACCCCTCACCCACGCCCAATCTTCCCGACGCAGACACCACTCTCCTCCACCTCCAACCTCCTGCTGGAGGCTGCCGTCCTCAGCCACGGGTTTAGCACCCCGTCTCTCGCCGTCGCCAGGAGGCATCGACTACGGCTTCGTGTTGAAGGACGCAAGCGTGGGTCGCCGCCGCCGCACATAAAGCGAGCTCGGACCGCCGCCGCCGCCGCCGGCGGCCGCTCCTCCTCTGATGGAAGCAAGCGCAGGCCGCCGCCGGCCGCTCCTCCTCCGTTGCCCCAGGTACGCTACCGCCCTCCTCTATCATCGCGCGCGTGGCCACCAACCTGATCCGGGAGCCAGAGAAGCCAGTAATAAGTTTCCTCCCTTCGTCGTTCACGTTCATGCCCATGCACCGGCCACAACACAGGTGCCTATGGAGCTTCACGCCACGGTCTAGACGACGCCAAGGTACTAACTAAACCGGATAGCCCGTCTTTGTCGGAAACTGGCCGCAAGTCCGCCATGATACTTGCGTGCTGGCCGCCTCTGTAGAACCGATCTGCTGCACCCACGAAACCTGCAGGTAATTAGTCTCATGTCAACCAAATTGTTCTAACCGATCAAGGTCCAACTATTAATTAAGATGGCTGCTTGCTTGCTTCTTTTGCCTACAAGTGTGCTCGCTTGCTTTTTCATAGCAGTATGTTCTCATGTGTCAGATCATGGTTCTTCTAATTGACTAAGGTAACTGCTTGTTTGCTTTTTTGTGCTCGCTCACTTGATTTTTTTTATCTCATGATATAAGCTTTATGTGTACCAAGTTGTGAATTAAGAGGACTGAGTTCTTTAGGCATAATTTAGTTATTGTGGTGAACAGAATGTAAAAAGTAAATGGGCAATGGAACAGGTAGGACATATACACGAGATTGTATGCTGCAGAGTTTAGACATGCTTCTTTGTTTCGGAATATGGAACAGAAGAACAGATACATGACATAGAACACATATAAAGCTTCAGCATGGAATTCTAAAGCAACTAATTTTTCTGTTCGATGTACTGTCATCATGGCATTTTGAAGTCCATATTGACTGTTCAATCAAATATGTAGCTAGGACTTCTGAGTTTTTATTGACCTGGTGGAGTTGGAGTTTAGAGTATTTATTGATAGGACTTTAGATGGAGTTGAAGCAACAAAAGCACTCCACCAATGCACAACAGTAGTTATCAACAAAGCATGCTTCCATGTATCATTTCTCACCCGACTCGTGGTCTAGGGTTCCATGTGGTCAATCACGGTCCGGCTCTGTTAGCGTCACGCAGCCGACCTCTAAAACTCCCCTTAATCCATCTTTCTTTGTTTTCTTTATTTCCATCTTCGGAGGGAGACTTCCTTCTTGACCTTGTTGACTTGATTTCTGATTGGTATTTCTGATCTTTGAGCTTGATTTGAAGAGACCACGACGAAAGATTGACTGTAGTTAGTTCCGTGTTCTGACAAATAAGTGTAGTTGGTCTTCAGGTTGCCTCATCCAAAAATCCGAATACATCACCAGTCAACTCAATTTTGGTACTACAATTTACATGTGTATTTTGCTGTTGGGGGATTATGTTCAAGGTTTCATTTTTACCCCGGCACTGGATTGAAGTGGCATTTTAATAGTAATTTTAGTGGTGTACAACTGTACCAGCTATTATTATTTGTTGCAATAGGGATTAGTGTAGATTGGTACAAAAGCATATCATGTTAGTCCATATTTAATTCGAAGGTAGGACTTCCTTAGTTATATTTGCTGATAGCCTTGCATTTGCTACCAAGGTTCAGTTTGCTGTAGCTCAACTGTGATATGGTTAATGTTTCTCCCGTGATTATTCTGGTGTGGATCTGTGAGCCCTTCACAAGTTGACCTCTAACTTGCTTTATAACTATATAGATTATATTAGTTGTAGCTCGTTGTGAATCTGTTTCCCCCTCACTCTTGCTCTAGAGGCCCTTCTGAAGCTAACTGAGATATTGTTAGTTTACAATCCTTCCGAGGAGACTTTGTGATATGCATAAGAGTGACAATGATATTTTCAAATCCTAAAGAATTGATTGCACTTACATGCATTCTACCTATTACTTGTAGAGTGGGAGACTTTTCTTTTTGATGGAATCTGAATCGAAAGAAGCATAAGCATGCAGAGGAACAAGTCGTCCACCTTGCTGGTACAAATGGACTACAAGATTTTATACATGCGATGGATTAGATGATATTTGATGATTTGAGCCTTGTACTGGTGGGATTTCCACAACACTACGTATGATCTAAACATTGACTAAAAATATTTATCAGAGTATTTTTTTCAAACAAATAATTTTGCATAATATTACACTTGCCATCCCAGATGATGGTTATTAAGTACAAAACTCTTTTTCATTTTTATTTTTGAGAATAGCGCATATGACATTTCCATTTTTTTTCTTTACCTACTTGAAAAAAAAGGTGTAGACGAACAAACAACCACAGAAATAAAACTAATTAAGCAGAGGTGAAATTCAAAAATGAATTGCATTGTCAAACGTGCATTGCACGCTGACTAGTAATATGAAATGTCAATTTGATTAATAAATGAATTATTAATAATAGGCCAATTAGTCTGCTTATTGGGTTTTTCTATTGCAAATGGTTATTGAGACAACACCGTGGGCGATGACCTCAGACAACCCACATAGTTTCTAGAAAGAAAACGTGTTGGATCAATGAACAATTACACATGACTTCCTCTTGAAAACTATTTGCGTTAGGCCACCTTGCGAAAACGTTTTTCACATAAAAAGTGTGTGTGATGGACAGCCTATGCCACACAGTTTCTTCTACGCACCATGCGTGATGCATTCTGTCGGATTCAGGGCTCTGCAGACCCAAAGAAGGTTCGAACTCTGGGGCGTGTGTGAAAAACTCAACCTGTCCAACCAACCAACCCGTCGCCCTATAGCCTAGCTTGATGAATGAGGAAGAAGATGGGCACGGCAGTTTACCCAGGTTTAGGCCACCTTGTGGTGTAAGATCCTACTCCCGCTTTGTGGTGGATTTGCCTCACGAGGGGCTGTGGATGAACTAGTACAAGGGATGAACAAGCTCGCGAGGTCTGCTCTTGTGAGGGTCGAATCGATCCGATCCCCCTCTATGGTGGTGGCTAACCTATACTTATAGTGGCCTTGGTCCTCTTCCCCCAAAACATAGGCGGGAAGGGATTCCACAACGGCCAATTTGAAAGGGGACAAGTAGTACATCTTATCCTGACGAAAGGTGGTCTTCGCCTGCAAAGCTTCTGGTCGTGACACCGCAGTGGGCTCGGCGATGACGTATGTCCTGCCGGCCTGGCGGTCTTGGTCTCGTTGCACTGGAATGGAAACCTTTGCCTGATTCCTCGGGAACCCATGCCTGCGCTTGCCTCCTTAGCACCAAAGAGGAAACCTGCTCTTTTGTGCCTGCTGGCGCCCGCCTGGCCTTGGTTGTCATGACTTGCATCACCGCAACCTCGTGAGGTTGGATACCTGCATAGAAATCTCCGCTCCTCAGGAGGCAGCCTGGGGAGGCCACTCCCTCAGGAGGTCTTGGCGCTGTCTGCCTCGTAAGGCTTGGCCCCTCGCGAGGGTCTTGTCTTGTTGGTGTTGAAACTGGGCCGTACCAGGCCGTCGATGGAGCTACGCCGTGGGCTGCAGGCAGGCAAGTCTGGGTACCCTGGTTCCCAGAACGGCGACAGTAGCCCCTGAGCCCAAGGTGCGCTCGGACTTGGCTTCGAGGCGAAGCCAAAGGGCAAGGGCGAAGCGCCGCGGGCCCCAATTGTCTGCAGACCGAGTCGACGCGTGGCACTTGATGGGACATGGGCGTCGACAATATTCTTCAAGGTCTTCGGGGAGGATGGCCGACGTCTGGAGTGCTGCCCCAGGGGAGGCGATCGAGACAGCAACCCCCTCACAGGCCGGCAAATCGGCGAGGCCCCTCGCGGTGAACTTGCCCTTGGCCTTGTTCGCGATTCCTCCAGCAGCAGCGACGCCTCCTCCGAACCAAGCTTAAGCGACGATGACAGCTACAAGCCGCCGCACCGCTGCGCTCGGGCTTAAGGGAGAATGGTGCCGCCCAGGCGTCATGGGCGACACCGCCTGGGTCGCGATCCTCAGGAGGTCCTTTCCTTTCGTTTCATTCCTGCGCAAAAGTCATGATGGGCCCCGCGGGGGTGTGTAAAGATCGTGACACTTTTGCCCTAATGTCAGCGTCCCCAACTTATGTTGTGTTTGCGTCTCTCGCTTGGGCACGGCTCCCCCTTTTTATTCTCGCGGTAGTTTAGTGTGCTACGCCGACAGGACCCAGTCCCCAGGCAAGCTTCGGCCGTCGCTGGTATGCCAGGTCGCGATGCCGTGGTCAAGGTCAGGAGGTGAGCGGCCCGAGGTCCGGTAAGAGCTCCCGAGGCGCGATGCTCAGGAGGTCCCCTTTGGCGTGCAAGTGGCTCCCGAAGGACTGAAAGGGGAGTTCCCTTGCCCGAGCGAAATCACGAGAGATGAAATGCCGATTATGGGGTTCGCGCCCGGGTGTGCGAAGCGACTTATCTTGGCGAGCCTGCGGTGGTTTCCTTGTCGCGAGGGCGAGCTTCTTGTGCGACGTTAGGCTGTGCCCTTCTCCTGATGGCGCCCCCCGCAGGGCTCCTACCGACTCCATCTCTCCCGCTCGTTAGGGTGCTCTACGTCCTCGGGACCCGGTTCTTGAGCGAGGCTCGGCCGCCGCTGGTATGCCAGGTTGCGATGCCGTGGTCAAGGCCAGGGGGTGAGGGCTCGAGGGCCGGTAGGAGCCCCAGAGGCGCGGTGCTCAAGGGCCCTCCCTTTAACATGCAAGCAACTTGCGCGAGAAAAGAGTGGCTGCCTTCGAGGGGGTACCTAGGAGGGGTTGCGCCCCATGGCACGTAGCGTGGTATCCTTCCGCGGTGGCGAGGTGTTGGCGAAGCTACTCATGATCCTGCCTCAGGAGGTTCCCATCTCTAAGGCTCCAGTAGCAGAAATCGAAAGTGGTGAGGACGGTGGCAACGTTGTCAATGAGGGGCTTCCAACGAGCGGGGCAGGTGGCGGCAGTGGCGTTCCTTCTTAGTTTTACCCCGCAACATTCACCATGCCTCGTGGAGGCGTAAGACTTCTTTTTAAGCCTGTGGAACAATATGTGCTTGTAATAATTATTAGGACCCCGTAGTTTCCTTAATGCGCCATGTTGCCTTCGTGCTTGCTTTTGTGCTCTGCGTCGGCAGGGCCCAACCCCACGCATACCTCGACCGCTGTTGGGGCGTCCAGATCACCAGGATGACACCAAGGGGTGAGGGGCTACGTGACTAGTGAGGCCCCTGAGTCATGATGCTCAGGAGGTCCCCCTTGACGTGCGAGCAGCCCTCATGAAGGAAACGTGGATGCCGGGGTGTAAGACTTCGCGCTCTGCATCGGCAGGACCCAGCCCCGTGCATACCTCGACCGCCATTGGGGCGTCCGGATCACCAGGACGACACTGCTACTTCTTGAGCTTGCGTTGGTTTTTCCCTTGAAGAGGAAAGGGTGATGTAGCAAAGTAGATATAAGTATTTCCCTCAGTTTGAGAACCAAGGTATCAATCCAGTAGGAGACAATGCACAAATCACCGAATACCTGCACAAACAATCAAACAACTTGCACCCAACACGATAAAGGGGTTGTCAATCCCTTCACGATTATTCGCAAAAGTGAGATCTGATAGAGATAGATAAACGATGAAGTAAATATTTTTGGTATTTTTGGTTTATAGATCGGAAAGTAAAAGATTGCAAAATAGTAGATCGGAAACTTATATGATGGAAAATAGAAGATCAGAAACTTATATGATGGAAAATAGATACTTATATGATGGAAAATAGACCCGGAGGCCATAGGTTTCACTAGAAGCTTCTCTCAAGATAGAAAATAATACGGTGGGTGAAAAAATTACTGCCGAGCAATTGATAGAAAAGCGCAAAGTTATGACGATATCTAAGGCAATGATCATGAATATAGGCATCACGTCCGTGTCAAGTAGACCGAAATGATTCTGCATCTACTACTATTACTCCACACATCGACCGCTATCCAACATGCATCTAGAGTATTAAGTTCATAAAGAACGGAGTAATGCATTAAGTAAGATGACATGATGTAGAGGAATTAACTCAAGAAATATGATGAAAACCCCATCATTTTATCCTCGATGGCAACAATACAATACGTGCCTTGCTGCCCCCTACTGTCACTGGGAAAGGACACCGCAAGATTGAACCCAAAGCTAAGCACTTCTCCCATTGCAAGAAAAACCAATCTAGTTGGCCAAACCAAACCGATAGTTCGAAGAGAATTACAAAGATATCAAATCATGCATAAAAGAATTCAGAGAAGATTCAAATAATATTCATAGATAAGCTGATCATAAATCCACAATTCATCGGATCTCGGCAAACACACCGCAAAAAAGTATTACATCGAATAGATCTCCAAGAACATCGAGGAGAACATGGTATTGAGAATCAAAGAGAGAGAAGAAGCCATCTAGCTACTAGCTATGGACCCGTAGGTCTGTGGTAAATTACTCACGCTTCATCGGAAGGGCAATAGGGTTGATGTAGAAGCCCTCCGTGACCGAATCCCCCTCCGGCAGGGTGCCAGAAAAGTTCCCTAGATGGGATCTCACGGGTACAGAAGGTTGCGGCGGTGGAAAAGTATTTTCGTGGATGCCTCTGGTGGTTTGGGGATATTTGGGAATATATAGGCGAAAGAATTAGGTCAGGAGGTGCACGAGGGGCCCATAAGGGTGGGGGCGCACCCTACCCCCCTCGGCGCGCCCTTCGTCCTTGTGGCCGCCTCGTGGCTCCTCTGACTTCATCTCCAAGTCTCCTGGTTGTCTTCTGGTCCAAGAAAAATCATCGCGAAGGTTTTATTCCGTTTGGTATTCCTTTTCTGCGAAACTCAAAAACAAGGAAAAAACAGGAACTGGCACTGGGCTCTAGGTTAATAGGTTAGTCCCAAAAATAATATAAAATAGCATATTAATGCACATAAAACATCCAAAACAGATAATATAATAGCATTGAACAATCAAAAATTATAGATACGTTGGAGACGTATCAAGCATCCCCAAGCTTAATTCCTGCTCGTCCTCGAGTAGGTAAATGATAAAAACAAAATTTTTGATGTGGAATGCTACCTAACATATTTATCAATGTAATTTTCTTTATTGTGGCATGAATGTTCAGATCCATAAGATTCAAAACAAAAGTTTAATATTGACAAAAAAACAATAATATTTCAAGCATACTAACAAGGCAATTATGTCTTCTCAAAATAACATGGCCAAAGAAAGCTTATCCCTACAAAATCATATAGTCTGGCTATGCTCCATCTTCATCACACAAAATATTCAAATCATGCACAACCCTGATGACAAGCCAAGCAATTGTTTCATACTTTTGACGTTCTCAAACTTTTTCAACTTTCACGCAATACATGAGCGTGAGCCATGGACATAGCACTATAGGTGGAATAGAATATGGTGGTTGTGGAGAAGACAAAAAGAGGGAGATAGTCTCATATAAACTAGGCGTATCAACGGGCTATGGAGATGCCCATCAATAGATATCAATGTGAGTGAGTAGGGATTGCCATGCAACAGATGCACTAGAGCTATAAGTTTATGAAAGCTCAAAAGGGAAACTAAGTGGGTGTGCATCCAACTTGCTTGCTCATGAAGTCCTAGGGCAATTTGAGGAAGCCCATCATTGGAATATACAATCCAAGTTCTATAATGAAAAATTCCCACTAGTATATGAAAGTGATAACATAGGAGACTCTCTATCATGAAGATCATGGTGCTACTTTGAAGCACAAGTGTGGTAAAAGGATAGTAACATTGCCCCTTCTCTCTTTTTCTCTCATTTTTTCTCTCTTTTTTGGGCCTTCTTTTTTTTGGGCCTTTTCTTTCTCTCTTTTTTGTCCGGAGTCTCATCCCGACTTGTGCGGGAATCATAGTCTCCATCATCCTTTCCTCACATGGGACAATGCTCTAATAATGAAGATCATCACACTTTTATTTACTTACAACTCAAGAATTACAACTCGATACTAGAACAAAATATGACTCTATATGAATGCCTCCAACGGTGTACCGGGATGTGCAATGAATCAAGAGTGACATGTATGAAAGAATTATGAATGGTGGCTTTGCCACAAATACGATGTCAACTACATGATCATGCAAAGCAATATGACAATGATGAAGCGTGTCATAATAAACGGAACGATGGAAAGTTGCATGGCAATATATCTCGGAATGGCTATGGAAATGCCATAATAGGTAGGTATGGTGGCTGTTTTGAGGAAGGTATATGGTGGGTGTATGGTACCGGCGAAAGTTGCGTGGTACTAGAGAGGCTAGCAATGGTGGAAGGGTGAGAGTGCGTATAATCCATGGACTCAACATTAGTCATAAAGAACTCACATACTTATTGCAAAAATCTATTAGTCATCGAAACAAAGTACTACGCGCATGCTCCTAGGGGGATAGATTGGTAGGAAAATACCATCGCTCGTCCCCGACCGCCACTCATAAGGAAGACAATCAATAAATAAATCATGCTCCGACTTCATCACATAACGGTTCACCATACGTGCATGCTACGGGACTCACAAACCTTAGCACAAGTATTTCTCAAATTCACAACTACTCACTAGCATGACTCTAATATCACCATCTTCATATCTCAAAACAATCATAAGGAATCAAACTTCTCATAGTATTCAATGCACTTTATATGAAAGTTTTTATTATATCCCTCTTGGATGCCTATCATATTAGGACTAAATTTATAACCAAAGAAAATTACCATGATTTTTAGAGACTCTCAAAATAATATAAGTGAAGCATGAGATTTCATTAATTTCTATAAAATAAAACCACCGCCGTGCTCTAAAAAGATATAAGTGAAGCACTAGAGCAAAATTGCCTACCTCAAAAGATATAAGTGAAGCACAAAGAGTATTCTAATAAATCATGATTCATGCGTGTCCCTCTAAAAAGGTGTGTACAGCAAGTATTATTGTGGCAAACTAAAAAGCAAAGACTCAAATCATAAAAGACGCTCCAAGCAAAACACATATCATGTGGTGAATAAAAATATAGCCTCAAGTAAAGTTACCGATAGACGAAGACGAAAGAGGGGATGCCTTCCAGGGCATCCCCAAGCTTAGGCTCTTGGTTGTTCTTGAATATTACCTTGGGGTGCCTTGGGCATCCCCAAGCTTAGGCTCTTGCCACTCCTTATTCCATAGTCCATCAAATATTTACCCAAAGCTTGAAAACTTCACAACACAAAACTCAATAGAAAATCTCATAAGCTCCGTTAGTATAAGAAAATAAATCACCACTTTGGGTACTGTTATGAACTCATTATTTTTTTATATTGGTGTAATATCTACTGTATTCCAACTTTTCCATGGTTCATACCCCCCGATACTACCCATAGATTCATCAAAATAAGCAAACAACACAAAGAAACAGAATCTGTCAAAAACAGAACAGTCTACGAAGATCCGAATTGTTCTAATACTTTTGTAAATCCAAAAATTATGACAAATTAGGACAACAGAGACAATATGTATATAAATCTTTTGTAAAAAATTCAGGGCTTTTAAACGCTCTAGTGAATTATTAAAATTCTGATACTGGACACAAAAGTTTGTGTTTTTCAGCAAGATCAAATCAACTATCACCGTAAGCCATCCCAAAGGTCTTACTTGGCACAAACACTAAATAAAACACAAAACCACATCTAACCAGAGGCTAGATGAATTATTTATTGCAAAACAGAACCAAAAAATCAAAAACAAAAATAAAATTGGGTTGCCTCCCAACAAGCGCTATTGTTTAACGCATAAAAACACGAATAGATCTAGGTATTGTCATCTTTGGTATGCAATCCATAAGTAGCTATCATAATAGATTCATATGGCAATTTAATTTTCTTTCTTGGAAAGTATTTCATGCCCTTCCTTAACGGAAATTGAAATCTAATGTTTACTTCTTTCATATCAATAATTGCACCAATCATTTTAAGGAAAGGTCTACCAAGAATAATAGGACATGTAGGATTGCAATCTATATCAAGAACAATGAAATCTATGGACACATAATTCCTATTTGCAACAATAAGAACATCATTAATCCTTCCCATAGGTTTCTTAATAGTGGAATCCGCAAGATGCAAATTTAAAGAACAATCATCAAATTCACGGAAACCTAACACATCACATAAAGTTTTGGAATCGTGGAAACGCTAGCACCCAAATCACACAAAGCATGGCACTCATAATCTTTAATATTAATATTAATAGTAGGTTCCCACTCATCGTAATGTTTTCTAGGGATAGAAACTTCCAATTCAAGCTTTTCTTCAAAAGATTGCATCATAGCATCAACGATATGTTTAGTAAAAGCTTTGTTTTGATTATAAGCATGAGGAGAATTCAACATGGATTGCAACAAGGAAATACAATCTATTAAAGAACAATTATCATAATTAAATTCCTTGAAATCCAAAAGAGTGGGTTCATTGCTACTTAAAGTTTTGACCTCTCCAATCCCAATTTTATCAATTTTTGCATCAAGATCTAAAAACTCCGAATCATTGGGACGCCTTTTAACTAAAGTTGACTCATATCCAGTCCCATATTTATCAAGATTTATTTTGGAAAACAAAGATTCAATAGGAGTCACATCAATCAATTTAAGATCTTCATCATTATTTTCACGGAAACTAGAAGAGCAAGTTTTTACAAACCAATCTTTTTTAGCACGCATCTTAGCGGTTCTTTCTTTGCACTCATCAATGGAGATTCTCATAGCCTTTAGAGATTCATTGATATCGTACTTGGGTGGAATAGATCTAAGTTTCAAAGAGTCAACATCAAGAGAAATTCTATCCACGTTCCTAGCCAAATCATCAATCTTAAGAAATTTTTCTTCAATCAAAGCATTGAAATTCTTTTGTGAACTCATAAATTCTTTAACACTATTCTCAAAATCAGAGGGCATCTTATTATAATTTCCATAAGAATTGTTGTTGGAATTACCATAATTATTAGTGGAATTACTAGGAAACGGCATAGGATTAAAATTACCTCTATACGCGTTATTACCAAAATTGTTCCTACCAACAAAATTCACATCCATAGGTTCATGATTATTTTCAATCAAAGTAGACAAAGGCATATCATTAGGATCCAAAGAAGCACTCTTGCTAGCAAATAATTTCATAAGCTCATCCATCTTTCCACGCAAAACATTAATCTCTTCAATCGCATGCACTTTTTTACTAGTGGAAGATCTTTCGGTATGCCATTGAGAATAATTAACCATAATATTATCTAGGAGTTTAGTAGCTTCTCCTAAAGTAATTTCCATAAAAGTACCTCCCGCGGCCGAATCTAAAAGATTTCTAGAAGCAAAATTCAATCCGGCATAATTTTTTTGTATAATCATCCACAAATTCAAACCATGAGTAGGGCAATTTCGTATCATCAATTTCATCCTTTCCCAAGATTGTGCAACATGTTCATGATCAAGTTGCTTAAAATTCATAATATCGTTCCTAAGGGGGATGATCTTAGCGGGAGGAAAATACTTGGAAATAAAAGCATCTTTACACTTATTCCATGAATCAATACTATTTTTAGGCAAAGATGAAAACCAAGTTTTAGCACGATCTCATAGTGAGAACGAAAATAGCTTCAATTTAACAATATCATTATCCACATCTTTTTTCTTTTGCATATCACACAAATCAACGAAATTGTTTAGATGGGATGCGGCATCTTCACTAGGAAGGCCAGAAAATTGATCTTTCATAACGAGATTTAGCAAAGTGGCATTAATTTCATAAGATTCTGCACTAGTGGCGGGAGCAAGATGAGTACTAATAAAATCATTGTTATTGGTGTTGGAAAAGTCACACAATTTGGTATTCTCTTGAGCCATCGTGACAAAGCAAGCAATCCAACACTCGAGCACACAAAAAGCAAACGAGCAAACCGAAAACGAACGAAGAAGACGAACGAAAGAGGGGTGAAGAAAAAGGCAAATCTTTTCAAAAATTGTTTTAGAAGTGGGGAAGAGGAAAACGAGAGGCGAATGGCGAATAATGTAATGCAAGAGATGAGAGTTTATGATGTGTACTTGGTATGTCTTGACTTGGCGTAGATCTCCCCGGTAACGGCGCCAGAAATTCTTCCTGCTACTTCTTGAGCTTGCGTTGGTTTTTACCTTGAAGAGGAAAGGGTGATGCAGCAAAGTAGAGATAAGTATTTCCCTCAGTTTGAGAACCAAGGTATCAATCCAGTAGGAGACAACGCACAAATCACCGAATACCGGCACAAACAATCAAACAACTTGCACCCAACGCGATAAAGGGGTTGTCAATCCCTTCATGGTTATTTGCAAAAGTGAGATCTGATAGAGATAGATAAACGATAAAGTAAATATTTTTGGTATTTTTGGTTTATAGATCAAAAAGTAAAAGATTGCAAAATAGTAGATCGGAAACTTATATGATGGAAAATAGAAGATCGGAAACTTATATGATGGAAAATAGATACTTATATGATGGAAAATAGACCCGGGGGCCATAGGTTTCACTAGAGGCTTCTCTCAAGATAGAAAATAACACGGTGGGTGAACAAATTACTGCCGAGCAATTGATAGAAAAGCGCAAAGTTATGACGATATCTAAGGCAATGATCATGAATATAGGCTTCACGTCCGTGTCAAGTAGACCGAAACGATTCTGCATCTACTACTATTACTCCACACATCGACCGCTATCCAGCATGCATCTAGAGTATTAAGTTCATAAAGAACGGAGTAATGCATTAAGTAAGATGACATGATGTAGAGGAATTAACTCAAGCAATATGATGAAAACACCATCTTTTTATCCTCAATGGCAACAATACAATACGTGCCTTGCTGCCCCTACTGTCACTGGGAAAGGACACCACAAGATTGAACCCAAAGCTAAGCACTTCTCCCATTGCAAGAAAAACCAATCTAGTTGGCCAAACCAAACCGATAGTTCGAAGAGAATTACAAAGATATCAAATCATGCATAAAAGAATTCAGAGAAGATTCAAATAATATTCATAGATAAGCTGATCATAAATCCACAATTCATCGGATCTCGGCAGACACACCGCAAAAAAGTATTACATCGAATAGATCTCCAAGAACATCGAGGAGAACATGGTATTGAGAATCAAAGAGAGAGAAGAAGCCATCTAGCTACTAGCTATGGACCCATAGGTCTATGGTAAACTACTCACGCTTCATCGGAAGGGCAATAGGGTTGATGTAGAAGCCCTCCGTGATCGAATCCCCCTCTGGCAGGGTGCCGAAAAAGGTCCCTAGATGGGATTTCACGGGTACAGAAGGTTGCGGCGGTGGAAAAGTATTTTCGTGGATGCCTCTGGTGGTTTGAGGATATTTGGGAATATATAGGCGAAAGAATTAGGTCAGGAAGTGCACGAGGGGACCACAAGGGTGGGGGGCGCGCCCTACCCCCCTGGGCGCGCCCTCCGTCCTTGTGGCCGCCTCGTGGCTCCTCCGACTTCATCTCCAAGTCTCCTGGTCCAAGAAAAATCATCGCGAAGGTTTTATTCCGTTTGGACTCCATTTGGTATTCCTTTTCTGCGAAACTCAAAAATAAGGAAAAAAAATAGGAACTGGCACTGGGCTCTAGGTTAATAGGTTAGTCCCAAAAATAATATAAAATAGCATATTAATGCATATAAACATCCAAAACAGATAATATAATAGCATGGAACAATAAAAAATTATAGATACATTGGAGACATATCAGACACCAAGGGGCGAGGGGCTACGTGACTAGTGAGGCCCCTGAGTGGCGATGCTCAGAAGGCCCCCCTTGACATGTGAGGAGCCCTCATACCTTTGACCACCAGCTTTCACCTGGGGGGAACGCGAGAAGACCAGGTACCCGGACCTGGTAGGGTAGCGTGTGCCAGACGGGGCCTGAGCACAGCCCCCGTGTCCAGCCCCCTCGCATGATCCTCCCGATGGGGAAGCTGTGGGTTGTTGCCAGTCGTAGAGCCGAGAGGCTATCCTGAGGTTGGTGCGGCCGCGAGGGCGCCCTCAGTTGTTTATTCACCAGCGCGGAGCATGGTGCTTCCACTAGGCGTGGGCATAGCCGCTCCTCGACCGTGTCATCCACCAGCGTGGAGCATGGGGCTTCCACTGGTACATGGGTGGGAGTTCCCTCGGGGGGAGACTCCGGGGCGTGTACAGCCCCGTCCGTGCGCGTGGCTAGCACGGCAGGACTGGAGGAGGTGTATATGGGCACCCGTGAGCCAGCGCGGGACTCACGAGGCCCTACCTCAAGGCGGGTTGCGCCTGAATTTTGCGGCGTGGGGCGCGCGTAAGAAACCTGCGGGGCAATGGGGGGTCCTGCACCGAATGCCCCTCCGGAGGTTATCGCATGAGAAGGCCGGACACCAATGACCCCAGGAGGTGATGTGAACGGGGCCGGCCCGCCAGACAGAGCTTAGCCATTGGTTTTATCGATGCTGCAGGGACGGACCCAAGCACAGACGCCGTGCCAAGTCTTCTCATGCAACGATCCCACGGAAAAACAGCCGACGCACGGCTGCCGCTGCGGCGAAGCGCCGAACTACGGTTGTACGTACTGGGCCGTGTGCCTGTACTTACCCACACGCGATTAGCTCATGTGAGTACAAGGCACCAAGGACCATGGGAGGTGACGCGCACGGGAGCTGGCCCGCGGGACAGAGCTCGGTCGCTTGGGTTTGTCGACGCTGTAGGGACGAACCCGAGCATAGACGCCGTGCCAGCCCTTAATCATGAGGCGGTCACGGGGGATTCGCGAGGGCGCAACGACATCATAGTGACGAAGCACCAGACAGGCAGTTGAGATACTTAGGAAACTCATGAAGGCAAAGCCAGTTCTACCTGAGGATGATGCAGCCCGAGGGGCGCCCTCAGGCTAACAAACCAAAAAGTCACCTGGCACCATCATTGTAGAAGCGTTGGAGTAGCTGAAGACGCGTGCTGCAGAGATTGCTCCTCACAAGCCGGCTGGCTCCTGAGGCTCGGGAGGCTCTGGAGGTCCGGGGGGCTCATGAGGGTCCGTCACCTCCTCGGTCAGGACCGCCTGGCACCTGGCCTCGTGAGCCGCCAAAGCTCCCTACATGAGGTGCTGGTACAAGGCGGCCACATTCAGCAGGCTGAACGGCATGCGGACGTAGCTGCAGGGGTAGCCCCTGCTCTGGCTGACGCGGGATGGCCAAAAGAGGTCCTGCGAAGCAGCCCTGTTGAGACATCGGATGTTGACGCAGACGCGCAGCTCGCCACCCACGTCAGGGGAGGCAGCTGCACCGGATGACGTGGGACGACGTTCGCCACGGATGGCTCGCGCCTCCTGAAGCTCCTCGATCGTCTTGATGACAAACTCCTGAACGCCTGGTGCCTCACGCCCTGCGCCTTGCTCACCGAGGCGCGCTTCGAAGCACGCCCCCACGTGGTGCCCGAACGCCTCCCTTGTGACGCTGGTCAGGTCAGAGGCCCTCCAGATGAGAGCCCCCGAGCCCGTCTTGAGAGGGGCACCGGGCGCGCCTTCCTATGCGAGAGGGAAAGGCGCCCCAGCAGTGGGCGCGGGGCCTGAGGCACGATCGTCAGGTGCGCCAGCCTCCTAATGGCCCTTGGGGAGGAGCTGCTTCTTCTTCTTGGGGATGGCCTCAGGAGGCCGGATGGCCCCCTCGCCATCTAAGTTCTCGACCGCCGTCGAGTGCCCTGGAAGTTGGCGATGAAGCGCTCGCGTAGCTTGTCCCAGGAGGAGATTGACCCCACCGGGAGGTTCAGGAGCCAGGAACGCACGCCGTCCTTGAGGGCCATAGGGAACCAGTTCGCCATGACCTTCTCATTGTCGTTCGCCGCCTCGATGCTCAGCTTGTAGAGCTGGAGGAACTCAACAGGGTCAGGGCTGCATTCATAGAGCGGAGGCAGATCCGGCTTGAACTTGCCGGGCCAGACAACGTGGTGCAGCTCCGGGGTGAAAGCACGGCACCCTGCCGCACTCACAGGGGCCAACCGCAGGGGAGGAGCCTGATCTCGACGCCCACGCGCCGCCGCCTTTGGCGGTACGCGGTCTTGACGTGGCGGTGCTGGGAGCGCACGCGCTTCTCCTTGGGGCCGCTGCACCACCTGGCAGCTTTCTTCATCGCGTGCCGGCGCCTTGTGCGGCGGGTCGCGCTGGGGAGCTTCACGCCTCGGTTCAAGGCCCACACCGTGCAGAGGAGGGGAGGAGGCACGCGGTGAGCCACGCCGCCCACCAGGGACGGTGGAGGGCGAAGCGAATGAGACGGTGCAGGGGCCTCGCCAGCGGCGTTGACGAGTTTGGCGATGCGGGCGAGGCAGTCGTCGTAGAGGTCGTTGGCCGAACAATAGCGCAGAAGCTCGCTTGCCATGAGCAGTGCAGACTGCGCGTTCGCCGGCCCACGACGGCCATGAGAAGACGACGCCGTGGCTGTAGTGGGTGATGGAGTCGCGGTGCGGCCGTCTCGCTGCACGGACGGTGGCAGTGACGAGTCCTACTGTTCACTGGCAGCAGGGTCGGTGGCGGCGTTAGCCACCAGGGAGGCAGAGCGGCGAGGGGCGCCGTTGCCCGCGGGTGCCGTCTGGGCGACGCGAGCGGCCCGGCGCTCAGCTCGAACACGGCGAGCGTCGGCCATTGGAATGGTGGAACGGCGGAGGAGCGAGTGGTGGGGGAGAAACTTCAACACGCCCCTACCTGGCGCGCCAAATGTTGGATTTAGGGCTCCGCAGACCCAAAGAAGGTTCGAACTCTGGGGCGTGTGTGAAGAACTCAACCTGTCCAACCAACCAACCCGTCGCCCTATAGCCTAGCTCGATGACTGAGGAAGAAGATGGACACGGCAGTTTACCCAGGTTCGGGCCACCTTGCGGTGTAAGACCCTACTCCTGCTTTGTGGTGGACTTGCCTCACGAGGGGCTGTGGATGAACTAGTACAAGGGATGAACAAGCTCGTGAGGTCTGCTCTTATGAGGGTCGAATCGATCCGATCCCCCTCTATGGTGGTTGCTAACCTATACTTATAGTGGCCTTGGTCCTCTTCCCCCAAAACATAGGCGGGAAGGGATTCCACAACGGCCAATTTGAAAGGGGACAAGTAGTACATCTTATCCTCACGAAAGGTGTCTTCGCCTGCAAAGCTTCTAGTCGTGACGCCGTGGTGGGCTCGGCGATGACGTCCGTCCTGCCGTCCTGGCGGTCTTGGTCTCGTTGCACTGGAATGGAAACCTTTGCCTGATTCCTCGGGAACCCATGCCTGCGCTTGCCTCCTTAGCACCAAAGAGGAAACCTGCTCTTCTGCACCTGCTGGCGCCCGCCTGGCCTTGGTCGTCATGGCTTGCGTCACCGCAACCTCGTGAGGTTGGATACCTGCATAGAAATCTCCGCTCCTCAGGAGGCAGCCTGGGGAGGCCACTTCCTAAGGAGGTCTTGGTGTTGTCTGCCTCGCGAGGCTTGGCCCCTCGCGAGGGTCTTGTCTTGTTGGTGTTGAAACTGGGCCATACCAGGCCGTCGATGGAGCCATGCCGTGGGCCGCAGGCAAGCAAGTCTGGGTACCCTGGTTCCCAGAACGCCGACACATTCAATAACACAAACGATAAAATTGTTAATATTGTTTGCAATGGCAACGCTATCACGGATGATTTGATGGGGAAAATTGTGTGTGATATACGTGCGAACAGAAATGTTTGTCTGGGATTCATCGTGTGGGATGTACAAATGAACGGAAACATACTTCTTAGATTGACTGTGTGGGATGTACATACGGACGGAAACGTATTCCTTTGATTGACTGTGTGGGATGTACATACGAAGGGAAACATTTCTCTGGGATTCACTGTGTGGGATGTACTTACGAACGGAAATGATTGGGCCTGTATAATTGTATGTGATGGCTAGCCCGGTCGCACACGAGCTCATTTTGCCCAGCATGTGTGACCAGAGGGCCTATCCCCGATGGTTTGTAGGTCGTGTGGGAAGGACCCCCCTATCGCACACACTAGCAAGGCGACGGTCTAAAATGCCATCACGGGAAGGGGTTAAAAATCATTTGTATAGCAACTCATTGTACCAGTGAGTAGCAGTCCCTCTTCTGCCGCTGCTAGGTGGGCCACGGAAAACCTGACCGAATCCAGCCAATCAGGTCACCTCTCGCGGATCGACCATGTCTAACCCAAGCGCCTGATCCAAACCATCCCCGAACAATGATCCAACGGCTCGGATGGTGCGGGGTTTTGAGAGGGATTTGAGGGGTTTTGACGGGGTTTTGAAAGGGTTTCAGCGAGTTGGGTTGAGCATAACTAATTTAAAAAATCTAAAAAAATATGAAACTTGCGCACATCATTGTTTTATGTTACTAAGTTGCTAGGAAAAATAAGAAACCACGTCTATGGATATTTTCATGAAATTCCCTTCACATAACTGAGCTATCACCAACAAGGGTGCATGGTTTTCAAGGGAAATGAACTAGGGTTTAGGGTTAACCATAGCATAGTTTATCCAAATGATGCCATATTTTGCAAGGACCCTATATTTTCAAACTAGACGTCAAGGTTTTGTTTTTAGTTCATTGAGAGAAGGTCAAAAAATGCTTAAAAATGGGGTGTCTACCCTAGATTTGGAGCACATATTTCATGACTATGAGTTATACTTCACAGAAGACAAATCTTCATAGTACTTAACAAAAGTAGCATTACATGACACAAAATGACAAATATCAAATTGTTAGTACCCAAATTCAAATTTAGAACATTACAAAGTTCAAACTCAAGTTCAGAACATCGAAAGGTACACAACATTACAAAGTTCAAGCTCAAGTTCAGACCATCGAAAGGTTCACACCATGACAAGATTCAAACTCAAGTTCACATAATTTCAAAGTTAGAACTCAATTTCACATCATTTCAAAGTTCAAATTCAAATTCCAAAGCTTTTCTGGCTCCTTGTGTTTCTTGCTGGATTCACCACCTTGCTCCTTGTGTTCATTGCTGGGTTATTGGGTAGCTTCACTGACTTTGTTCTTTTGGTCTTCACAATAGGTTCTCGTGGTGGAGGTGGTGAAGGTGTACTTCAAGTAACATAACAGGTGATGGCCAATGGGCAAACAGCTAGAGGTGGTACAGGTTCAACTGCTCTTTCTTTAGTTTCTAGCACTTGAAAACCTTCGAAAGCCATATTTTGAAAGTCATCTTCAGGTGTGGCTTCAACAGTTGGTTCACCTTCAGTTGATGTCAAATAAACTTGTGCTATGTTCCTTTTAGCCCCTTTCTTTGGCTTTGTTATATTCTTATGTTTGCTTATCCTAGAGTTGTTCATAGAGAGACAACATTAAGTTCTGATTAAAAAAATGAGAACAATTGAAAAATGAGAAGGCACACATACCAAGTTGTACTTACAACCACCGATAGCTCAAGTGACTAAATTGGCTCAAGTGGCTCAAGTTGTGTTTGTTCTAGTTCTTCTAGTTGTTCTAGAGCTACTTGTCATTCTGCCCCTTCTTCTAGCGCTTCATAATCCTCTGCATTTTTGGCACCCCATTGATCATCCTCTTCAAATGATGGATCTACAGGATTGGTACAAATCCTAGCAATGTGCCCTAGTCCTCCGCATCTTTTGCACTTGCGCCTCCTACGTGTAGCTCTCTCTGCACTTGATCTTATCTTGTTCTTCCTGAGCCCTCCTGGTGGTCTAACTAAAACTAGAGCGTGAAGTTTAAAGACCTCGATCGATGATGTTCCATTGGTCTTTTCCCAACAATGCAGGAACGTTCTCAGCATATGGTGACTTAAACTTCGCAACAGAGAAGTATTCAGACACGTACTGATCAACCTCACCAAGTTCACCCCCGATGAGTGTCATGAAAAACAGGGCATGTATGCATGGCCGCCCACGGATCTGCCATTGCCTACAGTTGCATGTCTTAGTACTTAAATCCATTGGGTACATCCATTCCCTATTTTTAGTGTCAATATATGTTACCTCACCCTTGTGTGTCATCGTCTAATGCATTTCATCCTCAATCCTCTTGCCCTGGCATGCAATGCCTTTATCACAGACGGGATTATTACATGGCTAACATATTGTGTATCTGCAATTCTTCTACGCAAATCCATCTTTATCATGATCATCTGCCTAATCTTGTCAAATGCTTGCCACAACATAAGCCCTTTCACTGACTTAATTTTTGAATTGAAACACTTGGCAAGGTTATTGGTCACATAGTCTACCTTGCATATTTCATTGAATTTGCTTCTTGACAAAACCATTCCATGATGCGCTTCCATGTATTCCTGCACAACAGAATTTTCAGCATACAAAACTGTCAAGTGGTGCTCATGTTTCCTCAAGCTACAAGTGTATGATGCTGGCCATAGGTTCTCATCATACACTTTACCCCTGAATTTCTTTGTAAAATTAGTACCTAGGTGTCTCATACATTCCCTATCACTACAAAAAAAGACACATCCGTGACATTTTGGGCCGAACGAATTTTTTTCTGTCATGCTTATGACACTTCTATGACGATAATTGTGACAAAACCCGGTATCATCATAGATGTGGTGGGCTCCTACTTCTATGACAAAAAATCATGACAGAATATGGGCTTTTAGTCCTGGGCGGGCCGGAGACGTAGCTGCATGACATTCTTTGGGCCGTCCATGACGAAAAAAACCGTGGTAGAAGCAAGGGCGAGGAAAATATCGGGGAGTTCCCGGTTACGGTGGGTGGTCGGGGCCGAGCGATGCATGGAGGGATTGCGCGTTTCTCTCATACACGTACGCGCGTGGGTGCGAGGCGTTGGGCTCTAACTGAACCCGAGCGAGGCGTTCGCCTACTGAACCCGAGCGATTGCACTAGCTACGCGTTACTGAACCCGAGCGATCGATCGATTCCTGGCTATTAACTGAACCCGATCAAGCGATTCCTTCACTACTGCTGCTAACTAAAGCCGATCGAACCTGCTGCCTCTTGATGAACAGTGAATGTTGTTGGGGGTTGGATGAACAGGACCCCGTGGTAGTAGAGGCCGTTGCCGCTGGATGAACAGGACCCCGATCGAGCCGGTTGGGGGTGGATGAACAGGACCCCGTGGAGGGCTGGTTGAACAGTAGCCGGTGGAGGGCTGGATGAACAGTAGCTCGTGGAGGGCTGGTTGAACCGTAGCCGGTGGAGGCTGGATGAACAGGAGCCCGTGGATGAACATTAGCTGGTGGAGGCAGGAGGGAGACGCCGTGGATGAACAGTCGCAGGTGGAGGCTGGAGGAGGTCGACGGTGGATGAACAGTAGCCCGTGGAGGCTGGAGCGAGGCAGTAGACGGTGGATGAATAGTAGCCTGTGGAGTCCCATTTTGCGGTACGCCACACCCCTCCCAATGGACAGGACCCCCGTTTCGACTATAGGAGGTCGAAGAGAAGTCTGTTTCCTCTGTTTGTGGTACGCCACGCCCCTCACGATCAACAGGATCCCGTTTCGACCGTAGGCGGTCGAACAGAAGGCCGTTTCCTCCGTTCTGCGGTATGCCAGTCCTCGTTTCGGCTGTTCCGTCTAAGCCGGTTGGCTCTCGATGAACATGACGCATTCCGTTGCCTCCCGATGAACATGATGCAGTTTCTCCATTCCGACCCAGCCGGTTGGCTGCCGATGAACAGGAGGCCGTCGCTGTACGCGTTCGAGACCCCGCCCATATGTACGTACGTAGCCGTATTTACTTTCTTGAAGCGTGGCTGTACGTACATGTACACAATATAGAAGGGACTGTGTGACATGCTACGTCCGCGCCTCTACTACGACACGTGCCGCTCCTTACTCGGTCACGGTTCATTGCTGCAGAGAGACCGATCGACCAGTATGTACGAACACGTTCGCGACCAGACAGACAACCCTACGTATGGTTTGACCGGGTGGGTCCCAGCTATCAGGGAGGATAAGGAGGCACTTCCTTGCGTGCGAAGATATAGCTGGTGGGTCCCAGCTGTCAGGGGGAAGAATCATTTTTTTGGTAATATGGAGACACTTCCTTACATGCGAAGATGTAGCTGGTGGGTCACAGCAATCAGTGGCAGGAATAAGGAGGCACTTCCTTCCGTGCGAAGATATACATGGTGGGTCCCAGATTTCAGGGGGAGGAATAATTTTATTTTCGCGTAATAAGGAGGCGGTTGCATGCGTGCGTCCATGGACCTGGTGCGTCACCACTATCAGCCTCTCCACGTACAGTCCTCTTCCGATGACTCTTATTTGTTGACCGCGTTGACCACACCGCGCCGAGCGCATCCAAGGTGGTGGATGACGGCGAGGCCCCGGACAGCAACGAGCCAGAAATGGGAAGACGCGGGAGTGGAGTCACAGACGGAGAGGTGTACGAGGGTTAACTGGTTCTGATGCGGCGTGGTTTGGCAGTCGGTGGAGAAGAACAGGAGGTGTGGAGGGGTGGAGGGATGGCCTAGCCGGCGGTGGGGTAGCGCTTCACAGCGAAGCATGCTAAGCAGAGCTGCTAGCAGCAGGAGGTGGGAGCAGGTGGTCCCGGCGGCGCTGGAGGAAGAAGACGAGAGATTGAAGATGGATGTCGGTCGTTGGATGTAAATCCAACAGCTATCGATGTCAAAATCATGTGTTAACTAAGTTGACAACGACTTGCGTTGGCTTCGACCTATTGGCCCACATTTCAGCCTCCAAAAATGTGGCACATATTCAACCAATTTTTTCAGAATTTACAGGCCATTTGATCCTTTTTTTAGAATTACAGTCCATTTGCTAGGCTGCTTGAACAAATAATGTAGCGTCCATGCGGCCCATTTTTTTTAAACTACAGCCCATTTTCACTTTCTCGAAATACACAAATTTGCTGGGCTGGCTGAACAAATAATGTAGCGTCCATGCGGCCCATTTATTTTTTCCTAAAAAATTACAGCCCATTTGCACTTTCTCGAAATACACGATTTTGCTGGGCTGGTTCTAATTATAATTTTGGGTTGGGCGCAGCAATGTTATCAAAAAATAAACAGGGGCTGAGCATTTTGTTATAAATATATTTAAATAATAAGTGCTTTATTATTACATTGGTCCTTAAATCTTACCAAGCTTTTATACACAATCACCAGGATTTTCGTTGCCTTAATGTAAAAAAATCCAGGATTGTATTGTTAAAAAATTATTTTTATAAGTTAATAAGACGTGGGATATTGTTTTCTTATATATGTAAGTATCTGTTAAATATATGATGACAATAAGAATAATATATAATAACATGTAAAATAATATAAATATATATAATATAGTTAGAAGGGAAACATAAGTTGGACCTGGCGTTCCTATTCTTATATAGAAAATAGAACAGACCTCTGCGTTTTCTTCAAAAAAATACATAAGTTGGGCTGCGGATGTTTCAGGAAAAATAAAATCTAGGATGGGAGGTCCATAGGCCGGTCGATACATGGCGGCCCTCAAGAAAATACAAACCGGCATGGGGCTGCGCATGTTAAAAAAGAAAGCCTAAATGGGGCAGCCCACTACCCAGCTGATACTTGCTGGCCCACTAATAATAAATGATACATGCCAGCTCCCCGGCTTCGTTGTAAATTTATCTCCTTTAGTAACTACGTTGAAGCACCTAAAAAAAATGTAACTATGTTGACAAACCCGTGGGCCCCAACGTCAGTATAGCATTAGGAGGAAGTATTTTTTTCAATGAGGCACTTGCTTGCGTATGGCCATAGACCTGGTGGGTCCCGACTGTCCGCCTCTCCACGCACAGTCCTCTCCAGATTCCTCTCATTTGTTTAGCATGTTCACAATGGCAGACAGCGGCGCCGCAGCGAGCGCACAAAGGCAGAGGACGAGAACGAACCGGAGCCGGGGAAGGCATGCTACAGTAATGGTAGATGTTGTGCCTTATTTCTAGTGAAACTACTGAACTAGCCCAGTGGCCAAGTGACACTACCCGACCGCTATTCCACCCGGGTTTGATTCCACCTGATGCAGTCAAAATATCTCCAAATTTTTTGCCTCTGCCATTATTGACATGTGGGTCACCATTGTCATCTACGCACACCACGTCCAACACTTGCCAAAACTTCGTCCCTCATTTTCTCTGTTTTTCGCACACTCGACATTGTGTGGGCATTTTGAAAATAGCATATCTTTTTTATTGTGCATCATATGAAGATGTGCTATGCATGAATGTTGATCAGCATGATGTTAACTGGCTGGTAGTTCCATTTTCGACCATGAATAAAACTTCCAACATGATGTTATCCCTGTTTGAGAAGGGCGTGTTAATATAAATGCTCTGCCTCTGAAACTTGCAGTTTCTTATCTGAAACTGAAATTTGCAGTTTCTTCTCTGAGAATCACATTGTTTGCGCTTTTATATGAAACTACATTTTTTTAAGTGCTAAAAATAGATCTCTAGAATTCATAAAATACTTCATATGCTCAATACTGCAAATCTGAAATTCAAAAGACATTCATATCTGAAAGTACTCTCAAAATACACAACACAAAACACAATTCACAACCTGCAAATACTGACAACCCTAAGCTCCTCCTGACAATTCACAACCTGCCCGACTATTGGGTTGGGGGGCAGTCCCCTCCTATTCCTCGGCGGCAGACAGTCGCCCTGTGAGACGATGTGAATGGCGAGGGAGAGGATGGCGGGGAAGCGTCGTCGGGCCAACTGCTTTTCTTCTCTTGCAGTTGGGTTCGATCGACGAAGACTCCACCGGCTCGCTCTGGCACAGCACCCTCACAAACGGCACCCTATAGATGCTCGATCCTTTAATCTCTGGTGGATGATCCATCTTGGATCGATACTCCCACCACCGCTGCCTCACAATTGGATTCGATGAATCTGTTTGCTCCATGGCCCAGAGGAGCAGCTCTATGTACTCCCGCGCGACTCCCTTCGGGAGTATCGTCGTCTTTTCGCTCTGTTGCATATATTTGGCCATGGATGTCGCCGTCGCCGCTAGTTGGTCCTTGTTGTCAAACCAAGACTGTATCTCCAACATCCTAGCTAGCTTCACAGGGTCGTCGTCTGCGATCCTCACGTATCGGTTGTACTCCTCCATCGATCTACTTCTCCACAGCATCTTCACTCGCCGGCGGTGGTTTTTGAATGGAAGAGGAGAGGATCGGCGCTGGTTTTGGATTAGAACAGGAGAGGAACGGTGCTGGTTTTGGATTGGAACAGGAGAGGAGGGGCGGTGGTTTTGAAATGGAAGAGGAGAGGAGCGGCGCTGGATTTGGATTCGAACAGGAGAGGAGCGGCGATGGTTTAAGAGGAGAGGAGCGGTGCTGGTCTTGGAAGTATTTTTTTGTTTTGCGTATTTTGGGTCAAAGTTTGACCACGTATTGTATTTGACAAGCAAAATGTGAATGCATGTCACCAAAAAATTGTATCGTTTGGTTCGTATCTGAATGTACTTTCAAATTATATTCTTTTTGCAATGTATAACATATATTTTATTTGTGAAAATCATGGTCAATTATGACCCAGAATAAAAGGGAGACTAGTTAATGTGGGGTCGCTTTCTTAATTGAAGGGTAAATTGATTTTGATTTTGATCCAGTCACAGCACGCCGGCCCTCTCGTCCAATCCTAAATCGCTGCCGCTTGCTCCTCTCCCTCTTCTCCATTGCAAAACCACCTCCTCTCCACTCCATCATCTCCATTCCAAAACCACCGTCTCGCCTCTCCCTCTTCTCCATTGCAAAACCACCCCTCTCCTCTCCATCTTCTCCATTGCAAAACCACCGTCTCGCCTCTCCCTCTTCTCCATTGCAAGACCACCGTCTCGCCTCTCCCTCTTCTCCATTACAAAACCACCCCCTCTCCTCTCCATCTTCTCCATTGCAAAACCACCTTCTCGCCTGTCCCTCTTCTCCATTGCAAGACCACCGTCTCTCCTCCCATCTTCCAAAACTAGCACCGGACCTCTCAGAAGGACATCTATGGAGAGGATGCAGCAGCAAATCGGGCAGATCACCAATGGCGACCAGGCGAAGTTAGCCAGGTTGAAGGAGATCCTTACTTTGATAACGAGTGGGAGATTTTGAGGACGGTGAGGGCCATGTGGCAATGTATGCCAAAGAGCGAGACGGCAGCGATGAGGGCGGCGATGTACTCCTCGGCGGCAGTCACGCCGCAGTCCTTCGAGTTCATCGAGTATCTCCTCTGGGCGATGGAGCAGACAGATTCGCCAGAGGCAAAATTCAGGTGGAGGTGGTGGGCATACAGGTCGAAGGTCGAGCATCCAGAGGATAACGAATCGATCGAGTACGGTGTGCCGTTCGTGAGGGTGCAAAGCCAGCCGGAGCCACATGAGTATTCGTTCTCCCACCACAAGAGGAGGCCGGATGGCGCAACATCGCTTCCCCGCCGTTCTCCATGGTTCCCTCACCGCTCGCCTCATTTCAACAGCGGCGGTAGGGTTTAAGGTAAGCTTCGCACTAACCTAATCTTCCATCTGCTCATGCTTACAATCAGTGTGACGGCTAATGAAAATCATGCTTACAATCAGTCTCCGAGTACTATGCCAATCACCTTAAAATAGCTCTGGACCAAAATCAAAGTTGTGACACTGTGTACAAATAAAAAAAAATAGATTGGTGCTTCTTTCAGAAAAGAGTACTCCCTAGAAAAGTGCCAATATAAGCTACTAGTATTTGGTTAGAGGATTTGCTACCAAGAAAGATCCGTCCACAGAGAGCGCCACACATCCCACTGGTGGTGGTGGATGCCAATGCTTAGTTGGAGCATGGTTGGTGTCGGTAATTTTTACTTGGCACACCTCGCACTCTGCATATATGCCGGTTCCATCCGTACATTTGTGCAGTTCCACCAAAATGCAGCTGAATAACCCTGTTTGCACAGATAATGAAAAAGCGTGATTACATTATAGTGGCACTAGTTGATGAAACATACACTAATAAATAGAAGAAAATATTTCGATAGTATCATAGTATGCCATGTTGCGAGGGCGAGATGGGCCCTGCGACGCCTCATACGGTAGGCCTCATACTGGAAATCGACCCAATTCTCCGCGATACACCTTCTGCCAGTGATGAACATCAGTGTACAGCGTAGTACAAGGAGGGGCCTTGAGACATTCCAATATCTATTTTCTTGCAGATCAACTAAAATTAAGCACCCCAGTTTGCAGAAACACTTAAACATTAACAATGGGACTAGTTGATGAAACATATACTAACAAAGAGAAGCACTTTCTTTGTCTACATTGGAAATGAAATGATAGAGAGGACACTCGCTCTATTTTAACTATCTTATTACTTCATTTTATCAGTGGCACTAGGGTCGAGCAGGTGGCAAGCGAGGTGTACCATGCGTCGCAAGGATGGAGGCCGGGGGTGCTTAGACTAGGATGCTGAAGCTGGCTCTTTCAGTCCCTATCTTCCCCCCTGATGTTTCTATGGTAGCATTTGGGTTGTAATCCAAACTTGGTCGAGCTGGTGCTGCGTTCCCCTACCTGCCTAGCTTATGTGGCGAACTTGTCTCCTGCTAGTACTCATACCATTCTAGTAGTAGTTGCATAACTATCCGTTTACACTGAGATGTTGTCGGATAATGGTTCTCTATGGTTGGGTTTCTTTAATGAAATTGTAGGAAACCCCCTCTTTTGATATATAAAAAAAATCAGTGGCACTAGCGGTGTCAAAACATTGCCTTAAATTAATAGTGCCACTAGATTAAGGTGCAAAATAATAACATTACTGCTTTATCATGGCAGTGCCAAAACACTAGCACAAGAGCAGACTCAACATGCAGGATCTTTGGCAAACGGTCGGACCAAAAAGGAACATACCTCGTGATGGGAACCATATCTGCAGTCAACGCCATCGTAGAAGGGATGACACCAGTCACCAACATGGATTATTCAATTCATGGGACCTTTTTGTGCAGTTCACCTAAAATGAAGCAATGTCCCATGAGCTAGCAGCTTCTTCTTCATTACTTGCAATAAAATCGAGCAACATCAAGGTTGGTTGTGAAGCTCGTGGAATGTTCAACTATAATTTGGATATCATTTGTGCAATTCAACTAAGATCAAGCGTGAAATGTATATCTCTGTTTGCACAAAAAGGTGGAAAGGAGGGTGACTAACAAGTGATGAAACATACATCAAATGAAAAGAAGCATGTTCCTTATCTGAATGGCGATCCTACAAGGACGGTAGCAATTTCTAAAGCAGTAGCATTGCTAGATATTAGTGTGGGCATTAGGATTAACTATGACAACCATTAAATACGACATCACTTTAATGGTGCCATTGCTTCATTTTACCAGCAACATTACATTAACAGCTGCTAAAGAGTTGGTATTTGGGCACAGGAGAGTAGGCGGACTAGGACAGTTGCATTTCTAACGAAAAGAAGCAACTTATCTTAATGGGAAATTTAGCAGGACATGAAAAACAATGCCATTGATTCATATTACTGGAGGCATTACATTGAAAACAACATTGGTTTAACGTGTCCTTACTTTTAACAGTGCGACTGCTACATTTTACTAGTGGCATTACATAAGAGGGGCTCGGGGCAACAAACATCAGAACATGATATCTGGGTTGGTCCCATTTTTGTTCGGTATAGCCACCTTATACTACGTGAGGCTAGCAAATCTAGTGCTGGACATACTCTGTTGACTTGTCCCCCAGTCCCCACTTTCTTTCCTTTTTCAACCAATAGATCGGCTTATATTGAGTTTGTACTGCGTTTCCCTTTATTTCTCTATTAGACTAAGAGACCAATTGGATAGCCAGTCTCTGCTACTTTTCGCCCCCATTATTTCCTCTTTCGACCAAGTCCTAGATTCAGGTAACAAATTTTCCCCCACCCCCACCCCCTTTCTTCCCTGTTTGAACCAAGTAGTACTAGATTCGACTGCATGAACTAGTTTTACCTCTTAACAGTAAAAAATTAGGTGGCTTTTGAACAGCCGATCGATCCTATCTACGAGGGGGCCTGAGAAATAGTAAAAGATACAAATGCAATGACGTCAGGAGCTGGGGAAGTAGAGCAAGGCCGGTTTCGAAGGAAGTTATACCTGAGGGTCGCCGGGATGTTGCTAGGTGGGCAGCGGGAGGCCGGATCTACCCACACTACTGCAACGAGGAAGAAGGGGTCGGAGGCCCTCCCTAGCCGGCGCTGCGTGGGAGAGAACGGCAAGGCATGCTGATTGGGACGCGCCGGCAGTGGGTAAGAGCCGTCGCCGAGGACGACCGCATGAACATTGCACCTTCTCACCTTCCCCGGCGGAGGGGATCCGGCTGGATCTGTGACTAGCGGTGAGCAGAGAGAGAGTGTGGCCACTGCTGTCGTGTTTAGATCTGGAGAGGACGAGACAGTGTGAAGAGAGCAACACTAGCAGGCAAGCACGGAGGCTCCTGCCTATATAGTGGAGTAGTTTTCTTTTATCTACCAGAGCCGGCTTGACCTCGTCAATGACTGTCGAGAAGTCTTCATGCACGTGCCTCGGAGGCGCAGTTGTCGTCATTTTGATCTGGAGCACCGGATTAACATATAACACGAAAAAAATGCCACATGATAAGAAACCATAACCTCACTGCCCCAAGGAGACACCATGAATCCCAATGGACAAACTAGACGAGGATCAAAGCTCAAATTAAAGATAAACTCGTAGAAAAGGGGTCCATTGATAGATGTCCTAATTAACATAGCTGGCTTGACGTAGATGGTAGCCGAGTAGTCTTCGTGCATGTGCCCCCAATGACCAGCGCCTTGGAGGAACTCAGTTGTCGCTATTTAACCCTCGCAGTGATCCGAAGCACATGACACCTAATATTGCGAGATGACAAGAAACCTTTTTTTAGATTTCTCATCAGAACTCCAACCCTGTACAACACAGCCTGCACGATATGTAGACGATAGACAATCCAGCCGTCTGCTGGAGTCTGGTCACATGCATGGACAAATTGATCTTCTGTGTCATTCAGGGATCGTCCAGGCACCGACGTCTATACAACATTGCTCCAGTACTATCGCTCGTCTCTCTCTTCTATTAACTCAGCCAACTTGTGGGGCCGGGGAGTGAGCCTATGGTCGGTTCTCAATTGCGGTCCCACATGTGTGTGCAAATGCAATATGACGAGCGTTCCATTCGGAGAGCGGCGTGCCAGACCGACCGACCGTCTGGGGTGTGACACGAACACGACGGGCGTGCTGTATACATGTGTACCGCCGTTTTCTTGAGGCTTTGCTCCCTGGCGCAATCCATTGATACAAAATTATATTTAAAATTCGAGGGCGGGGCTTTTCCTGCGTGGTAGGCGGGGCAGTTCCGCCTAGTCGGTTCGACAGAGAGGCAAGAAGATGAGGGAGTAGGCTACTGCAAACGTAGGGCTGTGTGATTTGACGGCGAGTTACTGCTGGACAGGTGGGGCCCTGTGATTTGACTTTCCATTATCATTTTAACTGCAGCTCTACGACCGACGTGAGTCTCCCGATTCCGGACTACCTCCATGGTATACAGGTGCCAAGTACTGTACTCCTTACTCCTTTTGGCAAATGCAATAAATACTACGAAGAAAGAGATAGAGAGAAGTAAAAAAAACTCTTATGGCCAACCTTACAGCTAACCTTGCTGTATGAGTGACTACGTGATGACTATGTATGACATGCCAACATCAGATAGCCTAACGCACCTAGACGGAGGAAGTAGTTTCATGCATGTGAAGTAGGCAAAAAAAAATGCTCATTTATAGCCGTCTGAAATCTCCAAGGGCGCGACCGCGCGAGCGAGGCGACGGTCGTGGTAGGCGCAACCATGATACGGGTTGCTGACAACCCTTGGATCTGAGATCGAACGGTCGCATGCTAAGTTACTGAAAATTTGTAGAATAACCCTCCAAGATAGGATATTCACCCATTGGTCTAGAATCACGCCATGCAACCGTTCGATCTCAGATCCAAGGGCTCTCGGAAGCCCGTATCATGGGAGCATGGAAAGCTTCGTATCACCTGTAATTTTCCCGACGCTTGACATGCGAACACGTAGATGCATGAAGCCATTTAATTGGGCGTCTAGTAGACATGACATCTAATTGGGCCCCCATAGTACTGTGCATGAATCCATTTATCCACCGGGCAAGCCAATACCCTGCCGTTCGCATGCCCCACTCAACATTTTTACAATCGAAAAACCGCTAGCAGTTCGCTCCTACTCGTCCCCGGCAGTCCTTTAACATTACGGCAGTTCGCTCTTAGTCGCCCCGTCCTTTCACATCACAGCAGTTCCACTAATCCTAACCCTCCTCCCAAATCCATGGCATCCCAAATCTCCGTGATCGGCGGTGAGTACAAGGTTAGAACCATCACCGGCGATGAGTTCGATGTCATCTACACCCGTTCTTCCGCGACGGTGAAAGGATGCCTTGCTCGCTTCAGACGCATGTTCGAAAAGTCAAAGGGTGATGAGTGGGTCGCTTGGCTAGATTTTGAGTACACCACAGTCCTGGGAAAAGAGAAGAATCTAAAGGAGGAAGAGAAGAAGAAGCACGCCGTGATCCAGGTTTGCGTGCATAACTTGTGCTTGGTCTACCACATATGCCATGCCGACATTGAGTGCGAGGATTTTAAGAACTTCCTCGGGGCAGCAAAGTCAAATTCATTTCTGTAGACTTTACGAATGACAAAGAAGTCCTGGGTCGGCTAGGCCTCGTGGTAGGCCAGCCCTTTGACCTCCAGAGGAATGTGCTGGTGTCCTCCCGTCAGCCTTCAATGCTGACCCTGGCAGCAGCCATGGTTGATCCTTCGTATGGTAAACTGATGAAACCTCCGCCCAAGTTTCATCTTGCATGGCAGTGGAATGTACTAGATAGAGACCACATCAATTATGCTGCAATGGATGCCTACCTTTGTTTCAATATCTAAAAGGGTTGGATGAAGATCGAGAGCCAAGTGTGCGGTTCAAGCAAAGAAGTATCGGCCAAGAGGAAGAGGGACAAGGACGAAGTCGAGCATGTGGACGAGGAGTCCGAGTAAGGTGGCAGTGTTGTTGCTCATGGTGGTTGTAATGCAGTGTCTACCGGATTAGTTGCTTAGTTTAATTTCAGGGTGCTTAGTTTTATTTGAGGGGTGTGTTGTGCTGAGCCCATAGTAGAACTATGTTATGTTCCTTCTCGTTACTTTAACTCTTCAGTACGTACATACTAGTATTTCTTATAGTTCATCTTATAGTTGGTAGTACTACCACTCGTTTCTTCACATTATATACGTACAATATATATGGCCAACATCATATAGCCAGCAGTTTAGTTTTCAAAGAATTATGGGTTTTTATCATTTATGCCACCGATTGTGTCCCACTATTCAGTTTTGCCACTAGGAATTTCAACCGCTCAAAAATGCCATCGCTTCGTTAGATACATGCTCAAAAATGCCACTTGACACCATTATTGTGACTCAAATATCTTTTGCCATGTTATAATGACATTAATACCTATGGACCAACATGCCAGCTCTCCCTCTATCTCACTACAATAAAGTGTGGGGCCTACTTGATCCCAACAACGTTCTTATTTTCCTGTAAAATTATTCGCTTGGTTACTCCTGACAAGCGGGGCCACACTTATCATTGTGAGATAGAGAGAATCGACATGTGGGTTTAGGCTTATTTTTTTCATATAACATGGTCAACGGGTTCGACGTGAAAATAACAATGTCTAATGGCATTTTTGAGCAAACATCTAACGGAACAATGGCATTTTTTAGATATCTAATGGCATTTTTAGCAAGCATCTCATGAATCGATGGCATTTTTGGGTAGTTGTAACTTCTAATGGCAAAACTGAGTAGTGAGACACAACTAGTGGCATAAATAATAAAAACCCAAGAATTAAATAGGTATGCTAATTTCTTTAATAGAATTTAGCACCCCATCTAAGCATGTACTAGCTTTTTTAATAGTACTATATGCATAATTTGGCGACGAGCACTCTCTATATGTACCACCTTTTTTCTTTAATTTCATCTTGTTAGTTTTGCTCCATGGCGCAATCCATCGATACTACTACTGTACAAAAGTATACATTTAAAAGGCTAGAGGGCGGGGCAGTCTCGCTTGGTCGGTTTCACGAGAGACGAGGGCCTTTGTGATTTGACGGCTCATTACTGCTGGAAGGCGGGGCCTTGTGATTTGACTGCTCGTATAAATGTTGCCGATGACCTGAGGAGGAGCAAAGAACCATGCAGTATACTCAAGTTTTCCGCTGGAGTACTAGTACGACGGAGGAGCACGAAACACGGCAGCCCAGTGCGATATGGCGATAAAAATGATCTAATTTGCTAGTCATCGATCCCACGGCGCCGCTCATCATTAGCATTGTTCTATTCATGCCTCGCAGAGAACGTGACACGTGCGGTGAAACGCCTGAAGCAAAAGAAGAAACACAGGAGCAAAAGAAGAAGGAAGATTATCCCCCCCAAAAAAGAAGGAAGACGCACACACAAGTCTGGGGCGCTGCTCTCTACTACATGAAGGGTTGCTGGCCGCAGAGTCGTAACTGCTTCTTCATCGCCTCCACGACCTCCATCTGCTCGTGCATCTCCTCCGCCATCTTCTTCATTTTGTCCATGGCGTGGGATTTCTCGACGCGTGCCTTCATCATCTCTTCCACGGCTGCATTACGTACCTTGACAGCAGCCGGGTGCTCGATGCGGAGCTTTGCCAACTCCTCCTTCTGTTCCATGATGAGGGCGTGCAACATCTTCACCGAGGAACTACTCTTCTCATGTAGCTTCTTCCAGCCGACGTTCTCCTCCTTCAATAGGTCGAGCTCGTGGCGGAGCTTCGCATTGTCCTCCTGAAGTTGCAGGATTTCGCCGGTCGCCTTCTTATCCGAGGTAATGCTCTTCTTCAGCAGCATCACCAAGCCGGTAGTCAACTCCCCCTGCTCATTGAGCTCAGCGGGCATGTCGTCGAGGCTCTCCTTCAGCAGCTCCACCAAGCCGTCGATGAACTCCTTCTGCTTATTGAGCTGATCGGGCATGTGGTCGAGGGATAACGACTCCAGCGCCGCCAACTCGGCATGTTCGCCTCCACGGCTAGGGCGCTCCTGGGAGCCCTCGCCTACCTGTGAGAGATCTTTCGAGGTCTCTGTGAGGCGGCGAGCCCTCTTTTTTTTTCCGTGGCCTTGGTTGCTGCTGCCTTGTTACGAGTAGTACTCGACCTAGAGCTTTGCACACCGGCCATGGCAAGGACGGACGAACAAGAAAGACTTATGAGGAGGAAGGTAGAGTAATTTTCGGCTAGGTAGTTCCCCTTTTTACAACCTAGTACTAGCACTAGTACTAAAACCTGCATAGTGGGAACATGTTCAGGTTTGATACGTACTAGGTGTGAGCAGGTTTGCACTTAATTATAGCATGGTAGTACTACTTTGGAATGTGATGGGAACAAGCTAAAGATTAATTGATGGTTTTGGTTTCCAGGCCCGAAACGGCTCCCGATGAGTTTAGTGGAACATAAATTTCAAGTACTACTGCTCAAATGCGGTCGCACAAGTCAGTGATGTAACTGGTCGTACATGTCAGACCAAGCCGATGCGTGTCCCTTCGGTGAGACGCGGGTGCGACCGACCGTCTGTTGGTGCGACCGACCGTAAGTATTACGCGATGGAGACTTCTGGTTGTGGCTTCGGGTGATTGTCATGACCAAGCATTCAAAAACTAGTGATAAATCAATTACCATCTTTTTCCAAACGACCAAGTATTTTCACAAGAATACAATACATATAGATGGAGTGATTGTCAAGGTTGCAAACCGACATGGCGTTGCAAGTTCACTGCAGCAGCAACCGAGTAGGTCACTGCATCGCTGGCGGGGAAGGAGGGCAGCTCACCTCGCCTATGATGAATGCCCCGCGGCGCCGCCGCAGCTGGTCCCAGGATTTAGCTTCTCCTACCGCCCATTTGAACAGTTGCACCGGCTGCTCATGCCATTCCGCAGGCATGCGCGTTCTTTCCTCCGCAGTCGACTCCGTGAATATGATCTCTGCCATTAGCCCCAGTTCAAAATCAACGCGTCGCTGCCAGATGCTGACATCCCTCAGCATCTCTCCCCTGAGATCGACTTGCACCTCTGCCTTGTGCTTCGCCAGGCGCAGCTCCTTCGAACTTGTCTCCAATCGATGCGACGCTTCCTCGATCCGATTTGCCCTTGCTGCCCACCACCTGAAACGCAGCCATGGCATGTCCTCCGGCGCCATCGATCTGTGATTCCAGAGCAATGGATCCCCTCTAAAACACATGTGGGTTTCGCTTAAAGGCGGCAGTGCTGCGGGCCGCAGTGAGAGGGCAGCCCGCGGGATCCTCGGATCTAAGGGATTATCCATGGCGGGATCCTCCATGGCGGGATCCGGTGGGCGAGGCGGGGAGGCAAGCGTAGGCGCTGGGAGAGCCCTACGAGGCTAAGATAAAGATAGTACTACTCCACTCCGTCCATATTTAAATACAAAGGCCATCAACAGTAACCCAGGCAAAAATTGATCATCCTGCGTGCGTCCTGGTTTATTGGCCCCATTTTTACTTTGTGCCAATTTTTGACCAAAAATTTAACTAACAAAATGTTAATGCATGTCACCAAAAATTATATCATTGGAATCACATTTGAAAGTAGTTTTCGATGACATTAATTTTTATGACATGCATAAATATTGTGTTACTTAAAATTATGGTCAAAAATTGGCACAAAATACGAAGGAGACCAATGGAAGTAGCAACCCATGATTTAACTACTCGCATGCACGCAGTGGAGTAGTAATGTCTTTCTCAACTACTTCCTCCCTCACGTCCAATCCAATTTGCATGCACTATATTAATTGGCCATCAATGAAGTGAACGACTTTACACGCGTCAAATTATCACATGGGGTGGATCTTCGTACAAAAATGCGTCCCACCGTGTACCCGCGTGTGCGTGCGAGGGAATGAGTGCGTGCGTGCACATCTTCGCTTCGTGCATGTACTGCCAGTGTGTGTGAGAGAGGACGAGTACATTCTTCTGGAACCAGCAGCACGTCACTGTGATCAATCTACGCAAGGAGGTCGTGACAACGCCTCCACATGTGCCACGTGGCTTCATGGATGCCCCCACATCATTTTAATCATAATATATTAACTGAAAAAGGAAGTACTAGTTAGGTACACGTGCATTGCACGCATGAGATTTGGCAACCAAATTATGAATAAATACCACACTATAGCATGTAAGCTTTGAGTCATATATGCATGATGTAGACGTTCGTTTAATTCTTATAGTTCATCTCATTCAAAATCAATTAGTTTTTATAAAAAAAGTTAATCTATTTTATGATTCATGGAATTGTGCATTGTAAAGCATAAAGTAAAAACAAATAATGGCAATTCAAGTAGAAAAAAAGTTTGGGCAGTTATGATACGGAAGATTCTAGAACAAAGGAGAAGTTCTTGTGATTTGAGGTTTGTGCATTATGCTTAAGTTCAACCATGGAGTCTTCTAGATTGTACGTGTCGCAGAATCTGGTGGAATGTAGATGATATCCAATGGCCAGTAGTGCTCGGATTTGCCATCTCTACACCGTTTGAGTGACTTCATCCAACGACCATCTTTCAAATTTATTCGCACTCAATATAGGGGTATAGATATAGATATAGAGGTATAGATATAGACTAGTTTGGCACATCATCTAAAGGCTTTCTACACGCTCATTTTTTGTACAAATGTGCTCCACCGTGCACCCGCGCGTTTGTATGTGGGAACGAGTGCGTGTGTGCACCTCTTCTCTTTCGCACACGTAGTCCGTGTGTGTGAGAGATACTAAGATATGGTGAGGGAATACGTGTCAATGCAATTTGTGTGAAGGAGAGGCCTATATACATACATGTATGTGCATGGGGCCGGGGTGATATACGAGAAGGGTGGGGAGGGGTCGACCGCGCGAGATATCAATAGAGACAGATAGAGGGAAGAGCTCTACGAGTGTACAAGCACTGGGATATGGGGGTGGGGGGCTCGAAGATGGTGCGAGGGGCCAAGTGGAGGGAGACTATGAAGGAGTGCACAAGTGCGAGATCGATATTTAAAGAGAGGGGGCGAGTGCGCGGTTGCGCGCAGTGGCGGAGCCATGAAAAATGAATGAGCTAGGGGGCCAAGCATTGCTAATCCTTTACGGGGAGGGCCAATTCATCAACTTAAACCATTTTACCAGCAATTGATCTACTGATCACATTCATATTAGCCTCAATATATAGTGATGTTAGGGGGGGCCAGGGCCCTTGCTGCCCCCTGTCTTCGCCACTGTGCGCACGTCTGAGAGATGAAGCGGAAGGCATGGATGATGAGAGGGGGACGATGGATATATAATGTGGGTGTATTAGCTATGTAATCCTATATAGAGAGGTATAGATTGATCGATGTGTATGTGGGAAAGAGGGTGAGACCTGACTAGATATATAGATCGATCGGTTTGTGTGGAAAACTGGGAAAGACCTAGCTATATATACACACACATAGAGGAACATCGATTGTTGCGCATGCATGTGAGAGATAAAGAATGCCCAAAGTGATGAAGAGGGGGAGGTGTGTGTGTGTGCATGCATGGGAGACCGACCTGAAGAAAAAGATTGCATGTGTGCGATGGATAATGCCGAGTGGTAGTGTGTGTGCATGCATGCGTGGCATTTGCAACTCACATCTAAATACTTGTAGGCGTAGGGGGCGGGGCACCATACATTATGTGATAAAAACATTATACATATGAGACATGGTTTAGATTCTGAAGATCTAGCTAGAGCTTGAAATGTACTATGATTTCAAATCAACATAAAGTGGATTCAAAAAATCATGTGGCGTGCTGTGAAGATAATATACAAATGATGGTTTAACTTGACAATAATGATGATTGTAGATCTTATTAAAATAGAGAAACAAATTCAAATGGTTTAACTTGACAACAATCATGATTGTAGACCTTATTCAAATAGAGAAACAAATTCAAATTTAGTTCATATTGAAGCAGTAGTATATACGTTTGGAATGCACTAAAACGTTCATTTGAGTAGCAGGTTGCATGCATTATACACGTAGCGAAATATTTTAATTGAACATAACATGGATTCAAAGTTTTGAATGGCATTTGTAGTGCGAATTGATTTGGTACAGTACACGGGACTAGACTCTCTTGTGTGGTGCGAATTGATTTCTTTTTGTTTTTTCGTCGAGGGAAGTGCGAATTGATTTGGTACAGTACACGTTAGGTTTGTCCGGAAATTTCAACCAGCGCCTTGTTACCCCGAAATTTTAAGATATATCTTTGTCTCGTTGTGCAACGAAAACTCCCTCCATCCCAACCCGCGCCTTGCTATCCCAAAATTACAACGCGCACGAAACTCCCACCTCCTGCGAAATCCCGACATGCGAAATGCCCATGATACCCCTGAACCGCAAGAACCGCCTAGCTCAAATCAGTGGGGGTACTTTCGTAACTTACCCCATATTTCGGACAAGCGCGCCCCTAAGCCATGGTTCCCCCCTCCAATCCCATCCACCCACCCATTCGTACACTGAGGCCACGAAAACCCGCGAAGCCCCACACCCTCCTCCATCCGCCACACAGCCGGAGCCTCTTCCCCGATGACGTCATCCACAGCAACACCTCGACGTCCCTCATCCAACGCACCGGATGAGGACCCGTCATCGATCTCGTCGTCCCGCCGGTTCATCCACCCTGTCCTCCACCTCCAAGGAGTTGCCCCGACATTCCCCTCGTCTTTTGCGCCACCTCCATTCCCACACCGCCGTCTTCACCTGCACCACCAGAAGAGCAGCATCATCACCGATTCCTCGGATGAAGCTGAGGCCTAATCGGCGCCACCAAAGAGGTTCTACACTAATCGCCGCATTTTCTTCTTGATTCGATCTCACGGTGCTGCCGGCGCTCGGTCCCGACCCGACATGGCACGGCTCCATCCACGGCGGCGTCACCGGCCACTTCCTCCATGGCGTCCCTCCCTCGGCGGCGATGTCCACATCAGTAGGGGCTGTTGCTACTTTGGCTCTCGCTCGCGCTGCTGTTCTACTCTTGCTCTCGGTCCCCTGCCTAGTCTGCTCTTGCTCTTGCTCGCGCTGCTGCTCTCACTCTTGCTCTTGCTTGCGCTGCTGCTCTCGCTCTTACTCTTGCGCGCGCTGCTGCAGCACGAGCAGCAGATCCTGCTCTCGCTCGAGCCCATGCAGCTGCTACCCGAGATGCTGCTACACGACTAGCTGCCCCGGCTCTCGCATGCGCTGCTGCTCCGGGCGCTGCTGCTGCTGCTACTGCTTTTCTGCTACTAGTGCATTCAGTTTCGATAGTAAAATTCAGTTTCGATAGCAAAATTCAGTTTCGACAGTTAAATTCAGTTTCGACAGTTAAATTCAGTTTTGACAGTTAAGTTCAGAGATGAGCGGCTGATGTATTTTACATCTAGCACTTTGTGGTTATGTATTTTACGTCATCTATTGGAGTTGCTATTAGAATTCCACTCAGGTTAACGTTGTCTCTCTTCTCCTGCTTTAGCCTCGCCGTCGTACAACTCACCGGAGCTGCTCCAACGACGAAACCCTCCATCACAGCGGAGCAGTACCCCCGGCTCCATCTCTAAACGCCTAAGATCTTCTTCCCCTCCTTCTATAGCCAAATCAGCCGGAGCATCCTCACCAACCAACCCAATCATGCTGAGATCGACATGGCTTTGCCAAAGAGGTTGTACACTTGTTGCGTCGCTTTTTTACTCTACATGTTATATATATTGTCCACTGAGCACACGTAGTAATGTGAAATACGATTAGTTTCTCCTACTATATGACAAGCAATGAGGTACCAGGCAACTTAGCTATCTGTGATGGACTCTCTTGAATGCCATCATTATTTATCTCTGCACGTTTGAGCTGTGCATTTTTAGATGGGCCTGGGAGTTGAGCTAGTAGGGCAGTGGCCTGGGTCCAAAGTAGTAGAAGTAGCACAAAAACATTTTTTGAGTGTAGGCTTTTCCCTGCTCAAGCCTGCCTACTAGAATCGCCAGTGCTTGAAAGGAAAAGTGAAGGAAAAACATAGGAATTGGAAAGTTTCCTATGGTACTACTATTCATGCATTTGGTTCAAAGGAATGGAGCAAAGGAAAACTGTAGGATTTGTTCCTTTAGTGTCTCCTTGAAAGAAAAACCGTAGGAATTTTAATATCCACTTGTCCTCCTTTTCAAATTCCTATTCATGAAGCACAAGACTAAGAGCTAGTAGCATAATAGCATTATAACCGTACATTTTCTTGTGGTTTGACTTAATCTCACCATGCTTCTTTGCATCCTGTGATCTTCCAATTCTTGTGAACCAAACACCCAGATTGGCAGAAATCCTGTGTTTTTAAATTCTTTGTTTTGCACGTTCATTCCTATCCTATTCCTATGTATTTCCTATCCCTGCATTGTTAGAATCCTCAAATTCAAACAAGCCCTTACACAATTACTTCTGTTACAGATATGTGTCAAAGAAAACCTTGTGTGGTTTGTCTCACTCCTGCTGCGCTGTGTTCCACCCCAGCTCAGCTGCTCCAATGACGGAAGGGTTCACCACAGCAGGGATCCGCCCTCCAGACTATTTTTCGCCGCCTCAGATCTTCTTCCCCGCCATCGGCAGCCATGACAACTGCATTACCATCATCAACTAAGCAGATGACCTTGAGGACTACACGGGTCCGCAAGAGAGGTCGCACTCTTTCGCGTCTGCTTACGTTATGCATCGCTTAATATGGTGACATGCTACTTTATCGTCCTGTTCACCGATTAGACTCCGAGTCAGGTCCAAACTAATGCTCAAACTTGAGTTTTTAAATGGTTGTGGGGTACATATTGGGGTAGCAATCAATACTATCTGTCTACTATCTGGTTAATCTCGGGTGTCTACTATGAGTTTCATGTTGGGTGGAATAAAACATTAAAGGAGCCATTATCTGTATTTTTTAACTAAAGCTATTATCTGCCTGCTATCATTGGTTTTGGGTCTATCCACAGTTTGCTACCATCACTCTGGATTTATGCATGCACTCCTTACATAATCTCACTATGTTTTATTCCTATGCATGTCAGTTATTGTACACAATGGTACTGAACATGTAGAGCAAAAGAGGCGAGCCTTGCGTGGCAATAAAATTTCATGCAGACGTCGCTCCATGGTCGGCGCAAAAGCAACCCCCCTCCCCCCATTCCAGACTGTAATCAAGAGGAAGATAACAATTCAGAGGGGGATTCAAAGGGAGCAGACCACTCCTATTTACCCCCTGAGGTTTTTTGCTCTAACTTTGCATGCTGATGTTGGTCATATCGTGCATATGGTGCCTTGCATTGCGTACTTTATACATAAAATATGTCATCTGCTTAGTTTAGACATGCATTGTGTGAATGCCATCTATTTAGTTTCTATATCATATATGTGAATCATGCAATGCCATCTTGTTTAGCCAGGCATCATATATGTGAATTTTGTAATGCCACCCTGGTTAGCCAGTCATCTTATATGTGAATTATATCATGCCATCACTTTTTCATTATGTATTAAATTTGTCAACAATTTTAGTACATTCAATTACTCTTCCTGTGCATCAGCCATTGGACACGGTCATGGAAAAAATCTGGAGTGGAAACAAGGTCTTTAGAGCAGACAATGCTATCTAACGAAGCGCATGTCTTGCTGGTTACGGATAGCTCCTCAGAGGAGGATTCAGAGACAGATGACCAGTCCTATTTCCCCCCCCCCCCCCCGAGGTGCATGCTCTAACTTGGCAGGGTTATATTGCTCATATCGTGCATATGGTGTCTTGCATTGGCATGTCATTTGCTTAGTTTAGACATGCTTTGTGTGAATGCCACGTGTTTAGTGTCTAACTACCATGTATGTGAATTTTGCAATGCCATCTTGTTGCAAGATATTATATATGTGAATTATGCAATGCTATCTTGTTGCAAGGCATTATGTATGTGAATTATGCAATGCCATGCTGTTTAGGCAAGCGTCATTTATGTGAATTATATCATGCCGTCCTTTTTTGTATTACTCATTGCATTTGTCGACAATGTTTGTATATTCAACTACTCTTCCTCTGCATCAGCCATTTGAATTGGTGATGGAGAAATCTGGAGTGAAAACAAGGTCCTCAGAGCAGACAATGCTACCTACTGAAGTAGATATCTTGCTGGTTACAGATAGCTCCTCAGAGGAGGATTCAGAGGCAGATGACCAGTCCTATTATCCCCCTGAGGTGTATGCTCAAACTTGGCAGGGTTATATTACTCATATCATGCATATGTTGTCTTGCAATGCTTAGTTTTTACATCATATACACAATATTGAATGCCATCTCCTTAGTTGACACATCATATATGCAATTACCCTCTGCTCACTTGCTTAGTATATAAATCATATATTTGAATTATATCATGCCATGATGTTTACATAGACAGCATGTATCTGAATTATGGCATGCCAACCCATTTTCTAAAGACATAATATAGTTAAATCATCTCATCCTGTTTATATAGTCATCATATTTTGAATTATGTCATTCTATCCATGAATTATATCATGCCATCATGTTTCCATCGATGGCATGTTTGTGAATTATGGCATGCCGACCACTTTAATAGACACATCGTATAGTTATTTCATGTCATCCTATTTACATAGTCATCATATTTTGAAGTATGTCATTCTATCCTGTTTAGTTAGCCATCATACATGTGAAATTGTGTCATGCTATCCTGTTTAATTAGCCATCATATATGTGAAATTATGTCATGCTATTCTGTTTGGTTAGACAACATAAATGTGAATTATTTCATGCCCTATTTTCTTCCCTACTATCCATTGCACCTGTCTATCTTACAATGTCTGTACATTCAATTACTTTTCTTGTTTATCAGCCATTTGAATTGGAGGGGGTGAAGGCAGTATCTATGGGAGTAAAAACACGGTCTTCAGAAAAGATCGTGCTACCTGTCGATGCAGATAGAACCACGGTTGTACTTGCCCAAGAACCAACCCCACCACACATAACCCAGACTCACGCAGATTGTACCCCTACCCAGTTCAACAGAGAACCAGCTACACCCCTTCTAACTCCAACCCCAGCAGATAGTAACCCAGTTCCAGTTGACACAACACTGTCTCCACCACAGAGCACCCAAACACGAGCAGTTAGTAAGGCAACTGCAGTGCCCAAAGCACGAGGACCACCACTCCGAACCCCAAGTCAACGCTTAAAGCAGAAGAAGAATTGTTCTCAGGTCAGGTTCCGTAGCTATGGTTCATATTCCTTTGCTCTTGCATCAGTGTATTTACTCATACCAACTAATTTCAAATTTGAAGGATGCAATTGAAACTCCAATGGTGCAACAGGTATGTTTTAAACCTATTTCTTTAACGTGTTTGCTGTTGTAACTTGCTCTATGTTGATTTCAGTTTCAATTGTATAAACAGTTATGTTCTCATGCCATGCACATTACAAGTGTTGTTATTGTTGTGTAGTTTCCCACACTTATATTCTGTCTATGCTGCTTTGTCTTAAATAGATATGATTTGAACTGTCTCTATCTTGATTTGGCAACATAAACTAGAATGATATAGACCATACAGTGACCATACTACATAGATATATGTTTGTTTCATGTTGTTATCCTCTCCACCTTACTACTGTACTGGTTTACCAAAATGAGTTTCATATACAACATGGTAAACCTGTGATGTGTCTGTTTGTTTCTCTTTTAGAATGCGGATAAAATATTGGAGAAGAGTACCCCGTTATGCAATGGTAAAGGAAGTAATGCAGATAAGGTTCAAGATAGTGAGACATCCCTGTTGGTCTCCAAGAAAGCTGATAAAAACTATATTGAAGACACTGAGACAACCCCAAAGTCCTGTCTTGATGTAGTGTTCGAGTTACTGGCCACTACTGCTGGCACCAGCTCTTCGAACTCGCTGCCTGAATCAGTTCGGCTTCTTGAGTCTCAACTTCAAGTTGAAAGACATCGATCAGATGTTCTGCGACAGGAAGCCGAAGGACTGAGGAAATCCCTAGAGAATTCAGATGCATACTTTCTGGTGCAACAGCAAGCACTGGAGGATTTAAGCGCCAAACAAGAGAAAGTTAATAAGCTTGCTAAGCATCTTGCCAGCATTATGGGTACCCAGGATATTGTTTCTTGAGCTCTTCTGAAGTGGTTTCAGTTCTAGACTTGTTTTGCTGCGGAGTTTATTTGCACTGGTCGCCATCTTTGACAACCAGTGTATGTGATATGCTGCTTTGTTCCCTATATTTGCACTGGTGGCGAACTTTGATGCCCAGTGGATGTAATATGTGTAATAGCCGTGATAGCCTAGCGTAAGTTGCTTGCTTATTAATTTCCTTGTTGTCTGTTTATTTGTTTGCTTGTAGTCAGTGCAGTTCTTTTTCCGCGGTTTGCTAGTGGCCGCAATAACCTATTTTTTAAAACTAGGCCACAATAACCATGGGCTACATATTTACTGTAGTGACCATGGGCCTCCTATGGGCCGCAGAAACAATGGGCCTTCTACGGGCCGTAGAAACAATGGGCCTTCTACGGGCCGTAGAAACAATGGGCCTTCTACGGGCTGTAGAAACAATGGGCCTTCTACGGGCCATAGCATCAATGGGCCTTCTACGGGCCGTATGATCGATTGGCCAAACATGGGCCAATAATGGACCGCATTATCGGCCGTAAACGGGCTAGAGTTGGAATCGTTCGTTCATGGGCCGACCATAACGGGCCGTCTTTAATAGGCCGTATTTGATGACGCTATGAAAATGGCCCAACGGATTAACGAGCCACAAACGGGCCGACTGTAACCACGGGCTGAATTTGGCCCACAAGCAGAAAAGGCCAGTGACGGGTCGTAAGTAACCGAATGATGGAAATGATCCCAAGAATAAATGGGCCCTGAGAAGGCCAAAAGATAACACGGGCTGGAAACGGCCCAATGGAATAATGGGCCGTTAATGGGTATAAAGCGATACACTGTTCATTACGGGCCAGTTTCACCACGGGCTGTTAATGGGCCAATAGTTACAAAGGGCCTCATATGGGCCGAAAGACGTCATGGGCCATACATGGGCCGGAAGTTACAACGGGCTGGAATCATATTGGACGGCCCAAATGACGCAACTGGGCCTAATTCGGATAGGCCGTAACGGGCCGTGAGTTAGCGGGCTGTAAATGGGCTATATGCGAATAGGCCATTAACAGGCTTTCCGTGGGCCGGCCCGCTACCTTTTGACCAAGTCAAATGGGCCGGCCTTTTCACCGGAATGGGCCTCTGTTGGGCCGTGCCATGTGTCGACGTATCATAGGCGCCTCCGGTCCAATGAGTGGATGACATCTGTCCCAACGGTGAGCCGACACGTGGTTCCTCTGGCCATTGAGAATTTTACACGTGGAAAATCCCCATTGGTCCGGGCTGTTAACGGGTTATCGGATCCAAAACCGGACTCGGTAGCTTAACGGCGACCCGTTACTGTGGATGCCACGTGTCGGTTACCCTTGACGAAAGCACTTCCATGACGCGCCATTTATCGTCATGGAAGTGGACACTTCCGTGATGATGATTTTGCTAATGTCATGGAACACTTCTACGACAGCACAGGTATGATTTTGATTCTGTAATAAAATCGTCATGGATGTACATGCATGACAGAAAATGTGACCTACTGTGACAAACACGTATCATCACGGAAGTGGTTTTTTTTGTAGTGTATGCTCAACTCCAGGGAAAACTACTTCTACCCCAATCTCTAAACCCTTGCAAGCATCTGTGTGTATAGCCAATCCTGGTGGCTTCTCTATAATGTTGCACAAATTCTTCAAAAACCACACCCAACTTTCCTCTGACTCCATCTTCAAAACACCATATGCGACTGGGAAAAGCCAGTTGTGTGCATCACTGCACAAGCAACTACTAACTATCCCCTAAATCTCCCATTCAAAGTTGTTGCATCCATAGACAAATAAGGAATGCAACCGTCCATAAACCCCTTCCAACAAGCCTTGAAACAAACAAAAGCCTTCTTGAAACATTCCTTCTCAAATGTCTTCCCCCTAATTTTGTATTCTACAGTATGCTTCTCAAGCTCTACAACACTGCCTGGATTTGCCATCTCCACTTCAGCTTTGTAGGTGTACAACAAAGCAAAACTATCATTCCATGGACCATTAATTCTGTCAAGAGCCATTACCTTTGCATAAAAAATCCTCATGTACGGTATGCTCATCTTATAGTTATCAAAAAACAACTTGTGTAGTGTTGTAGGACCAAGTGTTGGTGTCTCTCTAAGCCAATCCATGATTGTATCTGCCACCCACTTAGTTTTTGCTAATTTTGTTGATTGGGCCTTCCCCCCTCCAGGTGGGCAAGTGTGCGCATGTGGGTTCTGTTTCGCCTGAAATTCAATGAAACAATTGTATCAAGGGAAATAGAAGGGATCAAGCATCACTGAAACTAATGTTGTGTGCAAAATTAAATACCTGAATATATTTACTTGTACTGATATGGGAGGCATGCAACCTCCACCTACACCTCTCATATGGACAGTGAACCATCAACCTTCTGGGTTCACTCTTGTCAATCACAAAATTATTTTGACTGAGAATGCAGTATGTAGTCACTGCATTCCTATGGTCCATATCATCGATTCAGATATTGTTCCTGGAGTAAGCTTAGGATCGTTCCTGTCCCACTCAATTGTTGGCATGTCCTCGCCAGCATATTTGTCTGGATCCAACATGTCAGCATTCTCCTCCTTCTCTTCATCATCAGTGTCATCAAATCTAGTAGGGCCGGTTGGCTCCTCCGGGTATTCATCTTGCATTGCTTGTTTGCTGAATTCATCAACCAATTCAGGGTACATCCTCTCATCCTCGTCATCGTTTCGGGGCACTCGCTCATCAGGCTATGCATCATCTTCTACATCCATTGCAGCACTCGCCTGGCTTTCACTGCTAGTAAGTTTAGCCGGTCCTGACCTATGAGGAGTGCGGGGCCACTCACTATTAGCAGAGTTATCAGGTGCCACAACCTTTCTCTTTTCCCATTCTTTTGCAGGATGGAGCACGTCAATTTGAATTTTACTAAAACGGCTGACAGCATTCAAAGCAAAAAGAGTTTCTAGATGCTCGTCGCAAGTTAGTGGAACAAATTTTTGCTCAAAACTATCGAAATATTTCAGTTCAATAGCATCGGCTTGGCTCCAGGGATAATCAGAATAGAGGGAGTTGCATAAATCTCTAAACAAAATAGTTTTTTCTACCACCTTTGGATAGGAAAATCCAGACAAATGATGCACTTTTGTACCTCGCAGGATGCTAGTTTCTATTCTAACTATGAGCCAAAAGGCAAGCACTGGATCAATCCTACAGTTAGGCACGCAATAATTCAGTGAAGCACACAACATTTCACTCGCCCATTGGTCAAATACTAGGCATATTATCAAGTTAGATCACACATTTCAAGGGTACCGAGGCTTACCCAGCCAGAATCCATAAGTTCTTTGGTGCTCCTAGTTCGACCCAATCCTCCCCACAGTCGATGGGACGGAGGCTGGTGTCCCTCGACATTGCCCAAGCCTATGCAGCTCAATCTACTGCCGCGGGCCCACCCTCCAGACCCCCTCACGCTAGTACAAGACTGGGGCACGGAACGCGGTGGATCAATCCACCACGAGCGAGGGTTCCTATCGATTGCAAGCTAGATTGAGCGACGGTGGTAGGCTTGGTGGGTAGGGGTTTGGGGGGGGGGGGTTGGGTGTGCGATGTAGCCTTTCTTCGGTCACCCCGCCGGGTATCGGCTGCGGTGGGGGGTGCTCCGGCAGCGGCGGCGGTAGTGTGGGGAACGGCTCGGGTACCGGTTGTTCAAAATGTGGTAGGAGAGGGAGAGTTGTACACCTACCTAGGCCCCATGTTTAGTAATTTGGCTCCGCCCTACCTGTCAGGATATCAGGCGACCCCACTAGTCAGGAGGACATACACAAAAAAAACTAGTCGAGAGGTAACGGTCAAAGGGTTTGACCGGACGGCAGCATAATGTTCAGGCTTTTGTGAGCTCGTAGTTGAGGGGGAGTGCAAAAGTGAGCAAAGTTAGTTACCTTGGGCAAAACTGAGCACAACCAAGCAACCAGGGGCATAGAAATAAAAAACCCTTTACAAAATGATATGTTATGTTCATATCGGCAGAGCCCCAAAAGTGATATATCGGCCTATATATCGGTCGTATCGACCTCGATTTAAAAGCTTGGCAGTGCCTACTATCTGGAGACTGACGACCAGGAGTAGTCCGGAGGTCCCAGGCAGGAGGCCTTGCCTTTTGATCTAGTGTCATTGTTTTGCTCAGCCTTCTTAAGGCAAAACTTGTCTAACTATGTCTGTACTCAGATATTTTTTTGCTCTGATGACTTATGTATTATGGGTCCTCGTGGCACTGGCTTGTAGTATAAGATTTATGTTTAAATTTGTGTCGTAGAGTTGTGTTGTGATATTGATGTGAGTCACCATTAGTGATCGTGCATGATGAGTGTATGATTAGTGCATGATTATAAACGGGGGCGTCACAAGTTGGTATCAGAGCCGACTACCTGTAGAAATCCCCCTTCCAAACTCCTTGGTCGAAGTTGAGTCTAGACTTGAAAAACTATTTTCTATACTACTAACTGTGTTGTGTGTCTTACGGGCCCACATAACCTATGGGTGGGATTAGCATCTTTTATTTTGGTCCTTTACTTTGGGATTATGATCTCTCTTCTCTTCAAGTTAAATATTTTGCTAACTCTAACACTAGGTTCTCGTAACGACTTCCTTCTGGAGAGCCACTCGTTCCCGATCATCCCTGGACATATCAGGACATTTCGGAGCACTCTTTGATGTTTTCCCGAGACCTTTGTGTCCACCGCTATTGCGATCCCCTACCACCGATAAATCCCTATGGATAACTGCATATCCTTGCCATTCATATCCTATGGATGACTCACCCTTGTACTAGACTCTAAGTACGACCCCTTTCGTAAGACATGATTACTACTAAGTATTCTGTCGCATTCTCTGCACTTTTGTTGTCTTACTTGCTTGCCATTACAATTGTTAACCTATCCATGTTGTTCTATTCAGAATGGCCGGGAGAGGTAACCATGGTCGTGATCGTGGTGATGAGAATCCACCACCTCCGTCGTATTTTGCTGCCATGATGGCACAATTTGAGCTGAACCGTCAGTTTATCAAAGGAATTATGCATCAGTTACCAAACCCCAATAACCAGCACTAGCATGGACAAGTCACACTTCAGGACCTTGTGCGTCTCAACCCAACCGCAGTTCCACCAACCCGCTAGATGCTGATGACTGGCTCTGTGACATCACCTTCGAGTTGGAGTCTGCCAACGTTACCCCTGCCAACTATGTCACTTTTGCGGTGTACCACCTGAAGGGTCCAGTTGCATAATGGTAGGATGCCACCGGCATATGCTACATGTTGGTACCGTCGTCACTTGGCCCGAATTCCAGACTGCCTTTCATGCACGTCACATCACCTAGGGACTAATGGATAGGAAGAAGAGGGAATTTTGCAACCTTGTTCAGGGCAGGATGATTGTTGATGCATATCAGCATGAGTTCCTCAACTTGGCCCGTTATGCTGAAGACGATGTCTCCACTGATGCACGCAAACAGGGGAAGTTCCATGATGGATTGACCCTGGACCTGAAGCTTGCACTCTGACTCCATGAGTTGATGACTTCGCCACTCTTGTTAACAAGGCGATTCAAGAAGAGACCAGTCGTATTGAGCACCAGGAGACCATCAAGCACACTCATAATGTTGGCTCATCTTCGGGCCCATCTGCTCAGAAGCGCTGAGTGTGGATTCCCCACAATGTTTACCCGCAAGCTGCCCCAGCACCAAGGCCTTCCTATGTTGCACCTCGTCTGCCTCCACCACCACCAAGACAACCCAGAACTCAAGGTGGATAGCCCAATACTATGGCTCCTCGAACCAATGATGGTTTGTGCTATAAATGTGGACATCCAGGGCACATTGCCAAAGACTGTCATAAGAATCAGCTTGCACTTCCTTGCACTGGTCATGGCAACGGCCGTGGAAACAACCGTAATGCCAGGCCATCTGCATTTGGTCGTGGTCATGCCAACCATGTCAACCTCAAAGAATCTCAGGAGGAACCGAACATCATGATGGGTACCCTTCCTGTTAATTCCTTACCAGCTTCTGTTCTTTTTTATACAGGAGCATCACATTCTTTCATCTCCGAAAAATTTGCACTCATGGATGACATTACTTATGAAAATATTCAATCCCCATTAGTTGTAAGTACCTCAGGATCCCATTGTCATGCCACCAATGTGATCCCTCATGTCTCCATTGAAATTGAAGGACTAGAGTTCTTTACCTCTCTCATCGTCCTCCAATATTCTAACATAGATGTCATCCTTGGTATGGATTGGCGAAAGCTCATTGTGCTTTGATCGACTATGCCACTAAAACAGTCCAATTCTTACACCCCTCTGACCAGATAGTGAGCTAATCTGCTCGAAAGATCCAAAATGCCGAAGCCCAGATATATGTGATGAATGCTTTGAATGCATCACCATTTCTTAACATTGATAACATTCCGGTCGTCCATGACATATAGGATGTCTTTCCAGAAGAACTTCCAGGAATACCCCCTGCTCGAGTTGTCGAGTTAGTCATCGACTTGAAACCTGGCACTGCACCTATCGCCAAGTGCCACTACAAAATGCCGCCACATGAACTTCTTGAGCTTAAGAAGGAAATCAAAGAATCACTTTGAAAAGGATTCATTCGTTATAGCTCCTCCGCATGGGGTTCACTTTTGCTCTTTGTTAAGAAGAAGGATGGAACAAATCGCTTGGTTGTAGATTATTGTCCTGTTAATCAGGTGATGATTTAGAACAAATACCACCTTCCTAGAATCAATGGCTTACATGATCAACTTGCTGGATCATCTGTCTTCTCTAAACTTGATTTGAGGTTAGGATACCATTAGATCAGGGTTCGCGAGGAGGACATTCTGAAAACTGCCTTTGTTACTTGCTATGGTTCATACGAGTACACTGTCATGTCCTTTGGCTTAATCAATGCTCCAGCCACCTTCTCTCGATTGATGAACTACATCTTCGTGGAATACCTCGACAAATTTTTCGTGGTTTATCTTGATGATATTTTGGTTTATTCCAAGAATGAAGAAGAACATGCTGAACATCTTTGGCTTGTATCGGAGAAGCTTCGTGAACACCAGCTTTATGCCAAATACTCCAAGTGTGAGTTCGGGTTACCTGAAGTGACTTATCTTGGCCATGTGATCTTCGCAAATGACATTGCTGCTAATCCTGAACAAGTTCATGCTATTCTTGACTGGACTCCTCCTAAGAATGTCAAGCAAGTTAGAAGTTTTCTCGGACTCGTCAGCTATTGCCGTGTTTTGTCGAGAACTTCTTCAAGATTGCAAAACCATTGACTGACCTGCTCCACAAAGGCAAGGAGTTTGAGTGGACATCCAAATGTTAGGAAGGTTTCCCAACTCTAAAAGACAAGTTGACTTCTGCCCCCGTGCTTGCTCCCCCAGATACTCATAAAGACTTCGTGATCTATTGTGATGCCTCTCGGCAAGGGTTAGGCTGTGTCCTGATGCAAGAGCATAAAGTGATTGCTTATGGCTCCTGCCAGTTGTGTCCTCATGAATAGAACTATCCACCACATGATCTCGAACTTGCTGGAGTTATCTATGCTCTGAAGTTATGGCGACATTACCTCCTTGGTAATCGTTGCGAGATCTTCACAGATCATCAAAGTTTGAAGTACTTATTCACTCAGCCGGATCTAAACCTTCGTCAACAAAGATGGATGGAGGCCATATGAAATTATAACTTCGGAATTTCTTGTACCCCAGGCAAGGCTAATGTAATGGCCAATGCCTTGAGCCACAAGTCCTATTGCCACAACCTCATGGTACAACAAACTCAGTCCCTACTTCATGAAGAACTTTGCAAGCTGAACCTCCATATTATTCCTGAAGGTTCGCTCAATACCATGGTTGTTAAACCAGATATCATGGGCGCCATCAAGAGAATTTAGAAGTTTGACTCTGAAGTCGACAAGATTAAGATTTACCTTGCAGGAAGGAAGCCCTCATTCTTCACCGTTGATGATGATGGCACCTTGTTCTTGAAAGGTCGCCCAGTGGTTTCCAGCAAGGGTAACCTAGACATGAACCAGGATGTCATGAAAGAAGCTCATGATACACCTCTGTCTATTCACCCGGGTAGTACCAAGATGTACCAAGACATTCATCAAAGATTCTGGTGGTCTAACATGAAGCAAGACATTGCTCACTATGTTGTTGAATGCGACGTTTGCCATCATATCAAAGCTGAACATCAAAGGCCTGTTGAAACTCTGCAACCACTTGTTATTCCTGAATGGAAATGGGACAATGCTGAGATGGACTTCATCACTGGTTTTCCTGGATCGCAGAAGGGTCATGATGCTATTCTTGTCTTCATTGACCGACTTTCCAAGGTTGCTCACTTTCTACCCATCAAGGAAACCATCACTGCTAGTCAGTTGGCAGATCTGTATGTTTCCAGAATTGTTTCACTCCATGGTATTCCATTGGTAATCAGCTTAGACTGTGGTAGTCTTTTCACCTCAAGATTCTGGGGAAGTTTTCAAGAAGCTATGGGAACTCATCTGTCCTTTAGCACTGCTTTTCACCCTCAGTCCCAGGGTCAAGTTGAACAAGTCAACCAAATTCTTGAAGACATGCTTCGAGCTTGTGTCATTTCCTTTTGCAAGAAATGGGAAGAATCTCTCCTGTATGCTGAATTCTCATACAACAATAGCTATCAAGCTAGTCTGAAGATGGCCCCCTTCGTAGTATTGTATGGACGTAAGTGCCGAACTCCTCTAAATTGGTCAAAAACTGGGGAACGACCACTATTTGGTCTGGATATTATCCAACATGCCAAAGAACAAGTTCATGTTATTCGTGAAAATCTGAAGACTGCTCAGTCTTGTCAGAAGAGTCAGTATGACCGACATCACCAAGAAATGGTCTATCAACCTGGCGAAAAGGCTTATCTTCGAGTCACACCGATGAAAGGTGCTCACCATTTCAGAATCAAGGGCAAGCTAGCTCCTCACTACGTTGGTCCTTTCCCCATTCTCAAGGATCTAGAAAATTGGCATATCAATTGGAACTATCGTCGAACCTTTCTCAGGTTCATGATGTCTTCCATGTGTCACAGCTCCGCCGCTATTTCAATGACCCTATCTGAGCAGTGGATCATGAAATGCTTGAATTGCAACAAGACCTCTCTTATCAAGACCATCTGGTCCACATTCTTGATCAAGTTGAATGTCGCACCCGTCAGAAGGCAATCACGTTCCTAAAAGTTCAGTGGTCGAACCATTCTAAAGATGAAGTCACTTGGGAGTGCAAGGATCGACTTTGTGATGAATACCCCGCTTTGTTTGCATCTTGATAAAGGCGAGGGTCCCGATATTTCGACGAGATGATTACTATCGATTTGGTGGAGATGACTTTGACGATCCGACTACAAACATGCAATGACGTTGCATCTTAGTAATCGCTAAACCAACTCCGGGAGGTTATTAACCACGACGGAGCACGATCAACCTGACCACGAAGGTCTACTCTTGCAAGCAATCAAAGAACAAGCAATAACATGATAAAGCAATCTGAATATTACGAATATGGATGAAGTACTGATAATAGTGGGGTTTCAAAAGCAGTCTCGGTCTAGTCGTTGGACACAAACAAAGTACACGAAGTTGCAGCAATGGCTAACTTTTAACTAAATAAAACCCCCCAAGGAAAAAGCTACTAGATTTATCTACTGATATAGGAGCAAGGGGGGAGGCCAAGGATGTGGGAGGACATCCCAAGGCAGTCTAAAACTAACCCTAGGTCATACAAGGCCCATGGGCCCAAGTGGAGGTGATGCAACACCTTTCAACTTGTAGTTTGACTCGGATTCTGCTGCAGTGTCAGATTGTTTTGTCAATATCTCAACACTCCAGACGAATTTGAAGGTGAATACAATTGGGTTGGAAAGTGAACGAAATAAGCTTTCCAACAAAAAAATAATCACCCAATTTGGAGTCTGGATGAAAGAGTTATTGACGTTTTGAGTCAGGTATGTCTGTGCAGTCCGAATCTGAGTCCAGAACATGGGGGATTTGGACTCTATCTTCTCTTGGGCCAAAAGTGACATGAGAGGACTTTTTGAACAGCACAAAATCATTTCCTTTGACGCAAGATGACTTCTTGAACAACACATAATCATTTCCTTTTCCTTTGTCTTCACACGTAGTTCGTACAAGTGTTCAACAATTCTGCATTTAGGCATGAAATAAAAATAGGTGAAGTATTTTTGTTCTGAATAATATAAATAAATTATTGCATAATTCTTATAAGAAATCACCTCACAAATATGCATGTATGCAACATTTTTTGTCGTATCCAAGATAGTCATGTCCTCCTCATCCTCCCCTTCTTGAAAAAAAAGTTGTCCTCGGCGTTGCTTAATCTAAAATGTGGCTAACAAAAGAGACAAGGTGTACATGTTGTATATGTATATGTCATCCATTTTTACTTCCCTTGGGTTTTGCACATATAATACATGTATACATGAGTAACTTTCATAGTTCATAAAATATAAAGCCAAAAGATTATACAAGAAGTAGAAGGCATGAAAATATTGCAACTCGGCCTGCACATATAAGTGAAGCTATTATTCATATCAAAAGATTGACAATATTCATCATTAAACCATTCCAACATTGGTGAATATTACTTGCATCAAATTTACATGCTACAACATGCTTAAATAAGGAAACATGCAATAAGTCATTTGACACAGAATCATCAATAAGATTAGAGGTCATATCAAAATGATTAAACATTGGCACAATTATTTCCAAATGTATTTGATCCAAATCTGATTTAATCTCTAATTCACATGGTTCTTTCGCAGTTAATTCAATGGGTGCACTCGACATTGTTGATATTGAAGTTGTTTGATCACATGGCAAAGTCAAATCATCAACATAGTCCTCTAAAATAAGTGGTGTGTGATACGTCTCCAACGTATCTATAATTTTTTATTGTTCCATGTTATTATATTATTGATGTCTACTACGCAACCTTCTTCTTGTAGACGTTGTTGGGCCTCCAAGTGCAGAGTTTTGTAATACAGTAGCAAATTTCCCTCAAGTGGATGACCTAAGGTTTATCAATCCGTGGGAGGCGTAGGATGAAGATGTTCTCTCTCAAACAACCCTGCAACCAAATAACAAAGAGTCTCTTGTGTCCCCAACACACCCAACACAATGGTAAATTGTATAGGTGTACTAGTTCGGCGAAGAGATGGTGATACAAGTGTAATATTGATAGTAGATATAGGTTTTTGTAATCTGAAAATATAAAAACAGCAAGGTAACTAGTAACAAAAGTGAGCAAAAACGGTATTGCACTGCTTGAAAACAAGGCCTAGGGTTCATACTTTCACTAGTGCAAGTTCTCTCAACAATGATAACATAATTAGATCATATGGCAATCCCTCAACGTGCGACAAAAGTCACTCCAAAGTTCCTATCGCGGAGAACATAAGATGAAATTGCTTATAGGGTACAAAACCACCTCAAAGTTATTCATTCCGATCAACCCATTGAGCTATTCCTATAGGTGTCACAAACAGCCCTAGAGTTCGTAGTAAAATAACACCATATGACACACATCAATCAACCCTAATGTCACCTAGATACTCCAATGTCACCACAAGTATCCATGGGTCAATTATACGATATGCATCAAACAACTTTAGATTCATAATATTCAATCCAACAAAAAGAACCTCAAAGAGTGCCCCAAGATTACTACCGGAGAAACAAGGACGAAAACATGCATCAACCCCTATGCGTAGATTACCCCAATGTCACCTCGGGCATCCGCGAGTTGAGTGCCAAAACATACATCAAATGAATCAGTAGAATACCCCGTTGTCACCATGGGTATCCCACGCAAGACATACATCAAGTGTTCTCAAATCCATAATAGTTTTCAATCCGATAATAGTGAAACCTCAAAGGTAAAACTCAATTCATCACAAAAGGTAGAGGGGAAAAACACCATATGATTCAACTATAGTAACAAAGCTCGCGGTACATCAAGATCGTGCCATATCAAGAACACGAGAGAGAGAGAGAGAGATCAAACACATAGCTACTGGTACATACCCTCAGCCCCGAGGGTGAACTACTCCCTCCTCATCATGGAGACCGCCGGGATGATGAAGATGGCCACTGGTGATCGTTTCCCCCTCCGGCAGGGTGCCGGAACGGGCTCCCGATTGGTTTTTTGTGGCTATAGAGGCTTGCGGCGGCGGAACTCCCGATCTAGGTTTATTTCTGGAGGTTTTGGTATTTATAGGAGGTGTTGGCGTCGGGGGCAAGTCAAGGGGGCCCACGAGGCGACGACAAGGCAGGGGGGCGCGCCCTCCACCCATGTGGTTGCCTCGGGACTCCTCTCCGATATCTTTTCGTTCTAGTATTTTTTATATTTTCCAAAAATATTCTCCGTAAATTTTCAACCCATTCCGAGAACTTTTATTTCTACAAAAAAAATGACACCACGGTAGTTCTGCTGAAAACAGCGTGAGTCCGGGTTAGTTCTAATCAAATCATACCAAAATCATATAGAATTGTTGTAAACATGGCATGAATACTTCATAAATTATAGATACGCTGAAGACGTATCAGCATCCCCAAGCTTAATTCCTGCTCGTCCTCGAGTAGGTAAATGATAAAAGAAATAATTTATGAAGTGTGAATGCTAGCAAGTGCAAAAGTTTGATCAATGATAATTTCAATCACTTTTTCTAGCATCATTATATATCATAGACAGTAGCTCATCTCATAAAACTTCTCATGATCAAGTAGCAAGCTATTCACATGTTAAAGCATAGATAATAAACTTTCTTGAAAACTAACAAACTAAGTTCTCAATCATCAAACAATTACAATTCATCTTATTTTCAGGAAGGGTCTATGTAAGACCTTTGATTTAGCAAATCCCACATACTCAACTATCATATAGTCTTCCATGATTGCTACCACTCAAAGCATATTTTTAGAACAAATAGCATCCATCGAACACAGAGAAAGATAGGGGCTTAGTGTTTCGCCTCCCAACTTATTTATCATATAGATAATTGTCAACAATAATAATTCTTGATCAAATATATTTGAATGGCCATATATGCTTAGATCTTTCCCCATCACATGATGCTTGCCAACTAAAGAGTAGGTTGGAATGAGAAGGAATACTACTAACTCTTGCATAAAAGTAAAAGATAGGCCCTTTGCAGAGGGAAGCAGGGATTTGCAGAGGTGCCAGAGCTCGAAGTTTTTTAAAACAGAGGTGAAAATAATTTTGAGAGGCATGCTTTCATTGTCAATGTAATGACCGAGAGTTCTCACTATCTTCCATGCTAGACACATTATAGGTGGTTCCCAAACAGAATGGTAAAGTTTTTACTCCCCCTCCACCAATAATCACACTCCACGGCTGATCCAAAACAATGGGTACCGTCCATACCAACAACAGTCCAGGGGGAGTTTTGTTTAATTATTTCAAATTTTGTTTTTGATCTTTTGATCATAGGACTGGCCATCCCAATTACCGGCCACTCTCTAGTGAATGATAAGTGAATAAACACTCATCATGAGAATAACCCACCTAGCATGGAAGATACTGACAGCCCCTAGTCGCTACATGAGCGATTCGGGCATACAAAACAGATTATTATTTGAAGGTTTAGAGTTTGGCACATGCAAATTTACTTGGAACGGCAGGTAAATACCGCATATAGGTAGATATGGTGGACACTCATGGAAGAAACTTGGTTCAAGGATTTTGGATGCACAAGCAGTATTCCCGCTTGCTACAGAAATTTCGGCTAGCAAAAGATTCTAAATAGCAAGCACCACATGTTGGAGGATCCATAACAATATAACTTCTATGCAAATATACCCAAGCATAAATCATTACGTTGTCTTCCTTGTCCAAATTCAACTAATTTGCTCAAGTTTGAAAATAAATAATGGGGCTCACAATCATAGAAGATGTCCAAGATAGTATATTTATATGTGAGATCTCTCTTCCTTCAATATTCTTTCATGAATTGTTCAAGTGACCAATACTATGTTTGCTAACTTTCAATAAATTTACCACCTCCACTTCTTATATGTGAAGTCATTACTCCCCATGGGATAAGCATATGGAACATATATAATTTCAGATTTATGATATTCAATTCATTCAACCATTTACTCATAGGATATAAGTGAAGCACACGAGTAAATGACAAACTACTCCAAAAAGATATAAGTGAAGATCAATGAGTAGTCAAATAATTAAGTAGCTATGTGAAGACTCTCTCTTATTTAAGAATTTCAGATCTTAAGTATTTTATTCAAATAGCAAGCAAAACAAAATAAAATCACATTCTAAAAATAGCACACATCATGTGAAGAAGCAAAAACTTAGGCTCAACCGATACTAACCGATAATTCTTGATGAAGAAAGGTGGGATGCCTACCGGGGCATCCCCAAGCTTAGATGCTTGAGACTTCTTGAAATATTAACTTGGGATGCCTTGGGCATCCCCAATCTTGAGCTTTTGTGTCTCCTTAATTTCTTTTATATCACAGTTCTCTAAATCTTAAAAACTTCATCCACACAAAACTCAACAAGAACTCGTGAGAAAAGTTAGTATAAATCAAATGCAAAACCTTATCATTATCTACTGTAGCAAATCGCTAAAATTATTATTTAACATTGCATACTAAATGCCTCTGCATATTTAATACTCCTATCCTCAAATAGAATCATTAAACAAGCAAACATATGCAAACAATGCAAACATAACAGCAATCTGTCAAAACAGGACAGTCTGTAAAGAGTGCAATGGTACTCATACTTCCCTATATCCACAAATTCTAAAAAATTACCACACTGTATAAAATTGGTTGTATCTTATTGTGAATTTTTTTTAAGATTTTATCACGTTCTTACTTTCCAGAAGAATTCAGACAATGATAGAAAACTTTCTGTTTTCAAAACAGCAACATATAAACTTGCAAAATAGGCATGGTAAAGGCTATACTTGACACTTTTATTCAAATAAAAGCTACAAAACATTACTATAAATAACAGCAAGCAAATCCTAATAAAATAAAATGACGCTCCAAGCAAAACTCATATCATGTGACGAATAAAAATATAGCTCCAAGTAAGGTTACCGATAATGCTGAAGACGAAAGAGGGAATGCCTTCCGGGTCATCCCCAAGCTTAGTTGCTTGGATATTCCTTGAATATTACCTTGGGGTGCCTTGGGCATCCCCAAGATTTGGGTCTTGTCACTCCTTATTCTCCTCATATCGATTTCTCACCCAAAACTTGAAAACTTCAATCACACAAAACTTAACGGAACTTCGTGAGATGGGTTAGTATGATAAAACAAATCATTCACTTTGGTACTGTCAAGACAAGATTCAAAATTTTTCTCACATGATACCTACTGTACCCTATCATTTCTACAATTTATATTGAGCAATATAAGCCATAGAAACTAGAAAACAAGCAAACTATGCATCGAAAACAGAATCTGTCAAAAATAGAACAGTCTGTAAAGATCTGAATTAAGGTCAAACTTCTGTAACTCCAAATATTCTGAAAAATTAGTACAACGTAGACATCTTGTGTATAAATCAACTTTAAAAATTTCAGAATGTTTCCACGTTCCAGTAAAAGATAGGAATTTCTGTACTGGACACAAAAGTTTCTGTTTTTGCACAGAATCAAGTCAACTATCATACACACTATCCCAAAGGCTTTACTTGGCACTTTATTGAAACAAAAGTTATAAAACATGATTACTACAGTAGATTAATCATGTGAACACACAAAAACAGTAGGGGTAAATATTGGGTTGTCTCCCAACAAGCGCTTTTCTTTAATGCCTTTTTAGCTAGGCATGATGATTTCAATGATGCTCACATAAAAGATGAGAATTGAAACACAAAGAGAGCGTCATGAAGCATATAACTAGCACATTTAAGTCTAACCCACTTCCTATGCATAGGGATTTTGTGAGCAAACAATTTATGGGAACAAGAATCAACTTGCATAGGAAGGCAAAACAAGCAAAACTTCAAGATTTTCAACACATAGAGAGGAAACATGATATTATTGCAATTCCTACAAGCATATATTCCTCTCTCATAATAATTTTGAGTAGCATCATGAATGAATTTAACAATATAACCACCACATAAAGCATTCTTTTCATGATCTACAAGCATAGAAATTTTATTACTCTCCACATAAGCCAATTTATTCTCATGAATAGTAGTGGGAGCAAACTCAACAACATAACTATCATATGAGGTATAATCCAATTGAAAATTAAAATCATGATGACAAGTTCCATGGTTATCCTTATTCTTTATAGCATACATGTCATCACAATAATCATCATAGATAGCAACTTTGTTCTCATAATCAATTGGAACCTCTTCCGAAATACTGGATTCATCACTAAATAAAAGTCATGACCTCTCCAAATCCACTTTTATCAATATTGTGAAAAGATTCAACACCCTCCAAAATAGTGAGATCATTAGTACCTAGAGTTGACACTCTTCCAAACCCACTTTCATTAACATAATCATCATAAATAGGAGGCATGCTATCATCATAATAAATTTTCTCATCAAAACTTGGGGGACTAAAAATATCATCTTCATCAAACATAGCATCCCCAAGCTTGTAGCTTTGCATATCATTAGCATCATGGATATTCAAAGAATTCATACCAACAACATTGCAATCATGCTCATCATTTAAATATTTAGTGCCAAACATTTTATTGACTTCTTCCTCTAGCAATTGAGCACGATTATCGGAATCCTTATTTTCACGAAAGACATTAAAAAGATGAAGCATATGAGGCAACCTCAATTCCAATTTTTTTGTAGTTTTCTTTTATAAACTAAACTAGTGATAAAACAAGAAACTAAAAGATTCGATTGCAAGATCTAAAGATATACCTTCAAGCACTAACCTCCCCGGCAACGGCGCTAGAAAAGAGCTTCGTTGACGGGATGTGAGTGCGGCTTACCTAGCCTCCCCAGCAACGGCGCCAGAAAAGAGCTTGATGTCTACTACGGAACCATCTTCTTGTAGACGTTGTTGGGCCTCCAAGTGCAGAGTTTTGTAGGACAGTAGCAAATTTCCCTCAAGTGGATGACCTAAGGTTTATCAATCCGTGGGAGGCGTAGGATGAAGATGGTCTCTCTCAAACAACCCTGCAACCAAATAACAAAGAGTCTCTTGTGTCCCCAACACACCCAATACAATGGTAAATTGTATAGGTGCACTAGTTCGGCGAAGAGATGGTGATACAAGTGTAATATGGATAGTAGATATAGGTTTTTGTAATCTAAGAATATAAAAATAGCAAGGTAACTAGTAACAAAAGTGAGCAAAAACGGTATTGCAGTGCTTGAAAACAAGGCCTAGGGTTCATACTTTCACTAGTGCAAGTTCTCTCAACAATGATAACATAATTAGATCATATGGCAATCCCTCAACATGCGACAAAAGTCACTCCAAAGTTCCTATCGCGGAGAACATAAGATGAAATTGCTTGTAGGGTACGAAACCACCTCAAAGTTATTCTTTTTGATCAATCCATTGAGCTATTCCTATAGGTGTCACAAACAGACCTAGAATTCGTAGTAAAATAACACCATATGACACACATCAATCAACCCTAATGTCACCTAGATACTGCAATGTCACCACAAGTATCCGTGGGTCAATTATACGATATGCATCAAACAACTTCAGATTCACAATATTCAATCCAACATAAAGAACCTCAAAGAGTGCCCCAAGATTCCTACCGGAGAAACAAGGACGAAAATGTGCATCAACCCCTATGCGTAGATTACCCCAATGTCACCTCGGGCATCCGCGAGTTGAGTGCCAAAACATACATCATGTGAATCAATATAATACCCCATTGTCACCATGGGTATCCCACGCAAGACATACATCAAGTGTTCTCAAATCCATAATAGTATTCAATCCGATAATAGTGAAACCTCAAAGGTAAAACTCAATTCATCACACAAGGTAGAGGGGAAAAACACCATATGATTCAACTATAGTAACAAAGCTCGCGGTACATCAAGATCGTGCCATATCAAGAACACGAGAGAGAGAGAGATCAAACACATAGCTACTGGTACATACTCTCAGCCCCGAGGGTGAACTACTCCCTCCTCGTCATGGAGACCGCCGGGATGATGAAGATGGCCACCGGTGATGGTTTCCCCCTCTGGCAGGGTGCCGGAACGCGCTACCGATTGGTTTTTCGTGGCTACAGAGGCTTGCGGTGGCAGAACTCCTGATCTAGGTTTATCTCTGGAGGTTTTGGTATTTATAGGAGGTGTTGGCATTGGGGGCAAGTCAAGGGGGCCCACGAGGCGACGACAAGGCAGGGGGGCGCGCCCTCCACCCTTGTGGTTGCCTCGGGACTCCTCTCCGATATCTTTTGGTTCCAGTATTTTTTATATTTTCCAAAAATATTCTCCGTAAATTTTCAGCCCATTCTGAGAACTTTTATTTCTGCACAAAAAATGACACCACGGTAGTTCTGCTGAAAACAGCGTCAGTCCGGGTTTGTTCTAATCAAATCATACCAAAATCATATAGAATTGTTGTAAACATGGCATGAATACTTCATAAATTATAGATACGTTGGAGACGTATCAATTATCAATCTTGGATGTTTTATATACACTTCTAAGCAATTATATATCATTTTTTGGAGGGTGTTTTTTGCTTGTTTCTGGTTTCGCGGAATATCAGTACCAAATGAAGTCCAAATGCCACGAAACTTTTTTGGAGATTTTTTTCTGGACAAAAGAGACACTAGAAGCTTCGGGAGAAGACCAGATGATGAACCGTGGGCCCACAAGGCACCAGGGCGCGCCCAGGGGGTAGGTGCGCCCTTATGGCTTATGGGGCCCACATGGCTCCGTTTGACCTAACTCTGCGTGTATAAATTCTCTAATATCGTGAAACCAACAGAGGAGTCCACGAAGTACTTTTTCCGCCGCCGCAAGTTCCAGAACCATGAGATCCCATCTGGAGGCCTTTTTCGGCACCCTGCCGGAGAGGGATTAGATCACAAGGGCGGTCTACATCATCCTTGCTGCCCTCCAATGATGTTTGAGTAGTTTACCACAGACCTATGGGTCCATAGTTAGTAGCTAGATGGCTTCTTCTCTCTATTTGATCTTCAATACAATGTTCTCCTCGGTGTCTTGGAGATCTATTTGATGTAATCACTTTTGCGGTGTGTTTGTTGGGATCCCATGAGTTGTGAGTTTATGATCAGATCTCTCCATGAATATTATTTGTGTTTTCTCTGAACTCTTTTATGCATGATTGTTATAGACTCGTATTTCTTCTTCGATTTATTGGTTTGGTTTGGCCAACTAGATTGATTTATCTTTCCATGGGAAGAGGTGCTTTGTAATGGGTTCGACCTTGTAGTGCTTAATCCTAGTGAAAGAAAGGGACATGACACGCATGTATCGTTGCTATTATGCGTAAAAAGATGGGTTGTATTCATACGTGAGTTTATCTTGTCTACATCATGTCATCTTGCTTAAGGCGTTACTCCGTTTTTCCATGAACTTAATACACTAGATGCATGTGATACGTCTCCAACATATCTATAATTTTTTATTGTTCCATGCTATTATATTATCATTCTTGGATGTTTTACAATCATTTTATAGAAACTTTATATCATTTTTTGGGACTAACCTATTGACATAGTGCCCAATGCCAGTTGCTGTTTTTTGCTTATTTTTTACTTCGTAGAATATCCCTACCAAACGGAGTCCAAACGCAGCGAAACTTTTTGGAGATTTTTTTCGACCAGAAGACAACTTGGTAGCCAAGGAAGGACCATAGGGGAGAACCATGGGGCCCACAAGACACCAGGGCGCGCCCAGGAGCCCAGGCGCACCTTGGTGGGTTATGGGGCTCACGAGGGTCTCCTGCACCGCCTCTTCGCTCTATAAATTCCCAAATATTCCACAAACCCTAGGGGAGCAGACGAAACACAATTCCAGCCGCCGCAAGTTCCACAACCACGAGATCCAATCTAACACCATCACGGAGGGGTTCATCATCCTCATTGGTGCCTCTCCGATGATGCGTGAGCAGTCCACCATAGACCTATGGGTCCGTAGGCAGTAGCTAGATGGCTTCTTCTCTCTTTTTGATTCTCAATACAATGGTCTCTTGGAGAACTATTTGATGTAAACCTTTTTTGTGGTGTGTTTGTTGGGATCAAATGAACTTTGAGTTTATGATCAGATCTATATCCATGAATATTATTTGAGTTTCTTTGATCTATTATATGCATGATTATTTATAGCCTCATATTTCTTCTTTGAATATTTGGTTCAGTTAGGCCAACTAAGATCGATTTTTCTTGCCATGGGAAGAGGTGCTTTGTGATGGGTTCGATCTTACGGTGTCCTCACCCAGTGAGAGAAGGGGTAGCGAGGAACGTATGTATCGTTGCTATTAAGGATAACAAGATGGGGTCTATTCTTACATGAATAGATCTTGTCTACATCATGTCATCGTTCTTATTGCATTACTCCGTTTCTCCATGAACTTAATACACTAGATGCATGCTGGATAGCGGTCGATGTGTGGAGTAATAGTAGTAGATGCAGAATCGTTTTGGTCTACTAATATTGGACGTGATGCCTATATATGGATCATTGCCTTGGATATCGTCATAATTATTCGATCTTCTATCAATTGCCCAACAGTAATTTGTTTACCCACTGTATGCTATTTTCTCGAGAGAAGCCACTAGTGAAATCCACGGCCCTCGGGTCTATCTTTCATCATATTGCTTTCAAATCTATTTTTCATCGCATTTGTTTTCAGATCTATTATTCCAAAAACCCAAAAATACTTTGCTACACTTTTTATTTGCATTTTTTATTTCGTGTTTTATTCAGATCTATATATCCAATCTCATACAAACAAATCTATCTTTTTACCGAGGAGGGATTGGCAACCCCTCTTACGCGTCGGGTTGCAAGTATTTGTGCTTTGTGTGCAGGTACCATTTACATAGTGTTGCTTGGTCCTCCTACTAGATTGATACCTTGGTTTCATAACTGAGGGAAATACCTACCATAGCTGTACTGCATCATCCCTTCCTCTTTGGGGAAATACGGACGCAGTTTCAAGCCACATCAAAAGGAATTTCTGGCGCCGTTGCCAGGGAGGATCAAGTCAAGATAGTCTCCCGTCAACTTGCCAATTTCTGGCGCCGTTGCTGGGGAGACATCATCAACATCTATTAGGTTCCTAATCACAAATCTCATCTCCTTGCAATTTACAATATTTGCCATTTGCCTCTCGTTTTCATCTCCCCCACTTCACAAAAATTTGTCGTTTTATTCGCCTCCTTTTTCGTTCGCCTTTTTCTCGTCAGATCTATTTTTTGCTTTCAATCTTGTTTGCGTAGTCACGATGTCTCAAGAAAATACCAAGTTGTGTGATTTTTCCAATACCAATAATAATGATTTTATTAGTACTCTGATTGCTCCTCCTGCCACTAGTGCGGAATCTTGTGATATTAATGCCGCTTTGTTGAATCTTGTTATGAAAGATCAATTTCCGGTACTCCTAATGAGGATGTCGCGTCCCATCTAAACACATTCATAGAATTGTGTGATATGCAAAAGAAAAAAGATGTGGACAATGATATTGTCAAGTTTAAATTATTTCCTTTCTCTTTGCGGGATCGTGCACAAATTTGGTTTTCTTCTTTGCCTCGCAATAGTATCAATTCTTGGGATAAGTGCAAAGATGTTTTTATTACTAAGTATTTTCCACCCACGAAAATTATTTCCCTTAGAACTCAAATCATGAATTTTAAGCAACTTGAGCATGAACATGTTGCACAATCTTGGGAAAGAATGAAGTTGATGCTAAGAAATTGTCCTGCTCATGGTTTAAATCTTTGGATGGTCATACAATTTTTTTATGCGGGATTGAATTTTGTTTCTAGAAATCTTTTAGATTCCACCACGGATGGTACTTTTAAGGAAATTACTTTGGGTGAAGCTACTAAATTGCAAGATAATATCCTGGCAAATTATTCACAATGGCATACCGAAAGAGCACCTACTAGTAAAAAAATTAATTCGGTTGAAGAAATTAGTACTTTGAGTGAAAAGGTTGATGCTCTTATGAAATTGGTTGCTAGTAAATGTGCTCCTATTTATCTTAATGATGTGCCTTTGTCTACTTTGATTGAGCAAACTAGTGATCCCGTAGATTTGAATTTTGTCTCACGAAACAATTTCAATAACAATGCTTATAGAGGTAATTTTAATCCTAGGCCTTTTCCTGGAAATTCCTCTAATAATTATGGTAATTCCTATGGTAATTCTTCTTACAATAATAATACGAACCCCTCTGATCTTGAGAGTAATATTAAAGAATTTATCAATGCTCAAAAAGTTTTCAATACTACGATAGAAGAAAAGTTGAATAAGATTGATGATATGTCTAGAAGCATTGATAGAATTTCTCATGATGTAGAAAATCTCAAGATTAAAATTTTTCCACCCAAGGTTGATATTAATGAATCAATTAAATCTTTATATGTTTCTATGGATGAAAGTAAGAAAAGAACCGCTATGCTTAGAGCTAAAAGAGAATTTTTAGAAAGAGCGTTTTCTAGTGATTGCTTTCATAAAGATGATGAAGATCTTAAAGTGATTGGTGTTTCTTATATTGATTCCTTATTTAGTAAAATTAAAATTGATGATAAAGAGACTGAAGAAGAGTTAACTTTAGCTAGAGGGCGTCCCGATAATTTGGAGGGTGAAAATCTTGATGAAAAAATTGATAAAAGTGGGTTTGGAGAGGTCGAAATTTTAACTAGTGATGTGCCCACTCTTTTGGATTACAAAGACCTTAATTATGATAATTGCTCTTTGATTGAATTTATTTCTTTGTTGCAACCATGATAAATTCACCCCATGCTTATGAACAAAATAAAGCTTTTACTAAACATATCGTAGATGCCATGATAAAAGCTTTAGAAGAAAAGTTGGAGTTAGAGATTTCAATTCCTAGAAAATTACATGATGAAGGGGAACATACCATTAAATTCAAGATTAAAAATTATGAGTGCTTTGCTATATGTGATTTGGGTGCTAGTGTTTCCACAATTCCGAAATCTTTATGTGATGTGCTTGGTCTTACCGATATTGAAGAATGTTCTCTTAATTTGCACTTGACGAATTCTACTATTAAAAAGCCATTGCGAAGAATTAATGATGTTCTTATTCTTGCAAATAGGAAATATGTGCCCATATATTTTATTGTTCTTGATATTGATTGCAATCCGTCTTGTCCAATTATACTTGGTAGACCGTTCTTACAGTAATAGGTGCCGTGATTGATATGAAAGAAGGCAATATTAAATTTCAATTTCCACTAAGAAAGGGTATGGAACATTTCCCTAGAACAAGAATTAAGCCACCATATGAATCAATCGTGAGGGCATCCTATGGAGCAAAAACTAAAGATGACAATACTTGAATCTATGCATTATGCCTAGCTAGGGGCATAAAACGATAGCGCTTGTTGGGAGGCAACCCAATGAATAAAATTTATTTTTGCCTTTTTCTTTCTGTTCTTGAGTGATTGCACAATTATGCCGCTGTTATGATTGTATATTTTATGTTTTAATTAGTGTTTGTGCCAAGTAAAGCCTTTGGGATAGCTCTGGCTTATAGTTGGTTTGATCTTGTTAAAAAACTGAAACTTTTGCGTCCAGTAACAGAATTGTTTACATTCACAGAAGAGACCAAACATTTTGAATTTTTTTGCACACGATTGATATGCAAATTTCCTCTGTTGTCCTAATTTTGCAGAATATTTGGAGTCACAGAAGTATGAGAACAATTCGCATCCTCATTGACTGTTCTGTTTTTGACAGATTCTGTTTTCTTTGCATTGTGTGCTTATTTTGACGAATCTATGGATTGTATCAGGGGGTATAAGCCATGGTAAAGTTAGAATACAGTAGATATAATGCAATAATTTTTTTTGAATGGGTTTGCAATAGTACTTAAAGTAAAGATTGGTTTTCTTATACTAACGGATCTCATGAAGGTTTTGTTAAGTTTTGTGTGATTGAAGTTTTCAAGTTTTGGGTGAGATCACGATGGATGAAAGAATAAGGAGTGTCAAGAGCCTAAGCTTGGGGATGCCCCTTGGAACCCCAAGTTAATATTCAAGGAGAACCAAGCAACTAAGCTTGGGTATGCCCCGGAAGGCATCCCCTCTTTCTTCTAATGACCATCGGTATTTTACTTGGAGCTATATTTTTATTCATCACATATCATGAGTTTTGCTTGGAGCGTCTTGTATTATATGAGTCTTTGCTTGTTTTGCTTTTTAGTTTGTCACAAGTATCCTTGCTGGACACACCTATTTGAGAGAGCCAAATTATGCTATGATTTGTTAGAATTGCTGTATATGCTTCACTTAAATTTTTTGAGCCATGGAATTGCTCTAGTGCTTCACTTATATCTTTTTGAGCACGGTGTGCTTTGAAATTTTTGAAGAAATAATATCATGCTTCACTTAGATTTATTTGAGAGTTAGTAAATTTTTGAAGAAATTCTCTCATGCTTCACTTATATTATTTTGAGAGATGAAATTTTTTATGCTCATGTTCTTCACTTAAATTTATTTGAGCTTGTCAAAAGCAATTGCAATATATGAAATTAGTCCCAAAGTGATAGATATTAAAGAGGGATATAATAAAAACTTACATGAAGATCATTGGACAAAATAAACTTGATTCTTTGTAATAGTTTTGAGATATGATGATAGTAATATATGAGTCATGTTGGTGAGTAATTATGCTCTAGTAAGAATATTGGTGTTAAGGTTTGTGATTCCCTATGCAAGCACAAAAGTCAATAGTTATGCAATGAAATTACATCCAACTTGTGGTGCATTATTCGGTGTTAGTTATGCTGAATGCTCGTTTATGAGAATTTTTGTTTCTTGGTTGGTTGCTTCTCAATCTTTTTGCTAGCCTCCACTTGTACTAAGTAGAAATACTACTTGTTCATCCAAAATCCTTAAACCCAGTTTTGCCATATGAGTCCACCATACCTACCTATATGCAGTATTTTCATGCTGTTCTAAGTAAATTTGTATGTGCCAACTCTAATTTTCAAAATGAATTTCCTTTTTGTGTGCCCGTACCGCTCACGAAGCGGCAGGGGGTGGCCAATATTTTCCATGCTAGATGTATTATTCTCAAGATGAGTGTTTATTCACTTGTCATTGCTCGAGGGTGTGGCGGTAATAGGGATGCCCTGTCCCAAAATGAAAAAGAAATTTACTTTATGTTGTCAAATAATAAATTCCTTGGAAAGTGTTGGTATGGACGATACCCGTGGATACGGCTAGCCGTGGAGTGTTAAAGTATGGTGGAAAAAGGAATAAACTTTATTTTATGTTTGGGAACCGCCTATGATACATCTAGCATGGAAACAGCCGTGCCCAGTGGGAGTATGATACACTGCCAATGATATTTTAACACTTTCATATGATACACCGCCTATGATACACCGCCTATGATACATCCATCATATTGAGTGCCTAGTGCCAGTTGCTGTTTTTTGCTTATTTTTTACTTTGTAGAATATCCCTACCAAACGGAGTCCAAACACAGCGAAACTTTTTGGAGATTTTTTTTGGACCAGAAGACAACTTGGGAGGCAAGGAAGGACTAGAGGGGAGGCCCGTTGGGCCCACAAGACACCAGGGCGTGCCTAGGAGCCTAGGCGCGCCCTGGTGGGGTGTCGGGCCCACGGGGGTCTCCTGCACCGCCTCTTCGCTCTATAAATTCCCAAATATTCCAAAAACCCTAGGGGAGCAGACGAAACACAATTCCAGCCGCCGCAAGTTCCAGAACAACGAGATCCAATCTAACACCATCACGGAGAGGTTCATCATCCTCATTGGTGCCTCTCCGATGATGCGTGAGTAGTCCACCATAGACCTACGGGTTCGTAGGCAGCTAGATGGCTTCTTCCACTAAAAAAAAGACACATCCGTGACATTATGGGCCGAACGATTTTTTTTCCTGTCATGCTTATGACACTTCTATGATGATAATTGTGACAAAACCACGTATCAACATAGATGTGGTGGGCTCCTACTTCTATGACAAAAAATCATGACAGAAAATGGGCTTTTCGTCCTGGGCGGGCAGGGACACACCTGCATGACATTCTTTGGCTCATCCATGACGGAAAAAATAATGGTAGAAGCGAGGGCGAGGAAAATATCGGGGAGTTCCCGGTTACGGTGGGTGGTCGGGGCCGAGCGATGCACGGAGGTTTGTGCGTTTCTCTCTCGTACGCGCGTGTGTGCGAGGCATTGGGCTCTAATTGAACCCGAGCGATCGCACTAGCTACATTACTGAACCCGAGCGATTGATCGATCCCTTGGTTGTTAACTGAACCCGAGCGATTCATTCGCTGTTGACTAAACCCGAGCGATTCCTTCGCTGCTGCTGCTAACTGAACCCGAGCGATCGATCACTGTTGCTGCTTACTGAAGCTGATCGAGCCGCAGTGCGAGATGTAGCCAGCCGGTGTTGGGTTGCCTCTCAATGAACAGTGACCGTTGCTACCGTGCGCGCGGTACGTAGAACTAGTCGAGACGTGGTGAGTCGAGCCGGTTGGTTGGCTGTGGATGAACAGTTCCCGGTGGGGGTTGGATGAACAGGACCCCGTGGTAGTAGAGGCCGTTGCCGCTGGATGAACAGGACCCCGATCGAGGAGGTGGGGGTGGATGAACAGGACCCCGTGGAGGGCTGGTTAAACAGTAGCCGGTGGAGGCTGGATGAACAGGACCCTGTGAAGGGCTGGTTGAACAGTAGCCGGTGGAGGCTGGATGAACAGTAGCTGGTGGAGGCTGGAGGAAGTCGATGGTGGATGAACAGTAGCAGGTGGAGGCTGGAGGAAGTCGACGGTGGATGAACAGTAGCCCGTGGAGTCCCGTTTTGCGGTACACCACACCCCTCCCGACGAACAGGACCCCGTTTCGACCGTAAGTGCTCCAACACAAGTCCGTTACCTCCGTTTTGCGGTACGCCACACCCCTCCCGATCAACAGCACCCCGTTTCGACCGTAGGCACTCAAACAGAAGTCCGTTTCCTCCGTTTTGTGGTACGCCAGATCTCGTTTCGGCTGTTCCGTCCAAAGCAGGTAGGCTCCCGACGAACACGACGCATTCCATTGCCTCCCGATGAACATGACGCAGTTTCTCCGTTCCGACCCAGCAGGTTGGCTACCGATGAACAGGGCGCCATTGCTGTCGTCCGTTGCCTCTCCATGTACACGTGCCCTGGGCGTACTATGCGCGAGTAGGCGTTCGAGACCCCGCCCGTATGTACATACATGGCCATATTTTTTGGCATGTGGCTGTACGTACGTGTACACGGTTTAGAAGGGACTGCCTGAACTGCTACGTCGGGGGCTCTACTACTGCACGTGTTGTTGCTTGCTCAGCCACGGTTCATCATTGCAGAGAGACCGATCGACCAGTATGTACGTACACGTTCGCGACCAGACAGACAACGCTATGTATGCTTCGATCGGGTAGGTCCCAGCCGTCAGGGAGGACAAGGAGGCACTCCCGTGCGTGCGAAGATATATGTGGTGGGTCCCAGATGTCAGGGGGAGGAATCATTTTTTTGCGCGTAATAAGGAGGCACTTCCTTGCATGCGAAGATGTAGCTGGTGGGTCCAGCTGTCAGCATCACCGTGTATAGTCGTCTTCCGATGGCTGTCGTTTGTTGACAACGTTGACCACGCCGCGCGAAGAGCATCAAGGCGGTGGATGACGGCGAGGCCTAGTAAGGGAACGATGTGGAGCCGAGAAAGACAAGGCAGTGGATGCCCACGCGGAGGGGAGTACGAGGGTTCACTGGTTCCGCTGCGGTGTGAGGCTGCCGTCGCCGAAGAATAACACGGGGTGTGAGTGAGTAGAGGGAAGGCCTGGCCGGCAGTGGGATTAGGGTGGGGCGGTGAGGCCTGCTTGGCAGCACTGCCGCCCACGGGAGGCAGGAGCAGGCGGTCCCGCAGGCGCTGGTCTGGGCAGCTGGACCAAGAAGATCAGAGGTTGAAGAAGCAGCACGGATGTTGGATTAACATCCAACGGTCCAGCTGCTAGAATCATTTGTTGACTAAGTTGACAAAACCCTGCGTACACGTCAGCTTAGTAGGCCCACAAGTCAGCGTAATAAGGAGGCACTTGCTTGTGTGGGTCCCTACTGTTAGCCTCTCCACTTACATCCCTCTTCCGATGGCTGTTGTTTGTTGACCATGTTGACCATGCCGCGCCAAGAGCACCAACGCGGTGGACGACGTAGAGGCCCAGGAAGGGAATGACCCGGAGCCGGCGAAGCCACAGTAGTGGATGCCCACGCTGAGGGGAGTACGAGGGCTGACTGGTCGGTTGCGGGGTGAGGGTGCCGTTGCCGGAAAATAACAGGAGGTGCGGGTGGGTAGAGGGATGGCCTGGCCAGCGGTGGGAGTAGGGTGGGCTGGTGAGGCCTGCGCGGCAGCACAGCCGGCTACGGAAGGAGGGAGCAAGCAGTCCCGCTGGCGCTGGTTTGAGCGGCTGGAGCAAGAAGAGCAGAGATTGAAGAACCACGACGGCGGTTGGATGGACATGCAACAGTCACTGCTCTGTGTTGACTAAGTTGACAAAGCCTTGCGTACGCGTCAAAAAATTTTTAGGACAACGTCATCATCAACCTAGTAGGCCCACAAGTTAGCCTCCAAATCTGTGAAAAACAGCATATAGCCCATTTTCCATTATTTTTAATAATTTATAGCCCATTTGCTAATTCTTAAGGATATTTTGAAGCCCACTCTTTTTGTTAGCATTATAAACCATATTCTGGCCACTGCTAAAAAATTCAACAAAATTTTGCATATCTCGGTGGGGTCCATACTCTTTTAATAATGAAATTTTGAGTCACATTAAAAATAATTATAAAAATAATTTTTGTTCAAATAAAAATACAACGAAATTTTTGCCGCAAAAAAAACAATGAAATTTAAAATCCTGAAAAAACAAAATTTGAATCTAGTTGCCGGTTTTCTGTGTTTTTTAAATTTACAGCCCATTTCTTACTACTTATAGCCCATTTTCTGGGGAAGCCGAATACATCCCTCCTCGTCTTTACAGATTTGTAGACCAGCAGGGCTGAGAAAAGCAAGTAGGCCTGGGTTGGGTATTGTCCAAAACAAAATAGAACTGGTCTAGCAATTTTCAGAAAGAAAAAAGATATCAACTGGGCTCGTCATGTGCTTAAATAAAAGCCTGGGCTCCGTCTCTACAACTGGGCCAGTAGCTGGGTCCCTGTTGTTACAATATATCTCTCTTTAATAAAGGAAATGACAAGCCATTTGCCTTGTTTCAAAGAAAATATGACAGTCACAGCCGAGTTGAAAAGGGCAACAACATCCAACTCAAGCTTACAAACGGTACGAAAGGCCAAGGATTAATTGTTCATGAAATTTAGACAAAACCCATATTGAACATGGCAATAACATCTAAGCCCATTTATCCACTTGAAACTTCTTTTTTTGCTGTTCAACATATCCGTCTGTGAGAAATTTCTTGTTGAAAAACTTAAGCCTCATGGACAATAGTAACCTCGCATTCAACAGGAAGAATCTGACAAAGCTTCTATTTGCCTGGTTAGATGCAGATCCTTCCATCGTTATTTTCCTTAAACGAATGTCATGAGAACTGAGAAAATCCCGATGCTTATTACGCCACCGATTGGTTATATGTTTTTCTCCATGTGTTAGTGCCTAAGTAGACATGAAGCTTGAAAACAGTTAAGGTCTAGAAAAAGAGTATGTCGAATGAGCGATAGCTGAACGGTTAATTCTAGTACAATATATATGGTCTTTCGATGGCTGAATTCAATGTGCATGAAGTCATCACCTTTATAAACAAATTCTCCAGACATGGAAAGCATCGCAGCAAGCCAATAATTGTGTTCAGATCATAACTAAATAGTCTGATATATAAGATCTTGACAGAATCCAGCACCATTGATAGGCTATCCATGGACGAAATCTTCATTGAGCATATAACATAGTATTAGTACCCAAAGTGTACTCCAAGATGATATAAAACTTATGCGCACAAATGAAAAATGTAGCTTATGATTACAAATGTGTAGATGATAATATACGGTACCTGAATAAGTGTGGAGCCAAACACCAACTTCTGATAATTAAACAAATCAGGAATTACACCCAAGGTCTCTAGTTTAGGTGCAGAGACGATAGTTATTTGCGAAGGTATATAAGAATAATGAAGGAGCAACCTTTGAAGTGAAGGGGCATCTTTGATGATGAGCTGTTGTCCTTCAAAACAAATTCCAATACTTTTAAGGTGAGATGACTTTATTTGGAGACAACTGATAGGGGTTTCTATTCCCAAAACAATCAGTAAGCGCTCCAGGGCAGGTCAACTGGAGTGGATGATGCTGTGCAGTGAGGCCTCCAACAGATAAACCACCACAAGCGAATGTTTTTTTAGCAGTGGGAGTTGAAGCATTTGTACCAGATCGTCTGGTAGGTGGCACCGGGCGAAGGTGGTCGTGTGGAGAGAGGAGGAAAACCACGAGATGGATAACAGTGGTGTTGGCACAAATTCTTGGCCTTCGGTTCGTGGTATGTAATTTTTGTGGTAATGGTAGAACTCAAACTGCTGGAGTTTTTCAAATTTAGGGGATGTCAGCCAGGCGTCCACCGTGCAGGGTATGGACAGCAGGTAGCTTGTCGGGATGCAGAGGCGTTGAACGGAGCCCTGGTGGGAGGAGATGATGGCTCTAAGGAGTTCAAAATCATGAACGACAGATAGCTGACAACAGTCGAGATTAAGGGGCGTGGCGCGCCATAGAGGGCGCCACCGAGTTGAGAGGACTTGGGTGCGGCAGCAATCCTTGGTGGGGAGAAGCAACATGATCTCCCCAAGGATGTCTCCTGAGATTCTACGGGTTCCTCAGATCCAGTGGGGGGGGGGGGGCTCGCCGCTTCTCCTCGCACTGCCGGGTGCGGGATCTACAACCGGCGTCGCCGCTGGCGGGAGCCTGATCTTCTTGGCACTGGGGCCAGCCGACTCCATTTTCCTTGCGGGCGCCTCGCCGAGCTCATGGGTTTGAGCAGAGTAGCGAGAGACGAGCCTAGTGGCAGTGCGAGTGGGGAAGAAGGAGGGCTGTGGTTTTCTGTAGGAGAGAGGAAGAAGAGGAGCAGGCGTTTTCTGTACGAGTGAGGAAGAAGGTGAGTGGGGGTTTTCTGTACGAGTGAGGTAGATGGGGAGCGGGGGGAATTGGGGGGAGACGGAAGCGGGAGAGTCCAGCGAGCTGCAGTAAGTGGAGGCGAGGAGGAAGGAGGGTTTTCCTGGGATCGCCCCTCTTCAAGAAATATGGGCTTTTCCTCGCAAAAAACAAAAACAAATGGGCTTTAAGATGGATAGGCTTTTGTATCGACCTAGTCGGCTGCCCGTGTTTCATACTGGATGGCCTTGTACTAGAGGCAGCCCATTAGAGACACTCTCCAGCTCTCCAGCTTATTGCCCATTCGAAAGAAAAAAAGAGACGCCTCCAGCTTATGGCTCCTCATCGGTAACATTTTTCAACTTGGAAAAAAAGTTATAGCTCCTTCTCGGGCCGGCTTGGCATCTAACAAATTAGAGGATGCGGTACTGCATGCAGACACTCACACTAGTTGTTGCGCAACAAAATGAGGGGTCAAATAACAGGCCCACGATATAGATTGTAAAGGTTGACACGCTAGTCAACATTCACACTAAACTAAGTTTCACAACATACGGTATGCATACTAGCTAACATTCACAAGCACTTAGGTGCAGCAAGTTTACGCATCTAAATGAATCACAAGACTATAACCAAGACAAAGCTGCGAGAAGGTGTAGAAATAAAGAAAAACCGATCGATGTTTCTCTGAGCAAAGGGCCTCCCTACGCACGCACATGCTTCTTTCTGCTCAATGTTGTTTGCACTTTGAGCATGTTGGCAACTCCACAGCTAGCTTGATGGGTCATCTTGCAATTTATGCTGACACATTGCAGCAAACAGAGGAGGCAGTAGAGATCACTCAACATCAAACCATTTTGTGCAGTTCCACTAAAATCATCTTCATTGTCATGAATGTGAAAAGATAGGAAAGCAATAGCTGTACTTAAACGGTATATATCAATAGCTCGGCATGACAAAACACGATCATCTAGACGTAGGGGATACTGACCTGCGTGAGGAAGATTATGCATAATTTTATAGGTGATTTCCACCTTGGGATCTCCTATGATGGCATGGAGGAAATTCTATGCAATCGATGAGTGCAATTCCTTCCGTGTGGCTGTAGAAAATTTATCCGACTAACCCCAGTATATTTTTTGTGCAGTTCCACTAAAATAATGCACCGCTATTTGCATGACCCCTACTCGCCGGTCAGGCCATCAATGACTCAGTCTCTTTTATCTTGCATTGACGGCGCGGCTACAGTGCTTGTTTGCTCCTCCACACATGACAGGCTCGTTCCACACTGCAATCAGCAAGTCAACGTACGAATAAGCTTATTTCATCTTGCGTTGGTCATTCTACCTAGTTATGAATGTAGGAATACCTACAGCACCGTGAGGTCAGCTGACAGTAGGTTACACTAAAATTGAGGTTTGTGCTTTCGTTTGCACAAATAAGACACCATATGGAGATAAACAACCCTATTTGCACAAATATGTAACAGGGTTACTTAACCAGTGTCATTTTTTGCAGTGGCATATGATTAATAGCAGCATCTCATATGTTATCAATGGCATTACACTGACAGTATGAAAAAGTGCCATTAACTAAGAAGTGCCATCACATCAAATCAACACTGGCACTAGATTAACGGGGGCTTACATTAACATGCATAACAATAGCATTATTACTCTATGATGACAGATTGACAGTAGCACTTGATCAGTACGTACGTGCATGGTTAACAGGAATGATCGTTCTAACAAAGGGTGATACGGAAAGGAGAAACACATCGTCATGTCAACCATTGTACAATTAAATTTTGTGCAGTTCCACGGAGATGCGGCTATGTTACCGATGTCAGATTTTAGTGTAATGTCCGAAAACACTCTTTATGAGAAATAAAGCAAGACAAAAGCATTTCAAAAAATGGTGGTGGCATTGATTCAGTTTATCAATGGCAATAGATTGACAACAGATAACTTAACAGTGACATCACATTAACAGTGGCATTGTTTCATTTTACCTGTGATGTTAGATTAACAGCAGCAGTAAGGGCATAGGGACAGGGGAGGCACAAGCACATTTTACATCCACCGAGGCATAAAGTGATGAGGCAGAGGTGTTGCCGAGTGCGGCAAACATGCAAAGCATGTCTGGATTTGTGCCTTTTTTGTTGTCGTCAGTGACCTTTCCTATGTGACCACAGGAAATCTAGACGTGCTCATTCTCGGTTGCATTGTCGACCCAACCACCCCCCCCCCCCCCCCACTTTTTGTCCTTGTTGGACCAAGAGACCGGTCAGGCTAGCATCTTTATTTCCCTTTCCAACCAAGAGATCGGTTCATTAGCCAGTATCTGTAGTACCTTTTTTCCTCTAATAGTAAAAAATTAGGTGTTGTTTGAGTGTTCGACAAGCCGACGGAGCTAGCTACATGGGGAGCTTTGTAATACTAGAAGAATATCCACATGTAGGATGCAGCGACGTGGGGAGCAATCCTAACTTGATGAAAAAAAGGATGCAACGACATGGGGAGCTGGGCCATTCGAACAAGGCCGGTTCTAAAAGAAGTTATACCTCCGGTTGGCGGGATGTGGCGAGGTAGTCGGCAGGATCTGCCAACACGACGGCGGGGAGCAAGGGTGCGGAGAACCTCCCACGCCGGCGCCAGGTCAAAGAAGACAGCGCGCGACGGCTTCCTCCCTCGCCACCGGTGACCACCAGCGGAAGGGATCCGGCCGGATCTGTGACAATCGGTGAGAAGAGAGAGAGATATAGATAGAGAGAGAGAGAGAAAGAGAGAGAGAGAGAGAGAGAGTGGACACCGCCGTCTTGTTTAGATCTGGAGAGGGTGAACAAGAGAGCAACCATAAAAAGCAAGTCCCGAAGTGGAGTAGTAATTGGTTTTCTCTCCGTAGCGATCGTTTTAAATTTAATACGTGGCGCGCCATCTTCTCATTTAACGTACCAGTAAAAAGAAACTCGATCAATAATCGCGCCACCGCGTTCAGGTCACACTTGGTATGGCTGACATTTGGTCCCAGACCCCACATTAAGTGGCAACTAGATGTGTCAAATTGTCATGTTACCTGCCTTTTCGTGTGCAAATGCGCTCCACTGCGAGTGTACCCGCGCGTGTGCGTGAGGGGAGAGTGAAGTCCGATTTATAAATCTTGAGGTTGTAGAGCTAGTCGGAAACAAGCCCTCACCTTTAAATCACTGAAGTTTGTACCTTGTCCTCTCTAATCCCGGTCATTTTTAACCTTAAGGGCGTGTGCGGTTCAAGGGGTTTTAACGGGGATTAACAGGGATTGTGAGGGATTAAATCATGTACAAGCCAAATTCCCCTCCATTCCTCTCGAAACCCCTTGGGAGGAGGTTGAACCGAACAAGGCCTAAGACTAACCACAGTGGGAGTAACTTCAAGAGTAACATTGGGTCCAACTCAGCAAATTCGCCTATGTGGCAAATAGTTAATGAGGAGAGAGGTAAATTGAGTAACTTAGCTAGTTACTCATTCTATGAGTAACATCACACATACCAAAACAAAATGACTCTATAACCTAATAAATGAAGCTTTGCATGACACTACACGTGCGATGACCACTGGAGCAATCCACTTAGGTTGTACGTAAACATGTTTATACTCTTCATTCATGATTTTTAGTACAAATAGGATGCACATGGCGATGTCATCCTCATACCAGCCACTATTGATGGATGGCCACGCAGCATCGCCGTGCTCACCTGCAACTGCAACCCGAGTTGCACATGCAGCAACTACGACTGCAATGGAGTACTAGACGCACAAGGCATGTTGTTGGTGCTACTTCATGAGCTACCAAGCCGTCTAGACGAGTGCGCGGTAATGGCCATCACCTGCGGAATGAAGGACATCATTCTTTCGCCGCGTCCTGGCCATCACAAAGGTGGTGATGCACTTTGCGGGGTTGTCAGAGACGGAGTCCGTCGTCCCACTCCAGCGACGAACGACGCTCGCCCGAGAGCGCGAACATGGACGCAAATTCATGCAAACACGGCCGGATTTCATATATACATGACGGATTTCATTAAATTTACATTAAATAAGCTGTGCTAGTCCAGAGCTAAAGGTAGAATTAATATACCTAATCTAAATGGTCGTTGGCCGATCTCTTTGTCTTCCTCCAGCATCCAGCTGAAGAAGAATCATGCAAGACACCGACTATTGTCGCTGGCGTCGCCTCGGCTGTGGCCTTCATGGGATACAATCGGTGACGGCCTCCCGTGTTCTACTTCTCCATGATGATGGCGGCCTCCTGTGTTCTACTTCTCCATTCTTCTTCGCCTCTTTAATCTCCCACGCCCTAGGCTACGAGGGCGCCATCGCAGGCCAAGGCGGTCAGCCGGTCACTAACCCTTGCGGTTTCTTTCTCTCTCTCTTTCTGATTAAAACTTCTGTTCTGGATCCTTCTGTTACTGCTGCTGTCAACTATTACCATACCGGTATGTGGCGCAGACCCATTGGATGGCACCGCTACACAGGACAGAGACGACGACAAGCACATATGGCTGTTGGATATAAAGAACAATTCATATGTGGTTGCTGCTTTGCACTGATCTCTTACTGCTAGAAAAAGGGAAACATCAGCACCGTTTTTCCTGGTGATGATATAACACAATTTCATTGATGAGGTTGACAGACAATAACCTTAGGTAATCGCGCTCTTGAGATGCACAAATATATATATATCTCTGTACACTGTACTCTTGGGCATAATTGGATACACAACATGTCATTTTGTATGCAGCCATCAAGCTACAAAGGTAATGACGATGACATCATGTAGTCTTGGATAAGGCATGACTATGTTTGATTATTAATATATGAATTACATGGGCAGTGCTAATGCTTCTACTTAGATAGATAGATATATATGTACATGCATGGAATCACAGATTGTCAGAACCAATGATTAAGCGAAAGTGTAGCCTAATCGGGGCAATCTACGGTGAAATCGGCGCTATATGCCGCGATTCACAACAACGTTCAAATCACGGGGCAGATTACCAGCAGAAATAGCGCCACTATCGCGTCAGTTTTGCCCGCTATATAAAATCATGGTCAGAACTAATAACGCCATGAAATATACTATTCTACTGCTGTTTTAGGGCTCATAAATGGACTGAATCAGACGCTGCCATTCTTAGGTTTGCTAATGATTCATCTATGTTGTTGTATGGGGCTTTCATTTTTTGGGGTATCCCTAATTATAATCTTTTATATTTTGTATGTCTGTCAGTACATGAACTCATCTTCTGTTATTTCCTCTTACTTTTGTTCTTTGCAGGAATTTTTTTCATTCATGATTCCACTATACAAATAGGTATTATATATTTAGAATTCATGGCCGATAGAATTTTTCTGTTTGGACGATAATTACTCCAATATCAGCCTTTTTACTGCTTTCTCTTCCTTTTCTATTTGGTGTAATTATTTACTTCATGACACATTAGCAGATCAAATGATACAAAAAAACATGCATCTTCTGTTTCTTAAGTTATACTTATCATGATTATTAAATTTTAGATTTGGATTGTGCTATGTACACATGTCGTTTTCTCTTCCTGCTCTGATGATTATATCGCAATTGTTGCCACTGGCTATGACTCTGGAGGAAACAATCTCCGCTAATCTGCATACTCCAATCGTTAGCTCAAGCATGTGTCTCTTACTGCAATAAAGTGTCTGGTGACAAACAACATAGAACCGACAGAAGCCAGGCTTCTCCAGTTGTCCTTGCCTCCCGTGTCATGAACTCATGTCCTCATGGCAGTGTTGCCTTCAAATTAATCACTCTGTCGACTATGAGCAGCGGCAAGGTCTAGCATTATCTGAAAATAGGACATCAAAAAGATGGTAATACTTCCCCTGCTTGCCATTTTCTCTCTCTGCTCTAGCAAACTCCATATTGTGTCACAGTAATTAAGGACGTGACAAAGAACTGTAGCATCATCTACATATTTTTGGATTCCTTCATGGATTAACCCCCTCTCTCTGAATTCCTGACAACCACATGAAACAATACTCGCTACATGCAGGTGCGTAAGCTGGAACTATCCTGCTATTTTTTTGTGTCTGCCTTGCCTTTCAAATGTTCGATGCATTCACTATGGTGTGCATCAAGCTCATATTTGATCTGAGAATGCTTCTAGAACTGGCAAAAACTCATACTAAAGGGTCTACAATTACTGACTGTGATGATTTACCATTGTATTTGTGTGTAGAAGGCTACACTCCTTTTTCTATTTACAACATTGCACTATTGGAGTTTAAACAAGACAATACATTTCGATATTTTTCTCAATAAAATGCAAAACCCCTTGGTCTCAATGCAATGATAGAAAGAAGAGTTACGTACAACCCACAAGGAGGGAGACACTGGGAAATTGGACAATATATGTATGTAGGCATTTGCTATATTACTTATATTTACTAATTAAAGGCTCCTTATGTTAATCCTCAAGAAGCAGCAAATTATTTTATACGTTAATCCTTGAGAAACTGTAAATTATATCTTGGCAATTTATTTCATCATTTAGATTTCCTTTCCAAGATCTGGACTGTTCATTCGCTAGAAAGGGCTACTTTTTGTCTGCATTACCACCCTGCCTCTGGTGCCATATCCGCCACCTCTCCATCCTCCACACCCCCGGTGGAGGGTGGTGTCACCTTAATACGGGCAAAATTTTGGAATAAGGAAGGGAGCCATGATGCCTCCCTTGGACACTCGAGCAACCACATCTTTGGTGAGGCTACGGATTTTAGTCGCGTACATGAACTTTTAGTAAGCTATAGCCAAAACAAGTTATATGTTTCTGTGTTAATTTGCATGTCAGGGTTCTAAGTTTTGGGCATATGAAACCATGTTTGTGCCTTGAGCAGACTGATATCCCCCAAAATTTCAATGGTAAGTTAATTTTTTGTGTTTTTAGACAACTTGAAGTTCTCTAATTTAAATATATATGATGTGTTTATTTTGTTTTCTGGATCTTAAAGTTTCAGCGTCTTTGTATTTGTCAGATCTAGATACGAGAAGAAACCTAAAGAGTATACCTCGATTTTGGAATTTAGATGTTAGCATGTTACCTGTAGCTAAGAACAATATTATTTTTGAGCAAGTCTCATGGAAGGATTGTATCCAGAACCATCTTAGCACTCCAGAATCTCTATTTGTCCATCACGAGTTCAGTATGGCTTGAGTTAAGTTAAACTTCAATGTCTAATATTAACCTATTTCTCATCAACCTAATGGTAACTTGGTTAGGTACCAATCCAACAACACGCTGATGTGCTTTATTATAGAGCTGACTCCTTTGTAATTCACCTTTGTAATCAGGCAAACGTTGGGTTACAAAATTGAGAAATATATTCAGGTGGGGAGCTCCCTCCCGGTGATTTTTCAAAAATATAGTGCTGACTCCTCGGCAACAACTAAGGCATGTTACTTTGCTTCTTAAATAACGAGTCTTCTGCTTGGTGATATTTTTTTACCGAAAAAGGCTTTCGCCCCGCTTTATAAAAATATCATCCTACTCTTCTACAGGAGTAAAAATATCAGTGTAATTTGGTACACACAAACCAAGCTGGGCTTGCCGAGTGTGTAGTTCGTGGTTTTGCTGTAACATACTATCTATTTCATCAGCCTTGCTTTATTAGTGGTATCGCGTATTTAGTAATATATGTCTGAGTTGTTTCATTGTGTAGATTGAGGTATGGGCTTCCTGATCCATGATATCCTACTGATTTGATTTTTTGTTGCTCTACAATTTTCCAAAATTTCTTTCATTTTTGGTGTTCCTTTTAAGTTTACAGGTGCCTAATGAGGTACTGCAGTTGTGGTAGATAAGAAATATGGCACAATTTATGTTTTGGACTGATTATCTAATCATATATTACCATAGCCTGAACGCAATGTCTATTGGCAGGTTTGCTTATTGTGCTTAGCGATAATAAAGTATTTTATAATACAGATTTGCATTGCCCTGAATATTGTTCTTCCCCTACCTGAGTGTATACATGGTGCGCACTGATCATGTTGAGTGCCGGAGAGTTGAACGACCTTTTTAACAAAGAAGAATATGTATTTTTGTTGATATAAAATCTATACCTACCCTTACCAATTTGTGCTTTCGTGTAGCATGTGTGTATATCACTATACTAAATTGTCTTATATGTGAAGCCTCATGCTTTAGAGGTTTCATTTAACTGCCATTATGTTATGTGCCTTACAAAAATTGTTTATTGCAATGTTACAACTTTTATTCAGCCCAATTATGGTGCAACAGACGGCTTGGGCTTGAGATACTCCCTCGGTAAAGAAATATAAGAGCGTTTAATACTAATTAGTGGATCTCTCAAGAAAATCAACAGTGGTTCCATTTGATTAATCTATGTTAGTTGGTGACATTCAACGAGCAATTTATATTTCTTTTAATACCTTTCATCACATATACAAATATATTGATAGGTAAGATAACATGTACTAATATTAATTACGAGTTAATGTATGTTCCATAAAAAGTAAAATGTACCGGTTGTGACTGAAACATTATAATTTCCTTTCTTACGAAAACCAATTGCCGCTATCATGCATTATCTATGGCAGTGTTTCAAAATTTTGTATATTTCTTACAAAAAAATTAGCATATTTTTTTGTAAATTTGTAAAGACCTAAATAAAATGGATATATATAATATATATCTTATCCAAAAGAATTGACTTTTATTGTTACCAAAAGAGAACATACACTCTATGTAACAATCTTTTGAGATCTTATTTCTAATTACTAGCCCGTGCAGAACTTCTGCACGGGTTGATGACTAGTTATAGTATAACTGAAAGAGTACTTGCTCTTTGAGCAAAGGGCCTCCCTAAGCACGCATTAATTACCTGGGCATGCTTCTTTCTACTCAATGTTGTGTGCACTTTGAGCATGTTGGCAACTCCACTGCTAGCTTGGTGGCTCATCTTGCAATTGACGCCGACACATTGCAGCACTCCTGCAAGGCCCAGAGGTTAATTTAAGAACAAGTACCTCAAGGTTAATTTCACATACATGAATTTTTTTATTAAAAAGTAACGTGATAGACCTTCGATTAACATGTGTTCAAAAAACAAAAAATGTAGAAAATTACAAAACAAAGACCTCGAGGTTCAACTAATTTGTTGGGTCACTGTAAAGGTTTAAAATAACCTTTACAGTGACCCATCAAATTAGTTAATATCGAGTCCACTTCCCATCTGGTCACCCATCTCATGGATGGAGGGAGTTATGTTAGATGAGCTATCGGTAGGGAAGCTACTCCTTGCTGATATAGGATGCCTCTTTGTATCCATTATTGCGTACACGGATGACCGCCTGTTGCTGCCCAATGGTCAATGCCACATCCCCCGCGAATGTAGAAGCTTCCCTCCCTCGTCTAGCTGCTTCTCGCGTTTTCCCCTGTTTTTTCTGCCAGCACACCTATAGAACCGCCTAGCGCCGGCCAATTCCTCTCCAAACACCTAGCGAGGCGGTTGAACCGAACAAGTCTAGGCTTGTTTCTAGTGGATTCATTGACGTGGCACCGAAAGGGTGTGATAGTTGACTCTGAAAAAATAATTGACTACCACGTTGGCATAAATGAGCATGGGGCCCACTTGTCAGTGTGCTAGATGGAGGAAGTAACGCAAGACAAACTGGAGCGCGAAAGAGCAAGTACAATAAGGTGATGTAGGCGGGCTGTAAGGTTTTTAAAAATATATTTTTGCATAGTTGGCTGAGAGAGAAGAGGTGAGAGAAGAGAAGCGGGCTACAAACTTACAGCCGGCTATAGCACGAGCTCCAACACCTTTTGTGAGAGAAACATGTGGGCCATATATTAATGATGTAGTATACTAGTATGACTAACTATTGTATCAGTGTAACACCCCCAGTGGTTAGCTACAGTAATCACCCCTTTGATTGTGCCATGTCATCATGTTAAACAGTGCTTAATCATTATTTGGCTCTTATCTCATTTCCAATTCAAATTCAAATTGGAAATTCAAACTCAAAGTGAAAATAAAAGTTACTCAAAACCTAGAACTAAAATGTTCGTTAAATAGCAAATAATTCAGAGGCAATTATAAAATTGTAAGCAACTTTAACTGGATTATTTAAATAACTCAAATAACTAGAGACAGTAGCAAAAACCAATATTTGAATGCTTTTATAATTAATAAAATACTAAACTAGATGGTTTTGGGGTAAAAACTTTTTGTGGCAGTGGGTTTTGTGTTATTACTAATTTAGAGATCATTTTGGATATTAAGTAAAAACAAAGCAGAAAAGAAAAGAAGATAGAAAAAGAAAAGGAAAAGAATCCCCACTCTTCCCCCCCCCCCACCCACGGCCTCGACCCACCCCACCAGGCCAGCCCACCCCTGGCCTATAACCCCCCCCGAGCCACCTAAACCCTAGCCCCGACCCATTCCCCCCTCGCTCGCTCACTCCCCTGATCCAGAATGGGATCAGGGGCATCGACGCCCGACCCGTCCCGACCGCCGGATCGCCCCCACCTCGCCGGCGCCGCCTCCCCGCCGGATTGCGTCTCCTCGTCCCCTCCTCGCGCCGCTTCTCCGAGCCACGCCGCCCGTTCCCTATGCCGGTGTAGAACCTCTCGACTCGCCCCTTCTTCGTCGGTTCACCGCGGCCGGCTAGGGGGGAGTACCTCTACTCTCTTCCTTCTCCCTCCTGTCCATCTCCTTCCTCGTCAGTCTCGCCCAATCTTTCTGCCTCTCCCGCCCTCCTCGCCTTTCTCCTCATCTTTCCTTTTCTCGGCGCTCGTCCCTCTCCCATTCCATGGTCTCCTCTCCCGTCCCTTTCCTTCCCCCCCCTCCCCCCCCCACCCCTCTCCGAAAAAGAGGAGGAACCAATCGCGAGTTCGCCTACCCCCCGGAGCCCCCGTCGCCCCCCCGCCCGCCCCAAATCCCCCGCCGGGCCCAAACCCTCCACCCACAAACGTCTAAAATATGACTATTCACCAAGACCCGGACCCCCAGATAGGATATCCCCCCTAACACTCAGAGGAAAGCGCCCTTTGTGATCCCCCAGTCCGCCCCGACGACCGCACCCCGAGCAAAAAGCTCCGCGCACCCCCATCTCGGTTACCTCCGACCTTCCACTTAGCTCTCCGCCCCCTCTCACTCCTCTCCTGGGCACTTTTCCCCCCACCTCCCCTCCGTTGCCGCCATTCCACCACCACACCCTGCTGCCATGGTTGGGTTCGGCCGCCGGCGCACCCTGTACTGCCCCTGGGTGTCCAGCGGCAGGGTTTGGCCCTGGGCCACTTACAGGAGGGGCCCAGCCCCCCCTGTTAAAAAAATAATAAATAGATAGAAAATAAAATAAATGAATAATTAAAGTTAATAATTAGTTAATTAATTAACTTAATTAATTTTGATTAATTAAAATGATTAAGTTTAATTAACCTAATGACCTGATTAACCTAATTAATCTATAATTAAGTGAATTAATCAAACCCTAATTAACCCTGACAGTCTGCTGACCTCAAGCTGACGTCATGCTGACATCAGCATTCACTATTTCGGATAATTCGAATTTAATTAATTAAATAATTCCAGAAATTAATAAAAACTTTAGAAAATCATATTAAATAATCCGTAACTCCGATGAAAATAATTTATATATGAAAGTTGCTCAGAACGACGAGACGTATCCGAATACGCGTCCGTTCGTCCGTCACACGTCCCTAACTATCCGAACATGCAACCGTTCCCCTCTTTTTGTATGTCCGAAAAGCCGGACACTGGGAATACTTTCCCGGACGTTTCTCCCCTTCGCCGAGATTACCTAGCACTACGATAGAACACCGCTAGCTCTGCTTATTGACATGTCATGCACTTGTTTGCTTAGTATTTACTGTTTCCTCCCCCTCTTCTCTCTCGGTAGCCCCCGACACCGACGTCGTCCCCGAGGCCGACGCAGCTCCGAATCCCGAAGACACCATTGACAACCTTGCCCTTGCCACCGAGCAACCAGGCAAGCCCCCCCTTGAGCATACCGATATCACCCATTCTATTTCTCATACTTGCTTTAGAACTGCTGCTGCTACTGCTTTACCTATTCTGATGCATAGCCTGTTTATTGTAACCTGCTATTGATAATTACCTGCATATCCTAAACTGCTTAGTATAGGCTGGGTAGAGACCTATCAGTGACCCCACTTATCTCGATTGCCCCGCTGGATTATCCGAAGACCTGATCAACGGGATTGACGACCAGGCCCCGACACCGCACATCACCCCCCCTTAGTTGTAACGACACTGCTGCAATTCTATCGAGTGCCGAGGGTGAAACCTCTTGTAGCACTTCTGATGTTAACTCCGTAGAGTAGCTATTTGGTCGTGGTCATCGAGGGTGATTCCTCCTTCAACACTTCCGGTAACGACGCTGTCGTGCAACACATCAAGTGTGAACCCATCGAGGGTGATTCCTCCGAGTTCTCCTTGACGGATACATCAAGTGGGAATTGAACAAGGGTGATACCTCCTATTCCTCTGATGTTATGGACACACGGATACTTGGACTTTACACTGTTACTTGGATAGGCGGGTCGACCCTGAGGGGTACCCGCGTGCGCCTGAGAGGCGAGTGTTGTGAAGACGGGTGCCTGTATGGTGCCCGAGTGATGAATACGAGGCGCGGCCGGGCATTCTTAACCCTTGCAGCAAGTCCTCGAGACGGGGAGACGGGGTCACATCTTTCGTGAGTCTCTGCTCGTTACCACAAGCCCAAAGTACTAACGATTTGGATATTTGATCCGAGCAAGCCTCTGGCCTGATAGCACTAACCATCACGTGGGTATAGTATGGGCGTTCTGCATCGTAGCATCAGCCGAAAGCTCTGTCAGACGTCTAGTTCAGCCTTGCGGCCGGGACGGACCGGCACCCTCCTGGTGCCTGGCTTCACCCTGCTCGCAACGACCCGGAGTGCACAGGGCGATGGCCCAAGACCCCTGAGCGCTTAGGATGTAGACCGGCGGGGACCTCTCTGCTGAGCTGTAGGTAGGGTTGCGATGTATCGTTTGGCCGAGGCCGGGCATGACCCAGGAAAGTGTGTCCGGCCGGAGTTAATCGAGCGTGTTGGGTAAGTTGGTGCACCCCTGCAGGGAAGAAAACTTCTATCGATAGCCTGTCCTACGGTAAAGGACACTCGGAGTTGTATCCTGATTGATACAATTAGAACTGGATACTTGGATACTATGGCTCTGGGATTGCTTCTCGCAGGGAGTCGAGAAGGGATCTCAGGACGAGGTTGATGACTGTATGGCTCTGGGATTGCTTTCTCGCAGGGCGTCGAGAAAGGATCTTTGGGTGAGGTTGAGACTTAATGATACTACTACCTTATATTGTACTGTTCTACTCTCTTCTATTGCTGCAAGACCTCTGAAGATGCTAGTCTTCGATAGGACTAGGCCTTCTCTTTATTCTGGCATTTCTGCAGCCCAGTCCACATATACAGCCTCCCCTTGAAAATGTTGCATATGTAGTGTAGATCCTTGCTTGCTGAGTACTTCTGAGTACTCACGGTTGCTTTGTTTTCCTTTTCTCCCCATATCAGTTTGCCTTGACCAGAGGACGGAGCCCCCTGAGACAGATGCCCCGTCGATCGACTATTACTACTACTACACCGAGGATGGATGCTACTACGAGTTGACTGACGGCCAGGAGTAGGTTCGGAGGGTCCCAGGCAGGAGGCCTACGCCTTTCGATCGTAGTGTTTTATTTTGCCCCGCCTTTCTAAAGGCCATTCTGTTTCTGTTTCATATCTGTACTCAGATATCTGATGCTTCCGCTGACGCTTGTATGCGAGCTGATGTATTCGAGCCCTTGAGGCCCCTGGCTTGTAATATAAACCTTGTATGACTTTATTTATGTTTTAGAGTTGTGTTGTGATATCTTCCCGTGAGTCCTTAGGCTTGATCGTGTGCATTTGCGTGTATGATTAGTGCACGATTGAGCCGGGGGCGTCACAAGTTGGTATCAGAGCCGACTGCCTGTAGAAACCCCCTTTCCAACTCCTTGGCCGAAGTTGAGTCTAGTAACCGAAAACTGATTTACTAACTTGGCTGTGTGGCTTACGGGCCCACGTCTCCAATTGGGTGGTATTAGGATCTTTTATTCCTCGTCTCTACTCTGGGACTCTGATCTCTCTTCTATTTGGGTTAAATAAATTTTACTAACTCCAACATTAGGTTCTCGTGATCACATCCACCCGGTGTTCTGAAAATTTCCCCCTTCCTTCAAGATTGCGGGCTAGGTTCTGCTTGCAGGATCCTTTTATCGAGGGCACCCTGTGTTGTCACTTGCAGATTCCTCGCTCCAATAGTTTTCTCCGACGTTGATGTAGCCTTTGCTATGTCTCGTTGTGTACTTCCTTGTCGCGTGCCTGCGCGCCGCCTAGTTGTCTAGCCTTCCCCTTTCAGCTGTCGTATTGCCGGATTGTAATCGAGGCTATGTGCGGATTCGAATGTTTGGTGCGAATATGATGATGTATCTATTGCACTTCCTTCTGTTGTGCGTGTTACTTCATGAATCACTCCATACACCTGCAGTTTTTCTTGCTAAACTGCCCCTGTTGAATTTGGCAGGATGGCTGACGATCCCCCACCTCCACCTTTTATTGCCGCAATGATGCAGCAGTTTGAACTGAACCGTCAGGTTATGACCGGGATATTGGCTCAGTTCCCAAACCAGAATGCTCATCAACAGCCTACACCAATAACTCTGCCGGAATTCGTGCGCCTCAATCCGTCCACTTTTCACAGCTCGACTGATCCAATGGATGCTGATGATTGGCTCCGTGACATTGCCTTCCAGATGAAGTCGGCCAATGTTATCCCTGACAGTTACATCACCTATGCGACGTATCACCTGAGGGGATCAGCTGCTCAATGGTGGAAAAGCCACAAGGCTATGTTGCCTGCAGAGACTGTAACCACTTGGCAGGAATTTCAGTCAGCTTTTCATGCACGTTACATTCCTCAAGGTCTGATGGACTAGAAGAAGCATGAGTTCCGTAAACTCTCTCAGGGTAAAATGACTGTGGATGAATATCAGAGGAAATTCCTTGAATTATCCCGCTATGCTGCGGATGACGTCGACACCGACACTCGCAAGCAGGAGAAATTCCGTGGAGGACTACGTACTGATATAAAACTTGCACTTGCTGTCCATGATTGCACAGAATTCGCAACGCTTGTCAGCAAATCTTTCCAAGTTGAAATAGCTCTGACTGAATACCAGGAGTCACTCAAGCGCACTCATGAAGCTGGCTCATCCTCGGGTCAGCCTGTTCAGAAGCGTCGAGTCTGGATCCCACACAATGTTTATCATCAACCTGCTCCAACACCAAGGCCATCTTATGTTGCACCTCGACTGCCTTCACCGCCGAGACAGCTAACGGTTCAAGGTGGACAGCCTAATGCTATGGCTTTTCATCAGGCTGCACCACGTCCTCCTGATGGTCGTACGAAGGGCCATCGAACCCATCATTCCAGAAATCGTAAGGCCAGGCCGCTTGCTATGGGTCATGGCCTGGTCACTCATGTCAAAATGGGAGAAGCTCGTGAGTCACCTAAGATCGTGATGGGAACTCTGCCAGTTAATTCAGTTGCAGCTTCTGTTCTCTTTGATTCCGGGGCATCACATTCCTTTGTGTCCCAGCAATTTGCACAAATACATGGGTTAGCTATGAGCTCACTAGCCACTCCATTAGAGATTATCACTCCCTATTCCAGGTGGCAAACCAAGATGGTAAGTCATAACAATCAGATCAGAATTGAAGGGTTGATGTTCTCTGCATCCCTTATTGCTCTTGGACCTTCCGACATAGACATCATTCTCGGTATGGACTGGTTGACAGCCCATAATGCTTTGATTGACTGTGCTACTAAGACAGTCTAGCTCACACACCCTTCTGGTCAGGTGATCAATTACTCAGCCCGAATAGCTCAGGATGCTGAGACTCAAATATATGTTTTGAATGCCTCACCCCTTGAAGGCATCGAGAACGTTCCAGTTGTTCGTGATTTTCAAGATGTCTTTCCAGAAGAACTTCTAGGAATACCCCCTGCTAGAGCTGTCGAGTTTGTCATCGACTTGAAACCTGGCACAACTCCTATTGCGAAGCGTCCTTATAAAATGCCTCCGCACCACCTTCTTGAACTTAAGGAGGAAATCGACACGTCACTTAAGAAGGGCTTCATCCGCCCCAGTTCCTCTGCTTGGGGAGCACCTTCACTCTTTGTTAAGAAGAAGGATGGAACTAACCGATTGGTTCAGGATTATCGGCCCATTAACCAAGCCACAATCCAGAACAAATATCCGCTTCCCCGGATCAATGATTTGTATGATCAACTTGCTGGATCATCGGCGTTTTCTAAACTCGACTTGAGGTTGGGTTACCATCAGATCCGTGTTCGTGAAGATGATATTCCGAAGACTGCATTTGTTACTCGCTATGGCTCTTATGAGTACACTGTCATGTCATTTGGCTTAACAAATGCTCCAGCCACATTCTCCCGTCTGATGAATTACATCTTCATGGATTATCTCGACAAGTTCGTCGTGGTATATCTGGATGATATTCTGGTATATTCGAAGAATAAGGAAGAACATGCTGAACACCTCCGTCTTGTATTGGAAAGGCTCTGAGAACACCAGTTGTATGCCAAATACTCCAAATGTGAATTCTGGCTTTCTGAAGTAACGTATCTTGGTCATGTGATTTCCAAGGATGGAATTGCTGTTAACCCAGAACGAGTTCAGGCTATTCTTGACTGGACTCCTCCGAAGAACGTCAAGCAAGTGAGAAGTTTTCTTGGCCTTGCAAGCTATTGCCGTCGATTTGTCGAGAACTTTTCTAAGATTGCTAAGCCTTTGACTGATCTGCTTCACAAGGGCGTTAAGTTTGAATGGACAGAAAAATGTCAGGAAAGTTTCCAGACACTCAAAGACAAGCTAACATCTGCCCCAGTACTATCTCCTCCAGATACCCGCAAAGACTTTGTGATTTATTGTGACGCATCCCGTGAAGGATTAGGCTGTGTCCTAATGCAAGAGCGTAAAGTGATTGCCTATGGCTCTCGTCAGTTGCGCCCGCATGAAGAGAATTATCAGGTACATGATTTAGAACTAGCTGTTGTCATCTATGCACTGCAGTTGTGGCGACATTACCTTCTCGGTAATCGTTGCGAGATCTACACGGATCATAAAAGTCTGAAGTACTTGTTTACTCAACCATCTCTAAACCTCCGTCAGCAAAGATGGATGGAGGCCATTGCGGACTATGATTTGGGTATTTCCTATACCCCTGGCAAGGCTAACGTGATGGCTGATGCCTTAAGCCGCAAGTCCTATTGCGACAACCTCATGGTTAGGCGAGCTCAACCTCGTCTTTTTGAAGAACTATGCAAGCTGAATCTGCGTATTGTTCCACAGGGTTCTCTTATTAACCTTGTGATACAACCAGATCTCGAGAAAGCTGTTAAGAATGCGCAAGCTAAAGATGCTGAAATTGATCTCATGAAGAAAGATCTTCACCTTCAAAAGTACAGGGATTTCTCGCTGTCTGAAGATGGAACCTTGTATTTCAGAAACCGCATTGTGGTACCTCGCTTCGAACTCATGACTGACAAGGTCATGAAGGAGGCACATGATACCCCGTTGTCTATTCATCCGGGTAGCACCAAGATGTATCGTGATCTCCATCAAAGGTACTGGTGGTCTAAAATGAAGCAGGATATTGCTCGATATGTTGCTGAATGTGATGTGTGTCGTCGCGTTAAAGCAGAACATCAGAAGCCGGCTGGAATTCTGCAACCACTTCCTATTCCTCTATGGAAATGGGATAAGGTTTAGATGGATTTCGTTACAGGATTTCCCAGGTCACAGAAGGGTCACGATGCTATTCTTGTCGTCGTCGATCAACTTTCTAAAGTTGCACACTTTCTGCCTGTCAAGGAGACTATCACTGCTAGTTAGTTAGCAGAGTTGTATATCTCCAGAATTGTATCACTCCACGGTATTCCGAAGGAGATCAGTTTGGACCGTGGCGGCCTTTTCACTTCCAAATTCTGGGAAAGTTTCCAAACAGCTATGGGAACTCATATTACCTGGAGTTCAGCTTATCACCCCCAATCCCAAGGCCAAGTCGAGCGAGTCAATCAAGTGCTTGAAGACATGCTTCGGGCTTGTGTTATTTCTTTTGGCAAGAAGTGGGAAGAATCTCTTCCGTATGCCGAGTTCTCCTATAACAACAGCTATCAAGCCAGCTTGAAAATGTCTCCCTTTGAAGTACTCTATGGACGTAAGTGTCGAACCCCTCTGAATTGGTCAGAAACTGGGGAACGACCGCTCGTGGGTCCTGATATTATCCAACACGCCGAAGAGCAAGTTCGTATTGTCCGAGAAAATCTCAAGGCGGCTCAGGACCGCCAGAAGAGCAACTATGATCGCAAACGATGGGGTTTGACTTATCAACCTGGTGATCAAGCTTATCTTTGTGTCACTCCTATGAAGGGCACTCACCGTTTTGGAATCAAGGGCAAGTTAGCTCCACGCTACATTGGTCCTTTCCGCATTATTGCTAGACGTGGTCAGGTGGCGTATAAGTTGGAGTTGCCGCCGCAATTCTCTCATATCCACGACGTCTTCCATGTGTCGCAACTTCGTAAATGCTTCAAGGAAACTCCGCACCGAGCTGTGGATCACAAGATGCTCGAATTGCATGATAATCTTTCATATATGGAGCATCCGATCCGCATTCTCGATGAAGCTGAATGTCGAACCCGTCAGAAGGTTACCAAGTTCCTCAAAGTGCAGTGGTCAAATCATACTGAAGATGAAGCCACTTGGGAATGCGAGGATAATCTTCGTGCGGAATACCCCGAACTTTTTCCTTCTACCTCTTAATTCTCGGGACGAGAATTCTTGTTAGTGGAGGAGACTTGTAACACCCCCAGTGGTTAGCTACAGCAATCACCCCTTTGATTGTGCCATGTCATCATGTTAAACAGTGCTTAATCATTATTTGGCTCTTATCTCATTTCCAATTCAAATTCAAATTGGAAATTAAACTCAAAGTGAAAATAAAAGTTACTCAAAACCTAGAACTAAAATGTTCGTTAAATAGCAAATAATTCAGAGGCAATTATAAAATTGTAAGCAACTTTAACTGGATTATTTAAATAACTCAAATAACTAGAAATAGTAGCAAAAACCAATATTTGAATGCATTAATAAAATACTAAACTAGATGGTTTTGGGGTAAAAACTTTTTGTGGCAGTGGGTTTTGTGTTATTACTAATTTAGAGATCATTTTGGATATTAAGTAAAAACAAAGCAGAAAAGAAAAGAAGATAGAAAAAGAAAAGGAAAAGAATCCCCACTCTTCCCCCCCACCCACTGGGCCTCGACCCACCCCACCAGGCCGGCCCACACATTGCCTATAACCCCCCCCCCCCCCCCCGAGCCACCTAAACCCTAACCCGACCCCATTCCCCCCTCGCTCGCTCACCCCTGATCCAGAATGGATCAGGGGCATCGACGCCCGACGCCGTTCCGGCCGCAATCGCCCGCCACCTCGCCGGCGCCGCCTCCCCGCTGGATTGCGTCGTCCTTGTCCCCTCCTCGCGCCGCTTCTCCGAGCCACGCCGCCCGTTCCCCTGCGCGTGGGTGACGAACCCTCTCGACCTCGCCCCTTCTCCGTCGGGTCACCGCGGCCGGGCCGCTCACGCACGCGCCCCGCCTGGCCTCGCCGGCCTCGCGCCCCGCTTCGCGCTCGATCCCCCAAGAAAGAAATAGACAGAGAGGGAAGGAGAAAGAGAAAGCGACCGAACGAGACGCGAAAAAAACTTCCACCCCCACCCAACACACAAACCCCCAAGCCCCCACCACACAATAATCAAAAACCACCCCCCCCCCCCCACCCCCCCCCACCCCCCCCACCCCCCACCCCCCCCGCGCGGTCGCCGCAGCCATCTAGCACCACTCGCCGCCGTCGCCCTGGGCCTCCAACGCCCCGCCGTGCCGCCGTTCCACCACCACGCCCTGCTGCCGTGGTTGGGTCCGGCCGCCGGTGCACCCTGTACTGCCCCTGGGTGTCCAGCGGCAGGGTTTGGCCCTGGGCCACTTACAGGAGGGGCCCAGCCCCCCTGTTAAAAAACAAATAGATAGAAAATAAAATAAATGAATAATTAAAGTTAATAATTAGTTAATTAATTAACATAATTAATTCTGATTAATTAAAATGATTAAGTTTAATTAACCTAATTAATCTATAATTAAGTGAATTAATCAAACCCTAATTAACCCTGACAGTCTGCTGACCTCATGCTGACGTCATGCTGACATCAGCATTCACTATTTCAGAAAATTCGAATTTAATTAATTAAATAATTCCAGAAATTAATAAAAACTTTAGAAAATCATATTAAATAATCCGTAACTCCGATGAAAAAAAATTATATATGAAAGTTGCTCAGAACGACGAGACGTATCCGAATACGCGGTTCGTTCGTCCATCACACGTCCCTAACTATCCGAACATGCAACCGTTCCCCTCTTTTCGTCTGTCCGAAAAGCCGGACACTGGGAATACTTTCCCGGACGTTTCTCCCCTTCGCCGGGATTACCTAGCACTACGATAGAACACCGCTAGCTCTGCTTATTGACATGTCATGCATTTGTTTGCTTATCATTTACTGTTTCCACCCCCTCTTCTCTCTCGGTAGCCCCCGACACCGACGTTGTCCCCGAGGCCGACGCAGCTCCGAAGCCCGAAGACACCATTGACAACCTTGCCCTTGCCGCCGAGCAACCAGGCAAGCCCCCCCCCCCTTGAGCATACCGATATCACCCATTCTATTTCTCATGCTTGCATTAGAACTGCTGCTGCTGCTGCTTTACCTATTCTGATGCATAGCCTGTTTATTGTAACCTGCTGTTGATAATTACCTGCATATCCTAAACTGCTTAGTATAGGCTAGGTAGAGACCTATCAGTGACCCCACTTATCCCGATTGCCCCGCTGGATTATCCAAAGACCTGATCAACGGGATTGAAGACCAGGCCCCGACACCGCACATCACCCCCCCCCCTTAGTTGTAACGACACTGCAGCGTTTCTATCTAGTGCCAAGGGTGAAACCTCTTGTAGCACTTCTGATGTTAACTCCGTAGAGTAGCTATTTGGTCATGGTCATCGAGGGTGATTCCTCCTTCACCACTTCCAGTAACGACGCTGTCGTGCAACACATCAAGTGTGAACCCATCGAGGGTGATTCCTCCGAGTTCTCCTTGACGGATACATCGAGTGGGAATTCAACGAGGGTGATACCTCCTATTCCTCTGACGTTATGGACACACAGATACTTGGACTTTACACTGTTACTTGGATAGGCGGGTCGAACCTGAGGGGTACCCGCGTGCGCCTGAGAGGCGAGTGTTGTGAAGACGGGTGCCTGTATGGTGCCCGAGTGATGAATACGAGGCGCGGCCGGGCATTCTTAACCCTTGCAGCAAGTCCTCGAGACGGGGCGACGGGGTCACATCTTTCGTGAGTCTCTGCTCATTACCGGAAGCCCAAAGTACTAACGATTTGGATATTTGATCCGAGCAGGCCTCTGGCCTGATAGCACTAACCATCACGTGGGCATAGTATGGGCGTTCTGCATCGTAGCATCAGCCGAAAGCTCTGTCAGACGTCTAGTTCAGCCTTGCAGCCGAGACAGACCGTCACCCTCCTGGTGCCTGGCTTCACCCTGCTCGCAACGACCCGGAGTGCACAGGGCGATGGCCCAAGACCCCTGAGCGCTTAGGATGTAGACCGGCGGGGACCTCTCTGCTGAGCTGTAGGTAGGGTTGCGATGTATCGTTTGGCCGAGGCCGGGCATGACCCAGGAAAGTGTGTCCGACCGGAGTTAATCGAGCGTGTTGGGTATGTTGGTGCACCCCTGCAGGGAAGAAAACTTCTATCGATAGCCTGTCCTACGGTAAAGGACACTCAGAGTTGTATCCTGATTGATACAATTAGAACTGGATACTTGGATACTATGGCTCTGGGATTGCTTCTCGCAGGGAGTCGAGAAGGGATCTCAGGACGAGGTTGATGACTGTATGGCTCTGGGATTGCTTTCTTGCAGGGCGTCGAGAAAGGATCTCTGGGTGAGGTTGAGACTTAATGATACTACTACCTTATATTGTACTGTTCTACTCTCTTCTATTGCTACAAGACCTCTGAAGATGCTAGTCTCCGATAGGACTAGGCCTTCTCTTTATTCTGGCATTTCTGCAGCCCAGTCCACATATACAGCCTCCCCTTGAAAATGTTGCATATGTAGTGTAGATCCTTGCTTGCTGAGTACTTCTGAGTACTCACGGTTGCTTTGTTTTCCTTTTCTCCCCATATCAGTTTGTCGTGACCAGAGGACGGAGCCCCCTGAGACAGATGCCCCGTCGATCGACTATTACTACTACTACCCCGAGGATGGATGCTACTACGAGTTGACTGACGGCCAGGAGTAGGTTCGGAGGGTCCCAGGCAGGAGGCCTACGCCTTTCGATCGTAGTGTTTTATTTTGCCCCGCCTTTCTAAAGGCCTTTCTGTTTCTGTTTCATATCTGTACTTACATATCTGATGCTTCCGCTGACGCTTGTATGCGAGCTGATGTATTCGAGCCCTCGAGGCCCCTGGCTTGTAATATAAAGCTTGTATGACTTTATTTATGTTTTAGTGTTGTGTTGTGATATCTTCCCGTGAGTCCTTAGGCTTGATCGTATGCATTTGCGTGTATGATTAGTGCACGATTGAGCTGGGGGCGTCACAATCAGTGGGCTATAAGATTGGCTATAAGTGACATGGCAAATTCAAATAGCCGGTTGTTCGCTATACTATTAACCATGCTCGAAGGGTGCGAATCGATTGGCTCACGTTTGATGACCACTGGGGCAATCCACTCAGATTGTACGTAATAAACAAATTCGTGCATACACGGCCGGATTTCATTACATTTACATAAAATAACTGGTTTCCATGCGGAGTAGGTTTCTCGGATTCCATGCGGGTTTAATGTAGGCGTTTAAATGTGGCGAGGAGGCTCGTTCAGCTGGGCGTGCAGCGGGCGGCGCCCTCGGCCAGCGCGTCGCTTCAATGGCTGACGCAGTGAGAGGTCGCGTCCGCCCTGTGCCGCTTTGACCGTGGACCTTAGTACATCGTTTGATTCATAGGATTGAATCCTATAGGAATTTTTACCTATAGTATGGAATCATGTGTACAACTATAACATTTCATTGGAAATCTATAGAATCCGCTCATACTTTTTTTCACTTCCTTCCTTTCTCCTGTGGCATCAAACACTTAGTGCTGATACTATGGGATTCAAGTGGACATGCCACTCGAATCCTTTGTTTTTCCTATTCCTGCGTTTTAAGAATCCTAGTACTTGCTCTAAAAGATGTGCGAATCAAAGAAAAGAAACGGAGGGAGTACTTGCTCTAAATGATGTGGAGTTTTGTTCCTCTTGGTCACTGTGTAAATCTATATATCTACAGTCTTTCACGGACGAAGGGAGTAGGTTGAGCACTTGAGCGTGAGCGTGTGTGTTGCGTCGTGTGCTGTGTGCCGCATGGATGCGTGAGTGTTTCGTGCATGCATGTGTACGTCTGAGTGTTGCATGCATGCATGAGGCTTCTACTCCCTCCCATTGACATGTTCATATATCAAGCTTCATTAAAATGTTGCATGCAAGAATTAAGAGAAAACTCCACCTACATTCATGACCGTTGGTGAGTCTCTCCTACAAAGTTGGTCAAAAAGTTTGACTTTGACCAAATCTTATATGCAGACTAAAAAGAAACGGAGGACCTATGGACCTAGATGCTGGATGTTTTTCTACAAAGTTCTTGCATGACCCGTGGACTTGGATGCTGGATGTCCCACGTGTCGGCAAAACGAAGAAGAACGCTTTCCGATGACCGAGAAGGAGCAAGGAACCTCGCGGTGGATTGTTCTGGACTCTTAATATATTTTATATATTCAGCGATACAAAATCAACCCAGTCTTCTCCACATCTAGTAGACCTCCGAAACATGGCAGCCCAGTGTAGTATACATCATACAAGGCCCATCTCACGCTATCACCATATTTCTTGGCCTCCGTGCGACACCTAGCTCTAGTAATCCACCAGCCCGTATCGCTTCTTGTCTCTCTAAAAGTACTACTCCCTTCATCCATACGTATATATATATAGTGCCTAATGTATCCTTCGAGGTTGCCTTTGACTATTGATAAGATTTTATATAATTTGAAAATTATATCATTCGAAGATCCTTTCACATACGAAATTGACGGTATGATTTGAGCAACTTGCATCTCCTATACTGTTAGTCTAAAAAACTCATTAGGCCCTATATACATGGATAGACGGAGTACATGATACAGTAAACGCTCACCATCTAGTAGTTCATTGGTTGGTTTCGATTTTTGAATTGAGTAGTGCTAGTACACTTGATGTTGTGCTGCTACCGTCCAATATTTGCGTGTGGTGGTTTCTAGAATAAAAAAGGAGGTAGTACTTACCGTGGGAAAGGTGAAGTGATGGTTGCATTGTCCGAGCAACTTATTACTCTGGGAATATTGGAGTACCAGCGGATTCAACGAAGAGTGAAATGATGGTTGCTTCGTCCGAGCAACTTACTGTGGCGAAGGTGGGGCTCTGTGATTTGGCTGCTCACTAGTCATTATTACTGCGGCACAACGACCAGGGTGAATCTTCCCTGCAGTTGTGCACTCTCAATATTGGTGCATGGCAGGTGGAGCCGGATGAAGGATGTCCCACATGTCGGCGAAACGAAATTGAATGGTTTCTGGCATTGCTATCAATCTTTCAGGATTTGTTTATATGTACGCATAATTTTCCAGCATAATGAAATTGTACTGTAATGCTATGAAGGTTTCAACTTTGGTTCCCGCAGAAAAAAAAGGTTTCAACTTAGGATTCATGTGTCCTCTTGCCTCAAGATTGTCTCGTTACAACATTCTATCAAATACAAATGAAACTACCATGGATGCTAATGCATCTCAATGATTCGCAGTAGCGCCAATATTCACATCAGAACTGAATACGAAGTTGTGAGAAGGTGTACAAATAAAGAAAAATATATAATTAATCTATGCTGTTCGTAGGCATGGCTCCATTTCCTGGCCATGGTGTTCACTGGTTCGCAGCTAGTTTCACGCAGCTCTGTAGCCAAGAAAGAGGTGTATGGAGGAACATCACAATCTGATCATTTTGTGCAGTTCCACTAAAATCGAGCTGATCATCCCTGTTTGCAAAGATATTCAGTCAGTATGATTACAATAATAGTGGAACTAGATGATGAAACATAACACACACAAAATAGAAGCCGATCACCTCTGCGATCTCTTTTAAGACTAACTACTTGTTGGAGAAGATTAGGCTCGGAGTTGGGTGAGGAGGATAGCAAAACCAATCTCCCTTTCTGTAGTCCCACAGAAATGTAAAAACGTTGCCCGTGTGACATTTTAGCGGAACTGCACAAGACACTCTTAAGAAAAAAGTGATTTGGGCAGTTCACCAAAAGGTCACAATAGCAACAAGGTGAAATGGACTGCCCTGTTTGCAAAAAAGAGGTAGAAAGGAAACAATTACTGGCCTGTAACAGTTGATGACACATACGACGAAAAAAAAGAAGCATAATCCTTGTCCTAAGGGAAGATAGCAGCACGGTTGTTTATCTAAAATGGTGTGAGTACGAGATTGCAATATGGAAAGTACGCTAGACGAGCTACGTTTTGGGCAAAGAACTAGGGAAGATCCACATGCAGGATTTTCCAGATGCAGCAACGTGGGAAGATGGGCAGTGGAGCAAGGCCGGAGGGGATACCTGGGGGTCGTCGGGATGTAACTAGGAGGGCAGCGGCGGGCGGGATCTGCCCATACTACGGGAGCGAGCAAGTGGCGTAGGCCCTACCGCGCCGGAGCCTAGTCAGAGAGAACGGTGGGTACCGCAGATCGGGACGTGCTGCCTCGACGCTGTCAAACGGAGAAACGGTGCACATCCTCCCTTTCCGCTGGCGGACGGGATGCGGCTAGATCAGTGACCAACAGAGAGAGAGAGAGAGAGAGGCCAACGCCTCCTTGTGTGAGATACTGTGAAGAGAGACAAACCCCGGCAGGCAGGCTCCATTGTATATAGTGGAGCGGACTACTTATTTCTCCATAACAATCATTTTATATTATGTGTACGTGTCATTGAGCAATATAACTTTATTTAAAAATGACGCGCCAACACGTCAAGTCGAACTTTGTTTCGTGCACGCGTGGTACACGACCTCCGTAAGTAAACAACCGCTACACGCTCTCAAATTAGCACGTGGGCTGCCATTTCGTACTTGAGCTCCACCGTGTACCGGCACGGGTGTGGCTGGGCACGAAGCATGAGTATGCGCACCTATTCTCTTCGTGTATGTACACCACCTACGTGGGTGTGTGTGAGAGAGATAAAAACCTAGAGAGAGATGGTGTGTGGGTTCGTGAGTGTTTTTGGGGGGGGGTGCGTGAGAGATAGACAGGGAATATGTGTCAATGATATCTCAAACAAAAAATGTAACATATGCAATGTGTGTGAAACAGAGGCCTGGATATATCATATAGAGAGGGGGAGATCCACGACACGAGAGTGGAGGTATCATTGGCGTGAGATATCCATAGAATCGAAGAGAGGGATGAAGTGTGTGTGTGTGTGCGCGATCGATAAAGAGTGCCATCAAATTTGTGTGTGCCCACGTCAAAGATATAGGGTGGCTGGCCTACTGGAACATGAGAGGGGACATGTGCAGTTTGTCTCTGTGGCATGGATACCTACCTACAGCGTTCGACTATTGGTGTTTGTGGGGGAGGGGGGGGGCAGAGACCCAACTATAGAGATAAAACGACTGGTATATGTGTGGAGAAGGAGAGAGACCTACCTATGTATTGAGGGAGATCGATCGACATCCATGCATATGTGTAGGAGAGGAATAAGGTTGGGAGAGAGACAGAGCTAGAGTGTCGGAGGGTTGGTGGTGGAGTTGCTTCTCACAAATGGTGGGAGAGGCCTGCTAGATAAATGGAGGGCATGACTGCAATATCAATAAGAGAGGGGATGCCTGCCTGTCTGTGCACGTGCGTGTGAGAGACGGGTCAGGAGGCATGCACGAATGATGAGGGGGACGATATGGCTGTGGTAAGCAGATGTAACTGCATAGGAATATCAATCGTCCTGTGTCGAAGAAAGGGAGAGACATAACTTGTGAGGTACGTCGATCGGTGCATGGGGAAAAAGAGTTATAGTCGACCTAGGTATATGTAGAGAGATTGATCGGTATACATGCATGCATGTGTTAGAAGCAAATAAGGCCCGGAGAGAAGGATAGAGAGAGAGAGAGGGATGCGGCTAGGAGGGGTTTCGAGAGGCCTACTATATCGAGGGGGAAGGAGTGTGCGAGTATGAGATCAATGAAAAATGGGGCGGGAGTGTGCATGTGCGTGGAACCGTATTAGAAAGAGGGGGGCATGCATGGACGGTGAGAAGAGAAGAGGAAAGGCTTGTGTTTGTGGTAGACACACCTGGCTAGAGAGGTATATCGATCGGTGTGTGCCGGAAAGAAGGAGCTAGGGGGGCGTACACACACCATGGGTGAACGACCTAAAGAGAAATGATGAATGTGCGCAATGGAGCTAGAGAATGCTGAGGGAGGGTGAGAGGGAGGCCGGTGTGTGCATGCACGAGAGAAAGTTAGTGCTAGCTACAGAGATAAGAGGATTGTGTGGGTGTAAAAGACGAATAGAGATCATAATTCATTATTAAAGTGGATTCGGATATTTGAACAACAGATCATAGTTTTTTAAACTGACGCATGCATGAATATATATAATGGTGATACGCATGGTGTGGTTATGAACATGTTATACTAGATATAATATATAGAACATTTATTTGAATTTGTGATAATGTGTGGCTTTTGTAGCTCAGGGCTAAATACTTGTCATAATGTTGGGGGCGGGGCACTATACTTTGTGTGATAAACACAGTGTACGTATGAAACATGGTTTAGATTATGAAGATCTAGCTAGTACATCAAATGTACTATTATTTGGAATCAACATCAAGTGTATTCAAAAATTTGAATTCGAGTCCATATATATAGTACACATAGTTCATATCTATCTCTATAGTAATCATGTGGTGTGTTGTTAAGATAATATACAAATGATGGTTTAACTTGGCAACAATCATGATTGTAGATTCTTATTCAAATAGAGAAACAAATTCAAATTTAGATCGAATTACAGCGGTAGTATAGACATTTGGAATGCACTAAAATGTTCGTATGAGTAGGTTACATGCATTATACAACCAGTGAAATTTTTTAATTGGACATAACATGGATTCATAGCTTTGAATAGCATCTGTACAGTAAAACGGGACAAGACTCTCTCTTTGTGTGGTGCGAATAGTTTTATTTTTTTGTTTTTATCGTTGAGGGAAGTGCGAATTGATTTGGTACGTACATTATTACACATTAGGCTTGTCCCTAAATTTCAACCCGTGCCTTGTTATCCCAAAAATTTAGATATCGTGCTCCCAAAACTTGCGCCTTCACAACCCGCGCCTTACTATCCTGAAATTACAACGCGCGCGAAAACTCCCTCCAGCTGCCAAATCACGACACGCGAAATCCCCCTTCTAACCCTGAGCTGAAAGGGCCGCTAGTTCAAATTGGTGGGGGTACTTTTGTAAGACACCCTACATTTTGGACAAGCGCATCCCTAAGTCATGGTTCCCCCCTCCCACCACCTCCTTTTCACCATTCGAAATCCCAGGCTGCCATAACCTCTCTGCTCCAGCTGTGAAACCCCACCTTCCTCCGTCCGCCACCCCACCGCTGCCCAACTGGAGCCTCTTCCCTGATGACGCCGTCCACCGCAATAGCTCGACGTCCCTCATCCACCTCCCCGGATGAGGATCCGTCGTCAATCTCGTCGTCCCGCCGGTTCAGCCGCCCCGTCCTCCACCTCCAAGGAGCTGCTCCGACGATCGCCTCGTCTATCGCGGCTGCTCCATCCCCACAGCACCGCCTTAACCTGCTCCACCGGAACCGTAGCATCCTCACCGACTCCTCGGACGAAGCCGAGGCCTACTCGGCGCCACCAAAGAGGTTGTGCACTCATCGCATTGCACCTTCTGCTAAACTCGACCTCCCGGCGCCAACGGTGCTAGATCTCGCACCCCCATGGCATGACTACCTCGAAGCCAGCGCCGCCGACGACATCTCCACGGCGGCTGTCCCCCAGTGCGAGGCTCCCTCGGTGGCGGAGGCCATACCAGCTGGACCGCTGCTGCGCCAGCTCTCGCTCGCTCACGCTCCTGCTGCTGCTTCATCTCTTGCTCGCTCATGCTGCTGCTCTCCTCTTCCCCTCACTACTGATGCTGGTACATGGGCTGCTGCAGCTACAAGAGTTGCTACTCTGGCTCTAGTTCGCGCTACTCCTCCAGGCGTTGTTGCTCCGGATGCTATCTGCTACTATGTTCCCTGTCGATCGCCTGCTGATTTAGATCACTGTTTCTCTACTACTAGTGCTCGAGCGGCCTAAACTACATGTGAAGTGCCTTTCTGCTACCAGTGCGTTCAGTTTAGACAGTAACATTTAGATTCCATAGTAAATTTCAGTTTTGACAGTTAAGTTCAAAGTCAACAGTTTTTACCTCATCTGTTGTAGTCAGGTGTTTTTTGGTGATGTAAATTTTACATCTATCACTTTTTGGTAATGTATTTACATCATCTATTGGAGATTCTATTAGAATCCCACTTGAGATTAACGATGTCTGTCTTGTACTGCTTCAGCCTCGACGTCTTACGGCTCGACGGAGCTGCTCCAATGACGAAACCATCCATCACAACAGAGTAGTACCCTGGACGCCGTCTACAGACGCCTCAGATCTTCCTCCACACCTCCGACAGCCACCTCTGCCGCAACTTCGTCAGCAACCAACCCAATGATGCTGAGGTCGACACGGCTATGCCAAAGAGGTTGTACACTTGTCGCATCACTTATTACTCTACCTTCATGTCGATCCATTAGGGCTATTTTGGTTCAAAGGGAAAAGTGAAGGAAAAACATACAATAGGAAATTTTCCTATGGTACTCTACTATTCAACCATTCATGCATTTTGTTGAAAGGAATGGAGCAAAACATCCACCTGGACCTACTTTTCAAAATCCTATGCATGAAAACAAGACTACGTGCATTAGTGGCAGAATAACATTCTAAATGTACACACTTTCATATGGTTTCACTTTAATTTCGCCATGTTTCTTTGCATTCCTCTGCTCTTCCAATTCCTGTGAACCAAACACCCAAGTTGATAGAAATCATGTGTTTACAAATGCTCTATTTCCCACGTGCATTCCTATCCTATTTCGGTGTTTTTCCTATCCCTGCGTTTTTACAATCCTGCAAGCCAAAGGAGCCCTTACAGAATCACTTCAGTTAAAGATAGGTGTCGAAGAAAACTTTGTGTGATTTGTCCTGCTCCTGCCGCGACATCGTCCACCTCACCTGAGCTGCTCCATCGACAGAAGCATCCACCATACCAGACATCATGACTCCTGACCGTCTTTCGCCGCCTCATATCTCCTTCCCTGCCGCCGGCATCCACCGCAACTGCATCACCATCATCAACTCAGCAAATGAACCTAAGGAGTACATGGGTCCACAAGAGAGGTCGCACTCTTTTGTTTCTACTTATGTTATGCATTGCTTAATATTACCTGCTACTTTATCGTCATGTTCACCTCTTAGACTCCAAGTTAGGTCCAAATTAATGTTCAAACTTGAGTTTTAAAATGCTTGTGGGGCACATATCGAGGCAGCAATGAATAGTATCTCTGTCTATTATCTGGTTCACCTAGGGTATGCCTATGTTGTTCATCTTGGGTGGGAAACAAACAGTAAAGCAATCATCATCTGTCTTTTTATTAAATTAAAGCTATCATCTGCCTGCTGTCATTATTTTTGGATCTATCCACTGGTTGTTACCATCACTCTAGATTTCTGCATGCTCTCCTTACATAATCTCACTATATTTTTTCGTATGCATGTCAGATATTGTACACAGTCATGCTGAACATGTAGAGAAAAAGAGAAGAGTTTTGCGCGGCAATACAATGTAATGCAGACATTGCTCCATGGTGGGTGCAATGGCAAACCCTCCCCCCCTCCAGATTGTAATTCAGAGGAACATATATGTTCTAAGGCAGATTCAGACGGAGCTGACCACTCCTATTTACCCCTCGAGGTGTTTGCTCTAACTTGGCATGATGATGTTGGTCGTATCGTGCATATGTTGCCTTGCAGTGCCTACTTTCGACATCATATAAGTCATCTGCTTAGTTTAGACATGTTCTGTAATGCCACCTGTTTAGTTTCTATATCATATATGTGAATTATGCAATCTCATCTCTTTTAGCCAGCCATAATATATGTGAAATTTGCAATGCCATCCTGTTTAACCAGGCATCATATATTTGAATGATATCTTGCCAATCCTTTTCTTCATTACATTTCCATTTGTCGACAATGTTTGTACATTCAACTACTCTTCCTGTGAATCAGCCATTTGAGTGGGTGATGGAAAAATCTGGAGTGAAAACAAGGTCTTCAGAGCAGAATGTGCTACCTGTCGAAGCAGATCTCTTGCTGGGCCCCGATAGCTCCTCAGAGATGGATTCAGAGACAGATGACCAGTCCTATTCCCCCACCAAGGTGTATACTCTAACTTGGCACGGTTATACTACTCATATCATGCATATGGTGTCTTGCATTGCATAGTTTAGACATCATATACACAATATTCAACACCATGTTCTTAGTTCAGACATCATATATGCGAATGCCCTCTGCTTAGTATATAAATCACATATGTGAATTATATCATGCGATCCTGATTACTTAGATAACATGTATGTGAATTATGTCATGCGAACCTGTTTACTAAAGACATCATATAATTATCTCATGCCATCCTGTTTAGTTAGTCATCATATCTTTGAATTATGTCATGCTATGCTATCCAGTTTAGATAGACATCATATATGTGAAATTATGTCATGCTATCCTTTTTAGTTAAACAATATACATGTGAACTATTTCATGCTCTCTTTTTTCCACACTATCTATTGCATCTGTCTCTCATACAAGGTCTGTACATTCAACTACGTTTCTTGTTTATCAGCCATTTGAATTGGAGCGGGTGATGGCAATATCTAGCGGAGTAAAAACACGGTCTTCAAATAAAATAGTGCTACCTCTTGGTGGAGATAGCACCCCGGTTGTGTATGCACGAGAACCAACCCTACCACACATAACCTAGACTCTCGCAGATTGTACCCCTGGTGTGGTGGATAGAGAACCAGCTTCACCCAATCTAACCCCAACCTCAGCAGATAGTAACCCAGTTCCAGTTGACACAACGCCATGTCCACCACATAGCTCCCAAACAAGAGCAGTTAGTAAGGCAGCTCCAGTGCCCAAAGCGCCAGTACTACCACGGCGAACCCCAACTCCACCAGTTAGCAAACCTATTCCTGTGCACGAAGCACAACCAGCCATTCGTAGTTTAGCATCTACTGCATTTGATGTTGTTAAATCCTATGTGCGTATCTTCCCATCATGGAAATATTATACTGAAGATGAAGGAAAATGCCACTTGCAGGTGTTCGTCCAGGAGTTATGTGTAAGTAATGTTATTCATGGCAATTACTTTGCTTTGTCCCATACATTCTACCTCCATGCTGGTTATAATACAGCAAATGTTCCCATTTTTCTCTATAGAGAAGGACTGATTTGGAAACTTAGGATGAGGTAACCTGTGCTAATACCTCTGCTATCTTCAAGAATGCTTGGTGGTAGTATCAGAATTACCTGAAGAAAATGTACTTCACTGGCAAAGAAACTCATCAAATTCCCTTACGTTCTCCCGAGACACATTTACGAGACGATGACTAGGAACTCCTTGTTCTGTACTGGTCCCGAACCAAGAATGTGGTAAGGTCTATGAGCTCATTTTTTATTTTTAAGTACTATATGCCTGCTTCTTAATGTACTCTGTTCGTGTAGAACAAGTGCTTAAACCTGAAGAACAACTGTTCTCATTTAAGATTCCATTGCTATGGTGCATACTGATTTGCTCTTGTATCACTGTATTTACTCATACAAACTTATTTTTAAATTGAAAGATCCAATCGAAACTCCAATGGCACAACAGGTATGTTTAAGCATGTTTATTTAACAGGTTTGCTCTTCTAAATTGCTCTGTTGATTGCAATTTCAATTGTGTATACAGTTGACTTCTCATATCATGCACATTACTAGCATCACAACAGAGCCAATAGTGTTGTTGTACATGTATACCCGTGGCACCCATCTGAAATCTTGTTGTGTCGTGTAGTTTCCCACACCTGTATTCTTTCAATGCTGCTTTGTCTTGAACTGATATGATTTGAATCGTGTCTCTATTTTGATTTGGCAAGACAATGCAGTGACCATAGGACATAGGTATATGTTTGTTTGATGCTTTTATTATGTACTACTTGGCAATAGAAGACTTGGTAGTTTAATCATGTCCACCTTACTACTGAACTGGTTCATCGAAATGAGTTTCATATACTACATGCTAAACCTGTTATGTGTCTGCTTGTTTTTTCTTTTAGAATGCTGACAGAATATTGGGGAAGAGTACCTTATTTAGCAATGGTAAAGGAAGTAATGCAGATAAGGTTCAGGATAGTGAGACATCCTTGTTGGTCTCCAACAAAGCTGATAAAACAGCTAAGGAAAACTATCTTGAAGACAGTGAGACAACCCCAAAGTCCTGTCTTGGTGTAGTGTTCGAGTAACTGGCCAGTACCGCTGGCACAAGCCCTTCGAACTCACTGTCTGAATCAGTTCGGCTTCTTGAGTCTCAACTACAAGTTGAAAGACATCGATCAGTTGTGCTGCGACAAGAAGCCAAAGGACTATGAAAGTCACTTGAGAATTCAGATGCATACTTTCTGGTGCAACAACAAGCGTTGGAGGATTTTAGTGCCAAACAGGAGAAAGCTAATAAGCTTGCTAAGCTTATTGCCAGCATGGTGGATACCCAGGATAACGTTTCTTGAGCTCTTCTGAAGTTGTTTCAGTTATGGACTTCTTTTGCTGCCACGTTTATTTGCACTGGTGGCTAATTTAGACGGCCAGTGTATGTAATGTGCTGCTTTGTTCCCTATATTTGCACTGGTGGCGAACTTTGATGCCCAGTGGATGTAATATGTGTAATAGTCGTAATAGCCTAGCGTTAGTTACTTGCTTATTTATTCCCTTATTGTCTTGTTTAGTTGTTTGCTTGTAGTCACCGCAGTTCTTTTTCCGCGTTTTTCTAGTGGCCACAATAACCTATTTTTTATAAGTAGGCCACAATAACCATGGGCAACATACGAACCATTGTAACCATGGTCCTGCTACCTGCTGTAGTGACCATGGGCCTCCTACGGGCCGTAGGATCCATGGGCCTTCTATGGGCCGTATAGTCAATGGGCCTTCTGCGGGCCGTATGATCGATTGGACAAACATGGGCCGGACTATTCGTGGTCAAATAACGGTCCGCAAAATGGGCCGTAAACGGGCTAGAGTGGAAATCGTCTGTTTATAGCTTGACCATAACGGGCCGTTAATAGGCCGAAATGTATAACGGGCTTAATTCTATCGACAGGCATCACGGGTCGTTAATGGGCCGTATTTGATGACGCTATGAAAACAGCCCAATGGGTTAACGGGCCACAAACGGGCTGACTGTAACCACTGGCTGAATTTGGCCCACAAACGGAACAGGCCAGTAACGGACCGTAAGTAACCGAATGCTGGAAATGAGCCCAAGAATAAATGTGCCCTTAGAAGGCTGAAAGGTAACACGGGCTGGAAACGGCGCAATGGAATAATGGGCCGCTAATGGGTATATAGCGATACACTGTTCATTATGGGCCAGTTTCACCACGGGCCTTTAATGGGCCCAGAGTTACAAAGGGCCTCGTATGGGCCGAAAGACGTCATGGGCCATACATGGACCGGAAGTTACAACGGGCTGGAATCATATTGGACGGCCCAGATGATGCTACTGGGCCCAATTCGGATAGGCCATAACCGGTCGTGAGTTAGAGGGCTGTAAATGGGCTATATGCGAATAGGCCCTTAAGAGGCTTTCCGTGGGCCGGCTTGCTACCTTTTGACCAAGTCAAACGGGCCAGCCTTTTCACCTGAATGGGTCTCTGTTGGGCCGTGCCACGTGTCGACGTATCATAGGCGCCTCCCGTCCAATGAGTGGATGACATCTGTCCCAACTCTGAGCCGACACGTGGTTCCTGTGGCCATTGAGAATTTTACATGTGGAAAATCCCCATTGGTCCGGGCTGTTAACGGGTTATCGGATCCAAACTGGAACCCGATAGCTTAACGGCGACCCGTTATGGTGGATGCCACGTGTCGGTTACCTTTGACGAAAGCACTTCCATGACGCGTCATTTATCGTCATGGAAGTGGACACTTCCGTGATGATAATTTTGGTATTGTCATGGAACACTTCTACGACAACACATGTATGACTATCTTGATTCTGTCATAAAATCATCATGGATGTACATGCATGACAGAAAACGTGACCTACCGTGACAAACACGTATCATCACCGAAGTGGTTTTTTTGTAGTGTTCTCTCTTTCTGATTCTCAATAAAATGGTCTCTTGGAGATCTATTTGATGTAAACCTTTTTTGCGGTATTTTTGTTGGGATCCGATGAACTTCGAGTTTCTGATCAGATCTGTATCCATGAATATTATTTGAATTTCTTTGATCTCTTATATGCATGATTATTTATAGCCTCGTATTTATTCTTTGAATCTTTGGTTTCGTTAGGACAACTAGATAGATTTTTCTTGTCATGGGAAGAGGTTCTTTGTGATGGGTTAGATCTTATGGTGTCCTCACCCAGTGACAGAAGGGGGAGCGACGCACGTATGTATCGTTGCTATTAAGGATAACAAGATGGGGTCTACTAATCTTGGACGTGGTGCCTATATATTGATCATTGCCTTGGATATCGTCATAATTATTCAATCTTCTATCAATTGCCCAACAGTAATTTGTTTACCCACCGTATGCTATTTTCTCGAGAGAAGCCACTAGTGAAATCTACAGCTCCGGGTCTATCTTTCATTATATTGCTTTCAGATCTATTATTCATCGCATTTATTTTCAGATCTATTATTCCAAAAAAACCAAAAATACTTTGCTGCACTTTTTATTTGCATCTTTTATTTTGCGTTTTATTCAGATCTATATATCCAATCTCATACAAACCAATCTATCTTTTTACCGAGGAGGGATTGACAACCCCTCTTACGTGTCGGGTTGCAAGTATTTGTTCTTTGTGTGCAGGTACCGTTTACATAGTGTTGCTTGGTCCTCCTACTGGATTAATACCTTGGCTTCATAACTGAGGGAAATACCTACCATTGCTATACTGCATCATCCATTCCTCTTTGGGGAAATACCGACATCGTTTCAAGTAGCATCAGCATGCTGGATAGCGGTCGATGTATGGAGTAATAGTAGTAGATGCAGAATCGTATTGGTCTACTTGTCTCAGACGTGATGCCTATATACATGATCATTGCCTTGGATATCATCACAATTATTTGATTTTCTATCAATTGCCCAATAGTAATTTGTTCACCCACCATATGCTATTTTCAAGAGAGAAGCCTCTAGTGAAAACTATGGCCCTCGGGTCTATCTTTTATCATATATTAAAACCAAAAATACCTTGCTGCAATTTTCTTTTTTTTATTTTATTTTGTATTTTTGTCTAATCTATCTATCAAAAACTATACAATTTAATCTTGCTCGTAACCGTCAAGGGATTGACAACCCCTTGTTCGCGTTGGGCTGCAAGTATTTGTTGTTTGTGTGCAGGTGCTGTTTACGAGTCGTTGCTTGGTTCTCCTACTGGATTGATGCTACTTCTTGAACTTACGTTGATTTTTCCCTTGAAGAGGAAAGGGTGATGCAGCAAAGTAGAGATAAGTATTTCCCTCAGTTAAGAACCAAGGTATCAATCCAGTAGGAGACACAAGCAAGTCTCCAATATATGCACCTGCACAAACTAACAAACACTTGCACACAACGCGGAAAAGGGATTGTCAATCCCTTCACGGTCACGAACAAGAGTGAGATCTAATAGAGATAGGTATAAAAGATAAATAAAAAGGAAAACTATAGTAAATATAAATAAATTGCAGCAAGGTTTTTTTTGGGTTTTTTGGTTTATAGATCTGAAAATATATGATGGAAAATAGACCCGGGGGCCATAGGTTTCACTAGAGGCTTCTCTCTTGAAGAAAACATACGGTGGGTAAACAAATTACTATTGAGAAAATGATAGAAAAGCGCATAATTATGAAGAAATCTAAGGCAATGATCATGAATATAGGCATCACGTGTGTGACAAGTAGACCGAAATGATTCTGCATCTACTACTATTACTCCACACATCGACCGCTATCCAGCATGCATCTAGTGAATTAAGTTAACAAGAACGGAGTAACGCCTTAAGCAAGATGACATGATGTAGAGGGATAAACTCAAGCAATATGACATAAACCCCATCTTTTTATCCTTAATGGCAACAATACAATACGTGCCTCGCTACCCCCCTTCTGTCACTGCGTGAGGACACCGCAAGATTGAACCCATCACAAAGCACCTCTCCCATTGCAAGAAACACCAATCTAGTTAGCCAAACCAAATCGATAGATCAGAGAGAAATACAAAGCTATCTCAATCATGCATAAAAGAGTTCAGAGAAGACTCAAATAATATTCATAGATAATCTGATCATAAATCCACAATTCATCGGATCTCAACAAACGTACCGCAAAAGAAGATTACATCAAATAGATCTCCAAGAACATTGAGGAGAACATTGTATTGAAGATCAAAGAGAGAGAAGTAGCCATCTAGCTACTAGCTATGGACCCGTAGGTCTGTGGTAAACTACTCACACATCATCAGAAGGGCAGCAAGGTTGGTGTAGAGGTCCTCTGTGATCGAATCCCCCTCCGGCGGAGTGCCGAAAAAAAGCCTCAAGATAGGATCTCACGGGAACAGAGGCTTGCGGCGGCGGAAAAGTATTTTTGGTGTGTCCCCGATAGGGGAATATTTGAGAATATATAGTGGAAGAATTAGGGTTGGAAGGTCTACGGGCGGCCCACAAGCCCTGGGGGCGCCCCCCTGGGGCGCCCCCCTACGGCTTGTGGCCACCCCGTAGGGCTTCTGGCCTCCTCTCCAAGTCTCGTGGGTTTTTTCTGGTCCAATAAAAACCACCGTAAAGTTTTATTCCAATTGGACTCCATTTGATATTCCTTTTTTGTAGAAGTCAAAAACAAGGAAAAAAACAAAAACTGGCACTGGGCACTAGGTTAATAAGTTAGTCCCAAAAATAATATAAAATAGCATATTAATGCATATAAAACATCCAAAACAGATAATAAAATAGCATGGAACAATCAAAAATTATAGATACATTGGAGACGTATCAAGCATCCCCAAGCTTAATTCCAGCTCGTCCTCGAGTAGGTAAATGATAAAAACAGAATTTTTGATGTGAAATGCTACCTAACATATTTATCAATGTAATTTTATTTATTGTGGCATGAATATTCAGATCCATAAGATTCAAAACAAAAGTTTAATATTGACATAAAAACAATAATACTTCGAGCATACTAATAAAGCAATCATGTCTTCTGAAAATAATATGGCCAAAGAAAGTTATCCCTACAAAATCATATAGTCTGGCTATGCTCTATCTTCATCACACAAAATATTTCATCATGCACAACCCCGATGACAAGCCAAGCAATTGTTTCATAATTTTAATGTTCTCAAGATTTTTCAACTTTCACACAATACATGAGCGTGGGCCATGGATAGAGCACTATAGGTGGAATAGAGTATGGTCGAGGTTGTGAGGAGAAGACAAAAAGGAGAAAGTCTCACATCAACTAGGCAAATTAATGAGCTATGGAGATGCCCATCAATTGATATCGATGCAAGTGAGTAGGGATTGCCATGCAACGGATGCACTAGAGCTATAAGTGTATGAAAGCTCAAAAAGAAACTAAGTTGGTGTGCATCCAACTTGCTTGCTCACAAAGACCTAGGGCAATTTTGAGGAAGCCCATCATTGGAATATACAAGCCCAAGTTATATAATGAAAAATTCCCACTAGTATATGAAAGTGATACAATAGGAGACTCTCTATCAGGAAGAAAATGGTGCTACTTTGAAGCACAAGTGTGGAAAAAGGATAGTAACATTGTCCCTTCTCTCATTTTCTCTTTTTTTGTTTGGGCTCTTTGGCCTCTTTTTTTATTTTGGGCTCTTTTATTTTTTTAAGTCCGGAGTCTCATCCCAACTTGTGAGGGAATCATAGCCTCCATCATCCTTTCCTCACATGGGACAATGCTCTAATAATGATGATCATCACACTTTTATTTACTTACAACTCAATACTAGAACAAAATATGGCTCTATATGAATGCCTCCGGTGGTGTACCGGGATGTGCAATGATCAAGAGTGACATGTATAAAAAATATGAACGGTGGCCAAGCCACAAATACTATGCCAACCACATGATCATGCAAAGAAATATGACAATGATGGTATGCGTCATAATAAACGAAACGGTGGAAGTTTCATGGCAATATATCTCGGAATGGCTATGGAAATGCCATAATAGGTAGGTATGGTGGCTGTTTTGAGGAAGGGTATATGGTGGGTTTAATGCACCGGCGAAAGTTGTGAGGTACTAGAGAGGCTAGCAATGGTGGAAGGGTGAGAGTGCGTATAATCCATGGACTCAACATTAGTCATAAAGAACTCACATACTTATTGCAAAAAAATATTAGCTATCGAAGCAAAGTACTAATATGCATGCTCCTAGGGGGATAGATTGGTAGGAAAAGACCATAGCTCATCTCCGACCACCACTCGTAAGGAAGACAATCAAAAAATATATCATGCTCTGACTTCATCACATAACGGTTCACCATACATGCATGCTACGGGAATCACAAACTTTAACACAAGTATTTCTACCAATCCACAATTACTCACTAGCATAACTCTAATATCACCATCTTTATATCTCAAAACTAATGCAAGGAATCAAACTTCTCATATTATCCAATGCTCTTTATATGAAAGTTTTTATTATATCCCTCTTGGATGCCCATCATATTAGGACTAAATTCATAACCTAAGAAAATTACCATGCTGTTTTAAGACTCTCAAAATAATATAAGTGAAGCACGAGAGTTCATCAATTTCTATAAAATAAAACCACTGACATGCTCTAAAAATATATAAGTGAAGCACTAGAGCAACTAACTAGCTCAAAAGATATAAGTGAAGCACATAGAGTATTCTAATAAATTCACGATTAATGTGTGTCCCTCTCAAAAGGTGTGTACAGCAAGGATGATTGTGGCAAACTAAAAAGCAAAGACTCATATCATACAAGACGCTCCAAGCAAAACACATATCACGCATTGAATAAAAATATAACCTCAAGTAAATTTACCAATGGATTGAAGACAAAAGAGGGGATGCCATCTGGGGCATCCCCAAGCTTAGATGCTTGGTTTTCCTTGAATATTACATTGGGATGCCTTGGGAATCCCCAAGCTTAGGCTCTTTCCACTCCTTATTCCGTTGTCCATCAAAACTTTACCCAAAACTTGAAAACTTCACAACACAAAACTCAACAGAAAACTCATAAGATCCGTTAGTATAATAAAATAAATCACCACTTTAGGTACTGTTGTGAACTCATTCCAAACTTATATTGGTGTTATATCTAATGTATTCCAACTTCTCCATGGTTCATACCCCCCGATACTACCCATGGATTCATCAAAATAAGCAAACAACACATAGAAAACAGAATTTGTCAAAAACAGAATAGTCTATAGTAACTAGAATATTACTCACACTTATGTAACTCCAAAAATTCTGAAAAATTAGGACAATAGAGACAATTCATATATCAATCTTGTGTAAAAAAATTCAGAATTTTTCCGTGCTCCAGTGAATATACGTTGTGTTCGGATGTCTGTATTGGAGGCCTCCGTATTGAATTGGTTTCAATTCGAATTCAGGGTGGAAACTGTAATGGACATGAATACGAATTCACATGTTTGGATGCTCATGGAATTGGGATATGGAATCGCAGTGGGTTTTCAATACGAAATCATGTTCGGATGACGAACCATGGAATTACATGGTGTTTTGTTCTTTATGTATCAAATCAAAATCTATACCATGTGTAAGTATAATTGAATGATTATATAACAATAAAAATTAACAAATATTCTAGAAATGCATGTGACACCAAATAATATTCACACAGCAATAAGCAACAATAGTAAATCTCTTACAACAGCATTAATTATGGCAAATAAGTGGATTAGTACAACAACACATAGTTCAGATGGAAGAGGAACATATCCAGAGAAGGGGAAGAAGAAGATGGCAGAGTAAGGGGAAGAAGAAGATGGCAGGGAGAAGGGGAAGAAGAAGGGCGGGATGGAGGGGCAGCGTCGGCTAGTAAGATGGTCAGCATGGGGGCCACGCTGGCCAGCTACATAGGCCGCCAGGGCTTGAAGATCTGCCGCCGCTGAAGATCGGAGTTGGAGGGCCAGCGAGTTATCCCTACCTGCGCCGCCGGGATTGAGGATCACCGCCGGCGAAGGGAGGATGGAGAGGATGAGGGCCAGGGAGTGGGGGAACCCTACTTGCGCCGCCGCTGCCTCCTGAAGCTTCTCGTGCGGGGAGGAGTAGTCACCAGGCCTCACTTGGGAGGAGTTGTCCAGCCAGTACGTTTTGCGGGGTGGGGCAATTCGATCCAAATCGGAGGTTCATACCTCTGTATCGTGGGAGGGCAGCAGGCGTGGACGCAAATTCCGCTCTGTATCAGGTACATTTCAGTCCGCTCGTTTCGGTAAACATCCGAATGCCTGAATTGCTAGCTAGCAAATACCAAATCCAATACGCAGGGTCTAATTCAGACATCCGAACGCAGTGTTAAACAATTCAGTTACTGGACGCAAAAGTTTCTGTTTTTCAGCAAAACCAAATCAACGATATACCAAAGTATCCCAAAGGACTTGCTTGGCTCAAAGACTAATTAAAACACTAAAACACAATTACTACAGAGGTAATAATGTGTATTTATCGGAAAACAGGAACAAAAACAAAAAACACAAAATAAAAATAAAAAATTGGGTTGCCTCCCAATAAGTGCTATTGTTTAACGCCCCTAGCTAGGCATAAAACATAGATCTAGGTATTACCATCTTTGGTATGCAATTCTTTCCTAATCAAATCTTCCAAAACTTTTCTTAGTAAATCTTTCTTTTCATGTTCTTCCTTTCTAGCGGGAGAGCTTAAAGCATGGAAAGGACTCCGATTAGTGATTTTGACATTCATAATTTCATACTCAGGATCATCACCAAAAATATCTTCATAAAGAACATGTAATTCATTCTTAATGGGTTTTCTAGATATCTTTTCAATCAATTCTTTATTAAAGACTTCATCAATTCCTTTAGTTACCCAATCAAATCTATCATAAGCATCAATGTATAAAGCTTGCATAACTTCTGGATAAGGGACTCGTTTTCTTCGATTGTCACTAAAAGCATCATAATCTTTAGATTCCAAACCACGTAAAGTTTCTTTGTCATAAAGAATCTCTTCTATTTGAGGATGATCAACATTCATATTATAGAAAGCAAATATTTCACTAGCTTCTCGGATTACATAATCAAATTCAAGGATAAGGATAATAGTAGCAAGTTTCTTAGACTTGGGATCTAAGATATTGGGGAGTTCATAAAACATCTTTTGTAAAGCAGGATGGATGCGTAAAAATTCTCTTTCCAATTTAACTACAAGCATAGAAATAGCATCCACATAACAACTTGTATTATCAAGGATGGTTCCCCTTTTATGGGCATGATTCCCGTGCAATCAAAAAATTCTTGAATAACATTCTTTCCAATAATATTACCATCTCCAACATGAAATTTTTTTGTTTTAAGATTGATGGGAATTTCGGTTTCAAGAGAATCATTAGCAAAGTCATCAAAGTTTCCCTCAAGATTATCACTACTTTTTTAAATGATAACCTTCCTAGATTCAGACATGATGACGAAGCAAGCAATCTAGCACACAAGCAAACAAAAAGCAAACGAAAAGACGAACGAAAGAACGTGAATAAAAAGGCAAATATTTTTGTGTTTATCTGAAAATGTTTTAGAAGTGGGGAAGAGGGTAACGAGAGGCAAATGGCAAATAATGTAAGTGCAAGAGATGAGAGTTTATGATGGGTACTTCGTAGGCTTGATGTAGAACCTCGCCGGCAACGGCGCCAGAAATTCTTCCTTCTACTTCTTGAGCTTGCGTTGATTTCTTTCCTTGAAGAGGAAAGGGTGATGCAGCAAAGTAGAGATAAGTATTTCCCTTAGTTAAGAACCAAGGTATCAGTCCAGTAGGAGGCACAAGCAAGTCTCCAATATATGCACCTGCACAAACTAACAAACACTTGCACACAACGCGAAAAAAGGGTTGTCAATCCCTTCACGGTCACGAACAAGAGTGAGATCTGATAGAGATAGGTATAAAAGAAAAATAAAAGGAAACTAAAGTAAATATAAATAAATTGCAGCAAGGTATTTTTGGGTTTTTTGGTTTATAGATCTGAAAATATATGATGGAAAATAGACCCGGGGGCCATAGGTTTCACTAGAGGCTTCTCTCTTGAAGAAAACATACGGTGCGTAAACAAATTACTGTTGAGCAATTGATAGAAAAGCGCATAATTATGAAGACATCTAAGGTAATGATTATGAATATAGGCATCACGTCCGTGACAAGTAGACCAAAATGATTCTTCATCTACTACTATTACTCCACACATCGACCGCTATCCAGCATGCATCTAGTGAATTAAGTTAACAAGAACGGAGTAACACCTTAAGCAAGATGACATGATGTAGAGGGATAAACTCAAGCAATATGACATAAACCCCATCTTTTTATCATTAATGTCAAAAATACAATACGTGCCTTGCTACCCCTTCTGTCACTGGGTGAGGACACCGCAAGATTGAACCCATCACAAAGCACCTCTCCCATTGCAAGAAAAACAAATCTAGTTGGCCAAACCAAATTGATAGATCGGAGAGAAACACCAAGCTATCTCAATCATGCATAAAATAGTTCAGAGAAGCCTCAAATTATAATCATAGATAATCTGATCATAAATCCACAATTCATCGGATCTCAACAAACGCACCGCAAAAGAAGATTACATCGAGGAGAACATTGTATTGAAGATCAAAGAGAGAGTAGAAGCCATCTAGCTACTAGCTATGGACCCGTAGGTCTGTGGTAAATTACTCACACATTATCGAAAAGGTAGCAAGGTTGGTGTAGAGGTCCTCCATGATCGAATCCCCCTCCGGCGTAGTGCCGGAAAAGGCCCCAAGATGGGATCTCACGGGAACAGAGGCTTGCGGCGGCGAAAAAGTATTTTTGGTGTGTCCTCTGGTATAGGGGGAATATTTGAGAATATATAGTAGAAGAATTAGGGTTGCAAGGTCTACGGGGGGCCCACAAGCCCTGGGGGCGTGCCCCTACGGCTTGTGGCCTCCCCGTAGGGCTTCTAGCATCCTCTCCAAGTCTCGTGGGTTTCTTCTGGTCCAAGAAAAATCACCTTAAAGTTTTATTCCGTTTGGACTCCGTTTGATAATCCTTTTCTGTAAAAGTCAAAAAAAAGGAAAAATAGAAACTGGCACTGGGCACTAGGTTAATAAGTTAGTCCCAAAAATAATATAAAATATCATATTAATGCATATAAAACATCTAAAACGGATAATGTAATAGAATGGAACAATCAAAAATTATAGATACGTTGGAGACGTATCAATTGATAACCTTGGTTTCACAACTGAGTGAAATACTTATCCCTATTATACTGCATCATCCTCTCCTCTTCGAAGAAATCCGAACGCAGCTTACAAGTAGGAGGAAGAATTTTTGGCGCCGTTGCCGAGGAGACATCATCAATAACTATCAAGTACCTATGCATATATAAACTCCCATCTCCTTGCATTTACATTATTTTCCATTTGCCTCTCATTTTCATCTCCCCCACTTCTAAAAAGTTTTTACAAAATACAAAAATATTTTCCGTTTGCCTTTTTGCGTGTTTTGTGTGTTTGCTTGCTTGCCCATTTTATCATATTGGCTAGCTCTTCCCTTGCTACGTGCACTCTTGAGAATGAAGTTCTCAATTTTAAGCAAATAGGGGGAGAGAATTTAAAAGATGCTTGGTATAGGATTTGCAATGCTCATAATAGATCAATCGAAAGCAATCAACTACCGTTCTTCGCAATTTTTATGTGGGTATTACTACTTGGTATAGATTCGTGCTTGATACAATTACCGGAGGGAATTTTTTGAGTAGTCACCCTATGGATTCTTCCAATGCTATGGCAAATTTAGTGGGATCACCACCTATCACAGTTAATGAAACGGTTTTAACTTTGGAACATGTGATGCAAGTTTTAGATGCTATCGAGAAGAAAATGCCTACCATAGAACATATTGACAATTTGGATAAAAAGATTCATAACCATGTCACTCAATTTGGATCAAAGGTAGGAATTACTCTAAAGATGCTAAAGGAGAAAGAACCAATAATCAATGGAAGGGTAGAACAAAGTCCCACTAGGATTGATAAGTTGGAAGAAATTAATAATAATTTGGGTTCCACTTTTTCTTCCGTTAAAACCATTGAAAAAACTCCTGCTGGCAAGAATTGCAAGTTTATTTATGTTCCTAAATACAAGGGTGCCACAACTAGCAACAATAGCGAAGATATCAAAATGATTAGTGTTCACCCCAACTTTGTTGATTTGATAAACAAACCAATATATGAAAATAAATCTCTTAATTTTGTTCCTAGGAGTGTGATCATTAAAAACATGTATGCTAGAACTCCTAGGAATTATGGATGTGTGATTGAGGATTTGGAAACCAAAGATGACAACACTTGAAACTATGCATTATGCCTAGCTAGGGGCATAAAACAATAGCGCTAGTTGGGAGGCAACCCAATAGTTATCTTTTAATTTATTGTTTCTTTTCTTTTTTCAATAAGCACACAATTATGCTACTGTTATGATTGTGTTTTAGTGTTTTAATTAGTGTTTGTGCCAAGCAAAGCCTTTGGGATGATTTGGGTGATAGTTGCTTTGATTCTGTGCAATAACAGAAACTTTTGCATCCAGTAGCAGAATTGTTAAAATTTTCTGGAGTGTCATAAAATTCTGAGTTTTCTACACATGATTGATAAAGAAATTGCCCACTTTGTCCTAAGTTTTCAGAATTTTTGGACTTACACAAGTATGTTCAATTTTCATATTGCTACAGACTTATCTGTTTTGAAAGATTCTGTTTTTGATGCATTGTTTTGCTTGTTTTGATGAAACTATGGATTGTATCGGGGGGGTATAAGCCATGGAGAAGTTAGAATACAATAGCTATAATGCAAAAATAAAATATGAATGGGTTTGTAACAATACTTAAAATCGTGATATGCTTTATTATACTAACGGATCTCACGAGGTTTTGTTGAGTTTTGCGTGATTGAAGTTTTCAAGTTTTGAGTGAGATCACGATGGATGAAGGAATAAGGAGTGGAAAGAGCCTATGATTGGGGATGCCTGAGGCACCCCAAGGTAATATTCAAGGACTCCCAAGCAACTAAGCTTGGGGATGCCCCGGAAGGCATCCCCTCTTTCTTCTACCAACTATCGGTAATTTTACTTGGAGCTATATTTTTATTCGTCACATATAATGATTTTTGCTTGGAGCGTCGTGTATTATATGAGTCTTTGCTTTGTTTGCTTTTTAGTTTGTCACAATCATCCTTGCTGAATACACTTGTTTGAGAGAGCCACACGCATATCATGATTTGTTAGAATACTCTATGTGCTTCACTTAAATCTTTTGAGCTAGGCAGTTGCTCTAGTACTTCACTTATATCTTTTTGAGCACGGCGGTGGTTATATTTTGAAGAAATAAACTCTCATGCTTCACCTATATTATTTTGAGAGTTGATAAGATTAAATTTTGAAGAAATATTTGCGCTCTCATGCTTCACTTATATCTTTTTGAGAGTTGATAATAGCAATGGTAATTTGCACAAGATATGAATTTGGTCCCAAAGTGATAGATATCCAAGGGGGATGTAATAAAAACTTTCATATAGATCATTGGATATGATAAACTTGATTCCTTGCAATATTTTTGCGATATGGAGATAGTAATATGTGAGTCATATTGGTGAGTAATTATGCTTTAGTAAGAATATTGGCGTTAAGGTTTGTGATTCCATATGCATGCACGTAAAGTCAATAGTTATGCAACAAAGTTATATCCTACTTATGGTGCATTATTAAGTTTTAGTTATTTTCAATGAATGCTTATGACCGTTTTCTCTTTTTGGTTGGTCGCTTCTCAATCTATTTGCTAGCCTTCATTTGTACTAAGCGGGAATGCTACTTGTGCATCCGACTCCTTAAACCCAAAGTTGTGCCAAACGATTCCACCATATCTACCTATATGCGGTATTTTCATGCCGTTTCAAGTAAATTTGCACGTGCCAACTATAATTTTTCAAAATGAATTTTCGTTTTGTGTACCCGTACCACTCATGAAGCGGTAGGGGGTGGCCAATATTTTCCATGCTAGATATTTTATTCTCATGATGAGTGTTTATTCACTTGTCATTGCATGAGAGTGTGGCAGGTAATAGGGATGCCCAGTCCCGAAATAAAAAAAATATGCTAATAATAAATTCCTTGGAAAGTGTTGGTATGGAAGGCACCCGTGGATACGGCTAGCCATGGATTGTGAAAGAATGGTGGAAAGGAAATAAACTTTATTTTCTATTTCGGAGCCGCCTATAATTTTTCTAGCATGGAAGATATTGCGAATTCTCGGTCGTTTTCGTTGACAAGAAAAGCATGCCTCTCAAAATAATATTTATCTCTAATTTAAGCCTTGAGCTCTGGCACCTCTGCAAATCTCTGCTTCCCACTGCGAAGGGCCTATCTATTTACTTTTATGCAAAAAAAAATTATGTCGAGTCTCCATCTTGTCTTCTAAAGCACCAACTAGAGAGCACTATTGTCATATTTTTGCATTGGATGTAGCTACTGTTGAGTGTGTTTCATGAATGGATCAATGATTGAGCATAATGGGCTAGGGATAACTTTCTTTAGTGTAGATATTTTGAAAGACATTATTGCTTGTTAGTATGCTTGAGTATTGATGTCTTTCTGACAAATTATAGACTATTGCTTTGAATCATTCAACTCCAAAAATCCATGCTACAAAGAAAAGAATATATGATGAATATGTTAGGTAGTATTCCACATCAAAAAATACGTTTTTATCATTTCCCTACTCAAGGATGAGCAGGAATTAAGCTTGGGGATGCTTGATACGTCTCCAACATATTTATATTTTTTTATTATTCCATGCTATTATATTATCAATCTTGGATGTTTTATATACACTTTCAAGCAATTATATATCATTTTTTGAGACTAACCTATTAACTTTGTGCCCAGTGCCAGTTACTGTTTTTTGCTTGTTTTTGGTTTCGCAGAATATCAGTACCAAATGAAGTCCAAATGCCACGAAACTTTTTGGACAAAAGAGACACTAGAAGCTTCGCGAGAAGACCAGATGATGAACCATGGGCCCACAAGGCACCAGGGCGCGCCCAGTGAGCGCGCCCTGGTGCCTTGTGGGGCCCACATGGCTCCGTTTGACCTAACTCCGCCTCTATAAACTCTCTAAAATCATGAAACCAATGGAGGAGTCCACGAAATACTTTTTTCGCCGCCGCAAGTTCCAGAACCACGAGATCCCATCTGGAGGCCTTTTTGGCCCTCTGCCGGAGGGGGCTCTACATCATCCTTGCCGCGCTCCGATGATGCGTGAGTAGTTTACCATGGACCTATGGGTCCATAGTTAGTAGCTAGATGGCTTCTACTCTCTATTTGATTTTCAATACAATGTTTTCCTCGGTGTTCTTGGAGATCTATTCGATGTAATGACTTTTTGCGGCGTGTTTGTTGGGATCCCATAAATTATGAGTTTATGATCAGATCTATCCACGAATATTATTTGAGTTTTCTCTGAACTTTTTTATGCATGATTGTTATAGCCTCGTATTTCTTCTCCGATTTATTGGTTTGGTTTGGCCAACTAGATTGATTTATCTTGCCATGGGAAGAGGTGCTTTGTAAAGGGTTCGATCTTGTGGTGCTCAATCCCAGTGAAAGAAAGGGACATGACACGCATGTATCATTGCTATTAAGGGTAAAAAAGATGGGATTTATTCATACGTGAGTTTATCTTGCCTACATCATGTCATCTTGCTTAAGGCGTTACTCCGTTTTTCCATGAACTTAATACACTAGATACATGCTGGATAGCGGTCGATGTGTGGAGTAATAGTAGTACATGCAGAATCATTTCGGTCTACTTGTCTCGGACGTGATGCGTATATACATGATCATTGCCTTGAATATCGTCATAATTATTTACTTTTCTTTTAATTGCCCAACAGTAGTTTGTTCACCCACCGTATGCTATTTTCAAGAGAGAAGCCTCTAGTGAAAACTATGGCCTCGGGGTCTATCTTTTATCATATATTAAAACCATAAATACCTTGCTGTAATTTTCTTTTATTTATTTTATTTTGAATTTTCGTCTGATCTATCTATCAAAAACTATACAATTTAATCTTGCTCGTAACCGTCAAGGGATTGACAACCCCTTGTTCGCGTTGGGTTGCAAGTATTTGTTGTTTGTGGGTAAGTGTTGTTTATGAGTCGTTACTTGGTTCTCCTACTGGATTGATAACCTTGGTTTCACAACTGAGAAAAATACTTATCTCTACTGTACTGCATCATCCTCTCATCTTCGAGAAAATCCTAACGTAGCTTGCAAGTAGCAGTGTGATCAAAGTAGTGGGTAACTCATCACATGGTGCATTTAAATTAACAAGGCATTCATCCTTCTCGTGTGGAGGTGAAAAATCAGTACCTTTGTCATTACCTTTTTTGATCAACTCAGATGATGTAGGCACTCTTGGTGGTGTGATAACTCTCCAATGTATCTATAATTTTTTATTGTTCCATGCTATTATATTATTCATCTTGGATGTTTTATATGCATTAATATACTATTTTTATCATTTTTTGGGACTAACCTATTAATCTAGTGCCCAGTGCCAGTTGCTATTTTTTTCCTTGTTTTTGTCTTTTACAGAAAATCAATACCAAACGGAGTCCAAACGGAATAAAAACTTTACGATGATTTTTCTTGGACAAGAAGACACCTAGGAAGCTTCGGGAGGAGGCTAGAAGACCCACGAGGAGGCCACAAGCCTTAGGGATGCGCCCCCTAGGCATGTGGGCCCATCATAGCTCTCCTAACCCTAATCCTGGCTCCATAAATACGCAAATATTCCCCGTATATCAGAGGGCACACCAAAAATACTTTTCCGCCGCCGCAAGCTTCTGTTCTCGTGGTATCCCATCTAGGGGCCTTTTTCGGCACTCTGCCGGAGGGGGATTCGATCACGCTGGGCCTCTACACCAAACTTGATGCCCTTCCGATGATGTGTGAGTAGTTTACTACAGACCTACGGGTCCATAGCTAATAGCTAGATGGCTTCTTCTCTTTTTTTGATCTTCAATACAATGTTCTCCTCGATGTTCTTGGAGTTCTATTCAATGTAATCTTATTTTGCGGTGCATTTGTTGAGATCCGATGAATTATGGATTTATGATCAGATTATCTATGAATATTATTTGAGTCTTCTCTGAACTCTTTTATACATGATTAAGATAGCTTTGTATTTCTCTCCGATCTATCGATTTAGTTTGACCAACTAGATTGGTTTTTCTTGCAATGGGAAATGTGCTTTGTGATGGGTTCATCCTCACCTAGTGACAGTAGGGGTAGCGAGGCACGTATTTGTATTGTTGCCATTAAATATAAAAAGATGGGGTTTTACCATATTGATTGTATCTATCCCTATACATCATGTCATGTTGCTTAAGGCATTACTCCGTTCTTGTTAACATAATTCACTAGATGCATGGTGGATAGCAGTCGATGTGGGTCGGTGAAGACGTGTCATCGCGTAGCACCATCTTCTTCGTATCACGGGCTCCGTGTTGCGGGCAGCACCAGGGGCGTGTGTCATCTTCATGGGCTCCGGGTCGCGGGCTCCGTCTTGATGAGGTAGACATCGGTGGTGTCGTCCCGCGAGCTCCACACCTCCGTCCCCCGCGGCACCAGCTTGATGATGTTGACGATGGACGTCGTCCTAGCGAGCTCGGTGTCGACATCTACCACGGCACGGCGGCGGCATCCTCGCCAGCTCTAGGCCTCCGTTCTCCATAGCACTAGTTTGATGAGGAAGACAACGGGCATCGTCCTAACAAGCTCCGAGTCGCCATCCTCCATGGCACGTGGCGGCATCCCCGCGAGCTTCACGCCTTCGGGCTCCATGCCACGATCCTCTGCGGCACCGGGTTGATGATGTTGGCCATGGGCGTCGTCTTGGCGGGCTCCACGCCATCATCCTCCATGGCGCCGGCTTGATGACGAAGTTGAGGGTGTCGTCTGGACGAGCTCCACGCCTCCGTCCTCTATGGCGCCGGCTTGACGAAGTAGATGGCGGTCGGCCTTCCAGCAGGCTCGACGCCTCCTCCTTGCTATGTGCGTCCATGGGTGAGTGTGCGCTCATGTGTGAGAGCGCCACATTGGCCGCCGCTTCGTCCGCCGCATCCGGGTGCGTGATGACCTAAACACATAGAAAAAGAAGATTATTGCACCGCCGGAAATTCTTCTTCCGTGGGCGCGTTCATCTGCTCGCCGCTGCTCTCCTTCCGTGTGAGGATGCCGTCGCCGTGTTCCCTTGGCGCACGCGCCGCTGCATGGGCGCGCCCTCCGATCGACCTCGATGCTGCCACCAGGGGCGCGGGCGCGGGTGCCTTCTCTTGTTGCCTACGTGAGGTGCTCTTCTTGGTGCGCACGTGAGGTGCTCTTCTTGGTGCGTGCCTTCTGTCTCCGTCGCAAGATGTGTTCTTGCGTGAGGTCCTCCGTCCGTGAGACGTGTGCTTGCTCCCTGCATACATAAAAGAGATATAGATGTACGTCGCATGCACTGCCGCCGTTGCCCGGCGAGCGTGCCGCTTCCGTGGGCGTGGCCTTCCTGTTGTTCACGACGCTGCCGCCACGCCGCGTCTTCTGCCTCCCCCCGTACGTGCCTCCTCCATGAAACCTGATAAAACAATAAGACAAAGAAACAAAACATAGTTGATGCCTCCTGCGTGCATCGCCGTCATCTCGGCTGCCGCTTCTGATCGGCTGCGGCGCCTCCCGCCTATCTTCGTCGACGACGCTGCCGCTAGGGGCGCGTCTTCTCCATCTTGCCTCCGTTCTCCGCCGGGTACGTGCGTGAGGTTCTGCTGCGTTACTTATGCCTCCTCCTGTGCTAGCTTTATATAGGCTGGGGTCGGCCACCAATTAGGCAGGAAACAAGCGATCTGATTTCTTGATTGCCAAGCCGGTCGAAGCTTTCCTTCTTAAAATTTTCTTTCTAAAACATTGCTCTTCTTATCCCACACGCCTGCACAAGTAAAATGAAAGAATTCCATATATGCGTGAAAGCTGCCGACGGACCAATTCCTTTGCAAACATGCATCGTTTCTTCCTTCAAGACCAAAGCAAGCCTTATGAATCAATCGCATATTGACTACCTGCTTAATACGGGTATTCGAGACGCTTTCCGGCCGGTCGTATATACCCGAATACGTGTATATATGGCATATACACATGTTGTATTTAGGTACGTACGCGAGCTTGCCGGTATACAAATACAATAATACATACGAATGTATATCAGCTAGCTAGCCTACGTGCATGTGGCCGGACACGTGCATGCACACATTAGTTGCACCATATTTCATGCATGTGCATGTGCATGTAATCGTGAGTGGGTACATGACATGCCAATAAATTTTGCCCTTTGCATTATAACTTGCCTTTGCTTATATAGCCTGCATCAAAACTCATTAAAACAAAATATTATTTTATGCAACAGGGCACAAAAACTCATCGAACAAATGCCCCCTCGTCGAGTTGAGCTTGAGTGCGAAGCAAATCGAGCTTGACTCGACGAATATTTTTTTTTCTCTTTTCTTAGCGCATGATTCATATGCAGCCTCAAGAACTGGCTCAGAGTTGAGATCTCCGTTACGACTTGCGCGCGGTTTTGAAGATGATTGAGTAGTAACAATATAATTTAGTGTAGGCATGTCCATCCACACTTGTGTCCTCCAGGGAGCTCGTTGGATCATATAACAAGCACGATACCAGTCAACAAGGCAACCCTATCTCATCTTGGTTCCATGGCGAAACATCATGCCTTATCCTGAAAACAAAAAGAAAATTTTTACCAATCTCGCCGCGACCGTCTGGCTGCTACGGTGCCAACCGGCTTGATTGGAGGGTTTCATAGATTCACGCTGGCCGCACTGGCGCGTAGCACTGCTCCCATGATCTCCTTGTGTTGATGTAGGCGAGGCATCGGTAGACCGTCGATAGCTCCCCTTCATTGACTGAATCATCACACCACTCATGGTGTGCCAATTCTGGTGGTACACCGGGACGTCATCGGCCTGACGAATGATTGAGGGGTTCATGTTGCCCCCATGCTTCATTGTCATTGGAGACGAGGCCACATCGGTGCCACCTTTTATGAGCGCAGGTGTTGCCTTCTGGCGCCCATCGTGCGCGTCGGTGTAGACCATTGGTTGCTGGGGTGTCGTCGGCGTTGTCATGGATACATGGGTATTGCTACCCCAAAACGCCCATGATGTAGGTCGATGTAGTGGTTTGTCGTCGGAATGTCGTCGACGATGTCAGGAAGTGCCTCTCCATGGCTGCAAAGATGTTGGAAGAGCACAACTAGAAACACCAAGTGAAAACAGGTGAAAAATGAGAAAGAGAAAAAAAAATGTTTGTGGGTTTTTAAAATGTTGGCTATCCCATTATACACCAGCTATAGGTGTGATATCCGAGAAGGCTACCGAAGGACTTGTCATTGGGAACCGTCGAAAGACCTTGACGATTGCAACTCAACAACTTAAATAAGCTTCGGTGTACGTGTATGAAGACGCCGTGTTTCGGGATGCTTTCGAGAGGCAACAGAAATTCATACTCTAGCCCATCATCATATTGAGGGCCCCACAGCTTGACATGCCCCCTGCACATACCCCATGAACCCAGAGACTTGGGTATGGTAGGTTCAGGGCAAATGGTTTTGGGACAATGGCTTGGGGATTTTTCTTCGTGCGTATTGAGGGGTGGTGAACAGTTACCTCCCGCGTTCCTTCCAGTGGATTCCTTACTGCTTGGGAACACTTGACTGCTTCTTGAACTGTTGGGATTTTTTTCTTGAATTTGCTTCTTGGACTTTTGGAATTTTATTATGATTGCTCACGTGGATGATTGATTGGCCGCGGACTTCCTGGACTTGCTTTGACATTCGGCACAAACTTCTTGGGGACTCTTCTTCCAGAATTCTTCGGGACCCACCTTGAGAACTTGGAAGGCAACTGTTCACCTCTGTGGACTAGGAAAAACCCTCTAGCACTTTATCTGAAGCTTCTGGTGGCGCACCCCAGGGTTGCCATGTGACTATGCACCAAACCAACTTGTGTTGGGTCAAGCAACCCTCCATGATCTTTTCCTATAGTCTTCCTTGGAGTGCGAGCCTCTGTGAACATGAGGCGTGCCGGGAAACATGAAGAGCGCGGGTCTCAATACTCAGAAGTGTCCAAGTAATCATCTCCGCTGCCTCCAGAAGCATACACCTGGTACGTGTCGTGCATTGTGGGTGTAGGAGCCACTCCACCTGCAACTTGACACATTGTGCCACCCTCCAACAAGTTCTAGGGTAGCCAAAACTTCAGTCAACAACATGGTGTCATAGGGGAAAGCCATTTTTTGTTGGACATAGTCCGTAAAAATTGGGGAAAACTAGATATATCCACGAAATGCAAAGGAGGATGCATCATGGATGCGATAGCCCACAGAAAAAAAAAGTTTCCCCAATAGAAATCCGGAAGGCAACAAAAGAGGCAAAATTTTAAGAATTTTTTTTAGGAACCTTCCGTTCATTGGGGGCATAGGTCGGACTCCCTGAGAATCGACGAGCTGGTATGCTCCCCTGCAGTAGACTTGCTCAATGATGTATGTTCCTTCCCACTTTGGCTCGAACATGTCTTCGTCTTGTGCGTGACAACGATGGTCCGCCTAAGCACAAGGACCAACTCACCCTTACGGCAGACGCGTTGCTTGACGAGCTTGTCGTAGGCTGTCACCATATTCTGGCGGTAAAGCTCCAGGTTCTGTAGGGCATGAATTCGCCCCTTTTCAAGGGCGTCGAGCTCCTGGAACTACAGTTGTACCTGTTCGTCTTGGGTGATCTCATCTTGGATAGCCACCCGCAAAGAGGGTACCTGGACCTCTAGTGGAAGGACTGCCTCACTCCTGTAAACTAGAGAAAATGGGGTTGCCTGCATTGGGGTACAGGTTGTGACGCGGTACGCCCACAAGGACTCGAAGAGATGGGCATGCTAGTCTCTCTTGTTCCTTATCACCGTCTTCTTGAGTATCTTGCTGAGCGTCTTGTTGAAGGCCTCTGTTGCTCCGTTGGCTTGGTCTAGATGATGGGGATGTGGTGATGAAATGAAGGGGAGAGCGGTACGCCCATCGCGCTGGCTCTGCTAAGTTGTATCCCTCCATCTTGTCATTGTCCAATGATGAAGTGGGCGGCCTTCGCCTCGTCGGTGCCTGGCCTGGTGGTGTCCGCCTTATCGGTGTCGGACTGGATGACTTGCCTTCGCCTCATCGGTGCTTGGCAAGATATGGATTGCTTCATTGGGAAAAGACATGTCGATGGAGTACAGATTCGCCTCGCCGGCGCTAAGACGATGTTGATGATGTGTATCGGTGTGCATGTTGGGGTAGATGTGGGAGATGTCACTGCCACAACAAGCGGCAACGCAGGATTGGCATGCCGAAACCATGCAACACGACCTAATCGATGATGATGAGTTGTTGAGGACATTACGGTGTCGGTGTAACCAACGACCTTGTCAAATCAAGAGTCGGCGCGAACGGCACCCTGGCTTGTGTCAGCTACGATATAGATGCCGCCCCACCATGGGGTAAGCTCCGTGTCGGCAATGGTGTAGATGGATCTCTGCCTCAGTGGCGGTGCAGATGACACCCTGCCTGGGGCGAGCTCCGTATCGATGATGGTGTAGATCGTGCCCCACTTTGGGCAGGCTTGACGGTGGAGGTGTAGATGAAGCTGTAGGATGGAAAGTATGTCTAGAGAGGGGGGGGATTAGACTACTTGACCAAATAAAAATCTAACCTTTTCCCAATTTTATGTCTTGGCAGATTTTAGCAACTTAACACAAGTCAAGCAATCAACCTACACATGCAATTCTAAGAGTATAGCAGTGGAATGTAAATCATTGCATATGAAGGTAAAGGGGAGGAGTTTGGAGGGAGCAAACGGAATGTAGACACGGAGATTTTTGGCGTGGTTCCGATAGGTGGTGCTATCGTACATCCACGTTGATGGAGACTTCAACCCACGAAGGGTAATGGTTGCGCGAGCCCACGGAGGGCTCCACCCATGAAGGTTCCACGAAGAAGCAACCTTGTCTATCCCACTGTCGGATTCGGGGTTCTGCAGACCCTTGAGAGGTTCGAACTCTGGGGTGCGTGCGAAGAACTCTCTCTCCCCAGTCTGCCTGCTCAACGATTCCACAGCCTAGCTCGGTGAACCCAAGGAACAAGAGACACAGCAGTTTATCCTGGTTCGGGCCACCTTGCGGTGTAATACCCTACTCCAGCTTTGTGGTGGATTGCCTCGGGGTGCTGAGGATGAACTAGTACAGAGGTGGAACGACCTCAGGAGGTGAGGTGTTCTTGAACTCGATGAGCTAGTGAGGTGGTGAGGGTGGAATGGATCTGGTCCAGCTCCGGGTTGCTCTCCCCCTCCCAAGGTGGTGGCTATGTCCTATTTATAGTGGCCTTGGTCCTCTTCCCAAATGTGGGCGGGAAGGGATCGCACAACGACCAAGTTCGAAGGGAGACAACTAGTACAAGTTATCCTGACAAAAGTAGTCTTCGCTTGCAAAAGCCTCTGGTGGTGACGCTGCAGTGGGCTCCTCGATGACCTCCGTCCTGCCGTACTGGCGGTCCTGGTCTTGTTGCACCAATATGGAAACCTTTGCTTGATTCCTCGGGACTCCGCGCCTGCGCTTGCCTCCTTTGCACCAAAAAGGAAACTGGTACACTGCGCCCGCTGGCGCCCACCTGGTCCTGGTCGTCATGGCTCACGTCAGGTGAACCTCGTGAGGTGCAGCTTACATTGATATCTCCGCTCCTCGTGAGCCAGCCTGGGGAGGCCGCCCCTCGTGGAGGTCTTGGTGTCATCCGCCTCGCGAGTCTTGGCCCCTAGCGAGGGTCTTGAGTTGTCGTTGCTGAAGCTGGGCCGTACCAGGCCGTCGATGGAGCCACGCCACGGGCCGCAGGCAGGCAAGTATGGGCACCCCCGATCCCAGGACGCCGACAGTAGCCCCCGGGCCCAAGGCGCGCTCGAACTTGGCTTCGAGGCGAAGCCAAAGGGCAAATGCGGAGCGCCGCGGGCCCTAACCGCTTGCGGCCTTGGTTACCATGTGGCGATTGATGGGACGTGGGCGCCTCCGCTTCCCCACGCTGCCTCGGCAACTGCTTCGACTGACAAAAGGGCTGCCGCCCGCTGCGAAACCTTTATTGCCTTCCTTTCGTCTTGCCCCAGATCCCCTTCTCCTTCTGCCTAGAGAACTCTCAGATCTGCCAATCTCCCCCGAGCTCGCCACCAATGGCTTCCGAGCAGGCAGGATCTTCAGCCGCGGCCGTGCGCTCTGTCCCCTGGCATGAGTCGGCCTTGAGCGCGTCCACCATCACCGAGGAGAAGCACCTCGGCTCCGCGCTTGTCGGTGTACTAAGTATTGGGCCATTAGTACCCCGTACTTGTGCACGGGCAGTTGTAGCCATACTCGCGGCCAGGCTTGTCGGGGAACAGTTGGAGGTTAATTCAAGTTATCAAAGAAACACCCAAGTTAAGGATCTGAGGATCAGCTCATAAGGAGAGTTGAAGACCAAAAACCAGCCTCCCCGGCAAGATCTTGCCGGGGTGGCCTGCGAAGCCCGGCAAGATTTCGCGCGCGGCAAGATTCGGTGCCTGGCAAGATTCAGCGCCCGGCAAGGTTCTACCACTGTGCCACCGCTTCAGCATAGCAACAAGCCTGACATTCTGGGTCCTTCTCTGGATGCGTGGCGACGCGCCAGTGGAGGAGAGCTTAAGCGGTGCTGATGGGATGGCTCCTTTTTCCATCCCCAAGAAAGTGAGGACACCTAAACGGACACCTCACGGTGCATTAAATGCATTCATCCTAATCCGTCAGTGGTTAGGCATGATAACCATGTAGCTACTTTACACCTCAATGTATGTTCATTTTGCCACTGTGGTGACCCCTTTGGACGTATAAAAGGAGGCCCAAGGCAACTGCTACAGGGGAGGGGGATCTTCTGGCCCATCCTGCATGCGTAGCTGCTCTTTGAACGTACTGTTCATCGCAAGCGCTCCTAGAGCCTGGGCTCAAGAACACCCTTAATAAAACAAGGCAGGAGTAGGGTTTTACGCTGATTAGCGGCCCGAACCTGGGTAAAATTGCCCCGCGTCGATCGTTGGTTCTGCTCTTTATGCATACCTCTCTCCCTGCCGAATCGTAAAGGGGTCCCTTGGGATCCCATAGGTGTCGTACGCCGACATCTTTGTCGTAATCGGTTGCGCCCTTATTTTGTTTCGAGTCCGCTCAACAATTTAAGTGGCTGCGCTGAGAACGCCAAGGTGTCTTACCGGCCGCTGCACCTCCAGCAGGCTGCTGAAGTCCCGCACCCAGCTCTCGCGGCAGGTTGCACGCCGGCAAGTTTTCAGTAAGCGTAGGGTGTACTCCGTACATAAAGGAATCAGACAAGGGAAATAGCATGCATATACCCAAACATACGCAAGTTATATTACATCAATAAATTGTCGCACTTCTAACATAAGACTTGATCGTCTTTTGGCATGGAATGGTGGCGACAAGGAAAAATGAGGCGGCTAGTCCCTGCGTTGGCCCTCGATCCTCTTGATCGAATCTACCTTCTCAAGGATGGGCGCGACAAGCTTCTCAAGTGCTTTGAGATCTGCATCCTTTGGCAAGTGGTCGAGCACGTTGGAAAGATCAACATCAGGGTTCTTATGCACCACCTTGACGAGTACCTTGCGGAGGACGGCCCGGCAAAGTTTGCGGGATTCATTGGCCAGTTGGGTCGCTCGGTTGGACTGTAGCAACTTCAAAGCGTCAATGATGCTATCGAAGAACATGGTCAACCTGGCGCTCAAAGATATCCTTTCTTTGGAGGAATACCTGAAGTTTTGCAGGCCATCCTGGCCCATGGTTGACAATTGTGCTGTGAGCCTCTCCGCGGTGTCGACGAGGCGATCAGTCCAGATTTTCATACCCTTCTCATAGTCAATTTGGGCGGCGGCAGCGCTCTTAAGCAAGTTCCTCTCTTCCTGGAGATCTTTGCTTAGGGCCTTCTCGCGGGCCCTGCCATCCTTGAGGGACTTCTCCAGCGTGGTCAGCTTTAGCTTCAGATCGGCAATGGCATCGTTGGCTGAAGTAAGCTGCTTGGTCTTGTCGGACATGGCAACTTGCATCTCCGCCAGGCTGTGGAGAGTTTTCTCCCTGTCCCCTTTGAGCGTCGAGAGCTCCTTGCCGTGTTCTTCAAGATCCGCTTCCAGATTCTTCACTTTGTCGCTCAGCTCGTTCTTGGCGGCCTCTGCAGCCTCGGCAGCATCGACGGCCTCCTTGAGCTTGCCGGCATGATCTACAGTTAGAGCTTCGAGTGCCTCCTTGTGCTTTTGCTCCAGCTCCTGGATCCGCTGCGCGACAAGCTTATCGATCTCCTCATCTTTGCCGCGAAGCTTGGCGGCGAGCGCCTCCTCACGTGCAGGAAGATCTTCCTCATGGGCATCAAGCGCAATACGATGCTCCGTCAGGAGAGAATCTTCAGCGGCAGTTCTTTGTGCAGCTTCCTCTTGCGCTTTCTCCATGTCATATTGTTTCAAGAGGAGCTCCGTCCAGTTTTGGCTCACTTGTTCCCGGTTGGCAGTCAACTCTTGAATGGCCTCAGCGTACCAAATTAGCATCTGCTCAACGCGCTTCTGAAAACTTGCTTCGGCTGCTTCGACAACTGCCATTCTAGAATCTGCCTTCTCTTTTCGAGCCCGGTGGAGTGCTTGGAGCTTGCGGAAATTTTCGCCCATGGCCTGGAGGAGCTGATCCTCTTCAGATTTGCCACTGCTGGCGCTTGGATCATCAACAATTTCGAGCCCAGCAGCGGTGATGATTTCTTCATCGAAGGTTTCCCCTTCGGCCGGCGTTTCAATATTTGCCGTGCCCGGCAAGTTGATGAACAGGTTGTCGCCAACCTTGAGATATTTGCTCGATGAGGGAGCTTCGGATGTCGATGGCTGGTCCTCGACGTTCGTCTCGCCGGTGGCTGGGGGCTCTGTGGCCGATGTAGCACCTGGCGCTCCTGCGGCAGGAATGCCGTTAGTGTGGTCATCGGTCTCCTCGCCGGCCCTCTCGGCAGGTTCCTTGGCGGTTTCCTCGGCAATAGTTTCGCTGACCTCAACAGTGGTGTCTTTGGCGGCCTCGCTAGCGGCGATCCTATCAGCTTCGGCGGCGGCGTCTCTGGCAGTCTCCTCGATGACAACGTCGACATCCATGTGTTCCATCACAGGGAATTCTGGAGGACGAAGGAAGGAAACAAAATAAGATCAAGATAGAAGTTCAAGAAGACAAAAAGAAAGAAAGATAAAGAAAAGGATAGCAAGCGCTCTAAGGCAGACAGTTACCTGCGTCGAGTTGTTGAGAGGTGGCCTCGCCCCTCCCGGCAACGTTGGCTGCCGGGGAAATGTTGCTGGTACTCATGCGTACCGGCTCCTCCTCAACCAAGATAGGCTCGTCAGTGGTAACTCTTGCCGGGGATGCGCTTGTGGGCGGCGCAGTTGACGGAGGCGGCATGACGGGGGCGGTTTCTACCTCTCCCTATTGCTGTTCTTCTCCTGCAAGCCCGAAGATATCAGCGGCAAGGGTAAAAACCTCAGCGCCTGCCAGCGGGAAAAGAGTGGAGAACTCACGCTGGGGGCTGTGCTGGGGGCTGCATTGAGGGCTGAGCCCCGGGCTAACGACGACAATTTTCGGCGCGCTCGTAGAGCCGGCCGAGGGCTCGTCGCCCGTGAAAGTCCTCGACCTCTTCGCCGCCCTTTCCGCCAAGGTTTCTGCATCGCTGCAAGAGACAAGACAAAGCAAGGCTATGAGATTACTCTGAAAATTTGGGAGATAAAGGCTATGACAAGATACTTACTCTTCCTCTTCTCGTTCCGGGCTAAAACCAGAGATGTCGAAATCGACCTCTGTTGCAATGTCCGTGCGAGGGGGCGGAGGAGGGGTCCTGGGTCGTTTGGCTGTAGCAGGCGCAGGAGACCGGCGTGGTTCCGCCACCTCAGCCTCCGGTGCGGTCGTGTGAGACGCCCCTGCCACCTCAGTAGTTTCCGCAGGTGCGGGTCTCGCACGCCGCGCAGGTTGCTGTCGGACTCCTTGCCGCGGCGCAGTCTTGCCGGCCGCCTTCTTGCCAGGAGCCTCGCTGCTCGAAGAGGGTTGGCTTGCCGGGATGCCAGAAGCGGCCTTTCGAAGAACGCGCTTGGTCTTCTTCGAAGCTGGGGGCTCCTCCTGCGGCTCTTCTTCGACTACGTCCTCGTCGGATGAGCCCTCGGCGGCCGCGCTGCTCTGTTCCCCGGCAGCCTCAGCCACCCCGGCAAGATTTTCTTCCATCACAACCTCCGCATCGCTGGTTTCCCATTCTGTGAAACTGACGCTGCCGGCCTCCGCGGCAAGATTCGCCTCTTCCACCCTATTGGCAATGTACGCCACTTCTTCATCAGTGGTGGCGCGAATGAGGTCCGTCTCTTCCCGGATGGCCCTCTCCGACAAGTTGTCGAAGAACCTTTGTTCTTCCTCCTCGGTTGGTTCGGCCCAAGTCACGTCAAGGCCATGGGCGTTGAACATTGGCATGAAGGCGATGATTGACCCCATGGCGGAGTTGTTGCACAAAGGGACTATTCTTGCCGGCAACCGATGTTTGTCATCGCGCTGGAATAATTTGTGGCGGAGAGCGCTGAGCTGCATGGTCGTCAAATTATTGTTCAATTCAGGGCGCAGCCTCATGATATCTGCTGCGTTCCAGTACTCCCAAGCTTCTCTTCCCCTGCTCTGTAGGGGGGCGATGCGGCGGCGGAGGAAATCAAAGCCAATCATCTCCATTGTGAGCCCGGCAGCTTTCAGGCGAAGGATCCTGGTGGTGGCGATCATAAGCCTCTCGTCCTCCGCGGCGAGATCGCTCCAGTCACTGCCGCGGACCGCCTTCTGCCATCGAGGCAAACAGAACGGATGGGGATCTGCTTCTTTAATCCAGCACCACTCAGACCGCCATTCATCCCACTTCTCGCGGTAAACCCCATCTGGGTATATCTCCTTATTCCAAGCCCGTGGAATCCAGGCGATAGAACCGGAAAGGACCTCCCCCTTTTGGATGCGAGGAATAAAGTAATGGCGGAAGAGGGCAGTATTGGGAACTACTCCGGCAAAGTTTTCGCAAAGATGAGCGAAGACAGACATGCACATTACGGCGTTTGGCGTAAAATCAAGAAGATGGAAGCCGTATGTGTACATAATGTCGTTGAAGAAGTCAGAGAATGGAGGACAGAGTCCGCAATAGAAATAAGCGGTGAAGAAGTGATATCTGTCAGGCCCACTTTTGGAGCAAGAACCTAGAATCACGCGAGTTGCGGGGTGAGCTTGCATCTCCTTCGCCCACATGCACTGGTACCAGTTCTTCAAGGCCCTCGCATCGAGCGTCGGAGCGAAGACGACGTACTTCTTCCGCATCTTCACCAGCTCACTCTCCGGGACATCAGCCTTCGTCTCCTTGCTCTTGCCTTTGCCCTTGCTAGGCCTTGGGCAGCATGGCGATTGCGAAGGCGGAGGCTGAGGATAGAGCGGGTGCGAAAGCGAAGAGCGGATAAGGAGAAGTCTGGCTTTGAGCTCGAGGAGGGGAAAATAATGGTGGAGTCCAGATTGAGAAGAAGGGGGGGGGTAAATAGGCTGCGCCTCTGCAGTTTCCCTTTTTATGGGGAAGGGGCGAGGCCGTCTCTTTTACTCCCCAATGTGAATACGCCTCTGCAGGCGCACTGCAGTTGCAGCCTTTCAACGCACGCTTCCCATGTCGCGCACTTAGCGCGCGTAGTGGGGGGCACAGTAAGAGGGATATTTACGAGCAGTTAATCCCCTGCCACGCGTGCCCGTGCACTGTTTGGGCCTAGCCCAGCAACGCCTCGCACTCGTGTGTGGCCTAGGCCCGGGGGCTCCTGTCGGTGTACTAAGTATTGGGCCATTAGTACCCCGTACTTGTGCACGGGCAGTTGTAGCCATACTCGCGGCCAGGCTTGTCGGGGAACAGTTGGAGGTTAATTCAAGTTATCAAAGAAACACCCAAGTCAAGGATCTAAGGATCGGCAGATAAGGAGAGCTGAAGACCGAAAACCAGCCTCCCCGGCAAGATCTTGCCGGGGTGGCCTGCGAAACCCGGCAAGATTTCGCACCCGGCAAGATTCGGTGCCCGGCAAGATTCAGCGCCCGACAAGGTTCTGCCACTGTGCCACCGCTTCAGCATAGCAACAAGCCTGACATTCTGGGTCCTTCTCTGGATGCGTGGCAACACGCCAGTGGAGGAGAGCTTAAGCGGTGCTGATGGGATGGCTCCTTTTTCCATCCCCAAGAAAGTGAGGACACCTAAACGGACACCTCACGGTGCATTAAATGCATTCGTCCTAATCCGTCAGTGGTTAGGTATGATAACCCTGTAGCTACTTTACACCTCAATGTATGTACATTTTGCCACTGTGGTGACCCCTTTGGACATATAAAAGGAGGCCCAAGGCAACTGCTACAGGGGAGGGGGATCTTCTGGCCCATCCTGCATGCGTAGCTGCTCTTTGAACGTATTGTTCATCGCAAGCGCTCCTGGCGCCTGGGCTCAAGAACACCCTTAATAAAACAAGGCAGGAGTAGGGTTTTACGCTAATTAGCGGCCCGAACCTGGGTAAAATCGCCCCGCGTCGATCGTTGGTTCTGCTCTTTGTGCATACCTCTCTCCCTGCCGAATCGTAAAGGGGTCCCTTGGGATCCCATAGGTGTCGTACGCCGATAGCGCTCCACCTGATGGTGGGGGTAGCAACGAGGGGGGTGAGACGAAGCTCTGGGTCTGCTCCGGCAAGCCGAAAGCTTTGGGGAGCACCGTCTACCCCTTCTTCTGGCACAGCGTCCTCGCCGGGTTGGTTCCCCCTTTCTCCAAATTCTTCTACGCCGTCCTCCGCCATTACGGGCTCCATGCCCTCCATCTTCATCCCAACTCTGTCCTCCTCCTGTCGGTCTTCGCCTTTTACTGCGAAGCGTTCTTGGGGGTGATGCCCTCTTTTGCACTTCTCTGCCACTTCTTCTACCTTCGGATCAACGGCAGCCAGTGCTCGGGGTGCGCCAGCTTCATTGCTGCCAATGGCAGCAATGCGATCTCTCGGACGGGGAAAAAGGTGGATACCTTCCGAAACAAGTGGATCTTCCTGGACGCCAAGCGCGCTGACGTTCGGCTGGAACTGCCGACCTCACAGTCGGTGCCCCTAGAAGGATGGGCTCACGAGAAGCTCACCGATCCCAGGGCGGATCTGTTGCTCGAGAGGATGGCAGCAGACCTGAAGACCGATGACCCGAAGGCGGAGAAGCTGATAGGGGCCATGATTGTCAAGGAATTCCTCACGCAGCACCCGGCTCCGCTCAAGGCACACTCGCGCCCCTGTGGAAGCTCAAGGGCGCAGAAGAGGGTCTCTGGCTGCGCCCGGATGACTTGTCCAAGGAGGAGTTCGACAAAATCATCCGCGCCCTGCTTGGAGTGGATCAGGGCTGCCCCCCGGACTCCCATCTTCCGCTGTACCGCAGCCCTGACGGGGAGAAGATTGCTGATGCCGTGCCTGTCTTCAACGAGCGCGGGCTCGCACCTTAGGGGCCTTCCCAGCCTCCGAGCTCCCCTGTTCTGGTGTCCTCCGGCGAGCCCGGTGAGGTAGAGGGGACGGACTCGGAGGCGACGTGGGAAAGCGCGGGGGAGACCTCCCCTCCGCGCCAGACCGATCTCCTCCACGACCTCTCTGACGACGACGACGCCAGCGAGTACCCGGTCTGGGAGGCGCCGCAGTCCGCAGGCGTCACCACGCGGTCCAAGGGCACCCCTCCGAAGAAGCTGAAATCAGGGGTCACGAAGAAGGGCAGGTCGGCGCTGATCTCTCAAGGCGGCGCCCCCGCCTCGCCGCCAGTCGTTGCTGCTGCAAAGCCGGTCGTCCGCCCTCCTGTTCCTGAGGGCACGACGGCTCCCATGCCCGCGAAACCTGCGGGCCTCGCGCTCCTGAAGAGGGCGAGTGACTACGTTGCTGCGGACCAGTAAGTGCGCCGTCTTGCCTTTGCTTCCTGCTCTTGTCTTGGTATCTTAACGTTCGCCTCTTCTGTGGCTAGGCCAACGTCGGCGGCGAAGAAGAAGAAGGAGGAGGGTGTAGCTGTTGCCGCGATGAAGGTGCTTGCCGTAGCCGCACCACCTCCGGCGCAAAAGGACGGGGCCGGCCTGCGCGCTCCTGCGGCCAGGTCATCCCCTGGTGGCTCGAAGACCCAGTCTCAGGAGGAGGCGTCCCCTGCAGTCGGGCCTGCTCAGGAGGCGCTCGCCCTCAGCTCGCCTGCCGAGGCCTCGAAGCCTCCGGAGCCCCCAGCCTCTTCTAGCGCTGCTGCTTCGCCAGCCCTGGTGCCTGCGCCGTCTCCTCCCTCTTCCATCATGCCGGTGAACCATGGCTCTTCTGTCGCGCCCGGTGCTCTGGAGGAGGCCCTTTCCGCGCTGAACCAGCTTCTCGTCGACCTTCAAGGTGCCGACCGGCGCCTGGCATCTGGGCGCCTGGAGCTGGTCTCGGGGTGGCTTCGAGCCGACGCATTCGTTAGGATGGCCTGGCAGCAAGCCGTGACAGCCTCGGAGGAAGGTGAGAAGGTAGCCGGCTTGGCCGCGGCCACCCGCGACATGGCGATGAAGGACACCGAGGCCGCCGAGGAGCGCTGCCGAGCGGCGGAGGCCGAGCTAAGTACCCTCCGCGACGAGCAGGCCGCCGAGGCCCGTCAGCGCAAGGTGCAGGAGGAGGAGCTGAAGGCCCAGAAAGCTGCAATCGCTGATCGTGATGCCGAGCTGGAGCGGGCGGCCCGAGAACAGGCCACAGAGCGCGGCTGCCTGGAGAAATTGAAGGAGGAGGTGGAGGCGGAGAAGGCCCAGCTGGAGACCAGGGAGAAGCTCCTTGCCAAGGCTGAGGAGGCAGCCGCCGCGGGGCGCGCTGCCTTTGACTCCCTCGAACAGAGGTCCCGCAAGGCACTGCAGGACCTTTACGGGAGCGAGTTGAAGGAGCCGCTGGTGACCTCGGAGGAGGGCCCCGCCGAGCTACTCCCCAAGCTGGTCACGGCGCTCGAGGGCATCGTTGTTGGATTTTGCCCCATGGTGGAAGGGGAGGCCCGCGCGCTTTCCACCTCGGCCGTGACACACGTCTTCTACCACCTCCGTCTTCGCGACCCCAACTTTGAGCTCGGTGCCATGCTTGAGCCTGTGAACCCGGATCGCTACACCACCATTGCTGAAGCCGTGAAGGACCAGGTGGAGGCCCTACTGCAGAAGTTCCTTGCCATCGACCCCGCGACTACGGCCGTCAGCACGGACGACGGCGACGTCGTCGACGACGGGGCTCTCCAGGCGGGCGATGGTGGCGCCCAAGGCTGAAGGAGAAGCTTGATGGTGGCATTCGCTCCATTTTATTTCCTGCAATATGAACCGTGCCTCGCAGAGGCGTGATAACTCATGTTTGGTAATTTGGAGAAACAATATGTCTTGTAATAATTTGCTAGGATTTTGCGATTTCCTTCCCGTTTGCTTTAGTGTTCTGCGTTGGCAGGGCCCGGCCCCGCGCGTACCTCAGCCGCCATTGGGTCGTCCGGATCGCCAGGGCGAGACCAAGGGGTGAGGGCTAGGTGACCAGTTAGGCCCTTGGGTCGGGATGCCCAAGGGTCCCCCTTGACGTACAAACAGTCCTCGGGAAGGAAACGCGAGATTAGGCCTTAGCGTTCTGCGTTGGCAGGGCCCGGTCCCACGCGTACCTTAGCCGCCATTGGGTCGTCCGAATCGCCAGGACGAGACCAAGGGGTGAGGGGCTACGTGACCAGTTAGGCCCTTGGGTCGCCATGCCCAAGGGTCCCCCTTGACGTACGAACAGACATCATACCTGTCCTCACCGGGTTCTCGCTCGGGAGGGTTGCGCGAAGACCAAGTCCGAGGGACCTGGCGAGGTGGCGTACGCCAGGCGTGACCTGAGCGTAGCCCTCGTGCCCAGCCCCCTTGCGCTACTCTCCCGGGGGAAAGCAGCGCAGTGAGGCTAAGCACCGAGCCTGGTGGCTCCCTGAGGTTACTGCGGCCGTGAGGCCACCCTCAGTTGTTTATCACCAGTGCGGAGCATGGCGCTACCATTCTTGCACGGGCATAGCCGCTTCTCGACCGTGTCGACTGCCAGCGCGGAGCATGGTGCTTCCACTGGCACGTGGGAGGGGGCTCCCTCTGAGGAGAGCCCCCGGGGCGTGTACAGCCCCGCCCTGACACGTGGCTTGCACGGCAGGGCTAGAGGAGGTGTGTCTGGGCACCCGTGAGCCAGCGCAGGACTCACGGGGCCCTACCTCAAGGCGGGTTGCGCCTAGTCTTGATTGAGAGCACTTGTAATGATCCTGCGAGATGGTTAGGCAGCCTGCGCTGAGTGAATCTCCTGAGGTTACCACATGAGAAGGCCAAGCACCAACGGCCCCAGGAGGTGACGTGAACGGGGTTGGCCCGCCACACAGAGCTCAGCCATTGGGTTTATCGATGATGCAGGGACGGACCCGAGCACAGACGCCGTGCCCAGTCTTCTCATGTGGATGTCCTGAAGAAAGACAGCCGGCTCGTGGCTCCCGTGGTGACGGGGCACCATGTCGCGCGCCCTCACTCGTCCGCCCGCGATTAGCTCATGCGAGGACAAGGCACCAAGGACCATGGGAGGTGACATACACGGGAGCTGGCCCGTGAGCCAGAGCTCAGTCTCTTGGGTTTAGCGACGCTGCAGGGACGGTCCCGAGCACAGATGTCATGCCAGCCCTTAATCATGAGGCGGTCATGGGTGGGCTTGCAAGGCCGTACGACGTTCATGGCAACGAAGTACCAGACAGGCAGATGATAATCATAAAGCGACCGATGGCAAGAATAAGGCTAGTTCTGATAGATGCAAAGCGATACATGCCACAGGGACGGACCCACGCGGCTTGGGGATGATGCAGCCCGAAGGGCGCCCCCAATGGAGTGAATCAAGATGCAAAAGGATTCATGTCACAGGGATAGGCCCACGCGATCTAGGGATAATGCTGCCCGAGGGGCGCCCCCAACTGAATAAACTAGAAAATGTCACCTGGTATCGTTGCTGAAGAGATGTTGGAGTAGCTGAAGATGTGTGCTGAAGAAGTCGCTCCTCATGAGTCGCCTAGGTCCTGAACCTCGTGAGACTCTAGAGGCTCAGGGGGCTCACGGAGAACCGTCGCCATCTTCACCAGGACCGCCTAGCGCCTGGTCTCCTGAGCCGCTAGGACACGCCGCAGGTGGCGCTGGAAGGTGACAGCCGTGTTCGGCAGGCCGTACGGCATGCGAACGTAGCTGTGAGGGGGGCCCTCGCACCGACCAACACGCTATGGCTAGAAGCGCTCCTGAGACGCAGCTCTGTTTAGCCCGAGGTAGTTGATGCAGATGCGCAGCTCACCATCCTCGCCAGGACAAGGAGCCAAGCCAGGTGGCGGGCGGCGGTCGCCGCGCATGGCTCTTGCCCCTTGAAGCTCCTCGATCGCCTCGATGATGAACTCCTGAGCACCGGGCACCTCGTGCCTTGTGCCCTCTTGGCGGAGACGCACGCTGAAGCACGCCTCCACGTGGTGCCCGAGCACCTCCCTTGTGATGTTGGCTAGTTCAGAGGCCCTCCAGAGGGGAGCCCCTGAGCCCAGCCTGAGAGGGGCACCGGGCACGCCTTCCTATGCGAGAGAGGGTGGCGCCCTGTCCGAGGGCGCTGGTCCTGAGGTGGTGCTGGTGGAGACGCCGTTCTCCTGAGGCTCTCGGCGGAACAGATGTTTCTTCTTCTTGGGGATAGCCTCAGGAGGGTAGATGGTGCCTTCGTTGTCTGGGTCCTCAACCGCCGCGGCCTGGTAGGCGCCCTCGAGAGAGCACACCGCGTCCTTTTCCTCGCAGGCGATTGTAATGATGTCGCGGCTCCCTGGCATCTTGAGGACATTGTAGCCATGATGAGTCACCACCATGAACTTGGCTAGGGCTGGGTACCCAAGGATGGCATTGTACGGAAGACGAATGTGGGCGACGTCAAAGTCGATGAGCTCGGTGCGGTAGTTGTCGCGCTGGCCAAAGGTGACAGGGAGGCGGATCTGCCCTATCGGGGTGGTGGAGCCGTCGGTCACTCCTGAGAAGGGCTTGGTGGGCTGCAGCTGATCATAGGGCACTTGGAGGCGATCGAACATTTCGATGGAAAGGACATTGAGCCCCGCACCGCCATCGATGAGGGTCTTGGTGACGAGGAAGTTGCTGATGACGGGAGAGCAGAGCATCGGGAGGGCGCCGGCGATTGCCGTGCACTTGAGCTGGTCTGCCGAGCTGAAGGTGATGATGCACTTGGACCACCTGAGCGGGCGTGCGGCCTCGAGCCTGGGAAGAGCCGCGTTCACCTCACGGGCGAACTGCTTGAAGATGCGCTGGGAGGCTGGGGCCTGAGCACCGCCCAGGATGCAAGCGACGGCACGAGGCTCCTGGAAGCCCCCAACCCCCTCATCCTGGTGGTGGTCGTCGTTCCTCCTTGGTGGCGGTGGCAGCGGAGGGAGGCCGGCGTTGCCCTGAGGATGGTCCTCGCGAGGCTGATCTCTCCAGGCGCCCTCGTGAGGCTGGTCTCTCCAGGCGCCCTCGCGAGGCTGATCTCTCCAGGCGCCCTCGCGAGGCCCGCGGTCGTCCCAGCGTCCTCTGCCTCAGCCTCCTCGCGGTCGTAGCCTCGATCGTTGCGCTCGGGGCGTCGGCCGAGGCGCCCGTCGCTGATGGCCCTTAGCTCATGGCATTTGTTGGTGTTGTGACTGTGTACGTTGTGGAAGACGCAGAATGGACGGCTGCCCTTGGATGTCTCTGGGTGGTCGCAGCCGCGCTTCATCTCTGGTTCAGCCGCAAGCAAGGCCGTCCCCTTGCGTTTCACGTCCTTGGCCTTGGCCTTCTTGTCTTCTGGGTCGGCCGCTGGGAGCTCGAGGAGGGAGAGGCGTCCCTCCTCAGCTCTCGCGCACTTGGTCACCATGTTGAACATTTCCAGAGCCGTGCACAGGTCCTCGTGTATGGCGAGCTCCTCTTTCATCTTGACAACGCGGACGCCATCAGAGAATGTTGAGATGATGGCCTCGTCCGACACCTTGGGGATCTTGAGACGGACGCTGTTGAAGCGCTGGATGTACTTCTGCAGGGTTTCCCCTGGCTGCTACTTGATGCGTCGCAGGTCGCCCGCGGCAGGCGGGCGGTCACGGGTGCCATGGAAGTTGGCGATGAAACGCTCGTGCATCTCATCCCAGGAGGAGATCGATCTTGCGGGCAGGTTCAGGAGCCATGAGCGCGTGCCATCCTTGAGAGCCATGGGGAACCAGTTCGCCATGACCTTCTTGTCACCGTTGGCCGCCTTGATGCTCAGCTCGTAGAGTTGCTGGAACTCAGCAGGGTCGGGGGTGCCATCGTAGCGTGGAGGCAGGTCAGGCTTGAACTTCCCCGGCCAGACGACGCTGCGTAGCTCGGGAGTGAAGGCTCGGTAGCCCGTAGTGGTTACGGGAGCCCGACGTGGAAGTGGAGCTTGATCTTGGCGCCCGCGCACCACCACCAGAGGCGGCGCGCGGTCTTGGTGTGGGGGCGCTGGGAGTGCAGGAGCATCTTCCTGCGGCCGATGGACCTCCTGGCAGCTTGCTTCTTCGCGCGCGGGCGCCCGGCGCGGTGAGTCACACCGTGGGGCCGCGCGCCTTTGTGCGAGCGTGACGTCTTGACGGGGAGGTGGTGGAGGCGCCCCGTGGGCTACGTCGCCCGCGGCAGGTGGCGGGTGAGGCAGCGAGAGAGAGGGCGCGGGCGAGCCTCCTGCGGCGCTGACGAGCTCGGCAATGCGCTCGAGCCAGTCCTCATAGAAGTCATCGACGGGGCGGTAGCACAAGAGCTCGCGCGCCATGAGCAACGCAGCTTGCACGTCCGCCAGCCCGCGACGAGCGTGAGACGACGAACCTGCCGGGGTCAGCGACGGAGTGGTCGTGCGCCCATCACGCCGCACGGAGGGGTGCAGCGACGAAGCCTGCTGCTCGTGTCCCATCGGGCCGGTGGCGGCGTTAGCAGCAGGCGATGGAGAACGGCTGGGAGGCCCGCCGGCGGGCACCGTCTAGGCGACGCGAGCGGCGAGGGCGGCCCGACACTCAGCACGGGCTCGACGGGAGTTAGCCATGGAAGCTGTGGAGTAGCAGCGGGTCGACCGACAGGTGAAAGGCTACGACGCACCCCTACCTGGCGCGCCAAATGTCGAATTCAGGGTTCCGCAGACCCTTGAGAGGTTAGAACTCTGGGGTACGTGCGAAGAACTCTCTCTCCCCAGTCTGCCTGCTCAATGATTCCACAGCCTAGCTCGGTGAACCCAAGGAACAAGAGACATAGCAGTTTATCCTGGTTCGGGCCACCTTGCGGTGTAATACCCTACTCCAGCTTTGTGGTGGATTGCCTTGGGGGGCTGAGGATGAACTAGTACAGAGGTGGAACGACCTCAGGAGGTGAGGTGTTCTTGAGCTCGATGAGCTGGTGAGGTGGCGAGGGTGGAATGGATCTGGTCCAGCTCTGGGTTGCTCTCCCCCTCCCAAGGTGGTGGCTATGTCCTATTTATAGTGGCCTTGGTCCTCTTCCCAAATGTAGGCGGGAAGGGATCCCACAACGGCCAAGTTCGAAGGGAGACAACTAGTACAAGTTATCCTGACAAAAGTAGTCTTCGCCTGCAAAAGCCTCTGGTGGTGACGCTGCAGTGGGCTCCTCGATGACCTCCGTCCTGCCGTCCTGGCGGTCCTATTCTTGTTGCATCGATATGGAAACCTTTGCTTGATTCCTCGGGACTCCGCGCCTGCGCTTGCCTCCTTTGCACCAAAGAGGAAACTGGTACACTGCGCCCGCTGGCGCCCGCCTGGTCCTGGTCGTCATGGCTCACGTCAGGTGAACCTCGCGAGGTGCAGCTTACATTGATATCTCCACTCCTCGGGAGCCAGCCTGGGGAGGCCGCCCCGCGTGGAGGTCTTGGTGTCATCTGCCTCGCGAGGCTTGGCCCCTCGCGAGGGTCTTGAGTTGTCGTTGCTGAAGCTGGGCCGTACCAGGCCGTCGATGGAGCCACGCCACGGGCCGCAGGCAAGCAAGTCTGGGCACCCCCGGTCCCAGGACGCCGACACCCACCATGGCCATCGCCCACGAAGGACTTGCCTCACTTGGGTAGACCTTCACAAAGTAGGCGATCTCCTTGCCCTTACAAACTCCTTGGTTCAACTCCACAATCTTGACGGAGGCTCCCAAGTGACACCTAACCAATCTAGGAGACACCACTCTCCAAAAGGTAATAGATGGTGTGTTAATGATGAACTCATTGCTCTTGTGCTTCAAATGATAGTTTCCCCAACACTCAACTCTCTCTCACAGATTTGGATATGGTGGAAAGATGATTTGAGTGGAAAGCAACATGGGGAAGGCTAGAGATCAAGATTCTTGTGGTTGGATTGGAATGTCTTAGTCTCAACACATGAGTAGGTGGTTCTCTCTCAGAAAATTAGTGGAAGTGTAGGCACATTCTGATGGCTCTCTCTCCAATGGAGAAGGGGGTGGAGGGGTATTTATAGCCTCCACACAACATCTAACCATTACACATAATTTACCAAACTCGGTGGGACCGAATAGTGAAACTCGGTGAGACCGACCTGGTTCAAAATGTGAACGTTAGGCTTTTCGGTGGGACCGACACTACCAACTCGGTGAGACCGATGCGCTAGGGTTAGGGTGAAACCTCATCTCGGTGAGACCGATCACATGAACTCGGTGAGACCGATTTCAGTAATAAGCAAACAGAGACTTGGTCAGGCAAATTCGGTGGGACCGATCGCTCATTTCGGTGAGACCGAAACGTTACGAAAAGGAAATAGAGAGTTTGCATTGCCAACTCGGTGGGACCGATCGCACATCTCGGTTAGACCGAAACATTACAAAGGGAAACAGAGAGTTTGCAATCCCATCTCGGTGAGACCGAGATCCCTATCGGTGAGACCGAATTGATTAGGGTTTCTGGCACTGGCTATGTCAAGTGAACTCGGTGGCGCCGGATAGATCAAATCGGTGGGGCTGAGTTTGACTTTAGTTTTAGGACATATGTGGAAATGAGAAAGTGGTTGAGGGCTTTTGGAGCATATCACTAAGCATTTTGAGCAAGCAAGCCATTAAGCAACACCTCATCCCCTTTTAATAGTATTGGCTTTTCCTATGGACTCAATGTGATCTTGGATCACTAAAATGAAAATGTAGAGTCTTGAGCTTTTGCCAATATGTGTCCTTAGCATTTTGAGGGGTCCACATCTCTAGTCCATGCCATACCAATCATTGAACTTTATGAAACATTAATCTTGAACGGATATTAGTTCAATGAGCTATATGTTTTTATGAATTACCAAAACCACCCGGGGATTAGTTGCACTTTCAGAAGCCCTACCTCGATGAGGTTCATATCGATGGGACCCCACCTTAGGTGAGATCTACACTGGCGGAGGTGTAGATGATACCCCGCCATGGATGGGTCATGGCGGCAACAATGTAGGTACCGCTAAGCGTTGGGCGAGCCCCGCCATGTTGGAGGCAGCTTAGAAGATCGACCAACTTGGGGACCTCCATGTTGGTGGCAAAACGGATTGCGGATCACCTTAGGCAAGCTGCATGTTGGGGCGGCTAGACCACGCCTATCAATGGATGGGCTCCATTTTGATGATGTACTAGATGACACCCTTCATGGACAAGGGCCAAATCTAGAGTCGGCGAGCAACGTGTTCGAGGCAGTGTAGACGGTGCCTCGCATTAGGCGTGCTCCACATTCGCAGCGGCGTAGACGGCGCCTTGCCTTAGGAGAGCTTCGTGTCCATAGGACGCCCCATCTTGGGCAAGCTCCAGGTTATAGGCAATGTAGACCGAGCCTCACCCGGGGCAAACTCCGAATGGGCGGCAACGACGTAGATGATATCCCCACCTTGGGCAAGCTGTGCGATGGCAGTCCAGAAGCCGCCCCATCTTTGGAGATATCTGTGTCGATGGTGGTGAAGAAGGAGCTCCGCCTAGCCAAGCTCCGTGCCAACTGAGGTATATGGCACCCTGCCTTGGGGGCGCTCCATGTTGATGGCGGTATAGATAGTGCCCTGCCTTGGGGCACTCCATGTCAGTGACGGTGATGTAGATGGAGCTCCACACCTTGGTCAGGCTCCACGGCGATGGTGGTGTGGACAGCGCACCTCCTCAGGATAGCTTCATATCGGCGATGGGTGGACGACACCCCACCTTGGACCAGTCCCATATCATGTCGGGCGAGCTCCAGTTGGTGGCTGCATTAATGACATTTTGCCTGGAGAGAACGGGGTGGCGTATGGTGCCGAGTGGATGATGCAGCCCTGTCCGCCGTCACCTAGAGTTGTGGTCGAGCCCCCTGCCTAGGACAGGACGCATGTAGTGGTGGAAGTGTTTGTCGTGGAGTTCCCATGGCCGCCACCATTGAGTGGGTTGAGGGTTTCTCTCATTGTCTTGATGTCTGCAACCATGAGCCTACACGGGTTGTGGGAGATGGCCTCCAAGCCTTCAGTTAGCTTCACCTTGGTGCGTCGTGGTGTTGGTGTTGGCCGCTCCGAGTGGGAGCCGAGCCGGGTAGAGGTGTGAAGGGATGCCACATTTGTCGTCCCATTGGCGGTATTAGCGCAGAGGCCTTGAGCTGCCTCCACGTCTCCATGGATGTCTACCCTTGATGACTCCTTCAACAGGGTGCTCCTCCAGCATTAGTTCGTGGCGCTCCATCGTCTTGGCGGCCGCCCGCCTTTGTGCCTTCTTTGACTGCACAGTTTGAAACTGCGCGGGATTTTTGGCTTGGCACATGTAGACCCTGGCGCCATGCTCGATGAAGACCATAGGCGGCGATGATCCGTACTAGATCATCATCGGCTCCGATTTGCTGCCATGGGAGAGTTCACCTGCAAGAAAGTGGCTTATCGGCGGAGATCCTTGCAGCATGCTATGCACATTGGGATATTGGCGAAGACGATTTCGACGACCACAGCAAAACAAAGATGGGAGGAGAACCATGTCCCACCGGGCGTGCCAATTTGTTTGACACGAGAAAAATCTTAAATGCACTCCGGATGAAGGGAAGAGAAGGAGTATGGATTTCTCTCATGCGCCGGGGAAAAGAAAATTGTGCGGGCGTGCCAGTGTACCTTAGTACACAAAGAAAAGTATTATGGGAAACAAGTATTTCATTGATCTCTTTGGATGAACAAAATTACAAGATCCCATAAAAAAATGAATGCGCTCCGTGGCCTACTAGTGCGGCCTGCCTGAATGTGGCGATGTGCGGTCCCCTGGTTCCCGGGGCCTCGGAAGGCTCCCGATAAATTACTCCCACGGGTTGCTCTGCGAGATACCTCTGATTAAGCCGTGTGGTCATCTTCGTTGTCTTTGCTTCGCGTTCTCCATGCATGATGATGATGGTGTGTGCATGTAGGGTGTGGGGCAGCGGTAAAGCCCATGTCCTTGTCGGTACACGTGCCGCTCAAAACATGGCTTTGTGCTAGCCATGTTCGCCGCTGTCGCGCCTCGTCGGTCTTGACAGCGTTGATGTAGTCGGTGTTGAAGTTGCATGGGTCTTGCTCTGCTCTGACTTCTTGACGATGTAGCAGCTTTGTCGGGGTATGCAAGCGGTTCGCCTCGCAGGAGTATTCTTTTGTGGAGACCGGCGTCGGTGTAAAACCAACACACGCTCACATCGGCATGGCCAGCGTGGTAGGCGCCTCGTCTCGACTAGACGCCGAGGTTACAGCAGTCTGCGGAGACAAAGACTCCACCTCACGAGGCCATGAAAGGTAACATCTTAGAGGGGCGTGGTGGATGCCTCGTCTTGGCTAGACGTCGTATTCGGTGGTCTTGCTAAGACAAGGAGCACGCCACGGGGCCAAAGAAAGGTAACATCATGGAGGGGCGTGGTTGATGCCCCGTCTCAGCTAGACACCGTATTCGGTGGTCTGCTAAGACAAGGATCACGCCGCCCGTATGACAACGAGACATGTATGCAATGAAGGGTGCACCTCATCTTGGTTGGACGCCGTATTCAGTGGTCCACCAAGACAAGGGCAAAGCATCGCGGTGCCGAAGAAAGGTGGCATCATGGAAGGGCGTGGTTGATGCCTCGTCTTAGCTAGACGCCGTATTCGGTGGTCTTGCTAAGACAAGGAGCACGCTGCCTGTATGCCATGAAGAGTGCACCTTGTCTCGGCTGGACGCCGTATTCGGTGGTCTGCCAAGACAAAGGAAACACATCACGGGATCGTGGTCAGGGTCGGTGAAGACGTGTCATCGCGTAGCACCATCTTCTCCGTATCGCGGGCTCCGTGTTGCGGGCAGCACCGGGGGCGTGTGTCATCTTCATGGGCTCCGGGTCGCGAGCTTCGTCTTGATGAGGTAGACATCGGTGGTGTCATCCCGCGAGCTCCACACCTCCGTCCCCCGCGGCACCAGCTTGATGATGTTGACGATGGACGTCGTCCTAGCGAGCTCGGTGTCGCCATCTACCATGGCACGGCGGCAGCATCCCCGCTAGCTCCAGGCCTCCATTCTCCATAGCACTAGTTTGATGAAGAAGACGACAGGCGTCGTCCTAACAAGCTCCGAATCGCCATCCTCCATGGCACGCGGCGGCATCCCCGCGAGCTTCACGCCTTCGGGCTCCACGCCACGATCCTCCGCGGCACCGGGTTTATGACGTTGGCCATGGGCGTCGTCTTGGAAGGCTCCACGCCACCATCCTCCATGGCGCCGGCTTGATGATGAAGTTGAGGGCGTTGTCTGGACGAGCTCCACGCCTCCGTCCTCTATGGCACCGGCTTGACGAAGTAGATGGCGGTCGGCCTCCCAGCAGGCTCGACGCCATCTCCGTTACAAGCAAATGCGGTGCGATGCCGCGAAGAAGAGGTTGGTGTTATGCCATCCGCGAGATGGGTCATTGCGATGACGTGGTGATCGGCGTCATGGAGACGTCGTGCACGTCAAGAGGTGGTCGCTGTGAGCGGCAGGTCGGCATGGTGATCGGCGCCGCGATGGCGTGATCGACGACAATATGGTGCATGGTGGTCGATGCTGCGAGGGTGTCGTCCATGACATGCTGCTACGTGGTGATCGACGTCGCGATGGCGTCGGCGTCCATGGGAAGATGGTACACGGTGGGCGGTTGGCGCTACGATGGCGTCGTCCGCGATGGCGTCGTCCATGAGAAGGAGAAGTCGCTTCATGCAACAAGTGGCTACGGGTGATCCGTATGATGGTTGAAGAATCAAGATTAAGGGGGGAAATGTTAGCACTAATCTTGATTCATGTATCCGCATATTTAGTTTTACTGTGTGCATGTAGTTTAGACGGTAGTAGGGTGATGTAGGCCGGTGAAGCTTTGGTTGTGCGCGAAGGAGGCGAGATGTCGGACTGCCGTGTGATGCAGCGAGCACGGCGAGATGCTGATGATGCTGTGAGATACGGCAAGGTCGCGAGAAGCGGCAAGACACGATGAAGACTGGAGCGTGACGGACTGCATCAACTTGAGTCGGGTTAACCGGCAGGTCGTTCAGTTTGTTGGGTCCTAGCCGAGAGAATGGTTGGGTAAGTAGTTTGTGCATGCATGTAGTTGGAGCGGTCACAGGTGGTGGCGAGCCGTATGGATCATGGAGAGAGTTTAGGAATTAGTTAGTGCATGGGCTAGTGGGTTAGCGGCCGCGAGAGTGGTGGCTGGCCAGTGCATGCATGGCTTTGTGCTGTTAGTGGCCTACCTTGTTGCTTCTGGGCGTGATAGCTCGTGTATATAAACTGCTTGGAGTTAATGAGAAAAGAGAGGCCGTGAGGGCTGGGAATAAATGTAGTCTTTGTGGTTGCCAAGGAAGAGTGCCTCGGCAAAGCCTATGTGTGCTTCCTTGGGTACATGCAGTGTGTGTGTGTGTGTAGAGTTCATCACCATGTGCACCTTTGTGAGAGAAGAGAAGAGAGAAACCTTAGGAGAGTTGTGAGATGCAACGAGAGGGAGGAAGAAGACGCGGCGCTGCGAGGAGACGGCGCCAACAATTGGCATCAGAGCCTTGTCGATCCGCGGCGGCGACGACAACGGCGACGCGGTGGACTCCATGTGAGGTGGAGGACATCGGCGCAAGGTAAAGGCCGTCGGCGGCGCGATGCCGCTGATGGCCGGCTGCGGTGCGATGCCACTAGGAGGAGACGGCGGTGCGATGCTGCCACGACGATGGTGCGATGCCGTTACAAGCAGACGCGGTGCGATGCCGCGAAGAAGGGGTTGGTGTGATGCCATCCGCGAGATGGGTCATTGCGACGACGTGGTGATCAGCGTCATGGAGACGTCGTGCACGTCAAGAGGTGGTCGCAGCGAGCGGCAGGTCGGCATGGTGATCGGCGCCGCGATGGCGTGGTCGACGACAATATGGTGCATGGTGGTCGATGCTACGAGGGTGTCGTCCATGACATGCTGCTACGTGGTGATCGGCGTCGCGATGGCGTCGACGTCCACGGGAAGATGGTACACGGTGGGCGGTTGGCGCTGCGATGGCGTCGTCCACGACAAGGAGAAGTCGCTTCATGCGACAAGTGGCTGCGGGTGATCCGTATGATGGTTGAAGAATCAAGATTAAGGGGGGAAATGTTAGCACTAATCTTGATTCATGTATCCGCATATTTAGTTTTACTGTGTGCATGTAGTTTAGACGGTAGTAGGGTGATGTAGGCCGGTGAAGCTTTGGTTGTGCGCGAAGGAGACGAGATGTCGGACTGTTGTGTGATGCTGCGAGCACGGCGAGATGCTGATAATGCTGTGAGATACGGCAAGGTCACGAGAAGCGGCAGGACACGATGAAGACTGGAGCATGACGGACTGCATCAACTTGAGTCGGGTAAACCGGCAGGTCGTTCAGTTTGTTGGGTCCTAGCCGAGAGAATGGTTGGGTAAGTAGTTTGTGCATGCATGTAGTTGGAGTGGTCACGGGTGGTGGCCGAGCCGTATGGATCATGGAGAGAGTTTAGGAATTAGTTAGTGCATGGGCTAGTGGGTTAGCAGCCGCGAGAGTGGTGGCTGGCCAGTGCATGCGTGACTGTCGGGGATGAATCCGCGATCACCTATGGGACCCAGGGAAGGACCCCTTTACGTTCGGCAGGGAGAGACGGTCGCACGAAGAGCAAATCTAGCGAAGAACACGACAGTGCACGAGAGAGATTTACCCAGGTTCGGGCCGCACGGATGCGTAAAACCCTACTCCTGCTTTTTGGTTTATTATCTGTATGATTGTTCTAGCTCCAGGAGCGCTACGGTACCGAGTAGCTGCGTACAACACTGGAGTTCTCCATCTCCCAGTTCCCCTTCCTTCGTTGCCTATGGGCCTCCTTTTATACGCACAAAGGGGTCACCAACAGGCGGCAAACAGTAAAGATAGAGGTGGAAAGCTGCTACAGTAAGGCCACTATTACCAGGATGACATGTCCTACCTACCACTGACGGCAGGGGACAAGGGCATTAAATGCCCATGCCTTTGCTGTCCAGATACATGTACCCGGACGTCTTGGACGTGGGAAAAGCCTATCCCACCTGCTCCTGCACCGCTAACTACAGTGCACCGCCGTCTACACAGTGCCCTACCACACACGCTTGGAAGGACCCAGAGCGCCACGCTGGCAGAGGCACTGGAGCAGCAGCACAGTAGCACAGTGGTACAGTAACGCTTGCCGCGGCAAGACCTTGCCGCACCTGACAGCTTGCCGCAGCCCATAGTTTGCCACGCAAGGTAACTTGCCGGGGCAAGTACCTTGCCGCAGCTGCTATCTTGCCGTAGCCAATACCTTGTCGCAGCCAATGACTTGCCGGGGCAAGTACCTTGCCGCGGCAAGTACTCTGCTACAGCATTTACATGCTTATCACTTACGGGTCAGGACAAGCGCATTAAATGCTCTGTCTAGGTGTCCCTTAGTTTCTTGGGGATGGGAAAAGGGGCCATCCTATCAGCGCCGCTTGGCACAGTGCTCTGCCACGCATGCCTGGAGAAGGGTCCAGAGTGCCATGCTGGCGGCCGCACTGGAGCAGCAGCATAGTGGCATAACCTTGCCGGGCAGGAACCTTGCCGGGCTCAGCTGGTCATCCCGGCAAGAACCTTGCCGGGGCCTTGTCTCCAGTCTAGCTGTCCCCCGGCAAGCCTTGCCGGGTTCAGCTGGTCATCCCGGCAAGAACCTTGCCGGGGCCTTATCTTTAGTCTTGTCGAGTCCTGAGCTTGCCGGCCCTGATCTCGCCGGCAGTAGTAGACTTGATCTTCTGGTCGATCCGCCTGGAGTCTTGTCTTGCCAGCTCTGCCTTGCCGGCGTTGCGCGGACCCATTCCCGGCAAGTAGACCTTGCCGGGAACCGGGCTTCGAATGTACTCTTGGGTGGATTCCTCCTCTGCCATGTCCTTCCCGCCTGGAGGCTGCGACTTGCCGGTGCGTGTCCAGGGGTAGTGAACACCCCCCTGTTTATTACACCGACAGGAGCCCCCGGGCCTGGGCCGGACAGGCGTGCACAGTGGTTGTCCGGGCTAGGCCCAACGACGCACACCGGCAACATGTAGATCTGTTCCCTGCCGTTCCTCCTGCCTGGAGGTCGCAACCCTGTTGCTGCAATGGCACGCATAAAGAAACAATTTACGTTGATTAGGCCAAGCTTTATGGCACAAGAGATATTCCTTCATGCCAAATGAATGCATGCTTCCCCCTTGATTGATTCCGTCCTTGCACGTATCTTGTACCCTACGCTGTCTGGAAACCCTGCCGGTGCGCACGCTTGCCGCGAGCGCTAGGTGCGGGTCTTTAGCAGCCTGCTGGAAACGCCGCCGCCGGCAAGGCGACTTGCCGGGCCAGAACGCAGCTGCTAAGTTTGCCGAGCGGACTCGAGGCGAAACCAGAGCGCGGACTAACCACGGCAAGGTCCTTTCGCGTGCAGGTCGATATACGAGAACGAGGAATCAATCAAGACGACCCACGCTTGCTGGAAAGCTTTCCGGTGCGCACGCTCCAGGCAGCGGCGCTTGGGGATCGGGTCCTTAGCAGCTCGCCGGGAACGCCGTCTCCCGGAAAGGTTTACCTTCCCGGTTCTGGTGCAGCTGCTCACATCGCCGAGCGGACTCGAGGCGACTAGGAGCGCAACTAGCCCCGAGAAGGCTCCTTCGCGTGTAGGTGTAAGAAGCGAGTGAGGACAGAAAAATGAATGCAATTGCCAAAAAATCTGTGCAACTTAGCTTTTTCTGCTAGGGCGCCGCTAGCCCCCGAGCTTGTTTCTTTCTCAAAGAGTGGTTGTCGGAGCCCCCGGCAAGGGAGGCTCTTAACTCTGGCGGAGAACTTTGACGTTCTCGACGCCAGCTTCCGGCAAGGGGTTGCCGGGAAGGCTCTTGACTCTGGCGGAGAACCTTGACGTTCTCAACGGCAGCTTCCGGCAAGCTTGTTGCCGGGGAGGCTCTTGACTCTGGCGGAGAACCTTGACGTTCTCAACGCCAGCTTCCGGCAAGCTTGTTGCCGGGGAGGCTCTTGACTCTGGCGGAGAATCTTGACGTTCTCAACGCCAGCTTCCGGCAAGCTTGTTGCCGGGGAGGCTCTTGACTCTGGCGGAGAACCTTGACGTTCTCAACGCCAGCTTCCGGCAAGCTTGTTGCTGGGGAGGCTCTTGACTCTGGCGGAGAACCTTGACGTTCTCAACGCCAGCTTCTGGCAAGCTTGTTGCCGGGGAGGCTCTTGACTCTGGCGGAGAACCTTGACGTTCTCAACGCCAGCTTCCGGCAAGCTTGTTGCCGGGGAGGCTCTTGACTCTGGCGGAGAACCTTGACGTTCTCAACGCCAGCTTCCGGCAAGCTTGTTGCCGGGGAGGCTCTTGACTCTGGCGGAGAACCTTGACGTTCTCAACGCCAGCTTCCGGCAAGCTTGTTGCCGGGGAGGCTCTTGACTCTGGCGGAGAATCTTGACGTTCTCAACGCCAGCTTCCGGCAAGCTTGTTGCCGGGGAGGCTCTTCAGGGGGTTACTCTCTGGGGCGTTGCCAGCCCCCGAGCTCGCCTTCCCTGCGTGTTCCTGCAACACTGACTGGGCATGAAATGCAACAACAGCGTTTGAGCAAAACAAGTTGATTAGCTTCTGGTTAATGTCGGATTCGCTGCAATCTTGACTCCTGCTGAATATTCCCTTGCTTGCCGGAACACTTTCCGGTGCGCACGATTCAGTCAGCAGCGCTTTGAGGAACGGATCCTTAGCAGCATGCCGGGAACGCCGCCTCCCGAAAAGGTTTACCTTCCCGGCTCTGGCGCAGCTGCTCAGGTTGCCGAGCGGACTCGAGGCAACTAGGAGCGCGACTAGCCCCGGGAAGGCTCCTCAGCATACGGGCTTACGCAGGAACCTTAGAATAAAACACGCTAAGTCCTTCTCCTTAAACGACTGCATTTTTGCACAGTGAGCCCCCCACGCTTGCCGGAATACTCCCCGAATGCGCACGTTCCGGTCGATGGCGCTTAGGATCGGGTCCTGTTCAGCAGCCTATCGAGAACGCCGCCTCTTCGGGAGCTTAACGCCTTAGAAACAATCGCAGCTGCGTCTGCATTGTTGGGCGGACCCAAAACAACCAGGAGCGCAGAATGTTTCAGGAGCGCTCCTTCGCGCACAGGTTATGCACAAAAATATCGTCCAGGATAAGACTTAACAGCAGAAAGTAATTAAAGCTTTAAAACTTAGCTTTTTGCGAAGGTTCAGGCCCTTCTTCTTGGACGCTATGGCGGTGAAGATGATGAAGAAACTGCCGCGCTGATCGCCAGATCAGGTTCGCGCAGCCCCTCACCCCCTACCTGGCGCGCCAAAGTTGTCGGGGACGAATCCGCGATCACCTATGGGACCCAGGGAAGGACCCCTTTACGTTCGGCAGGGAGAGACGGTCGCACGAAGAGCAAATCTAGCGAAGAACACGACAGTGCACGAGAGAGATTTACCCAGGTTCGGGCCGCACGGATGCGTAAAACCCTACTCCTGCTTTTTGGTTTATTATCTGTATGATTGTTCTAGCTCCAGGAGCGCTACGGTACCGAGTAGCTGCGTACAACACTGGAGTTCTCCATCTCCCAGTTCCCCTTCCTTCGTTGCCTATGGGCCTCCTTTTATAAGCACAAAGGGGTCACCAACAGGTGGCAAACAGTAAAGGTAGAGGTGGAAAGCTGCTACAGTAAGGCCACTATTACCAGGATGACATGTCCTACCTACCACTGACGGCAGGGGACAAGGGCATTAAATGCCCATGCCTTTGCTGTCCAGATACATGTACCCGGACGTCTTGGACGTGGGAAAAGCCTATCCCACCTGCTCCTGCACCGCTAGCTACAGTGCACCGCCGTCTACACAGTGCCCTGCCACACACGCTTGGAAGGACCCAGAGCGCCACGCTGGCAGAGGCACTGGAGCAGCAGCACAGTAGCACAGTGGTACAGTAACGCTTGCCGCGGCAAGACCTTGCCGCACCTGACAGCTTGCCGCAGCCCATAGTTTGCCGCGCAAGGTAACTTGCCGGGGCAAGTACCTTGCCGCAGCTGCTATCTTGCCGTAGCCAATACCTTGTCGCAGCCAATGACTTGCCGGGGCAAGTACCTTGCCGCGGCAAGTATCTGCTACAGCATTTACATGCTTATCACTTACGGGTCAGGACAAGCGCATTAAATGCTCTGTCTAGGTGTCCCTTAGCTTCTTGGGGATGGGAAAAGGGGCCATCCTATCAGCGCCGCTTGGCACAGTGCTCTGCCACGCATGCCTGGAGAAGGGTCCAGAGTGCCATGCTGGCGGCCGCACTGGAGCAGCAGCATAGTGGCATAACCTTGCCGGGCAGGAACCTTGCCGGGCTCAGCTGGTCATCCCGGCAAGAACCTTGCCGGGGCCTTGTCTCCAGTCTAGCTGTCCCCCGGCAAGCCTTGCCGGGTTCAGCTGGTCATCCCGGCAAGAACCTTGCCGGGGCCTTATCTTTAGTCTTGTCGAGTCCTGAGCTTGCCGGCCCTGATCTCGCCGGCAGTAGTAGACTTGATCTTCTGGTCGATCCGCCTGGAATCTTCTCTTGCCAGCTCTGCCTTGCCGGCGTTGCGCGGACCCATTCCCGGCAAGTAGACCTTGCCGGGAACCGGGCTTCGAATGTACTCTTGGGTGGATTCCTCCTCTGCCATGTCCTTCCCGCCTGGAGGCTGCGACTTGCCGGTGCGTGTCCAGGGATAGTGAACACCCCCCTGTTTATTACACCGACAGTGACTTTGTGATGTTAGTGGCCTACTTTGTTGCTTCTGGGCGTGATAGCTCGTGTATATAAACTGCTTGGAGTTAATGAGAAAAGAGAGGCCGTGAGGGCTGGGCAAAAATGTAGTCTTTGTGGTTGCCAAGGAAGAGTGCCTCGGCAAAGCCTATGTGTGCTTCCTTGGGTACATGCAGTGTGTGTGTGTAGAGTTCATCACCATGTGCACCTTTGTGAGAGAAGAGAAGAGAGAAACCTTAGGAGAGTTGTGAGATGCAACGAGAGGGAGGAAGAAGACGCGGCGCTGCGAGGAGGTGGCGCCAACAATTGGCATCAGAGCCTTGTCGATCCGCGGCGGCGACGACGACGGCGACGCGGTGGACTCCATGTGAGGTGGAGGACATCGGCGCGAGGTAAAGGCCATCGGCGGCGCGATGCCGCTGATGGCCGGCTGCGGTGCGATGCCACTAGGAGGAGACGGCGGTGCGATGCTGCCACGACGATGGTGCGATGCCGTTACAAGCAGACGCGGTGCGATGCCGCGAAGAAGGGGTTGGTGTGATGCCATCCGCGAGATGGGTCGTTGCGACGACGTGGTGATCGGCGTCATGGAGACGTCGTGCACGTCAAGAGGTGGTCGCTGCGAGCGGCAGGTCGGCATGGTGATCGGCGCCGCAATGGCGTGGTCGACGACAATATGGTGCATGGTGGTCGATGCTGCGAGGGTGTCGTCCATGACATGCTGCTACGTGGTGATCGGCGTCACGATGGCGTCGACGTCCATGGGAAGATGGTACACGGTGGGCGGTTGGCGCTGCGATGGCGTCGTCCACGACAAGGAGAAGTCGCTTCATGCGACAAGTGGCTGCGGGTGATCCGTATGATGGTTGAAGAATCAAGATTAAGGGGGGAAATGTTAGCACTAATCTTGATTCATGTATCCGCATATTTAGTTTTACTATGTGCATGTAGTTGGTAGTAGGGTGATGTAGGCCGGTGAAGCTTTGGTTGTGCACGAAGGAGGCGAGATGTCGGACTGCCGTGTGATGCGGCGAGCATGGCGAGATGCTGATGATGCTGTGAGATACGGCAAGGTCGCGAGAAGCGGCAAGACGCGATGAAGACTGGAGCGTGACGGACTGCATCAACTTGAGTCGGGTTAACCGGCAGGTCGTTCAGTTTGTTGGGACCTAGCCGAGAGAATGGTTAGGTAAGTAGTTTGTGCATGCATGTAGTTGGAGTGGTCACAGGTGGTGGCCGAGCCGTATGGATCACGGAGAGAGTTTAGGAATTAGTTAGTGCATGGGCTAGTGGGTTAGCGGCCGCGAGAGTGGCGGCTGGCCAGTGCATGCGTGGCTTTGTGCTGTTAGGCCTTGTCCAATGGGAGGTGCTTAGTAAAATAAACCGAGTTCTTCTTAAGCACCGGTGCTTATTCTATAGGACAGACGCTTAATTAAGCGTCCACCCTCTACAAATAAGCACCGGTGCTTAGAGAAAAACTGGTTTATTTTTCTAAGCACCCTATCCCAAGCACCTTGCATTGTACAGGGCCTTAGTGGCCTACTTTGTTGCTTCTGGGCGTGATAGCTCATGTATATAAACTGCTTGGAGTTAATGAGAAAAGAGAGGCCGTGAGGGCTGGGCAAAAATGTAGTCTTTGTGGTTGCAAGAAAGGGTGCCTCGGCAAAGCCTATGTGTGCTTCCTTGGGTACATGCAGTGTGTGTAGAGTTCATCACCATGTGCACCTTTGTGAGAGAAGAGAAGAGAGAAGCCTCAGGATAGTTATGAGATGCAACAAGAGGGAAAAAGAAGACGCGGCGCTGCGAGGAGGCGACGCCAACAATAGAAAAAGAAGATTATTGCACCGCCGGAAATCCTTCTTCCGTGGGCACGTTCATCTGCTCGCCGCTAGGGGCGCGTCTTCTCCATCTTGCCTCCGTTCTCCGCCGGGTACGTGCGTGAGGTTCTGCTGCGTTACTTCTGCCTCCTCCTGTGCTAGCTTTATTGGGGTCGGCCACCAATTAGGCAGGAAACAAGCGATCTGATTTCTTGATTGCCAAGCCGGTCGAAGCTTTCCTTAAAATTTTCTTTCTAAAACATTGCTCTTCTTATCCCACACGCCTGCACAAGTAAAATGAAAGAATTCCATATATGCGTGAAAGCTGCCGACGGACCAATTCCTTTGCAAACATGCATCGTTTCTTCCTTCAAGACCAAAGCAAGCCTTATGAGTCAATCGCATATTGACTACCTGCTTAATACGGGTATTCGAGACGCTTTTCGGCCGATCGTGTATACCCGAATACGTGTATATATGGCATATACACATGTTGTATTTAGGACTTTATATTTTCGCAAGAAATGAAGAAGTTGTTTTTCTCTCCCTGGCGGCTGGAACCCTAGCCACCGCCAGGAGAGCCCATCTTTCAGCGCCATCCTCCGACGGCTCCCCTCCGTCGGCGACCTTGGTCGTCGGTGGCAGGGGGGTCGCCGGATCCACGCGTGTGAATCGTTTTTACTGTGTTGTAGTCTATGTTTTTAGGCTGTTCATCGTCTTGGCTTCGGCGGCGACGATGAGGGCGCTGAATAAAGATTCTTCGGATCCTTCCCTGACGAGGCCATCGGTCCTATGGTTGGGGATGGATTTGGAAACCAGTCTGTTCAAGCAAGTATGGTGTGGCGGCGGCGGCATCCTCGTGGTGGACCTGTGTCCTCGGGCTTCGTCGTTGCGACGGCGTTTGCTCCAGCGTCGGCGCGGAGCTTAGGAGGTAGTTCAGGAGCGGATGCAGATTGTGGTCTGCATCGACGACATCTGGAAGACGGAACATGTGTTGGGTTCGTGGTTCGTGGATGGCAGGTATGGTTTCCTCCTTCGGCGTCTTAGTCGTGGTGGGGTGCCAAATCTGGAGTTCGATGGCGTGTCTGGGGTGTTGCCCCGGTCTGATTCGTTCAACGGCAATGGCTTCACTTTTGATGAGCCATCTTGGAGGTCCGCAAAGCTGCATATCAGCGATGGAGCCGCGTCGAGCTCGGGTGAGGAGGTGATCCATTATTCTTTTCTTCGGTGGCTGCTGTGGTGGTGCCGGAGGCAGGTGACGGGCGTTGGTGTCAAGTTCAGAGATGTTCTGCTATCTTTTTAGTTTTGTCATGTCGGTTCTTACGTGACTTGTACTTTATTCTTTATGATATGAATGAGACATGTATTACCATGTAAAAAAAAATATAATAATACATATGAATGTATATCAGCTAGCTAGCCTATGTCCATGTGGCCGGACACGCACACATTAGTTGCACCATATTTCATGCATGTGCATGTGCATGTAATCGTGAGTGGGTACATGACATGCCAATAAATTTTGCCCTTTGCATTATAACTTGCCTTTGCTTATATAGCCTGCATCAAAACTCATTAAAACAAAATATTATTTTATGCAACAGGGCACAAAAACTCATCGAACACAATGACAATTAGAGATTACAGTTTCGCATGCCATGTTTAAGTAGTTAGGAGTGGATAATGATTTATTTTGGATGTCAACATGCATTAAAACGATTGTGATGTAGTATGATGATATGGTATCCTCCTCTGAATGCTTCAAGTGGCTTGACTTGGCACATGTTCACGCATGTAGTTGAATCAAAACCAACATAGCCTCTACGATATTTATGTTCATAGTGTCCATATCCTACTCATGCTAGTATTCAATGTTAATTATGCATAACGCATGTTCATGACCGTTTTCGCTCTCTAGCTGATCGCTTCTCAACCTATTTGCTAGCCTTCGCCTGTACTACGCGGGAATACTGTTTGTGCATAAAAATCATAAAACTCAAGTTATTCCAGATGAGTCCACCATATCTAGCTATATGCAGTATTACCCTGCCGTTCTAAGTAACTTTGCATGTGCCACCTCTAAAAACTTCAAATAAACTTCTGTTTTTCTGTGCCTGGATTGTTCATAGAGGGACAGGGGGGAGTCGGTATCTTCCATGCTAAGCGGGTTATTGTCGTGGTAGAACACGGCCACCTATGAGGCCATCGGCCTCTTTGTGGTTTGGCACGGGGGAGGACGCATTGCACAAAGAGCGGAGGCCGTGGGACAGCACGGCAGTGGTGACACTGGTGGTTTTTACCCAGATTCGGGCCGCTGAGAAGCGTAAAACCCTACTCCTGCTTTGGTGGATAGATGTGGAGACCGTGAAGAACGCGTGGCGCTCGAGCCCGGCAAGGTCGCCTTGGGGGAAGAGCAGCTACGCGCGTATGAGTACACGAGGGCCCGAATCCTTTCTAAGGTTGCCACGGTCCTTCTTTTATAGGCCAAGGGGTTACCACAATGGCAAAATGATCATTATCCAGCGATTAGATAGCTAACAGTGCTATCATACCTAACTCTGGCAGTTAGGACAAAGCGCATTAAATGCGCTGCCATGTGTCATGATGTGGATGCGGCCCGGCAGGCCTGCCATGCTGCTTTAGTCATCTTCAACCTGTTTGCTTGACACGCCTCTGGACGGGTGTCATATAGGGGTGATCTTCCTCCTAAATGGCTGCCACGTGCCAAATGACATCCACTTAGTTATCTGGGGGCTCGACACCGCACCGATGGGTGACTTGCGTTGTGATGCGGTGGAGCGGTGGAGCCTTGGCGGGGATGCAAGCCGCTAGCGGTCCCGGCAATCCTTGCCGGGGAAGTCTTGGGACTTGTCTTCGAGGTGGCCTCGACCCGACCGTGCTCGCCTGCCCGGCAAGGGAGGTTTTTCCTTAGTGATCTCTTGTCGTCTTGGCTTGTCTTGGTCTTCTTGATGCGCCTTTTGATTCCTCAAAGAGCTCTCTCTCTGGCTTGGTTCTGTCTTGAATGCTTGGTGTTGTTTGTATTTCTGCCACTTGAGCCTATGTACAGTCTGGGCAACATACGCAAGGGTTTGTTGTACCGACAGGAGCCCCCGGGCCTGGCCCAAACGTGCTGCCGAGCATCGTTGGGGTTGGCCCTATCAGGTACACAGGCAGGGGTCTTGCGCTGATATTCTCTTCTTTCTTGATTTTTTTTCTTCCTGCTTCTTCATTAATCTATGCTTGAGTCAGTTTCCGGTTCTCCCGCTCATCGTGTGATGCCAAATGTGGTGGGGACCACCCTGTTATGGCCCGTGAATGACTTTATCCCACGGGGCGGTAACTGCCATTTCACTCATCCCATTACGCCCGCCCTTTCCGCCACGTACGGCGCATGCGCCGCGCAGGGTTGGTAACGGACGCGCGTGGTGCAGGGAAGAGTGCTATGACAGGAACCCAAACTCTCCGGATTGGTGCAAAAGGGCGGCCGATGGGCTCGGCCACCGTCCGCGGCGTGGACGTGTCGGATTCAAAGGAGCCCTCGGGAGTAGGTGGAGAGCCAGCCCCCAGCCCCGGCTCGCCTATAAAGAGGGAGCGCCAGGGGGGAGTGGAGGCAGCCATCCACGCACTTCCGCCTTCTTCTTCCTTGCCTCCTTCTTCGTCATGCCGAAAGGAAGGGACCGGGGCCAGGCCCCAGGCCTCGGTTCGGTGGTGATGACTCCGAAGGATAGTGTTACCGCTCGGGGAGTGAGTCTGGTCCGGGGTCGTGGGAGGCACGGCGACCGTAGTGGGGGCGGTCGCGGTTCGCGGCGGCTCGCCAGCGAACGCCACACCGACCCCGGTGTGGAAGGGGCTGCGCTTCTTCATGATGATGGAGCACTTGCCCTTTCCATGCGAGCTCGCCGTCCGGGGGAGAGGCGTCACCCTTGCTACAAGCTGTCGGAGCTCGTCAACACGTCGGCGGGGCCCTCAGGGCCTCCGGCGCCCGCCCGTGGGAACCCGCTCGGGATCTTTAGTAACCCCAGCACTGTGCTCTTCGACGAGGTCAGGGATGAAGCTAAAGACGGTGGTGCCCTCCTGCCCGCCAACGTGGGGAGTGGTGCTCCCCGCGCGCCTCGGATGCTGTCGCCACCGTCAGCCGCTACTTCGGGGAAGGTGACGGGCCAAGGGCTCGGCATCCCCCTGGAGCGACAGTGACGAGGAAAAAAAATAGGAGAAGATGGAGAAGGCGGGTGGCAGGCTGTCAGGTCGAAGTACGATGGCACCGACGCCTTCGTCTCGTATTGCCGGCCTGCTGCTCCACCTTTCCGCTCTTCCCCCCCCCCCCCTGGCACCATCATCACCAGCTTCATCCGAACGGTTGCCGGGGAGGGGACGCTCTCTTGGTGCCTTCGCCTCCTCCAGTAGTCTTCCAGCTGAGCCCCGGCAAGATCTCCCCGCCAGCGACTGTGCTGGCGTGTCTTGCTGGTCCTGGTGGTGGCGACCAGGGCGCCACCCAGCTGCTCTCTCTGTCTCCCTCCTTCGCAGCCTCGCCACTCCTGGCCTTGTCAGGCTGCTCCTAGTGGGCTCTGACAGGGTCAGGCTGGGCTTCTGCCCAGGCACTCCTTTTGCCCTCTTCACCTCCTGCCGTAGCTCCTAGGAGGAGAGGGAAAACAAAGGGATTACGGGGCACTTATCTTTTTTTTCAATTCAAAACATGTAGGCACTTGCCAAACTTTAGTTTCAAATATGTAATCTCTTCTATCCATGTTTGTACTCTGTAAGCTTTGTACTCGTTCATCCGCATATTAATGAAAAAAGACAATCTTGCCGGGTACTTGCGCATGTACTATATCCATGCAGAGGAAGAATGCCTCTATACTTTTAAGTAAACAAGTTTTCTCCAGCAAGCTATCATGTCAGACGCCTTCCGTTTGTTGCTGTGAGGCCTGGCCTGCCGGGCTCAAAACTATGGAAGGGGACCGGCCCCTCGTCGAACCCTCTTCGCCAAGAGTCACTACAACCATCTCGACCGAAGCAACGTTTGGGTCAAAGGATGGGAGCACAAATGTTTCGAAGGTGACGAGGTTTCTCTATGCACAAGTTTTCTTCTTACAGAGACATATATGGATAAAGAGGAACTTATCTATTTTTCTTGTCGGGGATCAATATGTGAACTTGTTTCCGCCTCTTCTTTTGGGACCGAGTCCGCGGTGAGAGTCCTGCAGTTAGTGCAGAGGGAAACAAAGCAACATATGATCTTATCTACATGATCATGGTATGCTCATGTTATGCTATGCATGCATGCAAGTTTTTGGGGGCCCCAGCACTTCGTTTTATTGTCCGTGCTCAGGGTCTACGCCTGGCTTTGTACAAAGGGTTACATGCGCATCGGCAAGGCTTGTACAAAAGGGTGGCTGCCGGGCAGGGCCCGACAGCCGCGCCTTATGGGTAGAACTTACGAAGATGCTCAATGTTCCATGAGTTTTGCAACTGAATGCCATCTTTGGGCTCCAGATGGACTGCGCCGGGTCTGGTGACTCGTACTACCCGGTAAGGGCCTTCCCACTTTGGCGTCAATTTGTTTGCACCCTTGACGGACTGAACACGCCTAAGGACAAGGTCGCCTTCCTCAAGGCTCCGGGCATGAACCCTGCTGCTGTGATAGCGATGCAGGGCTTGCTGGTAGCGTGTAGCACGCGTAGCAGCCTGAAGACGGTTTTCCTCATGGAGCACGGCATCGTCATGCCGCTGCTGCTCTTGCTCTACTTCATCGTAGGCAAATACTCGAGGCGACCCGTATATGAGTTCCGTGGGGATCACTGCTTCTGCCCCATAGACTAGGGAGAAGGGAGTCTGGCCGGTAGCTCGATTTGGTGTCGTACAGAGGGACCAAAGAACCACCGGCAGCTCGTCGATCCAGCGTCTACCGCACTTGCGCAGCTTGTCAAAAGTTCTTGTCTTGAGTCCTTGCAGCACTTTAGCGTTCATCCTCTCAGCTTGTCCATTGCTTCTGGGATGAGCAACAGAGGCGAATGAAAACTTGCTTCCGAGGGTTTGAACGTATTGCATGAAGGCGCGGCTTGTGAATTGGGTGCCGTTGTCAGTGATGACTCTGGCGGGTACTCCGAAGCGGCACACCAATCCCTTCAAGAACTTGATAGCTGATTGTGTGGTCACCTTTCTCACAGACTCCATCTCCGGCCACTTTGTAAACTTGTCGATTGCAACATACAAGAATTTAAAGCCCCCGGTAGCACGGGGGAAGGGGCCCAGGATGTCGAGCCCCCAGACCGAAAATGGTCATGACAAAGGGATCGTCTGGAGAGCTTGAGCAGGTTGATGGATATTCTTGGAGTGGAACTGGCAGGCTTCACATCTGGTGACTAGCTCGATCGCATCTTGGAGGGCCGTGGGCCAGTAGAAACCTTGCCGGAAAGCTTTTCCGACCAAGGCTCTTGATCCAATATGGGAGCCGCACATGCCTTTGTGTATCTCTGCCAACAGTTCCTTCCCCTCTTCCTGGCAAATGCACTTCAATTTCACACCGTTGGGCCTCCTTCTGTATAGCGTGTTGTTGACAAACTGATACATACTGGCCCTCCGGGCTACTCTTTCAGCTTCTTCTTGCTCTTCGGAAAGTTCTCCTGTTTGGAGGTAATGGACTATGTGTCGTGCCCAAGTTGGAGCCTGGGGCTCGACAACAAGGATTAACGGCACCTCCTCATTCGTGGAAGCGCATATCTCAACCGCAAGAACTGATGGTTCGGCGGGAGGGTGCTGCTCACCAGGCGAAGTGGAGTTGTTCCCGCCAACCTCTATGTCGGGGGCTTCGGGAAGCTCTGCCGGGAGAGGCTTGCCGGAGTCCAGTTTCCTCCTCTTTCTAGCCATTGTTGTCGGGGATACTGAAGGTTGAGTCAGGTGGAGAACAAAAGTCCCTGGTTCCACAGGAAGCTTTTGCGTAGCGCGTTTCGACAGATGGTCAGCAATGCTGTTTTCCGCACGTGGCACGTGCTCTGTTTGGAATCCGTCAAAACGCTCCTCCAGCTTTCTCACTTCCTCCACATATGCATCCATCAATGGCCTCTGGTAATCCTTGTTTACTTGCCTCACCACAAGTTGCAAGTCTCCACGAATGATCAACTTCTTGATTCCCAATTCTATTGCGATCCTGAGCCCGGCAAGGAGCCCTTCATACTCTGCAGTGTTGTTGGTAGCTTTTCCCAGGGAAAATGTATTTGGACCACATACTTGAGGTGTTCTCCAGTGGGTGCAACAAGGAGCACACCAGCCCCTGCGCCCTGGAGTGAGAAGGCGCCATCAAAGTACATGATCCACTCTTGGGGGACCTCCTTGCCGGGGATAACTGCTTCTGGTGTTTCTTCGTCTGGGGTTGGCATCCATTCTGCGATGAACTCTGCCAATGCTCTACTCTGGATGGTTGACGTGCTCTCATACTTCAGACCAAAACTCGACAATTCCAATGCCCATTCCACTATTCTGCCAGTGGCCTCCGGGTTCCTCAGTATGTGTTGCAAAGGGAAGCGGGTGACAACTGTGATCTCGTGGGCCTGGAAGTAGTGGCGCAGTTTCCTTGAGGCCATGATGAGGCCAAAGATCAACTTTCACACGCCAGAGTACCTTGATCTAGCCCCCTGCGATAGGGAGCTGACAAAATATACTGGCCACTACACCACCTTCTTCTTTGCCGCGGCCTTGGACTTGTCTCCATTATACTGCTCTTCTTTCTCCAGATCTGCACCAGACCTTGCCGGGATGGGTTCACTTTCCTCTCCGGAGGGGGCACTTGCTGCAGCTGCTCCTTCATCCACTTCCCGTTGCGCCACCAACGCTGCACTTAGCACTAGATTGGTTGCCGCTAGGTACAGCAGCAACGGCTCTTGTGGTTTAGGATCGACCAAGGTGGGAGTAGAGGAAATATAGGTCTTCAAGTCTTGCAGCGCTGCTTCTGCCTCCGGGGTCCACTTCATCGGCCCTGCCTTCTTCAAAATTTTGAAGAACGGCAACGCGCGCTCGGCAGACTTGGAAATGAACCTGCTTAGCGCGGCAATACATCCGGTGAGGCACCTCACGTCTTTAACTGTCCTGGGTGCTTGAATCTGCTCGATCGCCTTGATCTTGTCGGGATTGGCCTCTATCCCCCGATGGGATACAAAGAAACCAAGTAGCTTGCCGGAGGGGACGCCAAACACACACTTCTCAGGGTTTAACTTCAAGTTGATCTTGCGCAAATTCGCAAAGGTCTCTTCCAAATCCTGGATGAGAGTTGACTTGTCCTTGGTTTTGACTACTATGTCATCCATGTACGCTTCGAGATTCCTGTGCAATTGAGGCTCGAAACCAATTTGTACTGCCCTTGCAAAAGTGGATCCAGCACTCTTCAACCCGAAAGGCATCCGCACAAAGCAGTACGTGCCACACGGGGTTATGAACACGGTCTTTTCCTCGTCCTCCTTGGACATGAAGATCTGATGGTACCCAAAGTTTGCATCCAAGAAGGAAAGCAGATCACACCCGGAAGTGGAATCTACGATCTGGTCAATGCGCGGCAAGGGAAATGGGTCCTTCGGGCATGCCTTGTTCAAATCCGTGAAGTCTATGCAGAGCCTCCATTTCCCGTTCGCCTTGCGCACCACCACTAGGTTCGCCAACCATGTTGGGTGCAGTACTCCTCTGACCAAACCAGCTGCTTCAAGTTTCTTGATCTCCTCGGCAATGAACTGTTGCCGCTCCGAAGCTTGCTTCCTGACTTTCTGCTTGACGGGCCGGGCATGAGGGCAGACAGCTAGGTGGTGCTCGATTACCTCACTGGGAACACCGGGGATGTCAGATGGTTGCCAGGCAAACACATCTACATTCGCCCGCAGGAAGGCAACGAGCGCGCTTTCCTATTTTTCATCGAGGGTGGAGCTGATGGTGAAGGTACCACCAATGCCATCCAGCCCTGCCGGGACTTTCTTCACCGCAGGTGAGGCAACCTTGGGCTTCTTGCTAGTGGAGCTCTCCAGAAAATCATCGACGGGTGCAGCACACTCCGAAGAGGTGCGCTTCCTGGATTCCTTGCCGGTATCCCTGCTAGCTTTCTTCCCTTTCTTACTTTCCTTGGCGGGAGCTGCAACTTTCGCGGCCTCGGCGGCGACTGCATCTCGGTACATCTTATCCACGCATATGATTGCGTCCTTCTTGTCTGACGGGATGGAAATGACGCCCATCAGCCCTGGCATCTTCATTGTGTTGTAGGCATAGTGAGATGCCGCCATGAATTTTGCCAGGGCTGGACGACCAAGGATTCCATTGTACGGCAGGGGGAGATCAACCACATTGAACACAACCTTCTCGGTCCGGTAGTTCAATTCTCCTCCAAACGCCACCGGCAACGTGATCTTTCCCTTAGGATGACTCCTGCCGGGGTTGATCCCTTGGAAAGTGCTAGTGATCTTGAGCTCTTCATCTGTTATTTGAAGCTTGCTGAGCACCTTGGGGGAAATCAGATTCAACCCAGCCCCGCCGTCAACCAACATCTTCGTAACCTTGAGGTTGCGGATTGTTGGTGAAAACAACAACGACAAGCACCCTACCGCGGTGGTGCGGTCAGGGTGATCCTCTTCGTCGAAGATGATGGGCGTGCGGGACCATTTGAGATATTTCTGGGAGTCCACTGCTGGCTCTACAACATTGACCTCACGCGCCCACTGTTTAAGCTGGCGGTGAGAGGAGTGCAAAGATGCGCCTCCGTCAATGCACAGGGCCTCAGTGGCTTTCTGGAACTCTTGCTCACTGGTTTCCTCTTCACCCCCTTCATCACTTTCATCTTCGCCTTCTTTCTTCTGATGGCCCCCCGCGGGCCTCTCTGGACGCTGGGGATCCTTGCCGCGGCAGCCTCCTCTGCTGCCTCGGCCCTTCCCGCCAGCACCTTCTTGGTCGCTTTCCTTGTCGCGCTTCTCGTACTCAGCTCTCTGCCTTTTGACAAGTTGCTCAACTTGGTGACACTCTTGCAGATCATGGCCCTTGGTCTGGTGGATCTTGCAGTATGGCCCGTCAGCCTTCCCAGCCTTTTCAGCCACCGCGGCCTCCTCGCAATCAGTGCACACGACAACTTCCTTGCCGGGGGCTTCGTCCTTGGCCTTCTTGCCGGTACTAGGAGTGCCGGAGCCCTCCATAGCCAACACTGCTTTTTCCTTGTGCTTCTTGTTGCGTTTCTTGTTCTTCCTCTTTAGGTCTGTGGCATCATCGTCATCCTCTGAGTCAACTCTGATGCCATCCTCTTCTCCGGGGAGTCACCTCCCTTCCTCTGTTCTGGCACACTTATCCGCCAAAGTGTACAGCTCTTTCACAGTCTTGGGCAACCGAACGTTCATCTTGGAACGTATCCTCCTGTTGCGCATGTTGGACTGGAACGCGGCAATCATAGCTGCCGGGTGGATGTCTGGGATGTTCCTATGTACCTGGCTAAACCTCTGCATGTACTTCCGCAAGCTCTCTCCTTCTTTTTGTGGAAGGAGCTGCAGATCGCTAGGCCGTCCTGGTTCTTGATGACCGCCCGTGAAGGCGCCAACAAATTCATGGCACAGGTCAGCCCATGATGAGATGGAGTTCTGCGGAAGGTGCATCAGCAATGACCTCACATTTGGCTTGAGCGCCAAAGGGAAGTAATTGGCGAACACCTTCTCATCTCTTCCTCCAGCTGCTTGAACAGCGATGGTGTAGATGCTCAAGAACTCTCCCGGGTTCAACCTTCCATCATACTTCTCTGGTATCTCTGGCTTGAAAACGTGGGCAGATGGCCAACGGACTTGCCGCAGCTCGCGGGTGAAGGCAGGGCACCCAACCTCGAAAGGTAGGTACCCGCCCTCACTGGGCGCGGGTTCCTCGACGTCTGGGCCATTGCGCCTGTCGAATTGACGGCGGGTTTCGCGGTGTCGTTCTATGGTGACGCGTGCGTCTTACCTCCGCTGATCCTCCAAGACCTGCTGCTGATCTCGACGGGCCCGAGGGTCGGATGAGGCCTCATCGGGCTCCTGGTTGTGTGGTTCTAGTTGTGGTCCTTGCGCTGGCCATCGCAGAGGGGACTGTACCATTGGAGTGGCCCCCTCAGCTCGGTCCACAGCTCAGGTCGTAGCTGTCGCTTGCGGGAGCCGTGGTGGATCCGCCCGCTGCGATCCCCCGACTTCAGCAAAACCGATCAAACTCTGGATGGTAGCTCTCCACTCATCCATCTGATTGGCCGCTGGTGGGAACCTCAGCAGGAGTTTGCTAGCGCCATGGCTTCTGAAGCTGTGCTTGCCATAGACGACGACACAGACCGCAACGTCGCTCGACTCCTACCAGTACCAGTGGCGGCGGTACCATGTTCTCGTCACCGTGAGCCGACCGCCACGGTGGTACGGTGGTGAGAAGGGTGCGCCTGGGGGTTGGCGGCCCCGTTCGGCGCTTCGTCTTGGTTGTCCCGCCCCAGGGGAGGTGCTTGCCCCGCTGTTGCACCCGCCGCAGGGGCAACCAGGGGGGCGCGGTTCACACCGAAGCGGGTGTTGTCACCATGGTTGTGCTCTTCAGCACGCTGGGGAGGTGGAGACTGAGCGTTCTCCCCACCCGTGCATTGTGGAGCATGGCCATCGGAGTGTTGTTAATGTCGCCCTCCTCCGGCGTTTTCTGCTCCCGCTTCGGCCGCGGGGGGAACGACGACAGCGCCGCCTGCGCCAATCTCGTTCCCCACGGCGTCTGCCTCTCCCAACTCCGCCGCAGCCCCCGCAGCATCGGCGGCCGCATGCGAAGGGGCCTTCGAGGTGGAGGGATGAGCAGTTGCGCCGGACTTATTCTTGGGCGCCATGGACGATGAAGCCAACACTGAAGAAGGCGATGATGAAGACTGGCGCGTTGTTTACAACCTCGGGTTCGCACAAGCGCTCCCCCTACCTGGCGCGCCAAAGATGTCATGGTAGAACACGGCCACCTATGAGGCCATCAGCCTCTTTGTGGTTCGGCAGGGGGGGATGCATTGCACAAAGAGCGGAGGCCGTGGGACAGCACGGCAGTGGTGACACTAGTGGTTTTTACCCAAGTTCGGGCCGCTGAGAAGCGTCAAACCCTACTCCTGATTTGGTGGATTGATGTGGAAACCGTGAAGAACGCGCGGCGCTCGAGCCCAGCAAGGTCTCCTTGGGGGAAGAGCAGCTACGCACGTATGAGTACACGAGGGCCCGAATCCTTTCTAAGGTTGCCACGGTCCTCCTTTTATAGGCCAAGGGGTTACCACAATGGCAAAATGGTCATTATCCAGTGATTAGATAGCTAACAGTGCTATCATACCTAACTCTAGCAGTTAGGATAAAGCGCATTAAATGCGCTGCCATGTGTCATGCTGTGGATGCGGCCTGGCATGCCTGCCGCGCCGCTTTAGTCATCTTCCACCTGTTTGCTTGACACGCCTCTGGACGGGTGTCATATAGGGGTGATCTTCCTCCTAAATGGCTGCCACGTGCCAAATGACAGCCACTTAGTTATCTGGGGGCTCGACACCGCACCGATGGGTGACTTGCGTTGTGATGCGGTGGAGCGGTGTAGCGGTGGAGCCTTGGCAGGGATGCAGGCCACCAGCGGTCCCGGCAATCCTTGCCAGGGAAGTCTTGGGACTTGTCTTCGGGGTGGCCTCGACCCGACCGGGCTCGCCTGCCCGGCAAGGGAGGTTTTTCCTTAGTGATCTCTTGCCGTCTTGGCTTTGTCTTGGTCATCTTGATCCACCTTTTGATTCCTCAAAGAGCTCTCTCTCTCTGTGGCTTGGTTCTATCTTGAATGTTTGGTGTTGTTTGTATTTCTGCCACTTGAGCCTGTGTACAGTCTGGGCAACATACAAAGGGTTTGTTGTACCGACAGTTATTCTCATGATGGGTGTTTATTCACTCGCCCTTGCACAAGAGGGGCGGTAATAGGGATTCCCAGTCCCAAAATAAAAAATTGCAAATAATTAAGCAAAACTCCCCCAGGACTGATGTTGGTATGGACGGTACCCGTGGATTAGGCTAGCCGTGGAGTGTGTTTGTTGGTGGAGGGGGAGTAAACCTTTACTTTTATCACTTGGGAACCGCAACTAATGTGTTTAGCATGGAAGATATTGATAACTTTTGGTCGTGACGTAAACAGGAAGGGTGCATTTCCCAAAATTACATTTATCTCTGTTTTAAAACTTTGAACTCTGGCACCGCTGCAAATCCCTGCTTCCCTCTGTGAATGGACTATCTATTTAATTTTATATTGAGTCATCACCTTCTCAAATAAGCGCCAGATCTGAGAGCCCTATTGTCATCGTCATGCATTGTGTATAGTTAATGTTGGATGCATCATGACGGGATCTTTTCTACCATGAATTACAATGTTTAGTCGCTACTTGAACTTTGAAGGTGCTTTGCATTTATGATTTGCTGTCTCAGAAAGGGCTAGCAAGACACCACTGTTGTCATATTATATCATGGTTGTTTTGACAAAGTGTTGTCATTTGAGATGTTTTATTATTGCTCGCTAGTTGCTTATGCCATTGATATGAGTTAATATAATTTCTAAGAGTTATTGTTGACATGGTTAGTCATAATCTTTGCTGAAAACCTGGGTGCTTCTTAAGCTTATTTATGTAAACAAGAACAAAAGAGTTCGTTAAAGTTTTTCTTTTTCACTTTCAGTTTGTCAACTGAATTGCTTGAGCACAAGCAAAGGTTTAAGCTTGGGGGAGTTGATACGTCTCTGTCGTATCTACTTTTCCTAACGCTTTTGCCCTTGTTTTGGACTCTAATTTGCATGATTTGAATGAAACTAACCCAGACTGACGCTGTTTTCAACAGATCTACCATGGTGTTGTTTTTGTGCAGAAATAAAAGTTCTCGAAATGGAACGAAACTTTTTGGAGAATTTTTATGGAATAAAAGAAAAATACTAGAGCCAAGAACCACCGGAGGGGGCCCCTGGGTGAGCACAACCGACCAGGGCGCGCCACCCCCTCCAGGCACGTCCAGGTGGGTTGTGCCCACCTGGTGGCCCCGCAGACCCTAATTCCGACGCTATAAAATCCTATTTTTGGAGAAAACAATCGGGGAGGAAGTTTCATCGCGTTTCACGATATGGAGCCGCCACAGCCTCCTGTGCTTCATCGGGAGGCCAGATCTGGAGCCCGTTCGGGGCTCCGGAGAGGGGAATCTTTGGTCTTCGTCATCACCAACCCTCCTTCATCGCCAATTCCATGATGCTCCCCACCGGGAGTGAGTAATTCCTTCGCAGGCTCGCTGGTCGGTGAGGAGTTGGATGTGATTCATCACGTAATCGAGTTAGTTTTGTTAGGGCTTGATCCCTAGAATCCACTATATTCTCAGATTGATGTTGTTATGACTTTGCCATGCTTAATGCTTGTCAATAGGGCCCGAGTGCCATTTCAGATCTGAACCGTTTATGTTTTCACCATTATATCTATGTTCTAGATCCGATCTTGCAAGTCATATTCACCTATTACGTGTTATGATCCATAAACCCCGGGTGACAATAATCGGGATACTTTCTGGTGATGACCGTAGTTTGAGGAATTCATGTATTCACTATGTGTTAATGCTTTGTTCCAGTTCTCTATTAAAAGGAGGCCTTAATATCCCTTAGTTTCCAAATGGACCCCGCTGCCACGGGAGGGTAGGACAAAAGATGTCATGCAAGTTCTTTCCATAAGCACGTATGACTATTTATGGAATACATGCCTACATTATATTTATGAACTAGAGCTAGTTTTGTATCGCTCTAGGTTATGACTGTTATATGATGAATATCATCCAACGAATTCATCAATCCAATGCCTAAAGGCAAGCAGGGGAGCGGCTGCCCTAGGGGGGCGCACCAGCCTTCTTGGTGGCATGGGTTGAGGTGAGTGGGGGCGCCCAACCCCTTGTGGGCTGGTGTGCCCCCTTTCCCTTGGCCCATGAGGCCCCCAACAATTGCCGGGCCCCCCAGAAACTCCTTTCGGTCTTCCTGGCGATAACCCGGTACCCCCCGGAACATTTCCGGACTCTGATTCCCTCCGTCCTATATATCAATTTTCACCTCCAGACCATTCTGGAGTTCCTCGTCATGTCCGGGATCTCATCCGGGACCCCGAACAACCTTTGGTCAGCAACACAACAACTCAACTATACTTATATCATCACCAAACGTTAAGTGTGTAGACCCTGTAGGTTCGAGAACTATGCAGACATGACCGAGACACCTCTACGGTCAATAACCAATAGCGGGACCTGGATGTCCATATTGGTTCCTACATATTCTATGAAGATCTTTATTGGTCGAACCTCGATGTCAAGGATTCTACTAATCCCGTATGCAGTTCCCTTTGTCTATCAGTATGTTACTTGCCCGAGATTCGATCGTCGGTATCTCCATACCTAGTTCAATCTTGTTACCGGCAAGTCTCTTTACTCATTCCGTAATACAAGATCCCGTGGCTAACTCTTTAGTCACACTACTTGCAAGTTCACTGTGATGTTGTATTCCCGAGTGGGCCCTGAGATACCTCTCTGTCATACGGAGTGACAAATCCCAGTCTTGATCCATGCCAACCCAACAGACACCCTCGGAGATACCTGTAGAGCATCTTTATAGTCACCCAATGACATTGCGACGTTCGATACACACAAGGTACTTCTCCGGTGTCAGTGATTTGCATGATCTCATGGTCATAGGAACAGATACTTGACATGCAGAAAACGATAGCAATAAACCTGATATGATCATATGCTACGTTCATAGTTTGGGTCCTGTCCATCACATCATTCTCCTAATGATGTGATCCCATTATCAAATGACAACTCATGTCTATGACTTGGAAACCATAGTCATCTTTGATCAACGAGCTAGTCCGGTAGAGGCTTACTAGGGACATGTTGTCTTCTATGTATCCACACATGTATTTGAGTTTCCAATCAATACAATTATAGCATGGATAATAAACGATTATCATGAACAAGGAAATATAATAACCACTTTATTATTGCCTCTAGGGCATATTTCCAATAGTCTCCCACTTGCACTACAATCAATAATCTAGTATTACATGGTAATGAATCTAACACCCATAGAGTTCTGGTGTTGATCATGTTTTGCCTGTGGAAGAGGTTTAGTCAATGGATCTGCAACATTTAGATCTGTGTGTACTTTGCAAATGTTTATGTCCTCCTCCTTGATCGCATCAAGGATGGAATTGAAGCGTCGCTTTATGTGTCTGGTCCTCTTGTGAAACCTTGGTTCCTTGGCTAGACCAATGGCACCAGTGTTACCACAGAACAGAGTCATTGGGTGCAGTGCACTATGCACAACTCCAAGATCTATCATGAACTGCTTCATCGAGACACCTTCCTTCGCTGCCTCCGAGGCAGCTATGTACTCCGCTTCGCATGTAGAATCAGCTACCACGCTTTGCTTGGAACTGCACTAGCTTACCGCTCCCCCATTTAGAATATATACATATCCGGTTTGAGACTTAGAGTCATCCGGATCAGTGTCAAAGCTTGCATCGACGTAACCCTTTACGACGAGCTCTTGATCACCTCCATAAACGAGAAACATTTCCTTAGTCCTTTTCAGGTACTTAAGGATATTCTTGACCACTGTCCAGTGTTCCACTCCTGGATCACTTTGAAACCTTCCGGCCATACTTATGGCAAGGCTGACATCTAGTCTTGTGCACAGCATCGCATACATAATAGAGCCTATGGCTGAAGCATAGGGGATGACACTCATCTTTTCTCTATCCTCTGTAGTCGCTGGGCATTGAGTCTTACTCAACTTCACACCTTGCAAAATAGGCAAGAACCCCTTCTTGGACAGATCCATTTTGAACTTCTTCAAAATCTTATCAAGGTATGTGCTTTGTGAAAGTCCTATTAAGCATCTCAATCTATCTCTGTACATCTTGATGCCTAATATCAAAGCAGCTTCTCCTAGGTCCTTCATTGAAAAACTCTTGTTCAAATATTCCTTTAAGTTTTCCAAAAGTTCTATATTATTTCCAATAAGCAATATGTCATCCACATATAATATTAGAAATGCTATAGAGCTCCCACTCACTTTCTTGTAAATACAAGCTTCTCTGTAAACTTGTATAAACCCAAACGCTTTGATCACCTCATCAAAGCGAAGATTCCAACTCCGAGATGCTTGCACCAGTCCATAAATGGATCGCTGGAGCTTGCACACTTTGTCAGCATTCTCTGGATCGACAAAACCTTCCGGTTGCATCATATACAACTCTTCCTTAAGGAAACTGTTAGGGAACGTTGTTTTGATATCCATCTGCCAGATTTCATAATCAAAAAAATGCAACTATTGCCAACATGATTCTGACAGACTTAAGCATCGCTACAGGTGAGAAAGTCTCATCGTAGTCAACTCCTTGAACTTGTGAAAACCCCTTTGCCACAAGTCGAGCTTTATAGATAGTGACATTGTCGTCCGCGTCCGTCTTCTTCTTGAAGATCCATTTATTCTGAATGGCGTTTCGCCCTTCAGGTAATACTTCCAAAGTCCATACTTTGTTTTCATACATGGATCCCATCTCGGATTTCATGGCCTCTAACCATTTGTCGGAATCCGAGCCCACCATCGCTTCTCCATAGCTCGTAGGTTCATCGTTGTCCGACAACATGACCTCTAAGATAGGGTTACCGTACCACTCAGGAGCAGTACGTATCCTTATCGACCTACGAGGTTTGATAGTAACTTGATCTGAAGCTTCATGATCACTATCATTAGCTTCCTCTTCAACTAACGTAGGTGCCACAGAAACTTCTTTCTATGCTGCGCTACTCTCTGGTTGAAGTAAAGGTTCAACAACCTCATCAAGTTCTATCTTCCTCCCACTCAATTCTTTCGAGAGAAACTCTTTCTCGAGAAAGGACCCGTTCTTAGCGACAAACACATTGCCCTCGGATCTGAGATAGAAGGTATACCCAACCGTCTCCTTTGGGTATCCTATGAAGACGCATTTGTCCGCTTTGGGTTCGAGCTTTTCTGGTTGAAGCCTTTTGACATAAGCATCGCAGCCCCAAACCTTAAGAAATGACAGCTTAGGTTTCTTGCCAAACCACAGTTCATACTGTGTCGTCTCTACGGACTTAGATGGTGCCCTATTTAAAGTGAATGCAGCTATCTCTAATGCATAACCCCAAAACAATATCGGCAGATCGGCAAGAGACATCATAGAACGCACCATATCCAATAAGGTACGATTAGGACATTCAGACACACCATTATGCTGTGGTGTTCCAGGTGGCGTCAATTGTGAAACTATTCCACATTGTCTTAAGTGATTGCCGAACTCATAACTCAGATACTCTCCCCCTCGATCAGATCGTAGGAATTTAATCTTCTTGTTATGATGATTCCCAACTTCACTCTGAAATTGCTTGAACTTTTCAAACATTTCAGACTTATGCTTCATTAAGTAAATATACCCATATCTACTCAAGTCATCAGTGAAGGTGAGAAAGTAACGATATCCACCACGCACGTCAACACTCATCGGACCGCACACATCAGTATGTATGATTTCCAACAAGTCACTTGCCCGTTCCATTGTTCCGAAAAATGGGGTTTTGGTCATCTTGCCCATGAGGCATGGTTCGCATGTGTCAAGTGATTCAAAATCAAGTGACTCCAAAAGTCTGTTAGCATGGAGTTTCTTCATGCGCTTTACACCAATATGACCTAAGCGGTAGTGCCACAAGAAAGTGGTACTATCATTATCAACTCTGCATCTTTTGGCATCAATGTTATGAACATGTGTATCATCACTATCAAGATTCAATAAGAATAAACCCCTCACAATGGGTGCATGACCATAAAAGATATTACTCATATAAATAGAACAAACATTATTCTCTGATTTAAATGAGTAACCGTCTCACATTAAACAAGATCCAGATATAATGTTCATGCTCAATGCAGGCACTAAATAACAAATATTGAGGTTTATCACTAATCTTGATGGTAATCAAAGAGCGAGTGTGCCGACGGCGATCACATCAACCTTGGAACCATTTCCCACGTGCATCGTCACTTCGTCCTTCGCCAGCTTTTGTGTATTCCGTAGTTCCTATTTAGAGTTGCAAATGTGAGCAACCGCACCGGTATGAAATACCCAGGCACTACAATGAGAGCTGGTAAGGTACACATCAATAACATGTATATCATATATACCTTTGTTGATGTTGGCCCCCTTCTTGTCGGCCAGGTACTTGGGGCAATTCCGCTTCCAGTGGCCAGTTCCCTTGCAATAGAAGCACTTAGTTTCTGGCTTGGGTCCAGCCTTGGGTTTCTTCATGGGAGGGGCAACTGCTTTGCCACTCTTCTTGAAGTTTCCCTTCTTTCCCTTGCTCTTCTTGAAACTAGTGGTTTTATTGACCATCAACACTTGATGCTCCTTCCGGATGTCTGACTCAGCGACTTTCAGCATCGCGAATAGCTCAGAGACTGACATGTTCATCCCTTGCATGTTATAATTCAACACGAAGCTCTTGTAGCTAGGTGGCAGCGATTGAAGAGCTCTGTCAGTGACCGCCTCAGGCGGGAGCTCAACTCCCAACTCAGCCAAACGGTTGTAATACCCAGACATTCTGAGTATGTGCTCACTGACAGACCCGTTCTCCTCCATCTTGCAGGCATAGAACTTATCGGAGGTCTCATACCTATTGATCTGGGCATTCTTCTCAAAAATAAACTTCAACTCCTGGAACATCTCATATGCTCCATGACATTCAAAACACCTTTGAAGTCCCGATTCTAAGCCATACAACATGGTGCACTAAACTATTGAGTAGTCACCAACACGCGACTGCCAGGCGTTCACAAAGTCGACAATTGCTGGAGGGGTGGCACACCAAGCGGTTCATCAAGGACATAAGACTTTTGGGCAGCCGTGAGGATAATCCTCAGATTACGGGCCCAGTCCACAAAGTTGCTTCGATCATCTTCCAGCTTAGCTTTCCCTAGGAACGCATTGAAATTCAAGGGAGCTACTGCGCGAGCCATTGATCTACAACATAATTTGCAAAGATAACTTAGACTATTGTTTAAGATAATGAGTTCAATTAATTATATTACCTAAGGACTCCCACTCAAATCGACATCCCTCCGGTCGTCCAAGTGTAACATGATCCAAATCCACCAACCCAAGTCCGATCATCATGTGAGATGAGGTGGTTTCAATGGTGAAAATCTCCATGTTGATCATATCTACTATATGAATCATGTTCGACCTTTCGGTCTCTTGTGTTCCGAGGCCATGTCTGTACATGCTAGGCTCGTCAAGTTTAACCCAAGTGTTCTGCATGTGCAAAACTGGCTTGCACCCGTTGTATGTGAACATAGAGTCTATCACACCCGATCATCATGTGGTGCTTCGAAACGACGAACTTTCGCAACGGTGCACACTTGGGGAGAATACAATTTTATCTTGAAATTTTAGTGAGGGTTCACCTTATAATGCTACCGTCGTCCTAAGCAAAATAAGATGCATAAAAGGATTAACATCACATGCAAATCATAAGTGACATGATATGTGGTAACCCACAAGTATAGGGGATCGCAACAGTTTTCGAGGGTAGAGTATTCAACCCAAATTTATTGATTCGACACAAGGAGAGCCAAAGAATATTCACGAGTATTAGCAGTTGAGTTGTCAATTCAACCACACCTGAAAGACTTAATATCTGCAGCAAAGTATTTAGTAGCAAAGTAGTATGGAAGTAACGATAACAGTGGCAAAAGTAACAGTAGCAGTTTTGTAGTGATTGTAGCAGCAGCTGGAACGAAAGTAACTTAGCAAAGATCAATATGTGAAAAGCTCGTAGGCATTGGATCGGCAATGATAATTGTGTTGGATAATATTCATCATGTAGCAGTCATAACCTAGGGCGACACAGAACTATCTCCAATTCATCAATATAATGTAGGCATGTATTCCGTATATAGTCATACGTGCTTATGGAAAAGAACTTGCATGGCATCTTTTGTCCTACCCTCCCGTGTCAGTGGGGTCCATAAGGAAACTAAGGGATATTAATGCCTCCTTTTAATAGAGAACTGGAACAAAGAATTAGCACTTAGTGAATACATGAACTCCTCAAACTACGGTAATCACCGGAAAGAATCCCAATTATAGTCACCTTGGGGTATGCGGATCATAACACGTAATAGGTGTCTACAACTTGCAAGATAGGATCAAGAACTCACATATATTCATGAAAACATAATAGGTTCAGATCAGAAATCATGCCACTCGGGCCCTAATGACAAGCATTGAGCATAGCAAAGTCATAGCAACATTAATCTCAGAACATATTGGATACTAGGGATCACACCCTAACAAAACTAACTCGATTACATGATAAATCTCATCCAACCCATCACCGTCCAGCAAGCCTATGAAGGAATTACTCACTCCCAGCGGTGAGCATCATGAAATTGGTGATGGAGGAAGGTTGATGATGATGATGGCGACGGATTCCACCCTCCGGAGTCACGAACGGACTCTAGATCGGCCCTCCCGATGAAGAACAGGAGGTGGCGGCAGCTCCGTATCGTAAAACGCGATGAATCATTCTCTCTGATTTTTTTTCTCCATGAATAGGTATTATATATCGTTGGAATTAAGGTCAGAGATGGTCCAGGGGGGCCACAAGCCTGGGAGGAGCGCCCCCAGGGCTTGTGGCCTCTGGGTGGCCCCCCTCTGGTATCTTTTTCCGCCAGTATTTTTTATATATTCCACAAAAATTCTCCGTAAATTTTCAGGTCAATCCAAGAACTTTGATTTCTGCACAAAAATAACACCATGGCAATTCTGCTGAAAACAGCGTCAGTCCGGGTTAGTTCCATTCAAATCATGCAAATTATAGTCCAAAACAAGGGCAAAAGAGTATGGAAAAGTAGATACGATGGAGACGTATCAATATGGCCATCATCTTGTGCTTTTGATCTCCTTCTTCAAAGCACCGGCATGATCTCCATCGTCACCGGCATGACACCATGATCTCCATCATCGTGCACCATTGGGGTTATCACGCCAACCATGCTTCTACAACTATTGCTACCACTTAGCGATAAAGTAAAGCATTATATGGTGCTTAATGATTGACACGCAGGTCCTACAATAATTAAAGACAATCCTATGGCTCCTGCCGGTTGCCGTATTCATCGACATGCAAGTCGTGATAATCAATACAAAACATGATCATCTCATACATCAATTATATCTCATCATGTCTTTGGCCATATCATATCACAACATACCCTGCAAAAACAAGTTAGATGTCCTCTACTTTGTTGTTGCATGTTTTACGTGGCTGCTATGGGTAACTAGAAGAACCGTTCTTACCTACACAAAGCCACAACGGTGATATGCAAGTTGCTATTTAACCTTCTACAAGGTCCGCCTTTGTCGAATCCAATTCAACTAAGGTGGGAGAGACAGACACCCGCCAGCCATCTTTATGGAACAAGTTGCATGTCAGTCGATAGAACCGGTCTCATGTACGTGGACATGTAAAGTTGGTCCGGGCCGCTTCAGCCCACAATACTGCTGAATCAAGAAAAGACCAAGGAAGGAAGCAATCTGAATATCAACGCCCACAAACTCCTTTGTGTTCTACTCGTGATGTCATCTACGCATAGACCTAGCTCATGATGCCACTGTTGGGGAACGTTGCATGGGAAACAAAATTTTCCTACACTCACCAAGATCAATCTAGGAGATGACCATCTATGAAAGGAGAGATTGGATCTACATACCCTTGTAGATCGCTAAGCGGAAGCGTTAAGAAACATGGTTGATGTAGTCGAACGTCTTCGCGACCCAATCATGATCCGTCCACGAACTCCCGATCAAGTGCCGAACGGACGACACCTCCGCGTTCAACACACATACGGCTTGATGACGCCTTCACCTCCTCGATCCAGCGAGCGATGGTGAAGTAGTATCTCAAGTTCCTGGCAGCACGACAGCGTGGTGGCGGTGGTGGTGGAGAAATCTCAGCAGGGCTTCGGCAAGCCTCGCGGAGAAGAAGAAGAACTACGAGGGAGAGGAAGGGCAGCGCCATGGCAATCATGGGTGTAGATGCCCTTCCTATCCACCTCTATATATAGGGGGAAGGGAGGAGGGGGCGCCCTAGGGTTTCCCCCTAGGGGGGTGTGGCCACCAGATGGGGGCACCTAGGGTTTGGGTGGCACCCCCCAAGGTGCCTTACCCCCCAAGCAGGGGGGGCGGCTGCCCTAGGGGGGGCGCACCACCCTTCCTGGTGGCATGGGTTGAGGTGAGGGGGGTGCCCAGCCCCTTGTGGGCTGGTGTGCCCCCTTTGCCTTGGCCCATGAGGCCCCCAACACTTGTCGGGCCCCCCGAAACTCCTTTCGGTCTTCCTGGCGATAACCCGGTACACCCCGGAACACTTTCGGACTCCGATTCTCTCCGTCCTATATATCAATCTTCACCTCCGGACCATTTCAGAGTTCCTCGTCATGTCCGGGATCTCATCCAGGACTCCGAACAACCTTTGGTCACCAACACAACAACTCAACTATACTTATATCGTCACCAAACGTTAAGTGTGTAGACCCTGCGGGTTCGAGAACTATGCAGACATGACCGAGACACCTCTACGGTCAATAACCAATAGCGGGACATGGATGTCCATATTGTTTCCTACATATTCTACGAAGATCTTTATCGGTCGAACCTTGATGTCAAGGATTCAGCTAATTCCGTATGCAGTTCCCTTTGTCTATCGCTATGTTACTTGCCCGAGATTCGATCGTCGGTATCTCCATACCTAGTTCAATCTCATTACCGGCAAGTCTCTTTACTCGTTCCGTAATACAAGATCCCGTGGCTAACTCTTTAGTCACACTACTTGCAAGCTCATTGTGATGTTGTATTACCGAGTCGGCCCTGAGATACCTCTTCATCATACGGAGTGACAAATCCGAGTCTTGATCCATGCCAACCCAACAGACACCCTTGGAGATACCTGTAGAGCATCTTTATAGTCACCCAGTTACGTTGCGATGTTCGATACACACAAGGTACTCCTCCGGTGTCAGTGAGTTGCATGATCACATGGTCATAGGAACAGATACTTAACATGCAGAAAACGATAGCAATAAACCTGATACGATCATATGCTACGTTCATAGTTTGGGTCTTGTCCATTACATCATTCTCCTAATGATGTGATCCCATTATCAAATGACAACTCATGTCTATGACTAGGAAACCATAGTCATCTTTGATCAACGAGGCTTACTAGGGACATGTTGTTATCTATGTATCCACACATGTATTTGAGTTTCCAATCAATACAATTATAGCATGGATAATAAACGATTATCATGAACAAGGAAATATAATAATAACCACTTTATTATTGCCTCTAGGGCATATTTCCAACAATGCCAACTACATAATCATGCAAAGCAATATGACAATGATGGTGCATGTCATAATAAATGAAATGGTGGAAGTTGCATGGCAATGTATCTTGGAATGGCTATGGAAATGCCATAACAGGTAGGTGTGGTGGCCGTTTTGAGGAAGGATGTATGGTGGGTTTAATGCACCAGCGAAAGTTGCGCGGTTCTAGAGAGGCTAGCAACGGTGGAAGGGTGAGAGTGCGTATAATCCATGGACTCAACATTAGTCATAAAGAACTCACATACTTATTGCAAATATTTATTAGCCATCGAAGCAAAGAACTAATACGCATGCTCCTAGGGAGATAGATTGGTAGGAAAAGACCATCGCTCGTCCCGGACCGCCACTCATAAGGAAGACAATCAAAAATAAATCATGCTCTAACTTCATCGCATAACGATAGACCATACGTGCATGCTTCGGGAATCACAAACCTTAACACAAGTATTTCTACTAATCCACAGTTACTCTCTAGGATGATTCTAATATCACCATCTTTATATCTCAAAACAAATGCAAGGAATCAAACTTCTCATATATTCAATCCTCTTTATGAAAGTTTTTATTATATCCCTCTTGAATACCCATCATATCAGGACCAAATTCATAACCTAAGAAAATTTCTATACTATTTTTAAGACTCTAAAAATAATATAAGTGAAGCATGATATTTCATCAATTTCTACAAAATAAAACCACCGCCATGCTCTAAAAAGATATAAGTGAAGCACTAGAGCAACTGCCTAGCTCAAAAGATATAAGTGAAGCACATAGAGTATTCTAATAAATTCAAGATTAATGTGTGTCCCTATCAAAAGGTGTGTACAGCAAGTATAATTGTGGCAAACTAAAAAGCAAAGACTCAAATAATACAAGACGCTCCAAGCAAAACACATATCATGTGGTGAATAAAAATATAACCTCAAGTAAATTTTACCGATGGATTGAAGACAAAAGAGGGGATGCCATCTGGGGCATCCCCAAGCTTAGATGCTTGGTTGTCCTTGAATATTACCTTGGGGTGCCTTGGGCATACCCAAGCTTAGGCTCTTACCACTCCTTATTCCATAGTCCATCAAAACTTTACCCAAAACCTGAAAACTTCACCACACAAAACTCAACAAAAAAACCCGTAAGATCCGTTAGTATGATAAAACAAATCTACACTTTAAGGTACTGTTGTGAACTCATTCCAATTTTATATTGGTGTTATATATACTGTATTATAACTTCTCCATGGTTCATACCCCCCGATACTACCCATAGATTCATCAAAATAAGCAAACAACACATCGAAAACAGAATCTATCAAAAATAGAACAGTCTGTAAAGACCCGAATATTAATCAGACATCTGTAACTCCAAAACCTCTGAAAAAATAGGACAACATAGGAAATTCATATATAAATCTTGTATAAAAGATTCAAAGTTTTTCCACGCCCCAGTGAATTTTAACAATTCTATTACTGGATGCAGAATTTTCTATTTTTTAGCAAAATCAAATCAATGATATACCAAAGCATCCCAAAGGTCTTGCTTGGCTCAAACACTAATTAAAACACTAAAACACAATTATTAAAGAGGTAATATTGTATAAACACATAAAACAGAAAATAAAAATATTGGGTTGTCTCCCAACAAGCGCTTTTCTTTAAAGCCTTTTAGCTAGGCATTGATATTTTAATGATGCTCACATGAAGGACAAAAAATTGAAGCACAAAGAGAGCATCAAATAGGATGTGAAAAACAAGTTTAAGTCTAACATACTTCCTATGCATAGGCATTTTATAGGGAAAATACTTATCAAGACAAGCAAAAACAAGCATATGCAAGGAAGAAGAAAGAAACAATATCAATCTCAACATAAGGAGAGGTAATTTAGTAACATGAAAATTTCTACAACCATATTTCCCTCTCTCATAATAATTACATGTGGGATCATATTAAAATTCAACAATATAGCTATCACAAAACATATTCTCTACATGATCCACATGCATGCAAAGTTGACACTCTTCCAAAATAGTGGGATTATCATCAAATAAAGTCATGACCTCTCCAAACTCACTTTCGTCAAAAATTTCATGAGATTGAACACTCTCCAAATATGTGGGATTATTTTTAGCTAAAGTTGACACTCTTCCCAACCCACTTTCAGTATTATTGCAAACATATTCAGCATGAGGCTTAAATAAATTTTCAAGATCATAAGAAGCATTATCACCCCAATCATGATCATTGCAATAAGTAGTGGACATAGCAAAATTAGCATCCCCAAGCTTGGGGTTTTGCATATTATTAGCATAATTGATATTAATAGAATTTATAATAACATCATTGTAATCATGCTATTGATTCAAGGAACTATCAAGTATGGGTGCAATAGCAATAATTTCATGTTTAATATAAGGAACTATAGCAAATTCATCTCCATAAGCATTATTAATATTGTAATCATGGCCATAAGAATAGCAAGCATCACATTCATTAAGAGGGGATATTTCAATCAAATCAACGGAATCATAATTATCTATAGATTCATGCATATCATTATTTTCTTCCAAAGCAGCGGACATTCTCTCAATAAATTCTTTAACATAGACATTATTGATAACCCACAAGTATAGGGGATTGCAACAATTTTTGAGGGTAGAGTATTCAACCCAAATTTATAGATTCGGCACAAGGGGAGCCAAAGAATATTTGCAAGTATTAGCAGCTGAGTTGTCAATTCAACCACACCTGAAGATTAATTATCTGCAGCAATATGATCAGTAGCACAGTAATATGATAGTAGTGATGACGGTAGCAGTAATGGTAACAGTGATAGCAATGATTTTGTATCAAGCATAACAGTAGCAACACCAGTAGTAACTTAGCAAGAACAATATATGGAAAATTCGTAGGCATTGGATCGGTGAATTCGTTGGATGATATTCATCATATAACAGTCATAACCTAGGGCGATACGGCACTAGCTCCAGTTCGTAAATATAATGTAGGCATGTATTCCGTAAATAGTCTTACGTGCTTATGGAAAGAACTTGCATGATATCTTTTGTCTTACCCTCCCGTGGCAGCGGGGTCCATAAGGAAACTAAGGGATATTAAGGCCTCCTTTTAATAGAGAACCAGAACAAAGCATTAACACATAGTGAATACATGAACTCCTCAAACTACGGTCATCACCGAAAAGTATCCCCTTTACTATCACACCGGGGTTTACGGATCATAACACGTAATAGGTGAATAAGACTTGCAAGATTGGATCTAGAACATAGATATAATGGTGATAACATAAACGGTTCAGATCTGAAATCATGGCACCCAGGCCCAAAGAAGCATTAAGCATGGCAAAGTCATAACAACATCAATCTCAGAAGATAATGGATACTAGGGATCAAGCCCTAACAAAACTAACTCGATTACATGATGAATCTCATCCAACTCCTCACCAACCAGCGAGCCTACAAAGGAATTACTCACTCCCGGTGGGGAGCATCATGGAATTGGCGATGGAGAAGGGTTGGTGATGACGAAGATCGAAGATCCCCCTCTTCGAGGCCCCAAACGGACTCCAGATCTGGCCTCCTGATGAAGAACAGGAGGTGGCGGCGGCTCCGTCTCGTGAAACGCAATAATTCTTCCTCCCTGATTTTTTTCTCCAAAAATAGGATTTTATAGCGTCGGAGATAGGGTCAGCAGGGCCACCAGGTAGGCACAACCCACCTGAGCGCGCCTGGAGGGGGGGCGCGCCCTGGTGGTTTGTGCTCACCCAGGGGGCCCCCTCCGGTGGTTCTTGGCTCCAGTATTTTTCTTTTATTCCATAAAAATTCTCCAAAAAGTTTCGTTCCATTCCGAGAACTTTTATTTCTGCACAAAAACAACGGCATGGTAGTTCTGCTGAAAACATGAAAGTTCGTTATATCGACTAGAGGGGGGGTGATTAGGCGATTTTTACAAATTCATCACTAAGGAAATACTACTTGAGGAATTTGCTAAGCGACGAACTACAAGCAGCGGAATAAGTACTTAGGTGCATATATAACAAGATAGTAGCATAGTTATCATGATGAAATGAAACATACACAAAGCACGGGTAGCGTGTAAACACGATAAGCAGGCAGAAGACAAGATGACTGAAGAAATAGGATTGAGGAAATTGAGAAAGTCTTCAGTCAAAGTCTTCAAACAGTAACGATCAATTTCATCAACACATGAGTGAGGAAATGAAAGGGTTGAGGAAATAGAACCAGTAGCTCGGTGAAGACAATGATTTGGTAGACCAGTTCCAACTGCTGTGACAGTTGTACGTCTGGTTGGAGCAGCTTGGTATTTAAACCAAAGGACACACTGTCCTTACTGTATTCTCCTTGAGCTAAGGTCATAGAGTCCTCGCCCAATCACTCGTGGTAAGTCTTCAGGTGACTTCCAAACCTTCACAGACTTGTCACTCGGCGATCCACAATTCCTCTTGGATGCTCTAGACCATGACGCCTAACCGTCTGGAAGATGCACAGTCTTCAAAGGTAACAAGCGTCGGTTCCACACAGGAACAATCTCTTCAGTGATGCTCAATCACTTTGGGTTGTAGATGTTTGGGTTTTGGGTTTTTCCTCACTGATGATTTTCTCTCAAAGTCCTCGGAGGATGGGATGCTCTAAATGACAAGTGCCAGTTTCTCTCGGAGCAGCCAACCAACTAGTGGTTGTAGGGGGCAGCTATTTATAGCCGGGGAGCAGCCCGACATGATAAGACATAAATGCCCTTCAATGATATGACCGTTAGGTGGATAAGATATTTGGGACAGCTGGCGCGTAGCACAGCAACGGTCAAAAATTTGAGCTCTCAAATTCCTTAGGGCTGTCATGTTCCTCACTTGTAGGCAATCCGCACTAGCGAATTCCTAACTCCTCAGTCCGTACGAATTCCTCAGAGAGCAGAAGATCTTCGTCTCTCTCACTAAAGAAATTGATTGAACTGTATGAGATTTCCAAAGGCTTCACTCGAAGGATTGGGTATGTGTAGGCTTTGAGATGAGCATCACATGGAAATGTTTCCTTAGTTTTACCTCGACCCCCTTTAACAGTACGGTGTTTCCTATGACTCAAGAAAGAGAAAATGAAACTAGGAAAACAAAAGTCTTCACACTTCATAATCCTCGCATCAATATCAATGTCATCAAGGTCACACCAATTTCCTCATTTTCAAAGTCTTCAAGAAAACCAAAGTCTTCAAATGAAGACATTCATTTTTAGGGGTCGACTTTCTTCGGAAATATCAAACTCCTCAGAGACTTATAGAACATGTGTACACTCACAAACGCATTAGTCCCTTAAGCTATAAGTCTTCAATACACCAAAATCACTAAGGGGCACTAGATGCACTTACAATCTCCCCCTTTTTGGTGATTGATGACAAATAGGTTAAGTTTTCAACAGGGATAAACATATGAAGTGTAAATACTGATATTGAGGAGTTTGATTGCAAGATATAGAAGAACTCCCACTGAAGATGTGCATATTTGAGGAAATAACTATGACTGCAAATCCACATTGTAGAATAAAATCATGGAGATCTCCCCCTATATCTTGTAATCCATACACGCATTTAACATATAATATGAAGAATTTGAAATGCAAGATGGAAAATGGTGTCTGACGAATTTGAGCATGCATGCATTAAGGTACTTGAGGAAATAAGCATGCAGAAAGCAGTTCAAAAGTATCAGACCACCATCGGACTTAAGTTTACAACTCAACCAACAAACACTTCAGAAGAGCGAGAGTTGTAACTTAACGGAAAAAAAAACAGCCCATATATAAGACCCGCTTGAAGACTAACTCAAATTTCTCCCCCTTTGTCATCGAATGACCAAAAGGGACGAAATGAGAACTAACGCCCCTGAAGTATATCATCATGAGGTTGATGGAGGAGCGCCAGCGTTGTCGGGGTCGTTTGTCAATGTAGGGCCTGCCGTAGTGTCGTCAAGATCCTCAGCTTCATCCGTCTCACGCGATGAAGAAAATGAACTGGTTACCAGCTGAGGAACTTTGACCTTCTTGAATTTCTTCGAAGGAGGATGAGCCCAGTCAAAGTTCTGCTGAAAGTCCATCTGCTTGAGATCTTCAGCACTGTAGAGTCTAGAAAGTATGGCCCAAGTGCAATCAAAGATTTCATGCGCATAGTAGTGATTCTTCTTCACAGTATTCTGAGTGCCAGTCATGTTCTGAAGAATTGAGCCAAATTGACGCTTGACCAATTTGTGATTACGATCGACCTTCTGATGAAGACTTAGAAGAAGCTCACGATCAGTCATCACTCGTGGAGCAGTGGCTTGAGGATTTTGCTTTGAGGCTTTTGCGGTAGAGTCTTGAGTTGCAGAGTCATCATTGGAGTAGTACGATGCAGCCTTACGAAACTGACCATCCAATGGACGAGTGCCTTCATCAATAACAGCAGCTTTGCCTTTTTCATCAACTGAGGAAATAGTCCTTTTGAGGACTTCAATGGGAGGCAGAAAGCTGAGGTGATTCTGAAAATCTGCCTTGTAGTGAATTGAAGACCTGGTTCTGATGAATTTCATTATCCAAGGAGCATAGGGCTTCAACTCAAAGGGCAGCAGTGCAACATTTGCCAAAGTCCTCATGAAGAAATCATGATAGTTAATGGGAATCCCATGTATGATGTTGAATAGCAGATTCTTCATGATGCCAACAACTTCTTCTTCTTCAGAATTGTGGCCTTTGATTGGACTGAGGGTTTTGGTTAAGATGCAATACATTATCCTTGGCACATACAGCAAATCCTTCACTAGGAAGGTGGTTCTTGGAGCTTGGCCTGATCGCAAAGGCTTCATCAGCACTTGCATGAGATGATTTGGAAGTTTAGATTCTTCATAGATCGGCCTTGCACCTTCAGCAGGAGGACTGACAGGAATGGCATGAAGCAATTCAGAGGCCGGGGCTTTATAGTGAGTGTTCTCAGTCATCCATTCAAGCACCCATGAGTTGACATCAGCCACATTTCCAGTGAGGTGCAGTGTTGCATAGAATTGAAGAATTAGCTCTTCATTCCAATCACAGATATCAGCACAGAGATTCAGGAGCCCAGCTTTGTGAAGAACATTCAGAACAGGTTGGAAGCAAGGAATGGACTCCATATCCACATGAGGAATTTGACGGTGCTGAAATACCTTGTCCTTGTCAAACAGAAGTGACGCATAGAAATTCATCTGACTTGCAGTCCCGAACCTCTTGCGCCGAAGTCTTGCTGAGTCATATGGATTTAGATCAGTGAAGAAATGATGCTCAGCGAAGAAATCATCAGCTTTGAATTTTGGCCTTTTTACATGAGGATTTTGTTGCTTGGGCTGAAGATTTGCAGTTGATGGTTTCACAACCTCTTGTGCTGCTGACTGAGGAATTGAAGCTTTAGGTTCTTCAGCAGCGGTTTGATTTTCCATTTCTTCAGCTGTAGCAGCTGGAATTTCTTAAGGTATCGAATGGAGATAAGTTGGACGTCCTTTAGATCCTATGAGTATTTCTTCAGTCTGCACAAGGGACTAAGGAATTGGATGCAGAGGTGTGGCCATTGGGGAATTGGGGTGAAAATTTTCCCAATAGTCATCATTCAGCACAGGAGTAGTTGAGCCAATATCCACATCTTCTTCAATTTCTTCAACGCCCGCCTCTTCAGCAGTGAACTGAGGCACAGGCGATGATACTAATGGTGTGGAAACAACATATTCCACATTAATTTCTTTATCCAACTTCTCTGAGGAAGCACCAGAAGGATTCTCTTCATCAGTGTCATCTGGAATGACATAATCTTCACCAAATGGAATGAGCTCCTTTGATGGCACTATAGAAATTGGAACAGCATCAATTGGTTCCATGAAAGAGCTCGTCAAAGTCCTCACTTTCTTTGGAGCTGAGGACTCTGCAGAGGTTGATGCTTTCCTCTTCCCTGCGGCTTCCTTCTCCGCGGCCTTCATTTTCTTCACTTCTGATGCAGAAGGAAGAGTGATTTTCTTCACCTTTGAGGATTTCGCAGGAGGAGCAGATGAAGTTGGTGCAGTTTCTTCAGGCATGACTGATGCAGTCGCCCCAGCATTTTTAGTTTCTTCAGGAGCTGGAATTTCTTCAGCAGCCTGATTTTCAACAGCTGCGCTTTCAGTTTGCTGAGCAGATGCTTCAGCTTGAGGAATTTGATGTTGTGATGGTGCTGCAACGTCTGCCTTGAGGTTCTTGGCTATCTTGACAAATCTGACTTTGGCACCGAGCCAATCTGCATGGTATCGGTCAAATTAATCACTGAGATCTCTGATTTCTTTTTGCATATTTACAAGTTCTTCAGGAGACATATTTAGAACATTGTTCTTCAGAAAGCGCTCTTTCTTGTACTGGACCTTCTTGACTTGTCTGGCCTTCTCAAATTTCCATTTTTCTTCACTTATGAAGGCCGTCAACATATGACTTTGACTAGGAGTGAGGTTCAAGTCAGGAAGTGGAGTGGTAGGATCCTTATGCCATAGATCTATGAAATTGAGGATTTTCCTTGGATCCAACATAAGAGGCACAGAGCTGTCTTTGGCTCTAGCGGCCCTTTCTTGCCTGTCTCTGATTATTTCACTCAATTCCTCATCATCAGCTTCATCATCGTCATCAGACAGGACATGGAATGCCACTTGCTTCTTGTGAGGACTTAGCCTCTTTTCGCGTCCAGTAGTGGTCTTGACCTTCAGCAAAGTTGGACCACTCGAAGATGGTGGTGGAGCTGAGGATGATGTAGAAGCCCCTGAGGCAATAGAAAAGCCTGCAGTCTGCTGACATGTTGCAAGGTGCACAGGTGTTGAGGACTTTGTGGCAGCAACTGAAGAGTTTGAAGCAACTGAGGGGATTGGCACAACCATTGAAGAAGTTGCTTGAGGATTTTTGCCCTGAGGACTTTGCCATTGAAGAACTTGGCCGTGAGGGCATTGAGCTTGAAGATTTCTTCACAGCAGACTTCTTCCAAATGGCCCTTTTTGGTGCAGTTGTGCTAGCAGAGGCCTCAGCAGCAGCAGCAGTAGCTTGAGAATCCTCATTGAATTTCTACACTGCTTCTTTAGCAACTTTTGAAAGCTTGGCTTGGCGCTTGGCCCATTCCTTTGGAAAGTCTTCACCACGCCTGACGCTGGTGGGATCAGGTGCTTGGCCAGCAGCCAAAGGAGGTCTTGGACATGGAGGGTTTACGGCGAATTTCTTCATGTACTTTGGAGTTACATAACGGTATTCCCTCCATTCCTTAGCCCATCTCCTCTCAATTCTCTGTATGCGCACTTTGCGCTGATTCTTGTTTTCCTTCCCATGAGTTTCTTCATCGGGTGTGCAGTATTCATCATATATATCCTCAGGGATTTCAAACACTGTGTTTGTCTCAGGCCTCTTGCCTCCCTTCTGAGGTCTCTTCCATCTGCCATTTTCCTCACTTGAGGACTTTGAACTTTGGATGTTTCTGAGGAAGTATGCAAATTTTCTTCAAGGAACGCTGCAAATGAGTTAAGTTGATGAGAACCTAGCGATTCAGCAACAGACATTTTGTACCTGTGAACAGGGTATAGGTGCGAAGAATTTGGAGAGGTCATATGCATTCTCAGAAATTTTCAAAAAGTATCAAGTATGAGGAATTTGACCATAGGAGTCTTGAAGAATTTCACTAAGCGTTCTTGACTTAGGTTCTAGAGTTGTATAGATTAGAAAATCCACACAATTGAGGAATCTTGAAGAAAAACAGAGCTTAGAGAAACAAATCAAGGAACAGAAGCATTCCGGTGCTTATGGAGTAGGGAGTTGAAGAATAAACACCTTTTGAGGATTTTGTGAAAATCATAAGAATCAAAGTAGGGCAGTAAAATTAGATTTTAATTACCCTTGACGAAGAACACGACGAACTGGGAGTTAGAACTTGGAAGTTCGTTTGTCCAGATCTCCCACGCCCTAACTTGGCGGCGGGAGACAGCTACGGCGATGGCGGAGTGAAGATTTCCGCGGCTGGCGCGAGTATGACGGCGACGAGGTTGAGGTAGTGAAGCTCTTCCTCACCGGCGACGATGGAGTGTAGCGGCGACGCTAGGTTGGAGAGCTCGAGCGAGGAGAGTAGCAGTCAAGCGGAGTAAATGAGGTCGGAGGAGGGCAAGGGGTATTTATAGCCGCAGTGAAAAACTGCTCGCCTAAAGATTTTGGACGAACATGCCCCTGACCCTTACTATCCTATCGACATGTGTCACCCACGTACTGAGAGGTGGAGATCGTGGGGGATCGTGGGTGAGTAGTTTAATCCATCGTGGGAAGCAGAACGGTTTGAGCGGCAACAACCGAAAATTCAGATATGAAATTTTTTAAAGTTTCGTTCGCAAATTCTTCAGCTATCAAGGACACAGTGAAGATTTTGAACGGGTTTCAAATAGAGCGCACATGAAGAATTTGTGAACAGATTGGTTTGAGTTTAGCATAGAGGGGAAACGGGTCCGATCACATTCACTTAGAAGAAAAAACAACTTGAAGAATTAGCAATAAGTAAATGCTGTTGAGGACATTGAAAACTCAAATATATATATATAGTCAATGAAGAACACCAATTGAGAAGTTTGAGGAAATTGCAAAGTTGAGGAATTTGAAAATTTGAAGAATTTGCTAAAATGAAGAAAAACTCAAATTTGAAGATTTTCAACTTTTGTTGGTGGCGTGACCCACCGTATAAGAATGATGATTTCAGACACCTTGTACAATTGTCGTAGGGCTCTAAGATCAGATTCTTCATTAATTTCTTCACACTTAGAGGGTTAGTCTTCATTGATTGAAGAAAAACGTTACTTCGTGTGTCGCACATCTAAGTCATCAATTTGCATAAGTGTTAGGATGTGTGTCCTTTCAAAGAACATTCGAAGATTCTAAGATATTTAGCTCACACCGCAACTTGCTAAATCTCTTCTCATCCAAGTGCTTTGTGAAGATATCTGCCAGCTGTTCTTCAGTCTTCACATGGTCGATGGAGATGTCGCCCTTCAACACATGATCTCAAAGAAAATGATGATGAATCTGGATGTGCTTAGTCTTTGAGTGCTGAAATGGGTTATGAGCAATCTTGATGGCACTCTCATTGTCGCAGTAGAGTGGCACATTCTTCATGTTGATGCCATAGTCCTTGAGGGTTTGCTTCATCCATAGTAATTAAGCACAGCAAGAACCAGCAGCAATGTACTCAGCTTTAGCAGTAGAGAGTGATATGCAGTTTTGCTTCTTCGAGGACCAACATACTAATGATCGTCCGAGGAAATGACATGTGCCTGATGTTGACTTGCGATCCACTCGATCACCAGCATAGTCAGAGTCAGAATATCCAATGAGATCAAAAGCTGAGCCCTTGGGATACCATAATCCAAGTGTTGGAGTGTGAGCTAGATATCGAAGAATATGTTCCACAGCCTTATGGTGTGATTCCTTCGGTGTAGCTTGAAAACGGGCACACATGCAAACACTAAGCATAATATCTGGCCTAGATGAACATAAATACAAAAAAGAGCCAATCATGGAGCGGTATACCTTTTGATCGAAGTCTTTACCATTTTTATCGGTGCATAGATGGCCATTTGTGGGCATAGGAATTTTGACGCCTTTGCAATCTTGCATGCCGAATTTCCTCAGAACGTCCTTGAGGTATTTCTCTTGAGATATGAAGATGTCATTGCATTGTTGATGAATTTGGAGACCTAAGAAGAATTTCAATTCTCCCATCATAGACATTTGATATTCCTCACTCATCATATAGGCAAATTTGTCACTGTAACGTTGGTTAGTACAGCCAAAGATAATATCATCAACATATATTTGGCACACGAATAATTCATCATCATATGTTTTGGTGAAAAGAGTTGGACCAAGTGAACCGGGTTTGAAGCCTTTCTTCATGAGGAATTCCTTCAGTGTATCATACACGCCCGAGGGGCCTGCGTGAGGCCATAGAGGGCCTTGTTGAGTCTGAAGACTTTGTCAGGATGCTTAGGATCTTCAAAACCTGGGGGTTGAGCCACATATACTTCTTCCTCAAGCTTACCATTGAGGAATGCACTTTTCACATCCATTTGATATAAGATGATATTATGATGGTTAGCATAAGCAAGCAATATGCGAATAGCCTCAAGTCTAGCAACAGGTGCAAAAGTTTCATCGAAATCAATTCCTTCAACCTATGTGTAGCCTTGAGCTACAAGATGAGCCTTGTTCCTCACCACTAGGCCATTTTCGTCTTGCTTGTTGCGGTAGATCCACTTAGTACTGATGATATTGTGCTTGCGAGGGTTTGGTCGCTTGACAAGTTCCCACACATTGTTGAGCTCGAATTGATGTAATTCCTCTTGCATAGCTTGAATCCACTCAGGCTCCGGAAATGCCTCATCAACTTTGGTGGGCTCTGTGATAGAGACAAAAGCAAAGTGCCCACAAAAGTTAGAAAAATGTGAAGCTTTTGAGCGTGTGAGAGGACCTGGTGCGTTGATGTCGTCGATGATTTTCTCAATCTGTACTTCATTTGCAACGCGAGGATGAGCAAGTTGACGACTTTGATTGGGCTGAGCATTTTCTTCAGTGACATTTTCTTCAGATGCACCAGCATGATTTTCTTCACAATCTGGAATCACTTCTTCAGGAGATTCTTCACTGGGTATGACATCCTCAGTAGCCTTTAACTTGATGGATTCCTCAGGAGACATTTCATCTAGCACAGGAGGTAGGTGCTCTCTTTGCGAGCCATTAGTTTCATCGAACTGCACATCTACAGTTTCAACAACCTTGTTGTGATAAGTGTTGAAGACACTGTAGGTGTGCGAGTCCTTTCTGTAACCAAGCATAAAACCCTCATGTGCTTTCGGTGCAAATTTTGAGTTGTGATGAGGATCTCTAATTCAGCATTTAGCACCAAAGACTTTGAAATAACTCACATTGGGTTTCTTATCAGTGAGGAGTTCAAATGAGGTCTTCTTGAAGAATTTGTGAAGATATACCCAGTTGATGATGTGGCAAGCAGTATCAACAGCCTCAGGCCAGAAGCGACGAGGCGTCTTGTATTCATCAAGCATAGTGCGAGCCATCTCAACAAGAGTCCTATTCTTGCGCTCCACTACGCCATTCTGCTGAGGAGTGTATGGGGCCAATAACTCATGAGTAATACCAAGTTCATCAAGTAGTCATCAAGACCAGTATTCTTGAACTCGGTCCCATTGTCACTCCGTATATGTTTGATCTTCACACCGAAATTCATCGAGGCCCTTGAGGAAAATCGTCTGAAGACTTCCTGCACTTCAGTTTTGTAAGTGATGATGTGCGCCCAGGTGTAACGAGAATAATCATCAACAATAACAAAGCCATATAGAGATGCAGCATTTGTTAGAGTGGCATAATGAGTAGGGCCAAAGAGATCCATGTGAAGCAATTCAAAAGGACGAGTGGTAGTCATGATAGTCTTCGAGGGGTGCTTGGATCTGGTCATCTTTCCAGCCTCACAAGCCCCACAAAGATGATCTTTGAGGAATTTTACACCCTCAATGCCAATGACGTGCTTCTTCTTCACAAGTGTGTGCAAGTTCCTCATGCCAGCATGACCGAGTTAACGATGCCATAGCCAGCCTTCTGAAGCTTTTGCAAGTAGACATGTGGCAGGCTGTGGTCCTGGAGAGAAATCAGCAATATACAAGTCTCCTCTCCTAAAGCCTTCGAAGACTTTGGAATTGTCAGATTCCATGATCACTAAGCAGCGATATTTGCCAAAGATGACAACCATATCAAGATCACAAAGCATTGAGACAGACATGAGGTTGAATCCAAGGGACTCAACAAGCATGACTTTGTCCATGTGTCAATCCTTTGAGATTGCAACCCTACCTAGACCCAATACCTTGCTTTTGCCTTTGTCAGTGTAGGTGATATGCTTCAGATGCGATGGAGATAAAGCAGAGTCCATCAGTAAGCTCTTGTCACCGGTCATGTGATTTGTACATCCACTATCGAGGACCCACTCAGTAGCTTTGGGTGATTAATCCTGCAGATGAATTAGTGCAACTTACGAACTCATATACTTCAGAGTGAAGAATATGACATCAAATTCATCAGATAGAATTTTATCAAATAGTGCAACAGATATAGCAGTATGAGGACGTGAGAAATGAGTAAATCATTTCTTCATGATTAGCTTGCGTCCTTTCAAGCATTCTCAGGTCTCCAGCAAATTCATCAGACGTTCAAGTTCGTCTGGATACCTGACCATGCATAAGAGATTAGTTTTTTTTCTTCACCACCCACATCTGGAGGGGTGGCAAAGAGTTCATCATTCTGTGAGCTCCATAAGAGAAAGTTGGCATTGAAGCCAGTGCACTTCGTTTCACAGAAGAGGGGTTAGAGTATGCATATGAATAAGCAGAGAAATTCTTTGAGGACTTATGAACATAATGATTTGAAGAATAATGCACATATTCATAAGTCTTAGATTTTCCCTGCGAAACAGAAGCATTAGCACGATGACGCTCATATGAGGAATTTGATCCATATGAGGACTTGGATCCATATGAGGAATTTGATCCACATGAGGATTTTGATCCATATGAAGACTTTGGTCCATATGAAGAATTTGATATGGGGTTCCGGTTCTTCACAGGTGGTGTCATGAGGACATTCACCTGAAGACTTTCAAGGCACCTTTTGGGAACCCAGATTTTCTTCATAGGAGGACTGTTCCTGTAGTTAGTTCCAACATATCTAGCAAATACCTCACCATTTTGATTCTTGAACAGTTTATAGTTGGACTCAAATGACTCATTAGAAGAATATGAGGATTCACATGTAAAGCCAGATAAAGTGGATGGATCTACGGGAGGTCCTTTTGCAGCAACCCATGTGGTCTTGGGATACTGCTCAGGTTTCTAGTAGGTTCCATCAGCATTGAGTTTCCTCTCAAAGGCAATACCCTCTTTCCTAGGGTTCCTGTTCAAGATCTGCTTTTTGAGCACATCACAAAGAGTCTGATGCCCTTTGAGGCTTTTGTACATGCCTGTCACATACAATTCCTTCAACCCTGCATTTTCGTCAGTGATACTTGTGGTATCCTCAGATGAGAAAATTGTGACCACAGAGATAGTTGAAGAATTTGCAGCAAAAGAAGCATTTGAACTTTCAGGTGAAGAATTAGCAGGTTCATGTTCAATGCATTTCAAACATGGTGGAATAAATTATTCCTGAGCGGAACTGATCTGTTGAGCAAGTAATGAATCATTTTCCTTCTGAAGATCTTCATGACTCACCCTTAGCTTCTCAAGATCTTGCTTTCTCTGAAGAAATTCATAAGAAAGCTTCTCATGATCAGCTAAGAGTGTTTCATGATGACCTTGAAGATTATCAAACTTAGACTATAGTCATTGAAGATTATCAGTCAGAGTTTGAGTTCGACTCATTTCCTCACCCCAACAGGTCATCGCTTTTGTCTAGCAGATTTTGAACCTTTTCCAAAGCCTTTTGTTGTTTTATGGCAATATTAGCAAGTTTGGAATAGCTAGGTTTGAGATTTTCATCAGATTCATCCTCACTTGATTCAGAGGAGGGATATTTGAGTACCTTGGGACCTTTTGCCATGAAGCAATAGGTGGGAGCGTAGTCATCGTTGCCGTCGTCAGCAGTGTTGGGGAAGCCATTTTCCTCAGTGTTGAAGATGGACTTGCTGATGAAAGTAGTAGTGAGAGCTAGGCTCGCCACACCAGAGTCTGAGTCCTCGGATTCCTCCTCTTCCTCATTTTCCTCAGATTCAGCTTCAGAATCCATTTCCTTGCCAATGAATGCCCGAGCCTTTTGGAACTGCTCTTCTTGTGAGATGAAGTCTTTGAAGATTTTGACGATGAGGACTTTGAAGATTTCTTCTTTTTCTTCGAGTCATCTGAACTATCATCCTTGTGTTTCTTCTTCTTTGATTCCTTCGCCCACTGAGGACAATCAATTATGTAGTGACCAGGTTTCTTGCATTTGTGGCAAGTCCTCTTCTTGTAATCACAGGATGAGGAATCTGATCTCATGTCATCACCTCTTGAAGATTTTCCAAAGCGACCATGCCTTGAGAACTTCTGGAATTTCCTCACGAGCATTGCTAGCTCCTGGCTTGGTTCTTCAGGGTCACCAAGGCTGCTATCAGAATCTTCTCCTTCAGAGGAAGAAACTGCCTTGGCCTTCAGTGCGCGTGATCTTCCATAGCTTGGCCCGTAGAGATCTCTCTTCTCAGCTTGTTGGAATTCATGAGTGTTTAGCCTCTCAAGGATTTCAGCAGGATCTAGTGACTTGTAGTCTGCACGTTCTTGAATCATCAGTGCCGGTGTATCGAATGAGGAATCAAGTGATCTCAGAATTTTTTTTCATAACCTCATGGTCGGTGATGTCAGTGGCACCAAGTGCTTGAAGCTCATTTGAGATGTCAGTGAGGCAATCGAAGGTTTGCTGAACATTTTCATTGTCGAGTCTTTTGAAGCGGTTGAAGAGATTGCGAAGAACGTCAACTTGAGAATCACCTTGGGTTGAGATTCCTTCATTGACCTTGGACAGCCTGTCCCAGATAAGCTTTGCAGACTCCAAAGCACTCACTCTGCCGTACTGTCCTTTGCTCAGATGGCCACATATGATATTCTTCGCTTAAGAGTCGAGTTGCTTGAATCTCTTCACATCAGCAGCGTTCACGGAAGGAGTGACGGAGGGAACGCCATTTTCCACAACGTACCAGAGATCATTGTCAATTGCCTCAAGATGCATGCGTACCATTATTATCTATAGGTCCATGCATATCATTATTTTCTTCCAAAGCAGCGGACATTCTCTCAATAAATTCTTTAACATAGACATTATTGATAACCCACAATTATAGGGGATCGCAACAGTTTTTGAGGGTAGAGTATTCAACCCAAATTTATAGATTCGACACAAGGGGAGCCAAAGAATATTTGCAAGTATTAGCAGCTGAGTTGTCAATTCAACCACACCTGGAGATTAATTATCTGCAGCAATATGATCAGTGGCACAGTAATATGATAGTAGTGATGATAGTAGCAGTAATGGTAACAGTGATAGAAATGATTTTGTAGCAAGCGTAACAGTAGCAACGAAAGTAGTAACTTAGCAAGAACAATATATGGAAAATTCGTAGGCATTGGATCGGTGAATTTGTTGGATGATATTCATCATATAACAGTCATAACCTAGGGCGATACAACAATAGCTCCAGTTCATAAATATAATGTAGGCATGTATTTCGTAAATAGTCTTACGTGCTTATGGAAAGAACTTGCATGACATCTTTTGTCCTACCCTCCCGTGGCAGCGGGGTCCATAAGGAAACTAAGGGATATTAAGGCCTCCTTGTAATAGAGAACCGGAACAAAGCATTAACACATAGTGAATACATGAAGTCCTCAAACTACGGTCATCACCGAAAAGTATCCCCATTACTGTCACACCGGGGTTTACGGATCATAACACGTAATAGGTGAATATGACTTGCAAGATCGGATTTAGAACATAGATATAATGGTGATAACATAAACGGTTCAGATCTGAAATCATGGCACCCGAGCCCAAAGTGACAAGCATTAAGCATGGCAAAGTCATAACAACATCAATCTCAGAACATAATGGATACTAGGGATCAAGCCCTAACAAAACTAACTCGATTACATGATGAATCTCATCCAACTCCTCACCGACCAGCGAGCCTACGAAGGAATTACTCACTCCCGGTGGGGAGCATCATGGAATTGGCGATGGAGAAGGGTTGGTGATGACGAAGATCGAAGATCCCCCTCTCCGGAGCCCCAAACGGACTCCAGATCTGGCCTCCCGATGAAGAACAGGAGGTGGCGGCGGCTCCGTCTCATGAAACGCGATAATTCTTCCTCCCTGATTTTTTTCTCCAAAAATAGGATTTTATAGCGTCGGAGATAGGGTCAGCGGGCCCACCAGGTGGGCACAACTCACCTGAGCGCGCCTGGAGGGGGGTTGCGCCCTGGTGGGTTGTGCTCACCCAGGGGCCCCCTTTCCGGTGGTTCTTGGCTCCATTATTTTTTATTTATTCCATAAAAATTCTCCAAAAAGTTTCATTCCATTCCGAGAACTTTTATTTCTGCACAAAAACAACACCATGGTAGTTCTGCTGAAAACATGAAAGTGCGTTATATCGACTAGAGGGGGGGTGAATAGGCGATTTTTACAAATTCGTCACTGAGGAAATACTACTTGAGGAATTTGCTAAGTGACGAACTACAAGCACCAGAATAAGTACTCAGGTGCATGCATAACAAGACAGTAGCATAGTTATCATGATGAAATGAAACATACATAGAGCACAGGTAGTGTGTAAACAGGATAAGCAGGCAGAAGACAAGATGACTGAAGAAATAGGATTGAGGAAATTGAGAAAGTCTTCAGTCAAATTCTTCAAACAGTAACGATCAATTTCGTCAACACATGAGCGAGGAAATGAAAGGGTTGAGGAAATAGAACCAGTAGCTCGGTGAAGAAAATGATTTGGTAGACCAGTTCCAACTAATGTGACAGTTATACGTCTGGTTGGAGCAGCTTGGTATTTAAACCAAAGGACACACAGTCCTTACTGTATTCTCCTTGAGCTAAGGTCACACAGACCTCGCCCAATCACTCGTGATAAGTCTTCAGGTGACTTCCAAACCTTCACAGACTTGGTCGCTCGGTGATCCACAATTCCTCTTGGATGCTCTAGACCATGACGCCTAACCGTCTGGAAGATGCATAGTCTTCAAAGGTAACAAGCGTCGGTTCCACACAGGAACAATCTCTTCAGTGATGCTCAATCACTTTTGGTTGTAGGTGTTTGGGTTTTGGGTTTTTCCTCACTGATGATCTTCTCTCAAAGTCCTAGGAGGATGGGATGCTCTAGATGACAAGTGTCAATTTCTCTCGGAGCAACCAACCAACTAGTGGTTGTAGGGGGCGGCTATTTATAGCCGGGGAGCAGCCCGACATGATAAGACATAAATGCCCTTCCATGATATGACCGTTAGGTGGATAAGATATTTGGGACAGCTGGCGCGTAGCACACCAACGGTCAGAAATTTGAGCTCTCAAATTCCTCAGGGCTATCATGTTCCTCACTTGTAGGCAATCCGCACTGGCGAATTCCTAACTCCTCAGTCAGTATGAATTCCCCAGAGAGCAGAAGATCTTCGTCTCTCTCACTGAAGAAATGACTGAACTGTATGAGATTTCCAAAGGCTTCACTCGAAGGATTGGGTATGTGTAGGCTTTGAGATGAGCATCACATGGAAATGTTTCCTTAGTTTTGCCTCGACCCCCTTTAACAGTACGGTGTTTCCTATGACTCAAGAAAGAGAAAATGAAACTAGGAAAAAAAAGTCTTCACGCTTCATAATCCTCGCATCAATATCAATGTCTTCAAGGTCACACCAATTTCCTCATTTTCAAAGTCTTCAAGAAAACCAAAGTCTTCAAATGAAGACATTCATTTTTAGGGGTCGAATTTCTTCGGAAATATCAAACTCCTCAAAGACTTATAGAACCTGTGTACACTCACAAACACATTAGTCCCTTAACCTATAAGTCTTCAATACACCAAAATCACTAAGGGGCACTAGATGCACTTACAAAACAGCGTTAGTCCGGGTTAGTTTCATTCAAATCATGCAAATTAGAGTCCAAAACAAGAGCAAAAGCGTTAGGAAAAGTAGATACGATGGAGACGTATCAACTCCCCCAAGCTTAAACCTTTGCTTATCCTCAAGCAATTCAGTTGATAAACTGAAATTGAAAAAGAAAAACTTTTACGAACTCTTTTACTCTTGTTTACATAAATAAGCTTAAGTCGCACCCAGGTTTTCAGCAAAGAATATAACAAACCATGTCAACAATAACTCTTAGAAATTATATTAACTCATATCAATGGCATAAGCAACTAGCGAGTTGTAACACCCCATGTCATTAGCCACAGTAATCACTTTTGATAATGACAAGTCAGCTAGGTTAGCAGTGCCTAATCATCATTTGCATCATGTTGCATTTCAAACTCCTAACTCAAAATTCAAATTAAATTAAAGTTGAAAATAAAAGTCGTTCAAATCAGAAACTAAATTGTTCATTAAATAGCAAGTAAATCAGAGACAATTCTAAAATTGAAACCAACATCATTGGAATTGGGTAAGTGACTCAAACATCCTCAAGCAGAGACTAAAGACAATATTTATTAACCTTTTATTTAATCTAAAACGAATATGCAATTATGTTTTGCACAAACTAGTTTTTGGTGTTAGGGTATAATGCACTGCTAATTATGAGCTAGGTCACTAATTTTGTAAAAGTCATTTTGTGGCCTAACTATTTGCAAAATAGAAAATAAGAGAAAAGAAAATAAGAAAAAGAAAAAAAAAGCAAAACCCCTGGCCCAACTGGGACACGGCCCAGCCGAACCGGCCGGCCGGCCCACTCCCACTCGCCCCACTGGCCTATAAGGCCTGCCCCTCCCCTGGGCGAAACCCTAGTCCACCCCTCCCCCCCATTCCCCCCCCCCCCCCCTCCCTGATCCCCTTCTCCTCTCGCTCGATCTGGACGAGCGCTCGACGCCCTCGACGCCGCCCGACGCCGCCGTTCACTGCCTCGGCACCGCCACCTGCCGTCGTCGCCCCTTCCTCGACCTCCCCCTCGACTCGGCTCCTACGAGCCTCGCCGCCCCGATCCCCTACAGCCGCTGGTGAGGGCCTCGCCCTCCCCTGTCTCTCCCTCTGACCCGTGCCCGCCGCGCCCGGCCACCGTGTTTCCCCTTCCCCTGTCGAGCTCACCGCGGCCTCGCTCGCCTCGTCGCCCGCCCACGCCGACCGCACTCGCCACGACCAGCGCTCGCGGCGACCGCGCTCGCGCTCTTCCTGCGGAGCCCACGCTCCCGCGCGCCCGTGCCCCCTCCACCCAGTCGCTTGCAGCGTTCGGTTCTGCCGCGCCGCACCCGTCGTCGCCCGCTGCCCTGGCTCGCTGCTGCCCGCGGACCTCGCCCGCTAGCCGTTGCTGTCCGCCCGCGCCATCGCCCTGCCTCGCCTCGCCCCCTGTGCCGCTCGCAGCGCCGCCCCGCTCCGGCCTGCCGCGCGCCTGCCTCGCCCCTGCGCCACGCCGGCTGCGCCTGCGCCGAGCGCCCGCCCGCCCGTGAGCTCAAGGGCTCCACCCGCGCCCGACGCCCGCGCCCGCTATGGCCACATGGGCCACTGTCCAGTGGGCCCTGCCCCCCTGTGACAATGACATATGGGGCCCACGCCCTTAAAACGTTTAATAAAAATAAAGATGTAATTAAAAAAGTAAATGAAAATAAAATTAGTAAAAATAATTATTAATTAATTAAGTTAATTAACTCGGTTTAGTTAGTCTAATTAATTAGTTAGTTTAATTAAACAGTAATTAGATTAGTTAAACCCTAATTAACCTAAACAGAGTATGACAGGTGGGACCCACACGTCAGTTTGACCCAGTCAACGCCCTGTTGACTGCTGACATCATGCTGACATCATGCTGACATCAGCCTACACTATTCTGGATAATGTTGATTTAAAATGATTAAATAATTTCAGAAAATAATTAAAACTTTAGAAAATCATATAAAATAATCCGTAACTCCGATGAAAATAAATTATATATGAAAGTTGCTTAGAATTTCGATACGAATCTGGATACGCTCTCCGTATTCCTGTCAGATGCCCCTAGCTAGATGGACATGGAACTTTTAGACCGATTTCAATAAATGAATAGTGCCCAACTTTAGATAAATAAATCCAAATTAATTCCTAAATTAACTAACTCATTTAGTTAGGCAGTAGAACACCTCGGCATAGCATTTAGGCATGTCATACATATTGTTTGCATTTTTTTCCGTGAATTTATTGTTTCTCTCCCCCTCCTTCTCTCTCGATAGACGCGGAGACCGACGCCGTTGCAGCTGGGTACGACTACGCTCCAGACGAGGAGCCCGTTGATGACCCCTCCTTGCCAGAGCAACCAGGCAAGCCCCCCCCCCCCCCCCTTGAGCATTCAGATATCGCCCATTCCATTTCTCCTGCTTGCATTAGATTTTGCTACTGTTAATGTTTTGCTCCTATTCTCATGCATAGCCTGCTATTGTAACCTGTTTATTGTTACCTTACCTGCCTATGTTAAACTGCTTAGTATAGGTTGGTAGTGAACCATCAGTGACCCCCACCACCTTACCCTTGTTGCTCCTGCTTGATCATCGACGACTCGATCAATGTGATCGTTGACCAGAGACCGACACATCACTTCACCCCCTTAGTTGTACGACTCTGCATAGTTACTATCGAGTGCCGAGGGTGATACCTCGTAACGCACTCTTGATGAATACTCTGCAGTGTAGCTGTTCGGTCGTGGTCACCGAGGGTGATTCCTCCTTCTCCACTTCCGATACGACTCTGTCGTGCAACCCCTCAGTGTGAACCTCGAGGGTGATGCCTCATACGTTCACCCTGATGATTTCATCGAGTGGAATCCACCGAGGGTGATTCCTCGAGGTTTCCCCCTTGATGTTATGACCACACAGTTACTTTGACCTTTGTTACAGGCGGGTCGGCCCTGATGGGTACCCGCAGGGGATCTATAATGTTGGGTGTGCCGGAAGGGCACTCGAGTGTGATATTGTGGCGGAGCTTCAGAAACTCTAATCGTCTCCGCGTGTTACTAAATCAGCCTATCGGATTTGGGTATTTGATCTGAGTGGGTCGACGTGCCCTATACGCACTACCACCACGTGGGATAATGGTTTATGGGGCCCTCTGCATTGTATGTTTCTCCCGAAAGCTCTTCAGATGTCACGGTTCACCGTGCGGGCTGATTGTCGGGAATGGGCTGGATACTTCACTGACGAGTTCAGTGTCGCGCTTGCACCCCGGCCAATCTCGCAACGCGCAGGGTGCCCAGGGCGATGGCCCAAGACCTCTGGGTGCATAGGGTAGTCCGGCGTGCTGACCTCTCTGCTGAGCCTAGGTAGGGCGCTGCTTCGTGTTGATCTCCTGAGGCTGGGCATTACCCAGCAAGTGTGTCCGGCCAGAGGTGATCGAGCATGTTGGGTAACAGTAGTGCACCCCTGCAGGGATGAATAATCTATCGATAGTCGGTCCTACGGTAAAGGACGCTCAGTTTGTGTATCCTGATCTACTACTTGAACTGGATACTTGTTACTTAATTGAAGCTTCGGGATCGCTTTCTCGCAGGGAGTCGAGGAAGGATCTCTAGGCTTGCTTCAACATGTTTGCTTATTAAAATGCTATTCTACTCTCTTCTATTGCTGCAAGATGGTGGCTCGTGAAGATGTTTGAAGATGCTAGTCTTCGATAGGACTAGGCCTTCTCTCTATTCTGGCATTTCTGCAGCCCAGTCCACATATACAGCCTTTCCCCTTTGATAATGTTGCATATGTAGTGTAGATCCTTGCTTGCTGAGTACTTCGTATGAGTACTCATGGTTGCTTTGTTACTTCTTTTTCCCCATACCCCACTTTGATGATACATCAGACGATGGAGCCTCGGAGCCGGATGCCACCTCAGGAGCTTACTACCAGGAGGGTCCAGACGGTACGTACTACTGGATCGAGCCAGCCGACCAGGAGTAGGTTCGGAGGCTCCCAGGCAGGAGGCCTACGCCTTTCGATCTAGAGTCGTTGTTTGTGCTAGCCTTCTTAAGGCAAAACTTGTCTAACTATGTCTGTACTCAGATAATATTTGTATGACTGACTTATGTATTCGGATCCTCGTGATCCCTGGTCTATAATATTGTGGATCTCCGTTTATTTGTGTTAGAGTTGTGTTGTGATATCTTCCCGTGAGTCCCTGTGCTTGATCGTGCATGTTTGCGTGTATGATTAGTGCATGATTGAGTCGGGGGCGTCACACGAGCAATAATAAGATCTCTCGAATGACAACACTTTGTCAAAATAATCATGATATAATATGACAACAGTGGTATCTCGCTAGCCCTTTCTGAGACTGCAAAACATAAATGCAGAGCACCTCCAAAGTTCAAGCAGCGACTAAACATTGTAATTCATGGTAGAAAAGATCCAGTCATGATGCATCCAACATTAGCTCTACACAATGCATGAGATGACAATAGTGCTCTCAGATCTGGCGCTTATTTGAGAAGGTGATGACACAACATAAAATTAAATAGATAGTCCCTTCGGAGAGGGAAGCAGTGATTTGCAGCGGTGCCAAAGCTCAGATTTTTAAAACAGAGATAAATGAAATTTTGAGAAATGCACCCTTCCTGATTACTTCGTGACTATTGGTTATCGATATCTTCCATGCTAAACACATTAGTGGCGGTTCCCAAGCGATAAAAGTAAAGGTTTACTCCCCCTCCACCAATAAACACACTCCACGGCTAGCCGAATCCACGGGTACCGTCCATACCAACATCATTCCTGGGGGAGTTTTGTTTAATTATTTGCAATTTGAGTTCGGGACTGGGAATCCCTATAACCGCCCCTCTCGTGCAAGGATGAGTGAATACACACTCATCATGAGAATAACCCGCTTAGCATGGAAGATACCGACTACCTCCTGTCGCTCTATGAACAATCCAGGCACACAAAAATGGATGTTTATTTGAAGTTTTTAGAGGTGGCACATGCAAATTTACTTAGAACAGCAGGGTAATACCGCATATAGGTAGATATATGGTGGACTCATCTGGAATAACTTGGGTTTTAGGATTTTGATGCACAAGTAGTTTTCCCGCTTAGTATAGGCGAAGGCTAGCAAATAGGCTGAGAAGCGGCCAGCTAGAGAGCGAAAACGGTCATGAACATGCATTATGCATAAGTAACATTGGGTACTAGCATGGGTAGGATATGAACACCATGAACATAAATATCATAGAGGCTATGTTGGTTTTGATTCAACTACATGCATGAACATGTGCCAAGTCAAGCCACTTGAAACATTCGGAGGAGGATACCATATCATCATACCACATCACAATCATTTTAATGCATGTTGACATCCAAGATAAATCATTATTCACTCCTAACTACTTAAGCATGGCATGAGAAACTATAATCTCTAATTGTCATTGCAAACATGTTTGATCATATTAGGCTGAATCATGGATACAAGGTTAAACATATTTACAAAAACAGAACAAGATGAGTTCATACCTGTTTCTCTCTGCCAAAGCCAGTTCATCAAATATCGTCATTATTGCCTTTCACTTGCACGACCGAATGATATGAAAATACTAATAGTGCAAGAGTGTCGTGGACTAAGCTGGAATCTGCAAACATTTTATTCAAAAGGGAGAAGACATGGTAATGTGGGCTCTTTATTAGATCAATATCAATGCATATGAGAGCCACTCAACAATTTCATCGTGGTCTTCTCCTCAGTACGACTCAAATAAAAAGAAGAGAATTTCAGAGAAACACACTGAAATATTTTTGGAGTTTTTAGTTTTTCTTGAAGAAAGCAAATTAAAGAAAGAAAAAATAAAAACGAGAAAAACTATTTACACGGGAGAGCTCCCAACAAGCAAAAGAAGAACAAGGAAATCTTTTTGGGTTTTCTTTTAATAATACAACTAAATTAGACTAGAAAGAAAAACCGAAAAGAAGCGAGAAATATTTTTGGATTTTCTCAAAGTTTTTCAAACACACAAGAAGAAAGCGAGAAAATAAATCTAGCATGGATAATACAATGAAAAAGTATGAACACCGACAACTAGAATGAAATGTGTGAACATGAATATAATGTCGGTGGAAATACGTACTCCCCCAAGCTTAGGCTTTTGGCCTAGCTTGGTAATCACCACTCGTAGCAGCCCTCCGGTCCCACGTTGAAGTGCTGTGGAGCGGGCACCTGAGCGTCCCACTCCTGAGGCTCCTCCTCTGCCTCTGCCTGGGCGTTCCGGTAGGCAATAATGTCATCTTGCATGATCCTATATCCGCCCTTGGAAATAGAATCAAACAAAGCAGGTGCCGGCAGCGGAATAATATCACGGGAATTCACACTAAAAACCTGGTTGTAAGGGATACTATGAATGGAGTTATCAATATCAGAGAACTGGTGGTCCACCATCGCCTGGTGATCTAGATAAACCTTGGGTAAACGATAATCATGTTCACGGATCTGAACATTAAAGTGACTTGCTAAACAAGTAACATAAATACCGCCATGAATTTTGCCCTTGGATCTGTTAAGGTGCAGGCGACGTGCAATAATAACCCCTAGACTAAAGGCGTTATCTCCGTATAGTGCATGGCGTAGGACAGCGAAATCGGGGGCACTAACTGCACCAACCTTCTCTCTAGCAAGTAAACACTTCGCAATAAATAGAACAAAATAATGCATAGAAGGAAACTGCAAGCTAGTGGCAGTGACACTCGACATGCCTCTCTCATCTCCCACTGACAGAGTACGATAATAGTCCTCGAACTTTGCAGGCCTTGGCTCCCTTATTTCCCTGTCAGAAGGGATCAAGCATATATCACAAAAATCAGTAAGTGGTATCTAACGGGTCTCAGCATATAAATTAAACTGCACCTCAGGGGGGTTATTCCTACTCAGAAAATGAAAGTTTTGCATCGAGGAATTTGTAAGGAGATGGTATTGTTCACACTCAGCTGCGATGAAGTCAGTGAGACCAGCATTAGCAGCAAATTATGCTAACTCTTAATGGATTCCGGCTCCATCCATGAAGGGGTTATGTGGCCATTCGCACGGCCGCACCTCCGCCCTTCTCCGAGTTTGGAGATCATTGTCCGATGACTCCCCAATGACTCCCTTGGCACTTTTCTTGGAGGCAAACTTCCTAAAGAAACTCATCTCATTCCTATAGACAAAATTCTGAAATTTTTAGTCCACAAAATTTTTGTCAACAAAACTTCACAAAATTTGGTAGCAACTACTCATAAGGAGGCATAGAGGCTATATTGAGCATTCAAACTATTTAGAACTCTAAGAATTCAACATGCAAGTTCATCTACAGCAGCACCAAGAGTAGCTAATTATTCAAAATATAATCTACTAAAGCAAAAAACTAATTGGAGCAATGGAGATGGCACATACCAAGTAGCAATCCCCCAAAACAGTTTCGGAAATAGAGCTTCGAGTAGAGAGATCGAAATCCGCGGGTTTGAGAGTAAGAACACGAGAGAGAGAGAGCAATGGTGATTTTTTCTAGAGGTAGGTGATGACATGGTCTAAAGAGATAAGTGAGGGGGCCCACGTGGGGACCACAACTCACCAGGGCACGCCTGGGGCTGCTGGCACGCCCAGGTGGGTTGTGCCCACCTGGTGCACCCCCCCTCTGATGTTATTTGCACTAAAAATTCAGAAATATTCAGAAAAAAATGTATTAAATTTTCAGGGCAGAAAACAGACAAAACATGGCATTTTATTTTATTTAACTAAGAAAAACAGAGAATAAAAGTTGGGAGTAGAAGGTGGTGCTTACTAAATTCATCAACTTCATACCTCTAAAAAATGATCCATTAATAAGGTTGATCAAGTCTTATTAACACCCACTTTCGATTAGCATGAAACCAAAGAACTTTCGTAAAACACTAAGCTACCTCAACGGGGATATGCATGTCCCCAACAATAAGCATTTCATATTTCTTTTTGGCAGTAGGTATAGGTAGTTGAAAACTTCCAATAGTGAGTGTCGGAGATTTTTCAATAACATTAAGACCATTCACTTGGAATTGTTTCTTCGGAAAGTGCACCATGTGTTCATTACCATTGATATGAAAAGTGACCTTGCTTTTATTGCAATCAATTACTGCTCTTGCAGTATTCAAAAAGGTCTACCAAGGATAATCGACATATTGTCGTCCTCGGGCATCTCAAGTATAAAAAAGTCAGTTAAGATAGTAACATTTGCAACAACAACGGGCACATCCTCACAAATACCGATAGGTATGGTAGTTGATTTGTCAGCCATTTGCAAAGATATTTCAGTAGGTGTGAGTTTATTCAAATCAAGTCTTTTATATAAAGAGAAAGGCATAACACTAACACCAACTCCTAAATCACATAAAGCAGTTTTGACATAATTTCTTTTGATGGAGCAAGGTATAGTTGGTATTCCCCGATCTCCCAGTTTTTTAGGTACTCCATCCTTAAAAGAATAATTAGCAAGCATGGTGGAGATTTCAGCTTCCGGTATTTTTCTCTTATTAGTGATGATGTCTTTCATATATTTTGCATAAGGGGCCATCTTTAATATATCAGTCAAGCGAGTGCGCAAAAAGACTGGCCTAAGCATTTCAGCAAAGCTTTCAAATTCTTCATCATTTTTTTCTTAGTTGATTTAGGTGGAAAGGGCATGGGTTTTTGAACCCATGGTTCTCTTTCTCTTCCATGTTTTCTAGCAACAAAGTATCTTTCATCATATCTTTTATTTTTAGATTGTGGGTTATCAAGATCAACAGCTGGTTCTATTTCAACATCATTATCTGGTTGTTTATGATTGTCTGGTTGAGTATCTTCATGAACATCATCATTATCTTTTTCATTATCACTAGATGAATGTTCATTACCAGATTGAGTTTCAGCATCAGAAATAGAAACATCATTATTATCAGGAGGTTTTTCCATCTCAGGTTCACTTGAAGCATGCAAAGTCCTATCATTTTTCTTTTTATTTTTCTTTTTAGAAGGACTAGGTGCATCAGTGTTAATTCTTTGAGAGTCTTGTTCAATTCTTTTAGGGTGACCTTCAGGGTAAAGTGGTTCCTGAGACATTCTACCCCCCTGGTTACTACTCTAATAGCATGATCATTCATATTATTATTCATTTCATCAAGCAACTCTCTTTGAGATTTAGCAACTTGTTCTAACTGAGTATGAACCATAGAGGCATGTTTTCCTACACCTCTAACATCATTGGAGATTCTAAATAACAAGTCACTCAAGCGAGCAATCATATCAGAATTATATTTCAATTGTTTCATAACATTTTCATTGAAGTGATATTGCTTTCTAATGTAATTATCAAACTCATAAAGGCATTGACTAGGATGCATATTATAAGGATTGTCCCTTTCATCAAATTTCATTAAAGAGTTTACCTCTACCACCTTGGGTGATGGTGTGTCAAGTCCATGTATCTCTTCAATAGGAGGTAAATTTTTAACATCCTCTGCTTTAATACCTTTTTCCTTCATAGATTTGTTTGCCTCTTGCATATCTTCTGGACTGAGATATAAAATACCCCTCTTCTTCGGAGTGGGCTTATGCGGTGGTTCAGGAAGAGTCCAATCATCATAATTTTTCAATATATTATTCAATAATTCCTCAGCTTATTCAATAGTTCATTTCCTGAAAACACCACCAGCACAACTATCTAGGAAATACCTAGAAGCATCGGTTAGTCCATTATAGAAAATATCAAGTATTTCATTTTTCTTAAGTGGATGATCAGGCAAAGCATTAAGCAATTGGAGAAGCCTCCCCCAAGCTTGTGGGAGACTCTCTTCTTAAATTTGCACAAAGTTAAATATTTCCTGTAAGGCAGCTTGTTTCTTATGAGCAGGAAAATATTTTTCAAAGAAGTAATAGATCATATCCTGGGGGCTACTCACACCACCAGGAGCAAGAGTATTGTACCATATCTTAGCATCACCCTTTCATGAGAACGGAAATAATTTGAGAATATAGTAGTAGCGAATTTTATCCTCATGAGCAAAAAGGGTGGCTATATCATTTAATTTGGTAAGGTGTGCCACAACAGTTTCAGTTTCATAGCCAAGGAAAGGATCAGATTCAACCAAAGTAATTAACTCTGGGTCGAGAAAGAATTCATAATCCTTATCATCAACAAAGATAGGTGAAGTAGCAAACTTAGGATCACATTTCATTCTAGCATTTAAAGATTTCTCTTTCAGTTTGCATAATAATTTTTTAAGATCATCTCTATCATTGCAGGCAAGAAAATCTCTAGTTGTCTCCTAATCCATAACATAACCTTCTGGTATCTTAGGCAATTCATATCTAGGAGAGCTAGGTCTAATAGGTGTTTCAAGATTTTTAGTTTCAAGTACTTCATCAGTTTCAATAATTTCATCAGTTTCAGCATTCTCAATATCTTTAGCTCCAGCAATTTGTTCATCAAGAAATTCACCTAGTGGCATATTAACATCAAGCAAGGTACTAGCATCATCATGAGTAACATTCATAGCAGAAGTAGCATCATCAATAACTTACGACATATCAGGAATAATAGCATGTGGTGGTGTTGCAAGTCTACTCAAAATAGAAGGTGAATCAAGTGCAGAGTGTGATGGCAGTTCCTTACCTCCCCTCGTCTTAGAGAGAAAAATCTTAGTCTTGGTATCCTTCAGATTCTTCATAGTGATAACTTGGTAATAATCCCAAGTGACTCAACAAATATAGCTATGCTCCCCAGCAACGGTGCCAGAAAAAGGTCTTGATAACCCACAAGTATAGGGGATCGCAACAGTTTTCGAGGGTAGAGTGTTCAAACCAAATTTATAGATTCGACACAAGGGGAGCCAAAGAATATTTGCAAGTATTAGCAGCTGAGCTGTCAATTCAACCACACCTGGATATTAATTATCTCTAGCAATATGATCAGTAGCATAGTAATATGATAGTAGTGATGATAGTAGCAGTAACGGTAACAGTGATAGCAATGATTTGTAGCAAGCGTAACAGTAGTAACAGCAGTAGTAACTTAGCAAGAACAATATATGGAAAATTCATAGGCATTAGATCGGTGAATTTGTTGGATGATATTCATCATATAACAGTCATAACCTAGGGCGATACAACAATAGCTCCAGTTCATAAATATAATGTAGGCATGTATTCCGTAAATAGTCATACGTTCTTATGGAAAGAACTTGCATGACATCTTTTGTCCTACCCTCCCATGGCAGCAGGGTCCATAAGGAAACTAAGGGATATTAAGGCTTCCTTTTAATAGAGAACCAGAACAAAGCATTAACACATAGTGAATACATGAACTCCTCAAACTACGATCATCACCGAAAGTATCCTGATTACTGTCACACCGGGGTTTACGGATCATAACACGTAATAGGTGAATATGACTTGCAGGATCGGATCTAGAACATAGATATAATGGTGATAACATAAATGGTTCAGATGTGAAATCATGGCACCCGGGCCCAAAGTGACAAGCATTAAGCATGGCAAAGTCATAACAACATCAATCTCAGAATATAATGGATACTAGGGATCAAGCCCTAACAAAACTAACTCGATTACATGATGAATCTCATCCAACTCCTCACCGACCAGTGAGCCTATGAAGGAATTACTCACTCCCGGTGGGGAGCATCATGGAATTGGCGATGGAGAAGGGTTAGTGATGACAAAGATCGAAGATCCCCCTCCCCGGAGCCCCAAACGGACTCCAGATCTGGCCTCCCAATGAAGAACAGGAGGTGGTCGCGGCTCCGTCTCATGAAACACGATAATTCTTTCTCCCTGATTTTTTCTCTCCAAAAATAGGATTTTATAGCGTCGGAGATAGGGTCAGGGGGTCCACCAGGTGGGCACAACCCACCTGGGCGCGCCCTGGTGGGTTGTGCTCACCCAGGGCCCCCCTCTGGTGGTTCTTGGCTCCAGCATTTTTCTTTTATTCCATAAAAATTCTCCAAAAAGTTTCGTTCCATTCTGAGAATTTTTATTTCTGCACAAAAACAACACCATGGTAGTTCTGCTGAAAACAGCGTCAGTCCAGGTTAGTTTCATTCAAATCATGCAAATTAGAGTCCAAAACAAGAGCAAAAGCGTTAGGAAAAGTAGATACGGCGGAGACATATCAATTATGAGCATAGCTTTCATAGCAATATTTAAGTATGTCAAAATTTTCAGATTTGTAGAGAGTAATATCATACTTTTCAATCAAAGAAGCAACTTCATAAGCACCCTTAAAAGCAAACCTTCAATTTGTTCGATATCATAGTAACTACAAACACCTTTGGCATAAGAAGATAGGGTATCATAGCACAATTTTCCTTTCCATCATTTTCACGAAAGACATTAAAAAGATGAACCATATGAGGCCACCTCAATTCCAATTTTTTTTGTAGTTTTCTTTTATATACCAAACTAGTGATAAAACAAGAAACTAAAAGATTCAATTGCAAGATATAAAGATATACCTTCAAGCACTCACCTCCCCGGCAACGGCGCCAGAAAAGAGCTTGATGTCTACTATGCAACCTTTCTTCTTGTAGACGTTGTTGGGCCTCCAAGTGCAGAGTTTTGGAGGACAGTAGCAAATTTCCCTCAAGTGGATGACCTAAGGTTTATCAATGCGTGGGAGGCATAGCATGAAGATGGTCTCTCTCAAACACCCTGGAACCAAATAACAAAGAGTCTCTTGTGTCCCCAACACACCCAATACAATGGTAAATTGTATAGGTGCACTAGTTCGGCGAAGAGATGGTGATACAAGTGTAATATGGATAGTAGATATAGGTTTTTGTAATCTGAAAATATAAAAACAGCAAGGTAACTAGTAACAAAAGTGAGCAAAAACGGTATTGCAATGCTTGGAAACAAGGCCTAGGGTTCATACTTTCACTAGTGCAAATTCACTCAACAATGATAACATAATTGGATCGTATAACAATCCCTTAACGTGCGACAAAGAATCACTCCAAAGTTTCTATCGGAGAACGTAGGACGAAAACGTGCATCAACTCCTATGCATAGATTACCCCAATGTCACCTCGTAAATCCACGAGTTGAGTGCCAAAACATACATCAAGTGAATCAATAGAACATCCCATTGTCACCACAGATATCCCATCGCAAGACATACATCACGTGTTCTCAAATCCAATACTCAATCCAACATAACGAAACCTCAAAGAGCAAGACTCAATTCATCACAAGAAGGTAGACGGGGAGAAACACCATATGATCCAACTATAATAACAAAGCTCACGGTACATCAAGATCGTGCCAAATCAAGAACACAAGAGAGTGAGAGATCAAACACATAGCTACTGGTACATACCCTCAGCCCCGAGGGTGAACTACTCCCTCCTCGTCATGGAGACCGCCGGGATGATGAAGATGGCCTCCGGTGATGGTTTCCCCCTCCGGCAGGGTACTTGAACGGGCTCTCGATTGGTTTTTCGTGGCTACAGAGGCTTACGGCGGCGGAACTTCCGATCTAGGGTTCTTTTCAGAGGTTTCTATATTTATAAGAATTTTTTGTGTCGGAAACAAGTCAAGGACGTGCCCGAGGGGCCCACAAGCCCTCAGGGCGTGCCCAGGGGGGTAGGGCGTGCCCCCTGGCTTGTGGACTCCTCGGGACTCTTCTGGTCCAGCTTCGGTGCTTCGGGGGTCTCTTTTGGTCCATAAAAATCACCGTAAATTTTCAGCCCATTCCGAGAACTTTTATTTCTGCACAAAAAATGACACCATGGTAGTTCTGCTGAAAACAGCGTCAGTCCGGGTTAGTTCCAATAAAATCATACCAAAACCATATAAAATTGTTGCAAACATGGCATGAATACTTCATAAATTATAGATACGTTGGAGACGTATCAGCATCCCCAAGCTTAATTCATGCTCGTCCTCGAGTAGGTAAATGATAAAAGAAAGAATTTATGAAGTGTGAATGCTACCTAACATATTTATCAATTTAATCTTCTTTATTGTGGCATGAATGTTTAGATCCATAAGATTCAAAACAAAAGTTTAATATTGACATAAAAACAATAATACTTCAAGCGTACTAATAAAGCAATCATGTCTTCTCAAAATATCATGGCCAAAGAAAGTTATCCCTACAAAATCATATAGTCTGGCCATGCTCTATCTTCATCACACAAAATATTTCATCATGCACAACCCTGATGACAAGCCAAGCAATTGTTTCATAATTTTGGTGTTCTCAAACCTTTTCAACTTTCACGCAATACATGAGCGTGAGCCATGGATATAGCACTATACGTGGAATAGAATATGGTGGTTGTGGAGAAGACAAAAAGAAGGAGATAGTCTCACATCAACTAGGCAAATTAATAGGCTATGGAGATGCCCATCAATCGATATCGATGCAAGTGAGTAGGGATTGCCATGCAATGGATGCACTAGAGCTATAAGTGTATGAAAGCTCAAAAAGAAACTAAGTGGGTGTGCATCCAACTTGCTTGCTCACGAAGACCTAGGGCAATTTGAGGAAGCCCATCATTGGAATATACAAGCCAAGTTCTATAATGAAAAACTCAGAATATACAAGCCAAGTTCTATAATGAAAAACTCCCACTAGTATATGAAAGTGACAAAATATGAGACTCTCTATCATGAAGATCATGGTGCTACTTTGAAGCACAAGTGTGGAAAAAGGATAGTAACATTGTCCCTTCTCTCTTTTTCTCTTTTTTTTATTTTGGGCTCTTGGGCCTCTTTTTTTGTTTTTTTTTGTTTGGGCTCTTTGGCCTCTTTTTTTTTTGTCTGGATCCTCATCCCAACTTGTGAGGGAATCATAGTCTCCATCATCCTTTCCTCACATGGGACAATGCTCTAATAATGATGATCATCACACTTTTATTTACTTACAACTCAAGAATTACAACTCGATACTAGAACAAGTATGACTCTATATGAATGCCTCCGGTGGTGTACCGGGATGTGCAATGATCAAGAGTGACATGTATAAAAAATATGAATGGTGGCCTTGCCACAAATACTATGCCAACTACATGATCATGCAAAGCAATATGAAAATGATGGTGCGTGTCATAATACACGGAACGGTGGAAGTTGCATGGCAATATATCTCGGAATGGCTATGGAAATGCCATAATAGGTAGGTATGGTGGCTATTTTGAGGAGGGTATATGGTGGGTTTAATGCACCGGCGAAAGTTGCACGGTACTAGAGAGGCTAGCAATGGTGGAAGGGTGAGAGTGCGTATAATCCATGGACTCAACAATAGTCATAAAGAACTCACATACTTATTGCAAAAAATTGTTAGCCATCGAAACAAAGTACTACACGCATGCTCCTAGGGGGATATATTGGTAGGAAAAGACCATCGCTCGTCCCCGACCGCCACTCATAAGGAAGACAATCAAAAGATAAATCATGCTCTGACTTCATCACATAACGGTTCATCATACATGCATGCTTTGGGAATCACAAACTTTAACACAAGTATTTCTACCAATCCGCTATTACTCACTAGCATGACTCTAATATCACCATCTTTATATCTCAAAACAAATGCAAGGAATCAAACTTCTCATATTATTCAATGCTCTTTACATGAAAGTTTTTATTATATCCCTCTTGGATACCCATCATAGTAGGACTAAATTCATAACCTATGAAAATTACCATGCTGTTTAGAGACTCTCAAAATAATATAAGTGAAGCATGAGAGTTCATCAATTTCTTCAAAATAAAACCACCGCCGTGCTCTAAAAAGATATAAGTGAAGCACTAGAGCAACTACCTAGCTCAAAAGATGTAAATGAAGCACAATTAGTCTTGCGGATGCGATATCTTTGCTTATAGTTGAGTTGGAAAGACAATTTGTTCACATGCATCCATGCATACAAAGGCTTTTACTAGAATTTTCCAATATTCATGATCCCTCTGTTAAACGTGTCACCACTATATTTCTAGCTCATGAGTTCAGGTTTATCATGAAATAGGCCGGCGAAATATTTGCTCATTATAATATTAATGGTGGTTGTCCCCCTATAGAAGATATCCTTTTTAATCAAGAATAAACTAGGAGATTGCAATCACCGGATTATGCTGCTTACAATGAAAACCTAAGAAAGAAAGTTCCTACCGATGTTTTGATTGATAAAATTTCTGAGCTCAACGATAATTTTTCTATACAAAATAATGGATTAGGGTTTCTGCTTAGGGATGGACTTAGGGCTTTTAATCAAAGGAAAGTTTACAATGAAGAAATAATTATCAAATACAAAGGGCCAAAGGAGGAACCAATTCCTCCCAAACTTGATCTTATAGATCCGTACCCTATCAAATTTAGCCCTTTTGATTATTTTTGTTTGCAACAAAGAAAGCTTGTTGCCGAGAGGAGGGAATATGAGAAGATCATGGACGATCTCCCTCGCTTCTATTATAATACCTAAATCTATTGCATTATGCCTAGCTAGGGGCGTTAAACAATAGCGCTTGTTGGGAGGCAACCCAATTTTATTTTTATGTTTTTTTGTTTTGCTTCTGTTATTGAATAAAATACAAATTATTACCTCTTTAGTAATTATGTTTTGGTGTTTTAATTAGTGTTTGAGCCAGGTAAGACCTTTGGGATGGCTTACGGTGATAGTTGATTTGATCTTGCTGAAAAACAGAAACTTTTGCGTCCAGTTGCAGAATTTTAATAATTTACAGAAGCAATGAAAAACTCTGAATTTTTTACACAAGATTTATATACAAATTTACTCTGTTGTCCTAATTGTTCAAAAAAATTGGAGTTATACAAGTATTAGAACAATTCGGATATTCACATACTGTTCTGTTCTTGACAGATTCTGTTTTCTATGTGTTGTTTGCTTATTTTGATGAATCTATGGGTACTATCGGGGGGTATGAACCATGGAGAAGTTGGAATACAGTAGATATTACACCTACATAAATAAAGAATGAGTTCACAACAGTACCAAAACTGGTGATTTTATTTTCTTATACTAACGGATCTCATGAGTTTTCTGTTGAGTTTTGTGTTGTTAAATTTTCAAGTTTTGGGTAAAGATTTGATGGACTATGGAATAAGGAGTGGCAAGAGCCTAAGCTTGGGGATGCCCAAGGCACCCCCAAGGTAATATTCAAGGACAACAAAAAGCCTAAGCTTGGGGATGCCCCGGAAGGCATCCCCTCTTTCATCTTCAATCCATCGGTAAATTTACTTGAGGCTATATTTTTATTCACCACATGATATGTGTTTTGCTTGGAGCGTCTTGTATGATATGAGTCTTTGATTTTTAGTTTGCCACAATCATCCTTGATGTACACAATTTTTGAGAGGGACATGCATTAATCGTGAATTTATTAGAATACTCTATGTGCTTCACTTATATCTTTTGAGCTAGGCAATATGCTCTAGTGCTTCACTTATATCTTCTTAGAGCACGGCGGTGGCTTCATTTTATAGAAATTGTTGAAATCTCTTGCTTCACTTATATTATTTTGAGAGTCTCTAAACAGCATGGTAATTTTCTTAGGTTATGAATTTAGTCCTAATATGATGGACATCCAAGAGGGATATAATAAAAACTTTCATATTAAGTGCATTGAATACTACGAGAAGTTTGATTCCTTGCATATTGTTTTGAGATATAAAGATGGTGATATTAGAGTCATGCTAGTGAGTAATTGTGGATTGGTAGAAATACTTGTGTTAAAGTTTGTGATTCCCGTAGCATGCACGTATGGTGAACCGTTATCTGATGAAGTCGAAGCATGATTTATTTATTGATTGACTTCCTTATGAGTGGCGGTCGGGGACAAGCGATGGTATTTTCCTATCAATATATCCCCCTAGGACCATGCATGTAGTACTTTGTTTCGATAGCTAATAGACTTTTGCAATAAGTATGTGAGTTCTTTATGACTAATGTTGAGTCCATGGATTATACGCACTCTCACCCTTCCACCATTGCTAGCCTCTCTAGTACCGCGTAACTTTCGCCGGTGCATTACACCCACCATATACCTTCCTCAAAATAGCCACCATACCTACCTATTATGGCATTTCCATAGCCATTCCGAGATATATTACCATGCAACTTCCACCATTCCGTTTATTATGACACGCTTCATCATTGTCATATTGCTTTGCATGATCATGTAGTTGACATTGTATTTGTGGCAAAGCCACCATTCATATTTTTTATACATGTCACTCTTGAGTCATTGCACATCCCAGTACACTGTCGGAGGCATTCATATAGAGTCATATATTTGTTCTAGTATTGAGTTGTAATTCTTGAGTTGTAAAGTAAATAAAAGTGTGATGATCATCATTATTAGAGCATTGTCCCATCTGAGGAAAGGATAATGGAGACTATGATTCCCCCACAAGTCGGGATGAGACTCCGGACGAAAAATAAAAGAAAAAAAGAAAAAAAAAGGAAAAAAAAGAGAAAGAAAAAGAGGCCAAAGAGCCCACAATAAAAAAATGAGAGAAAAGAGAGAAGGGGCAATGCTGCTATCCTTTTTCCACACTTGTGCTTCAAAGTAGCACCATGATCTTCATGATAGAGAGTCTCCTATATTGTCACTTTCATATACTAGTGGGAATTTTTCATTATAGAACTTGGCTTGTATATTCCAATGATGGGCTTCCTCAAATTTCCCTAGGTCTTCGTGAGCAAGCGAGTTGGATGCACACCCACTTAGTTTCTTTTTGAGCTTTCATACACTTATAGCTCTAGTGCATCCATTGCATGGCAATCCCTACTCACTCACATTGATATCTACTGTTGGGCATCTCCATAGCCCGTTGATACGCCTAGTTAATGTGAGACTATCTCCTTCTTTTTGTCTTCTCCACAACCACCATATTCTATTCCACCTATAGTGCTATTTTCATGGCTCACACTCATGTATTGCGTGAAAGTTGAAAAAGTTTGAGAACATCAAAAGTATGAAACAATTGCTTGGCTTGTCATCGGGGTTGTGCATGATTTAATACTGTGTGATGAAGATGGAGCATAGCCAGACTATATGATTTTGTAGGGATAACTTTCTTTGGCCATGTTATTTTGAGAAGACATGATTGCTTTGTTAGTATGCTTGAAGTATTATTGTTTTTATCTCAATATTAAACTTTTGTTTTGAATCTTATGGATCTGATATTAATGCCACAATAAAGAAAATTACATGGATAAATATGTTAGGTAGCATTCCACATCAAAAATTCTATTTTTATCATTTACCTACTCGAGGACGAGCAGGAATTAAGCTTGGGGATGCTTGATACGTCTCCAACGTATCTATAATTTTTTATTGTTCCATGCTATTATATTATCTGTTTTGGATGTTTTATATGCATTAATATGCTATTTTATATTATTTTTGGGGCTAACCTATTAACCCAGAGCCCAGTGCCAGTTTCTGTTTTTTCCTTGTTTTTGAGTTTCGCAGAAAAGGAATATCAAACGGAGTCCAAACGGAATAAAACTTTACGATGATTTTTCTTGGACTAGAAGACATACGTAGGACTTGGAGACCAAGGAAAAGGAGTCCCGAGGCGACGGCAAGGGTGCAGGGCGCGCCCCCCTGCCTTGTGGGTCCCTCGGAGCTCCTCTAACCCTAATCTTCGGCCTATAAATTCCCAAATATTCCCAAACCATCAGAGGCATCCACAAAAATACTTTTCCGCCACCGCAAGCCTCTATTCCCTTGAGATCCCATCTTGGGGCCTTTTCCAGTGATCTGCCAGAGGGGGATTCGATCACGGAGGGCATCTACATCAACCCTATTGCCCTTCCAATGAAGCCTGGGTAGGTTACCTCAGACCTACGGGTCCATAGCTAGTAGCTAGATGGCTTCTTCTCTCTCTATGATCTTCAATACCATGTTCTCCTCGATGTTCTTGGAGCTCTATCCGACGTAATATTCTTTTGCGGTGTGTTTGTCGAGATCCGATAAACTGTGGATTTATGATCAGATTATCTATGAATATTATTTGAATCTTCTCTGACTTCTTATATGCATGATTTGATAGCATTGTATTTCTCTTCGAATTATCGGTTTGGTTTGGCCAACTAGATTGGTATTTCTTGCAATGGGAGAGGTGCTTAGTTTTGGGTTCAATCTTGCGGTGTCCTCACCTAGTGACATAGTAGGGGTAGCGAGGCACGTATTTGTATTGTTGCCATCAAGGATAAAAAGATGGGGTTTTCATCATATTGCTTGAGTTTATCCCTTTACATCATGTCATCTTACTTAATGTGTTACTCTGTTCTCTTGAACTTAATACTCTAGATGCACGCAGGAGTCGGTTGATGTGTGGAGTAATAGTAGTAGATGCAGAATCATTTCGGTCTACTTGACACGGACGTGATGCCTATATACATAATCATTGCCTTGGATATCGTCATAACTTTGCGCTTTTCTATCAATTGCTCGACAGTAATTTGTTCACCCACCATATTATTTGCCTTCAAGAGAGAAGCCTCTAGTGAAATCATACTTCTGTAACTCCAAAAATTCTGAAAAATTAGGACAACATAGAAAATTTGTATATCAATCCTCTGTAAAAAATTCAGAGTTTTTCCATGTTCCAGTGAATTTTAACAATTCTGTTACTGGACGCAAAAGTTTCTATTTTTGCACAGAATGAAATCAACTATCAACCACACTATCCCAAAGGCTTTACTTGGCCCTTTATTCAAACAAAAGCTATAAAACATGGTTACTACGGTAGCTTAATCATGCGAACACACAAAAACAGTAGGGGTAAATATTGGGTTGTCTCCCAACAAGCGCTTTTCTTTAATGCCTTTTTAGCTAGGCATAATGATTTCAATGATGCTCACATAAAAGATAAGAATTGAAACATAATGGGAGCATCATGAAGCATACGACTAGCACATTTAAGCCTAATCCACTTCCTATGCATAGGGATTTTGTGAGCAAACAAATTATGGGAACAAGAATCAACTAGCATAGGAAGGCAAAACAAGCATGACTTCAAAATTTTCAACACATACAGAGGAAACTTGATATTATTGAGATATGAAAAAGCATAAGTTCCTCTCTCATAATAATTTTCAGTAGCATCATGAATGAATTCAACAATATAACTATCACATAAAGCATTCTTTTCATGATCCACGAGCATAGAAATTTTATTACTCTCCACATAAGCAAATTTATTCTCATGAATAGTAGTGGGAGCAAACTCAACAAAATAACTATCATGCGAGGCATAATCCAACTGAAAATTAAAATCATGATGACAAGTTTCATGGTTATCATTACTCTTTATAGCATACATGTCATCACAATAATCATCATAGATAGCAACTTTGTTCTCATAATCAATTGGAACCTCTTCCAAAATAGTGGATTCATCACTAAATAAAGTCATGACCTCTCCAAATCCACTTTCATAATTATTACAATAAGATTCAACACCCTCCAATATAGTGGGATAATTATTATCTAAAGTTGACACTCTTCCAAACCCACTTTCATCAATATAATCATCATAAATAGGAGGCATGCTATCATCATAATAAATTTTCTCATCTAAACTTGGGGGACTAAAAATATCATCTTCATCAAATATAGCATCCCCAAGCTTATGGCTTTGCATATCATTAGCATCATTAGATATTCAAAGAATTCATACTAACAACATTGCAATCATGCTCATCATTCAAATATTTTATGCCAAACATTTTATCGACTTCTTCTTCTAACACTTGAGCACAATTTTCCTTTCCATCATTTTCATGAAAGACATTAAAAAGATGAAGCATATGAGGCCACCTCAATTCCATTTTTTTGTAGTTTTCTTTTATATACCAAACTAGTGATAAAACAAGAAGCTCAAAGATACAATTACAAGATCTAAAGATATACCTTCAAGCACTCACCTCCCCGGCAACGACGCCAAAAAAGAGCTTGATGTCTACTACGCAGCCTTTCTTCTTGTAGACGTTGTTGGGCCTCCAAGTGCAGAGTTTTGGAGGACAGTAGCAAATTTCCCTCAAGTGGATGACCTAAGGTTTATCAATCCGTGGGAGGCGTAGGATGAAGATGGTCTCTCTCAAACAACCCTGCAACCAAATAACAAAGAGTCTCTTGTGTCCCCAACACACCCAATACAATGGTAAATTGTATAGGTGCACTAGTTCGGCGAAGAGATGGTGATACAAGTGTAATATGGATAGTAGATATAGGTTTTTGTAATCTGAAAATATAAAAACAGCAAGGTAACTAGTAACAAAAGTGAGCAAAAACGGTATTGCAATGCTTGGAAACAAGGCCTAGGGTTCATACTTTCACTAGTGCAAATTCTCTCAACAATGATAACATAATTGAATCATATAACAATCCCTCAACGTGCGACAAAGAATCACTCCAAAGTTTCTATCAGAGAACTTAGGACGAAAATGTGCATCAACCCCTATGCATAGATTACCCCAATGTCACCTCGGGACTCTGCGAGTTGAGTGCCAAAACATACATCAAGTGAATCAATAGAACATCCCATTGTCACCACAGATATCCCATCGCAAGACATACATCAAGTGTTCTCAAATCCAATACTCAATCCAACATAACGAAACCTCAAAGAGCAAGACTCAATTCATCACAAGAAGGTAGAGGAGGAGAAACACCATATGATCCAACTATAATAACAAAGCTCGCGGTACATCAAGATCGTGCCAAATCAAGAACACGGGAGAGAGAGAGAGAGAATATCAAACACATAGCTACTAGTACATAGCCTCAGCCCCGAGGGTGAACTACTCCCTCCTCGTCATGGCGACCGCCGGGATGATGAAGATGGCCTCCGGTGATGGTTTCCCCCTCCGGCAGGGTGCCGGAACGGGCTCTCGATTGGTTTTTCTTGGCTACAGAGGCTTACGGTGGCAGAACTTCCAATCTAGGGTTCTTTTCGGAGGTTTCTATATTTATAAGAATTGTTGGCGTCGAAAACAAGTCAAGGAGGTGCCCGAGGGGCCCACAAGCCCTCAGGGCATGCCCAGGGGGTAGGGCGCGCCCCCCTGGTATGTGGACTCCTCGGGACTCTTCTGGTCCAGCTCCGGTGCTTCGGGGGTCACTTTTGGTCCATAAAAAATCACCGTAAATTTTTAGCCCATTCCGAGAACTTTTATTTCTGCACAAAAAATGACACCACGGTAGTTCTGCTGAAAACAGCTTCAGTCCGGGTTAGTTCCAATAAAATCATACCAAAACCATATAAATTTTTTGCAAACATGGCATGAATACTTCATAAATTATAGATACGTTGGAGACGTATCATAGATGCACCTGCACAAACTAACAAACACTTGCATACAACGCGAAAAAGGAGTTGTCAATCCCTTCACGGTCACTAGCAAGGGTGAGATCTAATAGAGATAGACCCAATTTGCTACACTGGAGCATGTGCCTGTAGTTCAAATTTGAATTATGCACATAAAATGCCTAGAAAACTCAATTAATGCATAAAAATGTCCAAACGAACCCCGAATAATTCCAAAATTTAACATAACACTCCTATTGCTCTATGTTGTATCTAGAAAAAAAACAAGGCGAGAAGAGGCAATGAATGTTGTTTCATCGAGAAAGGTGACATACGTTTCCTACCAGAACCACGAGGCTTCTTGGGAGAATCTATGGTTTGTGAGGAGCGTGTACCAAAACCTGCCCAAAATGGGACATTTTTTTACCACAACATGTTGGTTCCATTCCATTATAGCATGCCAAGTTTCATGAAATTCAGACGAGTTTTGGATTTACTAGAATTTAAAAACAAAGTATCTCCATGTTTTGCCGACACACGGTGCCCTGGTGTTTGAAATCCATTCGCATTTCTTGCATGGGACCTAAGCATGCACCCAAGGACACACATTTGATTTTTCAACCCATTTTTCTTCACTGGAGCATGTGCCTGTAGTTCAAATTTGAATTACGCACATAGAATGCCTAGAAAACTCAGTTAATGTATAAAAATGTCCGAACGAACCCAGAAAAATTCCAAATTTTAACACGACACTCCTGTTGCTCTATGTTGCCACTAGACAAAAACTTGAAAGCAAGAAGAGGCAACGAATATTGTTTCATCCACGAAGGTGGCATGTTCCCTACCCGAACCATGTGGCTTGTTGTGAGAAGCTCTGGTTTGTGAGAAGCTTATACCCAAACCTGCCCCAAATGGGACAAAATTTTTACCACAACATGTTGATGCCGTTCCATGATAGCATGCCAAGTTTCATGAATTTTAGATGAGTTTTGGATTTACTAGAATTTAAAAACCATGTATCTCAATGTTCGCGACCGAGCGACGGTGCCGAGGTGTTTGACATTCAGTAACATTTTTTGCATGGGACCTAAGCATGCAACCAAGGACACACATTTAATTTTTAACCCATTTTTATGCATAGGAGCATGTGTCTGTAGTTCAAATTTAAATTATGCACATAAATGCCTAGAAAACCCAGTTAATGTATAAAAATGTCCAAGCGAATCCCGAAAAAATCCAAAATTTAACATGACACTCATGTTGTTCTATGTTGACACTAGAAAAAATTTGAAAGCAAGAAGAGCCAACGAATATCGTTTCGTCCACAAAGGTGACACATTCCCTATCGGAACCATGAGGCTTCTTGTGAGAAGCTCTGATTTGTGAGAAGCTTATACCAAAACCTGCCCCAAATGGGACAATCTTTTTTACCACAGCATGTTGGTGCCAATCCATGATAGCATGCCAAGATTCATGAATTTCAGACGAGTTTTGGATTTACTAGAATTTCAAAACCAAGTATCTCAACGTTCGCCGGCGAGCCATAGTGCGGAGGTGTTTGAAATTCATCCCCATTTCTTGCATGGGACATAAGCATCAACCCATGGACATATATATGATTTTACAACCCATTTTGGTGCACCGGAGCATGTGCATGTAGTTTAATTTTGAATTGTGCACCTGAAATGCCTAGAAGACCAAGTTAATGTATAAAAATGTCCAAACGAACCCTGAATAATTCCAAATTTTTTGACGACACACCAATAGTTGCATGTTCACTGCAGATAAAAGTTCTAGCAATTCAAACACCCTCCTTTGCCACTGTGACTCCATTATGTATTTCAAATCAAGACGAAAAATCAAGTAGATCACACATAATTTATTATCACCAACCGTGTGAGATGTAGTACAAAATATCTTGGAGCACCGTCGGAGTAGTATATGGCTTACGCGAGAAGGTGCATCGGTTACAGTCCACAGCTGGTGCGTCAAGCACACTAGCTCGCTCCCCAAATATCATTTCACTCTTCAATCATCGCCGGTGAAAGATGGGGACGTGGACCTGCGTCGTGAGGGCAACTCCGGTGGCCCACTCCGGAGATAGCGCGGCCACAGCCACCATGTACGTCCTAACAACCTGCGTGAGTGCGGCCACAATCTATTATCGAGTGGCCAAGGCAGCCCAAACGGCCGCTGTTGCTGCTCAGGTGGCGACCGCAACATCTGCGATGGGGATAGTAACTGGCGAGAGCGGCACAGCAGCTGCCCATTCCGTAGCGGTGGCCTTAGCCCTGATGGAGGCCGCCCATGACCATGTCGAGGCCGCCCATGCCCAGCTCCTGGAGGTCACCGCACAAATCGAATGAAGTTTCTCCGACAACGGTCGGCAACCCACGGCCGAAGAGTTGGCAATCGCCGAGAGCGTTCGAGCAGCCGTCCGTTCCTTCGTGGCATACCTTGCCACGACAGAGCTCGTCCAAGCCCAGATCGAGGCCGCCCACGCCCAGCTTGTGGCGTGATGACCCACAAGTATAGGGGATCAATCATAGTCCTTTCTATAAGTAAGGTGTCAAACCCAACGAGGAGCAGAAGGAAATGACAAGTGGTTTTCAGCAAAGTAATTTCTGTAAGCACTGAAATTGTCGGTAACAGGTAGTTTGGTAGCAAGATAATTTGTAACAAGTAACAATAGTAACAATAAGTGTAGCAAGGTAGTCCAATACTTTTTGTAGCAAAGGACAGGCCGGAACGGTCTCTGATAATAAGTAAAGCGTTCTCGAGGACACACGGGAACTTCATCTAGTCACTTTCATCATGTTGGTTTGATTTGCGTTCGCTGCTTTGATAATTTGATATGTGGGTGGACCAGTGCTTGGGTGTTGTTCTTACTTGAACAAGCCTCCCACTTATGATTAACCCCTCTCGCAAGCATTCGCAACTACGAAAGAAGAATTAAGATAAAATCTAACCATAGTGTTAAACATATGGATCCAAATCAGCCCCTTCGGAATAGCGCATAAACTAGGGTATAGGCTTCTGTCACTCTAGCAACCCATCATCTAATAACTACTCCACAATGCATTCCCTTTGGCCCAAAGATGGTGAAGTGTCATGTAGTCGACGTTCACATAGCACCACTAAGGGAATCACAACATACATATCATCAAAATATCGAACGAATATCAAATTCACATGATTACTTGCAACATGACTTCTCCCGTGTCCTCAAGAACAAAAGTAACTACTCACACAACATATTCATGCTCAAGATCAGATGGGTAATAAATATCATAATGGATCTGAACATATAATCTTCCACCAAATAAATCGGCTAGCATCAACTACAAGATGTAATCAACACTACTAGTCACCCACAGGTACCAATCTGAGGTTTTGATACAAAGATTGAACACAAGAGATGAACTAGTGTTTAGAGATGAGATGGTGTTGTTGAATATGTTGATGGAGATTGGTCCTCCCAAGGTGAGAGGGTTGTTGGTGATGACGATGGCTTCGATTTCCCCCTCCCGGAGGGAAGTGACCCCGGCGGAATCGCTCCACCGAAGAGCAAAAGTGCTCCTTCCCAAGTTCCGCCTCGAGACGGCGATGCTCCGTCCCGAAAGTCCTCTCCTTATTTTTTCTCGGTCAAAATACCTTATTTACCAGAAGATGGGCATCGGAGGTGGGCCGGGGAGCCCACTACCCACCAGGGCACGCCTGGGGGGTAGGCGCACCCTGGTGCCTAGTGGGCACCTGGGTGTCCTCCCCCGGTATTTCTTTTCTCCAATATTTTTTATATATTCCAAAATAATTCTCCGTAAAATTTCAGCTCATTTGCAGATGTGCAGAATAGGTATCTCTGACATAGCTTTTTCAGGTCCAGAATTCCAGCTGCCGGTATTCTCCCTATTTGTGTAAACCTTGCATATTATGAGAGAAAAGGCATTAGAATTACTCCACAAATTGTTATAATGAATAAAAACACTATAAATAGCAGTAGGAAAACATGATGCAAAATGGACATATCAACTCCCCCAAGCTTAGACCTCGCTTGCCCTCAAGCGAAAGCCGATATCGAAAATAATGTCCACATGTTTAGAGAGAGAGGTGTCGATAAAAACAAAATACGGACATAGTAGCATCATGATCATTATTATAGCAGCAATAAACTTTATCATAGAACTTCATATGAGCAAGTAACAATGCATCACAACATCAAAGTATAAAGCATAAACTTTATTGAAAAACCATCAAACTATGTTCTCAGTCAACTTTGCAATTGCAATTCATCATATTTTCAGGAAGGGTCTTGTATCAGAGTCTTTTGGCAAGTACACATATTCAACCATCATTTAATCTTCTATGGTTTCTAACACTCACAGCATATATATGGAGCAAAAAGTGTCAGCCAGACACATAGAAAGATAGGGGCTTGATAACCCACAAGTATAGGGGATCGCAACAGTTTTCGAGGGTAGAGTATTCAACCCAAATTTATAGATTTGACACAAGGGAAGCCAAAGAATATTTGCAAGTATTAGCTGTTCAGTTGTCAATTCAACCACACCTAGAGATTTAATATCTGCAGCATAGTGATCAGTAGCACAGTAATATGATGGTTTTGATAGCAGCAGTAACAGTAGCAATAGTAACGGTAACAGTAGTAACAGTATTGTAGCAGTTGTAACAGTAATAGTAACGGTAACAGTGATAGCAATGATTTTGTGGCAAGTGTAACAGTAACATCAGCAGTAGTAACTTAGCAAGAACAATATGTGGAAAACTCGTAGGCATTGGATCGGTGAATTTGTTGGATAATATTCATCATATAACAGTCATAACCTAGGGCGATACAAAACTAACTCTAGTTCATAAATATAATGTAGGCATGTATTCCGTAAATAGTCATACGTGCTTATGGAAAAGAACTTGCATGACATCTTTTATCCTACCCTCCCGTGGCAGCGGGGTCCATAAGGAAACTAAGGGATATTAAGGCCTCCTTTTAATAGAGAATCGGAACAAAGCATTAACACATAGTGAATACATGAACTCCTCAAACTACAGTCATCACCGGAAAGTATCCCAATTACTGTCACACTGGGGTGTACGGATCATAACACATTATAGGTGAATATGACTTGCAAGATCAGATCTAGAACATAGATATAATGGTGAAAACAAATTCAGATCTGAAATCATGGCACTCGGGCCCTAGTGACAAGCATTAAGCATAGCAAAGTCATAACAACATCAATCTCATAACATAGTGGATACTAGGGATCAATCCCTAACAAAACTAACTCGATTACATGATGAATCTCATCCAACTCCTCACCGACCAGCGAGCCTACGAAGGAATTACTCACTCCTGGTGGGGAGCATCATGGAATTGGTGATGAAGGAGGGTTGGTGATGACGAAGACCGAAGATTCCCCTCTCCGGATCCCAAACGGGCTCCAGATCTGGCCTCCCGATGAAGAACAGAAGGTGGCGGCGGCTCCGTATCGTGAAACATGATGAATCTTCCTCTCTTATTTTTTCTCCGAAAATAGGAATTTATAGTGCTGGAATTAGGCTCTACGGAGCACCGAGGGCCCCACAACCCACCAGGGCGCGCCTGGAGGGGGGCGCGCCCTAGTGTCTTGTGGTCAGCCAGGGGCCCCCCTCCGGTGGTTCTTGGTTCCAGTATTTTTTATATATTCTGAAATAATTCTTCAAAAAGTTTTGTCAAATCTGAGAACTATTATTTCTGCACAAAAACAACACCATGGTAGTTCTGCTGAAAACAACGTTAGTCCGGGTTAGTTTCATTCAAATCATGCAAATTAGAGTCCAAAACAAGAGCAAAAGCGTTAGGAAAAGTAGATACGACGGAGATGTATCAACTCCCCCAAGCTTAAACCTTTGCTTGTCCTCAAGAAATTCAGTTGATAAACTGAAAGTGATAAAGAAAAACTTTTACGAACTCTTTTGTTCTTGTTTACATAAATAAGCTTAACTAGCACCCAGGTTTTCGGCAAAGATCATGACTAACCATGTCGACAATAACTCTTAGAAATTATATTAACTCATATCAATTGCATAATCAACTAGAGAGCAATAATAAGATATATCAAATGTCAACACTTTGTCAAAACAATCATGATATAATATGACAACAGTGGTATCTCGCTAGCCCTTTCTGAGACCGCAAAACATAAATGCAGAGCACCTTCAAAGTTCAAGCAGCGACTAAACATTGTAATTCATGGTAGAAAAGATCCAGTCATGATGAATCCAACATTAATTATACACAATGCATGAGGATGACAATAGTGCTCTCAGGTCTGGCGCTTGTTTGAGAAGGTGATGACTCAACATAAAATTAAATAGATAGTCCCTTCGCAGAAGGAAGCATGGATTTGTAGAGGTGCCAGAGCTCAAAGCTTAAATCAGAGATAAATATAATTTTGGGAGGTGCACCCTTCCTGTGAACGTTACGACCAAGAGTTATCAATATCTTCCATGCTAAACACATTAGCGACAGTTCCCAAGCGATAAAAGTAAAGTTTACTCACCCTCCACTAACAAACACACTCCACGGCTAGCCGAATCCACGAGTACCATCCATACCAACAACAATCTTGGGGGAGTTTTGTTTAATTATTTGCAATTTTTGATTTCTGGATTGGGCATCCCTATTACCGCCCCTCTCGTGCAAGGACGAGTGAATAAACACTCATCATGAGAATAACCCACTTAGCATGGAAGATACTGACCGCCCCTGTCGCTCCATGAGTGGTCCAGGCACACAAAACTGATGTTTCATTTGAAATTTTAGAGGTGGCACATGCAAATTTACTTGGAACGGCAGGGTAATACCGCATATAGGTAGATATGGTGGACTCATCTGGAATAACTTGGGTTTAAGGATTTTGATGCACAAGCAGTATTCCCGCTTAGTATAGACGTAGGCTAGCAAATAGGTTGAGAAGCGGCTAGCTGGAGAGTGAAAACGGTCATGAACATGCGTTATGCATAATCAACATTGAATACTAGCATGAGTAGGATATGAACACCATGAACATAAATATCGTAGAGGCTATGTTGGTTTTGATTCAACTACATGCATGAACATGTGCCAAGTCAAGCCACTTGAAACATTCAGAGGAGGATACCATATCATCATACTACATCACAATCATTTTAATGCATGTTGACACCTAAGATAAACCATTATCCACTCCTAGCTACTTAAGCATGGCATGAGAAACTATAATATCTAATTGTCATTGCAAACATGTTTGATCATAATATGCTGAATCATGGATACTAGGTTAAACATATTTACAAAAACAAAAACAAGTTGAGTTCATACCCGCTTCTCTCTGCCACAGTCAATTCATCAAATATCGTCATTATTGCCTTTCACATGCACAACCGAATGATATGAAAATAATAATAGCGCAAGAGTGCTGTGGCCTAAGCTAGAATCTGCAAACATTTTATTCAAAACGAGAAGACAAGGTAATTTGGGCTCTTTGTTAGATCAACAATAATACATACGAGAGCCACTCAACATTTTCATCGTGGTCTTCTCCTTGGTATGACTCAATAAAAAGAAAAGAATTTCAGAGAAACACACTAAAATATTTTTGGAGTTTTTAGTTTTTCTTGAGGAAAGCAAATTAAAGAAGTGAAAACAAAAATGAGAAAACTATTTACACGGGAAAGCTCCCAACAAGCAAAACAAGAACATGGAAATCTCTTTTGGTTTTCTTTTAACACTACAACTAATTTAATCTATAAGGAAAAACCAAAAAGAAGTGAGAAATATTTTTGGGTTTTCTCAAAGTTTTTCAAACACACAAGAAGAAAGCGAGAAAATAAATCTAGCATAGATAATACAATAAAAAAGCATGAACACCGACAACTGGAATGAAATGTGTGAACATGAATGTAATGTCGGTGGAAATACGTACTCCCCCAAGCTTAGGCTTTTGGCCTAGCTTGGTAATCACCACCCGTAGTAGCCATCCGGTCCCACGTGAAAATGTTGTGGCGGAGGCACCTGAGCGTCCCACTCCTGGGGCTCCTATTCTGCCACTGCCTGGTCGTTCGGGTAGGCAATAATGTCCTATGGCATGACCCTGTATCCGCCCCTGGCAATAGAATCAAACAAAGCAGGTGCAGGCAACGGAATAATATCACGGGAATCCACACTGAAAACCAGGTTGTAACGAATATTATGAAGAGAGTCAGCATCATCAGTAAACTGGTGAGTCACCATCGTCTGATGATCTAGATAAACTCGGGGCAAAGGATAATCATGTTGGCATATCTGAACATTAAAGTGACTCGCTAAGCGAGTGGCATAAATACCACCATGAATTTTGCCCTTGGTTCTGTTAAGGTGCAGATGACGTGCAATAATAGCCCCTAGGCTTAAGGTGTGATAATTGTGTAGTGCACGGCGTAAAATAGCGAGGTCGGGGGCACTGAGTGCACCGACCTTCTCTCTAGCAATTAAACACTTCGCGATGAACAAAGCAAAGTAATGTACAGGAGGAAACTGCAAACTTGTGGCAATGGCACCCGACATGCCTCTCTCATCCCCCATTTTCAAAGTGCGGAGAAAGTCCTCAAACTCTGCTGGTCTAGGCTCCCTTAATTCCCCATCAGAAGGGATCAAACATATATCACAAAAGTCAGTGAGCGGTATTTGACAGGTTTCAGCGTACAAATTACACCGCACCTCAGGAGGATTGTTCCTACTCAGAAAATGAAAATTTTGCACAAAGGAATTTGTAAGGAGGTGGTGTTGGTCACACTCAGCTGCGAGGAAGTCGGTCAGCCCAGCATTTGCAATGAATTGGGCGAACTCTTGATGGAACCCGGCCCCTCCATGAAGGCATTATGCGGCCATTCGCACGGCCGCACCTCCGCCGTTCTCGGAGTGTTGAGGTCATTGTCCGATGATTCCCCAATGACTCCCTTAGCATTCTTCTTGGAAGAAAACTTCCTAAAGAAACTCATCTTACTCCTATAAATAAAATTCTAAAAAATTTAGTCCACAAATTTTTTGTCAACAAGACTTCATAAGATTGATAGCAACTACTCATAAGGATGCATAGAGGCTATATTAAGCATTCAAACTACTTAGAACTCTAAGAATTCAACATGCAAGCCCATCTATAGCAGCACCAAGAGTGGCTAATTATTCAAAATATAAACCACTAAAGCAAAAACTAATTGGAGCAATGGAGGAGTCACATACCAAGTAGCAATCCCCCAAAACAGTTTCGGAAACGGAGCTTCGAGCAAAGAGATCAAAATCCGCGGGTTTGAGAGCAAGAACACGAGAGAGAGAGAGAGAGAGAGAGAGAGAGAGAGAGAGAGAGCTATGGTGATTTTTTCTGGAGGTAGGAGATGACATGGGCTAAAGAGATAAGTGAGGGGACCCACGTGGGGACCACAACCCACCAGGGTGCGCCTGGGGTTGCTGGTGCGCCCTGGTGTCTTGTGGACACCAGGTGCACCCCCCCCCCCCCCCTCTGATGTTATTTGCACCAGAAATTCAGAAATATTCAGGAAAAAAATTGTGTTAAAATTTTAGGTTTTTGGGCACTTTTTTTATTGCACGAAAAATTCAGAAAACAGACTAAACATGGCATTCTATTTTATTTAACTAAGAAAAACAGAAAAACAAAAGGCAGGGACAGAAAGTTGGGCTCACTAAATTTATCAACTTCATAACTCTCAAAAATGATTCATTAACAAGGTTGATCAAGTCTTATTAACAACCACTTTCGATTAGCATGAAACTGAAAAACTTTAGTAAAACACTAAGTTACCTCAACGGGATATGTATATCCCCAACAATAAGTATTTCATATTTCTTTTCGGCAGTAGGTAGAGGTAGTTGAAAACTTCCAATAGTGAGTGTCGGAGATTTTTCAATAACATTAATACCATTCACTTGGAATTGTTTCTTCGAAAAGTGCACCATATGCTCATTACCATTGATATGAAAAGTGACCTTGCTTTTTATTGCAATCAATAACAGCCCCTGCAGTATTCAAAAAGGGTCTACCAAGGATAATCAACATGTTGTCCTCGGGCATCTCAAGTATAACAAAGTCTGTTAAGATAGTAACATTTGCAACAACAACGGGCACATCCTCACAAATACTGATAGGTATGGAACTTGATTTGTCAGCCATTTGCAAAGATATTTCAGTAGGTGTGAGTTTATTCAAATCAAGTCTTTTATATAAAGAGAAAGGCATAACACTAACACCAGCTCCTAAATCACATAAAGCAGTTTTGACATAATTTCTTTTGATGGAGCACGGTATAGTTGGTATTCCTGGATCTCCAAGTTTTTTAGGTACTCCACCCTTAAAAGAGTAATTAGCAAGCATGGTGGAGATTTCAGCTTCAGGTATCTTTCTTTTATTAGTGATGATGTCTTCCATGTATTTTGCATAAGGGGCCATCTTTAAAATATCAGTCAAGCGGGTGCGCAAAAAGACTGGCCTAAGCATTTCAGCAAAGCGTTCAAATTCTTCATCATCTTTTTTCTTAGTTGGTTTAGGTGGAAAGGGCATGGGTTTCTGAACCCATGGTTCTCTTTCTTTATCATGTTTTCTAGCCACAAAGTCTCTTTTATCATATCTTTTATTTTTAAGTTGTGGGTTATCAAGATCAACAGCAGGTTCTATCTCAACATCATTATCTGGTTCTTGATCATTGTTTGGTTGAGTATCTTCATGAACATCATCATTATCTTTTTCATTATCACTAGATGAATGTTCATTACCAGATTGAGTTTCAGCATCAGAGATAGAGACATCATTAGTGTCCTCGGGGTTTTTTTCTAATTCAGGTTCACTAGAAGTATGCAAAGTCCTATCATTTTTATTTTTCCTTTTAGAAGGACTAGGTGCATCAGTGTTAATTCTTTGAGAGTCTTGTTCAATTCTTTTAGGGTGTCCCTCAGGATAAAGTGGTTCCTGAGTCATTTTGCCTCCTCTAGTTGCTACTCTAACAGCAAAATCATTCATATTATTATTCATTTCACTAAGCAATTCTCTTTGAGATTTAGCAACTTGTTCTAACTGAGTTTGAACCATAGAAGCATGTTTTACTACACCCCTAACATCATTGGTAATTATAAATAACAATTCACTCAAGCGAGCAATCATATCAGAATTATATTTCAATTGTTTCATAACATTTGCATTGAAGTGATCTTGTTTGATGATGTACCTATCAAATTCATATAGGCCTTGACTAGGATGTTTATTGTAAGGGATGTCACTTTCATCAAACTTTATAAAAGAATTTACCTCTACCACATGTGGAGGTGATGGTATTTCAAGTCCATGTGTTTCCTCAATAGGTGGTAAATTCTTAACATCTTCAGCTTTAATACTTTTTTCCTTCATACATTTGTTTGCCTCTTGCATATCTTCGGGACTGAGAAATAAGATACCCCTCTTCTTTGGAGTGGGATTAGGCGGTGGTTCAGGAAGAGTCCAATCATCATAATTTTTCAATATGTTGTTCAATAATTCCTCAGCTTGTTCAACAGTTCGTTCCCTGAAAACACAACCAGCACAACTATCTAGGAAGTCCATAGAAGCATCGGTTAGTCCATTATAGAAGATATCAAGTATTTCATTTTTCTTAAGAGGAAGATCAGGAAAAGCATTAAGCAATTGGAGAAGCCTCCCCCAAGCTTGTGGGAGACTTTCTTCTTCAATTTGCAAGCAGTTAAATATTTCTTGTAAGGCAGCTTGTTTCTTATGAGCAGGAACATATTTTTCAGAGAAGTAGTAAATCATATCCTGGGGACTACGCACACAACCAGGAGCAAGAGTATTGTACCAAATCTTAGCATCACCCTTTAATGAGAACGGAAATAATTTGAGAATATAGTAGTAGCGAATTTTCTCATCATTAGCAAAAAGGGTAGCTATATCATTTAATTTAGTAAGATGTGCCACTACAGTTTCAGTTTCATAGCCATGGAAAGGATCAGATTCAACCAAAGTAATTAACTCTGGGTCGACAGAGAATTCATAATCCTTATCAGTAACAAAGATAGGTGATGTAGCAAACTTAGGATCACATTTCATGCTAGCATTCAAAGATTTTTCTTTCAGTTTGCAAAGTAATTTCTTAAGATCATCCCTATCATTGCAAGCAAGAAAGTCTCTAGCTATCTCCTCATCCATAACATAACCTTCAGGTATCTTAGGCAATTCATATCTAGGAGAGCTAGGTCTAACAAGTGTTTCAAGATATTCAGTTTTAAGTACTTCATCAGTTTCAATAATTTCATCAGTTTCAGCATTCTCAATATCTTTAGCTCTAGCAATTTGTTCATCAAGAAATTCACCTAGTGGCACATTATCATCAGGCAAGGTACTAGCATCATCATGAGTATCATTCATAGCAGAAGTAGCATCATTAATAACTTGCAACATATCAGGATTAATAGCATGTGGTGGTGTTGCAAGTCTACTCAAAATAGAAGGTGAATCAAGTGCAAAGTGTGATGGCAAGCCCTTACCTCCCCTCGTCTTAGAGGGAACGATCTTGGTTTTTGTATCTTTCAGATTCTTCATAGTGATAAATAGATAATAATCCCAAGTGACTCAACAAATATAGCTATGCTCCCCGACAACGGCGCCAGAAAAAGGTCTTCATAACCCACAAGTATAGGGGATTGCAACAGTTTTCGAGGGTAGAGTACTCAACCCAAATTTATAGATTCGACACAAGGTGAGCAAAAGAATATTTGCAAGTATTAGCAGTTGAGTTGTCAATTCAACCACACCTGGATATTTTATATCTGCAGCACAGTGATCAGTAGCACAATAATATGATGGTTTTGATATCAGCAGTAACAGTAGCAATTGTAACGGTAATAGCAGTAACAATATTGTAGCAGTTGTAATAGTAGTAGTAACGGTAACAGTGATAGCAATGATTTTGTGGCAAGTGTAACAGTAACAGCAGCGGTAGTAACTTAGCAGGAACAATATTTGGAAAAGTAGTAGGCATCGGATCGGTGAATTCGGTGGATGGTATTCATCATATAACAGTCATAACCTAGGGTGATACAAAACTAGCTCCAGTTCATAAATATAATGTAGGCATGTATTCCGTAAATAGTCATACGTGCTTATGGAAAAGAACTTGCATGACATCTTTTGTCCTACCCTCTCGTGGCAGCGGGGTCCATAAGGAAACTAAGGGATATTAAGGCCTCCTTTTAATAGAGAACCGGAACAAAGCATTAACACATAGTGAATACATGAACTCCTCAAACTACGGTCATCACCGGAAAGTATCCCAATTACTGTCACACTGGGGTTTACGGATCATAACACGTAATAGGTGAATATGACTTGCAAGATCGGATCTAGAACATAGATATAATGGTGAAAATATAAACGGTTTAGATCTGAAATCATGGCACTCGGGCCCTAGTGACAAGCATTAAGCACAGCAAAGTCATAACAACATCAATCTCAGAACATAGTGGATATTAGGGATCAAGCCCTAACAAAACCAACTCGATTACATGATGGATCTCATCCAAGTCCTCACCGACTAGCGAGCCTACGAAGGAATTACTCACTCCCGGTGGGGAGCATCATGGAATTGGTGATGAAGGAGGGTTGGTGATGACGAAGACAGAAGATTCCCCTCTGCGAAGCCCCAAACGGGCTCCAGATATGGCCTCCCGATAAAGAACAGGAGGTGGCAGCAGCTCCATATCGTGAAACATGATGAAACTCCCTCTCTTATTTTTTCTTCGAAAATAGGAATTTTTAGTGCTGGAATTAGGGTCTGCGGAGCCCCGAGGGCACCACAACCCACCAGGGCGTGCCTGGAGGGGGGCGCACCCTGGTGTCTTGTGGTCAGCCAGGGGCCCCCCTCTGGTGGTTCTTGATTCCAGTATTTTTTATATATTCTGAAATAATTCTCCAAAAAGTTTCGTCCAAATCCGAGAACTTTTATTTCTGCACAAAAAAAACACCATGGTAGTTCTGCTGAAAACAACGTTAGTCTGGGTTAGTTTCATTCAAATCATGCAAATTAGAGTCCAAAACAAGAGCAAAAGCGTTAGGAAAAGTAGATACGACTGAGACGTATCAGGGCTTATAGTTTTGCCTCCCAACTTATTCACCACAAAGGTGATGTCAACAATAATAATTCATGATTACTCATATCCAACTGGATATACGTGCCTAGATCTTTCCCCAGCACATGATGCTTGCAAAAGAGAAAAAATAAAAAGGAATAGAGGAGAACACTCTGACTCTTGCATAAAAAGTAAATACATAAAAGTAAAAGTTAGGCCCTTCGCAGAGGGAAGCAGAGGTTGTCATGCGCTTTTTGTTTTTGGATTCACAAGCTCTTAATGCAAAAGAATGTCACGTTATATTGCCCCTTATGATAGCAACCTTTATTATGCACTCTATCGCTTTTATTACTTTGCCATCACAAGTTCGTACAACGCTTATTTTCCCTTACACTAAAAGAGCATACACATTAAGAAGCAATTTTTATTGCCTTATGCACCTGATGACAACGTATTTGAAGGATCTTATTCAATCCATAGGTAGGTATGGTGGACTCTCAAAATATGAATTTGGGTTTAAGGTTTTTGGATGCACAAGTAGTATCTCTACTTAGTGCGGATTTTTGGCTAGCAAAGATATTGGGCAAGCACCACATGTTGGATGATCTATGACAATATAACTTCTATGTGAATATGAACAAACATAAATCATTACGTTGTCTTCCTTGTCCAACGTCAACAATTTGGCATAAAATATTTAATGGGGGCTCACAATCATAAAAGATGTCGAAGATATTATATTTGCATGTGAATCTTCTCTTCCCTTATTAATTCTTTCATGAATTGCATCATTGACCAATGCTATGTTTGTCAACTCTCAACAAAATTTACCACTTATACTTTTCCTTATGTAATGTCATTACTTTCCATAAGATTAGCATATGATCTTTGCCATTATTTTCTTTATTTTGATTGAAACAAGAAAGTAAAGAAGCAAAAAACTCAAACTAATCTTTATTATATAACTCTCACTCGATTACATAGATAGATAGGTCATGAAACTAGCACTCGAAAGTAGATCATACTAAACTTTATTCAACTAAATCACGAAAGAAATAAAGATTGAGCTAAGGACAGTAAAGATAATAAAAGTGATGGTGATACGACACCGGGGCATCTCCCCCAAGCTTGGCACAAGCCAAGGGGAGTGCCCGTACCCGTGTGCTTACGTCTCCTTCTTTGGTGATGGTGGTGGTGATGAGGTATTCTTCTTCTTTAACTTACGCTTGAGGATAAAATTCTCCTCCCCCAAGTCATCATTTTCTTGTTCAAGCTTCAATATCTTTTTGCATAAGGCCGCCTTGCTTTCCTGCAGAAAATGGGACGGGATAAATTGAACCTTAGATTTGCTTGATCCGTTCGGAAGACTTTACTTCTTGAATTCCACGTGCATATCTCCAGGTTGAGGTAGTGGAACTTCATCTTCATCTGAGGAGTCATCCTCCATCTCCTCCAAATCGGTGTCTTCCTCCTCATCTGTGGCCCATAAGTAGGGATAGGTATCCCTAAAGATATTTGGATCTGGAGTATGGTGGGAAACATAGCTCTCTCCATCTGAATCTTGTGACGACATATTTTCAGATTTGCCAGGAAAACAACACGAAACAAGAACAGAGGATTTCTGCGCGATACGGTGGTCAAATCGTCCGGGGGTATATATAAAGAATTTTTATCTTGGGAAACAAGTATACTACAGGAAAACGGAGCCGGGAAGGTGCCCGAGGGGCCCACTACCCACCAGGGCGCGCCAGGGGGGCAGGCGCGCCCTGGTGCCTAGTGGGCACCTGGGTTGCCTTCCTGGGTGTTTCTTATTTTTTAATTTTTTTCTAATATTCCAAAACTGACAGAAAATATTATTGCAGAATTTTTCGAGTCGGTTTACTTACCATATCACGTACCTCTTACTTTTTAGGGTTCTGGAGTGTTCTGGAAGGTCTCTTTTATGTATTCCTCCGGTGTCATGGTTTGAATGATATTAGTTTCAACATTAATAGGTGTACCTGAAATATAGTGCTTAATTCTCTGCCCATTGACCACCTTTGGATTAGTGCCTTCGGCATTATTGATCTTGATAGCTCCAGAGCGATAAACTTCTTCGATGATATATGGTCCTTCCCACTTGGAGAGAAGTTTTCCTGCAAAAAATCTAAAACAAGAATTGTACAATAGAACATGTTCACCAACTTTGAATTCTTGCTTTTGGATTCTTTTGTCATGCCATCTTTTAACTTTTTCTTTGAATAGTTTGGCATTTTCATAGGCTTGGGTTCTCCATTAATCTAGTGAGCTAATATCAAATAACCTCTTTTCACCGGCAAGTTTGAAATCATAATTGATTTCCTTAATTGCCCAATATGCTTTATGTTCTAACTCAGGAGGCAAATGACAAGCTTTTCCATAAACCATTTTATATGGAGACATACCCATGGGATTTTTATAAGCAGTTCTATAAGCCCATAGTGCATCATCAAGTTTCTTAGACCAATTTTTCCTAGATCTGGTAACAGTCTTTTGTAATATCAACTTTATTTCTCTATTGCTAAGTTCAACTTGACCACTAGTTCAGGGTGATAAGGGGACGCAATTCTATGGTTGACATCATATTTAGCAAGCAATTTACGGAAAGCACCATGAATGAAGTGTGAACCACCATCAGTCACTAAATATCTAGGGACTCCAAACCTCGGGAAAATAACTTCTTTAAGCATTTTAATGGAGGTGTTATAATCAGCACTGCTAGTTGGAATAGCTTCTACCCACTTAGTGACATAATCAACAGCAACCAAAATATGTGTGTACCCATTAGAGGATGGAAAAGGCCCCATATAATCAAATCCCCAAACATCAAATGGTTCAATAACAAGTGAATAATTCATAGGCATTTCCTGACGTCTACCAATATTACCAATTCTTTGACATTCATCACAAGATAAAACAAACTTACGAGCATCTTTGAAAAGAGTAGGCCAATAAAAACCAGATTGTAATACCTTGTGTGCAGTCCTATCTCTCACATGATGCCCTCCGTAGGCTTCGGAGTGACATTTCCATAGGATTTGCTCCTGTTCATGCTCAGGTATACAACGTCTAATAATACCATCTATTCCCTCTTTATAAAGATGTGGGTCATCCCGAAAGTAATGTCTTAAAACATATAAGAATTTTTTCTTTTGTTGATATGTGAAACTAGGTGGTATGAATTTAGCAACAATATAGTTGGCATAGTCTGCATACCAAGGAGTGTTATAAGAAGCATTTATGACAGCTAATTGATCATCAGGGAAGCTATCATCAATAGGTAGTGGGTCCTCAAGAATGTTTTCTAACCTAGACAAGTTATCAGCTACAGGGTTCTCAGCTCCTTTCCTATCAGTGATGTGTAAGTCAAACTCTTGTAACAAAAGAACCCACCTAATGAGTCTAGGCTTAGCATCTTTCTTTTCCATGAAATATTTAATAGCAGCCTGATCGGTGTGAACAATTACTTTAAAATCAACTATGTAAGATCTAAATTTATCACAGACAAACACAACTGCTAGAAATTCTTTCTCCGTAGTAGCATAATTTCTTTGGGCACTGTCTAGAGTCTTACTAGCATAATGGATAACATTTAATTTTTTATCAACTCTTTGTCCTAGAACAGCACCAACAACATAATCACTAGCATCACACATAATTTCAAAAGGCAAGTTCCAATCAGGTGGTTGAACAATAGGTGCAGAAGTTAAGGCTTTCTTAAGTGTTTCAAAGGCTTCTACACAATCATCATCAAAAACAAATGGAATATCCTTTTGCAAGAGATTAGTAAGAGGCCTAGAAATTTTAGAGAAGTCTTTAATGAATCTCCTATAGAAACCAACATGACCAAGGAAACTTATTATACCTTTAATATCTTTTGGGCACGGCATTTTCTCAATTGCATCAACCTTAGCTTTATCCACCTCAATACCTCGTTCAGATTTTTTGTGCCCCAAGACAATACCTTCATTCACCATAAAGTGGCACTTCTCCCAATTCAAGACAAGATTAGTTTGCTCACATCTCTGCAAAATTTGATCAAGGTTGCTTAAGCAATCATCAAAAGAAGTTCCGTAAACGAAAAAATCATCCATGAAAACCTCAACAATCTTTTCACAAAAGTCAGAGAATATAGCAGCCATACATCTTTGAAAGGTAGCAGGTGCATTGCACAAACGAAAAGGCATACCTCTATAAGCATAAGTTCCAAAAGGGCTAGTAAAAGTGGTTTTCTCTTGATCAGGTTGTGATACAGGTATTTGAGAGAAACCAGAATATCCATCAAGAAAGCAAAAGTGTGTGTGCTTAGATAATCTTTCTAACATTTGATCAATAAAAGGCAAAGGGTAATGATATTTTCTAGTAGCTTTAATTAATTTTCTAAGATCAATTACCATTCTATAGCCAGTAATAATTCTTTGTGGAATGAGTTCATTTTTGTCATTGGGAACAACAGTAATACCTCCTTTCTTAGGAACACAATGAACTGGACTTACCCATCTACTATCAGCTATGGGATAAATTATACCTGCTTCCAGAAGCTTTAATATTTCAGTTCTTACCACTTCCTTCATCTTAGGATTTAATCGTCGTTGATGATCAACAACGGGTTTAGCATCAGGTTCCATATTAATCTTATGCTGACAGAGAGTGGGACTAATGCCCTTAAGATCATCAAGAGTATATCCAATAGTAGCTCGGTGCTTCCTCAGAGTTTTTAATAATCTTTTCTCTTCATGCTCTGTAAGGTTAGCACTAATAATAACAGGATATATCTTCTTTTCATCAAGATAAGCATACTTCAAAGTATCAGGTAATTGTCTCAATTCAAACACAGGATCACCCTTAGGTGGAGGAGGACCTCCTAGAGTTTCAAAAGGCAAATTATGTTTGAGAATAGGTTGTTGTTCAAAGAACATCCTATCATTTCATTTCTTTCATGCAAGTGCATATCATTTTCATGGTCGAGCAAATATTGTTCTAGTGGATCAGTAGGAGGTACGGCAATAGAAGCAAGACCAATTATTTCATCATTACTAGGCAGTTCTTTATCATGGGGTTGCCTACGAGACTTAGAGAAATTAAACTCATGGGACACATCACCAAAGTTAACACTGACGGTTTCTTTCTCGCAATCTATCTTAGCATTAGCAGTGTTCAAGAAAGGTCTACCAAATATAAAGGGACAAAAGTCATCTTATGGGGAACCAAAACCTAGAAAATCAGTAGGGTATTTTATTTTTCCACACAAGACTTCAACATCTCTAACAATCCCAAGTGGTGTGATAGTATCTCTATTGGCAAGTTTAATAGTAACATCAATATCTTCTATTTTAGCGGGTGCTATATCGTTCATAATTTCTTGGTATAGAGTAAAAGGGATAGCACTGACACTAGCACCTAAATCACATAAACCATGATAACAATGATCTCCTATTTTAACTGAGACAAGAGGAATGCCAACAATGGGCTTATTCTTATCTTTAGTGTTTGGTTTGTCAATTCTAGCAGCTTCATCACAGAAATAAATAACATGCCCATCAATATTATCGACCAAGAGATCCTTAATCATAGCGATACTAGGTTCTACTTTAATTTGTTCAGAGGTTCTGGGTGCTCTAATATTACTTTTGTTAACCACGGTTGAGACTTTAGCATGCTCCTTTATCCTAACAGGGAAAGGTGGTTTTTCAATATAAGTGGTAGGCACAACTGGGTCAACATTGTAAATGATAGTTTCATCTTTGACTATGACTAGCTCCTTAATCTTTTATTTAATAGGGGGTGATATTTAAACCACTTCTCCTTAGGGAGATCAACATGAGTAGCAAATGATTCACAAAAAGAGGCTACTATCTCAGAGTCAAGTCCATACTTAGTGCTAAACTTATGGAAAGCATCGGTATCCATAAAAGATTTAACACAATCAAACTCAAGCTTTATACCTGACTCTTTACCTTCGTCGAGTTCCCAATCTTCAGAGTTGCGTTTAATTCTCTCCAAAAGATCCCACCTGAGTTCAATAGTCTTATTCATAAAAGAATCAGTACAAGAAGTATCGAGCATGGATTGATCATCACGAGAAAGCCGAGCATAAAAATTCTGTATAATAATTTCTCTTGAGAGCTCATGATCGAGGCATGAATATAACATTGATTTAAGCCTCCCCCAAGCTAGAGCGATGCTTTCTCCTTCACGAGGCCAAAAATTATATATATAATTCCTATCACGATGAACTAGATGCATAGGATAAAACTTTTGGTGAAATTCCAATTTCAATCGATTCCAATTCCAAGCTCCAATATCATCACATAGCATATACCATGTCAATGCTTTTACCCCCAAAGATAAAGGGAAAACCTTCTTCTTAAATTCATCTCCGGGTAAACCTGCAAGCTTAAATAATCCACAAACTTCATCCACATAGATTAGGTGCATATCAGGATGTAGTGTTCCATCTCCTGCATAAGGATTAGCTAGCAGTTTCTCTACCATACCCGAAGGAATTTCATAACCAATATTTTCAGTAGGTGCAGTAGGTTGAGGGGCAACTCTTTGTGTTTCCGGTCGAGGTGAAGATACCCCGAACAAAACCTTCAAAGGATTGTTTTCCATAGTAACAAGTAACAGTAAATTTCAGCACGTAATATAAATTTTTTCTTACCAATTTCCACTAACCAAGAGCGCTTCACTCCCTGGCAATGGCGCCAGAAAAGAGTCTTGATGACCCACAAGTATAGGGGGTCAATCGTAGTCCTTTCGATAAGTAAGTGTGCCAAACCCAACGAGGAGCAGAAGGAAATGACAAGTGGTTTTCAGCAAGGTAACTTCTGTAAGCACTGAAATTGTCGGTAACAGGTAGTTTGATAGCAAGATAATTTGGAACAATTAACAAGTAAAAATAGTAACAATAAGTGCAGCAAGGTAGCCCAATCCTTTTTGTAGCAAAGGACAGGCCGGAACGGTCTCTGATAATAAGTAAAGTGTTCTCGAGGACACGCGGGAACTTCATCTAGTCACTTTCATCATGTTGGTTTGATTTGCGTTTGCTACTTTGATAATTTGATATGTGATACGTCTCCAACGTATCTATAAATTTTTCCTTGTTCCATGCTGTTATATTATCATTCTTGGATGTTTTACAATCATTTTATAGCAACTTTATATCATTTTTTGGGACTAACATATTGACATAGTGCCCCGTGCAAGTTGCTGTTTTTTGCTTGTTTTTTACTTCGTAGTATATCAGTACCAAACGGAGTCCAAACGCAGCAAAACTTTTTGGAGATTTTTTTGGACCAGAAGACACCACATGGGCCAAAGAAGTACCAGAGGGGATGCCCGAGGTGGGCACAACCCACCTGGGCGCGCCCAGGGGGGTTGTGCCCCCCTCGGTGACCTCCCGCACCACCTCTTCACCCTATATATACCCAAATATTCCAGAAACCCTAGGGGAGTTGACGAAACACAATTCCAGCCGCCACAAGTACCAGAACCACGAGATCCAATCTAGACACCATCACGGAGGGGTTCATCATCCTCATTGGTGCCTCTCCAATGATGTGTGAGTAGTTCATCATAGACCTACGTGTCCGTAGGCAGTAGCTAGATGGCTTATTCTCTCTTTTTGATTCTCAATACAATGGTCTCTTGGAGATCTATTTGATGTAACTCTTTTTTGCGGTGTGTTTGTTGGGATCCGATGAACTTTGAGTTTATGATCAGATCTATATCCATGAAAGTTATTTGAGTTTTCTTTGATCTCTTATATGCATGATTACTTATAGCCTCGTATTTATTCTTCGAATCTTTGGTTTAGTTAGGCCAACTAGATCGATTTTTCTTGCCATGGGAAGTGGTGCTTTGTGATGGGTTCGATCTTGCGGTGTTCTTTCCCAGTGACAGAAGGGGCAGCAAGACACGCATGTATCATTGCTATTAAGGATAACAAGGTGGGGGCTATTCCTACATGAATAGATCTCGTCTACATCATGTCATCGTTCTTATTGCATTACTCCGTTTCTCCGTGAACTTAATACACTAGATGCATGCTGGATAGCGGTCGATGTGTGGAGTAATAGTAGTAGATGCAGGCAGGAGTCGGTCTACTAATTTTGGATGTGATGCTATATAATGATCATTGCCTGGATATCGTCATAATTATTCGATCTTCTATCAATTGCCCAACAGCAATTTGTTTACCCACCGTATGCTATTTTCTCGAGAGAAGCCACTAATGAAATCTACGGCCCCCGGGTCTATTCTTTATCATATTTGCTTTGAGATCTATTTTTATTCGCTTTTATTTTTAGATCTATTATTCCAAAAACCCAAAATACCTTGCTGCAGATTTTTTTATTACTTATTTTATTTAGCACTTTATCGAGATCTATTTATCCAATCTACACAAATTTTATCCCGTCAACTTGACAATTTCTGGCGCCGTTACCCGTAGAGGGATTGACAACTCCTCATAAGCGTCGGGTTGGAAGTATTTGTTCTTTGTGTGCAGGTACCGTTTACATAGTGTTGCTTGGTTCTCCTACTGGATTAATACCTTGGTTTCATAACTGAGGGAAATACCTACCGTAGTTGTACTGCATCATCCCTTCCTCTTTGGGGAAATACCGACGTAGTTCAAATGACATCAAAAGGAATTTCTGGCGCCGTTGCCGGGGAGACATCATCAACATCTATCAGGTTCCTAATCACAAATCTCATCTCCTCGCAATTTACATTATTTGCCATTTGCCTCTCGTTTTTATCTCCCCCACTTCACAAAAATTTGCCATTTTATTCGCCCCTCTTTTCCGTTCGCCGTTTTCTCGTCATATCTATTTTTTTTTTTGCAATCGTGTTTGTGTAGTCACGATGACTCAAGAAAACACCAAGTTGTGTGATTTTTCCAATACCAATAACAATGATTTTATTAGCACTCCGATTGCTCCTCCCGCCACTAGTACGCAATCTTGTGATATTAATGCCGCTTTGTTGAATCTTGTTATGAAAGATCAGTTTTCTGGTACTCCTAATGAGGATGCCGCGTCCCATCTAAACACATTCGTAGAATTGTGCGATATGCAAAAGAAAAAAGATGTGGACAATGATATTGTGAAGTTGAAATTGATTCCTTTCTCTTTGAGGGATCGTGCAAAAATTTTGGTTTTCTTCCTTGCCTCGCAATAGTATCAATTTTTGGGATAAGTGCAAAGATGCTTTTATTACTAAGTATTTTCCGCCCGTGAAAATTATTTCCCTTAGAACTCAAATCACGAATTTTAAGCAACTTGAGCATGAACATGTTGCACAATCTTGGGAAAGAATGAAGTTGATGCTAAGAAATTGTCCCACTCATGGTTTAAATCTTTGGATGATCATACAAAAAATTTATGCGGGATTGAACTTTCTTTCTAGAAATCTTTTAGATTCCGCCGCGGGTGATACTTTTATGGAGATTACTTTGGGTGAAGCTACTAAATTGCTTGGTAATATTATGGCAAATTATTCACAATGGCATACTGAAAGAGCACCTACTAGTAAAAAAGTTAATTTGGTTGAAGAAATTAGTAAGTTGAGTGAAAAAGTTGATACTCTTATGAAATTGGTTGCTAATAAAAGTGCTCCTATTGATCTTAATGATGTGCCTTTGCCTACTTTGATTGAGCAAAATAGTGATCCCGTAGATGTAAATTTTGTCTCGCAAAACAATTTTAATAACAATGCTTATAGAGGTAATTTTAATCCTAGGCCTTTTCCTGGAAATTCCTCTAATAATTATGGTAATTCCTATGGTAATTCTTCTTACAATAATAATAGTAACACCTCTGATCTTGAGAGTAATATTAAAGAATTTATCAATGCTCAAAAAGTTTTCAATACTATGATAGAAGAAAAGTCGAATAAGATTGATGATATGTCTAGAAGCATTGATAGAATTTCTCACGATGTAGAAAATCTCAAGTTGAAAATTTTTGTACCCAAGGTTGATGAATCAATTAAAGCTTTGTATGTTTCTATGGATGAAAGTAAGAAAAGAACCGCTATGCTTAGAGCTAAAAGAGAATTTTTAGAAAGAGCGTTTTCTAGTGATTGCTTTCATAAAAATGATGAAGATCTTAAAGTGATTGGTGTTTCTTCTATTGATTCCTTGTTTAGTAAAATTAAAATTGATGATAAAGGGACTGAAGAAGAGTCAACTTTAGTTAGAAGGCGTCCCAATAATTTGGAGGGTGAAAAACTTGATGAAAAAATTGATAAAAGTGGGTTTGGAGAGGTCAAAACTTTAACTAGTGATGTGCCCACTCTTTTGGATTACAAAGACTTTAATTATGATAATTGCTCTTTGCTTGAATGTATTTATTTGTTGCAATCCATGATAAATTCACCCCATGCTTATGAACAAAATAAAGCTTTTACTAAACATATCGTAGATGCCATGATGAAAGCTTTGGAAGAAAAATTGGAGTTAGAGATTTCAATTCCTAGAAAACTACATGATGAGTGGGAACCTACCATTAAAGTCAAGATTAAAAATTATGAGTATTTTGCTTTATGTGATTTGGGTGCTAGTGTTTCCACAATTCCGTAATCTTTATGTGATGTGCTTGGTCTTACCGATATTGGCGGATTCCACTATTAATTTGCACTTGGCGGATTCCACTATTAAAAAGCCTTTGCAAAGAATTAATGATGTTATTATTCTTGCAAATAGAAATTATGTGCCCATAGATTTTATTATTTTTTATATTGATTGCAATCTGTCTTGTCCGATTATACTTGGTAGACCGTTTTTACGTACTATTGGTGCCGTGATTGATATGAAAGAAGGCAATATTAAATTTCAATTTCCACTAAGAAAGGGTACAGAACACTTCCCTATAACAAGAATTAAGCCACCATATGAATCAATCATGAGGGCATCCTATGGGGCAAAAACTAAAGATGACAATACTTGAATCTATGCATTATGCCTAGCTAGGGGCATAAAATGATAGCGCTTGTTGGGAGGCAACCCAATGAATAAATTTTATTTTTGCCTTTTTCTTTCTGTTCTCGAGTGTTTACACAATTATTCCTATGTTATGATTGTGTTTTTTATGTTTTAATTAGTGTTTGTGCCAAGTAAAGCCTTTGGGATAGCTTTGGTGATAGTTGATTTGATCCTGTTGAAAAACAGAAATTTTGGTGTCCAGTAACAGAATTTTTTAAATTCACAAAAGATACTAAAAATTCTTAACTTTTTACACAAGATTTATATACAAATTTCGTATGTTGTCCTATTATTTCAGAATTTTTTGAGTTACAGAAGTATGAGAACAATTCGCATCTTTACAGACTGTTCTGTTTTGGACAGATTCTGTTTTCTTTGCACTGTGTGCTTATTTTTTATGAATCTATGGATTTTATCAGGGGGTATAAGCCATGGTAAAGTAAGAATACAGTAGATATAATGCAATAACAAAATTTGAATGGGTTTTAAACAGTACTTAAAGTAAATATTGGTTTTCTTATACTAACGAATCTCACGAAGGTTTTGTTAAGTTTTGTGTGATTGAAGTTTTCAAGTTTTGGGTGAGATCACGATGGATGAAGGAATAAGGAGTGAAAAGAGCCTAAGCTTGGGGATGCCCCATAGCACCCCAAGTTAATATTCAAGGAGAACCAAGAAACTAAGCTTGGGGATGCTCTGGAAGACATCCCCTCTTTCTTCTAACGACCATCGGTATTTATACTTGGAGCTATATTTTTATTCGTTACATATCATGAGTTTTGCGTGGAGCATCTTGTATTATATGAGTCTTTGCTTGTTTTTCTTTTTAGTTTGTCACAAGTATCCTTGCTGGACACACCTATTTTAGGGAGCCAAAATTATGCTATGATTTGTTAGAATTGCTCTTTACGCTTCACTTAAATTTTTTGAGCTATGGAATTGCTCTAGTGCTTCACTTATATCTTTTTGAGCACGGTGTGCTTTAATAATTTTTGAAGAAATGCTCTCATGCTTCACTTATATTAATTTGAGAGTTTAGTAAATTTTTGAAGAAATCCTCTCATGCTTCACTTATATTATTTTGAGAGACGAAAAATTTTATGCTCATGTTCTTCACTTAAATTTGTTCGAGCTTGTCAAAAGCAATTGCAATATATGAAATTAGTCCCAAAGTGATAGATATTCAAGAGGGATATAATAAAAACTTTCATGAAGATCATTGGACAAAATAAACTTGATTCTTTGTAATAGTTTTGAGATATGATGATAGTGATATGTGAGTCATGTTGGTGAGTAATTATGCTTTAGTAAGAATAATGGTGTTAAGGTTTGTGATTCCCTATGCAAGCATGAGAGTCAATAGTTATGCAATGAAATTACATCCTACTTGTGCTACATTATTCGGTGTTAGTTATGCTTAATGCTCGCTTATGTGATTTTTTGTTTCTTGGTTGGTTGCTTCTGAATCTATTTGCTAGCCTTCACTTGTACTAAGTAGAAATACTACTTGTGAATCCAAAATCTTTAAACCCAGTTTTGCCATATGAGTCCACCATACCTACCTATATGCGGTATTTTCATGTCGTTCTAAGCAAATTTGTATGTGCCATCTCTAATTTCCAAAATGAATTTCCTTTTTGTGTGCTCGTACCGCTCATGAAGCGGCAGGGGGTGGCCAATATTTTCCATGCTAGATGTGTTATTCTCAATATGAGTGTTTATTCACTTGTCATTTCACGAGAGTACGGCGGCAATAGGGATGCCCGTCCCGAAATGAAAAATAAATTTACTTTATGTTGTCAAATAATAAATTCCTTGGAAAGTGTTGGTATGGACGGTACCCGTGGATACGGCTAGCCGTGGAATGTGAAAGTATGGTGGAAAAAGGAATAAACTTTATTTTCTGTTTGCGAACCGCCTATGATATATCTAGCATGGAAAGTGTTGGGAATTACTCGGTCGTTTTCGTTGACGGTAAAAGTATGCCTCTTAAAAAAATTATCTCTCAATTTAAGCTTTGAGCTCTGGCACCTCTACAAATCCCTACTTCCCTCTGCGAAGGGCCTATCTATTTACTTTATGCATTTTTATTTTTATTTGAGTCTCCATCTTCTCTTATAAAGCACCAACTAAGGGGCACTATGATCATACTTGAGCATTGGATGTAGCTAATATGCGAGTGTGTTTCATGAATGGATCTATGATTGAGCATGATGGGCTAGGGATAACTTTCTTTAGTGTTGATATTTTGAAATACATGGTTGCTTGTTGATATGCTTGAGTATTGAAATCTTCAAGTCAAAACTAGACTATTGCTTTGAACCATATAAAAGTCCAAATGTCCATTCTACAAAACAAAAGAATATGTGATGAACATGTTAGGCAACATTCCACATCAAAAAATCTGTTTTTATCATTTACCTACTCGAGGACGAGTAGGAATTAAGCTTGGGGATGATGATACGTCTCCAACGTATCTATAATTTTTGCTTGTTCCATGTTGTATATTATGATTCTTGGATGTTCTACAATCATTTTATAGCAACTTTATATCATTTTTTGGGACTAGCCTATTGACATAGTGCCCAGTGCCAGTTGTTGTTTTTTGCTTGTTTTTTACTTCGCGGAATATCAGTACCAAATGGAGTCCAAACGTAGTGAAACTTTTTGGAGAATTTTTTGGGACCAAAAGACACAACATGGGCCAAAGAAATACCAGAGTGGAGGCCCGAGGTGGGCACAACCCACCAGGGCGCGCCCAGGAGCCCTGGCACACCCAGGGGGGTTGTGCCCCCCTCAGTGACCTCCCGCACCGCCTCTTTGCCCTATAAATCCCCAAATATTCCAGAAACCCTAGGGGAGTCGACGAAACACAATTCCAGCCGCCGCAAGTTCCAGAACCACGAGATCCAATCTAGACACCATCACGGAGGGGTTCATCATCCTCATTGGGGCCTCTCCGATGATGCGTGAGTAGTTCATCGTAGACCTACGGGTCCGTAGGCAGTATCTAGATGGCTTCTTCTCTCTTTTTGATTCTCAATACAATGGTCTCTTGGAGATCTATTTGATGTAACTCTTTTTTGCGGTGTGTTTGTTGGGATCCGATGAACTTTGAGTTTATGATCAGATCTATATCCATGAAAGTTATTTGAGTTTTCTTTGATCTCTTATATGCATGATTACTTATAGCCTCATATTTATTCTTTGAATCTTTGGTTTAGTTAGGCCAATAGATCAGTTTTTCTTGCCATGGGAAGAGGTGCTTTGTGATGGGTTCGATCTTGCGGTGTTCTTTCCCAGTGATAGAAGGGGCAGTAAGACACGCATGCATCGTTGCTATTAAGGATAACAAGATGGGGGCTATTCCTACATGAATAGATCTCGTCTACATCATGTCATCGTTCTTATTGCATTACTCCATTTCTCCATGAACTTAATACACTAGATGCATGTTGGATAGCGGTCGATGTGTGGAGTAATAGTAGTAGATGCAGGCAGGAGTCGGTCTACTAATTTTGGACGTGATGCCTATATAATGATCATTGCCTGGATATCGTCATAATTATTCGATCTGCTATCAATTGCCCAACAGTAATTTGTTTACCCAGCATATGCTATTTTCTCGAGAGAAGCCACTAGTGAAATATACGGCCCCCGGGTCTATTCTTTAGCATATTTGCTTTGAGATCTATTTTTATTTGCTTTTATTTTCAGATCTATTATTCCAAAAACCCAAAAATACCTTGCTGCACTTTTTTTATTACTTATTTTATTTCATGTTTTATCGAGATCTATTTATCCAATCTACACAAACTTTATCCCGTCAACTTGACAATTTCTGGCACCGTTGCCCATAGAGGGATTGACAGCCCCTCATAAGCGTCGGGTTGCAAGTATTTGTTCTTTGTGTGCAGGTACCGTTTACATAGTGTTGCTTGGTTCTCCTACTGGATTGATACCTTGGTTTCATAGCTGAGGGAAATACCTACCGTAGCTGTACTGCATCATCCCTTCCTCTTTGGGGAAATACCGACATAGTTCAAGCGACATCAATATGTGGGTGGACCGGTGCTTGGGTACTATTCTTACTTGAACAAGCCTCCCACTTATGATTAACCCCTCTCGCAAGCATCAACAACTACGAAAGAAGAATTAAGATAAAATCTAACCATATCATTAAACATATGGATCCAAATCAGCCCCTTACGGAATATCGCATAAACTAGGGTTTAAGCTTCTGTCACTCTAGCAACCCATCATCTAATAACTACTCCACAATGCATTCCCTTAGGCCCAAAGATGGTGAAGTGTCATGTAGTCGACGTTCACATAACACCACTAAGGGAATCAAAACATACATATCATCAAAATATCGAACAAATATCAAATTCACATGATTACTTGCAACATGACTTCTCCCGTGTCCTCAAGGACAAAAGTAACTACTCACACAACATATTCATGCTCAAGATCAGAGGGGTAATAAATATCATAATGGATCTGAACATATAATCTTCCACCAAATAAACCGGCTAGCATCAACCAATGTGAGGTATTGATACAAAGATTGAACACAAGAGATGAACTAGGGTTTAGAGATGAGATGGTGCTGTTGAAGATGTTGATGGAGCTTGGTCCTCCCAAGGTGAGAGGGTTATTGGTGATGACAATGGCTTCGATTTCCTCCTCCCAGAGGGAAGTGTCCCCGGTGGAATCGCTCCGCCGGAGAGCAAAAGTGCTCCTGCCCAAGTTCCGCCTCCAGACGGCGGCGCTCCGTCCCGAAAGTCCTCTCCTTATTTTTTCTAGGTCAAAAGACCTTATGTACTAGAAGATGGGCACCAGAGGTGGGCCAGGGAGACCACTACCCACCAGGGCGCGCCTGGGGGGTAGGCGTGCCCTGGTGCCTAGTGGGCACTTGGGTGGCCTCCTCCGGTATTTCTTTTCTCTGGTTTTTTTATATATTCCAAAATAATTCTCCGTAAAATTTCAGCTCATTTGGAGATGTGCAGAATAGGTATCTCTGACGTAGCTTTTTCAGGTCCAGAATTCTAGCTGCCGGTATTCTCCCTCTTTGTGTAAACCTTGCATGTTATGAGAGAAAAGGCATTAGAATTACTCCACAAAGTATTATAATGAATAAAAACACTATAAATAAGAGTAGGAAAACATGATGCAAAATGGACGTATCATGGCGGCCTTTTCCAAAGAGAGGGTGGACGCGGATGGCGAGATGCTTGCCGAGTATGGTGCGATGGATGCCATGAAACCCCTTCCCCAGGAGATCGTCGGGCGTGAGACATGGAGGAGGCGGCGGAGATCGACGACCGCCAGCCAGAGTAGTACTCTTTGTTTAATTTAGAGCGCCGGTCTTTAATTTGTTAGAGTAATGTTTAGGTCAGCTAGCTCTGTTTAATTGTTGAACTTGCTCGATTAAGAAGTGTGGGTGTGTTGTAGGCTCTTTTGTGTACCCAAATTATGCAATGACGTGGATGACCACTATAACCAGGGAAATTTGGACCAAAATTTGCATGTTCAAACTCATCACACACGGGGTAAGCTATATGAATCATTTGTGATGTCCACATATCGTACATAGTGCCGAATAAGGGACCGTGTCTGATGACACTTTGCGCGCCAGCTTTTCGCTGCACCAAGCCAAAATTTTCGGCTTCCGGGGAAATATCTACCTCCCCGCCCCTCCCCCTTACCAAAAGCCACATTTCCCCTGTTTTCGCCTTCCTTTCCAAGTTCAAACCTTCAATCCTTGCTTGTAGCGCCGCCTCCTCGCCGGCTTCCCTCCTTCACGCTGCTCGGCCTCATCGATCTAGGCAGGTAATCAACACCCGACCCCCATCCTCCTTCTACATCCCACATGCCCCGACTGCCGGCGCGACACCTTCCACCCAAATCACCGACCCCTACTCCAAATAAGTGCAGCCCTAAGCCATGGTGCACGCAGTATAGCCAGGAGCTCAAGGAGCATTTGGCAGCCGAGAAGCAAATCGTGGCCGCACGCGCGAATGAGGTCGCGATGGCTGCCATTTGTGTCGATCGCCAGATCTTGGAGGAGCACCTTACCACCAAGGCCACCGTCGACGCCTCGCACGTCGACTCTGCGGCGCGGTTGGCTGCTTTAAACGATAGTTCGTGGCATTTTCTCGAGGCCACCATCGGTGCCTTCGACGAAGACTACGAGGTGTTTTCTCAGCGTGCCCGTACTTACCTCAACTCGAGAGCCAACAGGTTGGTGCCCGGAGCAGCTCAGGCAACTCACCACTACGAGGAGGGCACTGATGTCGCTTGAACTACGTCGGTATTTCCCTAAAGAGGAAGGGATGATGAAGTACATCTATGGTAGGTATTTCCCTTAGTTATGAAACCAAGGTATCAATCCAGTAGGAGAACCAAGCAACATTACGTAAACGTTACCTGCACACAAAGAACAAATACTTGCAACCCGACGCTTATGAGGGGTTGCCAATCCCTCTACGGGTAACGGCGCCAGAAATTGTCAAGTTGACGGGATAAAATTTGTGTAGATTGGATAAATAGATCTCGATAAAACGCGAAATAAAATAAGTAACAAAAAAGTGCAACAAGGTATTTTTGGATTTTTGGAATAATAGATCTGAAAATAAAAGCGAATAAAAATAGATCTCAAAGCAAATATGATAAAGAATAGACCCGGGGGCCGTAGATTCACTAGTAGCTTCTCTCAAGAAAATAGCACACAGTGGGTAAACAAATTACTGTTGGACAATTGATAGAAGATCGAATAATTATGACGATATCCAAGGCAATGATCAATATATAGGCATCACGTCCAAGATTAGTAGACCGACTCCTGCCTGCATCTACTACTATTACTCCACACATCGACCGCTATCCAGCATGCATCTAGTGTATTAAGTTCATGGAGAAACGGAGTAATACAATAAGAACGATGACATGATGTAGACGAGATCCATTCATGTAGGAATATCCCCCATCTTGTTATCCTTAATAACAACGATACATGCGTGTCTTGCTTCCCCTTCTATCACTGGGAAAGAACACCGCAAGATTGAAACCATCACAAAGCACCTCTTCCCATGGCAAGAAAAATCGATCTAGTTGGCCTAACTAAACCAAAGATTCGAAGAAGAAATACGAGGCTATAAATAATCATGCATATAAGAGATCAAAAGAAGACTCAAATAATATTCATGGATATAGATCTGATCATAACTCAAAGTTCATCGGATCTCAACAAACACACCGCAAAAAAGAGTTACATCAAATAGATCTCCAAGAGACCATTGTATTGAGAATCAAAAGAGAGAGAGGAAGCCATCTAGCTACTGCCTACAGAGCCATAGGTCTATGATGAACTACTCACGCATCATCGGAGAGGCACCAATGAGGATGATGAACCCCTCCGTGATGGTGTCTAGATTGGATCTCGTGGTTCTGGTACTTGTGGCGGCTGGAATTGTGTTTCGTCGACTCCCCTAGGGTTTCTGGAATATTTGGGGATTTATAGGGTGAAGAGGCGGTGCGGGAGGCCACCGAGGGGGGCACAACTCCCCTGGGCGTGCCTGGGCTCCTGGACGCGCCCTGGTGGGTTGTGCCAACCTCGGGCCTCCCCTCTGGTATTTCTTTGGCCCATGTTGTGTCTTTTGGTCCAAAAAAATTCTCCAAAAAGTTTCGCTGCATTTGGACTCCATTTAGTACTGATATTCCGCGAAGTAAAAAAACAAGCAAAAAACAGCAACTGTCACTGGGCACTATGTCAATAGGTTAGTCCCAAAAAATGATATAAAGTTGCTATAAAATGATTGTAAAACATCCAAGAATGATAATATATAACATGGAACAAGCAAAAATTATAGATACGTTGGAGACGTATCAACATCCCCAAGCTTAATTCCTACTCATCCTCGAGTAGGTAAATGATAAAAACAGATTTTTTTTATGTGGAATGTTGCCTAACATGTTCATCACATATTCTTTTGTTTTGTAGCATGGAAATTTGGACTTTTATATGGTTCAAAGCAATAGTCTAGTTTTGACATGAAGATTTCAATACTCAAGCATATCAACAAGCAACCATGTCTTTCAAAATATCAACACTAAAGAAAGTTATCCCTAGCCCATCATGCTCAATCATTGACCCATTCATGAAACACACTCGCATATTAGCTACATCCAATGCTCAAGTATGATCATAGTGCCCCTTAGTTGGTGCTTTATAAGAGAAGATGGAGACTCAAATAAAAAAAAAATTGCATAAAGTAAATAGATAGGCCCTTCACAGAGGGATCTAGGGATTTGTAGAGGTGCCAGAGCTCAATGCTTAAATTGAGAGATAATTTTTTTAAGAGGCATACTTTTCCCGTCAACGAAAACGACCGAGTAATTCCCAACACTTTCCATGCTAGATATATCATAGGCGGTTCCCAAACACTTTCCACCATACTTTCACACTCCACGGCTAGCCGTATCCACGGGTACCGTCCATACCAACACTTTCCAAGGAATTTATTATTTGACAACATAAAGTAAATTTATTTTTCATTTCGGGACTGGGCATCCCTATTATCGCCGTACTCTCGTGTAATGACAAGTGAATAAACACTCATCTTGAGAATAACACATCTAGCATGGAAAATATTGGCCACCCCCTGCCGCTTCATGAGCGGTACGAGCACACAAAAAGGATATTCATTTTAAAAATTAGAGATGGCACATACAGATTTGCTTAGAACGGCATGGAAATACCACATATAGGTAGGTATGGTGGACTCATATGGCAAAACTGGGTTTAAATAATTTTGATGCACAAGTAGTATTTCTACTTAGTATAAGTGGAGGCTAGCAAAAAGATTGAGAAGCAACCAACCAAGAAACAAAAATTCACATAAGCGAGCATTAAGCATAACTAACACCGAATAATGGACCATAAGTAGGATGTAATTTCATTGCATAACTATTGACTTTCGTGCTTGCATAGGGAATCACAAACCTTAACACCAATATTCTTACTAAAGCATAATTACTCACCAACATGACTCACATATTACTATCATCATATCTCAAAACTATTACAAAGAATCAAGTTTATTTTGTCCAATTATCTTCATGAAAGTTTTCATTATATCCCTCTTGGATATCTATCACTTTAGGACTAGATTAATATATTGCAATTGCTTTTGACAAGCTCAAACAAATTTAAGTGAAGAACATGAGCATAAATTTTTTCGTCTCTCAAAATAATATAAGTGAAGCATGAGAGAATTTCTTCAAAAATTTACTAACTCTCAAATTAATCTAAGCGAAGCATGAGAGCATTTCTTCAAAAATTTACTAACTCTCAAATTAATCTAAGTGAAGCATAAAGAGCAATTCTAACAAATTATAGGATAATTTTGGCTCTCTCAAATAGGTGTGTCCAGCAAGGATACTTGTGACAAAATAGAAAGCAAAACAAGTAAAGACTCATATAATACAAGACGCTTCAAGCAAAACTCATGATATGTGACGAATAAAAATATAGCTCCAAGTGAAATACCGATGGTCGTTAGAAGAAAGAGGGCATGCCTTCCGGGGCATCCCCAAGCTTAGTTGCTGGTTCTCCTTGAATATTAACTTGGGGTGCCATGGGGCATTCCCAAGCTTAGGCTCTTTTCACTCCTTTTTCCTTCATCCATCACGATCTCACCCAAAACTTGAAAACTTCAATCACACAAAACTTAACAAAACCTTCGTGAGATCCGTTAGTATAAGAAAATCAATCTTTACTTTAAGTACTGTAGCAAATCCATTCAAATTTTGTTATTGAATTATATCTACTGTATTCTAACTTTACCATGGCTTATACCCCCCGATACAATCCATAGATTCATCAAAATAAGCACACAATGCAAAGAAAACAGAATATGTCAAAAACAGAACAATCTGTAAAGATACGAATTGTTATCATACTTATGTAACTCCAAATATTCTGAAATATTTGGAAAACATAGGAACTTTGTATATTAATCTTGTGTAAAAATATCAGATTTTTTCGTCGCTTCTGTGAATTTAAACAATTCTGTTACTGGACGCAAAAGTTTCTGTTTTTCAACAGGATCAAATCAACTATCACCAAAGCTATCCCAAAGGCTTTACTTGGTACAAACACTAATTAAAACATAAAAACACAATCATAACAGAGGCATAATTGTGCAAACACTCAAGAACAGAAAGAAAAAGACAAAAATAAATTTTATTCATTGGGTTGCCTCCCAACAAGCGCTATCGTTTTATGCCCCTAGCACTACAGGAATCAGCTTCTTTGTCGTCCGCCATGGCAGACGGCAAAAGACCGGAAAGCGGATGGCAAAGGGCTTTGCCGTTAGCCGCGGATGGCAAAGGGCTTTACCGTCAGCCATGGACAGCAAACATGCCCGGCAAAGTAAGCTACGGTAAACAACTCATTTGTCGTCTGCTTTTGGCCAGCGGACGGCAAAGACCCCTTTGCCGTCGGTGGCGGACGGCAAAGAAGGTGGACGGTAAAGAACATACGTTAGCCGCTATAGGTGGCTAATGGGAGACTTTGCCATCCGCCAGCTGACGGCAAACGTGCCCTCCCCTTTGCCATCTACCTTGTGACGTCAGCAGACGCGTCACTCCACCCAGCTCTTTGCCGTCCGCCACTGACGGCAAACCTCTCCAGTCTTTGCCGTCTGCCACGGACGGCAAAGTGACCAAAATGGGTCAGCTCCCAGGTTGCACAGGTTGCTGCCACGTGGACTCTTTGCCGTCGGTGGCAGACGGCAAAGGGCTCTTTGCCGTCGGTGGCGGACGGCAAAGTGTCTGTATTGTTTCTATTTTTTCCGTTTTCTGTTATATCCCTGCATTTTCAAAAGACATATATGATATATATAGTTTCAACCTCAAACATAGCCCATGTATACAACATCTAGCAGTCCATCAATGCAACAGAACACATAGGGTATTAAAAGATCCAATACATACATAGTTTCACGGAGTTCATCCATATATACATACATAGTTTCACATTGTTCATCAATACAAAGGAAAACAAGAACTAAACACTAGCAGTCCATGAATGCTGCTTCCATGAAGTGAACCAAACCTGCAAAAATGGGAGTGAGAAAGTTAGAAGAAGAAGAAGAAGAAGAAGAAGAATAAGGAGTAGAAGATGGAGAAAAAGAAAGAAGAGAAAAAGGAAGAATAAGAAGATATTTTCTTCTTCTTCTTCTTCTTTTCTCATATTTCTTCTTCTCTTCTATCTTTTTATCCTTTTCCTTCTCATTCTCATTCTTCTTCTTTTATTCTTTCTTTTTCTTCTCTTTCTTCTTCTATTCTTTCTTTTTCTCCTCTTCCTTGTTTTTCTTCTTCTTATTCCTTATTTGTGTCACTTTAGAGCTAACTTAGGTAATTATGCCATTTTTGAGCTAACTAAGCTTATTATGTCAATTTGGAGGAAAATAAGGTAAGTATAGGTCATTTTTGTGCTAACCTAGGTGATGATGCCATTTTTGAGCCAACTTAGGTAAGTATAGCTCATTTTTTATCTAACTTAGGTAATTATGCCATTTTGGAGGAAAATAAGCTAAGTATATGACATTTATGAGAGAACCAAGGTTATTATGCCATTTTTGAAATGAATAAACTAATTATGTCATAAATGAACTAAATAAGCTAATTATGTCATTTTGGAGGATACTTAGCTAAGTACGTCTTTTTTGGGGAAAATAAGCTAAGTATGTGGCATAATAGGGCTAACAAGCATGTACGAAGCTAAGTATGCATTTGTTAAGCAAAACACTGGAGAAAACTTACCATCATCACAACAAATGCGATCAAGATCACAACTAAGGTAACAATTGATCCAACGGCATAATGATACCAAGCCTCATTATCAATGGCATATTTTCTAATCTTACTAATCTTCAAGCGCATTGCATCCATCTTCAAGCGCATTGCATCCATCTTCATCTTGTGATCATCGACGACATCGGCAACATACAACTCCAATTTCATCTTCTCTTCTTCAATTCTTTTCATTTTTTCTTTCAAATACTCGTTTTATTTTTCAACTAAATTTAACTTCTCGACAAGAGGGTCGGTTGCAATTTCTGGTTCACATACCTCCTAGATAAAAATATCTCTATGTCAACTTGATGGCCATAATTGTCATAAATGTGAAATGCAACAAATAGTTATAAAATAGAATATACCACATCCGAATCATAAACCGGGCGAGGGCCGACGGGGACGGATATCAAGACCATGGCACTATGTATAACAAACAATCATACAAGTAAGAAAATTATACAAGTAACTATATAAATCATACAATCATACAAGTAACTATATAAATCAAGTACAACATAAAAAATTGAATACCTAACATGAACTAACAATATATATATGTATATAATACAAATTGAATACCTGACATGAACTAATAATAATCTTGATCGTCGGGTTCAATAAATGCTCCGGGATCAATAAATGCATCATCATCATCACTATCATGAATGTCGTGCTCATCGGGTTCAGCGGCATCAACATGTGGAAGGCCACCTTTATGTAATCGGTCAAGCATTGACAAGTCATCCGCAATAGTAACCTCTTCTTGTTCCGGCTGAGGGGTGAAGTCGGATTCACTGTCGCTGTCTACTTCAATGTTCTGGGGTGAAGTAGAGCGTTTCTTGAAGCGTTTTTGGAAAGATGTGTTTCTTGGAAGAATTCACCTTCATATGTGTCTGGATTAATGTGAGGTTCATAATCCTCTTCATTGGGGGGAGTTGGTCTAACACGTGGCAACACTTCATAAACGACATCCCAACCATTCAGATTTGGATCAGTTTGGCAGGCCCATGGTAGATAGAAAACTTGGGTCGCCTGTTGAGCCGTAATATAGACATCGGGAACATCTAAATGGGTGATTTGTTTGATTTCGACTAGCCCTATATGTTCATGAGTCCTTCTAGTCTCCTTCGGCTGGAACCAATAACATTTGAAGACTACGACGTTCGGTGGGTTTTCACCATAGAATAGAAGTTCATAAATTGCTTCAACTCTCCCATAATACTCGGTACCTCCATCGCTGATCGCAGAGTCACAACAATTTGTAGACTTTCGTTCGGCCATAGATAGCTCTTTGCCGTAGGTACGAAAGCGATACCCGTTGATGTTGTATTTGTCAAATGAACGGACCTTATAGTCAAAACCATTAGCGACTTGTCTCAATTTGGCGTCCATAGACTCTGAATTAGCCTACAAGTTTAATACGAAAGGATTGTTGCATTAGCCGCAAATTAGACGAAGAAATGAGAATGGTCTAATGAAAATTACCATTTGTTTGAACCAAGAGATGAAACCGGGAAAGCCGCCTCCTTGCTTTGCTAGAAGCTCATACTCTTTGATGGATTCCTTTTTTATCTCCGTTCCATCCGAGAATTTGGCGACGTATCGACTGTATCAAATATCCGGGAATAAGAGCATTTCAAAGGAATTAGAATTTGCGAAACAATGTACTGCGATAACTTACTCGATGTACGGCCGCACTTCTGTTAGGTTGTTGAAGATATACAACGAAATGGTCTGCCATTCTTCGACATCCAATGATATTGGTTTCGAAGCACCGGCTGGTGCGAGATTCCCTTTGAATACGCTGAGGTTGGATCCACCTTTTTTAGGGTCGTCAGCATTGTACCGAGGCTTTGGATTATGCAAATGACGATTTTTGGCTTCGTAGTGTGCTGTCACGAAGTTTGCCACCTCCTCAGTAATGAATGCCTCGGCCATCGATGCTTCAATTCTACGTTTATTTTTACATTTTGCTCGGAGCGTCTTCTGCATCCTCTCAGCTGCGTAGCACCAATGATTTTGCACGGGCCCCCCAATCTTGCATCGGTCGGGAGATGCAAAATCAAGTGTTGCATTGGATTAAAGAAGCCCGGCGGAAAGATCTTCTCTAACTTGCAGATCAACTCCGGCGCCAACTCTTCCATTTCTTCTAGCACGGTAGGCAATAGTTCTTTCGCACAAAGAACACGTAAGAAATAGCTCAGCTCTGCCAGTACTAGCCATTCATCCTCAGGGATAAAGCCACGCAACATCACCGGCATTACCCGCTCAATCCATATGTGCCAATCATGACTCTTGAGACCAAATATTTTCAATTTTTCAAGACTCGCTCCCCTCTTTAGATTTGCTGCATACCCATCGTGGAACATCAACTGCATTTTCACCCACAAGATAATTTCCCTCATAGCTGGCCTTCCAAGATTGAACCATGCCTTTGGCTTCGTCCAGTTCTGCTTTCCTTTCGGTTCTTGCATGTTTTGTAACGGTCTATCACATAGCGCCTCATGATCGACTCTAGCCTTAGTATTATCCTTTGACTTCCCCTCTATGCCAAACAATGTACCAAATAGGGCCTCGGCGATATTCTTTTCAGTGTGCATCACGTTGATGTTGTGTGGGCAAAGGAGGTCTTTGAAGTAAGGCAGATCCCACAAGCATGTCTTGTGAGTCCAGGCGTGTTCCGAATTATACCCCTTGAAATACCCTGGACGCTCTGGATCTGGCTCGAGAGCGTTTAACTGATTCAGAGTCTTTTGGCCTGTCAACGCAGGTGGTGCAGAGTTTTTGACAACTCTACCTTTGATGAAGTTCTTCTTGTCTTTCCTAACCTTATGGCGAGGATCCAGGAACTGTCTATGCAAGTCAAAGCAAGAAAACTTGCGACCCGCCTACAGCCAATGAAACTCAAGAGCTGCCTTGCATGTGGGGCACGGGAACCTTCCATGCACACACCAGCCAATGAATAGCGCATACGCCGGCAAGTCATGCATCGAGAACATGTACCAGACACGCATTATGAAGTTCTGTTTGCTAGCAGCGTCGTATGTCTTGAACCCATTATCCCAAGCTTCTTGCAATTCATCCTTGAGCGGCTGCATGTACACATTCATATTCTTCCCCGGATAGTTGGGCCCTGGAATTATCAACGTCAGGAAAATGTTCTTTCTTTGCATAATCTGTCCAGGGGGGAGATTGAGTGGAATGACAAATACGGGCCAACAACTGTATTGGGTTGCCGTCAGACCAAACACACTGAACCCATCTGTGCTGATGGCGACTCGAGGATGCCTTGGATCTGCCATTTTTTGCTCATGTAATGCATCGAAGCGCTTCCACGCAGAACCATCCGATGTGTGTACCATCATCAGATTCCCATCTGCATCTAGTTCAGTTCTTTTGCCCATTTTGTGCCATGTCATCTGTCTTGCCGTCTCTTCGACCATGAAAAGACGTTGAAGTCTTGGTACGATTGGCAAATACCGAAGAACATTAACGGGGATTTTGGTCTGCGTCTTCTCACCCATACCGTTGTCTACCACAACATACCTGGAAGACTTGTAAATGGGACAATAGTTCAAGTCCGCATACTCAAGCCTAAATAAGGCACATCCTTTCTCACAGGCATGTATCTTCTCATAGGGCATCTTAAGTGCACGGAGGATTTTGTCCGACTGGTACAGGTTTGCAAGCATTACATGGCCTTTGGGTAGAAAGCGTCCAAATACTGTCATCCGCGTCGTAGCATTCTCTGCCCAATTTGAATTGAGCCTTCAGAGCATTACTTGTGAGATGGCATCTAGCTGACAAAGCTCAGTGTGCTCATGGAGAGGACGTTTTGAAGACTCCAACATTTCATTGAAGGCCTTTGCAGATTCCTCCATCTCATCATCCGAATCCCGAGCATCATCAAAGTCTTGCACCATGTCTTGCATCCCGGTACCATGCTCGTCGGTGCGACGACGAACCACCTCAGCTCTGGCACGTTGGGCAGACTCACCATGAAATGTCCACACAGTATAACCGGGCGTAAAACCACTCTTCTGCAGGTGTTTGCCCATTTCATCCTCTCTCCTCTTATGAAAGTTGTCGCACCTAGCACAGGGGCACCAGGTTTTTCTCTGGCCATTTGCAAATGCGGCTCTCACAAACCCCTTGGTTTTTGTTAACCATTCATTGGTCATGTCTTTCTGACTAGTGTGACCGGTGTACATCCATGCACGATCACTCATCTTGCCTAGCTACTGGACACACAAGAAATATATATATAATTCATCATGTATATTCATCAGTTAATCTAGTTTGTCAATTTTATTACGTCCATGCAACCTACACTCTAATAGGTAAAGATAGGTCCTAATCCCACCCGAGTATGTGTAGATTGGGTTCGTTTTCTCATGCTCTGCTCCGGATCCGACGCAAAATTTTGGCAGCACCTCCCCGCTGTTCTCCTGATACACGTCTCTGCAATAAACAGAGAGGATGTGAACCCGGAGAACAACAGGGAGGCACTGACAAAATTTATGTATCGGATCCGGAGCAGAGCATATGGGAAAACAAACCCAATCTACACATACTCGGGCTGTCCATGGATAACATTGGACAATTCGAAAGAATCACGGTTATAAATATGCAAATGCATGCATATTTATAACTGTAACCCTTTTGAACGAGAGACGCATACTAGTCACGCATACTGATGATTGAAGACACCTATAGCTAGCAAATTTCATCGGCACGAACACTGGAACAGAGCAAATAATTAAGGGGGAGGAGGAGATGACATTTGTGCTCACCCACGAACGAAGGGGCGGAGCTCGTCGAACACCAGACCCTCGCAGCGATGAAACAACTGCACATTGAAATCCAAAGATGAGTAACATAGCATTATTGTTTTTGCCATCAACCTAACTAAATATTTACAATAGGATGCCACTGCCAAGTTGTAACAAAATGATTCGCACTGCTCGTTCCTCAACCCTCGACCCCTCGGCGACCCCTCGACCCCTCGGCGACCCTCGACCCTTGACCTTCTTTTCTTTCTTTTTCTACTTCTTTTTTTCATCATCATCTTCTTCTTCTTCTTTCTCTTTTTCTTCTTATTTTTTTCATCTTTCTTCTTAACCTAAACTAAACCTAAACTAAACTAAACCTAAAAAAACAGAAGAAAAAAAAACTAAATCTAAACCTAAACTAAATTAAATCTAAACCTAAACCTAAAACTAAACTAAATCTAACTAAACTAACTACACTAACATAGAAAAAAAATGAAAAAAAAAGAGAGGGGGAGGGGGCTCACCGGAGTGGTGGAGGTGGAGGCCGATGGAGGAGGGTGGCGGGGCGGCCTGGGGCAGCCGCGGCAGGGCCCGGGGGCGCTGGGCGGCGGGGTGGTGTTGGGCGGCGGGGTGGTGCGGGGCGCGACGGGGCGGTGGGGGCGCGCGGGGGCGACGGGGGTGCAGGGTGGAGCGGCGGGGGTGCGGGGCGGGGCACGACGGGGACGACGGGGCGGCGGGGTGGTGCGGGGCGTGGCAGGGCGCGGCGGGGGTGATGGGGTGGTGCGACGACGGGGTGGTGGGGGGGCGGCGGTGCGGGCGCGGGCGAAGAGAGAGGGGAGAGAAAGAGGGAGGTGGGGCCGGGAAGAGAGAGGGAGGGGGTTACCGTTAGTTTGGATGGGCCAACCTCTTGCCGTCTGCTAGCGGACGGCAAAGAGGTTGGGGGGTGGGATGTTACAACGTTGCCCTAAAATGGACCCCACCCAACCTCTTTGTCGTCCGCTAGCGGACGGCAAAGAATTGGCTGACGGGAAATTGCATCTTTGCCATCAGCCAGTTCTTTGCCGTCTGCTTTTTGTGAGCTGACGGCAAAGACCTTCTTTGCCGTCCGCAAGCTGACGGCAAAGAACTGACAGACGACAAATTCTCTGATTCCAGTAGTGTAGCTAGGCATAAATAATTTTGATGATGCTCGCATGAAAGACAAGAATTGAAACACAAAGAGAGCATCATAATACATGTGACAAACACATTTAAGTCTAACATACTTCCGATGCATAGGGATTTTATATGCAAATAAATTATAAAGACAAGAAATATATAGCATAAGCAAGGAAGAAGAAAGAAACAATAGCAATCTCAACATAATGAGAGGTAAATTAGTAACATAAAAATTTGTACAACCTTATTTTTCTCTCTCATAATAATTACATGTAGGATCATAATCAAATTCGACAATATAGCTATCATATAAAATTTTCTCTTCATGATCCACATGCATAAAAGTTTTATAATCTTCCAAGATAGTGGGATTAACATCAACTAAAGTCATGACCTCTCTAAACCCACTTTCATAAAAAAAATGTAAGATTGAACACTCTCCAAATATGTGGGATTATTTTTAACTAAAGTTGATGCTCTTTCAAACCCACTTTCAATATTATTGCAAACATTATTATCAATATCATATTCATCATGAGGCTTAAATAAAATTTCAAGATCATAAGAAGAATCACCCCAATTAGGGCTGGGCATATAACCCGAAAACCGATGTCTCGAACCGAACTAACCGGCACCGGAGCCGAATTCACCGAAACCGAGAACCTCGGTTGTATGTTCGGTTTGCATTCGATGAAAACCGAACTTAGTCTGGTGTATACGGTTTTATCCCTCGGATACCCGAATGCACCGAGAACCGAGTAAACACAAAGGTCCCGCCTGTTGCTACTCAAGTGCTTTTTGCGCAAGTCCCACGTCGCATCGGAAAGAGGTGAACAAAGTAGAGTACCTGACACAGTGAGCCACCATCACTATAAATTTTGTGTAACAAAGTAGTACACTTCTCTCGGTATAGTAGTAGTAAAGGAGCCGCCACCACTAATTTTACGGAGTAATGTTTTCCTTCGGGACAATCAATAATCAATAGGAGGGAGTAGCCTCATTGACGCTAGCCTTTACTAGTACTAGTAGCTAGTACGCAGAGCTACAAGCACTGTACACCAGAATAAAGTATGGAGGTTCCTGCTGCTAGTACGGGTACTATACATTCAGAATGGAGGCAGCAATTCCATCTGCTATTTAATATATCTCGATGGTGTTCGGTAGAACCGACGACCGAACCGAAATTTCGGTGCAGCTAATCTTTGGTTAGCTTATTTTCTACTGACCGATCGGTCAGCATTTTGGCAAAACCAAAATTTAAAATAGACCGAGGAACCGACCCGAACGGTCCGGGGAAACCGAACGCCCAGCCCTAACCCCAATCATGATCATTGCCATAAGTAGTGGACATAGCAAAATTAGCATCCCCAAGCTTGGGGTTTTGCATATTATTAGCACAATTGACATTAATATAATTTATAGTAAAATCATTGCAATCATGCTTTTCATTCAAGGAGCTATCATGAATCACTTCATAAATTTCTTCATCACAATTTTCAGATTCACGAATCTCAAGCAAAACTTCATAATGATAATCTAGTGCACTCAACTCACTAGCAATTAGTTCATCATGATTGGATCTTTTAAAATGATTAGCAAGTGGATGGGGATCCATATCAATAGATTTTTAGCAAGCGAAAATGCAAGCATATAGAAGGCACATGGCAACACAAGCAAACAAAAGATCAAACAAGAAAAAGGCAAACGAAAAGAAGGCGAATAAAAAGGCTAATATTTTTGTGCTTTTCGCAAAAACGTTTTAGAAGTGGGGGAGATAAAAACGAGAGGCAAATGACAAATAATGTAAATTGCAAGGAGATGATATTTGTGATAGGGTACCTAATAGATGTTGATGATGTCTCCCCGGCAATGGCGCCAGAAATTCCTTTTGATGTCGCTTGAACTACGTCGGTATTTCCCCAAAGAGGAAGGGATGATGCAATACAGCTACGGTAGGTATTTCCCTCAGTTATGAAACCAAGGTATTAATCCAGTAGGAGAACCAAGCAACACTATGTAAACGGTACCTGCACACAAAGAACAAATACTTGCAACCCGACGCATATGAGGGGTTGTCAATCCCTCTACGGGTAACGGCGCCAGAAATTATCAAGTTGACGGGATAAAATTGGTGTAGATTGGATAAATAGATCTCGATAAAACGCGAAATAAAATAAGTAACAAAAAAGTGCAGCAAGGTATTTTTGGATTTTTGGAATAATATATCTGAAAATAAAAGCGAATAAAAATAGATCTCAAAGCAAATATGATAAAGAATATACCCGGGGGCCGTAGATTTCACTAGTGGCTTCTCACAAGAAAATAGCACACGGTGGGTAAACAAATTACTGTTGGGCAATTGATAGAAGATCGAATAATTATGACGATATCCAAGGCAATGATCAATATATAGGCATCACGTCCAAGATTAGTAGACCGACTCCTACCTACATCTACTACTATTACTCCACACATCGACCGCTATCCAGCATGCATCTAGTGTATTAAGTTCATGGAGAAATGGAGTAATGCAATAAGAATGATGACATGATGTAGACGAGATCTATTCATGTAGGAATAGCCCCCATCTTGTTATCCTTAATAGCAACGATACATGCGTGTCTTGCTGCCCCTTCTGTCACTGGGAAAGAACACCGCACGATCGAACCCATTACAAAGCACCTCTTCCCATGGCAAGAAAAATAGATCTAGTTGGCCTAACTAAACCAAAGATTCGAAGAAGAAATACGAGACTATAAGTAATCATGCATAGAAGAGATCAAAAGAAGACTCAAATAATATTCATGGATATAGATCTGATCATAAACTCAAAGTTCATTGGATCCCAATAAACACACCGCAAAAAAGAGTTACATCAAATAGATCTCCAAGAGACCATTGTATTGAGAATCAAAAGAGAGAGAAGAAGCCATGTAGCTACTGCCTACGGACCCGTAGGTCTATGATGAACTACTCACGCATCATCGGAGAGGCACCAATGAGGATGATGAACCCCTCCGTGATGGTGTCTAGATTGGATCTCGTGGTTCTGGAACTTGCGGCGGCTGGAATTGTGTTTTGTTGACTCCCCTAGGGTTTCTGGAATATTTGGGGATTTATAGGGTGAAGAGGCGGTGCGAGAGGCCACCAAGGGGGGCACAACCCCCCTGGGCGCACCTGGGCTCTTGGGCGCGCCCTGGTGGGTTGTGCCCACCTCGGTCCTCCCCTCTAGTACTTCTTTGGCCCATGTTGTGTCTTCTGGTCCAAAAAAAATCTCCAAAAAGTTTCACGGCGTTTGGACTCCGTTTGGTACTGATATTCTGTGAGTAAAAAACAAACAAAAAACATCAACTGGCACTGGGCACTATGTCAATAGGTTAGTCCCAAAAAATGATATAAAGTTGCTATAAAATGATTGTAAAACATCCAAGAATGATAAAAAAACAGCATGGAACAAGCAAAAATTATAGATATGTTGGAGACATATCAGGCACCCATGATGTGGAGGCCTTGCCCTCTCCAAGTCCAATGAGCCAATCGTCATCGATATCTCCGACGATGAGGAGTAGCTTGTCTTATTAGCTCACTATAAGGACCTATGTTCAGTTAGCTAGCTATGTCGGTTAAGCATGTTCGGTTTACCTGTTGCATGTGCTGCTCCTGCCTTTCCTTAACAAATTCTAGTGAATTGTCCTATGTACTTTTACCATACAATCTGATCCTCTAGTGTATATGTTCTATATGTCGTGCAATGTGGTGCTCACTTATTAACTGTTTGACTAATTTGTTGTCGTGTTTAGTTAACTGTTTGGTTCAATTCTGCAATGTGTTATTCAATTCTTCTGGGTGCAATTTTGTACTGTCTTCCATGTGAGAAATAAATCGAATTTGGCTATACAAAATACATGAGAAACAAATACAATTGCTATATTTCCAAGTTGTCAAGCATGCTTGGTTTGATTAACTGTCTGATCTTCTAGTATGTTATATATTATGCAATGTGGTGCTCAGTTAATGTTTCGTTCATTTGTTGTGGTGTTTAGTTAACTATTTGGTTCAATTCTGTAATGTGATGTTCTATTGTTGTGGGTGCATTTTTTATTGTCTACCATGTGAGAAATAAATCAAATTTGGCTGTACTAAATACATGAGAAACAAATACAATTGCTATATTTCCAAGTTGTTAAGCATGCTTCGTTTGGTTAACTGACTGATCTTCTATTAGGAGTATGCTATATTGTGTAATGTGGTGCTCAGTTAATGTTTGGTTCACTTGTTGTGGTGTTTAGTTAACTGTTTGGTTCAATTCTGCAATGCGAGGAATAAATCAAATTTGGTTGTACTAAATACATGAGAAACATGTACAATTGTTATATTTCCTAGTTCTTAATCATGCTTGGTTTGGATAAAATGTCTTTTTCATGTGGCGCGAATTAATCTGTTGAATCTGCAATGTGTTTATTTTTCATCAACATATTTTACTGATAATATGTCAACTCTCACTTAATCTGATCAATAACTACCTTATATGTGTTGTAGGGAAACAATGGGAAGCACTGAGGTTTACAATCGAGGTTTGCACATGCATGGTCCTTCATCTAATAACACATTTTTTGCAATTGCAGGAACCATTCTAATATTTAGGTTTTTAACAATTTGGTCATGCATATGTAGGTCCTACTGTCAGAAGTTTTGACCCACTATTCGACCCATTTTGCATATGGGGAAATGAGTTGTCCATGAATATCATTCAAATCAAGAAACTCAGAAAGATTATTAGGATAAAGAAACTAGAGACGAAAAACAACAAGATCTTTGTCTGCACAATGAAGAAGACATTAGTGCACTACAGGATGGTACTAATTATTATACCTTGTCTTTTTTATTTCTTTGCGTCATTTCCAAATTTAGAGAAGATATTTATGCATATCTTTATTTTCAGGCCTTTTCAAAGCAGTTCATTGATGATTACCTCTCAAACCACCTGTATGGTCAGGAGGCGAGGAAGGTATTCATACAACACCCACGGTACAATATTGAAGTCTTCCTCAAAAGGACAAAGGATGGACGGTCAATCATCCACAGGCACTGGCCTAAAGTTGCAAAGACCTTCAACATCAATGAAGGCTCAATATTCGCCTTCCAATTCAGCAGTTTTCCAGATGAGATTCATTTGTCTATCTACCGTCTATGATGCTAATTTCCAAAGGTTATAGATGTTGCATATGAAAATTGGTGCTGGTGCAATTGTGTGATGGGGTAGCTAGCTATATGCCTATATGGTGTAACTGAGTGCTAAAGCTATATGATGTTGTACTCTGATGTATTTCAATTATGAAATCCTGGTTCCGTAATACGAAAATGAAATATGTTGTGTGCTTAATATGAAATGTCAATTTGATTAATAAATGAATTAATAATAATAGGCCAATTAGCCTGCTTACTGGGGTTTTTCTATTGAAAACGGTTATTGAGACAACGCCGTTGGCGATGACCTCAGACAACCCACACAGTTTCTAGAAAGAAAACGTGTTGGATCAATGAACAATCACACACGACTTCCTCTTGAAAACTATTTGCGTTAGGCCACCTTGCGCAAATGTTTACCACATAAAAAATGTGTGTGATGGACAGCCTATGCCACATAGTTTCTTCTACGCACGCGTGCGTGATGCATTCAATAACGCAAATGATAAAATTGTTAATATCGTCTGCAATGGCAACCCTATCACAGACAATTTGATGTGGAAAATTGTGTGTGATGTACGTGCGAATGGAAACGTTTGTCTGGGATTCATCATGTGGGATGTACATACGAAAGGAAATGTTCTTCTTGGATTGACTGTGTGGGATGTACATACAAACAGAAACGTATTCCTTGGATTGACTGCGTGGGATGTACATACGAAGGGAAACGTTTCTCTGAGATTCACTGTGTGGGATGTACTTACGAATGAAAACGATTGGGCCTGTATAATTATATGCGATGGCTAGCCCGATCGTACACGAGCTCATTTTGCGCCTATCCCCGACGGTTTCTGGGTCGTGTGAGAAGGCCCCCCCTATCGCCCACACTAGCAAGGCGACGGTTTAAAATGCCATCGCGGAAAGGGGTTAAAAATCGTTTGTATAGCAGCTCGCTGTACCAGTGTTAACTCTAATTAAAATCAAATAAATTAATTATGTCACCAACACTGGGCCCCACTTGTTGTTTAGGATAAATGAATTTATTAAATCCTATTAATTAAACCCCTGTCACTGACTAGTGGGACCCACTGGTCAGGTTTGACGAGTCAACGATCAACAGTTGACTGTTGACTGTGCGTGCTGAATGGGCAGTTGACCTGGTCAACTGACCCCACCTGTCAGGCTCTAACATAGACTGTTGTGTACACTTCTCTGTGTGCACATAGCAATTATCCATTTAATTTTGAATTAATAATAAATCCAGAATTTTAGAAAATCATTTAATCTTTGAAAAATCATATAAAATAAACCGTAACTCGGATGAAACTAATTTATATATGAAAAATGATAAAAAAAATACAATGAATCTGAATATGCTTATCCACATACATGCCACACCCCTCTAACATAATTAACACCGACATTTTGCCCATGGATCAATATACCGAAAAATACCTGGAGTTGGAAAATTATACAGATAATTTGCTCTTCTTTTAAAATGCCTAGGGATGCATTAGAGCATATCATCATCACATTTTGACACGACATGCATTTGTGTTGCACTTGATTGCCCTTTATTTATTTCGTTCCCCCTCTCCTCTATTCTTTCGGTAGACCTCGAGACTGCTGCTGCCCCTGAGTACGACTAAGTTGACGACGACCCTTCCTTCTCGGCAGAGCTTCCGGGCAAACAAAACCCCCTTGATCATTCATATATCGCCTATTCTTTCCCCTCTACTTCTTGCATTAGAGTAGTGTTACTGTTACTGCTTTATCGGTAGATCCTATACTGCTGCATACCCTGTCTTTGTTAACTGTTGTTGATACCATCATGTTATCCTATATGCTTAGTATAGGTTTGCTATTATCCCATTAGTGGTATCCTTGTTCGTGTTGCCATGCTATACTATCTGGGTTATCCGAGATGATGGATCGTTGTACAGAGACCTGAACACCCCTTTAGGCCCTGCAATTGTTCGACTTTGCAGAGCCGCACTAAGGGTGAACTTACTGAGGGTGATTCCTCGTAGTTCACTCTCAATGATGACTTTGCAGCGCAACACATTTAGTGTGACCTTACGAAGGGTGATTCCTCGTATACCACTCTCGATGATATCTCATTCATGCAGTATATCAAGTGTGAATCTAGCGAGGGTGATTCCTCGGGTTTCACCTTGATGGTATGGACCTAAGTCCCGACAGCCCCAAATGTTAAAGACGGGCCGGCCCCAAGGGTACCAGCGAGTGATTCACTGTTGGCAGAACGAAAGGGCAGGTAGAGACCACCTAGGAGAGAGGTGGGCCTGGTCCCTGGTCGGTGACCGTGGTTATTTCATAATAACATGCTTAACGGGATTGGATGTTTGATCTGAGACTGCCATTGGCATATACGCACTAATCGCTGCGCGGGATAATGGTATATGGGACCCTCGGCGTCGTACGATTCTTCCGAAAGCTCTATCAAATGTCACAGTTTAGAGAGGCGGGCTGATTCTTGGGGTGAGCTGGTTAGGCCTGCTTGTGTATACAGAGGCGCGCTTGGGCCCCGGCCAGTCGCACAACGTGCAGAAGTGCTTAGGGCGATTGGCCCATGACCCCTTCACGCTTAGGATTTAGACCGGTGTGTTAACCTTTCTACTGAGCCTAGGTAGGACTACGGCGTGTCGATTATCCGAGGCCGGGCATTACCAGAAAAGTGTGTCCGGCCAGAGGTAATCGAGCGTATAGGAAAATGTGGTGCACCCCTGCAGGGATGTAATCTATTCAAATAGCCATGTCCACGGTAACATAACGACTTGGAGTTGCATCCCGACCTCTTACAACTAAAACTAGATACTTGATAAAATACACCCACATAACAGACAAATACACCTGGCGATCGCTTTCTCTCAGGGAGACGAGGAAAGGATCTCCGGGTAGGTTACCGCTATATGTATGTACACGATGATACCATATAAGCTCCTCTATTCTACTGCTGCAAGATGATGGCTGCAAGATGATAGTAGTCTTCGATAGGATGAGTTTCTTCCCCTTATTCTGGCTTTTCTGCAGTTTAGTCCACAGATACTACCCCATTCCTTTGACACCGATGCATATCTAGTGTAGATCTGATGTAAGTCTTGCGAGTACTTCGGATGAGTACCCACGGTTGCTTTGCTACCCTTTTCATTCGACCCGGTGCTGCAACAGCTGGTAGCACCATGGATGCAGGTTTCCCTGGCAGCTTTGTCGTAGGGTTGTGTTGTGATATTGACGTGAGTCACCGTCCGTGATCATGCATGATGCGTGTATGATTAATGCGCGATTATAAACGAGGGCGTCACAGAGGTCACACAAGGAACTTACCTAGGTTCGGGTCTCCGTTGAGGAGCAACATCCTAAGTCCTGCTTCTGGTTTGTATTCATGGTAGAGTATCTCGTGCGAGGGTTACAATGGGGGAATGATATCTGACTACCGACAGTATGTTTCTACAAGAGTAGATGGATAGACGTGGTGCGAGACCCCTTAGCTCGGACATTGTCACATATCGTGTGTCTGAAGCCGCCGCCATGGCCATGGTGGCAGCAGACCCAGTGATCCTCGACGTCAACCAGGCCATGCTTGACTCCGAGCACATCGCTCGGGCCATCCACCGCGAGTGCTCGCGGCTCCATGTAAATGAGGCGGATGACGACGACACGCCAGACCAACACAACCATGATGCCAAAGAGGTATCCGTTGTCAGTGACGCCTCGTTAGCGTCGGCCCGCAATGACGACGAGGCCGGACCTTGCCTCGTGGACCTCACCTCCGATGGCGACTTCAAGAGCGACAATGGCGGGGAGTAGATTTAGGTTTTTTTTAGATATTTTATTACTTGTTTTAGGGTTTTTTGCTATGTATCCCCCCCGGAAAATCACTGCAAAAGTCGGTGTCCGCGGTGTTTTGGTGACTCCGATTGGAGGACCGGCTCCCATTGTTCGCGGACACGTTCCATGAACATTTAGTGATCTTCATTTGGTGATCCATGAACATTTAGTGATCTTCATTTGGTGATCCACGGAGTTGTCCTACTCAAGTTCGAATATTGTCTTTGGAGGCCGAGCTCCATGGAGCTCAGTTTTGAAACATTCAAAATTTGTCAAATTTTCTATTTTCTATGTTTCAAAAAAATCTGAAAAAAAATACAGATAAACACAGAGGCATAACACACATGTGTTTAAATTTTCAGAGCAAAATAAGTTGAAATGAGGGCTGTGCGAAAAAGACAAATTTGAGGCTTTTTAACACATGATACTATTCACCCTTCCAGGTCATGAATTTGTCTTTTTCGCACAGGTCGCATTTCAACGTATTTCATAATGAAATTTTACACGTATACGCATAACATCCTTGTTACCCGCACAATTTTTTAACCAAAAAATTTGAATTTTGAATTTTTTGAAGAAAAAGGCCTTCATGGAGGCCGAGAGCCAAACGTCGGTTCTCTACTCAAGCTCCTGTATAAAAGTTTCCGTACAAGTGTTCTAAGCCCACCGTACAAGTTCAGTAGTTTTCACTCGATGGTATGATTGGTCAAACCATGTCACTGTCCATCATGGTCATTCAAACCGCAGTACTCCTGGCAGTTTTTTTTAAACCCAGCTGTGCACATACAAAAGCTGTAGTATATTATTTTCCTTCCGTGCCTTATCATTGGGGTATCCCCTTTTTATAACAACTTGCCCTTAAAATACCAGCGATACCATCACTCCAAAGTATATTATTTTTCCTGAGAAACATCAAAGTAAAAAATTGATGGAAGCTTATTTCGTGGTGGGTGTCGGAGGCAGAGACTTTTCTCCTGCACTTTTAGGATTTACTGTAGATTCTAATCTGTTGTGTACACTAGTGGAGGACTCGCAAGCACAAAAATCCAAACCAGCGTCGATGGAGTATAAAAACTGCAGTTGTTGCCTGGAATTTTGTAGAGCAGATATGCCAACCATTTGAAGCTGTATAATAGTAATAATATCATAAGAGTACTACAGTTCCACAAGCCAACAAGAAATGATTGAAAACCGAAGAACTTTGAAATCTGGCGTGCGGAAGCCTGACGTGTGCTTTTCGTTTTATAGAAAAGGAAAAATCTGACGTGTGGCTAGCCAATAGGTCTACGAGGAGTAGTACTATATTGCACGCACTCGCAAGCTGAAAAGACCCGGAGCTGGGCAGTGTCACTTTCCCCCGGTGAGACGGGGACAACTCATCCGACGATTACACATTTTTGGTGTGACATGATACATGCAACCGTCAGAGAGACAGTGAGAGGAGGACAGGCAATTACGACACGAGCTTTCGAGGGGCAAGCAGGGAAGCCAGTCATGGCATGCCCGCACTAGGAAAGTCAGACGTGCCTTCGTTGGCATGAACAATCGTCACCGTTTATTCTGTGAGAGATCTGTGTGTGCCAAAATCTGGATGAGAGCGCGGGGTTGGAGATATCACCGATATGCATGCCAAATGGGAGCGAGCGAGGCAGCCTAGATTTGAGACCATATCATTCCCCTCTTCCACCTTCGTCTTCTTTTGGTGCAACAAAGGCGCGGGCGGAAGCAATGATTTTGGTCCTTTTGCACGAGTGGTCCGGTAGAGCTGTTGAGCTAATACAGCATCTGAGCCATGCTTTGCACTCCATTTGATTTCCCGCAAAGCCCCAGGGTACACGAGGGCAAAAACACAAGCATAATGTTTCGTTGCAAGTCTGTGCTCCCAGATGCAACATACGGCCGTTTGCCATTCCTTCAAAGTCAGACTCTAGGTTGCTTTAAAGAAGCATGCTATGCAGGTCAGCAGACAGACCAAATTTGATTCTCAAAGCCTGCCTGCCAGCCATAGATGGTGTGCAATCAGCCAAACACGCCCCAAACGTTTCAGAGCGTTGCGATGTTTTCTTGTCCCTGGTTCTTCCCCTCTCTTTCGTCCTCCGTCGTCTCGCCCATCCCCCTCTCGTCTCCACAGTCCCACACACAATCAAGCGAGGAAGAACCAAATCCCCAACCACTCGCCCGCCACCACGCACGCAGCCGGAGCAAACAGCTCATGCACCAAGGCCAGTGCAATAATAATCGTCCCGGGCCCACGTCAAAGCGGGACCCCCAGGGCGACCCCTGCACTGCGTCCAAATTCAATTCTACTGCAACCAACGAACAAAACAGGACGGACAAAAGCGAAGAGAGAGGGAGGGAGAGAGAGAGCCCCCAGCCTACAAGCCACCGGCCACCACCAGATGTGAGACGAACAGAGCCAAGCCGACGAGGGTAGTTTAAAAACTTTGCGCCGAGAGGAGATTTGCGGCGTGGGGACTGGGGAAGAAGACCAATTGGGTAAATTTCTGCGCCGGCTCGGAGGCGGCCAATGGGAGGGGCGGAGGCCGCCGTCGTGGAGGCCGCGTCGACCGCTGCGGCAGCGGAGGCCGCCGAGGGCGGGGAGGACGGGCGGATGGAGGGGTGGCTCTACCTGATCCGATCCAACCGCCTAGGGCTGCAGACCTCGCGCAAGAGGTACTTCGTGCTCGAAGACTCCGCGCTCCGCTGCTTCAAGGCCGCCCCGGCGCCTTCCTCCTCCAGCTCCAAGCGCGAGGTGCCAGCCCGCATCTCCCTCGTTCCCCCCGCCCGTCCTCTGGGTCTCGCTGGCATTGTTTTCGCGGAAATTTCACGACACTTTGGTCGGGTCTTATAGCACGATCCTGCTAAGGTTTACGGGGAATTTAATTGGATTTATGCCGATTTTAATCCTGTGCGCGTTCGGAGGATCCTCAACTGGATTCGCCACCAACTCTAGCCTAGTATCCTAGGGGAAGTTGATTTCTATTATTATTATTTTAACCACCGGTAGGTTTTGAGATATGTATATATAGTCATAAATGCATGCGAATTTCGTTCCTGCTGCAGAGACGCATGGTTAGTTGGTTACTTTTGCGACTGCTCGGGGCTAGTACTGTTTGTTCCTCGGGATGTTCGGATTTTACTTCCGTCCATAATAGTTAGAGTCGCACAAGCCAATCCAGTGCGCTATCCAAAATGATTCTCTTAGTATGGCATGTTGTTGTGTGACGTTTACTTCAAACCCCTCTTATGGAACAATCATTTGCTAAAAAAGGAAGGATCACATAGCTGCACGGGAACTATCGTACCTCCTCTGTTTGCATGTTTCTCTGCTTATGTGGTTGCTCCATTGACTGTCAGTTCAGTACAGTTGATCTCAATGTTGAGTGAAAAGGGAAGTAATTTATTATGCAACTGAGTTATGCTTAACAACGAAAGCACATCTGTCTTGGAGGGAAAGGAATGACATATTGATCATGCATATTTTTTCAGTAAAGGGCGTTTTTATTAGCTCAAAATGTAGCATGAAGCGGATACAAGTCATGATGAGCAACTCCCGGCCTCTGCATAGCTAAGATGCACACAGCCACACACCAACAATCTGACAGAAAAAATATTAAAAACGACATAACAACAACGGTAAAGCCGTAAAAGACCGACACTGCCTATGCCTAAGTCACAGGAGAAGGTGGACTGATCCGGAGATTATGTTGCCACGCATGTTGGGTAAAAACCTCCCTGGCCATCCGCTCCAATCGTGTACACACCGTCTACACCGGTTGGTACTCCGCACGATGCAGTATAGACAACGTATGAAGCAAGTGTGTACAGCAGAAAATAACCTGCAATGGAGTAGGGTTTTTGTTATTGAAAACAAAATCATTTCTACATAGCCAAAGTGACCATAATAAGGCAGACGCTCCCATCCTTATTAGTGTTCTGAACCTATTTGGAACTCCATTCAGGCATATTGATCATGCATATGCTCTCTATAAAGTCTCATTTTCTGCGACAATTTTCTTTGTCCACTTGTATGTTCTTTTGAAATATGATGTTATGCTCTAAAAAAAAAAAAAAAAAAAAAAACAACCCAAAAAAAAACAAAAAAAAATAAAAAAAAAAAGAAAAAAAAAACACAGAAAAAAAAAAAAAAAAAAAGAAGAAAAAAAAAAAACAAAAAAAAAAAAAAAAAAAAAAAAAAAAAAAAAAAAAAAAACAAACAAAAAAACAAAAAAAAAAGAAAAAAAAAAAAAAGGAACAGAAACAAAAACAAAAAACAAAAAAAAAAAAAAAAGAAAACAACACCAACAAAACAAAACAAAAAAAAAACAAAAACAATAAAAAAAAAAAAAAAAACAAAAAAAAAAAAAAAAAAAACAAAAAAAAAAAACCCACCCCCCCCCCCCCCCCCCCCCCCCCCCCCCCACTTCCCCTCCCCCGGTACAGGATCCTGTTAGAAGTGCAGTCATTGACTCTTGTATACGTGTTACAGACAATGGGAGAGAAAGTGTTCATAGAAGTGTAAGCTCATTCATTTCTTATTTTACATTTTTACCTACAAATATATGAACAATATTTGAGCCCATTTGTCATCATTCTGTTGGCAGGTTTTTTACATATTCACTCTCTACAATGCTTCTAACCACTATGATCAGCTGAAGGTAAGCATTGATGTTAACTATCAGGTCACATGTCTGACACCGGAGCTAATTCTTTCTGCTTGGTTTGTGAGACAAATATTATTTTGATTAACCGATGCTTTTCAGTTGGGTGCTAGAAGCTCAGAAGAAGCAGCAAGGTGGATCAGGTGCCTAATGGAGTCTGCCTTAAAGGTCCATGATTTGCTTATTTTATCGTTTTCATTGTCACGATGTTCACAAAAGCATTAACATAATTCATAATTTCTTTACTGAGAGCAGTCCCCCAAAAAAGATGAGCATGTTGTTGCTTGTTCACATAGAAGATGGCAGGCGTTCAGGTAATATATGCAGCACAAATTTGTTGATTATCAAGTCTATGGACCGGGAATGCATGCCTGTCGTTGCCAAGACTAGCGATCGAGCGAAGATCAGAAAGAGAGAGCGATGAACACGAATGAGAGAGAGAGAGTCGTTTTTGTGCTGCCACCAACTGCGCAGCGTTTTCTGTTGATCGCCTCTGTTTTATCAAAGTACAACGATAAAAAGAGCTAACTAACTCCTGGTCAGCTGGTATGTGATCCGAGACAGCCGCGCCATCCCACGGCCACGTCCACAACCGCTGCTAACCAGGAGGATCCAAGAGAGAACGTGCAATGAGCACTTCTCCTACTCTACGTGCATGCATGGGTCACATCAGACCGCATGTGCCACTTATTCTAACAGAAAACACAAAGAAAGAAAAAACAGCCATGAGATTAGCTAGGTCTAACAATGCCTTTGTTTCCTACTGTTTAACAATAAGGTCGTTTTTTTATATTTTACTTCAGTATATACCCCTTTTCCAATTGGTTGCATATTTCTTTTAATCAGAAAATTGGCATTGTCACTGAAAATGACATGAATATTTTATTGAGTACTGTCAGATGTTTGTCCTAGCAAACATGTCACCCTGTTTTGTGTAAGTTAGAAATTTCATGTTGCCGCCTGAAGATAAACCACGTGTGGTTTGTTGGAACCAAATGCCATGGATTTTGTACTGCATTGCAACAGATGGATTATACTGCATTACCTCTTTTGCTAGATTTGTTTCCAAGAGCTAAAGAAATAATGATGTCTAGCTATAACTTATCATGCTCATATTTTTATAAAGTAAATTATTGCATGTCAACACATGCTTTCGTGTATTACTCGTGTGGTTATACATGGATGCTTCAATCTAAGTTTGACTGCTGGTCTTTGCAGTTCTATGCTACATGCTATGCTCTTCCAGTTTTTTGATAGAAAAATCACTTTTGTTTAATGGTTTTAATCATTTATACCGCTAGTTTTGCCACTAGGAGCTTCAATTGCTCAAAAATGCCATTGCTCCGTTAGGCGCTTGCTCAAAAATTCCACTAGACACCATTACTGTCAGCTCAAAGCCGTTTACCATGTTATATGACCCAAAATACCCATGGACCCACATGTCAGCTCTCCCTCTATCTCACTACGATAAAGTGTGGGTCCCACTCGATCCCTAACAGCGTTCTTATTTTCCTCTGAAATTATTCGCTTGCTTACTCCTGACAAGTGGGGCAGTAGCGCGTGAAATGCTACAGTAAACAGAAAGGTAGGTGGATGGCGAGCCTGGCGAGACATCGGATCTTGATCCCGCTATGATCTGGAGCGTCTGTTAACTGAATAAGCCAACACATGATCTGAAGATACGTAGGCCTGACACATGGTCAACGGGTTTGATCTGACAATAACGGTGTCTAATGGCGTTTTTGAGGAAAGATCTAACAAAACGATGGCATTTTCTAGGTTTCTAATGGCATTTTTGAGCAAGCATCTCATGGAACGATGACATTTTTGAGCAGTTGTAACTTCTAATGGCAAAACCGAGTAGTGAGACACAACTAGTGGCATAAAAGATAAAAGACCTTTGTTTAATACGTGTGCTGTTTTTTTTTTGTAATAAGTGGCATCCATGCATATTCGGTTGGCTAATTAGCTATTACATCATTGCAGACTAAGCCGTCGCAGTAACCGCATGCACTCAATAGGTATGTAATGCATTCTTATACTTTGTGATGAACAAGTAGTTTTAGTAAACAGTTAAGTACCTTGCTATATGGGGATGCTCTTAAATACTCCCTCCGTTCCTAAATATAAGTCCATATGGGGATGCTCTTAAATATTCCACTACAAACTACATACGGATGTATATAGATATATTTTAGAGTGTAGATTCACTCATTTTGCTCCGTATGTAGTCCATAATGGAATCTCTAAAAAGACTTGTATTTAGAAACGGAGGGAGTAGTTTCTTAGTATTTGTTACCCATATTGTTTTCAAAATAATAAATCTATTTGTGCTCTCTAGTGCCATCTCACCCCTTATTTTTCTGTTTTGTGTGAACTTTTACCAGATTGGACAATATTGTCATCTTCTCATAATGATCCAATGGCATCTGATGTTATTGCACCTTCTGCATGGACAATATTTGGCTGTACAAACGGTAAGCATACAAATTGTCTTTCCTTCTTTATTATATGATGATTAAAAATAAGCTTAATAAGAGCCATCATGTTCATTCTCAAGGGCTAGAAATTGTCATTTTAATTTGAGAACCATATTATAACAGGGAGATTTCATATAACAAATAAGGAAAGACGAGCACCAACTCTATTCTCTCATATTAGGAATACGAAATAAATAGCTTTTGCAATTTAAAGGTAACACCAGAATCCATTGCACATACAACCCTGTAATAATAAATAAAGATTGAAGCACCTAGCCAAGAGAACAGACAGGTAGAGATTTGATGCACTGGGGAAGGGAGCCCAAGATTACTGCAGCATTACATTGTGTGGAAACTTCATCCAGTAGTGATTAGAGGCTATTTACGGGGTGGGGGTAGGGGGGACGGTTTAGGAAATTACAGATCGTTGGCTACTTTCACTGTGGGAAGATTAAGATGGATTAATGGTAGAAATGTGTGTCTGTTGACAGGGGGGAGGGGGGGGGGGGGGTGTAGTTGGGTCATTGTAAAAGATAATATTTTTCTAGAAAAACAAAAGCCCTGCATTTTGATGCTTTGGTAGAAAGAAGAGTTTGTACAAGCCGGGCAACACCCGGTGATTACTACATGAAACCCCTAGCCAGTAGAGACTGGCATAGCCGGAAGCAGAGCGCCCAGACATGTCGCACCCGCCATCGCCCATTGCCTGGCTTCCGTCTCGATCGTGTCAAGTAGGAGCTAAGTTGAGCTGGGAGTTGTCGAAGATGGTCGAGTTACGATGCTTTATTGAAGGAGCTGCCTTCTAATAGATTAAAGGATGAATCAAGAAAGGAGGGATCTGACAGGTATCAAAGCAAAAAATTAATTCCCCTTGCCAGCCTTCCTAGTCCACATGACAAATCTTTACGTATACTTGGATAGTTGGGCTTGAATTTTGAAAATAGTCTCAGCACAAATTTCTTAAGCAGAGGAGCCGAATATTTCTAATAAACAGGCCGGATACATGGTAATAGTACAAGAAAGAAATATCCAAACTTAATTCTTTGAAGGTAGGAGAGCAGATTCGATTAGCATGGTATAGATGCACAGTTCAATAGCTTCGATGCCCAGCTCAATAGCTTACTATAGGACTGCTAAGGCATACACATTAATGAAATATACAAGTAACAAAATCTCATCTGTCATGAATTGTGACTCCTATTCTTTGTCGGTAGAGAGCATAGCACAGCAGTATAACCTTAAGTTCAAACACTACATATTGTAACTAGTATTACCTTCCAAATACCGTATGATCAGTTAACCACAAGTGGCATAACCTGATCATGTTCCAAAACGCAATCCAATCATTCTATTAGTAATTCACTTCTCTCTTGAAAAAATTAAGAAATCTTTATTTCATACTCCCTCCGTCCGAAAAAGCTTGTCTCTCAAATGGATGTATCTAGCACCAAGTTAGTGCTAGATACATCCATTTGAAAGACAAGCTTGGGACAAGCTTTTTCGGACGGAGGGAGTATGATGCAATAACATATATAACCAAAATAGAAAATATTGGATATGTATTTCTTCGTATATCAAAGTGGAGTAGGTTGAAATTGTTTCGCAACACAGATGTACGAATCGGGAAAACCAGAACAAGCTGTACGTGCAACTCGGAGGATCTTTCTTAACTTTTTTTTTCATACATCACGCATTCTTGTTTACATTATCAAACTTAGTTATATGATTGGTATTATTGTATCAGAGATGTAATACAGATAACACATATCAAACTTAGCTTGCTGCACATTTGTGTGGGCAAACAAGCAAGTTAGTTATCGTGGAACTTTCTGCTAACTTCCGATTTCCTTGTATTTAGGATTACGTTTGTTTACTGAGGCAAAGGATGGTGGCTCACGTGGGAAGGTAATTCTCGTTGTTGACAATATATTTTGTGGACGGGTTGTTAAATTCACTGTGATTTTGCCTGTTTACCCAGTATTGGGATGATCATCCAGCTATAATGGCAGTTGGTGTCGTTGATGCAAATTCTGAGGATATCTTCCAGACTTTAATGTCTCTTGGTCAATCAAGATCAGAGTAAGATATATGTTTCCTGTTTAGAAAACAAGCATATGATACTGCCTTGAAAAGCAGCAATATATTACACGTGATTTTTCTGTTTTGCTATCTTCCTGACCAAATTTTAGACCCTGCAGGTCATTCACTAAATGCATAACATTATATACATGAACATCTATGTGAATGCATTTCTTTTTGCACCATTCAACCAATGAGAGTTTTTGTAGGTGGGATTTCTGTCTGCGGGAAGGAAGGGTGGTTGAGCATCTAGATGGACATTCAGACATAATCCACAAGAAATTAAGAGGGGACTGGCTACCATGGTCTGGTGCTGGGTCCATCCTGCTTTCTATATGTACACTTTATCGTTAAGTTATAATAGTATATATGATATTTAGTTTTCAGGGGAATGAGAAAGAGAGATCTATTACTTAGACGATATTGGAGGAGAGAAGATGATGGAACTTATGGTACAATTATTTAGAAAAAATGATAAATAATCAGCTTGCCATGATCTAGACCTGACACTTCTCTTGATTTTTCAGTTATCCTGTACCACTCTGTTTTCCACAACAGATGCAGTCCTGAGAAAGGCTACATCCGTGCATGTCTTAAAAGTAATGTATGCTTTATTTTCAGCATAAAAACTGATTGTTATCGTTTCTTTATCATGAACTAAGATACGATTTTATGAATAATAGGTGGAGGATATGTAATATCACCAGTTAGCCAAGGAAGACAATCAGTTGTGAAGCATATGCTTGCTATAGACTGGAAATTCTGGAAGTCTTATCTCCTTACCTCATCTGCAAAATACATCACCATACGTATGCTAGGAAGAGTAGCAGGCATGTCTTGTGAAAGATCTATTATTCATTGCTTGCTGTGGTTATCAACTTTGTCCCAGTGTTCAGTAAGCTAAACATTTGTTTGCAGCTCTACGAGAATTATTCCGAGCGAAAAATGGAAACTGCGCTTGTATGGAATTCTCATCAGGTGAGCTGACGAGGGATATGGGACTGCCGCAGGGTGGAAACGAGTGGAGAAAAATAGAAATGCAGTCAGCAAATGAGTGTGGAAGACTTGAGGGTCCTGTAGAAGGACTACAGGGTGGTTCTAACAGGCACTTAAGCAGTACTGGTTCCCTTGTTCAACTTAATGATGCAACGGATGAGTTCTTTGATGTCCCAGATGAATCAGAATATGATCAGAGAGAAGCCATGTGGTCTTCTGATGAGAGCACACATGCTGCGGTGTGTTCTCTACAAGAACCTTTTTTTTCTCAAACATGCACCTAAATGTGTGTCATTTTGTATTAGAAGGGACGTCAAGATGACGCAAAGCTTACAAGTGGCAACATAAACCAAAAGAACCTAGGCTAACAAAAGAGAAAAGAATCTGGAACTAAAAAACAGTAGCAAAAATAGCAAATAAATAAATAAGTACTGTCATTATTGATTAAGATGGTAGTTCATTTCCATCTCATCTCTAGAATTGCTGATTGTAGATCGTTGTGTGGCTGGCCATATTAATATGCTTTACCCCTGTGGCGTTAACAACATTGCAATATGCAGAAAATTGTCCGTACTTTCAATTACTCAGCTGTTGCCTTGCCTTATCACAATGAGTGTAACATGTGCCCCTTAGCCCATAATGTGGCTTCTCCCTTTCCCTTTAGTAACAAAGAAAAGCAGGAAGGTTTCTCTCAGATATGTTGCAAACCCCTGGTCAGCCAGTAACTGAACGTACATTTTCCTTGATTGTATGAACCTATTATTCTTTTCTATGCCATAGTTGTCGCATGACACAATTTGATCATACTTGGAAAGGTGAAACTACTTATAGTCGGCTTAAAAATTAGAAGAACTTAGTCATAGGTAAGGACCACAATTTAGTTAAAGAAATAACGATGACATGGTCTTGGCATAATTCAGAGAACCAGGGCAGAACTCCAAGATTGTTTTTTTTACATTCCATGTGTCTAATATTTGGCAGGATCAACGACATGCTAAATTATCCAGTGCTGCTGTCTTTGTACGAAAGTTGCATGATCTTGCAGGTGCGTACCGGCTGATGTACAATTTTCAGTATTTATTTATTTTTGGTTCTAACTATTTGTTTCTCATTTCCTATGTTCTAGTTCAAAAGAGAGGGTATGTTGATTTACAGGGAGCTGCAGATACTGATAATGCACCATGTTACTATGGACATACTCTCCCAAAAGATTCTAGCTGTACAATGCCTTCTAGTTGGTCAATGACAGATCCTACAACATTCTTAATACGCGGAGAATCCTATTTGCTTGATCGTCAAAAGGTGGCTTAGTACTGTGATATTATTCTAATTCACTAGTCTAGGATACATGTGTTTGTTCCGCAGGAAATAAGGGATCCTGTATGTTATAATGATAGCCATGTTTACTTAATCTGGTCAGCATATTGATAGTCAGGGTTCGTGTGTGGAGTACGTAATGGGCCTAATGGGCCTAGGCTGGCGGTATAGCCTGTTAGTCTTAGGGTTAATTAGAGATAAGGGTCGCTTGCTTAGGGGTCAAGTAAGCCTTGCTTGGGAGTCAAGTAAACCTCTCTATATAAGGAGAGGAGATGTATCAATCTAATCAAGCAAGAATTAAGAAGGAAATCCCTTCCCTCTTGCCCGACCGTGGGCAAAAAGGCCCCCCGGCCGGCCCTCTCGCGCCCTCCTTCTAGTAGCTCCATAACAATCTGGTATCAGGTAGCTTCGGTTCAGTCATGTCTTCACCGTCGAGTTCTTCCCACCCGCCACCGCCGCACACCTACCCGCCGCCACCAGCGTCTTCGTCGGCGCTGCTGCCCCACACAGCAGGCGCGCCGGCAGTGGGCGTGCTGGCGTCCTCAGGGGCGATTGCACCCTCTGCCCCGGCGCCGTCCGCCCTCGTCCTCACCCCGGAGCAGATGACAGCCGCCATCCTGGAATTACGGCAGGCCGTGGCGGGCATCAGGGCCTTCCTCTTCGGGCCCTATGCGCCCCAGCCGCATCCCCAGCAGCCACCTCCTCCGCCGCCACACCAACAACGGCTACCCCCGCCGCCGCAGCCCTCAGCCGCGACCACGGCGCCGGTCATCTCGTACCAGTATGGGATGCCCTACGACGGGACTGCGACGACCTCGTTCCCATCAGCGCCGCCGCCGTCCCAGGGCGTCCCCATCCAGCAGATCAAGTTCCCGCCGTCGCCGTCACCGCTTCCGGCTTGGATCGCTACCCGTCACGTGTCGGCGGCGGTGAGGCTGCAGGCTGCTGCGCGCGGCCTCCTAGCGCGTCGGCGTGTGCGGGAGATGCGTGGTCTGCAGCTGCAGCTCCTCCAAGTTGCGCTTCGCTGCGCAAAGGACCTCGATCTCGTCCGCTGCGTCGGGGATCTTGGGCATGCGGTTTCCCCCACGGGCGGCGGGCATGCTGTTTTCCCCGCGGGCAGCGACCTCAACGTCTGCGACATCGGCGGTTGGGGAGGCGCACCCCTCCTCGTCATTCTCCATCGAAAGCCCTCCACTCTTCTCTGTGCGGTGCAGACCAACAGCCGTCCGGCGGGGAGAAGGCATGGTGTCACCGACAGGAGCGCACCGCGTAGCACCACTGCATTCCGCCGCCGGCCTCCGCGAGGGCGCCTCTGCTGGTCGCTCTTGCGACCACTTCCAGGTGGCCATACACATGCACTCCTTTTGTCCAGATGGTGTCCATGGGATCCAGGTAGCTGTACACGTGCACGTCCGACGTGCGGATGGTGTCCACTTTATGTTCAGGGGTCCAAAATAATGCGTCCCAGTCCATTTCAGGTCCAGAGTAATAAAACAAGCCGAGATGTAAAAGGCTTGTTTTTAGGTGTTAGGTTTGTGTTGCGTCGAGTAATGGTTATAAGTTGGTTAGGTTGCAGCTCGAGGACAAGCTGCATGTCCAGGTGGGGTGTAGTGTTAGAGTACGTAATGGGCCTAATGGGCCTAGGCTGGCGGTATAGCCTGTTAGTCTTAGGGTTAATTAGAGATAAGGGTCGCTTGCTTAGGGGTCAAGTAAGCCTTGCTTGGGAGTCAAGTAAACCTCTCTATATAAGGAGAGGAGATGTATCAATCTAATCAAGCAAGAATTAAGAAGGAAATCCCTTCCCTCTTGCCCGGCCGTGGGCAAAAAGGCCCCCCGGCCGGCCCTCTCGCGCCCTCCTTCTAGTAGCTCCATAACAGTGTGCTTCACCATCCATACTGATGAAATTATCTGTAACTTCGACAGATCAAAGCAGAGAATACATTGATGCAAATGGTCGGTGCTGACTGGATAAAATCTGATAAGCGTGAGGATGATCTTGCTGGTCGTCCTGGGGGACTAGTCCAGGTATCTTCTGCTGAAGTCAGTAATTTTACCTCCAAAGGGAAAAGGAACAAAAATTAAAGTTTGCAACGAATTTTATTGCAGAAATATGCAGCACAAGGAGGCAGCAAATTTTTCTTCATTGTAAATATACAGGTGAGATTTCTTCGGCTTTATGTATGTATCGAGGCTTCATAAGTGTGCACCTAGACCTGCCTTTTTACTTACAACCCTGGTCGGTATACAGGTTCCTGGTTCTACCACGTACAGCTTAGCCTTGTATTATATGATGGATACCCCATTGGAAAAGGTTCCTCTACTTGAAAGATTTGTAAATGGAGATGATACATTCAGAAACTCAAGGTTCAAACTCATCCCTTATATCTCAAAGGTACCTTTCTCCTACAAGTCTTGATTGGTGTTAATCAGAAAGCCTTGATGATTTACGATTGGAAATTCGGAATGTGTCAATTCAGGGATCTTGGATCGTGAAGCAGAGTGTGGGCAAGAAAGCTTGTTTGGTTGGTCAAGCACTAGAAATCAATTATTTCCATGGAAGCAACTATTTGGAGGTAACATCATCTATGCATGCATGCCATATATACAATTGCAATATTCAGGTTGTCAACATTTTGAAATGCAACCTTTTCAGCTTGGAGTTGATATAGGCTCGTCAACAGTGGCACGAGGTGTGGTGAGCCTTGTGCTTGGGTACCTCAACAACCTGGTGATTGAGATGGCCTTCTTGGTACAGGTAATCACAGTCAGATACCTATACCAAATTGTTACATGTTGTTGTTCTACTCAAGATCGAGAACACATCTGATGAGCAAGCATGCTTTCTTCCTTGCCTGATGCAGGGCAACACGCAGGAAGAGCTCCCGGAGTTCCTCCTAGGCACCTGCCGACTGAATTATCTCGACGCCTCCAAAGCTGTATCGCTGGACGAATGCTGACCTCTCAAGGTCAAGGAGGCGTCAGCTTGGCCCCAATTCTCTTTGGAAGCCTGAGTACAGCACATCAAAGCCAAAAAGGCTCAAACTACTCCCTGTGTCCGCCCGCCATACACTCATTTGTCTGCCTTGCCGCCCACAAAAAGTGTGTGGGATTTGCCGCAGCAGTGTACATTCATTTCTCCTCCTCCTGCAGATAGGAGGTGTTGCGGTGTATTGATTGATGATGACAGTCTACTACTAGTATGATGCAAAGCCTTGCTCCCATTCTTTGGCCGACAACTCGTCATTTCATTCATCATGTAAAAATTGAGACAAAAGGAAAGTTTATTCTAACCCTGACCTCGTGTCGTTCATTTGGAATCTAATCTGGGATCGGATCAGAGATCGTCAGATCCAACACCACCAAAGCAACCCATTACTGGACGTTGACCCTTCACCTGAGAGTGATTAGACTGCCATGATTCTATCCAAGGACTGTCCCTCCAGACAGACACTCGTCCCGAATCGAAAGGGACTCGACCCAAGCCCAACACCGAGGACGCAGTGATTATCATCGGGAATTCCCGTATCATGGTGCAGTTGGTCACTCACTCGAGGTCGAGGACCACACGCTTCGCTTTTCTGTTATCATCACTTGAGCCGGAAGGAACAAGCAGGTGTAGGTAGTGGAGCTGGCATCTCTTGCGTCCTGACCAGAGATTGAGAAAGGACAGGACAGCAGTGGGGCGTGAAAATGATGGGTGTCATCCAGCAACCAGTTCCGCAGCAGCAGCAGCTACATCATGATCAGGAATCAGGGGTCACTGTGCCTGCTAGCTCAGCTTTTCTCTTTTTCCTAACCGTGCAGGCCAAACGCTGCATCGCTGACGCTGCAGCTGTAGCAGCAGTGGACGTGACAGGTGAGCGTCCTCTTCCTTCGTCCGCTTCGAGCCTGCGCTTTCCGAGCAGATGATGGTGCGTCGCTTGCTTGCTTGCTACTTCTGTGTCGCGCAAGAGAGAGAGATTAAAGTAGACGCGTGGACGCAACGCAAGTGTACCGTGTACGTACGTAAGCGTGGCGGAGCGTGGACAGGATTGTTTTTTTTTTCCTCTTTGATGAGATAGTGGACACGATCGTTAATGCCATTGACCTGTGATGATCCCTATGGCGCATGGCGCGTCGCCGGCGGCGGCGGCGATCGGGTCGGGTCGGTCGGTCGGTCGCGCGAGGCACGGCTCCGTGCTGGGGGTCATCTGGTCACGTGGACGGCGAGCGCGTGCGTGCGTGCGCGCGCTAGCGAGAGAGGCGAGGCTGAACTGAATTCGACGCCTCTGGATCTGTTCGCCGTTGCACCGCCGCATTAGCTTGTCGCCGGGCATCTGGTCACAGTTTGCACGACACGCACCCTGTCGTATATAAAGAAAACGATTTTTTTTACGTATAAAGAAAAAAACATGAATATATATCTCCTGTTGTAAAAAAACACATGAATATTTTTTTTTTAAAAAGGAGGATGACCCCCGGCCTCTGCATCTGGGAGATGCATACGGCCACTTTATTAATTATTCTTGAGGACCTTACAAAGTATTACAACAATATGCCTGAAACCGCCATCTTGGCAACATATGCCACTACTCCTATCCATATGATGAAGGGGTGCTAGCTGGGCCAAATACCCAGACCACTCACCTAAACCTATCATCAAAAGCCGGAAGCCCCAGCCGAGCCACATACCGGGTCTGGGGCACAAACCGGTCTGACGCACTCACATGTGTCGTTGCCGCCATCTTCCACAGGTCCGTCTTCATAGCAGATATTGAGGCTTCTACCTTGTCTGGCCACTCCGCCATCGACGTCACCATGACGCCAGACAGCTACCTCCTCCTGCGCGAGTCCATCTACACGCATCGGGCGCCGAGTCTCCACTGCGCCACGCCGCCGAGATCCGCCGTCTTCGATGCGGAGGAGGAAACACCGCTCCACCTCTGGGCGCATCGCCGGCCACCTGTCGCGATGTCGTGCTAGTCCAGCCCCAGGAAAGCACGCATGGAATCACGATCTTCAAGACGACGCCCTCAGGGGGGGAAGCAACGTCACGCCATCGTCTGGTCCTGCACCGCAGGTCCTAGGCTTTCACCCGAAGAAAGTGACCCGAGAGCGGAGGAGGTCGGAGAGCTCCACAACGGCCCCCAGGAGGAGAGCGACATCCGCAGACGCCGCGCCGTCGGCTTTCGCCCGGAGCAACCCTACCTCCTCACCCTCACGCTGCCGGACGAGGATGGGGGAACCCCAGCGCCGCCAGCATGCGAACCCACTGGCCCAAGCACCTCCTGCGCGGCGGCGGTGCCATCACCACGCACGACCACCAACCTCACCGCCGGCCGAAGCTAACGGGCCAGATCGGCCGAGCCCGCCACGGCCAGATCTGAAACCTCGGGAAGCCGTCGCGTCGAGGCAGCCACGAGCAGCCGTCAGCCCATCACCTGCGAGAGGACGAGGACGCCGCACCGGGCAGCCGCCACGCCGGTCCAAGACGCCGAGGACGAGTCTCCCACCACCACGGGCTCACGCCGGCAACCGAGGCTGCCGCGCGCGCAGAGATCCCTGCCGCCACCGTCCTCCGGCGCGGGCTTCGCCCGGCGGACTCATCCGGCGGCGGCGGGAGGGGGGCGTGCTGTAGAGGGCGGCGGCGGCGGCGCACATGAATATCCCTTTATGTTAATTTGTCATATGGTAAGCCCCACCTGCAGATCTGTGGCGAACCCTGAAATTGAGATGCCAATTTCGAGAGTGATGTTCCCTAGGTTTTGTTCAGAATTACACTAACCGATGAACTGCATGACATCACTGTTACTTGAACACATCCATATTGCACGATACAGGGGAGCTTTGTGCACATCGATGGCATTGCTCAGGATTAATTGGCCCGTTGAACAACACCAAGCTGTTCGGTCAAGATTACAAATCCCAACACTCGTAGAAACTGTGTCAGAGTACTGACTACAGTAAAGAAGATGATGATCCCAAGGAACCATCAATTCCGCAGGAAGATCTGCGCGAAGAACAGAGAAAATGGTACTGTAATGATAACATAATCCCTTCACGAACAGATATTGACAAACAACACACTGCACTCTCTCCAGCCATCAAAAGGTGCTGTTATAGATATTGATGCGGTCTCCTAAATGTAAATTTGACTAGTATTAATTTTTGTCTACAATATAAATAAAACTTAAGAAAATTGTTGTATCATGGCACATTATATAAAGACAAATCTGTACGCATGATTTTCATATATCAAATTGATTTTTTTTATAAATACATCTTTGTTCAAGCTATTAAATGTTTGACCTAAACTACATCTAGAGTGTAATGTTTTTTTTACTTTTTTTTTACCAAGAGAAACAGTAGGGGAAAACCATTTACATAGGAGTTCTTACAGGATAAATAAAAGAAAAGGGGGTAATAGAAAAAGAAGGCTTAGATACAATCTAGCCAAGATAGCATGCCCTCTTTAATGCTAGGTTTAGCTCTGATAGTAGTATCATAGAAAGTGGAAGTAAAATCTCTCTTGCATTGGTTGATAGAGCAATCAATGTTATCAAATTTTTTGCCATTCCTTTGATTCCATATACTCTAGCAGCCAATGGTCATGATTTCCATGAAAATGTCCAATCCATATCTATGTTTAGCATCAATGATCATGTTGTGAATGTTATTATCAGTGTTGAACTCCATGTTGATGCTCCACCAAAACCCTTGACTGAAAGGACATGAGAAGAAAAGATGCATACGATCTTCAATAGGTTGGTCATCACATAGTGAGCATGTGGTACTTTCAGGAGGTATTTGTCTTCTTATAAGCAAGTCACATGTATTAATCCTGTCTTGAAGCATGAGCCAGATAAAGAACTTCTGCTTGGGCATACAGCAGCTCTTCCATATCCATTGGAGTGGTTTAGGTGCTTCATCATCTCCCATCAAGAAGTTATAAACTTTCTTGGTACTGTATGTGTTGTTGGCCCAATTTAGTTTCCAAATGTCCTGCTGATCAGCTTCTCTAATGCTAGTCAATGATGAGGCTAGCTGATGCAGTTGCTGATGAGCAATTAGAGACAAGGGTAATTGGAACATGGAGTAGTATGATTCCATATTTTTCGCCTTATGGATTGATATCTTGTTGTCTAGAGCAAATGAGTGCAGTTCAGGGAAATTGTCTCTAGCATAGCTATTATTCCATAAATCCTCCCATAATAGAGCAGTATTACCTCTGGATATGATGCAGGTGGTCATGCTCTTATAAATATCATGCAGGCTTAATATATCCCTCCACCAGAAGGATCCTTTCATTTTGGTTGCATGAGGTACTTCATTATTTGAGTAGTAGGCCTGCCAGATGAGATTGACCCAAGGCACATTTGCTTGATTATAAAATTTATGTAACTGTTTGACTAGAAGAGCAATATTCTGAATTTTCAGGTTAAGAACACCAAGTCCACCCTGTTTCTTTGGTCTACAGATCATACTCTAGCTTGCAAGATAGTTGCCTTTTCTTTCAATGTCATTCCCATGCCATAAGAATTCTCTGCTTGATTTGTTAACATGATCCAGGACAGTAATATGCATTTTGAAGGTGCACATAGCGAAAATTGGCATAGCTGCAATGACAGAGTTGACATAGGTAAGCCTGCTTGCATAGTTCATGAAGTTGGCAACATCAGATAATTTTCTGTCAATCTTGGCAACAACAAGAATGAGGTCTTGTATAGAAGGTTTAGTGGTGCCTAGAGGAAGACCAAGGTATGTGAAAGGCAGAGCTTCAACTTTACATCCGAAATTTGTTGCCAATAAATTCATATGTTCAGGGCTGACATTGATTGGTACTAATGATGATTTATTGAAATTGACTTGCAGACCAGCGGAGTTGCTAAACATATGCAGGAGAGTCTTAAGATGCATCAATTGGTTTAAATCTGCAGGCATGATCAGGAGTGTGTCATCTGCATATTGAATGATAGGGTATTGTTGTCCATAACTATTTTCCACTGGAAGAGATAATTCACCATTTAACCAGGCAGCATTAATGATGGATTGTAGGAGATCAGCAGCAATGACATATAGCAGTGGGGATAGTGGGTCCCCCTGTCTAACCCCACATTTGCATTGGATGACTTTACCAGCAACACCATTAAGAAAAACAGATGTAGATGCAGAATGAAGAATTTTGGACACCCATTTAATCCATCTTGGACCAAAGCCTTTTGCTTTCAACATTTCCAAAATAGCAGAGTATTCAATTTTATCAAATGCTTTCTCAAAATCCAATTTAACAATAATGATTGGATTTTTTGATTTGTGACATAGATTCAAGTATTCAAAAGCATAACCAAGGCAATCTTGAATGTTTTTGCCCTTGATAAAACCATACTGATTCTGATGCAGAATAGGAATGATCTCTCTTTGTAACCTGTTAGCCATGAGCTTAGTAATGAATTTGATGGGCAGACTAACAAGTGATATGGGTCTGTAATCATTCATAGTTTCAGGAGACTGCTTTTTTGGAATCAATGTAATAAAAGCAGTATTAATGCTCTGAATGTCATAGTCTCCTTCAAAGAAATCCCTGATGTCTACTACACAACTTGTTCTTGTAGACTCGTGTTGGGCCTCCAAGCGCAGAGTTTTGTAGGACAGTAGCAAATTTCCCTCAAGTGGATGACCTAAGGTTTACCAATCCATGGGAGGTGTAGGATGAAGATGGTCTCTCTCAAACAACCCTGCAACCAAATAATAAAAAGTCTCTTGTGTCCCCAACACACCAAATACAATGGTAAATTGTATAGGTGCACTAGTTCGGCGAAGAGATGGTGATACAAGTGTAGTAATGATAGTAGATATTGATTTTTGTAATAGGAACAATAAAAAACAGCAAGGTAGCAATTGATAAAACGAAGCACAAACGGTATTGCAATGCTTGAAAATGAGGCCTAGGGTCCGTACTTTCGCTAGTGCAATCTCTCAACAATGCTAATCTAATTGGATCATATAACCATCCCTCAACGTGCGATGAAGAATCACTCCAAAGTTCTTATCTAGCGGAGAACATAAGAAGAAATTGTTTGTAGGGTACGAAACCACCTCAAAGTTATTCTTTCCGTTCGATCTTATTCAAGAGTTCGTACTAAAATAACACAAAGTTATTCTTTCCGTTCGATCTATCCAAGAGTTCGTACTAAAATAACACCATATGATACGCATCAACCAACTCTAATGTCACCTAGATACTCCAATGTCACCACAAGTATCCATGAGTTAATTATACGATACGCATCAAACAATTTCAGATTCATAATACTCGATTCAACACAAAGAACCTCAAAGAGTGCCCCACGATTTCTACCGGAGAAACAAAGACGAGAACGTGCATCAACCCCTATGCATAGATTACCCCAATGTCACCTCGGGAATCCGCGAGTTGAGTGCCAAAACACATATCAAGTGAATCAATATAATACCCCATTGTCACCACGGGTATTCATATGCAAGACATATATCAAGTGCTCTCAAATCCATAAAAGTATTCAATCCAATAAAATGAAATCTCAAAGGGAAAACTCAATTCATCACAACAAGATAGAGAGGGGAAAACACCATATGATCCAACTATATTAACAAAGCCCGCGATACATCAAGATCGTGCCAAATCAAGAACACAAGAGAGATAGATTAAACACATAGCTACTGGTACAAACTCTCAGCCCCGAGGGTGGACTACTCCCTCCTCATCATGGAGACAATAGGGATGATGAAGATGGCCTCCGGTGATGATTTCCCCCTCCGGCAGGGTGCCGAAACGGGGTCTAGATTGGTTTTTCGTGGCTACAGAGGCTTGCGGCGGCGGAACTTCTGATCTAGGGTTATTTCTGATGGTTTCTCTATTTATAGGATTTTTCAGCGTTAGAATCATGCGAAGATTGCCTCGAGGTGAGCACAACCCACCAGGGCGCGCCTGGGCCTCCTGGCGCGCCCCGGTGTCTTGTGCCCTACTCCTTCACCTTCTGGTCCTTCCACGAAGCTTCGGGGGTCTCTTTTGTTCCAAAAAAATCGTCAAAAAGTTTCAGCTCATTTGGAGAACTTTCATTTCTGCACAAAAAACAACACCACGGTAGTTCTGCTGAAAACAGCATCAGTCCGGGTTAGTTCTATGCAAATCATACCAAAACCATATAAAATTGTTGTAAATATGGCATGAATACTTCATAAATTATAGATACGTTGGAGACGTATCAATCCCAAATCATAGTATAGAAGTCTTGTTTGATGATGGGCCAGCATTTTTTTTATGAAATATCCATTAAATCCATCAGGTCCAGGTGATCTATCAGTAGGGAATTCTTTGACCACTTGTTCAATTTCTTCAATAGAAAATTGATCATCCAGATGAATCAGGTTGTGTGGTTGTACCAAGTCATGGAGGTCAAATAACATAATGGGACTTGTGGTGGATCCAAGCCTCTCTTTATAAGATTGCCATATCATTGTAGCTTTCTGGTCATGGGATGAGTAAGTTGATCCATCAGGCCCCTGGATGCTGGATATGTAATTTTTTCTATAGTTGCCATATGATCTAAGTTGATCCAAGCCTCTCTTTATAATGTTTTTTTACTAGGACTAATTACCATGAGTATGTCCATTTTGATTTCACTATTTTATGAAAATGCCTCTTTAGCCCTTAAATCACAGTTCATGAGATTTAGTGCAATAAAAACTACAAAACCAAGGATCGCCACATTGCCCAAACGGGTTGCCTCCTCATCAAGAAAAGTCTAGGGTTCCCCTGCCTCCCGCCGGCGTCACCGTCGGTCCGCCTCGTCTTCGGTGGCCTTAAGGCCATGGAGGCACTGTGGATCTCAGCCCTTGCCAGCGGGAGGGCTCCGCTTTCAGTTGTTTCTTTGCGTTTTGTTAGGGTTTGTGTCCCGCTCACGAAGACGAGACGGTGGCGGCTCCCTGAAGATGGAATAAGGTTCGCCCCGCCTAGCCGCCGTCCCGATGGTGTGTCTAGCATCATCAGTGGGCTTGTGGAGGCGTGTCTCCGGTGGATTTGTCCTTGGTGGATTTGCTCGGATCTGGTCGTAGTTCGTCTACGTTCATGTGTCTTTAGGTTGGATCTTTCCGATCTACGCTACTCTTCATCGGCAACGGTTGTTGTTCTGCTGTGCTGGTCCTATGGGGCCTTAGCACGGCGGTTTCCTGACTGTCTACTACAACAAGTTTTTCCCGGCTCGGGCGAGGGAGGGACAATAACGGCGGTGCACCTTCGGCTTGCTTCAGTGCTTGTAGTCGTCATTAGGTGGTCTATGGATCTGGACATAATTTTTATTATTTCTGGTGTTTGTTGTACTGCCATGATTGAAGATAAATAGATCGGAAGTTTTCTCGCAAAAAAAACTACAAAACCATATACATGGGGAGACATATTATAATGATTGGAGAAACGAGGAAGTCAAGGGGGGAAGGGGGGCTAGCTATGTGGGTGTGGGTGAAATTTTTGTTAGTGTTTTGGATTTTTTTTCTAACCGAAAGGCCGAAGGCCATATATTAAATAAAATCGGCTCTCATTGGAACTTTCTTATACAGGAATAAGAAATTATGGGCAAGTTCACAAAGAAATTAGCATCATCTGCTACATCCATCGGTGACACGCCGTAAGCAAATCACATTGCCGCCTTTAGTCCTGCATCTTATCTGAGTAATCTTGTTTAAATTAAGGAGCTTTTAGAAATAGAGGATGAGAAGTCATCGATGTAGATCAGAAGTCACCAACAACCGAGAATTGCATGGATCGTCGTCCCAGAGAAACCGACATCGAGGAGGGCAGGAATATAATCCCAACTTTGACTAGACAAAGGCGAGAGACACAAGCCTCACAAGTTCCCTGATGGAGCCATATCTAGTTGAGCTTCATCGGGCGGAGATGGAACTGGAGAATAAAAACACGCGACAACGACACCCCCTTCTGCAGCCCGTCGTCACTGTGAACAAATGCTAATTATGCCAGAAAAAATGCCCGATGATCGACACCATCCTCCGACTCATTAATGGCACTCCTGGTAAGGACATTGTCATGGGGAAATCCGAAGAACCATTACTTTCGTTGCCGCCATTGCCGCAACTTCATCGACGATGGATAATTCGAAGAACCTAAGAAACACAGACCTGGACAATCAGAACCGGGGTTCTCACATCCTCCGTTGTCACGGCGGTTGATAGAGGCAAAGGGAACCCGTAGCGGCAGTAGTGGGTCAAGGAAAGAAGCTAGCCAGTTGGTCGGTAGAGGCCTGGGGAACACACGCATGACACAAAGTGCATCGAGGGGAAAAGCTAGCCGCCTCTTGACCGCGTCCTCTTTAGCAAACCCTAGTAAAAACAAGTATTGCTTTGGGACTAAGAACTATAAAAACTAGATGATAACGATTGCGTTGCTATGAAAATTGATTGAAACATATTTCAATGAGATTTGATTGTGTGGAATATAAATATTTAGTTTAATAACACATGAACCAAAATTAATAATACATATGACTTATTATATTTGATCATGTATAGTTGTAAAATATTTATTGAATATAAGTAGAATAATAGAATGACAAATATTTTTCTATGCATGGTTACATGTGGTGGTGGATCTTTTAACATGCATGGTTGCATGTTGAGGTGGACTTTATCCCGTCCATAATTGAATGGTGATGTGACATGCTTGCATGTTGAGATAAATAAGTTAATGGAGATTAATCTCTTAAGTATATAGGATAAGGGCATCTCCAATGCCGACCCTCAAACCACCCGTAACCGTCCGGACCGCGCGGTCCAGACATGGTGCACCATTCAACGTGGTCCTGTATCGGTCCACTCGGCGGTCCCGCAAACCGGAAACAAACAGTTGGAACATGCGACACGCTACGCTAGCGCCAAATTTTTTCTACAGCACACCCAAGATCATGCTGCTAGAAATAGATCACGGGATCGGGTTTACCACTAGACGCGCTGTCACCGTAGCGAAAGTAGAGTTGGTGATGCGTGCAGTCGTTCGACCGATCTCCCACGAACGATGAAGTCCCGTGAATAGCTCCTCACGAATCCCTCGAACAGTTCCTTGCGGTTCCCTCCAATGTCTCGTCCAAACACCGCAGATGCGATGCCTCCAAGGTATCCACATGTAGGGGCAGCAGCGTTGGGTGGCAGACTACTAGGTACGGTCGCGCGGCATGGGGGCGTGGGGAGTGGCAGTGGCGGTTGTAGAGGGAGGAAAAAGATCAACCCTAAAGGTGCGCCCACTCCCCTTTATATAGACCTTCGAAGTGGGCTTAACTCTTAAGGCCCACTAGGAGTCTGCCCCCATTTTCCACTCGGATCCAATCCGAATGGGCTGCAGCCCCATAAGTGCGCGACCCTATAGGTTCACGCACACATGGTCATGACCCGAGTCGATAGTTGGTAGCGGCTCCTAGCAGAACGTGCCAGCTCTCATGTGTGCATAAAGTCGTTTGACGAACCTCAACAATGTCATATGCAACATTCCTTTTTCCTCATGATATATGTTGTCGAGGTCAAGAAGAGTACTTGTCACCCTTGTGGTAACTCGACCTCTCTTCTTGAAACCTTGATATAGATTCCCGAATCAGGTTAACACTTAACCCGTCACATGGCCATGCTTTTCGAATCTGATCACTCGAAGGGGCCCAAAGAATATCTCTACTTATAGGAGGGGCCAATTCCATCTTGGTCAACCATGTCTCGCGACATGTCTCATGACTCACCCGAAAGCATATAAGTACCCAGTTACGGAGTAGCATTTGATAAACCCTAAGTGAGTCGATCCTCATCCCAAGAACATGCGAGGACCTCAGGTCTAGGACATGGTATATACATTCTACTTGAGACTAACAATGACAATATCTCGCTGTGTCTCAAAGTGGGTCAATCCGACTCGGCGATCTCCATCCCCGAGTCCATACTATCGGTTCAGCATCTCTATGCCTATCACTTGTGAAACATAGTCATCAACTGAATCATATACTAGTCAAAGGGTATGTGTCCGCATAACCTTATGAACTAGGGACTATTAGAATGAGCATCATACAATATATAATTTCACAAACAAGTCACATACTTATTGATACATATCACTGATGATGTCCAAGGACAATACAAAAGGCTCATGAATACATAGGGAAATATCATAATTACATGATTGCCTCTAGGGTATATCTCCAACATTTTCCCACTTGCACTAGAGTCAATCATTTAGGCATTCTATGCCCATGGACCTCATGTGCGCCTCATGCTTCGGCTGCGGGAGAGGCTTCGTCAACGGACCAGCAACATTTGCATCCGTGTGTACCTTGCATATGTTTACATCACCTCTCTCAACAATGTTGTAAAGAAGATTAAAACACCTAAGTATGTGTCTGGTTTTATGATGGTCCCGTGGTTCCTTGAATTGTGCGATGGCACCACTATTAGCACAATAGAGCTCCAATGGATTGGACGAGCCCTAAACCACTCCAAGATCAAAAATAAAATTGTTTACCCGAACACTTCTTTTGCAGCTTTAGAAGCTGCAATGTAATCGGCCTTCACTGTAGAATCACCTATCGTATCTTACTTGGAACTCCTCTAGCTCACTGCTCCTCCGTTCAGAATGAGCACAAACCGAAATTGCGATCGACTATCATCCCTATCGGTTTGGAAACTAGCATTGGTGTAACTCTTTACAACAAGCTCATCCTCACCTCCATAAACCAGGAACATATCATTAGTCCTTCTCAAGTACTAAGGATATTATTAATCGCTGTCCAGTGACTCTCACCCGGATTAGCCTGGTATTTGCCCACTACGCTTAGAGCAAAGCAAACATCTGGACGAGTACATAGCATAGCATACATGGTAGACCTGACAGCCAAAGCATACGGAATCGCATCCATGCACCTTCGCTCATCAGGAGTCGTGGGATCTCTGAGTCTTGCTAACACTAATGCCATGCGACATGGGCAAGAAGCCTTTCTTGGCATCTTGCATGCTGAACCACTTCAACACCTTATCTATATACGTACTATAGCTTAATCTAATAAGCCTTCCTAATCTATCTCTATAGCTCTTGATCCCGAATATAAGCTGCAACTCCCAAGTCCTTCATTGAAAAACTACTTTTCAATGAGTCATTGACAGATTCAAGCATTTGAACATCATTTCCAATCAACAATATGTCATCCACATACAAGATTAGAAATGCGACCGAGATCCCACTGACCTTCTTGAATACACAATGATCATAGTCGTTCTTGATGAAGCCAAACTCTTTGACCGCTTCATTAAAATGAATTTTCCAACTCTGAGATGCTTGCCTCAATCCATAAATGGATCTCTGAAGCTTGCATACCTTGCTAGCATTCTTTGGATCAACAAAACCCTCAGGTTGTGTCATATAGACGTCCTCGGTTGAATTTCCATTAAGGAAAGTCATTTTGACATCCATCTACCATATCTCATAGTTGAAATATGCAGCTATAGCAAAAATGATCTGAATTGATTTAGGCATCGCTACCGGTGAGTAAGTCTCATCGTAGTTAACTCCTTGAACTTGTCGATAACCTTTAGTGGCAAGTCGAGCCTTATGGACTGTAACATTTCCGTCCATATCAGTTTTCTTCTTAAAGATCTATTTGCACTCAATGTCTTGAATGCCATCTGGCATATCAACCAAGTTCCAAACTTGATTGTCATCCATGGACTTTAATTCTGATCTCATGGCCTCAAGCCATAACTCGGAATCTGGGCTCACCATTGCTTCTGCATACATAGTCGGCTCGTCGTTCTCCAAGAACAACATGTTGCAGTCATGCATATTGCGCAGCCTTTTCGACCTCCATGGAACCGGCCCTGACTCCACTACGGGTTCCCTGACTAACTCCGGTGTGATAGAATCACCTACTAGAATGTCCCCATGTGGCTCTCGAATTTCTTCGAGTCAGACCGACCTCCCACTAGCCTTCCGATTGAGAAACTCTTTCTCAAGGAAAACTCCATGTCGAGCCACAAACACTTTGCCCTCTTCACAATTGTAGAAGTAATATCCCAAGGTTTCCCTCAGATATCCCACGAATATGCACTTGTCCAACTTGGGTGTGAGCTTGTCTGGAGTTGCTTGACACATGCTTCACATCCCCAAATCTTTAGAAAAGAAAAACTGTGACTCTTCGCAGTCCATATCTCATAGAATGTCTTATATATGGACTTTGATGTGAAAGCTGAAGTTTCTAGAGCGTGTATCCAAAATGATAAGGGTAAATCCGACTGACTCATCATTGATCTGACCATGTCTACCAGAGTCCAATTCCTCCGTTCCAACACACCATTTCTTTGTGGCGTACCTAGAGGAGTGAGTTGTGGAACTATTCCACGACTCTTGGATGATCATCAAACTCTTGGCTCATATACTCACCACCACAATCATATCGTATAAGTTTGATTATCTTTCTGAGTTGATCTTCCACCTTGTTATGAAACTCCTTGAACTTTTCAAAAGTTTCTGAATTGTGCCTCATCAAATAGACATATCCATATCTACTCAAGTCATCGGTAGAAGTCACAAAGTACTAGAAACCACCTCTGGTTGTTGTGCTCATTGGTTCACATACATCACTATGAATAAGTTCCAATAGCTCGGACGCCCTCTCGCAACTCTTTGCAAAAGGAGTCTTAGTCATCTTGCCGAGTAGGCAGGACTTGCATGTCTCGAATGATTCAAAATCAAATGAAGTCAGAATTCCATCATCATTGAGCTTCTTCGTGCGCTTTTGACTAATGTGTCCAAGTCGACAATGCCAGATGGAAGTCTCGTTAGGCTTATGCCTCTTGAAATTTATGTTATAGACTGATTCACCTTCAAGCACTGTTTAAAAAAATCGGCCGATTCGGTGATTTATCGCCCGATTTATCGCTAATCGGTGGGCGACCGATAAGATTATGCCATATCATCACCGTTTATTGTTTGGGCCGATTTATCGCTCTGCAAAGTGATTTATCGGGAATCTACCGATAAATCGGGCCTATTTCTAGCACTATGTGTGCAAGAACTATGTTCATTTGTGTTTTGTGGACCTTGCTTTGTATTATGTACAGCTGCCCTATTTTGCTTTTCATTGTACAAGGATTCAAAGGCAAGGAATCAAGGTAACACTTTTGCCTAATATTGTTTTTGTGTTGAATATATCATATTTTAGTGCTGAAAACCTGGGATTTATAACAAAATGGTCGATTAATAGTCTACCAATAAAATTGATTAATCATCTGATTTTCGATTAATCTCTAATCCCCAGTCGACAGAGATGGTAACGATAAGCTATATCCTCAACATTTCCTTCAAGATCTAAAATGGATAACCCGTTCACAATGGGTGGAAAGCCATAAAACATTTCATTCAAGTAAATAGAACAACTGATACGTCTCCAACGTATCTATAATTTATGAAGTATTCATGCTGTTATATTATCATTCTTAGATGTTTTACAATCATTTTATAGCAACTTTATATCATTTTTTGGGACTAACCTATTGACATAGTGCCCAGTGCCAGTTGCTTGTTTTTTACATCGCAGAAAATCAATACCAAACGAAGTCCAAACGCAGCGAAACTTTTTGAAGATTTTTTTGGACCAGAAGACATCCAGTGGGCCAGAGAAGTACCAGAGGGGTGCCCCGAGGGGGGCACAACCCACCTGGGCACGCCTGGAGGCCCAAGCGCGCCCTGGTGGGTTGTGCCCACCTCAGTGGCCTCCCGCACCGCCTCTTCGCCCTATAAATTCCCAAATATTCCAAAAACCCTCGGGAGACCCTAAATCAGAAGTTCCGCCGCCGCAAGGCCTCTGTATCCACGAGATCCAATCTAGACCCCGTTCCGGCACCCTGCCGGAGGGGGAAATCATCACCGGTGGCCATCTTCATCATCCCGGCGGCCACCATGATGAGGAGGGAGTAGTCCACCCTCGGGGCTGACGGTTGGTACCAGCAGCTATGTGTTTAATCTCTCTCTCGTGTTCTTGAGATGGCACGATCTTGATGTACCGCGGGCTTTGTTAATATAGTTGGATCATATGGTGTTTTCCCCTCTCTATCTTGTTGTGATGAATTGAGTTTTCCCTTTGAGATTTCATTTTATCGGATTGAATACTTTTATGGATTTGAGAGCACTTGATCTATGTCTTGGCACTCAACTCGCGGATTCCCGAGGTGACATTGGGGTAATCTATGCATAGGGGTTGATGCACGTTTTCGTCCTTGTTTCTCCGGTAGAAATCTTGGGGCACTCTTTGAGGTTCTTTGTGTTGGATCGAGTATTATGAATCTGAAATTGTTTGATGCGTATCGTATAATTAACTCATGGATACTTTGGTGACATTGGAGTATCTAGGTGACATTAGAGTTGGTTGATGCGTATCATATGGTGTTATTTTAGTACGAACTCTTGGATATATCGAACGGAAAGAATAACTTTGTGTTATTTTAGTACGAACTCTTGAATAGATCGAACGGAAAGAATAACTTTAAGGTGGTTCCGTACCCTACAAACAATTTCTTCTTATGTTCTCCGCTAGATAAGAACTTTGGAGTGATTCTTCATCGCACGTTGAGGGATGGTTATATGATCCAATTATATTAGCATTGTTGAGAGATTGCACTAGCGAAAGTACGGACCCTAGGCCTTGTTTTCAAGCATTGCAATACCGTTTGTGCTCCGTTTTATCACTTGCTACCTTGCTGTTTTTATTTATTCAGATTATAAAAATATATTTCTACCATCCATATTACACTTCTATCACCATCTCTTCGCCGAACTAGTGCACCTATACAATTTGCCATTGTATTGGGTGTGTTGGGGACACAAGAGACTTTTTATTATTTGGTTGCAGGGTTGTTTGAGACAGACCATCTTCATCCTACGCCTCCCACGGACTGATAAACCTTAGGTTATCCACTTGAGGGAAAATTGCTACTGTCCTACAAAACTCTGCGCTTGGAGGCCCAACACGTGTCTACAAGAATAAAGTTGCGTAGTAGACATCAAGCTGTTTTCTGGCGCCGTTGCCGGGGAGGTGAGTGCTTGAAGGTATATCTTTAGATCTTGCAACTGAATCTTTTAGTTTCTTGTTTTATCACTAGTTTGGTTTATAAAAAGAAAATAAAAAAATGGAATTGAGGTTGCATCATATTATTCATCTCTATAATGTGTTTCATGAAAATGATGGAAAGGAAAATTGTGCTCAATTGATAGAAGAACAATTCTATAAAATGTTTGACAAAAAATCTTTGAATGATGAGTATGATTGCAATGTTGTTGGTATGAATTCTTTGAATACCCATGATGCTAATGATATGCAAAGCTACAAGCTTGGGGATGCTATGTTTGATGAAGATGATATTTTTAGTCCCCCAAGATTTGATGTGCAAATTTGTTATAATGATTGCATGCCTCCTATTTATGATGATTATATTGATGAAAGTGGATTTGGAGATGTCATGACTTTATTTAGTGATGAATCTACTATTTTGGAGGAGGTTTCAATTGATTATGATGAGAACAAAGTTGCTATTTATGATGACTATGGTGATGACATGTATGCTATAAAGAGTAATGATATCCATGAAACTTGTTATCATGATTTTAATGCTCAAATTGATTATGCCAATCAAGTATCATATGATAGTTATTTTGTTGAGTTTGCTCCCACTACTATTCATGAGAATAAATTTGCTTATGTGGAGAGTAGTAAAATTTCTATGCTTATGGATCATGAAAAGAATGCTTTATGTGATGGCTATATTGTTGAATTCATTCATGATGCTACTGAAAATTATTATGAGAGGGGAACATATGCTTTTACATATTGCAATAATATCAAGTTTCCTCTCTATGTGTTGAAAATCTTGAAGTTTTGCTTGTTTTGCCTTCCTATGCTAGTTGATTCTTGTTCCAATAAGTTGTTTGCTCACAAAATCCCTATGCATAGGAAGTTAGTTCGACTTAAATGTGCTAGTCATATGCTTCATGATGCTATCTTTATATTTTAATTCTTTACTTTTATGCGAGCATCATTGAAATCATCATGCCTAGCTAAAAGGCATTAAAGAAAAGCGCTTGTTGGGAGACAACCCAATATTTATCCCTACTGTTTTTTTTTGTTCACATGATTAAGCTACTGTAGTAATCATGTTTTATAGCTTTTATTTCAATAAAGTGCCAAGTAAAGCCTTTGGGATAGTGTGGATGATAGTTGACTTGATTCTGTGCAAAAACAGAAACTTTTGCGTCCAGTACAGAAATTCCTGTATTTTACTGGAACGTGGAAAAATTATGATTGTTTTACAGTTCATGGGTATACAAAATTTCTACGTTTTCCTAATTTTTAAGAATTTTTGGACGTAGATAAGTATGACCTTAATTCAGATCTCTATGTACTGTTCTGTTTTTGACAGATTCTGTTTGCAATGCATAGTTTGCTTGTTTTATGGTTTCTACGGCTTATATTGCTTAATATAAATTGTGAAAATTGTAGAGTACAGTAGGAATTGTTTGATAACAATTATGAATCTTGTCTTTGACAGTACCAAAGTGAATGATTTGTCTTTATCATACTAACCCATCTCAGAAAGTTCCGTTAAGTTTTGTCTGATTGAAGTTTTCAAGTTTTGGGTGAGATATCGATATGAGGAGAATAAGGAGTGACAAGAACCTAAGATTGGGGATGCCCGAGGCACCCCCAAGGCAATATTCAAGGAATATCCAAGCAACTAAGCTTGGGGATGCCCCGGAAGGCATCCCCTCTTTCGTCTTCAACATTATCGGTAACCTTACTTGGAGCTATATTTTCATTCGTCACATGATATGAGTTTTGCTTGGAGAGTCATTTTATTTTATTAGGATTTGCTTGATGTTATTTAGAATAATGTTTTGCATCTTTTATTTCAATAAAAGTGGCAAGGATAGCCTTCACCATGCTTATTTTGCAAATATATGAGTTGCTGTTTCAAAACAGAAAGTTTATAGCTGTTACAATAATTCTCCAGAAAAGTAAGAATGCGATAAAATGTTGAATTTTTTTTCACAATAATGTATGATAAATTTTATACAGTGTGGTAATTTTTCAGATTTTTTGGAATTAGGGAAGTATGATTACAATTGCACTCTTTACAGACTGTCCTGTTTAGACAGATTGCTGTTATGTTCGCATTGTTTGCATATGTTTGCTTGTTTAATGATTCTATTTGAGGATAGGAGTATTAAATATGCAGAGGCATTTAGTATTCAATGTTGAATAATAATTTTAGTGATTTGCTACAGTAGAGAATGTTAAGGTTTTTGCATTGATTTATACTAACTTATCTCACGAGTTCTTGTTGAGTTTTGTGTGGATGAAGTTTTTAAGATTTAGGGAAACCGTGATATAAAAGGAATTAAGGAGACACAAAAGCTCAAGCTTGGGATGCCCAAGGCATCCCAAGTTAATAATCCAAGAAGTCTCAAGCATCTAAGCTTGGGGATGCCCCGGTGGGCATCCCACCTTTCTTCTTCAACAACTATCAGTTAGTATCGGTTGAGCCTAAGTTTTTGCTTCTTCACATGAGTTGTGCTTTTCTTAGAATGTCATTTTATTTTATTTTTTGCTTGCTATTTTAATAAAATATTTAGATCTGAAAGTTTTTAAATAAGAGAGAGTCCTCAAATAGCTACCCATTTACTTAACTACTTGCATGATCTTCACTTATATCTTTTGGAGTAGTTTGTCATTTACTCTTGTGCTTCACTTATATCCTATGAGTAAATTGTTGAATGAATTGAATATCATGAATTTGAAATTATATGTTTATATCATGCCTAGTAGTAGCTTCACATTGGGTTTAGAAAGTGAAATCTTTTGAAGTTTGACAATCACAATATTGGTCGTACAAGCAATTCATGAATGATTACTATAAGGAAGAGAACTTTCACATGCAAATATATTATCTTGGAAATCTTTTATGATTGTGAATACCCATTAATTATTTTCAAACTTGAGCAAATTAGTTGAAGTTCGACAAGGAAGACAACGTAATGAGTTATGGTTGTGTATATTTGCATAGAAGTTATATTGTCATGGATCCTCCAACATGTGGTGTTTGCCTAGGATCTTTTGCTAGCCAAAAATTCGTACTAAGTAGAGATACTACTTGTGCATCCAAAAACCCTTAAACCTAGTTTCTTGCCATGAGTGTCCACCATACCAACCTATGGATTGAATAAGATCCTTCAAGTAAGTTGTCATCGGTGCATAAAGCAATAAAAATTGCTCCTAAATATGTTTGATCTTTTATTGTAAGGGAAAATTGAGCGTTGTAAGAACTTGTGATGGCAAAGTCATAAAAGTGACGGACTGCATAATAAAGGTTGCTATCATAAGGGGCAATATAAAGTGACGTTCCTTTGCATTAAGAGCTTGGGCATCCAAATAAAAAGCGCATGACAACCTCTGCTTCCCTCTGCGAAGGGCCTATCTTTTACTTTTCAGTATTTACTTTTATGCAAAGAGTCAATAGTATGAAATCTCATTTCAACCTCAACTATTCTCTAGTTGGCAAGCATCATGTGGTGGGGAAAGATCTAGGCACATATGACCACTCAAATATATTTGATCATGATTTATTATTGTTGACAATTATCTCTATGATAAATGAGTTGGGAGGCGAAATATTAAGCCCCTATCTTTCTCTGTGTTCGATGGATGCCATTTGTTCTAAGAATATGCTTGGAGTAGTAGCAATCATGGAAGACTATATGATGATTGAGCATGTGGAGCTCGTACTTAGACTCTGTTGAATAAGTTGAATTGCAATTGTTTGGTGACTAAGAATATAGGTTGTTGAGTTTCAAGAGAATTCATTGTTTGAACCTTAACATGTGAATTGGTTGCTACTTTAACATGAGAAGTTTTATGAGAAATAATTGTTGTTATGATGCTAGGAAAAGTGATTAAAATTATCATTGATCAAACTTATGCACTTTGCTAGCATTCACACTTCATAAATTATTTCTTTTATCATTTACCTACTCGAGGACGAGTAGGAATTAAGCTTGGGGATGCTGATACGTATCCAGCGTATCTATAATTTATGAAGTATTCATGCTGTTATATTATTATTCTTAGATGTTTTACAATCATTTTATAGCAACTTTATATCATTTTTTGGGACTAACCTATTGACATAGTGCCCAGTGCCAGTTGCTGTTTGTTGCTTGTTTTTTACATCGCAGAAAATCAATACCAAACGAAGTCCAAACGCAGCGAAACTTTTTGGAGATTTTTTTTGGACTAGAAGACATCCAGTGGGCCAGAGAAGTACCAGAGGGGTGCCCCGAGGGGGGGCACAACCCACCTGGGCGCGCCTGGAGGCCCAGGCACGCCCTGGTGGGTTGTGCCCACCTCGGTTGCCTCCCACACCGCCTCTTCACCCTATAAATTCCCAAATATTCCAAAAACCCTCGGGGAGACCCTAGATCAGAAGTTCCGCCGCCGCAAGGCCTCTGTATCCACGAGATCCAATCTAGACCCCGTTCTGGCACCCTGCCGGAGTGGGAAATCATCACCGGTGGCCATCTTCATCATCCCGGCGGCCACCATGATGAGGAGGGAGTAGTCCACCCTCGGGGCTGACGGTTTGTACCAGTAGCTATGTGTTTAATCTCTCTCTCGTGTTCTTGAGATGGCACGATCTTGATGTATCACGGGCTTTGTTAATATAGTTGGATCATATGGTGTTTTCCCCTCTCTATCTTGTTGTGATGAATTGAGTTTTCCCTTTGAGATTTCATTTTATCGGATTGAATACTTTTATGGATTTGAGAGCACTTGATCTATGTCTTGGCACTCAACTCACGGATTCCCAAGGTGACATTGGGGTAATCTATGCATAGGGGTTGATGCACGTTTTCGTCCTTGTTTCTCTGGTAGAAATCTTGGGGCACTCTTTGAGGTTCTTTGTGTTGGATCGAGTATTATGAATCTGAAATTGTTTGATGCGTATCATATAATTAACTCATGGATACTTTGGTGACATTGGAGTATCTAGGTGACATTAGAGTTGGTTGATGCGTATCATATGGTGTTATTTTAGTACGAACTCTTGGATATATCGAACAGAAAGAATAACTTTGTGTTATTTTAGTACGAACTCTTGAATAGATCGAACGGAAAGAATAACTTTAAGGTGGTTTCGTACCCTACAAACAATTTCTTCTTATGTTCTCCGCTAGATAAGAACTTTGGAGTGATTCTTCATCGCACGTTGAGGGATGGTTATATAATCCAATTATATTAGCATTGTTGAGAGATTGCACTAGCGAAAGTACGGACCCTAGGCCTTGTTTTCAAGCATTGCAATACCGTTTGTGCTCCGTTTTATCACTTGCTACCTTGCTATTTTTATTTATTCAGATTATAAAAATATATTTCTACCATCCATATTACACTTTTATCACCATCTCTTCGCCGAACTAGTGCACCTATACAATTTGCCATTGTATTGGGTGTGTTGGGGACACAAGAGACTTTTTATTATTTGGTTGTAGGGTTGTTTGAGACAGACCATCTTCATCCTACGCCTCCCACGGATTGATAAACCTTAGGTCATCCACTTGAGGGTGTTGGGGAACATACAATTTCAAAAAATTTCCTACGTTCACGCAAGATCTATCTAGGAGATGCATAGCAACGAGAGGGGAGAGTATGTCCACGTACCCTCGTAGACCGAAAGCGGAAGCGTTAACTTAACGCGGTTGATGTAGTCCAACGTCTTCGCGATCCAACCGATCAAGCACCGAACATACGGCGCCTCCGAGTTCAGCACACGTTTAGCTCGATGACGTCTCTCAAGCTCTTGATCCAGTTGAGGATGAGGGAGAGTTCCGTCAGCACGACGGTGTGGCGATGGTGATGATGAAGTTACCGGCGCAGGGCTTCGCCTCAGCACTACAACGATATGATCGAGGTGTGTAACTGTGGAGGGGGGCACCGCACACGGCTAAGAGATTGTCTGTTGTGCCTTGGGGTGCCCCCTGCCCACGTATATAAAGGAGGGGGGAGGAGGAGGCCTGCCAAGGGGGAGGCGCACCAAAGGGGGGGGAGCCCTACTAGGACTCCAAACCTAGTAGGATTCGCCCCCCCCTTTCCTTCCAACGGAGAGGGGGAAAGGGGAAAGGAGGGAGAGGGAGAAGGAAAGAGGGGGGCCGGCCCCCTCCCCTAGTCCAATTCAGATTGGGGCAAGGGGGGCGCGCCCCACCTCCTGTGGCCTGCCTCCTCTCCTCCACTATGGCCCATTAGGCCCAATAACTTTCCCGGGGGGTTCCGGTAACCTCCCGGTACTCCGAAAAATCCCCGATCTTCTTCGGAACCATTTCGGTGTCCGTATATAACCTTCCAATATATCAATCTTTATGTCTCGACCATTTCGAGACTCCTCGTCATGTCCGTGATCTCATCCGGGACTCCGAACAAACTTCGGTCATCAAATCACATAAATCATAATACAAATTACCATCGAACGTTAAGCGTGTGGACCCTACGGGTTCGAGAACTATGTAGACATGACCGAGACACATCTCCGGTTAATAACCAATAGCTGAACCTGGATGCTCATATTGGCTCCTACATATTCTACGAAGATCTTTATCGGTCAAACCGCATAACAACATACGTTATTCCCTTTGTCATCGGTATGTTACTTGCCCGAGATTCGATCGTCGGTATCATCATACCTAGTTCAATCTCGTTACCGGCAAGTCTCTTTACTCGTTCCGTAGTGCATTATCCCGTAACTAACTTATTAGTCACATTGCTTGCAAGGCTTCATATGATGTGCATTACCGAGAGGGCCCAGAGATACCTCTCCGATACTCGGAGTGACAAATCCTAATCTCGATCTATGCCAACCCAACAAACACCTTCGGAGACACCTGTAGAGCATCTTTATAATCACCCAGTTACGTTGTGACGTTTGATAGCACACAAGGTGTTCCTCCGGTATTCGGGAGTTGCATAATCTCATAGTCAGAGGAATATGTATAAGTCATGAAGAAAGCTATAGCAATAAAACTTATCGATCATTATGCTAAGCTAACGGATGGGTCTCGTCCATCACATCATTCTCCTAATGATGTCAAATGACAACACATGTCTATGGTTAGGAAACTTAACCATTTTTGATCAATGAGCTAGTCAAGTAGAGGCATACTAGGGACACTCTGTTTGTCTATGTATTCACACATGTACTAAGTTTCCGGTTAATACAATTCTAGCATGAATAATAAACATTTATCATGATATAAGGAAATATAAATAACAACTTTATTATTGCCTCTAGGGCATATTTCCTTCAGTCTCCCACTTGCACTAGAGTCAATAATCTAGATTACATAGTAATGATTCTAACACCCATGGAGTCTTGGTGCTGATCATGTTTTGCTCGTGGAAGAGGCTTAGTCAACGGGTCTGCAACATTCAGATCCGTATGTATTTTGCAAATCTCTATGTCTCCCTCCTTGACTTGATCGCGGATGGAATTGAAGCATCTCTTGATGTGTTTGGTTCTTTTGTGAAATCTGGATTCCTTCGCCAAGGCAATTGCTCCAGTATTGTCACAAAAGATTTTCATTGGACCCGATGCACTAGGTATTACACCTAGATCGGATATGAACTCCTTCATCCAGACTCCTTCATTTGCTGCTTTCGAAGCAGCTATGTATTCCACTTCTCACGTAGATCCCGCCATGACGCTCTGCTTGGAACTACACCAACTGACAGCTCCACCATTCAATATAAATACATATCCGATTTGTGACTTAGAGTCATCCGGATCAGTGTCAAAGCTTGCATTGACGTAACCACTTACGACAAGCTCTTTGTCATCTCCATAAACGAGAAACATATCCTTAGTCCTTTTCAGGTATTTCAGGATGTTCTTGACCACTATCCAGTGATCCACTCCTGGATTACTTTGGTACCTCCCTGCTAAACTTATAGCAAGGCACACATCAGGTCTGGTACACAACATTGTATACATGATAGAACCTATGGCTGAGGCATAGGGAATGACTTTCATTTTCTCTCTATCTTCTGCAGTGGTCAGGCATTGAGTCTTACTCAACTTCACACCTTGCAACACAGGCAAGAACCCTTTCTTTGACTGATCCATTTTGAACTTCTTCAAAACTTTATCAAGGTATGTGCTTTGTGAAAGTCCTATTAAGCGTCTTGATCTATCTCTATAGATCTTGATGCCCAATATATAAGCAGCTTCAGCGAGGTCTTTCATTGAAAAACTTTTATTCAAGTATCCTTTTATGCTATCCAGAAATTCTATATTGTTTCCAATCAATAATATGTCATCCACATATAATATTAGAAACGCTACAGAGCTCCCACTCACTTTCTTGTAAATACAGGCTTCTCCAAAAGTCTGTATAAAACATATGCTTTGATCACTTCATCAAAGCGTATATTCCAACTCCGAGATGCTTGCACCAGTCCATAAATGGATCGCTGGAGCTTGCACACTTTGTTAGCTCCCTTAGGATCGACAAAACCTTCTGGTTGCATCATATACAACTCTTGTTTAAGAAATCCATTAAGGAATGCAGTTTTGACATCCATTTGCCAAATTTCATAATCATAAAATGCGGCAATTGCTAACATGGTTCGGACAGACTTAAGCATCGCTACGGGTGAGAAGGTCTCATCGTAGTCAACTCCTTGAACTTGTCGAAAACCTTTCGCAACAAGTCGAGCTTTGTAGACAGTAACATTACCATCAGCATCAGTCTTCTTCTTGAAGATCCATTTATTCTCTATGGCTTGCCGATCATCGGGCAAGTCAACCAAAGTCCACACTTTGTTCTCATACATGGATCCCATCTCAGATTTCATGGCCTCAAGCCATTTCGCGGAATCTGGGCTCATCATCGCTTCCTCATAGTTCGTAGGTTCATCATGGTCTAGTAACATGACTTCTAGAACAGGACTACCGTACCACTCTGGTGCGGAACATACTCTGGTTGACCTACGAGGTTCGGTAGTAACTTGATCCGAAGTTTCATGATCATCATCATTAACTTCCTCACTAATTGGTGTAGGCATCACTGGAACTGATTTCTGTGGTGAACTACTTTCCAATTCGGGAGAAGGTACAATTACCTCATCAAGTTCTACTTTCCTCCCACTCACTTCTTTCGAGAGAAACTCCTTCTCTAGAAAGGATCCATTCTTAGCAACGAATATCTTGCCTTCGGATCTGTGATAGAAGGTGTACCCAACAGTCTCCTTTGGGTATCCTATGAAGACGCATTTTTCCGATTTGGGTTCGAGCTTATCAGGTTGAAGCTTTTTCACATAAGCATCGCAGCCCCAAACTTTAAGAAACGACAGCTTAGGTTTCTTGCCAAACCACAGTTCATATGGTGTCGTCTCAACGGATTTAGATGGTGCCCTATTTAACGTGAATGCAGCTGTCTCTAATGCATAACCCCAAAACGATAGTGGTAAATCGGTAAGAGACATCATAGATCGCACCATATCTAATAAAGTACAGTTACGACGTTCGGACACACCATTACGCTGTGGTGTTCCAGGTGGCGTGAGTTGCGAAACTATTCCACATTGTTTCAAATGAAGACCAAACTCATAACTCAAATATTCACCTCCACGATCAGATCGTAGAAACTTTATTTTCTTGTTACGATGATTTTCCACTTCACTCTGAAATTCTTTAAACTTTTCAAATGTTTCAGATTTATGTTTCATTAAGTAGATATACCCATATCTACTCAAATCATGTGTGAAGGTCAGAAAATAACGATACCCGCCGCGAGCCTCAACACTCATCGGACCGCATACATCGGTATGTATTATTTCCAATAAGTCAGTTGCTCGCTCCATTGTTTTCGGAGAACGGAGTTTTAGTCATCTTGCCCATGAGGCATGGTTTGCAAGTATCAAGTGATTCATAATCAAGTGATTCCAAAAGCCCATCAGCATGGAGTTTGTTCATGCGCTTTACACCAATATGACCTAAACGGCAGTGCCACAAATAAGTTGCACTATCATTATTAACTTTGCATCTTTTGGCTTCAATATTATGAATATGTGTATTACTACAGTCGAGATTCAACAAAAATAGACCACTCGTCAAGGGTGCATGACCATAAAATATATTATTCATATAAATAGAACAACCATTATTCTCTGATTTAAATGAATAACCGTCTCGCATCAAACAAGATCCAGATATAATGTTCATACTCAACGCTGGCACCAAATAACAATTATTTAGGTCTAAAACTAATCCCGAAGGTAGATGTAGAGGTAGCGTGCCGACGGCGATCACATCGACTTTGGAACCATTTCCCACGCGCATCGTCACCTCGTCCTTAGCCAATCTTCGTTTAATCCGTAGCCCCTGTTTCGAGTTACAAATATGAGCAACCGAACCGGTATCAAATACCCAGGCACTACTACGAGCATTAGTACGGTACACATCAATAACATGTATATCAAATATACCTTTGTTCACTTTGCCATCCTTCTTATCCGCCAAATACTTGGGGCAGTTCCGCTTCCAGTGACCAGTCCCTTTGCAGTAGAAGTACTCAGTTTCAGGCTTAGGTCCAGACTTGGGCTTCTTCCCGGGAGTAGCAACTTGCTTGCTATTCTTCTTGAAGTTCCCCTTCTTCCCTTTGCCCTTTTTCTTGAAACTAGTGGTCTTGTTAACCATCAACACTTGATGCTCCTTTTTGATTTCTACCTCCGCAGCCTTTAGCATCGCGAAGAGCTCGGGAATTGTCTTTATTCATCCCTTGCATATTATAGTTCATCACGAAGCCTTTGTAGCTTGGTGGCAGTGATTGAAGAACTCTGTCAATAACACTATCATCCGGAAGATTAACTCCCAGCTGAGTCAAGTTGTTATGGTACCCAGACATTCTGAGTATGTGTTCACTGACAGAACTGTTCTCCTCCATCTTGCAGCTATAGAACTTGTTGGAGACTTCATATCTCTCAACTCGGGCATTTGCTTGAAATATTAACTTCAACTCCTGGAACATCTCATATGCTCCATGACGTTCAAAACGTCTTTGAAGTCCCGATTCTAAGCCGTAGAGCATGGCACACTGAACTATAGAGTAGTCATCAGACCGCGTTTGCCAGACGTTCAAAGCGTCTACATTAGCGGGAGCGGGCTTGTCACCTAGCGGTGCATCAAGGACATAATTCTTCTGTGCAGCAATGAGGATAATCCTCAAGTTACGGACCCAGTCCGTGTAGTTGCTACCATCATCTTTCAACTTAGCTTTCTCTAGGAACGCATTAAAATTCAAGGGAACGGTAGCACGGGCCATTGATCTACAACAACATAGATATGCAAAAACTATCAGGACTAAGTTCATGATAAATTAAAGTTCAATTAATCATATTACTTAAGAACTCCCACTTAGATAGACATCCCTCTAGTCATCTAAATTATCACGTGATCCATATCAACTAAACCATGTCCGATCATCACGTGAGATGGAGTAGTTTTCAATGGTGAACATCTCTATGTTGATCATATCTACTATATGATTCACGTTCGACCTTTCGGTCTCAGTGTTCCGAGGCCATATCTGCATATGCTAGGCTCGTCAAGTTTAACCCGAGTATTCTGCACGTGCAAAACTGGCTTGCACCCGTTGTATGTGAACGTAGAGCTTATCACACCCGATCATCATGTGGTGTCTCGGCACGACAAACTGTCGCAACGGTGCATACTCAGGGAGAACACTTATACCTTGAAATTTACTGAGGGATCATCTTATAATGCTACCGCCGTACTAAGCAAAATAAGATGCATAAAAGATAAACATCACATGCAATCAAAATATGTGACATGATATGGCCATCATCATCTTGTGCCTTTGATCTCCATCACCAAAGCACCGTCATGATCTCCATCGTCACCGGCTTGACACCTTGATCTCCATCGTAGCGTCATTGTCGTCTCGCCAACTATTGCTTCTACGACTATCGCTACCGCATAGTGATAAAGTAAAGCAATTACATGGCGATTGCATTTCATACAATAAAGCGACAACCATAAGGCTCCTGCCAGTTGCCGATAACTTTTACAAAACATGATCATCTCATACAATAACGTGTATCACATCATGTCTTGACCATATCACATCACAGCATGCCCTGCAAAAACAAGTTAGACGTCCTCTACTTTGTTGTTGCAAGTTTTACGTGGCTGCTACGGGCTTCAAGCAAGAACCGTTCTTACCTATGCATCAAAACCACAACGATTTTTCGTCAAGTGTGCTGTTTTAACCTTCAACAAGGACCGGCCGTAGTCAAACTCGATTCAACTAAAGTTGGAGAAACAGACACCCGCCAGCCACCTTTGTGCAAAGCACGTCGGTAGAACCAGTCTCATGAACGCGGTCATGTAATGTCGGTCCGGGCCGCTTCATCCAACAATACCGCTGAATCAAAGTAAGACGTTGGTGGTAAGCAGTATGACTATTATCGCCCACAACTCTTTGTGTTCTACTCGTGCATATCATCTACGCATAGACCTGGCTCGGATGCCACTGTTGGGGAATGCAATTTCAAAAAAATTCCTACGTTCACTCAAGATATATCTAGGAGATGCATAGCAACGAGAGGGGAGAGTATGTCCACGTACCCTCGTAGACCGAAAGCGGAAGCGTTAGCTTAACGCGGTTGATGTAGTCGAACGTCTTCGCGATCCAACCGATCAAGCACCGAACGTACGGCGCCTCCGAGTTCAGCACACGTTCAGCTCGATGACGTCCCTCGAGCTCTTGATCCAGTTGAGGACGAGGGAGAGTTTCGTCAGCACAACGGCGTGGCGATGGTGATGATGAAGTTACCGGCGCAGGGCTTCGCCTAAGCACTACAACGATATGACCGAGGTGTGTAACTGTGGAGGGGGGCACCGCACACGGCTAAGAGATTGTCTGTTGTGCCTTGGGGTGCCCCCCTGCCCATGTATATAAAGGAGGGGGGGAGGAGGAGGCCGGCCAAGGGGGAGGCGCACCAAGGGGGGGGAGTCCTACTAGGACTCCAAACCTAGTAGGATTCGGCCCCCCTTTCCTTCCAACGGAGAGGGGGAAAGGGGAAAGGAGGGAGAGGGAGAAGGAAAGAGGGGGGCCGGCCCCCTCCCCTAGTCCAATTCAGATTGGGGCAAGGGGGCGCGCCCCACCTCCCGTGGCCTGCCTCCTCTCCTCCACTATGGCCCATTAGGCCCAATAACTTTCCCGGGGGGTTCCGGCAACCTCCCGGTACTCCGAAAAATCCCCGATCTTCTTCGGAACCATTTTGGTGTCCGTATATAACCTTCCAATATATCAATCTTTATGTCTCGACCATTTAGAGACTCCTCGTCATGTCCGTGATCTCATTCGGGACTCAGAACAAACTTCGGTCATCAAATCACATAACTCATAATACAAATCGTCATCGAACGTTAAGCGTGCAGACCCTACAGGTTCGAGAACTATGTAGACATGACCGAGACACATCTCCGGTTAATAACCAATAGCGGAACCTGGATGCTCATATTGGCTCCTACATATTCTACGAAGATCTTTATCGGTCAAACCGCATAACATACGTTATTCCCTTTGTCATCGGTTTGTTACTTGCCCGAGATTCGATCATCGGTATCATCATACCTAGTTCAATCTCATTACCGGCAAGTCTCTTTACTCGTTCCGTAGTGCATCATCCTGTAACTAATTCATTAGTCGCATTGCTTGCAAGGCTTCATATGATGTGCATTACCGAGAGGGCCCAGAGATACCTCTCCGATACTCGGAGTGACAAATCCTAATCTCTATCTATGCCAACCCAACAAACACCTTCGGAGACACCTGTAGAGCATCTTTATTGTCACCCAGTTACGTTGTGACATTTGATAGCACACAAGGTGTTCCTCCGGTATTCGGGAGTTGCATAATCTCATAGTCAGAGGAATATGTATAAGTCATTAAGAAAGCTATAGCAATAAAACTTATCGATCATTATGCTAAGCTAACGGATGGGTCTCGTCCATCACATCATTCTCCTAATGATGTGATCCCGTTAATCGAATGACAACACATGTCTATGGTTAGGAAACTTAACCATCTTTGATCAATGAGCTAGTCAAGTAGAGGCATACTAGGGACACTCTGTTTGTCTATGTATTCACACATGTACTAAGTTTCCGGTTAATACAATTCTAGCATGAATAATAAACATTTATCATGATATAAGGAAATATAAATAACAACTTTATTATTGCCTCTAGGGCATATTTCCTTCAGAGGGAAAATTGCTACTGTCCTACAAAACTCTGCGCTTGGAGGCCCAACACGTGTCTACAAGAATAAAGTTGCGTAGTAGACATCAACAACCATTGTCCTTAATACTGAATTCATATACTTGTCTCATCAAACATGAGGCAGAAATAATATTTTGACTTAAAGCAGGAACATAATAACAATTATCAAGTTCCATTACAGATCCTAAGTGTAAATTAAGTTGCATAGTGCCGACGGCTAACGCCTCAACACTTGCTTTATTCCCGACGTGTATGTCAGCTTCTCCTCTTGCAACATTCATAGTTCTTCTTAGCCCCTGCATCGAGTTGCAAATGTGAACAACTAATCTGGTACCATATACCGAAGAGCTACTAGAAACATCAGCAAGATAAATGTCTATAACATATACAACAAGTGTACCTGAAGAAGAAGTCACACTTCCAGTCTTCTTGCCCTTCTCGGCAAGCCACTTGCTGCAGTTCCTTTTATAGTGATCGGGTTCGTTGCAGTGAAAGCAAAAAGTCCCCGTGTCCGGTCTGGACTTGGGCACATCGACGACAGTTGGAGTTGCCTCCTTCTCCTTGCCCTTTGCCTTAGCCTTTTTCTTGAACCAACACTTCTTGAACTTGACCGAGATCTGCACCATCAACATTTGATGATGCATGCATTTCTTGATATCCAGCTCTCCCACCTTAAGCATGCGATTCAGTGAGCTTCTTTTCCATGCCGTGCATATGGTAGTCTAAGATGAATGTCGCATAGCTAGCTGGAAGAGAACCTAGAATTGTATCCGTGGACAACTCATCCCCAAGTGGGAAGCCTAACCGATCCAAAGCTTGCATGTACCTGATCATCTTGATCACATGCTGGCTCAGTGGATCACCCTCTTTCAGCTTACAATCCATCAAGGACCGCCGGATGTTGAACCTTTTGGTCCTAACCTGCATTTGAAACATGCTCTTGAGGCTCTCGATCATATCGAAAGCATCAACATTTTCGAACCGCTGCTATAGATTGGGCTCCGTAGAAGCCAACATGAGACAATGTAACACCCCCAGTGGTTAACTACAGTAATTCCATTTTGATAATGCCAAGTCAGCATGATTAACAGTGCATGATCATCATTTGCATCATAATGCTTTTCAACTCCTAAGTCAAAACCCAAATTTAAGTGAAAGTGGAAAATAAAAGTTGCCTGAACCTGAAAACTAAAATGTGCATCATGTTGCAAATATTCTCATAGCATTTATAAAAATGATTGCAACATTTGTTGGAATTGTAAAAGGACTCGAACAACAAGGAACAGCAGCAACATAACGCTGTTTAATCCTTTTTCAATTTAAATAAAATCCAAACAAAAAGATATGGACCCCAAACCAATTTCTAGCAGTGACAGATAATGCACTGTAAATAATGGAGCAAGTCTCATATTTACAAAAGTCTTTTGAATAAAAATAAAAGAGAAAACAGAAAAGGAAAATAAATATATAAAAAAAAAGGAAAAAGGAAAAGAGCAGCCCCCCCCCCCACGGGCCAAGCCCAGCTGGCCACTCCAGCCGGACCGGCCGAACCGGCCCACCCCCCCACTCCTCCTTATCCCCACCCCCCCCCCGCAAACCCTAACCTACCCCACTCCCCCCCACCTCCCCTCCCCCGATCCAAACTGGATCGGATCGTGAGCTCTAGCCGCCGCCGCCCTTCGACGCCCCGGCGCGCCCCCGCCGGCCGCGCCGCCCCGCCGCCGACGCTCTCGCCCTCCTCCCCTGATCCACAGCCCCCGTTCGCCGACGCCCCCGTCGCCTCACCCCGCCGACCGCCCTGCCGCTCGACGTCGCCGGCACCACCCCGTCGCCGGACCGCGCCACCCCCTCGACCCTCATCCCCGACCGGCCTCCTCGAGCCACGCCGCCCCCGTGCCTCTACAGCCGTCGGTGAGGCCCCGGCCTCTGCCGTCTCCCCTTTCCCCCTCGTCCCCGTCCGCGATGCCGTCCGCCGTGCCAGGCCGCGCTCGCCGCGGTCCCCTGCTCCATTAGCCGCGCCCCCGCCGCGCCTGGCCACGCACGCGCGCGCACTGCGCTCGCCCCGCTCTCCCTGCTGCGTCGCTCGCCAGCCACTGCCGCCCCGCACGCGCCCGCACTGGCTACGGCCGCCGCTGCTCCCCTCTGCTCCGCCACCCCCGCCGCCTGCGCCGCGCGCCGCCACCCCCCTGCTGCTCCGGCCCCGCGCGCGCTGCCGCGCGCTGCCGCGGCCTCGCCCGCCCGCGCCCGCGCGTGCCATTTGGGCACCGGACATGTCCGGTCCCAAACGGGCATGCTCCGGACATGTCCGGCCCTGGTCCACTGACCAGTGGGGCCCACAGCCCTGCCTGTTAATTAAAATAAATAATAATAAACAATATAATTAAAATAAATAAATAATTAGTTAATTAACACTATTTAGATTAGTCTAATTTGATTAATTAGATTAATTAAATGTTAATTAACTTAAGTAACCCTGGTTAATTAGAGCTAATTAATTAGTTAACCTAATTAACCTTGCTGACATCAGCATGATGTCATGCTGACATCAGCGAGCACTATTCTGGATAATGTTAGATTTTAAATAATTAAATAAATTCCAAAAATTAATAAAAACTTTAGAAAATCATATTAAATAATCCGTAACTCCGATGAAAATACTTTATACATGAAAGTCGCTCAGAACGACGAGACGAATCTGAATACGCGGTCCGTTCGTCCGCCACACGTCTCTAACTATACCAACATGCAACCGTTCCCCTCCGGTCATCTGTCTGACAAATGCCCGGAACCGGGAAAACATTCCCGGATGGATCCCTCCTTCCTCGGTGACGTGCAACCATATATTAGGACACACCCGGCACTGCACATTGTCATGTCGTACTTTGTGTTGCTCTTGTTTGCTTTATATTTATACTGTTTCCTCCCCCTCTTCACTCTCGATAGAGCCCGGTGCCGACGCAGCTCCGGTGATTGGTTCCAGTACTGACGACCTTGCCTTTGCCGCCGAGCAACCAGGCAAGCCCCCCCCTTTTGATCATCCCGATATCGCCCATTCTAATTTCCCATGCTTGCATTAGAATTGCTGCTACTACTGCTTTACCTATTCTGATGCATAGCCTGTTCATTGTAACCTGCTGTTGATAATTACCTACATATCCTAAACTGTTTAGTCTAGGCTGGGTAGAGACCTATCAGTGACCCCACTTATCCCGACTGCCGCGCTGGATCGTCAGAAGACCCGATCAACGGGATTGAAGACCAGGCCCCGACACCGCACATCACCCCCTTTAGTTGTAACGACACTGCAGCGTTACTATCGAGTGCCGAGGGTGAAACCTCTTATAGCACTCCTGATGTTAACTCTGTAGAGAAGCTATTTGGTCGTGGTCATCGAGGGTGATTCCTCCTTCTCCACTTCCGATACGACGCTGTCGTGCAACACATCAAGTGTGAACCCAGCGAGGGTGATTCCTCCTACGTTCACCTTGACAGATACATCGGTAGGAATCCAACGAGGGTGATACCTCGGATTCCCTTGATGTTATGGACACACGGATACTTGGACTGTACTGTTGTTACTTGGAAAGGCGGGTCGACCCTGAGGGGTACCCGCGTGTGTTGTGAAGACGGGTTGCCTGTATGGTGCCCGAGTGTTGAATACGAGGCGTGGCCGGGCATTCTTAACCCTTGCCGCAAGTCCTCGAGACGGGGCGACGGGGTCACATCTTTCGTGAGTCTCTGCTCGTTTTCCGCAAGCCCCTAGTCCACTTACGATTTGGATATTTGATCCGAGCAGGCCTCTGGTCTGATAGCACTAACCATCACGTGGGCATAGTATGGGCGTTCTGCATCGTAGCATCAGCCGAAAGCTCTGTCAGACGTCCAGTTCAGCATGGCGGCACGGACGGACCGGCGCCCTCCTGGTGCCAGGCTTCTCCCTGCGCGCAACGACTCGGAGTGCACAGGGCGATGGCCCAAGACCTCTGAGCGCTTAGGATGTAGACCGACGGGGACCTCTCTGCTGAGCTGTAGGTCGGGTTGCGGTGTGTTGTTTGGCCGAGGCCGGGCATGACCCAGGAAAGTGTGTCCGGCCGGAGTTAAGCGAGCGTGATGGGTAAGTTGGTGCACCCCTGCAGGGAAGAACATTTCTATCGATAGCCGGTCCTACGGTAAAGGACACTCGGAGTTGTATCCCGATCGATACAACTAGAACTGGATACCCGTGATGATACTTGGATATATGGCTCTGGGATTGCTTCTCGCAGGGAGTCGAGAAGGGATCTCCGGACGAGGTTGATGACTGTATGGCTCTGGGATTGCTTTCTCGCAGGGAGTCGAGAAAGGATCTCTGGGTGAGGTTGAGACTTAATGATACTACTACATTATATTGTACTGTTCTACTCTCTTCTACTGCTGCAAGACCGCTGAAGATGCTAGTCTTCGATAGGACTAGGCCTTCTCTCTATTCTGGCATTTCTGCAGCCCAGTCCACATATACAGCCTCCCCTTGAAAATGTTGCATATGTAGTGTAGATCCTTGCTTGCTGAGTACTTCTGAGTACTCACGGTTGCTTTGTTTTCCTTTTCTCCCCATATCAGTTTGTCGTGACCAAGATGACGGAGCCCCTGAGACAGCTGCCTTGCCGACGATCGCTACTACTACTACCCAGAGGATGGATACTACTATGAGTTGACTGACGACCAGGAGTAGGATCGGAGGGTCCCAGGCAGGAGGCCTTCGCCTTTCGATCGTAGTGTTTTATTTTGCCCCGCCTTTCTAAAGGCCTTTCTGTTTCTGTTTCATATCTGTACTCAGATATCTGATGCTTCCGCTGACGCTTGTTTGCAAGCTTATGTATTCGAGCCCTCGAGGCCCCTGGCTTGTAATATAAAGCTTGTATGACTTTATTTATGTTTTAGAGTTGTGTTGTGATATCTTCCCGTGAGTCCTTAGGCTTGATCGTGTGCATTTGCGTGTATGATTAGTGCACGATCGGGCCGGGGGCGTCACAAGTTGGTATCAGAGCCAGGTTTCGATCCTAGGACCTGTGGGTTACGGGCCCACGTCGCCAATTGGGTGGTATTAGGATCTTTTACTCCTCGACCTTTACTCTGGGACTCTGACCTCTCTTCTATTCGGGTTAAAAGTTTACTAACGCCGACACTTAGGATCTCGTAATTCTCGTCCACCCGAAGAGCTGGATATCTGTGCGATTTCCCTGATATTGATCTGATTAGTCTGATAATCATTTTCCTTTCCATTGTTTTGTTTAACCTTTCTCTCCGAGATCGGTTATACTTCTCCTTGTCTTTTGACAATCATGAGTTTCCTCTGTTTCAGATGGATCGTTTGTTTCCACCACACCCTGCGACGCAGCTACCAGCTGTTCGAGCAGGGATACATCCAGAGTACATTCTTTATCCACTGGGGCAGATGTCAATCCGTTACAATACCCCAGTACTATCTCCTCCAGATACCCGCAAAGACTTTGTGATCTATTGTGACGCATCCCGTGAAGGATTAGGCTGTATCCTAATGCAAGAGCGTAAAGTGATTGCTTATGGCTCTCGTCAGTTGCGCCCACATGAAGAGAATTATCCCGTACATGATCTAGAACTAGCTGCTATCATCTATGCACTGCAGTTGTGGCGACATTACCTCCTCGGTAATCGTTGCGAGATCTACACGGATCATAAAAGTTTGAAGTACTTGTTCACTCAGCCATCTCTGAATCTACGTCAGCAAAGATGGATGGAGACCATTGCGGACTATGATTTGGGTATTTCCTATACCCCTGGCAAGGCTAATGTAATGGCTGATGCATTGAGCCGTAAATCTTACTGCTCTGAACTTGAGGTTCAGCTACAGCAACCACTTCTGTATGAAGAGCTTCGAAAGCTAAATCTCGAGATAGTTCCTCAAGGATACCTAAAAACCTTGGTTGTTGAACCAGACCTTGAGAAAGCTGTTAAGAGTGCACAAGCTAAAGATGCTGAAGTTGATCTGATGAAGAAAGATCTTCACCTTGAAAAGTACAGGGATTTCTCGCTGTCTGAAGATGGAACCTTGTATTTCAAAGACCGCATTGTGGTACCTCGCTTCGAGCTTATGACTGACAAAGTCATGAAGGAGGCACATGATACCCCGTTGTCTATTCATCCGGGTAGCACCAAAATGTATCGTGATCTCCGTCAAAGGTACTGGTGGTCTAGAATGAAGCAGGACATTGCTCGCTTTGTTGCTGAATGTGATGTGTGTCGTCGCGTTAAAGCAGAACATCAGAAGCCTGCTGGAATTCTGCAACCGTTGCCTATTCCTCTATGGAAATGGGATAAGGTTCAAATGGATTTCATTACAGGACTTCCCAGGTCACAGAAGGGTCACGACGCTATAATTGTCGTCGTCGACCAACTCTCCAAAGTTGCACATTTTCTGCCTGTCAAGGAGACTATCACTGCTAAACAGTTAGCAGAGTTGTATATCTCCAGAATCGTATCACTCCACGGTATTCCGAAAGAGATCAGTTCAGACCGTGGCAGCATATTCACTGGTCATTTCTGGGAAAGTTTCCAAAAAGCTATGGGAACTCATATTACTTGGAGTTCAGCATATCACCCCTAGTCTCAAGGCCAAGTCGAGCGAGTCAACCAAGTGCTTGAAGATATGCTTCGAGCTTGTGTTATTTCTTTCGGCAAGAAGTGGGAAGAATCTCTTCCGTATGCCGAGTTCTCTTATAACAACAGCTATCAAGCCAGCTTGAAAATGGCCCCCTTTGAAGTTCTCTATGGACGTAAGTGTCGAACCCCTCTGAATTGGTCAGAAACTGGGGAACGACCTCTTGTTGGACCGGATATTATTCAACACGCCGAAGAACAAGTCCGAATTGTCCGGGAAAATCTCAAGGCGGCTCAGGACCGCCAGAAGAGCAACTATGATCGCAAACGATGGGGCTTGACTTATCAACCTGGTGATCAGGCTTATCTTCGTGTCACTCCTATGAAAGGCACTCACCGTTTTGGAATCAAGGGCAAGCTAGCTCCACGCTATATTGGTCCTTTCCGCATTGTTGCTAGACGTGGTCAGGTGGCGTATAAATTGGAATTGCCGCCGCAATTCTCTCATATCCACGACGTCTTCCATGTGTCGCAACTTCGTCAATGCTTCAAGGAATCTCCACACCGATCTGTGGATCACGAGATGCTTGAATTGCAAGATGATCTATCTTATAAGGAGCATCCGATCCGCATTCTCGATGAAGCTGAACGTCGAACCCGTCAGAAGGTTACCAAGTTCCTCAAAGTACAGTGGTCAAATCATACTGAAGATGAAGCCACTTGGGAACACGAGGATAATCTTCGTGCGGAATACCCCGAACTTTTTCCTTCTACTTCTTAATTCTCGGGACGAGAATTCTTGTTAGTAGAGGAGATTTGTAACACCCCCAGTGGTTAACTACAGTAATTCCATTTTGATAATGCCAAGTCAGCATGATTAACAGTGCATGATCATCATTTGCATCATAATGCTTTTCAACTCCTAAGTCAAAACCCAAATTTAAGTGAAAGTGGAAAATAAAAGTTGCCTGAACCTGAAAACTAAAATGTGCATCATGTTGCAAATATTCTCATAGCATTTATAAAAATGATTGCAACATTTGTTGGAATTGTAAAAGGACTCGAACAACAAGGAACAGCAGCAACATAACGCTGTTTAATCCTTTTTCAATTTAAATAAAATCCAAACAAAAAGATATGGACCCCAAACCAATTTCTAGCAGTGACAGATAATGCACTGTAAATAATGGAGCAAGTCTCATATTTTACAAATTCTTTTGGAATAAAAATAAAAGAGAAAACAGAAAAGGAAAATATATATAAAAAAAGGAAAAGGAAAGAGCAGGCCCCCCCCGACCGGCCAACCCACTGGCCACTCCAGCCGGACCGGCCGAACCGGCCCACCCCCCACTCCTCCTTATCCCCTCACCCCCCCCGCAAACCCTAACCTACCCACTCCCCCCCCCTCTCCCTCCCCCGATCCAAACTGGATCGGGATCGTGAGCTCTAGCCGCCGCCGCCCTTCACGCCCCCGCGCCCGCCGCCGGCCGCCGCCTCCCACCCGCCTCCCTCGTCCCGTGCCCTCCCTCCTCTCCCCCTTTCTCCTCCCCACCCTTCCCTCGACCTCCTCCCTCCGACCTGTCCTCTCTACTTCTCCTTCCACCCACCCACCGACTCACCTCCCACCCCCCGTCTACCCTCATCCCCTACCTTCTTCCTCGTATCCACGCGCTCCCTCTTCCCGTGCCTCTACAGCCGTCGGTGAGGCCCCGGCCTCTGCCGTCTCCCCTTTCCCCCTCGTCCCCGTCCTCAATGCCGTCCGCCGTGCCAGGCCGCGCTCGCCGCGGTCCCCTGCTCCATTAGCCGCGCCCCCGCCGCGCCTGGCCACGCACGCGCGCGCACTGCGCTCGCCCCGCTCTCCCTGCTGCGTCGCTCGCCAGCCACTGCCGCCCCGCACGCGCCCGCACTGGCTACAGCCGCCGCTGCTCCCCTCTGCTCCGCTACCCCCGCCGCCTGCGCCGCGCGCCGCCACCCCCCTGCCGCTCCGGCCCCGCGCGCGCTGCCGCGCGCTGCCGCGGCCTCGCCCGCCCGCGCACGCGCGTGCCATTTGGGCACCGGACATGTCCGGTCCCAAACGGGCATGCTCCGGACATGTCCGGCCCTGGTCCACTCACCAGTGGGGCCCACAGCCCTGCCTGTTAATTAAAATAAATAATAATAAACAATATAATTAAAATAAATAATTAATTAGTTAATTAACACTATTTAGATTAGTCTAATTTGATTAATTAGATTAATTAAATGTTAATTAACTTAAGTAACCCTAGTTAATTAGAGCTAATTAATTAGTTAACCTAATTAACCTTGCTGACATCAGCATGATGTCATGCTGACATCAGCGAGCACTATTCTGGATAATGTTAGATTTTAAATAATTAAATAAATTCCAGAAATTAATAAAAACTTTAGAAAATCATATTAAATAATCCGTAACTCCGATGAAAATACTTTATACATGAAAGTCGCTCAGAACGACGAGACGAATCTGAATACGCGGTCTGTTCGTCCGCCACACGTCTCTAACTATCCGAACATGCAACCGTTCCCCTCCGGTCATCTGTCTGACAAATGCCCGAAACCGGGAAAACATTCCCGGATGGATCCCTCCTTCCTCGGTGACGTGCAACCATATGTTAGGACACACCCGGCACTGCACATTGTCATGTCGTACTTTGTGTTGCTCTTGTTTGCTTTATATTTATACTGTTTCCTCCCCCTCTTCACTCTCGATAGAGCCCGGTGCCGACGCAGCTCCGGTGATTGGTTCCAGTACTGACGACCTTGCCTTTGCCGCCGAGCAACCAGGCAAGCCCCCCCCTTTTGATCATCCCGATATCGCCCATTCTAATTTCCCATGCTTGCATTAGAATTGCTGCTACTACTGCTTTACCTATTCTGATGCATAGCCTGTTCATTGTAACCTGCTGTTGATAATTACCTACATATCCTAAACTGTTTAGTCTAGGCTGGGTAGAGACCTATCAGTGACCCCACTTATCCCGACTGCCGCGCTGGATCGTCAGAAGACCCGATCAACGGGATTGAAGACCAGGCCTCGACACCGCACATCACCCCCTTTAGTTGTAACGACACTGCAGCGTTACTATCGAGTGCCGAGGGTGAAACCTCTTATAGCACTCCTGATGTTAACTCTGTAGAGAAGCTATTTGGTCGTGGTCATCGAGGGTGATTCCTCCTTCTCCACTTCCGATACGACGCTGTCGTGCAACACATCAAGTGTGAACCCAGCGAGGGTGATTCCTCCTACGTTCACCTTGACAGATACATCGGTAGGAATCCAACGAGGGTGATACCTCGGATTCCCTTGATGTTATGGACACACGGATACTTGGACTGTACTGTTGTTACTTGGAAAGGCGGGTCGACCCTGAGGGGTACCCGCGTGTGTTGTGAAGACGGGTTGCCTGTATGGTGCCCGAGTGTTGAATACGAGGCGTGGCCGGGCATTCTTAACCCTTGCCGCAAGTCCTCGAGACGGGGCGACGGGGTCACATCTTTCGTGAGTCTCTGCTCGTTTTCCGCAAGCCCCTAGTCCACTTACGATTTGGATATTTGATCCGAGCAGGCCTCTGGTCTGATAGCACTAACCATCACGTGGGCATAGTATGGGCGTTCTGCATCGTAGCATCAGCCGAAAGCTCTGTCAGACGTCCAGTTCAGCATGGCGGCACGGACGGACCGGCGCCCTCCTGGTGCCAGGCTTCTCCCTGCGCGCAACGACTCGGAGTGCACAGGGCGATGGCCCAAGACCTCTGAGCGCTTAGGATGTAGACCGACGGGGACCTCTCTGCTGAGCTGTAGGTCGGGTTGCGGTGTGTTGTTTGGCCGAGGCCGGGCATGACCCAGGAAAGTGTGTCCGGCCGGAGTTAAGCGAGCGTGATGGGTAAGTTGGTGCACCCCTGCAGGGAAGAACATTTCTATCGATAGCCGGTCCTACGGTAAAGGACACTCGGAGTTGTATCCCGATCGATACAACTAGAACTGGATACCTGTGATGAGACCTGTATGTATGGCTCTGGGATTGCTTCTCGCAGGGAGTCGAGAAGGGATCTCCGGACGAGGTTGATGACTGTATGGCTCTGGGATTGCTTTCTCGCAGGGAGTCGAGAAAGGATCTCTGGGTGAGGTTGAGACTTAATGATACTACTACATTATATTGTACTGTTCTACTCTCTTCTACTGCTGCAAGACCGCTGAAGATGCTAGTCTTCGATAGGACTAGGCCTTCTCTCTATTCTGGCATTTCTGCAGCCCAGTCCACATATACAGCCTCCCCTTGAAAATGTTGCATATGTAGTGTAGATCCTTGCTTGCTGAGTACTTCTGAGTACTCACGGTTGCTTTGTTTTCCTTTTCTCCCCATATCAGTTTGTCGTGACCAAGATGACGGAGCCCCTGAGACAGCTGCCCTGCCGACGATCGCTACTACTACTACTACCCAGAGGATGGATACTACTATGAGTTGACTGACGACCAGGAGTAGGATCGGAGGGTCCCAGGCAGGAGGCCTTTGCCTTTCGATCGTAGTGTTTTATTTTGCCCCGCCTTTCTAAAGGCCTTTCTGTTTCTGTTTCATATCTGTACTCAGATATCTGATGCTTCCGCTGATGCTTGTTTGCAAGCTTATGTATTCGAGCCCTCGAGGCCCCTGGCTTGTAATATAAAGCTTGTATGACTTTATTTATGTTTTAGAGTTGTGTTGTGATATCTTCCCGTGAGTCCTTAGGCTTGATCGTGTGCATTTGCATGTATGATTAGTGCACGATCGGGCCGGGGGCGTCACAGACAACTAATCTCGTTTGATTCATCAATGAGTTTCTGGTGGGCATTCCTGGTTGTGGCATTAGCCCGATAGGTTCCTCTGGAAGTGGATTCTCTCGAACATGTTCCTTTTTATCATGCCTGAGAACAATTCTCAGATTTTTATACCATATGGTAAAGTTTGTTCCATTCAGTTTATCTTTTTCCAGTATTGATTTCAACGCAAAACTAGGTTGAATAGGTGGTGCCATTGATCTACAACAGAAATATGCAAAACACTAAGACATGTATTCATGAAGAGTAATTCACATTAAACATTTTAATAAGAATATTACTCCCACTAAAATCAACATCCCTCCATTGATACTTAGTGATTCAAGATTCAATATCAGCATGCCAAATAGTGAGCTTTTGCATCATTGCTAGAAGGCCAGATCACTCGGTAAGCAACACTTGCTAATTGTATCTCAATACGACTCTTATTTATTGGGGACATCTCATGCCACGCCAACTCCTATGCCTCGAGGCCCAAAACTTTTTTGATAGCCACACCAAGTTAACCAATGCTCCACATGTAAGTGTCTGATATGAACCCATCACTTCAAGGAGACCAAGTGGCACCTTAATTTTATAAGCCCACCACTAAGTATACTTTATGTGTGATGGTGTAGCATTTGGGGAGGCAATTTTACTTGACATTCTTTGAGGGATCACCCTACTTAAAACATCTACCATGCAAAAGAAGGGTGCACAAAAAGGATAAACTTTGACATGCAGTTTATACAAGTGTGATATGGTATAGCCCCTTTTGACAGCATGGGCAAGCCGCACACATGGGGATGGATTTATGTTCAACTGCCTATCCCGATGGCGCAAACTGACCGGGAGGGGTAATTCGTGTGACGACCTCTGCATCACAATCACGAAAACAAAGATCACGAAACCAACCTTCAACACCGACATGCATGACTGTTCTCATCGACCCGCACCTGAACCAATCTACATATACCGTATGCAAATCATCAAATCTATCACCACATAGCGGAGGCTCTGATACCACTGTTGGAACACGTGACACGCTACGCTAGCCCCAAATAAAAAAATTATACCGCACACCCAAGATCATGCCACTGGAAATAGATCACGGGATCGGGTTTACCACTGGACACGCAGTCACCGCAACGGAAGTAGAGTTGGTGATGCGTGTAGTCGTTCGACCGATCTCCCACGAACGATGAAGTCCCGCAAATAGCTCCTCACTGATCCCTTGAACGACTCCTTGCGATTCACTCAAATGGTTCATCCAAGCACCGCAGATGTGATGCCTCCAAGGTATCCACATGTACGGGGAGCAACATCGGGCGGCGGACTGCTAGGTTCGGCCGCGTGGCATGGGGGCGTGGGGAGTGGTGGCAGCGGCTATAGAGGGAGGAAAATATTAACCCTAAAAGGTGCACCCACTCCCCTTTATATAGACCTCCGAAGTGGGCTCAACTCTTGAGGCGGACTAGGAGTCTGCTCCCATTTTCCACTCGGATCGAATCCGAATGGGTTGCAGCCCCTTAAGTGTGCAACCCTATAGGTTCACGCACGCATGGTCACAACCCGATTCGGTAGTTGGTAGCGGCTCCTAGTAGAACGTGCCAACTCCCATGTGTGCGTAAAGTGGCTTGGCCAACCTTGACAATGTGCCATATGCAACATTCCTTTTGCCTCACGATATATGTTGTTGAGCTCAAGGTGAGTACTTATCACCCTTGTGGTAGCTCGACCTCTCTTCTTGAAACCGTGATATGGATTCCCGAACCAGGTTAACACTTAGCCCAAGTCGGATGGCCATGGTTTCCGAATCTGATCACTCGAGAGGGCCTAGAGATTATCTCCTTATAGGAGAGGCAAATTCCATCTTGGTCAGCCATGTCTCATGGCATGTCTCACGACTCACCCGAAAGCTACCTTTATAACTACCTAGTTACGGAGTAGCATTTGATAGACCCTAAGTGAGTTAATGCTCATCCCGAGAACATGTGAGGACCTCAGGTTTAGGATAGGGCATATATATTGTACTGAGACTAACATATGACAAAATATCTTGTCGCGCCTCAAAGTGGGTCTGTCTAACTAGATGATCCCCATCCCTAAGTCCATACTATAGGTTTAGCATCTCTATGCCCATGACTTGTGAAACATAGTCATCAACCGAATCATATACTAGTGAAAGGCTATGTGTTCGCATAACCTTATCAACTAGGGACTATTAGAATGATCATCATACAATATATAGTTTCACAAACAAGTCACATACTTATTTATACATATCACTGATGATGTTCAAGGACAATACAAAAAGGCTCATGAATACATAGGAAAATATCATCATCACATGATTGCCTCTAGGGCATACCTTCAACACAAACTAGTGGGGCTTTGTGAGCATCCAGACCGCTGCCACGTCCGCTCCTGACTGCCTGGGCCCACCATTAATCCCTAGCCGCACCCGCATGCATTCCCGCACGGCGCCAGCTGCCCGCATTCGTGGCACTGTAGAGCGGACTATCCGCATTGACACCGGCCCAGAACGAACTTGACCTCTCACTGCCGGCTTTGAAGTGGTGCGCTGCCGATAGAGCGACACCAACTGCACACCCGACTGAACACGCCTCCTTGCCGTATTCAAACGACTACAGACTGCCCCTCTTCCCCCATTAAATCCGCGTGTGTGTTGGGAAAGCTACTCCGGACACATGTTCGTTCGCGAGCCACCCATCATTAAACACAACGCTGGTTGGTTCCGGGCGTCCGCCCGCTATTTTAATGATGCCAGACGCCAGGCAAAATTGCACCACACCTCCGCTCACATATTCTTCTTGCACCATTTTCTCCAGAATGACCATGGCATCTGGCAAGCAGGAAGAGGAGTTCTTCGGCATAAAAGCTGGCTGGGTGGCCCATTGAGCTCACTGGATACGAGCCAGGCAACTCTCTTACCCACCTCCCTCGACACTGCAGGCCACTGCAGGCCAGCTCACGGAGGCGAAAGCTCCAAGCCGACACGTGGTTCTACAACTCGCCGCTTCAAGCCAGCTCGCCGAGAAGTGGCGAGTTGCTCTAGGCCGGCATGAGGGGGAGCACGGCGGCACGGGCATCATGGATACAGTGGACGACGCTGTGTCATACCGCTCCTCCTGTGCCTATGACCGTGTAACACCCCAGTGGTTAACTACAGTAATCACCCTTTTGATTATGCCATGTCATCATGTTTAACAGTGCATGATCATCATTAGCATTATATTGCATTTCAACTCCTAAGTCAAAATCCAAATTTAAATGAAAGTGGAAGATAAAAGTTGTCTAACATAAAAAACTAAAATGTTCAATAAATAACAAATATTCCAGAGACTATTCTAAAATTGAAACCAACAATTAATAAATTAATTAGGTGGCACTAACATTTCCAAAACAGTAAGGTTTAATGCATTTTAATTATTATAAAATTTGTGTGAACTCCATTTGCCTCCAAACTAATTTTTGGTAGTAGTTGAAGATGCCTAGTAATTATTGGAACAATTGTGATGTTTTACAAAAACCATTTTGAGGTCTAAAATTTTACTAAACAGAGATATGTGAATAAATAAAAGAAAAGACAAAAGAAAAAGAAAAAGGGAGAAAACCCCCCCGGCCCAACTGGGCTACAGCCCAGCAGGCCGGCCCGCCCGCTCTCCCCTTATACCCCCCCCACCGAACCCTAACCCTATCCCCTCGCTCCTCTTCCCCTTTCCCTCTCTCTCTCTCGCTGGATTGGATCGGGGAGGAGCCCGATCCCGTCCCCGCCGCCCGTTGCCGCCTCGTCCTCCATCGCCTCGACGACCGCGCCCCCCCGCCACCTCGACGCCGCTCGCCGGAGCCACCCCACGTCGCCTCGTCCTCATCCCCTCCCCTCCCACGGTCGCCACCGCACCACGCCGCCTCCTCGTCCTCCTCCCCACCGGCCGACCCTGAGCCTCGCCGCCCCCGTGCATCGACGCCGCCCGTGAGCTCGCCCCCCTTCCCCCTTTTCTCTGTCGCCGCGGCGCGCTCGCGCCCGCCTCTGCCTCGCTCGCGCCTGCAGCGGTCTCTGCTGCTGCCCGATGCCGCAGCCCCGCTCGCCCCGCGCGCGCGCCTCCGCCGCGGCCCCGCTCACCACTGTGCGCGCCCGTGGCCTTCTGGCCGCGCCGCCACGCGCCCGTGGCCCGCTCCCGTCGCGCTCCCGCTGCCCCTGTGCTGCTGCTCCACCACCCGCTCGCGCCGTCCCAGCCCCGCTGCTGCTGCTCGCCGACGCGCGCTGCTGCCCGCACTTAGCCGCCGCTGCCCTGTCCACCGCACCCCTCGCACGCCCGCGCCGCAGCCGCCACCACGCCGCTGGCCGTCGCCGCTCCGGCCAGCCACCCCCTGCTCGCCGTGCCCGCTCGGCCCTTGGGCACGCGCACGCGTGCCCGCCACGCCCTGCGCCTGTTCGGGCGCTCGCCCATCGCCCGTCGTCCGCTAGCCCCTCTGGGCCACTAGCGTATGGGCCCGCCCCCCCAGGCCACTAACACGAGGGGCCCACGCCCCTGAGAACTGAAAAAAAATGTAAAATAAAAATTATTAAAATTAATAATTAATTAATTAATTAGTTAATTAATCCTGATTAGGTTAATCTAAATTAGTTAATTAGTTTAATTAAATACTAATTAGTTAGTTAACACTAATTAACTAACCAGTCAATGACAGGTGGGTCCCACGTGCCAGATGACTGCTGATGTCAGCATGATGTCATGCTGACGTCATCAACACTGTTTCGGATAATGTTAATTTAAATAATTAAATAAATTCCAGAATTTAATAAAAACTTTAGAAAATCATATAAAATAATCCGTAACTCAGATCGAAAAACTTTGTACATGAAAGTCGCTCAGAACGACGCGACGAATCCGAATACGCGGTCCGTTCGTCCGTCACATGTCCCTAACTATCCGAACATGCAACCGTTCCCCTTTTTCGTCTGTCCGAAATGCCGGACACTGGGAATACTTTCCCGGATGAATTCCCCCTTCGCCAATATCACCCGGCACTGCGTCAGATCACCTCTGTCACTGCGTATTGTCATGTCATACATTGTGTAGCACTTGCTTGCTTAGTATTTACTGTTTCCTCCCCCTCTTCTCTCTCGATAGAGCAGGTACCGACGCAGCTCGGGAGTTCGACGACCCCTGAAGACCTTGCCCTTGCCGCCGAGCAACCAGGCAAGCCCCCCCTTTGATCATCCCGATATCGCCCATTCTAATTTCCCATGCTTGCATTAGAATTACTGCTGCTACTGCTTTACCTATTCTGATGCATAGCCTGTTTATTGTAACCTGCTGTTGATAATTACCTGCATAACCTAAACTGCTTAGTATAGGCTGGGTAGAGACCTATCAGTGACCCCGCTAGTCCCGCCCGCCCCGCTGGATTATCCAAAGACCCGATCAACGGGATTGAAGACCAGGCCCCGACACCGCACATCACCCCCCTTAGTTGTAATGACACTGCAACGTTACTATCGAGTGCCGAGGGTGAAACCTCTTGTAGCACTTCTGATGTTAACTCTGTAGAGTAGCTATTCGGTCGTGGTCATCGAGGGTGATTCCTCCTTCACCGCTTCCGATAACGACGCCGTCGTACGACACCTCAAGTGTGAACCAAGTGAGGGTGATTCCTCCGAGTTCACCTTGACGGATACATCGAGTAGGAATCCAACGAGGGTGATACCTCGGATTCCTCTGATGTTATGGACACACGGATACTTGGACTTTACACTGTTACTTGGATAGGCGGGTCGACCCTGAGGGGTACCCGCGTGCGCCTGAGAGGTGAGTGTTGTGAAGACGGGTGCCTGTATGGTGCCCGAGTGCTGAATACGAGGCGCGGCCGGACATTCTTAACCCTTGCAGCAAGTACTCGAGACGGGGCGACGGGGTCACATCTTTCGTGAGTCTCTGCTCGTTACCGCAAGCCCTAGTCCATTAACGATTTGGATATTTGATCCGAGCAGGCCTCTGGCCTGATAGCACTAACCATCACGTGGGCATAGTATGGGCGTTCTGCATCGTAGCATCAGCCGACAGTTCTGTCAGACGTCCAGTTCAGCATTGCGGCCGGGTCGGATCATGCCGTTGGCGCTGGTATCCACCCTGCTCGCAACGACCTGGAGTGCACAGGGCGACGGGCCAAGACCCATGAGTGCTTAGGATGTAGACCGGCGGGGACCTCTCTGCGGAGCTCTAGGTAGGGTTGCGATGTGTCGTTTGGCCGAGGCCGGGCATGACCCAGGAAAGTGTGTCCGGCCGGAGTTAATCGAGCGTGTTGGGTAAGTTGGTGCACCCCTGCAGGGAAGAAAACTTCTATCGATAGCCTGTCCTACGGTAACGGACACTCGGAGTTGTATCCTGATTGATACAATTTTAGAACTGGATACTTGGATACTATGGCTCTGGGATTGCTTCTCGCAGGGAGTCGAGAAGGGATCTCAGGACGAGGTTGATGACTGTATGGCTCTGGGATTGCTTTCTCGCAGGGAGTCGAGAAAGGATCTCTGGGTGAGGTTGAGACTTAATGATACTGCTACATTATATTGTACCGTCTACACTCTTCTAATGCTGCAAGACCTCTGAAGATGCTAGTCTTCGATAGGACTAGGCCTACTCTCTATTCTGGCATTTCTGCAGCCCAGTCCACATATACAGCCTCCCCTTGAAAATGTTGCATATGTAGTGTAGATCCTTGCTTGCTGAGTACTTCTGAGTACTCACGGTTGCTTTGTTTTCCTTTTCTCCCCATATCAGTTTGTCGTGACCAGAGGACGGAGCCCCCTGAGAAAGATGCCCTGTCGATCGACTACTACTACCACCCCGAGGATGGATACTACTACGAGTTGACTGACGACCAGGAGTAGGATCGGAGGGTCCCAGGCAGGAGGCCTACGCCTTTCGATCGTAGTGTTTTACTTTGCCCCGCCTTTCTAAAGGCCTTTCTGTTTCTCTTTTAATATCTGTACTCAGATATCTGATGCTTCCGCTGACGCTTGTATGCGAGCTTTTGTATTCGAGCCCTCGAGGCCCCTGGCTTGTAATATAAAGCTTGTATGACTTTATTTATGTTTTAGAGTTGTGTTGTGATATCTTCCCGTGAGTCCTTAGGCTTGATCGTGTGCATTTGCGTGTATGATTAGTGCACGATTGAGCCGGGGGCGTCACAGACCGCGCCATCCTTCGTCAACACTCGCGGAACCTTGCCTTGGTGACGGAGAAAGAAGCCGGTTTTGTGGATACAGACGAGGCGGAGGCCATCACATCTGTGCGCGCCACGATCATCGAGAAGTAGAACATAGGAGGCCGCCACGGGTTGGGTCCCATGAAGGCAATCGCGAGGCGACGTCGGTGTATACAGTCAGTGTCTTGCTCGGTTCGTAGGCCACCATCATCCCCCGCCCCAAAAACCAACTTGATTTGTGCTTCATGAAAGGGGACGACACCCTTCCCCTCTGGCTAAAGCATATCCCAGCTGTGCGACTTTGATGAGCGGCACAGCTGAACATGGGGAAGCGGCGGCTCTTTGCGTTGAGGCATATACTTCAGGGACTCACGACAGTCCAATGAGTGGGCTGCCCAACATGGGGATGACAATGTAGATCCGCCGAGGCCGGCCGTAAACTAGTCAAGGGTATCCATGTCGTCGGAATGGATATCCACCGACGCCAGCCGTAGACTAGTTTTACCTTAGTCTGGTATAGTTCTTAGTTAAAATATGTCCAAAATGTAATGAATTTTATCCGGTTTGTATGAATATCGTTCGTTTTGTTTAAACAATTTTTTAATTGTATGCGGGTAGTGTTGAATGGATGGCTCCCGCATCCGTTTCCGCGGACTGGTCCCCCCATCCGCGGATGGATGCGGGAGTAAATTTACGGGCCAGCGTTGGAGAATGCCAACCCATGTAAATTTACAAAAAACCTGCAAAAACTAACTCTTTAGATGGTTTTGTTAATTAATAGGAAATTACCATAGAACCATTGTTCTATGGTTGGTGCTTTAAATAAAACTCTTTAGATGGTTTACTTGTACTTTGCAAGACAAATAAACGTTAATCCTATGAGGTCCGAACTCATCCAAGTTGACTTCATATCTCAAAATGATGGTGTCTCAAAAATTGTATTTCATCTTCTGGGTATTTTTTCATGCATGTGCATTGACTCACTATTTGACCTATCATGTAGAGGTCGGAGGACAATAATGATTTTTTAATAATATAGTGTCTACCTGATCGAAGCATATGATTAAGAAGGTTTTCTCCATCAGGCATGGTGATGTAATATCAGACCTCCCACGACTTAGGTTTGCTTTATTTATCGAAAAATCCCTCTCCCACGAAAAGAAAAAAGAAAGAGAAAACATCCCTCAGAATGAAGTTGGGTCCACCATCGGGAGGATCAGAGCACTCCCCTCATAGAAAAGAGGGGAATCCACGTTGTCGTCGTCATTCGTTGTCGCGCGGAAAGAGCAAGACCAGCGCCAATTTTGCAGCCTAAGAGCATCTATAGGTGCGGTCACCAAATCCACCCCTCAAACGACCGCGGATGCGCCAGGGCGCGTCCGTAGGCCCTCTTCATTTTGGTGCGTCCGCATCCATGTATCTCAAATCATGTCCTTTCGTATTCGATGGTTGTGGTTCGAATGGATGGTACGATTAAACCTTGGGTAGGGCTCGGGAACCCCTGTGACAGTGCTCATCGCGACATCTTTCTGGCAACTACCAAAGTGGAAATTGGTGATGGCCTTCGTGCTTCTTTCTGGGAGTCAGCCTGGCTTGAGGGGATGAGGCCCAAAGATATTGCTAACCGAATCTTCTTGTTGTCCAGAAGAAAGAACTGCTCAGTCCAAAAGGGATACACAACAACTTTTGGGTCTCCCAAATTAAGATTAGCACGGGTATCTCTATTAATCATCTAACCGAGTTCGTCAACCTATGGGAAAAGCTTTTCCGCATCCACCTCAACCCAGATAGGGTGGATACCATCTCCTAGAAGCTAAACGGAACTTGTGCAGACTATCTGGAAGAATTGGGCCCCTCCAAAATGCAAGTTTTTGCTTGGCTTGTGATCAACAACAGGATTTGGACGGCGGATAGGCTGCAACGACGAGGATGGCCAAATTGCAACCTTTGCCCCCTCTGTAAACAAGTCCAAGAATCGGCGACACACCATCTCTTCCAGTTCAGATACACATCTAGAGTTTGGGGTTTGATCAAGGTTAGACTTGGCCTTCATGATGTGAACCTCCTGGAGTTTGGTCACATGAACTCGGTTAAAGATTGGTGGAGCCTCAACGCGACCTGGAAGATGCAGTCCAGAAGGCCACTCATCTCCCTCATGCTACTCATTTCATGGGAAATATGGCAGGAATGGAACGCAAGGGTCTTCCGCAATATGGCGGTGCCGGTTGGCTTTATTGTCACCAGGATCAAAGAGGAGTGTAATTTGTGGTGTCTCGCTGGAGTGAAGCATTTGCATAATTCAATGTCGCGAGAGTGATCCTTTGTAATTTGGCCTTTTGGCCACAAACTCTAAAACCTTCTTCCTTATTCAATGAAAAAGGCAAATCTTTTGCTGAGCTTAAAAAAATCTCGTCCCTCATATCCATGCAAAACATGTAACGTACGCAATTTAACCTACGTAGACCAACGCTCGAGCAACAAACCTATTGAAATCAGGTTTAATTCACATATACGATCAACGGACAACAAAAATAAACAATTTCATCGGTCGGACATTACTTAAACATAAGAAAAGTAACTAAATTATACGGGGAAGGGCGGAGGAAATCACCATTTCCTCGCCGGCCCCTTCCCCTTGCGGTCGGTGGTGCCGCTCTAGCCATCAATATAGGTGTCAGCCACCGAGGGGTCATCATCGTCAAAGATGGATGTGGATTCGTCGCTGATGTTTGATGCGTCATCTGACAGGTCCATCTGTACCCTGACTAGCCTCCTAAGCACGTGCTCCTGCTCCTCGGTGTTCCTCCTCGCCTTCGTCATCCCCGTCGCCGTCGCCTCATGCTCTGACAACTTGATGGCGAGACGGAGTGCTTTCGCATTCTTCTGCTGGATCCACCGCACATCCGACTCCGCCATTGTCAGGGAGCGGCAGAGGACGGACACGATGGGCCCGTCCTCGGGATCGAACGGCGCAAGCACGCGATTGCCCGGTTCCACGCCAACGCCGGACGCGCCTCTAGCCTCTCCCTCGCGCATTGCCGCTCGCGCCATGTGGCCTGCACCTCCAACTCAGGCATCCTCAACCGGCTCAGCACCGGCAAGTGCATGAGCACCCAACGATGGCTGTGGATGCCCTCCACAGGTGGGTGAGATGGGGGGGGGGCGTTCTAGTACTAGAGCGGAGCGGACAACGCTCCCACCGGTGCCGCGCGCCGGACAGGAGGGCCTGGCAATGTCATGTGCACTGCGACGGCGAGCAAAGGAGGACGACGCGTCACCCCTCGAGCCACCGCCATCCTGCCACCCTGATCCTGTAGCGAGCGACGCTATTGATGACCTGCAAGGGCACATGGCTATTGCAATTCGTGATAAGTAGAGTATATCGATCCCATAGGGAGCGGTGGTTGCACTGATCCTTACCAACCCCGCAGCTACATCGTCACTTATGTGCCTACGTTCACACCCAGAGCATTATCTGGAAATAGTCTATTCGTCGGTTGCTAGCAGAAACGATAATAAGGGTGGTTTTGACTACACAACTACGCGGAGGTAAGAACATAAATAGAACAGTGGGAATAATAAAGGAGCGACGCTTGAGTAATAAGGGCGTTCTCAAGGTATTCGGAATCATCACTACACGTTCATTTTACTAATACTAAGCCACTTTACATGTTTCTCTTGTGGGCGGAGCCGGTACATATACGTGCATACACGCGGCAGCCCCATATCACATACGCCACCACCGTCCTTCCCCACTCCGGTTATCAGATGGTGATTAAGGGGGAAAAGGATCCCGTGGACGCAGCCAAAGTGGTCTCCCTTTTACCCCCTGCTGCAACAATCCGCTACAAAGGGAGATGGGGCCTGTCACTCACGCACCTCGCCAACCACACGGTTCGGCAACAGTAATAATCTTCCGTACAAAATTGGCATACATTAGATGGTCGACTTCACCCAACGTCAAGAAGACTACTAACATAAACATGCAAAGAGAATATCATATAGCGCAAGACAATCGGTACTAGTACATAGTAGAGTTCATCTTATTCCCCCAAGAACTAATAAATTACTAAAACATGGCGATGGAGTACATAGAGATTAGGGACGAGTTACAAGCCAACACGAGGTTGGATATGGAGATGGGGAGAGGCATGGCGCCAGTGATGAAGAGGGTGCCGGCCCTCCGGCCGGCACCGGCCTAGGGGCGCCTCCTCCCTTCCTTCTTCCTTGGCTTGGCCCTTCTCTCTATGGTGGAGGTGCTGAAATGGATGTGTGATGGTTGTAGATGAGGCTAGGGTTGGAGGTCTTCATATAGGAGTGCTACTCGGGTGTCATCCGTTGATCTAGGCTCCTCCCCTTCATCCAAGGGCTCAAGAGGAGCCAAATCCACGTCCTAAACAAGCCTTGGTCGTCAAGGATCTCGTAGGGAAAATCGGGGACGGAATTGGAGAAAAATTTGGAAGTTCTGGCCAATTCTCGTGGCTGTGTGGAGCTCAAACGACCACTCAAACGGATGGCTCTAGTCGTTTGAAAGGCCGTCTTTCACTCTGGACTTCGGAAGCTGCTTCGTATTTTGGTTGTCATTTCTTCATACGAACTCCGATTTTGACGTTCTTGGGCTCGTTGGATTGCTAGCGAAAAGCCTGATGCGGTTGTGGCCTTGGATCTTTATTTCGGAGACTTTTATAAATGTCAAATAATCAAAATATTCAAAGGGCCTTGATTTGGTGCTTGGAACTTCTCCGGTTTGACCCCTAGCTCAATTCTTTTGATGTACCAAGTCCATAAACATGTCAACACACCTACAAAGACCTCAAAACAAAGGAAAAATAATAAAAACTAAATAAAAATAAAAAGTGTGCAATGAACTTGGTAAAACAAGTAAATACCAAAAACTATGCATCGGAGACATGAGTAAGTTCTAGATGGATATGATATGAGGGATTTCGGCACTATAATATACTCTTAAATGTATGCATAAAATTGACTCATGAATATCCCCTAGCTTAAACCTTGCTCGTCCCCAAGAAAAAAGGTTGATAAACCAAAGTTATCCATCTAGCTCATCAATCACAATATTACCCATAGGCGTATCCTTGTCTTTTGTGCAAGCTACAAGCAAGATAGAACATATTTGTACAAGGTAGCACATGCTCAGGTACGTAACATTTATTTTGATCACCAAACCACTAGATATTAAATAAAATTTCTATGCTCCTTGTCAAAGTTTTATCTAGCTTGAAAACAAATACTTGGATCCTCTTACTTATTAGCTTATCATTTATTTTCGTTGTTTTTCTTTTTAAACAAACTTGATCACATAGAGTTGTCATAAAGTCAAGATATGGAGTTTTTCATTCATGCCCACTAACATTCTCAAGTGAAGGCTCTCAGGCACTTACTTCAATCATTGTTTGCTAAAACTTTTATTGTCAGGTGACAGGATCATACCAAAGAAATGGTCATGCTTGGGTTTCGCAGTGGCTTAAATCTGAGTACTATGGGCCAATATATTGTCTCTTTCGAGCTCTTGCGATCAGTACTCGTTTATTACCACATACACACTCACTCGAGAGAAAGCCGAATAATATTCGCTGCAGTGTTGCCACTGCGAATGTTAACAAACTCATAGCCAAAATTCGAGCCGAAACTCTGGTGGATCGTTCATTGGCCAACGGAGTTCTCATCATAACATCAAGAGAGGTGATGAAACCACATTTACACACGTACATGTGCATAGAGTAGCAAGGCCATAGCACCAGCGAGAAGCTGAAGCCCCATGTAATACAACATAGATTTTGGCATAATCTCATTCACCTTTCAACTAAGTTCCTATGGACAACTTTATTCACAAGGGCTATTGAGTCTATTATATCAAACAGCATGGGGTTAAGCTACTCCATAACTCTTTCTTTTTGTACAGTTCTAACAAGTGTCAACCTTATTCAACCATCATTCTTTTTTGTTTAGGTAGAGATTGTGGCAATGTCTTTGAGAGGATCACAAGATTGCTCCCAAGCTAAGCAAAAACTTGAACAAAGTGCATAAAAACATTAACTTGGCAATATGGGGCCTAACTTGAGCAAGTGATTCCGTTATACAAATACAGAGCAATCATACTTTAAGCAAATATAATGGGACACATGATTGCATAGTATTCATTAGATGAAGATCATTGCACAAAACTCTACACATGCAAAAATAACTTCCCCAAGCTTAGGACTTTGCATGAACTAGTCTAAAAAAAGTGAAAAGAGAAAGTGCAGTTTATTAAAGGAGAGTATGGAAATTGGTTACCTCCCAAAGCTTAAATATAAGCAAGGGTAATAAACTTTTTACCGATGAGATAAAATAACCTTCCCTTTGATGGATATGGACCTACGCTTATTTAACAAACATTTTTTTATACTGTCCGGCGGAACTGGGCACCTGTAGTTGACGACTTTGTTGAATCGAAGTGACTGAGTGCCTTGTGTGGATTTGCATACGGTTGGCACTATACCATACATGTCACCACACTAGGTCCAAACCTTTGCGAAAATAACACACAAGATAAAAGGAACACGGTTTGGTATACAAGCAAAATTCGTATACCCAACCAGGGAAAAGAAATAAAAGAAAACATGAGGATCCACAAAGTTTTATTGGTTCAGAGGCTTCAAAGGTAAATAATAAACATTGAAGTGCAAACAGACGGTTAAAATATATGCCACTAACCTTGGCAAGAAGAAATAAACAAAATGGGTATTCTCTGACCTTCATACGAGCGCTTGTACGACCGCTTGTGGTCGTATGGTCCATCGTATTTTACTCTATTGTGGCACATGCCGTTGGCACCCAGCCATACGAGCGTGCGAATGAGCGCTCGCGCTCGCACAAAATGTTGTCTTGCGCTCTGGATCTCTGGTCGCTTTCTTCCCAAGCTTCATACGAGCGCCCATACGAGCGCACATGCCCGTATGGGACGCCGTCATTTGCTCTGATGCCTATGGATGTTTTTGTTGGCGCCTCCCTCGCTTGATACGACCGCGCATACGACCGCAGGTGGTCGTATAAAGCACTGTCTTTTGTTCTGTTTTGTGTAAAACTTTGTTTTCTTTGGAAATTCCTGTGAGGTTAGTGCCAACACTTGTACTAGGCAAATGCTAAGAAGATCCAACAGTGCAATTGTACCACATATAAATTTTTTGAGTAGACGAAAGATTTCACCTATTGAAGACTTAACAGAACCAACTTTAATAGTAAATCATGCAAAGTGCCAATGCAAAAATATGAATGCAAACTAGACTATAAAGACTCAAAACTAAGAAAGACTCCTACTTACTTCTGGGCTGCCTCCCGATAGCACTTTCTTTAGAGCCATATAGCTAGGCTTCGATGCTCCATAAATCCACCCGGATCGCAAGGGATATTGACCCGGCATGTAGTTGGACTTGCCTCCGACCACTTTTTGGTGCATCTCAAATCAAAGTGTGGTCGGAGTCGTACCCTCTTACGGTGCATCGGCATCGTATATGTGAAGAGGTCCTCGCCCTCAAGTCGGAACCGATGCACCGGACTAGTAGGGCATGTCTCCATGTATTTCTGCAACGCAAGGGTTAGAGACTTATGAATAAATTGTAATATGTCACCTTGGCTACCATTGTAGGGGAACATTTGATAAAATTATTCCTTTGGAGTGGATAACTCGACACTCCTAAATGGTTTCCCCTGCATAAGAAAAATGTCCAAAGAAGCATAGTTGGACATTAGTGTAGATAAATCAAGAGTATTTCCCTCATCTAGTTTGTCACTATACCTAATACTAGTCTCTTCAAATAAGATGCTTAGTAACTCATGATCATTATCCTCCTCACTTGGAGGATGACTTTCTTGCACATCAAATTCATTAGCATCAAGTTCATTCAAACTAGAATTATCATACTCTAATTCTAGTATCTCAAAGGATTTGCATAAATGGGGGGTACGAAGCAATTCTTTTGTTGTGAACCCCTTTTCTTCTTCTTCTTCTTCTTCTTCTTCTTTAAAATGATGCTCTTGACAACACTTGTATACGGAGTACATTTTATCGTACATCCATTCGATTATGGCATCGTTGTTGCGGGCTCGAGCAACTTCTTGGATCTCTGTAAATAATATACCTGCACTTTTGCTTACTACATACCATAGTAATTCCTCGGTGGCATTTGTCATATTATTGTTATAATTCGCTATCACTTGATCATAAGCATTAGTGCAATGAAAGTCCACGTGCTCGCGAGAACCACAACATAAGCAACGAATTTGATATAAAGAACATATCATACCTGCACATTCGTCTATGAATAACTATAATTCTTTAATATCCATGGAAGTTATATCTTTTCCAAGAGTTGCTTCATCAAAGAACATATAAAGAGTGTGCAAAAGGTTACTCTCGTGGGTGGAAGATGAGGGTGGGTGATCAATCCGTTCCTCCTCTTCATTTTCCTTGGTGTTCCCTTCGTCTTGGCACACTTCATCCAAGATAGATGGTTCTTTGGCATCCCCATTTGTGTGCTGCAAGTTAGTTTGGACAAAAATTTAATTCATGTTCCCTTAACCTTTCTTGCAGCTTGTCATCAACATAGGGGTTGTTTGCTCTTCATGAAGTACATCCTTTTCTTTATCTTTTTGTGAGTCCTGCAAAAGTTTAGTTTCTCCCAAGGCGGTTGCGATCCGCTCTGGTGCATTCTTCACCATTACATTATCACAAAAACTATCCAGGCAAAAGCAATGAATAGGATGCATCGTCTCATAAATGGTTTCTAGCAGAATGCATTTCACCCTTGTATTTCTTATTCTACGAAGAATTTCACCGGCACCAACAAGAATCACTAGTTGTATAATTTCCATACTAGCATGATATTTATCACTACTTTTATAAGTTGCTAGTATTGGATCGATACTATACTCACATCAACAATTTAGGTGCTCTTCGGATTGCCATTCTTCACATGGTAGAGGGTATGCAACACATATCATTGATGAATAGTTATTCACCAATTTCAATCATTCTTTTATCTTAGCTTGCTTTTCTTCTGCTTGTTTTCCTATGATAGCCAATTGCTTGTTATTTTCAAAGACTCTATTCCACTCCTGCAAAATATGTTGAATGGACATCTCAGAAGACATGATTAGTATATTTTTTTCTTTTTGATTTAAGGAAAAAACTGAAAGATAAATAACAACTAACAAAATAAACTATGTGTGAGCGGGAGGGTAAAAACCAAACGCTTTTGCTCACCGACAATGGCGCCAGAAAAGCTTGATGACCTGCAAGGGCATAAGGCTATTGCAATTCATGATAAGTAGAGTATGTCGATCCCACAAGAAGCGGTGGTTGCACTGATAACTACCAACCCCGCAGTTACATCGTCCCTTACGTGGCTACGTTCACAGCCAGAGCGTTATCTGGAAATAGTCTACTCATTGGTTGCTAGCGGAAACGATAATAAGGGTGGTTTTGACTAAACAACTACGCGAAGGTAAAAACATAAATAAAATAGCGGGAAAAAATAAAGGAGCGGCGCTTGAATAATAAGGGCATTCTCGAGGTATTCGGAATCATCACTACATGTTCGCTTTACTAATACTAAGCCACTTTACATGTGTCTCTTTGTGGGTGGAGCCGGTACAAATACGTGGATACATGCGGCAGCCCCGTATCACATACGCCACCACCGTCCTTCCCCACCGCGGTTATCAGACGGTGATTAAGGGGGAAAAGGTCCCCGTGGAGGCAACCAAAGTGGTCTCCGTTTTAACCCCTGCTGCAACGATCCGCTACGAAGGGAGATGAGGCCTGTCACTCACCCACCTCGCCAACCACATGGTTCACCAACAGTAATAACCTTCCGTCCAAAATTGACATACAATGGATGGTCGACTTCACCCAACGTCAAGAAGACTACTAACATAAACATGCAAAGAGGATATCGTATCGCGCAAGACAATTGGTACTAGCACATACTAGAGTTCATCTTATTCCCCCAAGAACTAATAAATTACTCAAACATGGTGACGGAGTACATAGAGATTAGGGACGAGTTACAAGCCAACACGAGGCTGGAGATGGAGATGGGGAGAGGCATGGCACCGGTGATGAAGAGGGCGCCGACCCTCCGGCCAGCACCGGCATGGAGGCGCCTCCTCCCTTCCTTCTTACTTGGCTTGGCCCTTCTCTCTATGGTGGAGGTGCTGCAATGGAGGTGTGGTGGTTGTAGATGAAACTTGTGGAGGATGAAGATTAGATGAGCCCGCGGCTAGGGTTGGAGGTCTTCATATAGAAGTGCTCCTCGGGTGTCATCCGTTGATCTATGCTCCTCTCCTTCATCCAAGGGCTCAAGGGGAGCCAAATCCACGTCCCAAACAAGCCTTGGTCATCAAGGATCTCGTAGGGAAAAACAGGGACGAAATCGAAGAAAATTTTGGAAAGTTCTGGCCAATTTTGTGGCTGTCTGGAGCTCAAACGACCACTCAAACACACGGCACCGGTCGTTTGAAAGGCCGTCTTTCACTCTGGATTTCGTGAGCTGCTTCGTATTTTGGTCACCATTTCTTCATATGAACTTCGATTTTGACGTTCTTGGGCTCGTTGGATTGCTAGCGAAAAGCCCGATGTGGTTGTGGCCTTGGATATTCATTTTGGACACTTTGATAAATGTCAAATCATCAAACTCTCCAAATGGCCTTGATCTGGTGCCTAGAACTTCTCCGGTTTGACCCCTAGCTCAATTCTTTTGATGTACCAAGTCCACGAGCATGTCAACACACCTAGAAAGACCTAAAAACAAAGGAAAACTAATAAAAATAAATAAAAATAAAAATCATGCAATGAACTTGGTAAAACAAGCAAATACTGAAAACTATGCATCAGAGACATGAATAAGTTCTAGATGAATATGATATGAGGGATTTTGGCACTAGAATATACCCTAAAAAGTATGCATAAAATCCACTCATCAGCTATGCGATGCGGAGAGTGACCGCATCGACGTCGCTCTCATCGCCGTCGGAGCCGGAGCTGCTGCGGTCAACCGCCATGGACCGGATTGGGATAGGACGGGACAGACTGGGAGAGGAGTGGACGGATTGGGAATAATAGGAGACATAGAGAGTGGAGTGGACTGAGGTCTAGGGTTTGTCGGAGTGGGTATATGTGGGGTCGGTGGTGGGCCGGGCTGGCGTGGCAGACGCGCCCGGGTTGCCTCATATCCGCCCTACATTTGGGTTGGATATGAGGGGGGTCGGACGACTGCTACTTGTGAGCTGCGTTGGGATTTCCCCGAAGAGGAGGGGATGATGCAGTACAGTAGAGATAAGTATTTATCTCAGTTAAGAACCAAGGTTATCAATCTAGTAGGAGAATCAAACAACACCTCGTTAGCACTACATGCACACAAAATAAAAAATACTTGCACCCAACGCAAACAAGGGGTTGTCAATCCCTCAGCGGTTAATTGCAAGGATTAAATCTTGTAGTGATAGATAGATAAGTAAAACACAAAATAAAATAAAGTAAATAAAAATTGCAGCAAGGTATTTTTGGATTTTAATATAAGATAAAAGTAGACCCGGGGGCCATAATTTTCACTAGAGGCTTCTCTCTTCAAAATAGCATACGGTGGGTAAACAAATTATTGTTGGGCAACTGATAGAAAAACGAATAATCATGATGATATCCAAGGCAATGATCATATATTTAGGCATCACGTCTAAGACAAGTAGACCGACTCCTGCCTGCATCTACTACTATTACACCACCCATTGACCGCTATACAGCATGCATCTAGAGTATTAAGTTCATAAAGAACGGAGTAATGCCTTAAGCAAGATGACATGATGTAGACAAAGTAAAATCACACATGAATAAACCCCATCTTTGTATCCTTAATGGCAACGATACAAATACATGTCATGTCCCTTTCTTTCACTGGGATTGAGCACCACAAGATCGAACCCATCACAAAGCACCTCTCCCATTGCAAGCAAAATCAATCTAGTTGGCCAAACCAAATCAATAGATCGGAGAGAAATACAAAGCTATAATAATCATGCATAAAAGAGTTCAGAGAAGATTCAAATAAAATTCATGGATAATCTGGTCATAAACTCACAATCCATCAGATTCCAACAAACACACCGCAAAAAGTGATTACATCCAATAGATCTCCAAGAACATCGAGGAGAACATGGTATTGAAGATCAAAGAGAGAGAAGAAGCCATCTAGCTACTAACTATGGACCCGTAGGTCTGTGGTAAACTACTCGCACATCATCGGAAGGGCAGCAAGGTTGATGTAGAGCCCCTCCGTGGTTGATTCCCCCTCCGGCAGAGTGCCGGAAAAGGCCTCCAGATGGGATCTCTCGAGAACAGAAGCTTGCGGCGGCGGAAAAAGTATTTTGGTTGGCTCTTTGTTGGTTTCCCGATTTTAGAGAATTTATAAAGGAGAAATTTGGTCAAAAGGGTGAACATGGCCCCCACAAGCCACTAGGGCACGCCCTGGTGCCTCGTTGGCCCCTCCTTCATCTTCTGTCCCTTTCCCGAAGCTTCCAGGGTCTCTTTTGTCCAGAAAAAAATCTCCAAAAAATTTCGTGGCATTTGGACTTCGTTTGGTACTGATATTCTGAAAAACCAAAAACAGGCAAAAAACAACAACTGACACTGGGCACTAAGTTAATAGGTTAGTCCCAAAAAATGATATATAATTACTTGTAATTGCATATAAAACATCCAAGATTTATACTATAATAGCATGGAACAATAAAAAATTATAGATACGTTGGAGACGTATCAACGACATGGGCATTTGGGGCCGATTTGAGGCCCCCGGGTGAGTCATTTTTTTTTATCGGTGAGTGACCTGTCCAACCGCCCGAGCGTTTGAGGATGGTTTGAGGCGCCCAACTGTAGATGCTCTAAAGGCATCTCTAATGCGGACCCTCAAATAGCTCGCATATGTACGAACGTAGCAGTATGTCATCCAACGCGGTCCCTATTGATCGGCGGACCAGTCCGGTTATCCGAAATCCCGTAAACTAGATGCAAACCAAGGGGGCTTTGCGGGCGTCCAGAGCGCTGCCACGCACGTGCCCGATACCTCAGACCAACCCAAAAACATATCGTGATCGAAACGGTTGCCGCACTTTCATACCGGTTAGCGCCGCTCCAGAGCGCTAGCACCGCTTTATGTTGGCCTAGACCAGACATGATTTCTCGCTGGACCCATCATTGAAGCAACACAACAGCCTAGAGCGTCGCCCAGTCTCCGTGCCTGTTCCAATGCCGAAGATGCGTGACCGGACTGGACTGGACTGGACAACGCTGTACTGCATTCAAACTGTCTCCCGTCCGTCTGCCTACCGAAATTAAACAAGTGTGGCGACCGAGAAACCCACTCCGGCGTCCGCATTGACATAGCCCGCCGCTTGGCCTTGCCAGTAACCACTATTCAAATGTTGCCTCCTCAGCCAGCACGACCTGCACCGCACCGTGTCTACCATGACCGCGAGCTCTAGAGCGATGTGGGAAAACCTCCTACGGAGCTGAAGTAAGAGTTAACCAGCATTGCGGCCGACTGGCAGGCCCATCACGCGTGACAGATTGAGGCTGGCTTACCCACGAGCTCGTCGGAGGTTAGCGACGAGGACCAGACGACGGAGAAGGCGTCCGATGATGAGCCAGGCCCCCACCCACGCAGGCGCACTTCAATGTTGTCATGGCAAAAGAGTAGTCGCCACCGCCTGTGTCGATGCTCCGGCTGGCACGGGATACAACCTTCGGCTCCTCGACGAGCACCGGCCCGCAGAGTGGCAAATTGTCTATGAGCAGGCGAATGACGACGATGTCGTAGCCATGGTCACGGAGGATCCTAACTCCCTACATGAGCAGCGGGTTTTGTACCAATCCATGCGCATCGCGCGTCACATCCGTCGCGGGCAATGGCGAATGTGCGTTCTACAGACACAGAGAGAGACGCCCTGTTCGCGGAGCTCCACACGGAGGTGAACAAAAGAAAGGCACAGACAACCGCATACGTCAGCTCCGCGCCGGCCGCCCCGCCCCAGCGGTTTGCTCCTCGCCGCAGTGACCATGAGGTCGGCCCGGTGACGTCCGGCGCCATTGACGCGGTGGACTCCGGCAAGCCAGAGTAGGAGATGAGACATGGGCATGCCCTGTGTCCCATGTGGGGCGTGCCACGTCTTACTTTGCCCTTTGAGTGGGGCTCATGGTCGGTGAGCTTGCCGGATATGGGGAAGACAAGACGTGGAACATGGCCGGCGCCACGGCCGGCAAACATTTAGACTAGGTTAAAAAAAGTGTCGGCCACTTTTGTTTGGCAAAAATATGTAGAAAATGCAATGAATTTGGTCCGGTTTGCATTAAATTTATCCATTTGTTCAAATTTCTTTTGAAATGTGTCCGGACGATTGATGTATAGGGTTGGATGACCGGCTCCTATATCACTGTCCGCGAACGATGTCTTAGACGCGTCCGCGGAAGGTGTCCGTTTTAGTGGTGCGCTTTGTAGATGCCCTAAAATTCGCAAAAGAACCAGTGCACCGCTACGCACGCCCACGACCATGGATGCCACATTTTCAGGTTCGCTTTTGTTCCTCCAGCTCGTCGCGACTTGCGAAGCCGCACACGGGCAGGCAACCAGGCATTGGATCCGCGTCTCGTTATCCACGCACAGTACATGTACAGTAAATGGAGCCCGAATCACGAGAAATAATAGATAGATAACTCTAAATCAAAGAACCAGCAAGAAAAAACAGAGACGCCGCAGAGCATAGTGGTGGCATGGCAATTTTTTTGAAGGGAATTTAGAGCTTTATTCAACCATCATGGGCAACCACACGATCAGCCATCAGGCTGGTCATGAGGAAGCTGGGTGGGGAGTCCATCCAGCAGCTCGAGACCTCAAGTGTGCTTGAATGTTTTGCACACAAGTGGGCCGAGAAGTTGGAGTTTGTCAATACATGTTGAATACAAAAAGAAGTAAACGATGAGGCTAGCCCTTCAATTTCAGCAAGAATAGGCGCTACCAGAGAGCGCAAAAACAAGCGCGAGTCTCAGAGGTGTACCACCTCTAAACAATCAACTTCTAGAACTGCTCGCGAATAGCCTCGGAGTTTTGCGAAGATGACCCAATCGTGAAGAGCAAGAGCCTCTGCGACCAATGGGTCTGTGATTCCTGGATACGGATTACTCCAAGAAGCGAGGAAGGCGTTTGGGGTTCTTGCCACTCCCCCAACTCCGCCCTTATTTGAAACAGTGGATATGCCCGCATCTGTGTTTATTTTCACCCAGTCTTCCTCCGGCGGTCTCCACCCATAGCCAGGCATGATCTTTGCCTGCTCCAATGGTATTTCCAGCAAGGCAAGATCATCCTTAATCCTCTTGATTGAGAAAACTGGATCATTTGACCCTCGGTCCTGTGTAATGTTATTTCTGGACATCCAAAAAGCCCACATAACAGTGACGATTTTTGCACGACCCAGCTCCGAGAAGCACTGGTCACAAAGTATATCCTTTGACCACGTATTTGGATGAAGTTCTGGGAGTTTGACATGTAGCCACTCCATAGCTTCAGTCCAGAATCTTTTTGTGTGGGAGCACTTCACAAGTGCATGCATCAGGTCCTCGTCTGCACTAAGGCAGACTTTACATCTTGCCAAAGTAGTGATATGTCGATATTTGAGAATGCTCTCAACCGGAAGGATTCCACGGAGGACTCTCCACCAGAACGCCCTCACTTTTGGCATCACTTTCAGCTTCCAAAGTCGAGACATAACTGCTTTTCCCTCTCTGAGGTTCCTGTGATCGTCCCTTCCTCTAGAGATGACTGCTCGTTGCGATTCATAAGAGCGTGATACGATGATTTGACAGTATAGGTACCCAACTTCTCCCAGTTCCATGCCCAGAAATCTTCACCCCCGCCTCGCCTTAACGGTATATTGAGAATCACATCGGCGTCCGGTGCAGTGAAATTGTTTCTGACAACATCTGATTTCCAGGTCCAGCTTTCATTATCAGTAAGGTCAGACACTACTAAAAGATTTGCATCTCCAGTTTGAGGTGCTGGTATCATTGACAGCTTACCTGGAATCCATCTGTCCAACGAGATCGATACTGACGTGCCATCGCCAATCCGGCGGATCAAGCCCACCTCCACGGCCTCCCAACCTGCTACAATCGCCTGCCAGGTAGAAGAAGAACCTCTTGGAACGGTAGCAGGGGGCATGACAATTGGCAAGATGTGCGACAATGCCAAGTACGTATGCTGCGGTCACAACATAAAAGAGGCCAGGAGAACAGTGACCGGTGTTCTCCAGTCCCTACTACTCAGCTAGCTATAGTGCGTATGTCGTCGTATCTCTCGGTGGCCAGTGATCGCTACAGGGAGCGGCCGGGCTGCTGCGCTATGGGTGTGGTTTTTTTTGTCTAAACGTTGACCACTCAACGGGCCTATGATGTTAAGCGGACCGCAAGGAGTAAGAGACGAGTGGAAGATGTGGGCTGTGGGGAGAAGCGGCCCAACTGACAGTGCACCGCATGCACTCCTGGACTTTCGCAGAGCCCATCTCCCCATGGTTTGAGGATGGTTTGTGACATTCGGGCGTGAGGATCACCGATTGGTCCAGACCGATTTGGTGATTTGCGTTAGATAGCTAAAAATGTCTATACCATATGATTTAGACATGTGCGGATGTTTTGGTAATCCGTATAGAAGTGCCCTAATGAGTTGATGATGCACCGTGGTATTGAAGCAGGGCACATGGTTCCGCAAAAATACTAGAAAAGCACCCTAGAAAAAATTAGTTATAATAGGGTATTGATGACAAATGACACGGGACTATTTTAAAGAAAGCAATGAAAGAGCATCCCACACATATTTGTTATTTATCAAGAAAACCAGTAGACAACAAAAATTGAAGGGCAACATGACAAAAGACAATCTGTGAAAATTACATCAAAAATAATATCCACCGTCTTATTCCTTTGTTTGCACATTGTATGCTGAGCATAAAAATCCACTGAACAGGCAATGAGGGATAGGGACACCAACAAACGCAATCACTATATAAGGCTGTGAAGATATTCGTTAGTGAAAAGGGCAAAAATCGGCGAAAACCCTCCAATAAACCAAGTGGAATGGTCATGGCAAAGTGCTATATTTTAGAGCCATCACTCATCGGCGCCACCACGTAGCTCCCTGCTGGTGCAACCCTCCCTGGTCCGAGGCAACGTGTCCGATGTGCTCCTAGACATCCCAGAATGTCGTCGATGCCCTCAATATGGTTGATCACATCTTGTAGCATCATCGCCGTCGAACCCATGCTAACGACGTCGCTCGACTTCGTCGCGAGCGACTGGCCCATCCACCCCAGCTTGTATCTGTGCCATCGTTCAACATGGGACATTGTGCACATCGCGCAGCTCGTCTCTATCATAGTTTTGGTCACCGGACTTAGCCGACCGAGCACCTTCCCCATGCATGCAGTCATCGGTGCGCGTCGCAGAGTCAAAACACTAGAAAACGATAGTTCACACTAGACTAATATGTTAGTACAATAAAAGTGATATAAAATGTGCCAACACTATGTATAAATGATGTAAATATAGCATGAACATAACACAAATTATATATACATCGAAGATGTATCAACATCCCCAAGGTTAATCCCTGCTTGTCCTCGAGCTGGTAGATGACAAAAGAAATATTCTTTGTTCGTGAATTCTACCCCAGCATGAACATTGTTATGTTATGTAGTTTCACTAAATTTTAACCATAATAAAAGTGATGCAAAGCAATTGTCTATAGTTGACGACTATCAAACGATACCATAGCGAATAGACAAATTTCCTTTCACCCTTTCATGAATCAATGCATCCAGTCAACATTCCTTTTACCGAGGTTCAGAAAGAAGGTCAATATATCTTGGGAACTCAACTTGTGCTTGAACTCGATGCATGCATTATCATTCCTAATATGCTTGATCTTGATGCTTCGTCATGGCCCAGTTTGAAAATCGACTGAAGACATCCTGCATATTGTACATAATAATATGCACCCAGGTGTACGGGAGAAGTCGTCAACTATGACGAAACCATGTAGAGCTGCAACATTGGTTAGTGTGGCATCGTGAGTAGGACCGAAAATATCCATATGAAGCGATTCAAAGGGACGAGTGGTAGTCTTGATTGTCTTTGAGGGGTGCTTGGATCTCGTCATCTTTGCAGCCTCACAAGAACCACATAGATGCTCGTCCACGAATTTGACACCCTTAATGCCAACATTGTGTCTTTTCTTCACGAGAGTGCTCAAATTCCTCATGCCAGCATGCCCAAGTCATCGATGCCATAGCCAGCATTCTCAAGCTTTTGCGGGAAGACATGTGGCAGGCTGTGGTCCTGCAGAGAAATCTACAATGTAGAAGTCACCTCTTAAAAAACCATCGAAAACTTTGGATTTGTCAGAAACCATCGGCACAATGCAACTATATTTGCCAAAGATTACAATCATATCAAGATCACAAAGCATTGAGACTGACATGAGGTTGTGTCCAAGGGATTCGGCAAGCACCCCTTTATCCATGTGCCGATCCTTTGAGGTAGAAACCGTACCTAGACCCAATACCTTGCTTTTCAATTTGTCAATGTATCTAATATGCTTCAGTATTGATGGACTTAGAGGAGTGTCCATGAGTAAATTCCTATCACCAGTCATATGATTTGTGCAGCCACTGTCCAGGATCCACTCGGTGGCTTTAGGTAAGTCTTCCTACAGAAGAATTCATTTCTTTTACCAACACTCACTGACCTAATATCCACCGATTATGATGAAAGAGTTCCTCAAAGGAAGGTTTGTTAGTGGTGAGAACAGTAGGAATTTCAGTAATATCATGGACAAGAGTAATGGATAGTCCATTCTTCGTTTTTATCTTGCGTCTGACAATTGCTTTCAGATCTTTAGAGATTTTCTTCATCATTAATGCATCTCTTTTGGAGACCCGTCCCTACATGAAGAAAGTAGTTCTTATTAACCACCCACATTTGTAAGGGTGGCTCAGAGACAATGAGTCTACGAGCTGCATATGAGAATTCAGGCATTGAAGCAAATGCATTTTGTTTCATATGTGGAATTAGAGTACTCAAATGAATATGCAGAGAAATTCTTCAAAGATTTATGAACATAGTGATTTGAAGAATAGTGCTCATATTCATGAGACCTGTCATTGTTTCCCTACAAAACAGAAGCATTAGCACAAGCATGAGTAGGTCTGCGACCATATGAGGATTTAGGTCCATATGACGAATTTGGTCCATATGAAGAATTTGATCTGGGGTTTCTCTTCCTCATTGGTGATCTCATAACGACATTCAGCTAAATATTTCCAGAAGACTTTTGGGCATCTACATTTTCTTCATTGGGGAGCATTCCTGCAGTTAGTTCCAATAAACCTGGTGAATACTTCACCATTATGATTTTTGAAGAGTTTAGAGTGTAACATCCCCAGCATCACACTACAGTAATCCCTTATGATCAGTGCCAAGTCATCTTGATTTACAAAGCTTAATCATATTGGGTTAATATCTCATTTCAAATTCCTTCTCTGAATCTAGTTCAAATTCAAAGTGAAATTTCAAGTTGCTCAAAAATTGCTGGAAAAATGTTCACCTTCTAGCCAATATTCCAAAACAATTTGCTGTTAAGGAAAACAACATCACTTAAATGCTATTTGAGCAATAGCATTTAAAACAGTGCCAAAACAGCACAAAAAAAATGTCTTTTCCATTTTTGAAAAATCCAAATGAATTCCAAAATTTCCCAAACTTTTTGTGGCAGTGCTGGATAATGCATTGTACTTATGTGACCAAGTTTCACATTTTACAAAATGCATTTGGCAGCTCATTATCTGCAAAATTCTGTCATGTTTTGCTCTGACATTGAGTTCCCTGCTATTCTTGTAATTGTTCCTTTGTAACTCTTGTTCTCTTCGGATCCAATCTTTTACTTGAAACACCATACCAATGCTACCTCGAAGCATGGCTGTGGTATTCCGAATATCAAGAAGAACATTGGAGGCACATTGCCAAATGTTTCTTGCTCTATTATCCAGACACCGTTGTATGGATAACATCATGAATTCCCTTGCCCCTTTATTTAAATGGTGGTGTACTTGTTGATCTGACATGTATATCATGCTCTACTTTTCCTTGGGAAAAGATACACTCCTAATTCTTGTGCATAAACACATTTTCCTTTCCATTGGTTTGTTTAACCTTTCTTGTGGTCTATATATGATATAAGCAGAAATAATTCCCTGCTTATAAAATCCCTCGATGTACAACCTTGTCAGGAAGACCCTGTTAATATTGTTGATGACATTCCGGTAACCCCCGATGGACGAGAACTTTGCCTATTGGTCCGCCTCATTTTAACAAGTAGGAAAATGGTTCTCCTCGTCCCTCGCCCTTGGTACCGATGTTGTTACCGACATAAATGACAGACTATTCTCTGACATACCTTGTTGTCGTGACCGGTAAGATGACACCATTCTCCCTACTCTCGATCGACCCTCTTCACAGTTCCACAGGATCGTAACCTGACTCTCCTCTATATCCTTGATTCTGAAGTATCATATGCCCTTGGCTTTGTGTGTTATCATGAGCCACCCTCTGAGAGATGATCTATTCCCGATGCTCTGAACCCCCTTCTCACACTCTGTTCAGGTATCGATTGTTTGTCCATTCGCTTGAAACTTCCTATTGTACCTTCATACTTTGCTCTCGGTGTTTTCTTAAGTTTCAACTCGAGAGATACTTCCACCACATTCCCTGAATTGTTCACCAGATAATTAACCCTACAAGGGTCAGTTCTCCCGAAGATACCCTTCACTTCCCCACTTAAATCTCGGGACGAGATTTTTTGTAGTGGAGGAATTTGTAACATCCCCAGCATCACACTATAGTAATCCCTTATGATCAGTGCCAAGTCATCTTGATTTACAAAGCTTAATCATATTGGGTTAATATCTCATTTCAAATTCCTTCTCCGAATCTAATTCAAATTCAAAGTGAAATTTCAAGTTGCTCAAAAATTGCTGGAAAAATGTTCACCTTCTAGCCAATATTCCAAAACAATTTTCTCTTAAGGAAAACAACATCACTTAAATGCTATTTCAGCAGTAGCATTTAAAACAGTGCCAAAATAGCACAAAAAAATGTCTTTTCCATTTTTGAAAAATCCAAATGAATTCCAAAATTTGCCAAACTTTTTGTGGCAGTGCTGGATAATGCATTGTATTTATGTGACCAAGTTTCACATTTTACAAAATGCATTTGGCAGCTCATTATCTGCAAAATTCTTCTGTAAAAAGAAAACTGAAAAATAAAAGGGAAAAAGGCCCTAACAGCTATTGTGAGCTGGGCCTAAGTGCACAGTGGCATGGCCCAGCCCACCTCTCTTTTCTCTCACCTCCCGTCGCCGTGTTGCCGTCCCTGTGGCCGCGCGCGCCTCCTCTGGCCGCTACTCGCCACCGCGACGGGGCAGGTGGGCGAGAGGATAAGGCCGCGCCCAAGCCATTCCCCCTTGTCGTCTCCTCCATTCGCCTCACTCTCCCCTTCCTCCTCGCCTCTACTCGCACGGATCTGAGCGCACTCGAGCGCCACCACCGCCGCACCACCGTCGTCTCCACGACCACCGGCGCCTCCGCGGGCCACCATCGTATCTAGGAGGAACTCCGTGCTCGACCACGTCGCTTGTCGCCTTCCGTTGGAGCCGAGGGCCACTGCAGACGCCGAACGATGCCGCCCCCTTCCGCCTCTGCTCCGGTAATCTCCTCAGTCTCTGGCGATGTCTGCAGCTACTAAACTGTCGCCGGCCTTTCTTGAGCCTCCCGGTGAGCTACAACTCCTACTCTAGCTATCTTCTCGCGCTAGGACGCGCCCCTGTCGCCATTCCCTTTGTACCCAAGCTCGCCTCCCCCGAGCTCGTCGCCGACGTGGCTCCGGCGACCACATGGTCCCGTAACCATGCCAGGCAGCTTCGCCGCAGCGCGTAGAGCCCCGCCAGCTGCTTCGTTTGCTCGCCCGCGCACCGCAGCTCCGTTTCCTTCCTCACCCGAAGCCCACCACCGCGGCACCTCATCGTCCGGCCATCTCCGGCCATCCCCGAGTCGCCGCGCTAGACCAGTTGGATGCGGTGTTGCGCGCTCGTTCGAACGAGCCCAAAAACGTGCGGTTTGGCTCTCTGTAGCCGTTTTCTGACGCGCTGCGGCGAGAGCACCGCCGCGGGAGACTCGCCGGCGCAACTCCGGCGCCGGTGCTGACCTGTCACCATGTGGGGCCCGCTCTGTGAGACCGACAGTGGGCCCCTGTACCCACTTTGACCCAGTTGACCACGGTCAACTGCAATTACTGTTCACTACCGAGGATGACATGTGGGTCCCCCTTCTGTAATTAGATTAACTAAACAGTTTTTAAATAAAACCTAATTAGTTTAACCTAACTAGTCACTGACACCTGGGGCCCACTCCACTAATTATTTCTGTTAGTTTAGTTTAACCACTATTAACCCACAGAGGCTGACAGGTGGGTCCCACCTGCCAGTTTGACCAGTCAGCAACCCAGTTGACTGCTGACACAGTGTTGACATCAGCATGACATCATAATTCATTTTGACAATTTCTGTTAATTTAATTAATTCCAGAAAATGATTTAATCTTTGAAAATTCGTAGAATTTAAACCGTAGCTCAGATCAAAAAATTTATACATGAAAGTTGCTCAGAATGACGAGACGAATCCAACCGTGCCATCCTTTTCTGTGTCGGGACCCTCTACGGAGGTGAACCCGCAACTTTTAGCCTGTTTCCGATAGATGAATAGTGCATATACACCGGTTATTAATTCCAACTTTAATCCTAAAATAACTAAAATAATTTAGACATGTTTTTAGGGAACCCTGCACTGCACGTTAGCATAGCATGCTCTGTGTTGCATATGATTGCTGTGTATTTATTTGTTTCCTCCCCTCTTCTCTCTCGGTAGATCCCGGTACCGACGTAGTCCTTGAGACCGACGTAGCTCCAGAGACCGACAACACCACTGATGACCCTGCCTTTGCCGCAGAGCAACCAGGCAAGCACCCCCCCCTTGAGCATGCCTATATCGCCTATTCTTCCTCTCTTATGCTTGCATTAGAAATTGCTGCTACTACTGTTTAACCTATTTCTGATGCATAGCCTGTTTTTGTAACTGTTGTTGATACCTACCTGTTTATCCTAAACTACTTAGTATAGGATGGATAGAGACCCACTAGAGACCCCACTTTGTCCTAGTTACCCCGCTGGATTATCAGATGACTCGATCAACGTGATCGACAACCAGGCCCCGGCACCGCAAATAACCCCCCTAGTTGTACGACACTACATCGTTACTATCGAGTGCCGAGGGTGATACCTCGTTTAGCACTTCTGATATTAACTCTGTAGAGTAGCTATTCGGTCGTGGTCACATCATTCATGAGTCTCTTCTCGTTACCGCAAACCCCCAATACACTAACGATTTGGATATTCGATCCGAGTGGGCCTCTGGCCCGATAGCACTAACCATCACGTGGGAACAGTTATGGGCACTCTGCGTCGTATGCATCAGCCGAAGCTTAATAGACGTCAGCGACTGAGCGGCACACGCTGGGCTGGACTGGGAACGCAACCGCGCTTGTATTAAGGGGTTACTAGGTCTACTCACCGGCGGTGCACGTAATGTGCAGGAGTTCCCGGGGCGATGGCCCAAGACCCCTGGGGGCATAGGTTTAGTCCGGCGTGCTGACCTCTCTATTAGGCCTAGGTCGGGTTGCGGCGTATCGTTTGGCCGAGGCCGGGCATGACCCAGTAAAGTGTGTCCGGCCGGAGTTAATCGAGCATGGCGGGTAAGTTGGTGCAGCCCTGCAGGGAAGAACTAATCTATGCATAACTGGATCCTCAGTAACGGACGCTCGGAGTTGTATCCCGATCGATACAACTAGAACTGGATACTTGAGATGGTGAATGGATATTAGGGCTCTGGGATCGCTTTCTCGTAGGGAGTCGAGGAAGGATCTCTGGGAGAGGTTGATACTTAATACTGCTACTACTTTATTTTGTGCTAATCTACACTCTTCTAATGCTGCAAGACCGATGAAGATGCTAGCCTTTGATAGGACTAGACCTTCCCTCTATTCTGGCATTTCTGCAGCCCAGTCCACATATACAGCCTTTCTTTGATAATGTTGCATATGTAGTGTAGATCCTTGCTTGCTGAGTACTTCGGATGAGTACTCACGGTTGCTTTGCTTCCTCTTTTTCCCCATACCCGAATGATGCATCCAGACGACGGAGCCCCGAAGCCAGCTACCCAATTTCAAGTTTCTCATCAAAACTTGGGGGACTAAAAATATCATCTTCATCAAACATAGCATCCCCAAGCTTATGGCTTTGCATATCATTAGCATCATGGATATTCAAAAAGTTCATACCAACAACATTGCAATCATGCTCATCATTGAAAGATTTATTGTCAAACATTTTATAGAATTCTTCCTCTATTAATTGAGCACAATTTTCCTTTCCATCATTTTCACGAAAGACATTATAAAAATGAACAATATGATGCAACCTCAATTCCATTTTTTTTGTAGTTTTCTTTTTATAAACCAAACTAGTGATAAAACAAGAAAGTAAAAGATTCAATTGCAAGATCTAAAGATATACCTTCAAGCACTCACCTCCCCGGCAACGACGCCAGAAAAGAGCTTGATGTCTACTACCCAACTTGTTCTTGTAGACTCGTGTTGGGCCTCCAAGTGCAGAGTTTTGTAGGACAGTAGCAAATTTCCCTCAAGTGGATGACCTAAGGTTTATCAATCCATGGGAGGCGTAGGATGAAGATGGTCTCTCTCAAACAACCCTGCAACCAAATAATAAAAAGTCTCTTGTGTCCCCTACACACCCAATACAATGGCAAATTGTATAGGTGCACTAGTTCGGCGAAGAGATGGTGATAAAAGTGTAATATGGATGGTAGAAATTGATTTTTGTAATAGGAATAATAAAAAACAGCAAGGTAGCAATTGATAAAATGGAGCACAAATGGTATTGCAATGCTTGAAAATGAGGCCTAGGGTCCGTACTTTCGCTAGTGCAATCTCTCAACAATGCTAATATAATTGGATCATATAACTATCCCTCAACGTGCGATGAAGAATCACTCCAAAGTTCTTATCTAGCGGAGAACATAAGAAGAAATTGTTTGTAGGGTACGAAACCACCTCAAAGCTATTCTTTCCGATCAATCTATCCTAGAGTTCGTACTAAAATAACACCAAGCTATTCTTTCCGATCGATCTAACCAAGAGTTCATACTAAAATAACACCATATGATACACATCAACCAACTCTAATGTCACCTAGATACTCCAATGTCACCGCGAGTATCCGTGAGATGATTATACGATATGCATCAAACAATTTCAGATTCATAATACTCGATCCAACACAAAGAACCTCAAAGAGTGTCCCAAGATTTCTACCGGAGAAACAAGGATGAAAACATGCATCAACCCCTATGCATAGATTACCCCAATATCACCTCGGTAATCCGCGAGTTGAGTGCCAAGACATAGATCAAGTGCTCTCACATCCATAAAAGTACTCAATCCGATAAAACGAAATCTCAAAGGGAAAACTCAATTCGTCACAACAAGATAGAGAGGGGAAAACACCATATGATCCAACTATATTAACAAAGCCCGCGATACATCAAGATCGTGCCATCTCAAGAACACGAGAGAGAGAGATTAAACACATAGCTACTGGTACAAACCCTCAGCCCCGAGGGTGGACTAGTCCCTCCTCATCATGGTGGCCGCCGGGATGATGAAGATGGCCACCGGTGATGATTTTCCCCTCCGGCAGGGTGCTGGAACGGGGTCTAGATTGGTTTTTTCGTTGCTACAGAGGCTTGCGGCGGCGGAACTTCCGATCTAGAGTTACCCCGAGGGTTTTTGGAATATTTGGGAATTTATAGGGCGAAGAGGCGGTGCAGGAGGCCACCGAGGAGAGCACAACCCACCTGGGCGCGCCTGGGGGCGAAGAGGCGGTGCAGGAGGCCACCGAGGTGGGCACAACCCACCTGGGCGCGCCTGGGCCCCCAGGCGCGCCCAGGTGGGTTGTGCTCTCCTCGGAGCTCCCCTCTAGTACTTCTTTGGCCCACCGGGTGTCTTCTGGTCAAGAAAAAATCTCCAAAAAGTTTCGCTGCGTTTGGACTCCGTTTGGTATTGATTTTCTGCGATGTAAAAAACAGCAACTGGCACTTGGCAGCACTATGTCAATAGGTTAGTCCCAAAAAATGATATAAAGTTGCTATAAAATGATTGTAAAACATCTAAGAATGATAATATAACAGCATGAATACTTCATAAATTATAGATACGTTGGAGACGTATCAGGAAGAACTAATCTATGCATAGCCGGATCCTCGGTAACGAACGCTCGGAGTTGTATCCGGATCGATACAACTAGAACTGGATACTTGAGATGGTGAATGGATATTAGGGCTCTGGGATCGCTTTCTCGCAGGGAGTCGAGGAAGGATCTCTTGGCGAGGTTGATACCTAATACTGCTACTTCTTTATTTTGTGCTAATCTACACTTTTCTAATGATGCAAGACCGATGAAGATGCTAGTCTTCGATAGGACTAGACCTTCCCTCTATTCTGGCATTTCTTCAGCCCAGTCCACATATACAGCCTTTCTTTGATAATGTTGCATATGTAGTGTAGATCCTTACTTGCTGAGTACTTCGGATGAGTACTCACGATTGCTTTGCTTCCCCTTTTTCCCCATACCCGAATGATGCATCCAGACGACGGAGCCCCGGAGCCAGCTGCCCCCGCCGACGGCTACTACTACCCTCCTGGCGAGTACTACTACAAGGAGCTGACCGACGACCAGGAGTAGGTTCGGAGGGTCCCAGACAGGAGGCCTGCGCCTTTTCGATCATAGTGTTTTCTTTTGCCCCGCCTTTTAAAGGCCTATCTGTCTTTCTTTTATATCTGTACTCAGATATCTGATGCTTCCGCTGACGCTTGTAAGCGAGCTGATGTATTCGAGCCCTCGAGGCCCCTGGCTTGTAAGATAAAGCTTGTAAGACTTTATTTATGTTTTAGAGTTGTGTTGTGATATCTTCAAGTGAGTCCTTAGGCTTGATCGTGTGCATTTGCATGTATGATTAGTGCATGATTAAGCCGGGGCGTCACATAGAGTTTGAGTTAAATGACTCGTCAAGGGTATAATAAGTAGCACAGTTATAGCCAGATAATGTGGATGGATCTAGAGGAGGTCCTTTTGCAGGCACCAAGATAGTTTTTGGGTACTGGTCAGGTTTCGAATAAGATCCATCATCATTAATTTTCCTTTTGAATGCAATACCTTCTTTCCTAGGGTTTTTGTTCACGATCTGCTTCTTAAGTACATCACAAAAGGTTTGTGGTCCTTTGAAGCTTTTGTACATGCCTATTTCCAGCAAATTCTTCAACCTATTATTTTCATCCGCAATGTTCATGGTTTCCTTAGATGAGGGGTTAGACACCATAGAGATAGTTGAAGAGATTGTAGTTTCAGAAGGATTTAAAATTCAGTTGAAGAATTAGCATTTTCATGTTCTATGCATTTCAAGCAAGGTGGCACAAATTCTTCCTGAGCGGAATTGATCTGTTGAGCGAGCAAAGCATCATTTTCTATTCGTAGATCATCATGAGACATTCTCAGCTTTTCGAGCTCTTGCTTCCCTTCAAGAAAATCATAGGAAACCTTCTCATGATCGGATGAGACACTAGTGCAATGATGTGCTATACAAATGGTTTTTACCCCCTTTCCGCGACAGAGTTTTAAACTGTTGCCTTGCCTATGTGTATGATAGGGGGTCCATCCCACACGACCCAGAAACCGTTGGTGACACTCTGCCAAATGTAATCATATGCGATGTAGGAACATATCACACACACACTATATTCTGGCACACATGTGGGACTGAGGATCAATCGCCCACATCTCTCACGAGTCAAATGTTTCTAATTGCACAGGGAAGCCAAACTATGTTTGATATTCGACCGTTTGTGAAATATTACCTAAGCCACACGGGCCATCATAGAAACTTTGCATGATATATGGCCCATCGCACATGAGTATTCTATAGCAAGCGTCTGCCATGCATGACATCATCACACAGGTTTCCTGAATAGTTTACGAGTGGGATTGCATTTTGCATCGGCACAGTTTCCTCTAAGCTCACTTGTGCGATAATGTGCTATCACAAATGGTTGAGGAGCTCCTAAGCACACGTAGAAGTGCTGCAAATCGTCTGCGATTTGTTGTGTATCACCGACGGTTTAGTTCATATCCTGTGTGCTTTTCCTATAGATCACATGTGGTTGTGCTATGAGTGACGTGTGCTTTTCGTTCTCGATCCCACACGCTCAGTTAGTTGAACCGTGTGCACTTTAATGGCTAGGTTGAAGCAAAATATCGCATTTGAATCACCCTGCAAAAAGCAAATTCGCCACAATATACAATTGGACAAATAGTGTCCACGGGAAGAACAATCATCAAAATTCGCCACAATATGCAGTTGAACAAATGCTAGCTAAATTCCCATGATTTATCAACATATGCAATACATAATCATAGTGTACGAAATACGAAGACCTCGTCACATGGAAAACAATGCATCCATGCGTATATGTTTAGCTGCTAACACTAGCTGAATGCATACTCATTGTTGGAGGAAAACGCTTGCTGAAATTTTCATCATCATCAATGGGCTTGATGTAGTAATTCAGGAGGAAGTTGCCGATAAATCTCCTAACAGCCATCAATTCACCAGCGGGGAGCAGCTTAGGGGTCATCGGCTCAAAGATGAGTTGTAGTATTTTTAGATCAGAATGTGCCATACGCGTGGAGAAGAAGATTGTAACTAAGATACGAACTTACTGGTACTAAAGCGACAACATCCTTACAACACTTAGCAGATTTGCAGATGGAGATCATGTGTTGGCAAACATAGTATCCACAAATGTTGGTCCCTTCTTGTTGTTGAGGGCACTGAATTTTTTTGTATGGAATTAGTCATGTATTTTCCCTGTTAGGAACAACCTAACCGGTGTAAGTTATTTTTTCTTCAGAGAGAAATAGAAAGAGGTTTATTTAGAAACTTGAACATTTGACTAGCAAAATAAAAGGTATTTGCGAACCTTTGGATACATTTTCTGAAAATAAGGGATTTCAGTGTCTTATCGGAGAAATGATCTCGTTCTGCAGAAGTAGTTGCTTGTCGAACTTAGACCCTCCTTTAGTTATGTACTTCACCAGTACACTATAAATGAAGATGGATTTTTGCATACTCAATTCTTGAAACAAATATGAATACAAATTTCAACATCAAAGAATTCAATACCTATCCATGAATTCCTGAAGATGCGTCAGATCCTGAGGCTTTATTGACACTTTGAGAGAATCCAGGTAGTAAACTATGTTGTGCTTGGAACAATGACTACAAAGACCCAGTGATTGCTACAGATTAAGAAAACCATGAACTTATGAACTATGTCGGAAACTGAAAGATGATCAATGTATGCGTGGTTGTATATTTAACTTACCCTTCATGATATGGCCAGAGAAATAATTCTGCATAGTGCATGAAATTCAAGATACTGGCGACCTTGTCAATGGCCTCCCCCCGTTGATCATTCATATCACATAATAATGTGTCGTTTGCTACATCAGGATCTATGAAATACACTTTCTCCCTTATTGATCTCTGCGTGATCAATCCGATGAGAGGAATACAATAGAGTTAGCTTTTTTTCATTTACAGCTTTGTATGGACAAGTTGATCAGAGTTTGTGAAGTACTTACAACATCAAGCATTTAATAAGAGTGGCAGCGACCACATCAAAGTTGAAGAAGAGATGAAATTCCTCGAATTCCACACTGTTGGTACACTGATCGTGAGAGAAATGTTTTCTGTCATAGTGGACTTGTAGAATGTTATGACCTTCTGACACTGCCTCCATGCAATATTTATGTAAGTTGTAGCAACTAGAACTGCACCCCTCAAAGTATTCGCCAACAAGAAATGGCTAGCCATGGACGTACTTGCGTGCTTCAAGTATGTCTCCTTTATTATTAGAAAGTATCATGTGAATACTTTGTCGAGCAAGCTGTCAGAACCAGTATAACTCACCGGCTTGAACAACTTGCTAGTAATTTGGTTCTGGGCGAAGAGTCTTTTTAGTAAGAGGCTATCATTCTCATCCCACCTCGGTTTCGGGGGCCACTTCCTCGCGGGTGCAACTGTGCCTGCTTTATTCTTGGTACTTGAAGCACTTCTGGTGCAAGGTCTGGATGAAGGAACGACGGACTGCTGAGCAGACGGTGAAGCTACGACAGACTATTGAGCAGACGGTGTAGCTACGCTAGACTACCGAGCCGGCGGTGCTCTCGTGATGGACTGCTGAGCTATAGGAGCAGAGGCATCGGACTGCTGACCAGGCATTGAAGCTATGTAGGGCTTCATCACAGGTGGTGCCAATGCATCGGTGTGCTGAGGAAGTCGTGCCAACGCGTTGGTTTGCCGAGCAAGCAGTGCCGACACGTCGATATGCTTATCACGCGGCTGCGAACCGAAGGACTGATGAGCAGGTGGTTCCGTACCTTCGGACTACTTAGCAGGCGGTTCCAAACCGCCTATCTACTGAGCAGGGGTTCTGAAGCATCAAACTGCTTAGCAGTCTGTTCCACTGTGTTGGTCTTCTAAGCATGCGGTGTCGCTATGTCTCCGCCTGCTGCTTCAGTGGTTGACATGAACCGGTGGTGCATCTGAAGAAGTTGTGGGCCTTGCCACAGGCTGCTCAGGAGTGGATGATGACACGACATGTACGGCAGGAAGTCGGGCGGGCTGATCACAGGTTGACGCATAAGCCGTCGGATTACGGTTATTAGGTTCCTCGGCAGAAGGACGCGAGAGCTGTTGTGGCGAGAAGAGAGTCACCGGTTGAAGGGAGACATTGGTTCCTCTTGGAGGGGCTTTAGGGATTGATGAGTCCAAATTACGTAATTGTTTTGTTAATATTTTTGCCTAATCAGTAGGCTTTGTGGGATTTTACCGCATTCGCGCACCTCTTTTGGTCGTTTTCCTCAAATAACGCTTTTCTGGACCAAATATTATTATATGGAAGAAATCACAGAAAATGGCAGTGGAATCGCATAATAATCACTTACCATAAAAGAAGGAAGCAAATTGGGCAAAGAAGCAATCGTCGCAGAACCTCCAGAGCAAAAGATGGTGTTCCATACAACCGCGCCCGCCCGTATGAGCGGTCGTATGGAGTGCCATCTCCGCCACGTTGCCAACTATATCCACCCCGTGAACATGGATCATAGATCAGACGCCGAGGGGTACCAAAAACTCGTCCAGAAGCAGGAACCCTAGCCGCCGGAATAATCCGGAGGGAGGAACTGGCAAGAGGGAGGCTGCCGCCTCCGCCATCTTCACTAGGAAGGCTCCAACATCATCCCCGCTGTCATCATCATCATTCATCTTTCCCTCATTGTAATCTCAGGAGCCCTAAACGGGGGCTACTTGTGTGTTACATGTGCGATTCATTCATGTCCTTTATACACGGTGTTATGATGATTGTTGCCTTCATGAGTGAGTAGATCCCTTAGTTATCGGGGACATGGATGAACCCTAGTGTGTAATAGATCATTGATATTACGATTTAATATCCTCTTCGCATGTTCATGTTAATAGTCTTCTTGCTGTTGGGTGAAATCAACCATCCAATGTATGCCAATTTTGGACGGAAGGTTATTACTGTTGGCGGACCATGTGGTTGCGGAAGTGGGTGATGTGACAGGCCCAATTTCCCTTCGTAGCGGACCATTGCAGCAGGGGATAAAACAGAGGCCACCTATAGGTTGCGTACACGGGGACCTTTTCCCCTTAATCACCATTTGATAACCGAGGTGGGGAAGAACGGTGGTGGCGTATGCGATACGGGGCCGCCTAGAGTATGCACGTATCTGTACCGGCTCTGCCCACAAAAAGAAACATGTAAAGTGGCTTAGGAATCCGAAGTAGCATTGTGTTTAGGCACCGCTATAGATGCACACTAGAGGGGATTATGGACTCCCTGGGAACGCTTTAATCCCATTTTTCTCAAGTCTCTTATTTACAATTCTTGTTATTTACTTTTATTGAAATATTCACCTTTATGTTTGTCACATCATTTCTATTTTAGTACCTCTACTTTGGATCACTCACAACTACAGGTATACTATTTGCACCATCCAAAAGATGAAAGATTGATTCCTGTGCTCCCTGTGGGATCAATACAATTACTTAGAAAAAGCTACAACTAAACCTTGTGCACTTGCAGGATCTCAGGGATCTCATCCATGAAGTATATTTCCTTTTGTGGCTACTGGATATGATTTAACAGTGTTTCTCCCAAGGTCCTCTCGTCATCATAGTCCCCTAGGACATTCTTCAGGGAAAATTCACTGAATCCAGGCTTTACTTCAGTCATGTAGCACTTCACACAGCCCGACTTCAATGGCACTTTGTCCAATAAGAGGCCCCCGTCCAAGAGAGAGAGGGGGGCAAACCCAGGCCATTGCACATTTTAACATACCTTCATAATGTGTAAGCACGCCCCTTAGTCTACCTGTCATTCCATATAGATTAGATATAGCATCATCACGCATAGCTGTAGTCATCAATGTCGCTAGGGTCAGGTGATGCACAACTACTCTTGTGTGGTGTTATCAGGCAATAAACAGCACCCTCCATGACCGCCTCCCCTCCGTCTGGTGGCTATCTCTCAGTGTTAGAGTTTTTTCATCATCAGTGACTCCTCAATTTCCTTTTGATCTGTCAGATACATGTCCCTCCTCAACCTTTCATACAAATCATTCTGCTTCATTTCACTCCTCGCTTTTTTCATGGTGAGCCTCTCTTCTTTGCTGAGTGTGAAAGCCCTCTTGTGCGGGACATTGACCCTATACCCCTTGCACGGCCGGGGGGCTCTTTGGTTTTCAGAGCATAGGACAGAATGTCACATGTCCTTGAGGTCCTATATGTCAGTGCAACAAACATGGGCGTTTACTGCCCTGAATTATGCACAGACGTATTACAACTCCCTCAGCAAGTATCAAGCTTCACACACGACCAGACCAGAGAAGCCACTCTTCGTGAGATCAAGGAGCGCATTAAGAAGACCAAGGCTTGGAGCAAGCCACAAGATTCACAACAGGAGCAACCAACCCCGACAAGAGCGAGCCGACAAGTCAAGGCTCGGCAAGCCCCTTGAGCGCAGACTTCCCGCCAAAGGCCAACACTCCACCTCTCTGGCCAGTTGGTCGCTGATCAGTGAGGTGTCGAGCCCGCAGGTGATTAGGTGGAGGCAGCCCATACGTGTCAACTTGCTGGGAAGGAGGATTACCTTTATTGACACCCGTCCTAATGGCGTGTCAAGCCAATAAGAGGTAGGTGGATAAGCGGTGCATCACCCTTGCCGGGGTTCACCCTCCACACGACACTTGGCAGTGCATTTAATGCACTTTTTTCCTAACTAGCAGAGTTAGGTATGATAGTTCTGTATCAGTCTAATCACTCTGTAATGACCTTTTTGCCATTGTGGTAACCCCTTGAGCTATAAAAGGAGGGCTAGGGCAACCTTTACAGGGGTTCGAACCCTTGCAACTCACACACCTAGGTATCCGTGCAGCTGCCCTCTCCTAGCGAATTGCCGGGGGATAGCGCTCCGTGTACTTTCTTCCACATCCACGCAATACATCAAAGCAGGAGTAGGGTTTTATGCTTCACAGCGGCCCGAACCTGGGTAAAATTGTGGCATCTCTTGTTGTGCTTGCTCTTCGCGCCAATTGACCCCCAGCCAAACCAACAAAGGGGTAGCCCTGCCCCATAGATCACCGGCTCCACGCTGACATCTTTGGCATGCCAGGTAGGGGATCTTCGTTGGCGAGAACCAAGGCAGCAGGTGGCGCATCGATTCCTTCGAGTTCATCATCATCTTCATCACCACCCATGGCACCCAAGAAGAAGGGCTCCATGACTACCAAGCCTTCTATGTCCCAGCACCCATCGCCTTTATCTGCAGGCGGCGCCACTGCCGTGGATGGAGCAAACACTGCGGTGGGCACAACCGGCGCAGGCGGCGCGGTCGCCGTGCCCGCCGTGATGGGAGCAAGTGGTGGGGATGCTGGAGGCGGACGCTTACCTCAACGCTCAGGCGAAAATGACGCTCATGGCGCGGGCAACGCAGGTGCTCTACCCCTGCCTCCTCCTCGTGCCCGCGAACGCAACCACCAGAACGACTCCATTCGATCGGGTGCGAACCGCGACCCTCCCGCTGCGGCGGCAACGGCGGTGGCCGGGGGGGGGGGGGGGCAACCTCAAGACACATGCCGCACTTGTCACAAGATGAGCACGATGTGACGCCAAGCGGTGTTGTTGTGCCTCCACAGCAACGCCCGCCTGGCAAATCGCCCGTCGACCAAGCTCAAGACCCTCGGGCATCACTTCCGCCATGCCAACTCGTTGTCACCCGTGTGGCGACAAGAACGCAACGACGCTCCTGCTAGCTCTACCAGGAGCTGAGCGATGTCACGCTCTTCGTGTTCCAACATGCCTTCAATGGCAACGGAGGCGATGGCGCGAGCACAGATGTTGCTGGATTTTCCTCCAGTAGGTCACAAGATGGATGAGTGGAGAGCCACCATCCAGAGTTTGATCGAGTTTGCTAATGCGAACAGGTCCCAGCTGGCGGAGCCTTCGCGACATTTGCCAACTGTGCCTGCACCTCAAACTAAAGGCCGTGCGGCAGGCAGCGCACCCACAATGCAATCGCCTCCTCAGCAACAATCTCAGTGGCAACACCAGCACTCGCAACGGGCCCAGCGAGATGCATAGCCCAACGATGCATCGATGGCTTCCTCAGACCCGCAGACACAGCGAGACCAGAGGCAAGTGTTGCTGGACAAGCGAGTGGAAGACGCTCGCACCACCATCCAACGGCGCCGGGAGGCGCGCCATCAATCAGATGAGCGCAACGGTCCAGTCGTCGATGAGCTAGCGCCCGTTGTTGGCGGGTACTTACCTTACGAGGTCGGGTGCCCCGCCTTCACACGTGAGCTACGGCAAGTCTATTGGCCGTCTGTCCGCGCGTCCAAGCATGAGGTCCTGGAAAAGTATGATGGCAATCAGAACCCGGCAGAGTTCTTGGGCATTTATACAATCGATGTGCAAGCTGCCGGGGGAAGGGATGAGAAAATCCTAGCCAACTACTTCCCATTGGTGCTCAAGCCCAACGTGACGTCTTGGCTAATAAACTTGCTGGAAAACTCCATTTCCTCGTGGTCAGATCTTTGCAATGAGTTTGTTTGTGCTTTTATCGGGGGACAGAAAGGTCCAGGGTTGCCCAGTGGCTTGCAAGTGGTCCCACAGAAGGAAGGAGAGAACCTGCGTAGGTACATCCAGAGATTCAGCCATGTGCACCGCAGCATACCGGATATCCACCCCGCGGCCGTGATTGCTGCATTCCACACGAATGTGCGCAATCGCAAGATGCGGGAGAAGATGCATATCTGCCTGCCAAAGACCGTCAACGAACTCTATATGTTGGTGGACAGGTGTGCGCGTGGTGAAGAAGGGAGAAGACTTCCCGGGGAAGATGCTGCCGCCGAAGTCAATTCCGGCGATGATGATGCAACCGCCCTAGAGAAGAAAGGTTGAAGGTGCAATAGAAAGCGCAAAGGCAAGTCAGTCATGGCTGTAGAAGGATCCGGCAACTCTAACCCCGCCAAGAAGCCCAGAGCAGAGAGCACCCGCAAGGAAGCAACTACATGCGCTGATTGAGGTTGCCACGGCGGGAGAGAAAGCTGGCAAGTCCGACGGGCCATACTGCAAGATCCACCGTATCAAGGGCCACGACTTCCAGGAGTGTCGTCAAGTCGAGCAGTTGGTTGAGAAACAGAAAGCAGAGTATGAGAAGCAGGACAAGGAGAAGGGCCAGGACAGTACATGTGGATTCGGCAAGAAGGGTCACGGAGATCTAGGCGGACGCCACGGCAATGTGGGCCAGAGGAAAGAAAAGCCCGCCAGGGCTAGAGTGAAAAAAGAGGAAGATGAAGGAAGTAATGGGGAGGATGACGAAGAGTCCAGCGAGCATGAATTCCAGAAGGCAACAGAGGCCATGTGCATTGACGGAGGTGCATCTTTGCACTCCTCTCACTGCCAGCTCAAGTAGTGGGCACGGGAAGTCAATGCGGCGGAGCCGATAGTGGATGCACAAAAGCCCCTCAAGTGGTCCCACACGCCTATTATTTTTTATGCTAAGGATCACCCTGATCGCATGATGATACGTCCATTTTGCATCATGTTTTCCTACTGTTATTTATAATGTTTTTATGCATAATAACACTTTATGGAGTAATTCTAATACCTTTTCTCTTATAATATGCAAGGTTTACACAAAGAGGGAGAATACCGGCAGCTGGAATTGTGGACCTGAAAAAGCTATGTCAGAGATACCTATTCTGCACATCTCCAAATGAGCTGAAATTTTACGGAGAGTTATTTTGGAATATATAATAATATTGGAGAAAAGAACTACCAGAGGGGGTCTACTCGGTGCCCAGAAGACACCAGGGCGCGCCAGCCCCTCCAGGCGCGCTCTGGTGGGTGGTGGGCACCCTGGCCCACCTTTGGTGCCCATTTTCTGGTATATAAGGTCTTTTGACCTAGAAAAAATAAGGAGAGGACTTTCGGGATGGAGCGCCGCCGTCTCGATGCGGAACTTGGGTAGGAGCACTTTTTCCCTCCGGCGGAGCGATTCCGCCGGGTGAACTTCCCTCCCGGAGGGGGAAATTGAAGCCATCGTCATCACCAACAACCCTCTCATATTTGGGAGGCCAATCTTCATCAACATCTTAAATAGCACCATCTCATCTCAAACCCTAGTTCATCTCTTGTGTTCAATCTTTGTACCGGAACCTTAGATTGGTACCCGTGAGTGACTAGTAGTGTTGATTACATCTTGTAATTGATGCTATATGGTTTATTTGGTGGAAGATCGTACGTTCAGATCCATTATGCTATTTAATATCCCTCTGGTCTTGAGCATGAATATTATTTGTGAGTAGTTACCATTGTTCTTGAGGCCACGGGATAAGTCATGTTGCAAGTAATCATGTGAATTTGATATGTGTTCGATATTTTTATGATATGTATGTTGTGATTCCCTTAGTGATGTTATGTGAATGTCGACTAAGGGAATGCATTTTGGATTAGTTATTAGATGATGGGTTGCTAGAGTGACAGAAGCTTAAACCCTAGTTTATGCACTATTCCGTAAGGGACTGATTTGGATCCATATGTTTAATGCTATGGTTAGATTTTATCTTAATACTTCTTTCGTAGTTGCGGATGCTTGCGAGGGGGTTAATCATAAGTGGGAGGCTTGTTCAAGTAAGAACAACACCCAAGCACCGGTCCATCCACATATCAAATTATCAAAGTAGAGAACGCGAATCAAACCAACATGATGAAAGTGACTAGATGAAATTCCTGTGTGCCCTCAAGAACGCTTTGCTTATTATAAGAGACCATTCCAGCCTGTCCTTTGCTACAAAAAGGATTGGGCTACCTTGCTACACTTTATTTACCGTTACCGTGACTTGCTTGTTACAAATTATCTTGCTATCCAACTACCTGTTACCTACAATTTCAGTGCTTGCAGAAATTACCTTGCTGAAAACCACTTGTCATTTCCTTCTGCTCCTCGTTGGGTTCGACACTCTTACTTATCGAAAGGACTATGGTTGATTCCCTATACTTGTGGGTCATCAAGACTCTTTTCTGGCACCGTTGCCGGGGAGTGAAGCGCTCTTGGTAAGTGGAAATCGATAAGGAAAAATTTATATTACGTGCTGAAATTTATTGTCACTTGTTACTATGGAAAACAATCCTTTGAGGGGTTTGTTCGGGGTTTCTTCACCTCGATCGGAAACACAAAGAGTTGCCCCTCAACCTACTGCACCTACTGAAAATATTAGTTATGAAATTCCTTCAGGTATGATAGAGCAACTGCTAGCTAATCCTTATGCAGGAGACGGAACAAAGCATCCCGATATGCATTTGATACATGTGGATGAAATTTCTGGATTATTTAAGCTTGCAGGTTTACCCGGAGATGAAGTTAAGAAGAAGGTTTTCCCTTTATCTTTGGGGGTAAAATCATTGACATGGTATAGGGTATGCGATGATATTGGATCGTGGAACTAGCATCGATTGAAATTGGAATTTCACCAAAAAAATTATCCTATGCATCTAGTTCATTGTGATCGGAATTATATATATGTAATTTTTGGCCTCGTGAAGGAGAAAGTATCGCTCTAGCTTGGGGGAGGCTTAAGTCAATGTTATATTCATGCACCAATCATGAGCTCTCAAGAGAAATTATTATTAAGAATTTTTATGCTCGGCTTTCTCGTAATGATCAATCCATGCTCGATACTTCTTGTACTGGTTCTTTTATGAAGAAGACTATTGAATTCAGGTGGGGTCTTTTAGAATGAATTAAACGCAACTCTGAAGATTGGGAATTCGACGAAGGTAAAGAGTCAGGTATTAAGCTTGAGTTTGATTGTGTTAAATCTTTTATGAATACCTAAGCTTTTCACAAGTTTAGCACTAAATATGGACTTGACTCTGAGATAGTAGCCTCTTTTTGTGAATCTTTTGCTACTCATGTTGATCTCCCTAAGGAGAAATGGTTTAAATAACATCCCCCTATTAAAGTAGAAATCAAAGAACCAATTATAGCTAAAGATGAAACTATCATTTACAATGTTGATCCAGTAGTTCCTACTGCTTATATTGAAAAACCACCTTTTCCTGTTAGGATAAAGGAACTTGCTAAGGTATCAAAAGTGGTTCACAAAAGTAACATTAAAGCACCTAAACCTTCTGAACAGATTAAAGTAGAACCTAGTGTTGCTATGGTTAAAGATCTCTTGGTCGATAATATTGATGGGCATGTTATTTACTTCTGTGATGAAGCAGCTAGAATTGCCAAACCCGATAAAAAAGAGAAATATAGACCTGTTGTTGGCATGCCTGCCGTCTCAGTTAAAACAGGAGATCATTGCTATCATGGTTTATGTGACTTAGGTGCTAGTGTGAGTGTTATCCCTTTTACTTTATACAAAGAAATTATGAATGATATAGCACCTGCTGAAATAGAAGACATAGATGTTACTATTAAACTTGCAAATAGAGACACCATGACACCACTCGGGATTGTTAGAGATGTTGAAGTCTTGTGTGGGAAAATAAAATACCCTACTGATTTTCTAGTTCTTGATTCCCCACAAGATGACATTTTCCCCATAATTTTTGGTAGACCTTTCTTGAACACTGTCAATGCTAAGATAGATTGTGAGAAAGAAACTGTTAGCTTTGGTGATGTGTCTCATGAGTTTAATTTCTCTAAGTTTCGTAGACAACCTCATGATAAAGAATGACCTAGTAAAGATGAAATAATTGGTCTTGCTTCTATTGCCATACCTCCTACTGATCCTCTAGAATAATATTTGCTAGACCATGAAAATGATATGCACTTGCATGAAAGAAATGAAATAGATAAAATATTCTTTGAACAACAACCTATCCTTAAGCACAATTTGCCTATTGAAACTCTAGGAGGTCCTCCTCCACCTAAAGGTGATCCTGTGTTTGAATTAAAACAATTGCCTGACACTCTGTAGTATGATTATCTTGATGAGAAAAAGATATATCCTTTTATTATTAGTGCTAACCTTTCAGAACATGAAGAAGAGAGAGTATTAAATTTTTTGAAGAAGCACCAAGCTACTATTGGATATACTCTTGATGATCTTAAGGGCATTAGTCCCACTCTCTGTCAGCACAAGATTAATATGGAACCTGATGCTAAACCTGTTGTTGATCACCAACGACGATTGAATCCTAAGATGAAAGAAGTGGTAAGAACTGAAATACTAAAGCTTCTAGAAGCAGGTATAATTTATCCCATAGCTGATAGTAGATGGGTAAGTCCTTTTCATTGTGTCCCTAAGAAAGGAGGTATTACTGTTGTTCCTAATGATAAAAATGAACTTATCCCACAAAGAATTGTTACTGGCTATAGAATGGTAATTGATTTTAGGAAATTAAACAAAGCTACTAGAAAAGATCATTACCCTCTGCCTTTCTTTGATCAAATGTTAGAAAGATTATCTAAGCACACACACTTTTGTTTTCTTGATGGATATTCTGGTTTCTCTCAAATAACTGTATCACAACCTGATCAAGAGAAAACTACTTTTACTTGCCCTTTTGGAACTTATGCTTATAGACGTATGCCCTTTGGTTTATGTAATGCACCTGCTACCTTTCAAAGATGTATGACTTCTATATTCTCTGATTTTTGTGAAAAGATTGTTGAGGTTTTCATGGATGATTTTTCCGTTTATGCAACTTCTTTTGATGATTGCTTAAGCCACCTTGATCGAGTTTTGCAGAGATGTGAACAAACTAATCTTGTCTTGAATTGGGAGAAGTGCCACTTTATGGTTAATGAAGGCATTGTGTTGGGTCATAAAATTTCAGAGCGAGGTATTGAGGTGGATAAAGCTAAAGTTGATGCAATTGAGAAAATGCCATGTCCTAAAGACATTAAAGAAATTCGTAGTTTCCTCGGTCATGCCAGTTTCTATAGGAGGTTCATTAAACACTTCTCTAAAATTTCTAGGCCTCTTACTAATCTTTTACAAAAGGATGTTCCATTTGTTTTTGATGATGATTGTGTATAAGCCTTTGAAACACTTAATAAAGCCATTACTTCTGCACCTATTGTTCAACCACTTGATTGGAACTTGCCTTTTGAAATTATGTGTGATGCTAGTGATTATGCTGTTGGTGTTGTTCTAGGACAAAGAGTTGATAAGAAATTAAATGTTATCCATTATGCTAGCAAAACTCTAGACAGTTCCCAAAGAAATTATGCTACCACTGAGAAAGAATTTTTGGTAGTTTGTCGTGGGCGAACACGATCACCTATGGGGCCACTGGCCCCTTTGTGGTTAGGCAAGGGGGAAGGTCATGTTTCACAAAGAGCGGAAGCCATGAAGCAGCACAACGATGGTGACACTGGTGTCTTTTACCCAGGTTCGGGCTGTTGGGAAGCGTAAAACCCTACTCCTGCTTTAGTGGATTGGATCAAGGAGCACAATGAACACGCAGCTCTCTAGTTGGCCTCGGGGAGAGCTGCTACGCGCGTACAAGTGTGCGAGGGTTCGAATCCCTCTCTAGGTAGCCTTGGGCCTCCTTTTATAGCTCAAGGGGTAACCACAGTGGGAAAATAGTCTTTATATGGTGATTAGATTACTAACAGTGCTATCATACCTAACTCTGGCAGTTAGGACAAAGTGCATTAAATGCACTACTAGGTGTCATGCTGAGGGTGAAGCCTGGCAAGCCCGCCGTGCCGCTTAATCATCTTCTGCTTATCTGTTCGACACGCCTTTGGACGGGTGTCATGTGAGGGTAATCTGTCTCCCGATGGGCTGCCATGTGGCTAGTGGAAGCCACTTAATCATCTGGAGGCTTGAAACCGCATTGATAAGTGATTTGCGTCGTGGTGTAGTGAGGCGGTGGTGCCTTGGCGGGAGTTCTTGCCCTTGGCGCCCCCGGCAAGCCTGCCGGGGCAATCCTGGACTTGCCCTTGGGGTGGCCTCAACCTGGCCGGGCTCTCCTGCCCGACAAGGGAGGCCTTCCCAAGGTGGTACTCTCCTGCCTTGTATGTTGACTTGGTCTTCTTGATCCGCTCCTTGATCTCACAAAGAGCGATTTCTCTGGCTTGGCCTTGCTTTGTATGTTGGTGCCGGACACGTGATGCGAGCACGCCTGTGTATAAGTCCGGGCGACAAACATGAATGTTTGTTGCACCGACAGGAGCCCCCAGGCCTGGCCCACATGTGTTGCCGAGCATCGTTGGGGTAGGCTCCAACAAATACACAGGCGAGCACCTGAGCCATGCCACAGTGGGATTTATGTCTCTCTTGATATTCTCCTTGCTTCTTCATTAACCTGTGATTGAATCAGTTTCCGATTTTCCCGCGAGTCATGCGAAATGACGTGGGGTTATCCACGTAATGGCCCGCGGGCCGCCCACATTCATGGGGAGGTAACTGCCATTTCATCCATCCCACTACACTTGCCGTTTCCGCCACGTACGCTGCATGCATTGCGGAGGGTTGGTGGCGGACGCGTAGGGCGCGAGAATGAGTGCCATGGCAGAAAGCTCAGCGCCATGGATAGGCGCAGGAGGGCGGTCTTTGATCCTGGATGTCATCAGTGACGTAGAGGGACTAGATTGGTGGAGTGGGGCAGTTGCCTTCTGGGTGGCGAGGAGCCAGCCCCTGGCCATGCTCCCCTATAAAAGGAGGCGCGGGCGAAGGGCTCACCCACACACATCTCCTCCTTTTTCTTGTGCTTTCTCCCACCATGGCGAGGGGAAGAGGACGCGGTTGAACTCTAATGGTGGTGACAAGAGTCTCTTCTCGGCAGCACCTCCCTGCCTCAGCTGAAGGTGCAGGGGTAGAATCCAACGTACAAGGTGGTGCCACAAGACATGGACACGGTCGTCGTGGCGCTCGGGGCCGAGGAGGATGCGATGGCGCTCTAGTCGCTCCTCCCCCGGTCACCCTGGCTCTGATGGAGGGCCACATCGGGGACCAGTCGTTGGAGTTCATCGTCAAGCTGCGTGGGCCCTCGCGTAGCCGTCTTTAGCTCCCTACCCCTTTTGCAACGGTGATGGAGGTAGTACAGCCGCCAGGGTTGAAGCTGCACATGAGGGGTTGCTGTAATGGCAACATGGGGGTGGACGTGGAGTTCCCTGCACCTCATGTCATGCTCCTCCGGCGTGGCTGGAAAACCTTTGCTCGTGCCCATAGCTTGGCGGTGGGGCACGTTCTCCATTTCAAATTAATGGAGGCCAACCTTATCTCCATCAAGGTCTTCGGGCGCTTGGGTGCTCGCTTAGGGTGCTGCGTGGAGAGCTCGACCGACAACGAAAGCTCCTCCTCAAGCGACAGCGACGAAGAGGACAGTGACGGTGATGACGACAGCACCGAGCGGGAGGACGGCGGCTCAGACTCCAGCTAAGCACCAAACACACTGTCACCGTCAGCTAGGCGTTGGCGGCACCATCATCTGCACCAGGTCTTCTCTTCGGCAGAGCGATTTGCCTGGACATTGGGTGTGGATGTCTCTGCCTCCTCCAGCTGGACTCCAGCAGGCTTCCCCGTGGACTCCAGCTTTGTCTTCCCTGCTGGTGTCCCTCATACCATGTTCCGCTGATCCCGGCGGTGGTGACCATGGCATCGCCTAGCCGCTCTCCGTCCATCGTCTTCGCCCCTGCCCCTCTTGATCTTGTCAGGCTCCGTCCTGCGGGCCCTGACGAGGTCATGCTGGGCTTCTGCCCAGGCACTCCTTTTGCCCTCTTCACCTCCCACTGTAGCTCCCTTTCATCCATGCTTGTACTCTGTATGATCTGCACTTATTTATCCGCGTATTAATGAAAAAAGAAATGCTTGTCGAGCACTTGTGCATGTATCATGTCCATGCTGAGGATCAACTCCTCAATACTTCCAAGTAAACAAGAATTTCTTGGCAAGATATCTTGCTGGTCCCTTCAGTTGCTGCCGCAGGGCTCAGCCTAGCAAGTTAGGAGCATGGAAGAGAACCGGCCCCTTGTCAACCCTTTCTTCCTAATGCTACTGCGACTAGCCTGACTGAAGTAATCTTCAAATCCGAGGATGGGAGCACAAATGTTTAAGGGTGACAAGGTTTTTCTACACACAAGTTTTTCACACGGAGGTACACCATGGATGGCTGGGGGAACTTATCTAATTTACGTTGCCGGGGGTTGATACGCAACCTTGTTCTCACTTTTTTCCCTTGGGAGTTTATCCACAGCAGGAGCCCTGTAGTTAATTAGTACAGGGGAAAAAATAGCAGCATACGACCCTCTCTAAATGATCATGGCAAAGTCATATTAAAATATACATGCATGCAAGTTTTAGGCGCCAACGCTTCGTTTTATTATCTTTGCACACGGTCTGCACCTGGCTTTGTACAAAGGGTTACATGCCTAGCTGCAATGCTTGTACAAAAGGTGGTTGCCGGGAACTGAGCCCAGCAATCATGCCTTACGAGTAGAACTTGCGAAGATGCTCAATATTCCATGAGTTTTGCACTTGAATGCCATATTCGGTCTCCAAACGGACTGCGCCAGGTCTGGTGACTCATACTACCCGGTAAGGGCCTTCCCACCTCGGCGTCAACTTGTTAGAACCTTTGGCGGACTGATCGCACCTAAGGACACGGTCACCTTCCTCAAGGCTCCGGGCGTGGACCCTGCGGCTATGATAGCGGCGCAGAGCTTGCTGGTAGCGTGTAGCACGCACAGCGGCCCGGAGACGATCTTCCTCGAGGAGCACAGCATTGTCATGCTTTAGCTGCTTCTGCTCTACTTCATCGTAGGCAAGTACTCGAGGTGACCCGTATATGTGTTCCGTGGGGAGTATTGCTTCTGCCCCGTACACTAGGGAGAAGGGAGTCTACTCGGTAGCTCGATTTGGTGTCGTCCTGAGAGACCAAAGAACCACCGGCAGCTCATCGATCCAGCGCTTGCCGCATCTCCATAGCTTGTCAAAAGTTCTCATCTTGAGCCCTCGCAGGACTTCAGCATTCATTCTCTCAACTTGCTCGTTGCTCCGTGGATGAGCAACAGAAGCAAAGGAGACCTTGCTTCCAAGGCTTTGGATATATTGCATAAAGGTGCGACTCGTGAACTGGGTGCCGTTGTCAATGATTACTCTGTTAGGAACTCCAAAGCGGCACACCAACCCTTTCAAGAACTTGACAGCTGACTACGCAGTCACCTTCCTCACTGGCTCCACCTCAGACCACTTTGTAAACCTGTTGATTGCAACATACAAGAATTCAAAGCCCCCGGTGGCACGGGGGAAGGGGCCCAAGATGTCAAGCCCCCAGACCGAGAATGGCCAGGACAAAGGGATTGTCTGGAGAGCTTGAGCTGGCTGATGAATGTTTTTGGAGTGGAACTGGCAGGCTTCACACTTGGTGACTAGCTCAGTTGCACCTTGGAGGGCTGTGGGCCAGTAGAAACCCTGTTGGAAGGCTTTTCCAACCAGGGCTCTTGATCCAATATGAGAGCCACACATACCCCCATGTATCTCTGCCAACAGCTTCAGTCCGTCTTACCGGCAAACGCACTTCAATTTCATACCATTTGGCCTTTTCCAGTATAGTGTATCATCGACAAACTGATACATATTTGACCTTCGGGCTACTCTTTCAGCTTCTTCTTGCTCTTCAGGAAGTCCTCCTGTTTGAAGGAAATGGACTATGTGCTGCGCCCAAGTTGGAGCTTGCGGCTCGACAACAAGGACTAAAGGCACCTCCTCATTCGTGGGAGCACTCACCTCGACCGCAAGAACTTGTGGTTCCGCGGGAGGGTGCTGCTCACCAACCGAAGTTGGGTTGTTCCCGGCAGCCTCTCTACCAGCGGCTTCAGGAGGCCCTGCCGGGAGATACTTGCCGGAGTCCAATTTTCTTCTTTTTCTAGCCATTGAAGGGGACACTGATGGTTGAGTTAGGTGGAGGACAAAAGTTCCTGGTTCCACAGGGAGCTTTTGTGGGGCGCACTTTGATAAGTGATCAGCAATGTTGTTTTCTGCACATGGCACGTGCTCTGCTTGTAACCCATCAAAGTGTTCTTCCGACTTTCTCACCTCCTCTACATATGCCTCCATCAACGGACTCTGCTAATCTTTATTGACTTGTCTCACCACGAGCTGCGAGTCCCCACGGATGATTAATTTCTTGATTCCCAACTCCACTGCAATTATGAGCCCGGCAAGGAGCCCCTCATACTCAGCAGTGTTATTGGTGGCCTTCTCCCGGGGAAAATGCATTTGAACCACATACTTGATATGCTCTCCAGTGGGCGCAACAAGAAGCACGCCAGCTCCAGCGCCCTGCAATGAGAAAGCTCCATCAAAATACATGATCCATTCCTGAGGTGCCTCCTTGCCGGGGATAACTATCTCTGGTACTTCTTCATCTAGAGTGGGCGTCCATTCTGCAATGAACTCTGCCAGTGCTCTGCTCTGAATAGTTGAGGTACTTTTGTACTTCAGGCCAAAGCTTGACAACTCTAGCACCCATTCAATTATCCTGCCGGTGGATTCAGGGTTCCTCAATATGCGCTGCAGCAGGAAACGGGTGACAACTATGATCTCGTGGGCTTGGAAATAGTGGTGTAGTTTCCTTGAGGCCGTGATAAGGCCGAAGATCAACTTTTGCACTCCAGAGTACCTTGACCTAGCCCCCTGTAATAGGGAGCTGACAAAGTACACTGGCCATTGCACCACCTTCTTCTTTGCCGTGGTTTTGGGATTGCCTTCGCTAACTCGCTCTGCTTTTCTTTGATCTGTGTCCAATTCTGCCGTGACTGGTTCAGTTTCATCTCCGAAGGGGATAGTTGCTGCAACTGCTTCCTCATCCACTTCTCGCTGTGCCACCAGCGTTGCACTAACCACTTGGTTATTTGCCACTAAGTATAGCAGCAACGGCTCTTGCGGTTTAGGAGCAACTAAGGTGGGAGCAGAGGAAAGGTAGGCTTTTAGGTCTTGCAGCGCTGCTTCTGCCTCCGGGGTCCACTTCATCGGACCTGCCTTCTTCAAAATTTTGAAGAAAGGCAAGGCACGCTCGGCAGACTTGGAAATGAACCTACTCAGCACGGCAACGCACCCAGTCAAATGCCTCACATCTTTGATAGTCTTGGGTGCTTGTATCTGCTCGATCGCTCTGATCTTGTCGGGGTTGGCTTCTATCCCACGGTGAGACACAAAGAAACCAAGTAGCTTGCCGAAGGGAACACCAAACACACACTTTTCAGGGTTTAACTTCAAAGTGATCTTGCGTAAGTTTGCAAAGGTCTCTTCCAAATCCTGAATGAGTGTTGATCTGTCCTTGGTTTTGACCACTACATCATCCATATAAGCTTCTATGTTTCTGTGCAGCTGTGGTTCAAAACCAATCTGTACTGCTCTTGCAAAAGTGGATCCAGCGCTCTTTAACCCGAAAGGCATGCGTACAAAGTAGTACGTGCCACATGGAGTTATGAACACAGTCTTCTCTTCATCTTCCTTGGACATGAATATCTAATGGTACCCGGAGTACGCATCCAAAAAGGAAAGCAGATCACACCCGGAAGTGGAGTCTGCAATCTGATTGATGCGCGGCAGGGGGAAAGGGTCCTTCGGGCATGGCTTGTTCAAGTCTGTGAAGTCAATGCAGAGCCTCCATTTACCAGTTGCCTTGCACACTACCACTGGGTTCACTAACCATGTTGGATGCATCACTCCTCTGACCAAACCAGCTGCTTCAAGTTTCTTGATTTCCTCGGCAATGAACTGCTGCCGCTCTAAAGCTTGCTTCCTGACCTTCTGCTTGACGGGCCGAGCGTGAGGGCAGACAACAAGGTGGTGCTCGATTACCTCCCTAGGAACACCGGGGATGTCAGATGGTTGCCAAGCAAACACATCGACATTCGCCCGCAGGAAGGCAACGAGTGCGCTTTCCTATTTGTCATCAAGGGTGGCGCTGATGGTGAACGTACCGTCAGCGCCATCCTGCCTCGCCGGGACCTTTTTCACAGTAGGTGAAGTAGCCTTGGGCCTATTGCTAGTGGAACTCTCCGGCAGGTCCTCAACAGGTGCGGCGCACTTCGAAGAGGCACGCTTCCCGGAGTCCTTGCCAGCATCTCTGCTAGCTTTCTTTCCCTTCTTTGTTTCCTTGGCGGGAGCTGTGGCTTCTGCAGCTTCAGCTACTATCGCGTCTCGATACATCTAATCCACACATATAATTGCATCTCTTTTATCTGATGGAATGGAAATAATACCCATCGGCCCTGGCATCTTCAAGGTGTTGTAAGCATAGTGGGATGCTACCACGAATTTTGCCAGAGTTGGACGACCAAGAATCCCATTGTAAGGCAAGGGAAGCTCAACCACATCAAACACGACCCTCTCGGTCCGGTAGTTCAGTTCCCCGCCAAATGTCACAGGCAACGTGATCTTCCCCCTGGGCTGGCTCCTGCCGGGGTTGATTCCTTGAAATGTACCCGTGGCCTTGAGCTCCTCATTGGGGATCTGCAGCTTCGCAACCACCTTAGGGAAAATCAAGTTCAACCCAGCCCCACCGTTAACTAGCATCTTGGTGACCTTGAGGTTGTGGATTGTTGGGGAAACCAACAACGGCAAACATCCAACCGCAGTGGTGCGGTCAGGATGATCCTCTTCGTCAAAGATGATAGGCGTGCGGTACCACTTGAGTGGCTTTCGGGAGTCTGCAGTTGGTTCCATGGCATTGACCTCATGCGCCCACTGCTTGAGCTGGCAGTGAGAGGAGTGCAAAGACGCACTCCCATCAACACACATGGCTTCAGTTGCTTTTTGGAATTCTTGCGTGCTGGTTTCTTCACCCCCTTCATCACTCTCACCATCTCCTTCTTTCTTCTCACGGCCTCTAGCAGGTTTCTCCTTTTGCTGCGGGGCCTTGCCGCGGCAGCCCCCTCTACTGCCACGGCCTTTTTTGTCGGCACCCTCTTGGTCTTTCTCCCTGTCTCGCCTCTCATATTCTGCCTTTTGCTTCTTGACAAGCTGCTCGACTTGGTGGCATTCTTGGAGATCGTGACCTTTAGTGCGGTGGATTTTGCAGTATGGCCCATCAGACTTCCCAGCTTTCTCTGCCGCCGTAGGCTCCTGGCAATAAACGCACGTGGTAGATTCTATGCCGGGGGCTTTGGTTTTGGCCTTCTTGCCGGTGTTGAGCTCGCCAGAGCTCTCAACGGCCAATACTGGCTTATCTTTGCGCTTCCTGTTGCGCCTTCGGGTTAGTGGTCTCGTCGTCGTCCTCCAAATCAACGTCGACGCCATCCTCATCCCTTGGGAGTCGCCTTCCTTCTTCAGCCCGAGCACATTTATCCGCCAAGGTGTACAACTCATTGACGGTCTTGGGCAGCCGGACATTCATTTTGAACCGTATCCTTCTGTTACGCACGTTCAAATGGAACGCGGCAATCACAACTGCTGGGTGCATCTCCGGAATGTTACTGTGCACTCGACTGAACCTTTGCATATACTTCCACAAGCTCTCCCCTTCCTTCTGTGGAAGGACTTGCAAGTCACTGGGCCGCCCAGGCTCTTGGTGGCCACCTGTGAAGGCGCCAACAAATTCATTGCACAAGTCAGCCCATGATGAAATGGAATTCTCTGGTAGGTGCATCAGCCACGACCTCACATTTGGCTTGAGTGCCAAAGGGAAGTAGTTGGCGAGCACCTTCTCATCCCTGCCCCCGGCGGCTTGAACGGCAATAGTGTAAATGCTCAAGAACTCTGCCGGGTTTAACTTTCCATCGTATTTTTCTGGTAACTCTGGCTTGAAGACCCGGGCCGATGGCCAGCAGACCTGCCGCAGCTCACGAGTGAATGCAGGGCACCCAACCTCATAAGGCAAGAACCCGACATTACTGGGAGCGGGTTCATCAACGTCTAGGCCATTGCACCTGTCGGATTGACGGCGGGTCTCCCGGCATCGTTCTATAGTGACACGCGCATCTTCCCTCCGCCAATCTCCCAGGACCCTCCGCTGATCCCAGTGGGTTCGTGGGTCAGAGGAGGCCATCGATGCTTCGTCGGGTTCGCGGACTTGCTGTTCTTGCTCCTGGCGCCTTTGGGTCTGCTGTCGCGGAGGAGACTGCACCGTCGGTGCGGCCCCCTCGACATGGCCATCAGCCCGGGCTACTGTTGCTGTTCGCGGGTGCCGTGATGCCTCTGCCTGCTGCGATTTTCCTGCTTCAGTGAAGCCGATCAAACTTTGGATGGTGGCTCTCCACTCATCCATTTGATCAGCCGCCGGTGGGAATCTCAGTAGGAGTTGGGCCCACGCCATGTCTTCTATAGCTGTGCTCGGCATAGCTGATGAGGCAGACTGCGACGTCGCTCGACTTCTGGTAGTACCAGCAGGAGCGTCGCCGCGTGCATGCCGTCGTGAACCGGTCGCCAAGGCAGTCTGGCGAGGAGTGGGTCATGCTTGGGGATTGGCAACCCCGTTCGGCGCTCCATCTTGTTCGCCTTGCTCCGGGCAAGGCGCGCGCTCAGTAGCCGTGCCTGTGGAAGGCACAACTAGAGGGTCATGACTCGCGCCAGAGCCGGCGTCATTGCTGCGGCTGCACCCGCTAGTGCGGCGGGGTGGTGGAGACTGAACGTTCCCTCCACCCGCGGCTTGTGGGTCATGCCCGTTAGGTTGTTGTCCTACTCTAGCTTCATCCACGGGGGACACAACGATGGCGCCACCTGCGCCGGTCACGTATCCCGTGGTACCCGTCTCACCCAACACCGCCGTGGCGCCTACAGTGTCCGTGGCCGCGTGCGAGGGGGCCTTCGAAGTGGAAGGGTGCGCGGTACCGCCGAGTTTCTTCTTGGGCGCCATGGATGAAGATGATGATGATTGACGCGCTGTTCACAACCTCGTGTTCGCGTAGACGATCCCCCTACCTGGCGCGCCAAAGATGTCGTGGGCAAACACGATCACCTATGGGGCCACTGGCCCCTTTGTGGTTTGGCAAGGGGGAAGGTCATGTTGCATAAAGAGCGGAAGCCATGAAGCAGCACAACGATGGTGACACTGGTGGCTTTTACCCAGGTTCGGGCCGCTGGGAAGCGTAAAACCCTACTCCTGCTTTAGTGGATTGGATGGAGGAGCACAATGAACACGCAGGGCTCAAGCCCGGCAAGGTGGCCTCGGGGAGAGCTACTACATGCGTACAAGTGTGCGAGGGTCCGAATCCCTCTCTAGGTAGCCTTGGGCCTCCTTTTATAGCTCAAGGGGTAACCACAGTGGCAAAATAGTCTTTATCTGGTGATCAGACAGCTAACAGTGATATCATACCTAACTCTGGCAGTTAGGACAAAGTGCATTAAATGCACTGCTAGGTGTCATGCTGAGGGTGAAGCCCGGCAAGCCTGCCATGCCGCTTAATCATCTTCTGCTCATCTGTTCGACACGCCTTTGGACAGGTGTCATGTGAGGGTAATCTGTCTCCCGACGGGCTACCACGTGCCTAGCGGAAGCCAGTTAATCATCTGCAGGCTTTACACTGCATTCATAAGTGATTTGCGTCATGGTGCGATGGAGAGGTGGAGCGGTGGTGCCTTGGCGGGAGTTCTTGCTCTTGGCGCCCCCGGCAACCTTCCGAGGCAATCTTGGACTTGCCCTTGGGGTGGTCTCGACCTGGTCGGGCTCTCCTGCCCGGCAAGGGAGGCCTTCCCAAGGTGTTACTTTGCTGCCTTGTATGTTGACTTGGTCTTCTTGATCCTCTCCTTGATCTCACAAAGAGCGGTTTCTCTGGCTTGGCCTTGCTTTGTATGTTGGTGCCGGACACGTGATGCCAGCACGCCTGTGTATAAGTCTGGGCGACAGACATGAATGTTTGTTGCACCGACATAGTTGTGTTTGGTTGTGATAAATTCAGATCTTACATTGTTGATTCCAAAGTAATCGTTCACACCGATCATGCTGATATAAAATATCTTATGGAAAAGAAAGATGCTAAACATAGACTCATTAGGTGGGTTCTCTTGCTACAAGAATTTGACTTACATTTCACTGATAGGAAAGGAGCTGAGAACCCCGTAGCTGATAACTTGTCTAGGTTGGAAAATATTCTTGATGACCCACTACCTATTGATGGTAGCTTCCCTGATGAACAACTAGCTGTAATAAATGCTTTTCATAATACTCCTTGGTATGCTGACTATGCTAATTATATCGTTGCTAAATTTATACCACCTAGTTTCACATACCAACAAAAGAAACAAATTCTTCTATGACTTAAGACATTACTTTTGGGATGACCCACATCTTTATAAAGGAGTGGATGGTATTATTAGAAGTTGTGTACCTGAGCATGAACAGGAACAAATCCTATGGAAGTGTCACTCCAAAGCCTACGGGGGGCATCATGCGGGAGATAGAACTGCTCATACGGTATTACAATCTGGTTTTTATTGGCCTACTCTTTTGAAGGATGCCCGTAAGTTTGTCTTGTCTTGTGATGAATGTCAAAGAATTGGTAATATCGGCAAGCGTCAGGAAATGCCTATGAATTATTCACGTGTTGTTGAACCTTTTGATGTTTGGGGCTTTGATTATATGTGACCTTTTCCTTCCTCTAATGGATATACACATATTTTGGTTGTTGTTGATTATGCAATAAGTGGGTATAAGCTATTCCAACTAGCAGTGTTGATCATAACACCTCCATTAAAATGCTTAAAGAAGTTATTTTCCCAAGGTTTGGAGTCCGTAGGTATTTAATGACTGATGGTGGTTCACACTTTATTCATGGTGCTTTTCGTAAAATGTTTGCTAAATATGATGTTAACCATAGAATTACATCACCCTATCATCCTCAATCTAGTGGTCAAGTTGAACTTAGCAATAGAGAAATAAAGTTAATATTACAAAAAAACTGTCAATAGGTCCCGCAAGAATTAGTATAAGAAATTAGATGATGCACTTTGGGCTTATAGAACCGCTTATAAAAGTCCTATGGGTATGTCTCCATATAAAATGGTTTATGGAAAAGGTTGTCATTTGCCTCTTGAATTAGAACATAAAGCATATGGAGCAATTGAAGAACTCAATTATGATTTCAAACTTGCTGGTGAAAAGAGGTTATTTGATATTAGCTCACTAGATGAATGGAGAACCCAAGCTTATGAAAATGCCAAACTATTTAAAGAAAAGGTTAAAAGATGGCATTACAAAAGAATCCAAAAACGGGAATTCAAAGTTGGTGAACATGTTCTATTATGCAACTCTCGTTTTAGATTTTTTTTGCAGGAAAAGTTCATTCCAAATGGGAAGGACCATATATCATCAAAGACGTTTATCGCTCTGGAGCTATCACACGACCGTGGTCGGGTGCTTGCCGTTGTTGGTGTCACCAACGATACGCAACCTCAAGGTCACGAAAATATTAGTTGATGGTTGCTACTTCTTGAGCTTGCGTTGATTTTTTTCTTGAAGAGGAAAGGGTGATGCGGCAAAGTAGAGATAAGTATTTCCCTCAGTTAAGAACCAAGGTATCAATCCAGTAGGAGGCACAAGCAAGTCTCCAAGATATGCACCTGCACAAACTAACAAACACTTGCACACAACGCGAAAAAGGGGTTGTCAATCCCTTCATGGTCGTGAACAAGAGTGAGATCTAATAGAGATAGGTATAAAAGATAAATAAAAGAGCAAACTAAAGTAAATATAAATAAATTGCAGCATGGTATTTTTGGGTTTTTTGATTTATAGATCTGAAAATTTATGATGGAAAATAGACCCGAGGGCCATAGATTTCACTAGAGGCTTCTTTCTTGAAGATATCATACGGTGGGTGAACAAATTACTGTTGAGCAATTGATAGAAAAGCGCAAAGTTATGACGATATCTAAGGCAGTGATCATGAATATAGGCATCACGTCCGTGACAAGTAGACCGAAACGATTCTGCATCTACTATTATTACTCCACACATCGACCGACTCCTGCCTGCATCTAGAGTATTAAGTTCATAAGAACAGAGCAACGCTTTAAGTAAGATGACATGATGTAGAGGGATAAACTCAAGCAATATGACATAAACCCCATCTTTTTATCCTTGATGGCAACAATACAATGCGAGCCTCACTACCCCTTCTATCAGTGGGTGAGGACACCACAAGATTGAAGCCAAAACTAAGCACATCTCCCACTGCAAGAAAAACCAATCTAGCTGGCCAAACCAAACCGATAGTGCGAAGAGAAATACAAAGATATCTTAATCATGCACAAAAGAGTTCAGAGAAGACTCAAAGAACATACATAGATAATCTTATCATAAATACACAATTCATCGGATCTCAACAAACGCACCGTAAAAGAAGATTACATCGGATAGAACTCCAAGAACATCGAGGAGAACAGTGTATTAAAGATCAAAGAGAGACAAGAAGCCATCTAGCTACTAGCTATGGACCCTTAGGTTTGTGGTAAACTACTCACGCTTCATCGGAAGGGTAGCAAGGTTGATGTAGAGGCCCTCTGTGATCGAATCCCCCTCCGACAGAGTGCCGGAAAAGGCCCCAAGATGGGATCTCACGGGAACAGAGGCATGCGGCGGCGGAAAAGTATTTTGGTGGATGCTTCTGATGTTCGGGGAATATTTGAGAATATATAGAGCTAGAATTAGGGTTAGAGGACCTTCGAGGGGCCCACAAGCCAGGGGGCGCCCCCTGGGGCGCGCCCTAGAGGCTTGTGGCCTCCTCGGGACTCCTCTGGCCCTCTCCCCAAGTCTCCTGTGTGTCTTCTGGTCCAAGAAAAATCATCGTAAAGTTTTATTCCGTTTGGACTCCATTTGATATTCCTTTTCTGTAAAAGTCAAAAACAAGGAAAAAACAGAAACTGGCACTGGGCTCTAGGTTAATAAGTTAGTCCCGAAAATAATATAAAATAGCATATTAATGCATGTAAAACATCCAAAACAGATAATATAATAGCATGGAACAATAAAAAATTATAGATACATTGGAGACGTATCAACATTGGGGCCGGCTTGAACCTGATCTCCCCTGAGGTGATCGAGAGGCTACAAATCCCTAAGGAAGAGCTCCAGAAAACGGGGACGTTCGAAGGAATCAACCCAGGAAGGAGCCGACCTAAGGGAAAGCTCACGCTACCGGTGGCGTTTCTTGGGGAACAAAAATACAGAACATAGAAGGTTGTGTTTGATGTTGTTAAGATCCCCTTGCCGTTTAATGAAATTCTTGGTCGCCTAGCCTTGGCCAAATTCATGGCAGCATCACACTATGCTTACAACACAATGAAGATGCCAGGGCCCATGGGTGTCATCTCCATTGATGACCCACAAGTATAGAGGATCAATCGTAGTCCTTTCGATAAGTAAGAGTGTTGAACCCAGCGAGGAGCAGAAGGAAATAGCAAGCGATTTTCAGCATGGTAATTTCTGCAAGCACTGAAACTGTCGGTAACAGATAGTTTGATAGCAAGATAATTTGTAACAAGTGACAAGTAGAAATAGTAACAATAGGTGCAGCAAGATATCCCAATTCTTTTTGTAGCAAAGTATAGGCTGGAACGGTCTCTTATAATAAGCAAAGCTTTCTTGAGGCCACATGGGAATTTCTTCTAGTCACTTCATCATGCTGGTTTGATTCACATTCGTTACTTTGATAATTTGATATGTGGGTGGACTAGTGCTTGGGTGCTATTCTTACTTGAACAAGCCTCCCACTTATGATTAACCCCCTCGCAAGCATCCGCAACTATGAAAGAAGAATTAAGATAACAATCTAACCATAGCATTAAACATATGGATCCAAATCAGTCCCTTAAGGAATAGCACTTTAACTAGGGTTTAAGCTTCTGTCACTCTAGCAACCCATCATCTAATAACTACTCCACAATGCATTCCCTTAGGCCCAAAGATGGTGAAGTGTCGTGTAGTCGACGTTCACATAACACCACTAAGGGAATCACATCATACATATGATCAAAATATCGAACGAATATCAAATTCACATGATTACTTGCAACATGACTTCTCCCGTGGCCTCAAGAACAAGGGCAACTACTCACAAATAATATTCATGCTCAAGATCAGAGGGATATTAAATAGCATAATGGATCTGAACATATAATCTTCCACCAAATAAACCATCTAGCATCAACTACAAGATGTAATCTACACTTCTAGTCACCCACAGGTACCAATCTGAGGTTCCGGTACAAAGATTGAACACAAGAGATGAACTAGGGTTTTGAGATGAGATGGTGCTATTGAAGATGTTGATGAAGATTGGCCTCCCAAAGATGAGAGGGTTGTTGGTGATGACAATGGCTTCGATTTCCCCCTCCGGGAGGGAAGTTCCCCCGGCGGAATCGCTCCGCCGGAAGGCAAAAAGTGGTCCTGAACAAGTTCCGCCACGAGACGGCGGCGCTCTGTCCCGAAGGTCCTCTCCTTATTTTTTCTAGGTCAAAAGACCTTATATACCAGAAGATGGGCACCGGAGGTGGGCCGAGGGGCTTTTACCCACCAGGGCGCGCTAGGGGGTCTGGCGCGCCCTGGTGCCTTGTGGCCACCTGGCTGCCCCCTCTGGTAGTTCTTCTCTCCAATATTTATTATATATTCCAAAATAATTCTCCGTAAAATTTCAGCTCATTTGGAGATGTGCCGAATATGTACCACTAACATAGCCTTTTCAAGTCCAGAATTCCAGCTGCCAGTATTCTCCGTCTTTGTGTAAACCTTGCATATTATGAGAGAAAAGGCATTAGAATTACTCCATAAAGTATTATAAAGCATAAAAACACAATAAATATCAGTAGGAAAACATGATTCAAAATGGACGTATCAACTCCCCCAAGCTTAGACCTCGCTTGTCCTCAAGCGAAAACCTATATCGAAAATCAAGTCCACATGTTTAGAGAGAGAGGTGTCGATAAAAACAAAATATGAACATAGTTGCTTCATGCTTATTATTATTATAACAACAACAAACTTTATCATAAAACTTTATCATATAGCTTCTCATGAACAAGTAACAATTCATAACAACATTGAAGTAGAAAGCATAAACTTTATTGAAAACCAACAAACTATGTTCTCAGTCAACTTTGCAACTACAATTCATCATAATTTCAGGAAGGGTCTCGTATCAGAGGCTTTTGGCAAGTCCACATACTCAACCATCATTTAATCTTCTATGATTGCTAACACTCACAACATATATATGAGCAAAAAGTTTCAACTGGACACATAGAAATATAGGGGCTTATAGTTTTGCCTCCCAACTTATTCACCTCAAGGGTGAGGACAACAATAATAACTCATGCTCAACCATATCCAACTGGATATATGTGCCTAGAACTTTCTCCACCACATGATGCTTGCCAAAGAGAAAAATAAAAAGGAATAGAGGAAAATACTTTTGACTCTTGCATAAAAGTAAAAGATAGGCCCTTCGCAGAGGGAAGCAGAGGTTGTCATGCGCTTTTTGGTTTTGTATGCACAATCTCTTAATGCAAAAGAATGTCATGTTATATTGCCCCTTATGATAGCAACCTTTATTATGCAGTCCGTTGCTTCTATTACTTTGCCATCACAAGTTCGTACAACGCCTATTTTCCCTTACACCAAAGGATCAAGCAATTTTTATTGCCTTTTTGCACGGATGACAACTTACTCGATCTTACTCAATCCATAGGTAGGTATAGTGGTCTCTCAAAACATGAATTTGGGTTTAAGGGTTTTGGATGCATAAGTAGTATTTCTACTTAGTGCGGATTTTTGGCTAGCAAAGATATTGAGGAAGCACCCTATGTTGGAGGATCTATGACAATATCACTTCTATGTGAATATGAACAAACATAAATCATTACGCTGTTTTCCTTGTCCAACGTCAACAATTTGGCATAAGATATTTAATGGGGGCTCACAATCATAAAAGATGTCCAAGATGGTATATTTGCATGTGAATCTTCTCTTCCCTTATTAATTCTTTCATGAATTGCATCATTGACCAATGTTATGTTTGTCAACTTTCAATAAATTTTATCACTTATACTTTTCCTTATGTGATGTCATTACTTACCATAAGATTAGCATATGATCTTTTTCATTATTTTCCTTTATTCTGATTGGAACATAAAAGTAAAGAAGCAAAAACTCAAACTAATCTTTGTTATATAACTCTCACTCGATTACATAGATAGATAGATCATGAAACTAGCACTCGAAAATAGATCATACTAAACTTTTATTCAACTAAATCACAAAATAGCTAACGATCGAACTAAGATAAGTAAAGGCAATAAAAGTGGTGGTGATACGATACCGGGGCATCTCCCCCAAGCTTGGCACAAGCCAAGGGGAGGGGAGTGCCCATACCCATGTACTCAAGTCTCTTTCTTTGATGATGAAGATGGTGGTGGTGTTGATGAGGTAGTAGCTTCACACACCAGCCTCAATAGGTAATCCAATATACGATTGATGCTCCGGAGGGCGATGTTTTGCTCTTCCAACAAAATAATTTCACGGGTGAGATATTTATTTTGAACATGAACCGTCTTGAAGGCCCTAAAGGCTTCAATTTCAGTAGTGGTGAGATGGTTGTAGTATGGTTGAAGGGTATCTTCTTCTTCCTCATCTTCTCTTGTTGGTATGGCCTGCCCCGCTACTTGAGCTTGATCTCCCGTAACTTCCTTGACCTTGTCCTCCTTGGTGGCTTCTTTTGGTTCCTCTCTTTTTAGTTCCATCTTTAGTAGCCAAGCATCTTCTTCTACATGGGCGGAGGAGGGAGAAGACATGATGCCTGGCTTGATAGATCTGACAGAAAAATAGCAAGAAACAAGAACAGAGGATATTTCTGCGATACGGTGGTCAAATCATCGGGGGATATATATAAAGATTTTTTATCTTGGGAAACAAGTATACATAAGGAAAACAGAGTCAGGAAGGTGCCCGAGGGGCCTACTACCCACCAGGGCGCGCCAGGTGGGGCAGGCGCGCCCTCACTACAGGAATCAGCTGCTTTGCCATCTGCCATGGCAGACGGCAAAGCCTTTGCCGTCTGCCAGCAGATGGCCAACAGTCCGGCTGAACAAACAACGGCAAAGTCCACTTTGCCGTTTGCTAGCAGAAGGCAAAGAACTTTGCTTCTTTGCCGTCTGCTAGCAGACGGCAAAGCCACTGGACGGCAGAGAAAAGGTACCAGCCCCGTTAGGGGGCTAACGGCGCTCTTTGCCGTCTGCCAGCAAACGGCAAAGAAGCAAGCTCTTTGCCGTCTGCCAGCAAACGGCAAAGAGGCCAAATAGGCCAGCCCAGGTTGCACAGGCTGCTGCCACATGGCCTCTTTGCCGTCTGCTGGCAGATGGCAAACCTCTTTGCCATCTGCTAGCAGACGGCAAAGTGGCTATATAGCCCCTATTTTTTCTGTTTTTTCTTATATCAATTCATTTTCACAGAAATTCAAACACACACACACATATATATATATATATATATATATATATATATGACCAATATATCCTATCCAACACATATTACCAATAGTCATGAACACATGTAAATTAAAAACTTTATTAATAATTGGAATAGGTAATACAAAGTCATATTATAAAGAATCAGAAATGATTAAGTAATTAAATTTACATTTCTGAAATTACAAGAAATGACCTAAAACTAAATATCTATTTTCCTAAAAACTATCTTATTACTAAGATCTTCTCTGGATCTTCTTCTTTTCTTCCAACCTGCATAACAAAAACACTAAGAAAGAGAGAATGGGTTAGGAGTAGAACTGTAGCAACAGCAGGGAGAGGTCCAAGCCCACACACATGAGTAGCTACTGACCAAAGTAACAACTCTAGGAGCAACTACACAGAACAGAGCAGTACAGGAGCATATATACTTCACAAATACACATGGATGGCCACTGACCAAAACCCTGACACAGCAAGAATCCATCACAGAGAGCTCCAACACAAGTTGATGCTCATCTACAGCAGCTAACCGCAGCTAATAGAGCCTCACATCCAACAAGATCAAGAGCTAGAGCTATGCATTAGAGAGATCAGAGGAGGGGAGCAAGGAAAAGCTCACCAAGAGGAGTTGTAGCCGAAGCAGGATGCAGCCACACCATCACTATGGTGTGACCAGCAGCACAACCAACACCACCACAACACGCCGGAGCTCGCCAGAGAGCACCACAACGGCGACGCCAGCGAGAGCACGGGCACAGAGGCAACCACCCAGGGGCACCGCAGGACGGAGGCGCCACCCAGGGGCACCACCGCGGCACGGCACATCCAGCACCGCCGGAGGATCCTCACTGCGACCAGACCATCATCGGAGTACCACGGCCGAACCACCACCACCATCGAAATCCTAACGGGGAGAAACCAAAGGGGGCGACCGTAGGAGGCGGGGAAAAGCAGATCGATGCGGAGGAATCGATAGAGCTCATCGAGAGAAAGCAGTAGAGGGCCAGGGCGTTGTCGGAGATAGCCGGAGCGGCCGGAAATCGGCCGGCGTCCGTGGCTGCGGCGAGTAGTTGTCCATGCATTCATGATTATACTAATTAATCAAAAAGACAGAACCATAACATTTCATCAACTTTAATCAGTAGATAATGGCATAATGCGGCACCAGGTGGTAGTTGTGCATGCATTCTTGATTTTACTTGTATGCATATATAAATTATCTACAACTATTGTCGAAAACAAAGCTAATAAAGATACCAAGCATAGAAGGCCAGGCCTCAATGAATGAACGCTTACACTGCTCGCTGATTAACATGCAATTAACAACATAATGACAATATATTTTTTTCTACTGCAACCAGCTGTAACAAATAAATGAAAGATCCAATCATAAAGACACCCTTCAGTACTTGAGCAATTCACCTCAAATTCAGAAGTATGGGGGTTTGCAATAATGACTGCTTTATAATCTGTCCTGTTTAGCATGTCAAAGTTTTCTTCGTGTGAAGTCAAAACAAATGTGAGCACCTCCATGTAACCAGCTCTTGCAACCTGGCCCACAAACATTTTTCCCCCAGTAAAATATTGATGAGTGAACATATGCATATGGAACAACTAAAGGGTCGCTACGAGGTACTGAATATTTTAAGCACATACCTCAGCACGAATTTTATCAGAGAAACGGTTTTGTGGTTGCCTTTCACCTATTGTCATAGACTTTGGCCTTGATTTTGGCACATTGTTGTGCCCATAAGCTATAGCAAGATCCTGTATGGAATGAAAATGAAAATCAAACCAGAAACTATCAACCAATTCTAAATAATAACTACAAAAAAGACTTTGATAGGCAAGGAATTGCATATGTTACCTCCGCTAGATCACGAGCGTGCAGAACATCACTTCTCGTAGGAGGGACAGACACCGAAATACAAGGCTCCCCATTTGATGAACACAGTTCTGCTTGCAATTGCATTTTGTTCAAAAGGGAGATAACCTGAACTTTCAAACACTTAGTTGTATCATTTCATTTGCTCAAAGCTGTGAACTTAAATTTAAAGAAATCAAGCAGAAAACATTGCCTTAAATAATTATCATTGCAATCTGCATCAGAGAAAATAGATGTTCTACAGTAAAGCAAAATCTATCGCTTATTTCAATTATTATCTAGATATGAGGTCCGTGGTTTCAGGCGAAAAGATATATGTTGTACTTGAAGATCTTTCAGGCTTCAACAAAATATACCTGCGACTCATCTAGGGAGATTCCAATGGGTCCAACAATATCAGAGAGCGGAACTTCCATTTTATAACATGAAAGATTAGGGTAAATGGCTGTGCTTCCATCATAAGATACCACTTCAACTGGTTCCACTTCAAACTTATTTTCGCAGTACTCCGAAAACATTGCAACCTACACACATAGGTAAGACGTGCATCAGCAATAAGTCTAATCTTCATCCAAAGGACAACAGATTTCACATTTAAAAAGATAGCAAGCATTACATTACACCTACCATTGTATTCAGAAAAATATTCAAACAGAGAGGAGGAGAGTGGGGCGCACCTTGACCTCCATGGCTGGCTGGGCATCTCATCCTCCACGGTGTCTTGGATGGCGTCGGGGCAGTGGTGGAGCTGCGTCCTCCACGACGTCCTTCCCGTCCATGGCATCCCGGCGTGCTGGATCTGGGAGGTAGAGGAGACGCGACGCGACGTGGTGAGAAAGAGAGGGATGGATGTGATGAGGAAGAGTGAAGGGACTCACCTGAGTCACCGGAGCAACGCCGGAGCCACGTCGGCGACGTGGTGGCTGAAACCCTAGCCGCAGGGGAGGGTCGCGCGTGGTCGCAGGAGGACGCGCGCGTCGGATCTGGTCGGAGGGGATGGAGGAGCGGGGCGAGGGGGTCACGTGGGTGTGCTGGGCGCCGTCGAATCCCGCCGGAGCTCGCCGGAATCGGCCGCCTTAGCTGCTCGCGCGAGGAAGAGGGAGGCACAAGCATGAGAGAGAGAGAGGGGAGATAGAGAGAGGGGTGGGGCCGGGCGGAGAGAGAGGGGATAGAGAGAGGAGGTGGGGGCAATGTTTTTTTTACCCGCAAAAAAAAGACAGTCCCACCTCTTTACCGTCTGCCAGCTGATGGCAAAGAATCTTTGCCGTCTGCTGGCAGACAACAAAGAGGTGGGGCTGGTGCGCCGTTACAGCGCTGTCATCCACTGGACCCCACCCACCTCTTTGCCGTCTGCCAGCAGACGGCAAAGATTCTTTGCCATCTGCTGGCAGACGGCAAAGAGGTGGGGCTGGTGGGCCGTTACAGCCCTGGCGTCCACTGGACCCCACCCACCTCTTTGCCGTCTGCCAGCAGATGGCAAAGAATCTTTGGCATCTGCTGGCAGACGGCAAAGAATTGGCTGATGGCAACCAGGTTCTTTGCCGTCTGTTTTTTGTAAGCAGACGGCAAAGACCTTCTTTGTCGTCCGCTAGCAGACGGCAAAGAGCTGACTGATGGTAAATTCCCTGTTTCCAGTAGTGCCTGGTGCCTTGTGGGCACCTCGGTTGCCTTCCCGTTTGTTTCTTATTTTTTTCTAATATTCTAAAACTAACGGAAAATATTTTTACAGAATTTTTGGAGTTCGTTTACTTACCGTATCACGTACCTCTTCCTTTTGAGGGTTCTAGAGTGTTCTAGAAGGTTTCTTTTATGTGTTCCTCCGGTGTCTTGGATTGGATAATGTTAGTTTCAACATTAATGGGCGTACCTGAAATATAGTGATTAATTCTTTGTCCATTAACCACCTTTGGATTGGTACCTTTGGCATTATTAATCTTGATAGCTCCAGAGCGATAAAATTCTTCAATGACATATGGTCCTTCCCATTTGGAAAGAAGTTTTCCTGCAAAAAATCTAAAACGAGAATTGTACAATAGAACATTTTCACCAACTTTGAATTCCCGCTTTTGGATTCTTTTGTCATGCCATCTTTTAACCTTTTCTTTAAATAGTTTGGCATTTTCATAAGCTTGGTGTAACATCCCAAATTTTCAATTTGGAATGTTATACATAGGTCATCATCTGCATATCATATTTTATTTGCATTTCGTTTGTGATCCTAGAAGTCTTAAGCAACTCAAGGACCCACGGAGAGAGTTGGGGATTTCATTTATTTTCATATTTGAATTTTTCTCAAATTTGAAAAGAGGATCATTTTGGTTTTAATAATTTTTCTCTCCAAAATATTTCCAATATCAAAAAAATAAAAGAGAGGAGCTAAAATGACTTCTCCAAAATAAAAGAAATACTGGAGGAAATGTTAAAATCAAATAAATAATTTTATTTGGATTTTATTGCAATTTTATTTGAATTAGAAAAATATGCATTTTTGAAAAATTGCATTTTAGGCCAAAAAATGTTCAATTTGTTCTAAATATTTTATTTAGACGGTGAAAATTGTATTTGGCATATTTAGAATTTTTTTTATTTTTATTTTATTACGATTTTTGTTTCCGGCGGAATTTATTTATAAAAAAAAATTCCGGACCGACTGGGCCAAAACCCAGCCGGCCCACTCCCGCGCGCCGCCTTCCCCGTCGCCGTGCCGCGCACGAAAGCCGAGGGGAGTCCGAGCCGGACTCCACCCCGCGCTGGCCCCCTCCCCAAGCCAGCGCCGCCCCCTTCCCATGTCGGCTGAGCCCCCCCCCTCGGCCTTTATAAGGAGCCGCCACCGCCACCCCTCCTCCTTACCCAACGCCGCCGCCCGCCACCTCCCGCAAGCCGCAGCCGGAGCCGTCGCAGCCGCTCGCCGCAGCTCGGCGCCGCCGCCTGCGCCGCCGCCCGCGCGCCACTGCTGCCCTGCCCGGCGCCGCGCCGCAGTCCGTCGGAGCCGCCGCCCCGCCCGCCATCGCCGCCGTTGACCTCGTCGCTGCCACCAGTTTTTGTTTCGGTCCGTTCGGTTTTTTTTTAAAACCCTAGATCTACTTCGGTTTTTTTTACTGATCGGTTTTCTCGGTTTTTCTCGGTTTAGATCTAATATGCGAACGTTTGTTCGTTTAGTTTCTGTAACGAACGAATTCATTCGTTAGACTCTGTTAGCGAACGTTCGTTCGTTAGGTTTTTCTTTTTCTGTTTTATTGTTGCCAGGGACATATCCATGATTATTTTTATCGCAGATTAGCCCCTGATCTTCAAACCCTCGCAACTTTTCAACCGTTCGTCCAAATCCAGTGAAACCAATCCCAAAATCTTCGTCTCGAACCCCTCTTTCTGGTTAATCAACTTGAACATGGTTTTGACAATTTAAAATTTGGTTTCAAGCAGATTTGAGTTCGAAGTTCTTTTGACCGTAGTTTCAGTTCCGTAGCTCCGATTTGTTTGATTCTTTTTGCAAATCGAAGCTTTTTAGTTGAACTTTCAGATTTGATCTTTCTCATCTGAGTTTTACCCTTGCATCTATGCTTGAGTGCTTATGTATGCTATTGTTTGTTTGCGATAGAATTCCCCGAGTGCGAAGCATGCTACTATGAGTCTCTAGGGTTTGCAGATCGTCAACAAGGCAAGTAACACATTGATCATACTTCCTTTTTACCCTGTTTTTATGCATTAGTTACAATCCTCAAACACTTCATGATTAGGATGTGTTTAACTTGTGGGATTGGGAAGTAGATGATGAGGTAGAACCTATTGCCCTTTATTATCAAACCTTGGGAGTTACTTCTACGTTATGCTTATACTGCTATGCTATGCTCGTAGACGTGGTTTGGTTGAGTGTATCCATGATAGATGTGAGATTATTTATAAACTAAGGGTTTATTTAAGGTGGCTACTTTAACACACATCTGGGTGGATTGTTTGTGGGCACCTGGGGTATCCAGTGTTGTCCAAGGAGATCCCGGGGCATCCGTGTGATCATCCTATGGTTTGCCACCCAGGCTCAAAGGGATCATAAGATTATTCAGGCTAGAAACTTCCGTGTGTAGCCACAAGCCATTATGGGCTCTGGCATAGTTGAGTATGTTGTGTGACCTCTTTCAGTGGTAAACTAGCAGATGTAGGGGATGTAGGTGGTACGGTTTACCCGTCGAAAGAGTTAATGCTTCTGAAAGACTGTGTCTCGGTCATCCGTTTCTCAAACACATGTATTGCGAGAAATCCAACGGAGGAGATCGAGTCTTGTGGGGAAAAGTGCGCAAACCTCTGCAGAGTGTACAAACTAATCATGGTTAGCCGTGTCCCCGGTTATGGACATCTTGAGTATCTGGTTCTTGGATTATCATGTTGATCTCATCACTCTTAATTAATGTTGCTGGGTTGTTAATTAATGTTTAATTGGGATTGAGATGGGTTTACCATTCTCAATGTTTATCAACTACCATGATAGTTAAATAAAATATATTCCTTTGTTGTAGGGAAAAATTAGCTTTTCGCAAAATCATGTTAACCATAGAGCCTTCCACCAGCCATATATGCATGTAGTGATAGCATTTACTTTGTTCATTGCTCTACTTTGTTATTTTGCCAGCATATTCCATGTGCTGACCCGTTTCGGGCTGCAACATATCATGTTGCAGACTTTTCAGACGAAGAGTAAGGTGCGCTAGGTCGTTGTCGTGCACTCAGCTATGCCGTTGGAGTTGATGGACTCATTTACCTTTGATGCTTCCGCTGTTATCTTATTTAGATGGCCTTAAGCCATATTATTGTAATAAGTTCTCTTTTGAGACATTCGATGTAATAAGTGTGTGATTGCACTCTGTTATAAATCCTTCAAGTACTGTGTGTGTCAGCATTACCGATCCAGGGATGACACTTATGCACAGAGACTTCGATCCATTGGGATCGGGTCGCTACAAAGATGGTATCAGAGCACACGCTGAATGTAAGACACGACCACTAAGAAAAGCCATAGGTCACTCTTCTCTACTCATTTCTGACTCTCCCCATCTTCTACTCTATAGATGACAGACTCAAGGAACAAGTTTGCACAACCGGATGAAGACACACCTTTTGGACGACACTTGAAGGAAGTTACTAGGTACCTGAACATCAGAATAAAAAGCTTCACCGGGACCTACACCGCCACTGTACCAGAAGAGGAGCGTTGGATGATTCGAGTTAAAGATCCAGGAAGGACATTCACGCCAGTTACTGAGCCCATAGAGTTTTCCTTTGATGCACCAACCTGGAGTCTAGGAAAGAGCATGGCAGCCCACATCGCCATGGGACGCATCGGTGAAGTTTATCACGAGGATCTTAAGGACACCATCTACCAGATATGTGGGCGCCAAGATGAGCAATGGGAGATGATCAGCACCAGGAGGGACAGGTCCATTGCAGCTTTCATCCAGGAGTTAAACCAGCACATTCGTCGCCAGGAGAACCAAATGTGCGCAAGCATGATAGATTTGAAGAAGGTGATGACCAGGAACATGGAGCTAGAAGAGGAACTCAAGTCTACACGCGATGGATACGAGGAGGAAATCTCAATACTAGTGGAGAAGAATGACGACCTGACGATGAAGCTAGGAGCATTCATGGGAGACCCCGCGCCAGGAGGAGATGACGACCATCCCGACGACATTCGTTCTGAAGACTACATCATCATCGACGACACCGACTCCGACCCCGACAGTAGTGATGATGATTATGAAGACGAAGCTGGGGCGGATATCATGGAGTCTTCCACCGATCAAAATTTCTAGATGACCACCATATTATCAGTAGTATTTTCCCCATGTATATAGTAGTAGTCCGAGCACTTTTGTAACGGTAGTTAGATCGTTTGTATGCCCTTGTTTGAATTGAGTGGTGTGTTATGAATGTGTTTGTCTCATGTGCATATGGGTAGTGCTTTCTCACTAGACCTCACTCTATTCTAATCTCTTCCCTCTAAACCCATCAGATGCCTCCGAGACGTGACCCCGGTTTTGTCTTCCCACCGGAGCTCACTCAGTTGATCCAACAGCAGAATGCCCTGATGCAACTACTAGTCCAGAACCAAGGCAACAACAACAACAACCCACCGCCACCACCTCCAGTTGACAACTTAGCTCGTTTTCTGAGGTTGCAAGCGCTGGTGTTTTCCAGTAGCACCGAGCCGATTGTTGCTGATGACTGGCTACGCAGGATTGGAAGGGAGTTGACCACCGCAGGTTGCACAGATGCTGAGAATGTGCGTTTTGCAGCACATCAATTGGATGGACCCGCAGCCTCATGGTGGGAGAATTACACAGCCACTTTCCCCATAGCCAATGTCACTTGGGAGCAGTTTCAGCAAGCATTCCGCACTGCACATGTCTCAGCCGGAGCTATGAGCATGAAGAAGCGTGAGTTTCGCAACTTACGCCAGGGAAATCGTACTGTGGGGTAGTACGTGGATGAGTTCAGTAAGTTAGCTCGCTATGCCCCGGATGATGTGGCCATAGATGCCGCGAAGCAGGAGAAGTTTATGGAAGGGCTGAATGATGAGCTGAGTATGCAGTTGATGGTGGCAACATTTGCTAACTACCAGGAGTTGGTAGACAGGACTCTTATGATTGAAGGGAAGCAGCAGCAGATAGAAAGCCGCAAAAGGAAGTATGGACAAGGGAAGTATAACTCTGGAGCAACGCAGAAGCCTCGTTTTACTCCTAACCCGGGAGGATTTACCCATAACCATGGAGGACACACTCACACTGGAGGAAGTTCCCATAACCACAGTGGTCCCAGGAATGGAAATGGGAATGGAGCAAGCAGTAACCCGAACCGTTCCAACCCAGCCACACCCGCCAAGAAGGATCTGAGCCATGTCACCTGTTACTAGTGCGGGAAGACTGGGCACTACGCCAACAATTGTTCTGAGCTGAAGAATGGCAATGGAAATGGAAGCTCTGGGAATAAGCCCAATCCCGTCACCAGAGGTCAGGTGAACCATGTTAACGTGGAGGAGGTTGAGGAGCAGCCTGATGCAGTTATCGGTAAGTTTTTGGTTAAGTCTTTTACCGCTCTCGTTCTTTTCAATACTGGTGCATCGCATTCATACATATCAAGGGGATTTGTGGACAAGTTTATGTTACCCACCTTAGCCCTTAGGTCACCCATGTTAGTAAGTTCACCAGGTGCAGAGTATATGGCCAACCGATGGTGTGATCGGTTACCCTTAACCATTGGTAGCCATGTATTTCCCTCAGACCTAATAATTTTGGAGTCACAAGGATTTGATATAATACTAGGCATGGATTGGCTGTCGAAGTATGGAGGGAACATTGACTGTGTTAGTAGGTCAATTCTGCTCACCACCCCGGAGGGAAAAAGGATTAAGTATGTATCCAGGCATGCGCCGAAGAGGACACAAGTAATTTCCCTCTCAGGAGTTGTTCAGGAGGAAGTGCCTGTAGTGAAGGATTACCCGGATGTATTCCCAGAGGAACTACCAGGCATGCCGCCGGATCGAGACATTGAGTTTTTGATAGAGCTGTTGCCAGGCACCGGACCGATATCGAAAAGACCATACAGGATGCCCGCAAATGATCTGGAGGAAATTAAGAAGCAGATTAAGGAGTTATTGGAGAAAGGTTACATTCGACTAAGTTCGTCACCATGGGGAGCCCCAGTGCTCTTGGTTGAGAAGAAGGATGGATCTTTGAGAATGGTTGTTGATTATCATGCATTGAATGAAGTGACGATCAAGAACAAGTACCCACTACCAATGATCAACGATTTGTTTGACCAGCTGCAAGGAGCTAAAGTATTCTCCAAGATCGATCTGCGATCAGGATACCACCAGCTGAAGATCCGAGAACATGATATACCTAAGACAGCCTTCACCACAAGGTATGGGCTATATGAGTACACGGTTATGTCATTTGGATTGACTAACGCTCCTGCCTATTTCATGAGTATGATGAATAAGGTGTTCATGGAGTTCTTGGATAAGTTTGTTGTGATGTTCATTGATGATATCTTGGTATACTCGAAGAATGAAGAGGAACACAAGGAGCATTTGCGTCTAGTCCTTGAGAAGCTCAGGGAACATCAACTATATGCCAAGTTCAGCAAATGCGATTTTTGGTTGAAGGAAGTTGGATTCCTTGGACATGTTATATCAAGAGAAGGTATAGTAGTAGACCCTACCAAGGTTCAGTCTGTCACTGAGTGGTTGGCACCCACCTCAGTTGGAGAGATCCGCAGCTTTCTTGGACTCGCGGGATATTACCGGAGATTCATTGAGAATTTTTCCAAGATTGCGAAGCCTATGACGGAGTTGTTGAAGAAGGACACCAAGTTCAAATGGACAGAGGAATGTGAGGCAAGTTTTCAGGAGCTGAAGAAACGTTTGGTTATAGCCCCAGTGCTAATTCTACCGGATGTAAGCAAGGATTTCCAAGTGTATTGCGACGCTTCTCGCTTAGGACTTGGAGGAGTACTTATGCAAGACAGAAGAGTTGTTTCGTACGCGTCACAACAGCTTCGACCGCATGAGTTGAATTATGCCACGCATGATTTGGAGTTAGCAGCTATAGTGCATGCACTCAAGACTAGACACTTTCTTATTGGAAACCGTTGTGATGTGTACACGGACCACAAGAGTTTGAAGTACATTTTCACTCAGAAGGAGCTGAATCTCAGGCAAAGGAGATGATTGGATCTTATAAAGGATTATGACATGAAGCTGCATTATCATCCAGGAAAGGCCAATGTCGTAGCAGACGCTTTGAGCCGGAAGAGTTATGTCAATACCCTCGAAAGCGGAGGATTACCAAAGGAGTTAGCCGAAGATCTCAGGGAGCTTCGTTTGGAGATAGTCCCTAGAGGTTTTGTCACAGCAATGGAAGTTCAGTCAACATTATTGGGGAAGATTCGAGAAGCTCAGAAGGATGACAAGGAGATTGCTGAGATAAAGGAGAAGATGAACAAAGGAAAAGCCAAAGGTTTTCGTGAGGATGAGCTCGACACTTTATGGTTTGAGGACCGTGTATATGTACCCAATAATGCAGAGATCAGGAAGTTAATACTTCAGGAGGCCCATGACTCGCCATACTCGATACACCCCAGAAACACCAAGATGTATTTGGATTTAAAAGAGCATTTCTGGTGGACTGGTATGAAGAAGGATATTGCCGAGTATGTAGCCGTATGTGATGTATGTCAGAGAGTGAAGGCAGAACATCAGAAGCCAGCAGGATTACTGCAGCCTATGCCGATACCCGAATGGAAGTTGGATAAACTTGGCATGGATTTCATCACCGGATTGCCCAGGACCCGATCGGGATATGATTCTGTCTGGGTAGTAGTGGATCGTTTGACCAAAGTGGCTCACTTTATCCCAGTGAAAACCACCTATACGAGTGCGAAGTTGGCCAAGATATATATGACCAGGATCGTATGTCTGCATGGAGTTCCGAGGACCATCGTATCAGATAGAGGGACACAGTTTACTTCAAAGTTTTGGCATCAGTTGCATCAGACTTTGGGGACCAGGCTAGAGTTTAGTACAGCCTTTCATCCGCAGACAGATGGACAGACCGAGAGAGTCAATTAGATTCTGGAGGACATGTTGAGAGCTTGTGCGCTAGATTATGGATCTAGTTGGGATGACAATCTGCCTTACGCGGAGTTCTCATATAACAACAGTTACCAAGCAAGTTTGAAGATGGCACCTTTCGAAGCTTTGTATGGAAGGAGGTGCAGGACACCGTTAATGTGGGATGAAGTTGGAGATAGACAGTTGTTTGGACCAGATTCGATCAAGGAGTCCGAAGAGAAGGTTAAGTTGATTCTAGATAGACTGAAGGTAGCTCAGTCCAGGCAGAAGAGTTATGCCGACTCAAAACGCAAGGAGGTAGTATATGAAATCGGAGACAGAGCATATCTTCGTGTGTCACCTCTGCGAGGAGTTAAACGCTTTGGAGTTAAGGGAAAGTTAGCCCCGAGATTTGTAGGACCATACCAAGTTTTGGAACGTATGGGAGAAGTAGCCTACAAGTTGGAGTTACCCGAAGGACTGTCAGGAGTTCATGATGTGTTCCACGTTTCTCAGTTGAAGAAGTGCCATGCTGAGATGGCCGATATTCCTCTGAGAGATACAGTGCCCCTGGAAGCTATTCAGTTGGATCGTGACCTAACCTACGAGGAGAAACCTGTCAAGATTCTCGAGTTTGCCAGCCGAGTTACTCGCAGCAAAGTCATCAAGTTTTGCAAAGTTCAGTGGAGTCACCATACCGAGGAGGAAGGCACCTGGGAGCGCGAAGAAGACCTACGGAAAGACCACCCACACCTATTTTCTAGCCAACCCGAATCTCGAGGACGAGATTCATATTAAGGGGGGTAGATTTGTAACATCCCAAATTTTCAATTTGGAATGTTATACATAGGTCATCATATGCATATCATATTTTATTTGCATTTCGTTTGTGATCCTAGAAGTCTTAAGCAACTCAAGGACCCACAGAGAGAGTTGGGGATTTCATTTATTTTCATATTTGAATTTCTCTCAAATTTGAAAAGAGGATCATTTTGGTTTTAATAATTTTTCTCTCCAAAATATTTCCAATATCAAAAAAATAAAAGAGAGGAGATAAAATGACTTCTCCAAAATAAAAGAAATATTGGAGGAAAATGTAAAAATCAAATAAATAATTTTATTTGGATTTTATTGCAATTTTATTTGAATTAGAAAAATATGCATTTTTGAAAAATTGCATTTTAGGCCAGAAAATGTTCACTTTGTTCTAAATATTTTATTTATACGGTGAAAATTGTTTTTGGCATATTTAGAAATTTTTTTATTTTTATTTTATTAGGATTTTTGTTTCCGGCGGAATTTATTTATATAAAAAAAATTCCGGACCGACTGGGCCGAAACCCAGCCGGCCCACTCCCGCGCGCCGCCTTCCCCGTCGCCGTGCCACGCACGGACGCCGAGGGGAGTCCGAGCCGGACTCCACCCCGCGCCGGCCCCCTCCCCAAGCCAGCGCCGCCCCCTTCCCCAAGTCGGCCGAGCCCCCCCCCCCCTCGGCCTTTATAAGGAGCTGCCGCCACCACCCCTCCTCCTCACCCAACGCCGCCGCCCGCCACCTCCCGCAAGCCGCAGCCGGAGCCACCGCAGCCTGCGCAGCCGCCCGCGCGCCGCTGCTGCCCTGCCCGGCGCCGCGCCGCAGTCCGCCATCGCCGCCGCCCCGCCCGCTGTCGCCGCCGTTGACCTCGTCGCCGCCACCGGTTTTTGTTCCGGTCCGTTCGGTTTTTTTTAAACCCTAGATCTACTTCGGTTTTTTTACTGATCGGTTTTATCAGTTTTCTCGGTTTTTCTTGGTTTAGATCTAATATGCGAACGGTTGTTCGTTTAGTTTCTGTAACGAACGAATTCGTTCGTTAGACTCTGTTAGCGAACGTTCGTTCGTTAGGTTTTTCTTTTTCTGTTTTATTGTTGCCAGGGACATATCCATGATTATTTTTATTGCAGATTAGCCCCTGATCTTCAAACCCTCGCAACTTTTCAACCGTTCGTCCAAATCCAGTGAAACCAACGCCAAAATCTTCGTCTCGAACCCCTCTTTCTGGTTAATCAACTTGAACATGGTTTTGACAACTTAAAATTTGGTTTCAAGCAGATTTGAGTTCGAAGTTCTTTTGACCGCAGTTTCAGTTCCGTAGCTCCGATTCGTTTGATTCTTTTTGCAAATCGAAGCTTTTCAGTTGAACTTTCAGATTTGATCTTTCTCATCTGAGTTTTACCCTTGCATCTATGCTTGAGTGCTTATGTATGCTATTGTTTGTTTGCGATAGAATTCCCCGAGTGCGAAGCGTGCTACTACGAGTCTCTAGGGTTTGCAGATCGTCAACCAGGCAAGTAACACATTGATCATACTTCCTTATTACCCTGTTTTTATGCATTAGTTACAATCCTCAAACACTACATGATTAGGATGTGTTTAACTTGTGGGATTGGGAAGTAGATGATGAGGTAGAACCTATTGCCCTTTATTATCAAACCTTGGGAGTTACTTCTATGTTATGCTTATACTGCTATGCTATGCTCGTAGACGTGGTTTGGTTGAGTGTATCCATGACAGATGTGAGATTATTTATAAACTAAGGGTTTATTTAAGGTGGCTACTTTAACACACATCTGGGTGGATTGTTTGTGGGCACCTGGGGTATCCAGTGTTGTCCAAGGAGATCCCGGGGCATCCGTGTGATCATCCTATGGTTCGCCACCCAGGCTCAAAGGGATCATAAGATTATTCAAGCTAGAAACTTCCGTGTGCAGCCACAAGCCATTATGGGCTCTGGCATAGTTGAGTATGTTGTGTGACCTCTTTCAGTGGTAAACTAGCAGATGTAGGGGATGTAGGTGGTACGGTTTACCCGTCGAAAGAGTTAATGCTTCTGAAAGACTGTGTCTCGGTCATCTGTTTCTCAAACACATGTAGTGCGAGAAATCCAACGGAGGAGAGCGAGTCTTGTGGGGAAAAGTGCGCAAACCTTTGCAGAGTGTACAAACTAATCATGGTTAGCCGTGTCCCCGGTTATGGACATCTTGAGTATCTGGTTCTTGGATTATCATGTTGATCTCATCACTCTTAATTAATGTTGCTGGGTTGTTAATTAATGTTTAATTGGGATTGAGATGGGTTACCATTCTCAATGTTTATCAACTACCATGATAGTTAAATAAAATATATTCCTTTGTTGTAGGGAAAAATTAGCTTTTCGCAAAATCATGTTAACCATAGAGCCTTCCACCAGCCATATATGCATGTAGTGATAGCATTTACTTTGTTCATTGCTCTACTATGTTATTTTGCCAGCATATTCCATGTGCTGACCCGTTTCGGGCTGAAACATATCATGTTGCAGACTTTTCAGATGAAGAGTAAGGTGCGCTAGGTCGTTGTCGTGCACTCAGCTATGCCGTTGGAGTTGATGGACTCATTTACCTTCGATGCTTCCGCTGTTATCTTATTTAGATGGCCTTAAGCCATATTATTGTAATAAGTTCTCTTTTGAGACATTCGATGTAATAAGTGTGTGATTGCACTCTGTTATAAACCTTCAAGTACTGTGTGTGTCAGCATTACCGATCCAGGGATGACACTTATGCACAGAGACTTCAATCCATTAGGATCGGGTTGCTACACTTGGGTTCTCCATTCATCTAGTGAACTAATATCAAATAACCTCTTTTCACCGGCAAGTTTCAAATCATAGTTGAGTTCTTTAATCGCCCAATATGCTTTATGTTCTAACTCAAGAGGCAAATGACAAGCTTTTCCCTGAACCATCTTATATGGAGACATACCCATAGGATTTTTATAAGTTGTTCTATAGGCCCAAAGTGCATCATCAAGTTTCTTAGACCAATTCTTTCGGGACCTATTGACAGTTTTTGTAATATCAATTTTATTTCTCTATTGCTAAGTTCAACTTGACCACTAGATTGAGGATGATAGGGTGATGCAATTCTATGGTTAACGTCATATTTAGCAAGCATTTTACGGAAAGCACCATGAATAAAGTGTGAACCACCATCAGTCATTAAATATCTAGGGACTCCAAACCTTGGGAAAATAACTTCTTTAAGCATTTTAATGGAGGTGTTATGATCAGCACTACTAGATGGAATAGCTTCTACCCACTTAGTTACATAATCAACAACAACCAAAATATGTGTATACCCATTAGAGGAAGGAAAAGGTCCCATATAATCAAAGCCCCAAACATCAAAAGGTTCAACAACAGGTGAATAATTCATAGGCATTTCATGACGCTTACAAATATTACCAATTCTTTGACATTCATCACAAGACAACACAAACTTACGGGCATCCTTGAAAAGAGTAGGCCAATAAAAGCCAGATTGTAATACCTTATGCGCAGTTCTATCTCCTGCATGATGTCCTCCGTAGGCTTCGGAGTGACACTTCCATAGGATTTGTTCATGTTCATGCTCAGGTACACAACGTCTAATAATACCATCTACTCCCTCTTTACAAAGATGTGGGTCATTCCAAAAGTAATGTCTTAAGTCATAGAAGAATTTTTTCTTTCGTTGGTATGTGAAACTAGGTGGTATAAATTTAGCAACGATATAATTAGCATAGTCAGCATAACTAGGAGTGTTATGAGAAGCGTTTATGATAGCTAGTTGTTCATCAGGGAAGCTATCATCAATAGGTAGAGGGTCATCAAGAATATTTTCTAACCTAGACAAGTTATCAGCTACGGGGTTCTCAGCTCCTTTCCTACCAGTGATATGTAAGTCAAATTCTTGTAGCAAGAGAACCCACCTAATGAGTCTAGGTTTAGCATCTTTCTTTTCCATAAGATATTTAATATCAGCATGATCGGTGTGAACAATTACCTTGGAATCAACAATGTAAGATCAGAATTTATCACAAGAAAACACAACTGCTAAAAATTCTTTCTCCTTAGTAGCATAATTTCTTTGGCACTGTCTAGAGTTTTACTAGCATAATGGATAACATTTAATTTCTTATCAACTCTTTGTCCTAGAACAGCACCAACAGCATAATCACTAGCATCAAACATAATTTCAAAAGGCAAGTTCCAATCAGGTGGTTGAACAATAGGTGCAGAAGTTAAGGCTTTCTTAAGTGTTTGAAAGGCTTCTACACAATTATCATAAAAAACAAATGGAATATCCTTTTGTAAAAGATTAGTAAGAGGCCTAGAAATTTTAGAGAATTCTTTAATGAACCTCCTATAGAAACCAGCATGACCAAGGAAACTACGAATACCTTTAATGTCTTTAGGACATGGCATTTTCTCAATTGCATCAACTTTAGCTTTATCCACCTCAATACGTCGTTCAGAATTTTTTTGTCCCAAGACAATGCCTTCATTAACCATAAAGTGACACCTCTCCCAATTCAAGACAAGATTAGTTTGTTCACATCTCTGCAAGACTCAATCAAGGTTGCTTAAGCAATCATCAAAAGAAGTTTCGTAAACAGAGAAATCATCCATGAAAACTGTTGGGGATATAACCCCATGGTGAGACCCACCCTAACAGGGCCGGGATAGGCTATTGGCGATTCAACAAGGAAGCCTTAGACAAGCCCAAGAAAATTGGACACGGAGCCAGGAGGCGGCTTACGAGGTGGACCGGTTGAAGGCCCAAGACCCGAAGACGGTGCGTGACCCGGAGGTGTAAGCCACCCAATGGCAACTTGCCAAAGAAGGCAAGGTTATTTAGAGCCGGCGTCGGTTATGAAGTATAAGCCGGTCCGGACTCTTGTAAGCCCAGGGCCTCGACCTGTGTATATAAAGGCGAGTCCCTGCGGTGGGTAAACCTAAGTTACAATCAATCGATAGCTAGGTCAAGCGAATCCGCTCCCTTGTAATCGATACTCAAGCAATAGCAACAAGAGCAGGAGTAGGCTTTTACCTCCACCGTGAGGGGCCGAACCTGGGTAAACTCACGTCTCTCGTCCCGTTCAACCCCTTTAAGCTAATCACCGTAGCCATGGCCTCGCACCTAAGTCCTTTCATGACGGCATCTGCCGTGTTAACACCATGATAGTTGGCGCCCACCGTGGGGCCAGCACACGGTGGTTTCGAGTTCTAGAAGGGCTCTTTCCCAGGGATCGAGGGATACGCCGTTGGAAGGATGACCAAGAGTCGCCGCGGTAAGCTCTACATCGAAGATGCTGGCTAGGGTCCCGAGGCCGACTCAATCGAGTATGGGTACTGGGTCCCCTTCGGCGGAATTCACGTCTTCATCGAAAAGATCGGCGGATCAGAGCCTGAGCCGGACATCTCCACCAACATCGTCGATCCGGCTTGGTGCGCGCAACCCGCCCGGGTTCAACCCGGCCAGAAGCGCATTTTCGTTGGTTTCATGCAAGGCAAGGAGCTTGCGGAAGATTCTGCATCTAGAGGAGAGACTCTCATCTACTCAGATGATGAGTCCTCGACCGGAGAGACGGAGTCGATCTATCAGCTTCAAGACAGCGTGCTTGGGGGCTATTCTGATGGCAACAGTATTTTGGACCCCTATGAGCCGCTGTGCATGGCTGCTATCTTCATGGCTGGCACAGGGCCGGCTCTTAATTCTTCAACGGCGGCTGCAACAGCCTCTGACCCGACCGCGGCAAGGGTTGGTGGATCCGGGTCAGGCGTGCCGCCAACTCAAGTACTACTAGATCTCATGGGTACCTTGACAACTTTGTTGGCAACAGAGGTCACTACGGCAAATCAAGCAGAGCGCAATGCAGAGATTGCAAAGATTCGTGAGGAGATAACCAAGGCCCAAGAGGATATCATGGCTGAAAACAACCAAACAGCTGCGCTGAAGGCTCAGATTGACGCAGAGGCAGAGTGTGTCAAGGCGGAGGCTTGGCACCTAAGTCTGGATCAGAACGTGTCTAATGCAGTATTTCAGAGAAGGTACCAGAGTCGCCTATCGTCGATATATGACCCAAGGCATTTGTTTGACACTCCTGGGGCAGGTCCAAGTACTCCAGTTGCACGGGTGAATCCTCAGCTAGACCCTGATATGCCAGGGAATCGGGCGGCGGCTCAACCTCGCCAGCCTGAGCCGGCTCGGAGAGAGGAGCGGGCGCCTAACCCGCCCCCAATCAGACGCCGCCTCAACATGTCCTGATGCCACCCGAGCACTTTTCTAACCCGGTGGATAACATGTTAGCGGCAGCAACCCGGCTGGCGGCGATTCCAATCACTGGCCAGTCACCAGCCGTGGTCAAAACTCGGAATGCAGTTGAGCTCTTACAGACGGCCATTGCACAACAAGCGGCTTATTCATATAGTCATGATCAGGTGCATTCAACTCCCCTCCCAAGCCATAGTTACAGTCGGTGTATTGAGTCGCCTGCAGTCTCTAGCAGCGAGCAGCGATGCAACCCGCCCCGCGATCATAACCCGCCCCTTAACCCGAGGACTGATGTTCAGACGGCTCACCAGGAGGCTTATCAGCAGCCTTCGATGACCCCTTCGGCTTGGTGGGAGCCGGTGCAATTTCCAGGTCTGTTGGAGTGCCGTGTTTAGTGTTGGCTTTTGTGTAACGAGCGTCTGCCCTAAGATTTTAAGGGCCCTCGCAAGGTGCCCAATTATACAGCTGATCTCCCTCCTGAGGCTTGGATTGAGAGTTATGATTTCGCCATGGAGATGTTGGATGTCAATTATGCTGTCTGTGCCAAATACTTCACTATGATGTTGGAAGGGCCGGCTCGTACATGGTTGAAAGGCTTACCTCCTAATTCCATTAGTTCATGGGCAGAGTTGAAGGCGCGTTTCATCAAAACAATTAAAGGAACATGCAAGCAGCCTCTGACGATTGTTGATTTGGATCACTGTGTGCAGCGTGAGGATTAGTCAGCCCATCATTGGGTCCGGCAGGTCCCCGCTATTATTCACTCATATGACAGGATTGTGGCGGGTCAGGTGGTTCTGATCTTAAAGAAGAATTGTCACTTCGTCCCCCTTAAGAAGAAGCTTGGGCGGCTCAAACACACTTGCCAGGACATGGGGGAACTCATGGCGGCTCTCACTAAATATGCAGACTCTGATAACATGAAGGATCCTGGTTCTAATGATGATAAATCCAACAAGGGCAAGAAGAATGGCAACGGTAAGGGTCAACAATAGAATATAACAGGCAACACTGGCAACAACCATGGTAATGGTGGTAAGCGGAGACACCCCGATGGTGGGTCAGATTTAGTGGCTAACACCAACACTGGACATAAAAACCAGCGCCGTAACGGTAATGGTAATCCGCCTTTTGGTGGAGCGAAGCCTTTCAATCTTGAGGCAATGCTAAATGAACCTTGCCCGAAGCATAGTCTTCCCAACAGGCCATATACTCATGCCTGGAAGGATTGTTACATCATGCGGGAGTTTCGAAATCACAGCCTTAACCAGCATCATGGTAACAGCAATGGGCCGCCTGGCGGGTCAGGTTCCGGTTCTCAGGGGTCCGGCTTTGGTGGTGGCGGCTCAAATTCTGGTTATCAGGGTCAAGGTAACCATGGTGGTCATAATCAGCAGTCTGGTCAGGGTAACTAGCAGCAAAATAATTAGTCAGGGTATCAGAGTAATCCAAAGTAGCTTAGTGGGGGTCAGTACCACGTTTTCACTACAAGTCTTTGCAAGCGAGACCAGAAGGTTCATACACGGGCGGTTAATGCGGTAGAGCCGGCTGTTCCGCAATATTTGAGATGGTCTGAGCACACGATATCGTGGAGCAGGGCGGATCACCATCCTGTATTATGATACTTTTCGCTGGATGAATCTGACTGACAAGAATCTCAAGCCGTCCTCCATAGTTTTCCATGGCATGGTGCCTGGTAAGTCGGCTTACCCTGTTGGGAAGATATCACTAGGGGTGGATTTTGGTGACGAGTATAATTACAGAATAGAGAAGTTGTGGTTTGAGGTGGTCAAGATTAAGAGTCCATATCATGCTCTGTTTGGACGGCCGGCTTATGCTCAGTTTATGGCTCACCCTTGTTATATTTATTTGCAACTTAAGATGCCAGGGCCAAACGGGACAATTACGGTACATGGTGATCGAAAAGTCGCCCTGGAGTGTGAAGAAGGAGATGCAGCTTATGCAGAGTCGGCTTGTGCCACTGAGGAGCTCTTTATAAGGACAATGTTGAGCCGGCTGATATGACCCCTCTGAAGAAGCCCACCACTGAACAGGACCCCCTATTGAAGTTTAAGTCAGCTAATGATACCAAGCAAGTGGATTTTGTCCTTGGCGACTCATCTCAGCAGTTCACTGTGGGGGCTAATATGGATCCTAAATAGGAAAGCGCGCTCATCGAGTTCATCCGTGAGAATCGGGACATCTTTGCATGGAAGCCTTCTGACATGCCGAGTGTACCGAGAGAATTCATTGAGCACAACCTTAATGTGGATCCCAAGTTTAAGCCGGTCAAACATTTCCTCCATTGTTTTAATGAAGAATGACAAGAGGCTATTGGAGAAGAGGTAGCCCGGCTCTTGGCGGCTGGGTTTATCGTGGAAGTTTTTCACCCTGAGTGGTTGGCTAACCCTGTGCTTGTACTTAGGAAAAATGGCACATGGCGTATGTGTGTTGATTACACAGATCTTAACAAGGCTTGTCCAGCTGATCCGTTTGCTCTTCCCCGTATTGACCAGATCATTGATGCAATGGCGGGTTGTGAGAGCTTATGCTTCCTGGATGCTTATTCTGGTTATCATCAGATCAAGATGGCCGTTAAAGACCAAGAGAAAACATCTTTCATCACACCTTTTGGGGCTTTCTGCTATGTTTCCATGCCTTTTGGGCTCAAGAGTGCCCAGGCGACTTACCAGCGCCGTGTTCAAAATTGTTTTCACAATCAAATTGGGCGCAATGTTCATGCTTATGTGGACGATATTATGGTCAAGTCAAGGAAGAAGGCGACTCTGCTTGCTAATTTGAAGGAAACTTTTGACAATCTCCGGGTCTACAAGATGATGCTTAACCTGGCCAAGTGTGTTTTTGGTGTGCCAGCATGTAAATTGCTCGGTTTTCTAGTCTTAGAACGGGGCATTGAAGCTAACCCGGAGAAGATAAAAGCCATCACTTCACTTTCTAAGCCGGCGTGTGTCAATGACGTCCAGCACTTGGCGGGTCGTATTGCGGCCTTAAGTTGGTTCATAAGTCGCCTGGGAGAGAAGGCAATCCCTTTATATCAGATGATGAAGAAGACAGATCATTTTGTTTGGAGTGATTCGGCTAATGAGGCGTTGGAGGCGCTCAAAAAGCAGCTGGCTGAGCCGCCCATCTTGGCTACTCCTATAGACAAAGAGCCTTTGCTCCCGTACATGGCGGCTAATAAAAAGGCTGTCAGCGTAGCAGTTGTCGTGGAGCGCAAGGAGGCGGGTAAGGAGTACCCAGTCCAACGGCCGGCTTATAATGTCAGTGAAGTCTTAACCGAGTCTAAGCAAAGATATCCACATTGGCAGAAGCTCGTGTTTGGGGTGTTCATGGCGAGTCGCAAGCTGAAACATTATTTTCTTGGGCATCCTATTACGGTGGTCAGCTCTACTCCTTTAGGAGATATTATTCAGAACAGAGAAGCCACTGGCCTGGTTGCTAAGTGGGCAATCGAGCTTGGGCCTCATAACTTGAAGTATGTGCCAAGAATAAGCATCAAGTCTCAAGCTTTGGTCGACTTCATAAATGATTGGACAGAATTGCAAACACCTGAGGAGAAGCCTGACAACACATACTAGATTATCCACTTTGATGGGTCTAGACAATTGGAAGGCTCGGGGGCTGGAGTTATTTTGACTTCCCCACGAGGTGATAAATTCTGTTAGGTTTTAAGGCTCATGTTTCCTTGTACTAACAATGCAGCTGAGTATGAAGCTTTGCTCCATGGCCTTCGTATGGCCAAGAAGATGAATTTAAGCCGGGTCAGGTGCCTGGGCGACTCAGACCTAGTGGCTCAGTAAGTTTCAGGCAAGTGGGACTCTAAAGACTCGCTCATGGCGGCTTATCGTCAGGTGGTTGATAATATTGCTGGTCACTTTAAGGGTTATCAGGTGGATCATATTGATCGACGGAAAAACGAGGCGGCTGATGCATTGTCCCGGCTTCGGTCTCAACGTAAGCCGGTGCCCCCCAATGTGTTCCTCGATGTGTTACACAATCCTTTGGTTAAATTACCATCTGAGGAAGATCTTGCTATTCCTGACCCGGAAGGACAGTTGGTGGCGGCTCTTCATGCTATTCCTGACTGGACGCTGCCTTATCTGGCTTATCTCACTCGTGGCGAGTTACCTGAGGATGAGAATTTGGCGCGGCAGATTACACGGTGTTCTAAGTCTATGACTATTGTCTATGGCGAGTTACATTGATGTAGTGTGACTGGTGTTTTTCAACATTGTGTCTCTCCTGAAGAGGGTCGTGACATTTTGCAAGAGATACATGCGGGCGACTGTGGTCATCACGCCGGCTCACGATCGCCTGTGGCTAAGGAGTTTCGTCATGGATTTTTCTGGTTGACAGCTCATGCAGACGCAGAGGATATTGTTAGTAAGTGCGATGGGTGTCAGAAGTTCGCAAGCCAAGCTCATGTGCCGGCTAAGGAATTACGGATGATCCCAATCACTTGGCCGTTTGCGGTCTGGGGGCTTGATATGGTTGGACCTTTCAAGAGGTCTAAGGATAAAAAGACCCACCTTCTAGTGGCAGTTGACAAGTTCACTAAGTGGGTTGAGGCAGAGCCGGTCAGTAATTGTGAGGCGGCTACTGCAGTTCAGTTTGTCAAAAAGCTGATTTTCAGCTTTGGTTATCCTCATAGTATCATCACTGATAATGGGACGAATTTGTCTAAAGGTGCTATGAAGGAATTTTGTCAAAGAGAGCACATCAGTCTTGATGTTTCATCAGTTGCACATCCTCAGTCCAATGGTTAGGCAGAATGTGCTAACCAGGAGATTTTGAGAGGAATCAAACCCTGGCTCATGGTTCCCTTAAAAAGGACTCGGGTTGTTGGGTGGAAGAGCTTCCTTCGGTTCTTTGGAGCATCAGGACCACCCCCAATAGGTCAATGGGTTATACACCCTTCTTCATGGTTTATGGTGCTGAAGCAGTTCTCCCAAGCGATATTCGTCATGACTCGCCCCACGTGGCGGCTTATGTGGAGACTGACAATGAGATGGCATGTCAGAATGCTTTGGATGCTCTTGAGGAGGAGTGTGATCTTGCGGCGGCTCATTCAACAATTTATCAGCAAGACTTATGTCGCTATCACAGCCGTAGGGTTCAAAGCCGGACCTTTCAGGAGGGCGACTTAGTGCTCCGTCTAATTTAAGATTAGACAGGGATGCACAAGCTTTCACCTCGTTGGGAAGGACCCTTTGTGGTCAGCAAAAACCTCAACAATGGTTCATACTACCTCGTTGACATACGTGAGAACAAAGATTCCCACACATCTGAGGAGGAGACTGAACGAAATATGCCCTAGAGGCAATAATAAAGTTGTTATTTTATATTTCCTTATTCATGATAAAGGTTTATTATTCATGCTAGAATTGTATTGATCGGAAACCATAATACATGTGTGAATACATAGACAAAACACCGTGTCCCTAGTAAGCCTCTACTAGACTAGCTCGTTGATCAAAGATGGTTAAGGTTTCTTGACCATGGACATGAGTTGTCATTTGATAACGGGATCACATCATTAGGAGAATGATGTGATGGACAAGACCCATCCGTTAGCTTAGCATAATGATCGTTCAGTTTTATTGCTATTGCTTTCTTCATGTCAAATACATATTCCTTCGACTATGAGATTATGCAACTCCCGGATACCGGAGGAATGACTTGTGTGCTATCAAATGTCACAACATAACTGGGTGATTATAAAGATGCTCTACAGGTATCTCCGAAGGTATTTGTTGAGTTGGCATAGATCGAGATTAGGATTTGTCACTTTGAGTTTCGGAGAGGTATCTCTGGGCCCTCTCGGTAATACACATCATAAGCTTGCAAGCAAATGACTAAGGAGTTGGTCACGAGGTGATGTATTATGGAACGAGTAAAGAGACTTGCTGGTAACGAGATTGAACTAGGTATGAAGATACCGACGATCGAATCTCGGGCAAGTAACATACCGATGGACAAAGGGAATTACGTATGTTGTCATAACGGTTCGAGCGATAAAGATCTTCGTAGAATATGTAGGAGCCAATATGAGCATCCAGGTTCTGCTATTGGTTATTGACCGGAGAGGTGTCTCGATCATGTATACATAGTTCTCGAACCCATAGGGTCCGCACGCTTAATGTTCATTGACGATATATTATTATATGAGTTATGTGATTTGGTGACCGAATGTTGTTTGGAGTCCCGGATGAGATCACGGACATGACGAGGAGTCTCGAAATGGTCGAGAGGTAAAAATTGCTATATAGGACGATGGTATTCGGACACCGGAAGTGTTTCGGGGGGTACCGGGTACTTATCGGGTCACCGGAAGGGGTTCCGGGCACCCCCGGCAAAAGATATGGGCCTTATGGGCCAAGAGGGTAAACACACCAGACACAAGGGCCTGGTGCGCCCCCCATATGGGCCGGCTAAGGTGGAGAAGGAAAGGGGAAGAAGGAAAGGAAAGAAAGGGAATAGGATTCCCCCTTCCTTCCTCCTCCCCCCTCTTTCCTTCCCCCTCCGATATATATGGCATGGGGGGCGCGCGGCTTGGGAGGAGCCCAAGTAGGATTCGGTCCTACTTGGGGCGCCTCCTGGCCTCTCCCCTCCCCTCCCACCTATATATATGTGTGAGGGGGGGCGCCTAGCACACACCAGACAATTGTTTTAGCCGTGTGCGGCGCCCCCCTCCATCGTTTACACCCCCGGTCATATTTTTGTCATGCTTAGGCGAAGCCCTGCGGAGATCACTTCACCATCACCACGCCGTCATGCTGACGGAACTCATCTACTACCTCGATGTCTTGCTGGATCAAGAAGGCGAGGAACGTCACCGAGCTGAACGTGTGCAGAACGCGGAGGTGCCGTACGTTCGGTACTTGATCGGTTGGAGCGCGAAGAAGTTCGACTACATCAACTGCGTTGTTAAACGCTTACACTTACGGTCTATGAGGGTACGTAGACACACTCTCCCCCTTGTTTCTATGCATCTCCATGGATAGATCATTGCGTGTGCGTAGATTTTTTTTGTTTTCCATGCAACGATACCCAACAGAGACCAACAGGCCTTGGAACATTGCTCATCTTCGGCCTTATTACACTTGAGTCATTAACTCTCATTATTGTATATACGTTCATCGATGTACATATCTTTTTATGATCAGCATAATAAAGCTGGCATCCCCAAATTGCGGGGCCTCTTTCATTTCATCTCATATTTTCTGTGCACGAGTCTTTATTGATTGATCATAAGGTCACTTGGGGGCTTCCTACTCAATGAGTATAGCTATCTTACCCTCTTGATCGGCTTCCATGCCATATTATGGGTCACTTGGGGGCTTCCCACTCAATGAGTATAGCTATCTTACCCTCTTGATCGGCTTCCATGCCATGTTATGGGTTAAACCTGCCTGTTTGCAACTTGCTACTCCGCCTGGTGACCCGCCGTACTCTTGACAGTCAATCTTCCATGACCCTGAACTTGTCAAGGTTAAAACAGCGGTTCTTGTCACGTGAGAGCCGGCTTACAGAGAGCTAGGATAAACTCACATGTCTGCTGTAGTCTCTCTGCTATGTGGCCCATTCGTACTCTTAACAGTCAATCTTCTCGAAAGACCCTGAACTAGTTCAGGTTAAAACGACGGATTTATGTCACATGAGAGCTGGCTTACGGGATGAAAGGCTATCATGCCATGAAGCAAAAAATTGAGTTTTTCAAAACCAATCTTTCTGGGTCGTGCCCTACAAGCCAGCTTAACACATATTTGAGATATACATGTTTATGTTCTCTATTTCTGTTTTGCAGAAACTTTTTGTGTACAGATGAGGAGTTGTCGGGTCATACAGATCCGGGTTATATTGCTCTATATTGAGCCTATTATGGCTTTAAGCCGCCAAGGAAATTTTTTCAACGATTGGATCTGACCATGGGTCATTGGGTTGTAACCCGCCCTGGTCTATGCTTGTGAGTGGCCAAGACAAGACTTGATGGATCTTTTATAGATTATATGTCAAGCTTTCAAGAAATTTCAGCAATATTAAAAGACCAGATGTGCATATATATGGCAAGATCAAAGAGATTAAGCTAATGAAGCACAAGTTGAGGAAAACATGCACGAAGGCATGGCAGGGCAGATAAAGTTTTAACTAGCTATTACAAGGCTACAGCTGAGCCTGAAAGTTTTTCAATCAAAGTTTTTCAGGAGTTAAGATCACTCCTTTGAGCCAGCCTCTGCGCCGTTTGGGTTAGACCCCGCCGGGTTGACATCGTCTTGGTGTCTTGTGCTGGAGGTTCCCGGGTCATCCTGTGCTAGGTCTTCGCTAGAAATATGAAGATTGCCCGACGTCCAGTTGATACTAGTTAAGGCTTCAAAGACAGCTTCATCATTCATAATAGCAGGGGGTCAATATCAGGAGCAAAAGTGTGCTTACGCCTTGGCGGAGTCAGATCGACGATGTTGTGGGACGGCGACTTAAGACGGGCATTGTTGCTGTCGTAAGCCGGCTGGTACTTGGTCAACTTTAGCTCCCGTGCGAGCTGAAATGCCAAGGGTCGCATCTCTTTCACACATCTGGTAAAGTCAGCTTCTTCAAAGACAGACCCATCATCATTGAATTCTGGACACCCACTAGCCATCTCGTCCGGATCTAGCTCTGATTGCCAAGCTTTGGCTCGGCTTAGCGCTGTAATGGCCCCTGAGCGGGCGGCTGACAGCTTCAACTCCTCAATCTGCCCCGGCACCGTTGATAGATGATCCAACAAAGTTTTGATAAGTGTTGGAGGCTTCTTGCCGTTTGATATGGCCACGAGTGTTCGCAGGCTTCCAACGTATAGGTTTTCTGTCAATGAGTAAACAACTTTCAGCTTCAACAACATATTTTGTCCAAGGCTAGCACTTCTGGCACCTGTTAAGTATTTTGCACATTAGTCGCCAGGCGGGTTAGAAGTCAAATATTCTGAGTCGCCAGGCGAGTTAAAGCACCTTAAGCAGATGATGAGTTACTTCAATTGAATGCAAGTTAAACTTACCAAAGATGGCGGCTGTCATTTGAGAAATGCACTGTTTTAAGCCGGACAACTCTTCAGTCACGGATTTACACTCGGCTTCAGCATCTTCCGCTCTTTTCAACAGCGTGGCCTTCTCAGTTTCCAAAGCGGCTCTTTCTACATCAAAGTTGGCCTTGATCTTTTCAGTGTCCTCCAAGGATGATTTCAGACTTTGTTCAGCCTTGGCACGTTCACTTTGTTGCATTTCCAAGCTCTTCTTTAAGTCGGCGATGTTTGACTCGCCCAAGCTCAAAGCTTCCTGCCAAGGGTTATAGACAATAATAGTGTTCAAGTGAGGGTTAAGATGATTGAGTTCATATTCAACAATGGTATTTAACTCCCAAGCACATTGCAAGCAATATACTTGGCACTTGGGGGCTGATGTACGATGAAGATTTTTAACTCGGAAATGCAGAAGACCCGGTTCATCTTTTTAAGATCAGCCGTCCCTTTGGGGCTAGAAGCAATTTGTCAACTTTATCATTTTGAAAGACTCGGCTCATCTTTGTAAGATAAGCCGGCCCTTGGGGGCTACAAGCGATTTATCAACTTTATCATTTTGAAAGACCCGGCTCATCTTTGTAAGATAAGCCAGCCCTTGGGGGCTACAAGGGATTTGTCAAGTTTGTCATTTTGAAAGACCCGGCTCATCTTTGTAAGATAGGCCGGCCCTTGGGGGCTACACTTTGGAAATTTTCACAAGTCTCAAGCATACTCAATATTATTCTATACTTAAGACTTGGGGGGCTATATGGATTATATATATATATATATATATATATATATATATATATATATATATATATGCAAGGCTAAGAGGGGTTCAATATATTCATACCTCATACTTCTGCTTCATCAAGTTGACTAACCTGGCCTCCATATCCCGGCTTGTGTGAAGGCGGCTTAAATAGCCCACGTGCAACTTGCCTACGCTGAATGAGGAATAGCTTTCCAGATCCAATTTGGCCTTGCCTTTCTCCAATGAAGGTATTTCTTCCTTCTTCGAGTGCTTGGCTAACACTTTAGAGACATTAGGCGCCTTAAAAGCTGACCCCGTGACAGCAATATCATCAACAAAATCAGCAGCAAGGCTCATGTAAATTGATTTGGTAGGAGAAGAACTTTGGGACTTGGCGGGTCATGGCTATCTGCCGGGTTAGCGTCAGTGTCCATGACCTCAGAAGGCACTGCTTCAGTTTGTGGAGGCGGGTCATCTTGCTGATTGACATAGTCTTCAGGATTTTTGGTTGGGACCTCAGGGTTTTCCAACACTTGCTTCTCCGGCTCAGAGGCCTCGGGAGCCTTGGATGAGCCGCCCACCTTTTGCTTTTTGCCAGTTTTGGCCTTGGCTCTATGACAAGAGTATACAGGCTTATGAATATGTGACAACAAGTTTATATCAACAAATGAAAATACTTACCCCGGGGCAACAATGAAGGAAGGAAGTTGTGTTCCAGTTGAGTCGCCAGATGACGGAGGCGTTCCCTGGTAGTTTGAGTCAGAAGGATTAAGAGGTTGACGCATGAGACTGGCTTGTGGAAGGGATAGAGTAGGGCTATGAGGCACCCCATTACGACGTTTCCGGGGAGCTAGAGTTTTGGATAAGCCGGCCACGAGATCTTCAGTGCCGCCACTCCAGGTCTGATGCCTGGACTCTTGCTGCTGTTTCTTCAAAAGAAAGTTGGGGTCCAAATAAGCAAGAGGGTGAGAAAATCTTACTTTCTGGATGACCCGCCATGTTTTCTTTCTTGGCAAGGGGTCTGAGTCGGAGGAGACAGGGATTACCTCTGCTTCGTTGGCCTGGCTTGTTTCCGCATCATCCTGAGAGGTATCAGCATCAATAAGTTGCATAAAAAGAAGACCAAGGGAGTCAAGTTCTACCTCCGACTCTTCTAGTTGGAGTAGCTCTTCTGTTGTTTCCTTTTTCCGGCGGGCCGGATCGCGAGGCTTCACTGCCTTAGTCTTCTTATCCGGCGATGCTGCCATTATCTTCTTCTTCCAGAAGGTGGAATCAGCCTATATATATAAGAGGCAGCAATTTAACTGGTATGAGTGATCACCCACAAGTATAGGGGATCAATCGTAGTCCTTTTGATAAGTAAGAGTGTCGAACCCAGCGAGAAGCAGAAGGAAATGACAAGTGGTTTTCAGCAAGGTATTTTCTGCAAGCACTGAAATAGTCGGTAACAAGTAGTTTGATAGCAAGATAATTTGTAACGAGCAAGTAACGGTAATGGTAAATAATATGTTGCAAGGTAGCCCAATCCTTTTGTGGCAAAGGACTGGCCAAAACGGTCTCTTATGATAAGCAAAGCATTCTTGAGGGTACACGGGAATTTCATCATTTTGGTTTGATTCGTGTTCGCTACTTTGATAATTTGATATGTGGGTGGACCGGTGCTTAGGTGTTGTTCTTACTTGAACAAACCTCCTACTTATGATTAACCCCCTCGCAAGCATCCGCAACTACAAGAAAAGTATTAAGATAAAATCTAACCATAGCATTAAACTTTTGGATCCAAATCAGTCCCTTATGAAATAGCGCATAAACTAGGGTTTAAGCTTCTGTCACTCTAGCAACCCATCATCTACTAACTACTCCACAATGCATTCCCTTAGGCCCTAATAAGGTTAAGTGCCATGTAGACGACGTTCACATGACACCACTAAGGGAATCACAACATACATATCATCAAAATATCGAACACATATCAAGTTGACATGATTATTTGCAACATGACTTCTCCCGTGACCTCAAGAACAAAAGTAACTACTCACAAATAATAATCATGCTCAAGATCAGAGGGGTATTAAATAGCATAATGGATCTAAACATATAATCTTCCACCAAATAAAACATATAGTAATCAACTACAAGATGTAATCAACTCTACTAGTCACCCACAAGCACCAATCTAAAGTTCCGGTACCAAGATTGAACACAAGAGATGAACTAGGGTTTGAGAAGAGATGGTGCTATTGAAGATGTTGATGGAGATGGCCCTCCCAAAGATGGGAGAGTTGTTGGTGATGACGATGACGATAATTTCCCCCTCCAGGAGGGAAGTTCCCTCGGGGGAATTGCTCTGCCGGAAGGCAAAACTCCTACCCAAGTTCCACCTCGAGACGGCAGCGCTTCATCCCGAAAGTCCTCTCCTTATTTTTTTTAGGTCAAAATGACTTATATACCAGAAGATGGGCACCGAAGGTGGGCCGAGGAGGGCACAACCCACCAGGGCGCGCCTGGGCTCCCTGGCGCGCCCAGGTGGGTTGTGCCCACCTGGTGGGACCCCTCTGGTAGTTATTTGTTCCAATATTCTTCATATATTCCAAAACAATTCTCCGTAAATTTCCAGCTCATTTGGAGATGTGCAGAATAGGTAACTCTGACGTAGCTTTTCCAGGTCCAGAATTCCAGCTGCCGGCATTCTCCCTCTTTGTGTAAACCTTGCATAATATGAGAGAAAAGGCATTAGAAATACTCCAAAAAGCATTATTATGCATAAAAACATTATAAATAACAGTAGGAAAACATGATGCAAAATGGACGTATCAACTCCCCCAAGCTTAGACCTCGCTTGTCCTCAAGCGAAAACCGAAATAAAAAAACATGCCCACATGCTTAGAGAGAGAGGTGTCGATAAAAACAAAATACAGACATAGAAGCATCATGCATATTATTATAACAGAAAAGAACTTTGACATAAAACTTTATCATATAGCTTCTCATGAACAAGTAACAATTCATCACAACATTGAAGTATAAATCATAAACCTTATTGAAAACCAACAAACTATGTTCTCAGTCAACTTTGCAACTACAATTCATCATATTTTCAGGAAGGGTCATGTATCAGAGCCTTTAGGCAAGTCCACATACTCAGCCATCATTTAATCTTCTATGATTGCTAACACTCACAGCGTACCCGTGAACAAAAAGTTTCAACCGGACACATAGAAAGATAGGGGCTTATAGTTTTTCCTCCCAACGTATTCACCTCAAGGGTGATGTCAACAATAATAACTCATCCCACTCATATCCAACTGGATATATGTGCCTAGATCTTTCCTCACCACATGATTCTTGCAAAAAGAGAAAATAAAAAATAATAGGGAAGAAAAATTTGACTCTTCATAAAAGTAAATGCATAAAAGTAAAAGATAGGCCCTTCGCAGAGGGAAGAAGAGGTTGTCATGCGCTTATTTATTTGTATGCCAAATCCCTTAATGCAAAAGAACGTCACGTTGTATTGCCCCTTATGATAGCAACCTTTATTATGCAGTCTGACGCTTTTATTACTTTGCCATCACAAGTTCGTACAACGCTCAATTTTCTCTTACACTAAATGATCCAACACATTTAGAAGCAATTTTTATTGCCTTATTGCACCGATGACAACTTACTTGAAGGATCTTACTCAATCCATATGTAGGTATGGTGGACTCTCAAAATAAGATTTGGGTTAAGGGTTTTTGGATGCACTAAGTAGTATCTCTAATTAGTGCGGAATTTTTGGCTAGAAAAGATATTGAGCAAGCACCACATGTTAAAGGATCTATGACAATATGACTTCTATGTGTATATGAACAAACATAAATCATTACATTCTCTTCCTTGTCCAACGTCAACTATTTTGACACAAAATATTAAATGGGGGCTCACAATCATAAAAGATGTCCAAGATAGTGTATTTGCATGTGAATCTTCTCTTCCCTTATTAATTCTTTCATGAGTTGCATCATTGACCAATGCTATGTTTGTCAATCTCCAACAAATTTTACCACTTATACTTTTCTTTATGTGATGTCATTACTTACCATCAGATTAGCATATGGTCTTTTTCATTTATTTTCCTTTCCTTTATTGAAACATAAAAGTAAAGAAACAAAACTCAAACTACTCTTTATTATATATCTCGCACACGATTACATCGATAGATAGATCACTAAGCAAACACTCGAAAAGAAAGGATCAAACTAAACTTTATTCAACTAAATCATAGGGAAACTAAAGATCGAACTAAAATAGATAAAGGCAAAGATAGTGGTGGTGATACGATACCGGGGCACCTCCCCCAAGCTTGGCACAAGCCAAGGGGAGTGCCCATACCATGAACTCAAATTTCTTTTGGTGATGAAGAAGGCGGTGGTGGTGATGAGGTAGTAGCGATCTTATCTTCCGGTTTCCATGGCAATGGCTCACCATCATAAGAGAAGGAGCGAGTCTCGCGAGTCCTGCAACTAGCAGCCAAACTCATACCGTTAAACCTTGCCTCATATTCAAAGACTTGGTATTGGAGATCATAGATTTGGCTTTGCAGAAAGTTGATTTTCTCATTGAAGGTGAAGACGATGTACTTCATGGATTTGCCATCCACCTTGAGATCACGGGTGTAATCCGCAATCATGAGGTGATTGGCATTGAGTCCACGCTCCACCATCCCCTTGCACTTGAAGACCTCTTGCTCCATAGCTTCGAGCCTGGCATCCACGGTGCCCGTCCCCTTGGGGCCCTGGATGTCTCGGATGTAGAGCACCCCCTCACGCATCTCAATAGCTTGAGGGTGCTGCATCACCTCCCGCAAATACGGGTTGATGACGTTCTCGAAGAACTTGTCCTTAGAGGAGCCCGAAGCGGCCATGGCGATCTAGATCTGTCAGAAAACAACAAGAAAGAAGAACAGAAGATTTCTCCGTGATACGGTGGTCAATACATTCGGGGGGTATATAAAGATTTTTTATCTTGGGAAACAAGCAAACGGGAGGAAAACGGAGTCGGGAAGGTTCCCGAGGTGGGCACAACCCACCTGGGCGCGCCAGGGGGCCCTGGCGCGCCCTGGTGTCTTGTGCCCCCCTCGGGTACCTTCCTGATTGTTTCTTATTTTCCTAATTTCTAAAATATTCCAAAACTATCATAAAATATTTTTGCGGATTTTTTGGTGTCCGTTTACTAACCGTATCATGTACCTCCTATTTTTTAATTATTCTGGAGTGTTCCGGAAGGTCTCTTTTATGTGTTCCTCAGGTGTCATAGTTTGAATAATATCGCTTTCAACATTAATAGGCGTACCTGAAATATAATGTTTAATTCTTTGCCCATTGACCACCTTCGGGTTAGTACCTTCGACATTATTTATTTTGATAGCTCCAGAGCGGTAAACCTCTTCGATGATATATGGTCCTTCCCATTTAGAGAGAAGTTTTCATGCAAAGAATCTAAAACGAGAGTTGTACAAAAGAACATATTCTCCAACTCTGAATTCTCGCTTTTGGATTCTCTTGTCATGCCATCTTTTAACTTTTTCTTTAAATAATTTGCCATTTTCATAGTCTTGGGTTCTCCATTCATCAAGTGAGCTAATATCAAATAGCCTCTTTTCACCGGCAAGTTTGAAATCATAGTTGAGTTCTTTAATTGCCCAATATGCTTTGTGTTCTAACTCTAGAGGCAAATGACAAGCTTTTCCATAAACCATTTTATAGGGAGACATACCCATAGAATTTTTATATGCTGTTCGGTAGGCCCAAAGTGCATCATCCAATTTCTTAGAACAATTCTTTCGGGACCTATTAACAGTTTTCTGTAATATCAATTTTATTTCTCTATTGCTAAGTTCAACATGACCACTAGATTGAGGATGATAGGATGATGCAATTCTATGGTTAACATCATATTTAGCAAGCATTTTACGGAAAGCACCATGAATAAAGTGTGAACCGCCATCAGTCATTAGATATCTAGGGACTCCAAACCTCGGGAAAATAACTTCTTTAAGCATTTTAATAGAGGTGTTATGATCAGCACTACTAGTTGGAATAGCTTCTACCCACTGAGTAACATAATCAACATCAACCAAAATATGTGTATACCCATTAGAGGAAGGAAAAGGTCCCATATAATCAAAATCCCAAACATCAAACGGTTTAACGGCAAGTGAATAATTCATAGGCATTTCTTGACGCTTACCAATATTACCAATTCGTTGACATTCGTCACAAGATAAAACAAACTTACGGGCATCCTTGAAGAGAGTAGGCCTATAAAAACCAGATTGCAATACCTTGTGAGTAGTTCTATCTCCCGCATGATGCCCTCCATAAGCTTTGGAGTGACATTTCCGTAGGATTTGTTCCTGTTCATGCTCAGGTACATAATGTCTAATAATACCATCTACTCCTTCTTTATAAAGATGTGGGTCATCCCAAAAGTAATGTCTTAAATCATAGAAGAACTTTTTCTTTTGTCGGTATGTGAAACTAGGTGGTATGTATTTAGCAACAATATAATTAGCATAGTCAGCATACCAAGGAGGATTATGAGAAACATTTATTGCAGCTAGTTGTTCATCAGGAAAGCTATCATCAATAGGTAGTGGGTCATCAAGGATATTTTCTAACCTACATAAGTTATCAGCTCCTTTTCTATCAGTTATATATAAATCAAATACTTGTAGCAAGAGAACCCACCTAATGAGTCTAGGTTTAGCATCTTTCTTTTCCATAAGATATTTAATAGCAGCATGATCGGTGTGAACAATTACTTTAGAATCAACAATGTAAGATCTGAATTTATCACAAGCAAACACAACCGCTAAAAATTCTTTTTCAGTAGTAGCATAATTTCTTTGGGCACTGTCTAGAGTTTTGCTAGCATAATGGATAAAATTTAATTTCTTATCAACACTTTGTCCTAGAACAGCACCAACAGCATAATCACTAGCATCACATATAATTTCAAAAGGCAAGTTCCAATCAGGCGGTTGAATAATAGGTGCAGAAGTTAAGGCTTTCTTAAGTGTTTCAAAGGCTTCTACACAATCATCATAAAAAACAAATGGAACATCCTTTTGTAAAAGATTTGTAAGAGGCCTAGAAATTTTAGAGAAGTCTTTAATAAACCTCCTATAGAAACCAACATCACCGAGAAAACTATGAATACCTTTAATATCTTTAGGACATGGCATTTTCTCAATTGCATCAACTTTAGCTTTATCCACATCAATGTCTCGTTCAGAAATTTTATGTCCCAAGACAATACCTTCATTAACCATAAAGTGGCACTTCTCCCAATTCAAGACAAGATTAGTTTGCTCACATCTCTGCAAAACTCAATCAATGTTGCTCAAGCAATCATCAAAAGAAGTTCCATAAACAGAAAAATCATCCATGAAAACCTCAACAATCTTTTCACAAAAATCAGAGAATATAGCAGTCATACATCTTTGAAAGGTAGCAGGTGCATTGCATAAACCAAAAGGCATACGTCTATAAGCATAAGTTCTAAAAGGGCAAGTAAAGGTGGTTTTCTCTTGATCGGGTTGTGAAACAGGTATTTGAGAAAAACCAGAATATCCATCTAGGAAGCAAAAGTGTGTGTGCTTTGATAATCTTTCTAGCATTTGATCAATAAAAGGCAAGGGGTAGTGATATTTCTAGTTGCTTTATTTAATTTTCTAAAATCAATAACCATTCTATAGCAAGTAACAATTCTTTGTGGAATGAGTTCATTTTTATCATTAGGAACAACGGTAATACCTCCCTTCTTAGGGACACAATGAACAGAATTCACCCATCTACTATCAGCTATGGGATAGATTATACCTACTTCTAGAAGCTTTAATATTTTAGTTCTTACCACTTCTTCCATCTTAGGATTCAAACATCGTTGATGATCAACAACAGGTTTAGCATCAGGTTCCGTATTAATCTTGTGCTGACAGATTGTGGGACTAATGCCCTTAAGATCATCAAGAGTATATCCAATAGCAGCATGGTGCTTCTTCAGAATTTTCAATAATCTTTCTTCTTCATGTTCTGAAAGGTTAGCACTAATAATAACAGGATATATATTTTTCTCATCGAGATAAGCATATTTCAAAGTGTCAGGCAATTGTTTTAATTCAAACACAGGATCACCTTTAGGTGGCGGAGGACCTCCTAGAGTTTCAATTGGCAAATTATGTTTGAGCAGAGGTTGTTGTTCAAAGAAAATTTTATCTATCTCATTTCTTTCATGCATATGCGTATCATTTTCATGGTCTAGCAAATATTGTTCTAGTGGATCAGTATGAGGCACGACAATAGAAGCAAGACCAATTATTTCATCCTTAATAGGTAATTCTTTCTTATGAGGTTATCTATTAAACTTGGAAAAATTAAACTCATGAGACTCATCACCAAAGCTAACACCGACCGTTTGTTTTTCACAATCTATTTTAGCATTGACAGTGTTCAAGAAAGGTCTACCAAAGATAATGGGACAAAAGTCATCTTGTGGGGAACCAAGAACTATAAAATGAGTGGGGTATTTTATTTTCCCACACAAGACTTCAACATCTCTAACAATCCCAAGTGGTGTGATGGTGTCTCTATTAGTAAGTTTAATAGTAACATGTATGTCTTCTATTTCAGTGGGTGTTATGTCATTCATAATTTCTTGGTATAAGGTAAAAGGAATAGCACTCACGCTAGCACCTAAATCACATAAACCATGATAACAATGATCTCCTATTTTAACCGAGACAACACGCATGCCAACAACAGGTCTATGTTTATCTTTTTCACTGGGTTTGGCAATTCTAGCAGCTTCATCGCAGAAGTAAATAAGACACCCATCAATATTTTCTACCAAGAGATATTTAACCATAGCAACACTAGGTTCCACTTTAATTTGTTCAGCCGGTTTAGGTGCTCTAATATTACTTTTTCGAACCACAGTTGAGACCTTAGCATGTTCCTTTATCCTAACAGGGAAAGGTGGTTTTTCAATATAAGCAGTAGGCACAACTGGATCAACATTGTAAATAATAGTTTCATCTTTAGCTATGTTAGGTTCTTTAATTTCTTCTTTAATAGGTGGGTGATATTTAAACCACTTCTCCTTAGGGAGATCAACATGAGTAGCAAATGATTCACAAAAGGAGGCTACTATCTTAGAGTCAAGTCCATATTTAGTGCTAAACTTGTGAAAAGCAATGGTATTCATAAAAGATTTAACACAATCAAATTCAAGCTTAATACCTGACTCTTTACCTTCTTTGAGTTCCCAATCTTCAGAGTTGCATTTAATTCTTTCTAAAAGATCCCACCTGAATTCAATAGTCTTCTTCATAAAAGAACCAGTACAAGAAGTATCGAGCATAGATTGATCATCACGAGAAAGCCGAGCATAAAAATTCTGAATAATAATTTCTCTTGAAAGCTCATGATTGGGGCATGAATATAACATTGACTTAAGCCTCCTCCAAGCTAGAGCGATACTTTCTCCTTCACGAGGCCACAAATTATATATATAATTCTGATCACGATGAACTAGATGCATAGGATAATTTTTTTTGGTGAAATTCCAATTTCAATCGATTCCAGTTCCAAGATCCAACATCATCGAATAGCCTATACCATGCCAATGCTTTTACCTTCAAAGATAAAGGGGAAACCTTCTTCTTAGCTTCAGCTCCGGGCAAACCTGCAAGCTTAAATAATCCACATATATCAAGTGCATATCAGGATGTTCAGTTCCATCTCCGGCATAAGGATTAGCTAGCAGTTGTTCTATCATACCTGAAGGAATTTCATAACCAATATTTTTCAGTAGGTGCAGTAGGTTTAGGGGTAGCTAATTGTGGTTCCAGTCGAGGTGAAGATACCGCGAACAAACCCCTCAAAGGATGATTCTCCATAGTAACAAGTGACAATAAATTTCAGCACGTAGTAATAATTTTCCCTTACCAAGAGCGCTTCAGTCCCCGGCAATGGCGCCAGAAAAGAGCCTTGATGACCCACAAGTATAGGGGATCAATTGTAGTCCTTTCAATAAGTAAGAGTGTTGAACCCAACAAGGAGCAGAAGGAAATGACAAGTGGTTTTCAGCAAGGTATTTTCTGCAAGCTCTAAAATAGTCGGTAACAAGTAGTTTGATAGCAAGATAATTTGTAACGAGCAAGTAACAGTAATGGTAAATATTATGCAGCAAGGTATCCCAATCCTTTTGTGGCAAAGGACAGGCCAAAACGGTCTCTTATGATAAGCAAAGCGTTCTTGAGGGTACACGGGAATTTCATCATATAATTTTCATCATGTTGGTTTGATTCGTGTTCGCTACTTTGATAATTCGATATGTGGGTGGACTGGTGCTTAGATGCTGTTCTTACTTGAACAAACCTCCTACTTATGATTAACCCCCTCACAAGCATCCGCAACTACGAGAAAAGTATTAAGATAAAATCTAACCATAGCATTAAACTTTTGGATCTAAATCAGTCCCTTATGAAATAGCGCATAAACTAGGGTTTAAGATTCTATCACTCTAGCAACCCATCATCTACTAACTACTCCACAATGCATTCCCTTAGGCCCTAATAAGGTGAAGTGCCATGTAGTCGACGTTCACATGACACCACTAAGGGAATCACAACATACATATCATCAAAATATCAAACACATATCAAGTTCACATGATTACTTGCAACATGACTTCTCCCGTGACCTCAAGAACAAAACTACTCACAAATAATAATCATGCTCAAGATCAGAGGGGTGTTAAATAGCATAATGGATCTGAACTTATAATCTTCTACCAAATAAACCATATAGTAATCAACTACAAGATGTAATCAACTCTACTAGTCACCCACAAGCACCAATCTAAAGTTTCGGTACCAAGATTGAACACAAGAGATGAACTAGTGTTTGAGAGGAGATGGTGCTGTTGAAGATGTTGATGGAGATGGCCCTCCCAAAGTTGGGAGAGTTGTTGGCGATGACGATGACGATAATTTCCCCCTCCGGGAGGGAAGTTCCCCAGGCGGAATCACTCCGTCGGAGGGCAAAAGTGCTCCTGCCCAAGTTCCGCCTCGAGACGGCGGCGCTTTGTCCCGAAAGTCCTATCCTTATTTTTTCTAGGTCAAAATGACTTATATACCAGAAGATGGGCACCGAAGGTGGGCCGAGGAGGGCACAACCCACCAGGGCACGCCTGGGCTCCCTGGCTAACCTCTCTGGTAGTTATTTGCTCCAATATTCTTCATATATTCCAAAACAATTTTCCTTAAATTTTCAGCTCATTTGGAGATGTGCAGAATAGGTAACTCTGACGTATCTTTTCCAGGTCCAGAATTCCAGCTGCCGGCATTCTCCCTCTCTGTGTAAACCTTGCATAATATGAGAGAAAAGGCATTCGAAATACTCCAAAAAGCATTATTATGCCTAAAAACATTATAAATAACAGTAGGAAAACATGATGCAAAATGGACGTGTCAATGAGGCATAAAAGATAAGTAAGCAAAAGAAAGATTAATCAAGGTACTTACTGAAGGGGCCGGGTTAAGAGTGTAGAAAGGATTCAGCCCTGTCTTACTGCAAGCTTCTTGAGGCTCCTCAAGTAGTGACTTGACCATTTCATTGACCTCTTTACCAGTCGGAGATTTCTGGTTGTAGCGGTGTGGGTCCTTCACATCACCAGTGTATTGGCACATTAAGCCGCCACGCCGGCTCAGTGGTAAGATCCGCCATGAGATCCAACAACGGGTCAAGTCGACTCCAGTTAAGCCATTGGCTACTAAAGCCCTTATCTTCGAGAATATGTGCGCATATTGAGCGTGCTCTGAGGCGGTTAAACGACCCGGAAGCTCGATGTTGGTGTTGAGTCGGTAGGGGCGATAACCCAGCAAGGGGTTCTCTTCAGCCGGAGCAGTGTTTTTACAGTAGAACCAAGTGTTGTTCCAGCCCTTGGGATGACTTGGCAGTGTGGCTGAGGGAAAAGATACATCTCTCTGCCTTTGGATAGAAACACCTCCAAGCTCAAGACTGGGTCCGTTTGTCATTTCAGTTTGGAGGTTGATGTAAAAGAAGTCTTTGAAGAGATCAACAGTGGGCTCATCTTGTAGATACACTTCGCAGAATTCTTGGAATTGGCACAGATTGGAGACAGAGTTGGGACCAATATCTTGAGGATGGAGTTTGTAAAAATGTAGAGCATCTCGAAAAAAAATTGAGCCGGGTGGTGAAAAACCACGAAGGAGGTGATCTGTAAAAACTACAACTTCACCCTCTCTAGGGTCAGGGATAGACTCAGGACCTGGGACCCGGCAGTGGATAACATCCTTAAACGGCAAAACACCCATATCCACATACTCGTTGAGCATGAGCTCTGAGACTTGGGAGGCTACCTAGTCACAAGAAGTGGGATTTCTAGACATGGCTGGCGTGGTTAAAAACCGCAGATAAGGTGTAAAGGTATGGCAGGTTAAAACTACAATGATAAGCCGCCTAAATGATTACATGACATCTCAACAGTAATGTGCCAGTTATGGTTATAAGACGGCAAACATATTACGAAGAGCTATTGAGAGAGTATGAGCTGCCCTAACTATGGAAGTAAGGTGATTGCCAGGCTGTTAGGATGCGGCGGGTTAAACTATGAAAGTATAAGCCGGCAGCATGCTGGCGGGTTATCTAAATGGAGATTTAATGAGCCTATTGATAAGTATGGAACAACAGATTTTTACGAGCATATTGGTAAGCCACCCAAAAGGTGAAGGGCGGGTCAGCTATCTAAAGTTCAAGATCGGTGAATTCTGCTAAGTATGGAATAAACAGGTTTTACAACCAACAACTACATTTATGGATCTACAGGCAGTTCAAAAAACAAAAACAATTGCTAAACCTAAATGGTGATAATGGAAGAACTAGCAGGTAGCTTATCAATCTTAGAAGGGGACATGGTTTGTTCTAGATTGAGATGGTGTTAAACCTACTACCGCAGTAATTTACTGGTATTTTCAGATCAGAGGTAGCCTCTACTCAAAAGTGGCGATGAGCTAAGAAAAACACCAATGAGCTCTATTCAAGTAATCTAATGCAGATCTAAGAAAGGGAAGAAGAAGTACCTGTCTACGGCGGAGTAGAGCGGGGGTGCATTGCTGGATCCCGACGGTGATAGACGGATGCGGCGACCTCGGCGGGGACCAGTTGGCGTGGTTTGACACGGACGGTGGAGCTCCGGTCGCAGTGGGCGTTGCAAAGAAGAAGAAGAAGTGGAGGCGACGGGGGTGAAAAGTCAAAAAGGCAGCCCCCCCGTGCCTATTTATAAGGGGGAAAGGATGGAACAGTAATAGACTTGTGCGAGGATCGAGGAGGCGTCATAACTACTATAACAAAAAGGGCGCCTCGATTTTCGGAATGGGCGATTAGTGCGAAAGATCCGCTGTGACATCATGAAGGTTTTTTCTGAGTTTATGAAGATGACATCATCCTTTTATATGGCGGGTTATGAAGATCTGTTCAAGTTAAAAATATTTAGAAGGGCCAAAGAAGACTCGCCAACCGAAGGTATTGAAGATTGACATGAACAAATTCAAGTCAATCTGGGGCTAAATGTTGGGGATATAACCCCACGGTGAGACCCGCCCTAACAGGGCCGGGTTAGGCTGTTGGCGATTCAACAAGGAAGCCTTAGACAAGCCCAAGAAAATAAGACACGGAGCCAGGATGCGGCTTATGAGGCGGACCGGTTGAAGGACCAAGACCCGAAGATGGTGCGTGACCCGGAGGTGTAAGCCGCCCAATGGTGACTTGCCAAAGAAGGCAAGGTGATTCAGAGCTGGCGTCGGTTATGAAGTATAAGCTGGTCCAGACACTTGTATGCCCAGGGCCTCGACCTGTGTATATAAAGGGAAGTCCCTGCGGCGGGTAAACCTATGTTACAATCAATCGATAGCTATGTGAAGCGAATTCGCTCCCTTGTAATCGATACTCAAGCAATAGCAACAAGAGTAGGAGTAGGCTTTTACCTCCACCGTGAGGGGCCGAACCTGGGTAAACTCACGTCTCTCGAACCGTTCAAACCCTTTAAGCTAATCACCATAGCCATGGCCTCACACCTAAGTCCTTTCACGAGGGCATCTGCCGTGTTACCCCACGACAAAAACCTCAACCATCTTTTCACAAAAATCAGAGAATATAGCAGTCATACATCTTTGAAAGGTAGCAGGTGCATTACATAAACCAAAGGGCATACGTATATAAGCATAAGTTCAAAAAGGGCAAGTAAAAGTGGTTTTCTCTTGATCAGGTTGTGAAACAGGTATTTGAGAGAAACCAGAATATCCATCAAGAAAACAAAAGTGTGTGCTTATATAGTCTTTCTAGCATTTGATCAATAAAAGGCAGAGGGTAATGATCTTTTCTAGTAGCTTTGTTTAATTTCCTAAAATCAATTACCATTCTATAGCAAGTCACTATTCTTTGTGGGATAAGTTCATTTTTATCATTAGGAACAACAGTAATACCTCCTTTCTTAGGGACACAATGAACATGACTTACCCATCTACTATCAGCTATGGGATAGATTATACCTGCTTCTAGAAGCTTTAGACTTTCAGTTCTTACCGCTTCTTTCATCTTAGGATTCAATCGTCGTTGGTGATCAACAACGGGTTTAGCATCAGGTTCCATATTAATCTTGTGCTAAAAGAGAGTGGGACTAATGCCCTTAAGATCATCAAGAGTATATCCAATAGCAGCACAGTGCTTCCTCAGAATTTTTAATAATCTCTCTTCTTCATGTTCTGAAAGGTTAGCACTAATAATAACAGGATATATCTTTTTTTCATCAAGATAAGCATACTTCAGAGTGTCAGGCAATTGCTTTAATTCAAACACAGGATCATCTTTAGGTGGAGGAAGACCTCCTAGAGTTTCAATAGGCAAATTGAGTTTAATGATAGGTTGTTGTTCAAAGAATATTTTATCTATTTCATTTCTTTCATGCAAGAGCATATCATTTTCATGGTCTAGCAAGTATTGTCCTAGGAGGTACGGCAATAGAAGCAGGACCAATTATTTCATCTTTACTAGGTGATTCTTTATCATGAGGCTGTCTATGAAACTTAGAGAAATTAAACTCATGAGACACATCACCAAAACTAACACTGACAGTTTCTTTCTCACAATCTATCTTAGCATTGACAGTGTTCAAGAAAGGTCTACCAAAAATAATGGGACAAAAGTCATCTTGTGGGGAAGCAAGAACTAGAAAATCAGTAGGGTATTTTGTTTTTCCACACAAGACTTCAACATCTCTAACAATCCCAAGTGGGGCGATGGTATCTCTATTAGCAAGTTTAATAGTAACATCTATGTCTTCTATTTCAGCGGGTGTTATATCATTCATAATTTCTTGGTATAAGGTAAAAGGAATAGCACTCACAGTAGCAGCCAAATCACATAAACCATGATAGCAATGATCTCATATTTTAACTGAGACAACATGCATGCCAACAACAGGCTTGTTCTTATCTTTAGTATCGGGTTTAGCAATTCTAGCAGCTTCATCACAGAAGTAGATAACATGCCCATCAAAATTTTCGACCAGGAGATCTTTAACCATAGCAGCACTAGGTTCTACTTTAATTTGTTCAGAGGGTTTAGGTGCTTTAATATTACTTTTGTGAACCTTTGTTTATACCTTAGCATGTTCCTTTATCCTAACAGGGAAAGATGGGTTTTCAATATAAGTAGTAGGAACTACTTGATCAACATTGTAACTGATAGTTTCATCTTTAGCTATAACTGGTTCTTTAATTTCTTCTTTAATAGGGGGATAATATTTAAACTACTTCTCCTTCAGAGTGCTAAACTTGTGAAAAGCATCGGTATTCATAAAAGATTTTACACAATCAAACTCAAGCTTAATACCTGACTCTTTACCTTTGTCGAGTTCCCAATCTTCAGAGTTGCATTTAATTCTTTCTAAAAGATCCCACTTGAATTCACTAGTCTTCTTCATAAAGGAACCAGCACAAGAAGTATCGAGCATGGATTGATCATTACGAGAAAGCCGAGCATGAAAATTCTGAATGATAATTTCTCTTGAGAGCTCGTGATTGGGGCATGAATATAACATTGACTTAAGCCTCCCACAAGCTAGGGCGATACTTTCTCCTTCATGAGGCTAAAAATTATATATATAATTTCGATCCTGATGAACTAGATGCATAGGATAAAACTTTTGGTGGAATTCCAATTTCAATCGATTCCAGTTCCGTGATCCAATATCATTGCATAGCCTATACCATGTCAATGCTTTCCCCCCCAAAGATAAAGGGAAAACCTTCTTTTAACTTCATCTCCGGGTAAACCCGCAAGCTTAAATAATCTAGAAATTTCATCCACATGTATCAAATGCATATCGGGATGCTTCGTTCCGTCTCATGCATAAGGATTAGCTAGCAGTTGCTCTATCATACCCGAAGGAATTACATAACTAATATTTTTAGTAGGTGCAGTAGGTTGAGGGGAAACTCTTTGTGTTTCCGGTCGAGGTGAAGATACCCCAAACAAACCCCTCAAAGGATTGTTTTCCATAGTAGCAAGTAACAATAAATTTCAGCACGTAATATAATTTTTTCCTTACCGATTTCCACTTACCAAAGGCGCTTCACTCCCCGGCAATGGTGCCAGCTAAAAGTCTTGATGACCCACAACTATAGGGTATCAATCGTAGTCCTTTCGATAAGTAAGAGTGTCGAACCCAACGAGGAAGAGAAGGAAATGACAAGCGGTTTTCAACAAGCACTGGTACAACGAGGTGCTATACACACAGTTTTTAACCCCTTTCCGCGATGACATTTTGAACCATCACCAAGTGGGTGACTACGATAGGGGGGTCCTTCCCACATGACCCAGAAACCATCGGGGATATGGAGCCATGATGCAGAGGCCTTGCCAAATGTAATCGTATGCGATGCAGCACACACTAAATTCATTCGCACGTGTGGCATCGGTGATTAAATGTTTCTAATGATGCAGTGAAACCAAACGGTGTGTCATAATGAACCATTTGGGAAACAGTTTGTAAGTTACACGGGCCAACATATGAACTGTGTGCGATATGTGCCCCATCGCACACGAGTTTTCTGCGGAACCCGTCTCCCATGCAAGACTCCATCGCACACGTTTCCCAACAATTACCGTGTGCGATAATGTTCTATCACAAACGGTTCAGGAGCCCCTTTGCACACATACAAGTGCTGCAGACCGTTTGTGATTTGTTGTATATCACCGACGGTTGCGGCAAGAGTGACGTGTGCTTTTCATTTTGGATCCCACACGTTTCCTGAAAAATTTACGACCAGGATTGTATTTTACATTGGGCATGGTTTACTCCAAGCTCTCGTGTGCGACAACGTGATATCACAGACAGTTCCGGAGCGCCTACCCACACGTAGTAGTGCTGCAAATTGTTTGCGATCTGCTGTGATTCACCGACGGTTCCGCTACGATTGACGTATGCTTTCCGATGTGGATCGCACACACTCATTTAGTTGAACCGTGTGCGGAGCAATTGCCAGGTTAAAACAAAAATATCGCATTTGAATCGGCATGCAAAAAGCAAATTCGCCACAATATTCAATTGAACAAATAGTGTCCACAGGAAGAACATTCATCAGATTTCGCAACAATTACAATTGAACAAATGGTTGCTAAATTCCAATGATTTGTCGACACATATATGCATTACATAATTAATGATAGTGTACGAAATATGAAGACCTCATCAGATGGAAAACAATGGATCCATGTGTATATGTTTAGCGGCTAACTCTTACTCAATGTTTCAGGAGAATGCATGCTGAAATCTTCATTATCACCAGTGGGATTGATGTAGTGATTCGGGAAGAAGTCGCTGATAAATCTCTAAACCATCAGCAATTCACCAGCGGGGAGCGGTTCAAGGGTCCTCGGTTCTAAGATGAGCTGCAGTATTTTTAAGATTAGAATATGCCATATGAGTGGAGTAGAAGATATTAATTAAGATAGACTTACTAGTATTAATTCGCGAGCATCTTCACAACTATCAGTAGATTTACAGATGGAGATCATGTGTCTGCAAACATAGTATCCACAAAGGTTGGTCCCTGCTTGTTGCTGAGGACACTAAATTTTTTTGTACAGAATTAGTCATGTATTTGTCCTGTTAGGAACAACCTAACCGGTATTAGGTGTACTTTTTTTCTTTGGACAGAAATAGAAAGAGGTTTATTTAGAAGCTTGAACATTTGACTAGCGTAAGAAAAGGTATTTGCAGACTATTGGATACATTTTCTGAAAATGACGGATTTCGGTGTGTTACCGGAGAAACGATCTCGTGCTGCAGAGGTAGTTCCCTCTTGAACAGGTTCCCTGGTTTAGTTTTCCACAATGCGAGCACACTGCAAATGAAGATGAATATTGACAACATCAATTATTGAACCAGATATGAATGCAAATTAATTTCAACATCATAGAATTCAATACCTATCCATGAATTGCTGAAGATGCGTCAGATCCTGAGCGTTTGTTGACTCTCTGAGAGAATCCATGTAGTAAACTGTGTTCTTGTTTGGAACAATGAATACCAATACCCAGTGATTGCTACATATTAAGAAAGGCATGAACTTACAAACTATGTCAAAATCTGAAAGACAATCAGTGTATGCGTAGTTGTTTACTTGACTTACCGTTCATGATATGGCCAGAGAAATGATTCTGCATGGGACGTGTTTTCGAAGATACGGACGACCGTGTTAATGGCCCACACCCATTCATCCTTACCATGCAATGTTGTGCCATTTGCTAATGCAGGATCTATGAAATACATACTCTCCCTTTTTCTTCTCTGCACGTTCAATCCCCTGAGAGGAATAAAATGCAGTTAGTTGTTTATCATTTACAGCCTTGTATGGATAAGTTGATCAGAGTTTGTTAATGTCGGATTCAGGGCTCCGCAGACCCAAGAAAGGTTCGAACTCTGGGGCCTGTGCGAAGAACTTAACCTATCCAGCCTACCAGCCCGTTGCCCCACGGCCTAGCTCGACTCACACGAACGAGGAAGAAGATGAACATGGCAGTTTACCGAGGTTCGGGCCACCTTGCGGTGTAAGACCCTACTCCTGCTTTGTGGTGGATTGGCCTCACGAGGGGCTGAGGATGAACTAGTACAAGGGATGAACAACCTCGCGAGGTTCGGGGGTGAGAGAATGCGTTGCCCCCTTCTACGGTGGTGGCTAACCTATATTTATAGTGGCCTCGGTCTTCTTCCCCCAAAACGTAGGCGGGAAGGGATCCCACAGTGGCCAATTTGAAAGGGGACAAGTAGTACATCTTATCCTAACGAAAGGTGGTCTTCGCCTGCGAAGCTTCTGGTCATGACGCAGCGGTGGGCTCGGTGATGACATCCGTCCTGCCGTGCTGGCGGCCTTGGTCTTGTTGCACCGGAATGGAAACCTTTGCCAGATTCCTCGGGAACCCACGCCTATCCTTGCCTCCTTAGCACCAAAGAGGAAACTTCCTTCTCTGCGCCCGCTGGCGCCCACCTGCCTTGGTCGTCATGGCTTGCGTCATGGTAGCCTCATGAGGCTGGATACCTGCATAGAAATATCCACTCCTCGGGAGGCCGCCTGGGAAGGTCGCTCCCTCGGGAGGTCTTGGTGTCGTCTGCCTCACGAGGCTTGGCCCCTCGCGAGGGTCTTGCATTTGCGGTCTTGTAGATGGGCTGTACCAGGCCGTCGATGGAGCCACGCCATGGGCCACAGGCAGGCAAGTCTGGGTACCCTGGTTCCCAGAACGCCGACAGTTAAGTATTTACAAAATTAGGCATCTAACAAGAGTGGCATCGAGCTCGTTGAAGTTGAAGAAGAGATGTACGTCCTCGAAACCCACACTAATGGAACCAACATCATGTCGGAAATGATCTCTGTTGTAGTGGACTAGCAGAACATGATAACCTGCTGACATTTGATCCATGCAATATTTATGTAACTCGTGGCAACTGGAGCTGCACTTATCAAAGTATTCGCCAACAAGAAATGACTGGCCATGGACGTAATTGCGTGCTTCAAGTACGTCTGCTTTATTTTTAGCAAGCTATAAAGATATTTCTTCATCATCCATGCCATCAGAAATAATATTACTCCCCGATTCGAACAACTTGCTGTTAATTTGGTTCTGGGCGATGAGTGCTTTAAGTAAGAGGCAATCATTCTCTTTCCTCGTCGCTCTCACGGCGTGCTTCCTCCCGTGTGCAGCCTTTTTGGCCGCTTCCTTCTTGGTACTTGAAGCACTTCTGGTAGAATGTCTGGTTGGCTGAATGGTAGACTGCCGAGCAGATGGTGAAGCTTCGACGGACTGCTTAGCAGACGGTTTAGCTATGCCGGACCACTGAGCTGGTGGTGCTACTGTGACGGACTGTTGGGCTGTAGGAGCAGAGGCATCGGACTGCTGACCATGCGTTGAAGCTATGTCGGGTTTCTGCGCAGGTGGTGCCAACTTGTCGGTGTCTTGAGGAGGCCATGCGAATGCGTTGGTTTGCTGAGCAGGAAGTGTTGACGCATTCGTATGCTAATCACGTGGCTGCGGACCGATGGACTGATGAGCAGTTGGTTCTGGACCTACCGACTGCTTAGTAGGCGGTTCTGAAGCATCAGACTGCTTAGCAGTCCGTTCCACCAGGTTGGTCTGCTGAGCGTGTGCTGCAGCTGGGTCTCCCCCCGCTGCTTCAACGGCCGCCATCTGAACCGGTGATGCGTCTTCAGCAGTTGTAGGCCTTGCCACTGGCTGCTCTGGGGCGGACGATGCACTAAAAAAAAGGCACATCCATGACATTTTGGGCTGAACGAATTTTTTTCCTGTCATGCTTATGACACTTCTATGATGATAATTGTGACAAAAGCACGTATCATCATAGATGTGGTGGGCTCCTACTTCTATGACAAAAAATCATGACAGAAAATGGGCTTATCATCCTGGGCGGGCCGGGACGCACCTGCATGACATTCTTTTGGCCGTCCATGACGAAAAAAATCATGGTAGAAGCGAGGGCGAGGAAAATTTCGGAGAGTTCCCGGTTGCGGTGGGTGGTCGGGGCCGAGCGATGCACGGAGGGTTTGCGCGTTTCTCTCGTACACGTACGCACGTGTGTGCGAGGCATTGGGCTCTAACTGAACCCAAGAGCGAGGATTTCGCTTACTGAACCCGAGCGATTACACTAGCTACGCGTTACTGAACCGAAGCGATTGATCCCTTGCTGTTAACTGAACTCGATCGAGCGATTCCTTCGCTACTGCTGCCAATTGAAGCCGATCGAACCTACTGCCTCTTGATGAATAGTGACTATTATTGGGGGTTGGATGAACAATTCCTGGTGGGGGTTGGATGAACAGGACCCGTGGTAGTAGAGGCCATTGCCGCTGGATGAACAGGACCCCAATCGAGGAGGTCGGTGGAGGGTGGATGAACAGGACCCCGTGGAGGCTCCATGAACAGTAGCCGGTGGAGGGTGGATGAACAGGACCCCCGTGGAGGGTTGGTTGAACAGTAGCCGGTGGAGGCTGGATGAACAGGACCCCCGTGGTGAACAGTAGCTGGTGGAGGCCGGAGAAAGTCGACGGTGGATGAACAGTAGCCCCGTGGAGGCTGGAGCGAGGCAGTAGACGGTGGATGAACAATAGCCCGTGGAGTCCCGTTTTGCGGTACTCCACATGTAACACCCTGGATTTTGCTCTTTTCTTTTTTTGATGATTTTCTTGGATTTCTTGTTTTGAATTGTTTTTCCTGTGGCTATGTGGTTTTGAAACTTGGGAAGATCATATCTTCCTAGGTTTTATAGTGGCTTGTCATCCTCATCATCATCCCAAGATCATGTCATTTTCATCCTTGACCCAATTCCAATATTCATTTTCTTGGAAATATTCCTTTTCTATTAAAGGAATAATTCTTTTTAAACCTAGGTTGTGAAGCAACCTATATTTATGTCACTCCAAAAATTCCCAAATAATTCTCATAAATTGTTTGGGTCATATCTTCCTCAAATATGTCAAAATCCTTCCTTGGCATCATCAAAGATAATTCACAAATATTCCTTTTCTGATTTTGCCCTAAGTGGCTTATTGAAAAGGAAGTGTCATTTATCTTTGCTTGTTTGACCCTAAACTTTTTGGACACCTTTTCCTGTCCATATAATTGCCCCATGCCAAAATTCAACTCAATTTGCCTAGAAAATATTCCTGAGCAATTTTTCAAAGTTCCTGTCTGAGGGAAGCCTGTGTGAAGGAAGTACAAGCTAGGTATATCCAAATGAGTTGAAATTTCGCAAGGTCCTTCATATGATCAAATCATCACTATCCACCAAATTTGAGCTCATGTAACTCATCTATGTGAGCCCAGCTCCAAATCTTGGTTTCTGGTCAGATTTTTAGTTTGTGAAGCAACCATATTTATATTGCTTCATTTAAGCTGAAAATTTACCAGGACATTCTCCTATCCATAAAAACTCTCTCCACTAAGTTTTGGCTCATTTCATTGATCCATTTGCCCTGTGCAATTTTTCCAAGTTTCTGTCCAGGGAGATGCTTTATGAAGCAAATGCTAGTTTGGTTCATCCAAATGGCATGAAACTTTTTGAGCATCTTCATTTCTCCAAATCATTATGCCATGCCAAATTTTCAGCTCCTTCCCAGCAATTATGTGAGTGCTACTTCATCATCTCTTAATCTGGCCCTTATGATGCTTTGTATAGCAAGTACCCTCTAAACCTCTCCTCTTAAGCTAATTTTTGGTAATCAGCATCATCTTAGTGATTGATCATGCTGTGCCAAAGCTCTGAGTCTAACTCCACTCTTGTGAACCACAGCAGGCATCAAGCACCTTACTGTTGATCTACTTTGGCACTCAGTGCATTTCTCTTCTTTGCCCCTGGACTGAATTCTTTCTTCATTTGGACTGAGGGTAGCAAGGTCCATCTACTGGACATGGTTGGCCAGGCCAAAGCACGCCGCTTGCACCAGTGCGCGCGGTGATCACGCTTGCGTCATGCTAATTGCAAGCTCTGGCTCGTTCCGGCCGCTGTGCTCGTCCGTTCCCTCGTTGTCTCGACGTCCAACCTTGTCCAGGAGCTCCCCCGTGAGCCACTGCATCGTCCCGTGCCCGGGTCCCCTCCTAGTTCGCCATGAATGTGCCGCAAATGACATGCCCGTGCCGCGCCCCAGCCCACGTGGCAAGTGGAGACGGATTTCTCCCAAGTACGCTTTCCTGTTTTGAAAACGTATTTTCAATCTACTACGGTTCTAAATGTGTTTTCCTTTGCAGAAAACGTATTCCGCATGAAGGCGTTTTCTGTTTTCCACTCAGGGACCCGTTGGTGATAAAATATTCACAGATTGGTCCCTCTTCTTCTTCACCTCGTATCTTCGCGACCGTAACTCCGACCGAGGTGAAACCAACGCCCACTTCTTCGTCTCGTCGAGATCTTTCTATTGGTAACATTTTTATTAGGTGGTCCCACAGTGAAAATGACCATTTTGCCCTTGCTCCTAATCAGCCCCCTTCGAGAGAGAAGAACGTCCGGCAAATCGTTCCGCGGCTTCACCGCACTTCTTCCCGGAGTCTCCGTCACCCCCAGGCAAGCCACAACAGCCACTTGCATGATAGCCATGCAGTAGCCATGGTTTCTACTTGAATATTTAATAAAAGTTTGCCCATTATCTATCTGCTTGTTTGCTACTACTGTCGTTGTTTCAGTTATGCTCGTGGATTCATGTTCACCTTCATGCTATGTTCCGATGCATCTTGTTATCTTGTACTACTTGCTAGTATCATGTTCACATGTTATGCTTGGTAGTAGTAGTACATGCTGGTAGCAGAGGTGTTCATCCTGATGCATGCTGGTCGTCTGTTATCCAGTACCGTTGCTATGCATGTCCCTTTGCATCTAGCTGGTTACATGCTTACTTGGTAGTGTTCTTGCTATGTTCTTGCATGGTATTTATTTATGATGCTAGTGGTCATGCTATGCTCATGTGTAATGTATGCTTATGCTCGTCAGTATGCCATGTTCATTTGGTTAAATGCTTCATTGTGGTTATGCTCGATGATTGTGTTGCACCTCCATGCTTATGTTGATATCATGCTCGTGCATTATAGTTGCATCATATTTTATTATGGCTCAGTTCATTGCATTTAAGTTTAACCGGATAATAATGAACTTGAACAACTGTTGGCTGAGTCATGGTGCCACCAAATCGAGCTGACCAGTGCAGCCACATTTGCCTTTTATGGGAAGGCCCAAATGCAGTCTATTGTTATGCCTCTCGCCAGTGCCTCCAACGAGGGAAGGTTATGGGCGCGCGCTACCCTGATTAGGTAGGTGGACATAAACCTTGTGTGCCCGTTGTTGTTGTAAGGATCCTTGTCCCCATTTGGGACCGTTTATGTTTTGCCACGACGGTGGCCGTTGGGTGTCACGAGTTGACACGGGGCCACCTAGGACTTAGCCCAAAGGGGAGTTTGTCGGAGTGGCTGGGAGAGTGTGATGGCAATAGATCGGTTTTGTCGGAATGCCGTTGGTCCACCTGAACGGGAGCACAAGGCCATGGATTCCGTGGTGTGGGTATAGTGTACTAACCTCTGCAGAGTGTGTGTTTAATCTATCGATAGCCGCGCCCGCGAATATGGGCCCAGTTCGTAGTCGGTCACACTATGAGCCAACTATAATAATAACTTGATTAATAATAACCCCAGTTCGATGATGAGAAAGAGATTGGTTGTGATCGAGAGAGGATCACGGAGGTATCGTGTATACCGAAGTTGATTGATCTTATTGTGATCGCGAGATGATCACGGAGGTATCATGGATACCGATGTTGGTAAGTTGATGTATGAGATGGTTACGAGGTAACCGCTGAGCAAGAGTAAGTTGGTGCATGATAATGTTAACCTGTTACATGTAGTATCATCATGCTCATATGCTCATGCTATGCTTGTTTTAGCCGTATCATGTTTAGTTTGTGCATGCCATGTTGTTCTGTTAGTATCATGCTCATGATTGCTTTAACCTGCTAATGCCATGCTCTTGTTTGTCTTGATTGCTTTTGGTTATTGTGAGCTTGCAAGTACATTCAATGTACTGACATGGCGTGTCATGCCAGTTTGCAGGTCGTGCCAAGTTTGCTTGCTTGTTTGGTGTGGTTCCTGTGTTCGCGGGCTAGGATAAACGTTCCAGCCAGAGTCCCTACGGATTGGAGTCCATCATCGTCGTTCGTTGTTCCGCTGCCAGTAGAGGTTCCGCTGCCTCGAGTTGTTATGCTGCTTGCATAGAGCAACTATGGTTGGCATAGCGTCGCCGTGCCGGTGTTATTCATTGTAATATCGGAGACCTTGTATTCATATTCGTGTTGTAATAGAGAGCTGGTTTGTTCTATGGTAAGCAGTGTCGTATTCCAGAAGACTTCACCTCGATCTCTAGGCTGGAATATGGGGTGTTCCGGTTTCTCTGAGCCGGGGTGCCACACCACACCCCTCCCGATGAACAGGACACCGTTTCGACCGTAGGCGCTCCAACACAAGTCCGTTTCCTCCGTTTTGCGGTACGCCACACCCCTCCCAATCAACAGCACCCCGTTTCGATCGTAGGAGCTCGAACACAAGTCTGTTTCCTCCGTTTTGCGGTACGCCAGACCCCTCCCGAATAACAGGATCTCGTTTCGACTGTAGCCAGTCGAACAGAAGGCCGTTTCCTCCATACTGCGGTACGCCAGACCCCATTTCGGCTGTTCTGTCCAAGCCGGTTTGCACCCGATGAACACGACGCATTCCGTTGCCTCCCAATGAATAGTACGTAGTTTCTCCGTTCCGACCCAGCCGGTTGGCTTCCGATGAACAGGACGCCGTTGCTGCCGTCTGTTGCCTCTCCATGTACATGAGCCCTGGCCGTACGTATGCGTGAGTAGGCGTTTGAGACCCCGTCCGTATGTACGTACGTGGCCGTATTTTTTGGCATGTGGCTGTACGTACGTGTACACGGTTTAGAAGGGACTGCCTGAACTACTACGTCGGGGGCTCTACTACTACATGTGCCGCTGCTTGCTCGGCCATGGTTCATCGTTGCAGAGAGACCGATCGACCAGTATGTACGTACACGTTCGCAACAATGCTACGTACGCTTCGACCGGGTGGGTCCCAGCTGTCAGGGAGGATAATGATGCACTTCCTTGCGTGCGAAGATATATCTGGTGGGTCCCAGCTGTCAGGGGGAGGAATCATTTTTATTTTGCGAGTAATAAGGAGGCACTTCCTTATGTTCGAAGATGTAGCTGGTGGGTCCAGCTGTCAGCCTCATAGCCTAAAAGTCCACTTCCGATGGCTGTCGTTCATTGACCTCATAGACCACGAGACGCCGAGAGCATCAAGGCGGTGGACGACGGTGAGGCCTAGGAAGGGAACGACGAGGAGCCAGAGAGGATGAGGCGGGTGGATGCCCACACGGAGGGGAGTAAGAGGGTTCACTGGTTCGGCTGCGGCGTAAGGCTACCGTCGCCGGAGAATAACAGGGGATGTGGGTGAGTAGAGGGAAGGCCTGGCCAGTCATAGTATGGTCGGTCCGTGAGGCCTGCGCGGCAGCACAGCCGGCCATGGGAGGCTGGAGCAGGAGGTACGGCGGGTCTGGTTTGGGCGGCTGGAGCAAGAAGACCAGAGGTTGAAGACGCAGCACAGCCGTTGATTTAACATCCAACGGTCAGTGCAACTAGAATCATTTTAACTAAGTTGACAAAGCCCGTACGCGTCAACTTAGTTGGCCCACAAGTCAGCCTCCAAATCTGGTGAGTCCCAGCTAGCAGGGGGGAATCATTTTTTTCCTCGTAATAAGGTGGCACTTCCTTGCGTGCGAAGATGTTTTTTGGTTTTTTTAATTTCTTCTTTTTTGAGTTAGAATAAAAAGAAAACAATTTAGCATCTTTGGTACAATCTATATTTTCATGAAATGGATCATAATAAAGTTGGTGGGTCCCAGCTGTCAGGGAGAGGTAACTTTTTTTTCCGCGTAATAAAGGAAACACTTCCCTGCGTGCGAAGATGTAGCTGGTGGCTCAAACCTGTAAGGGGGAGAAATCATTTGTTTTCGCATAATAAGGAGGGACTTGCTCGCGTGTGGCCATGGGCCATGCGGGTCCCTACTGTCAGCCACTCCACATACATGCCTCTTCCGATGGCTGTCGTTTGTTGACAAAGTTGACCACGCCACGCCGAGAGAACCAACGCGGTGGACGATGGCGAGGCCTAGGAAGGGAACGACCCGGAGCCGGCGAAGGCACAACAGTGGATGCCCACGCGGAGGGGAGTACGAGGGTTCACTGGTTCGGCTGCGGTGTGAGGCTACCGTCGCCGGAGAATAACAGGCGGTGTTGGTGAGTAGAGGAATGGCCTGGACGGCGATGGGAGGTGGGTGGGCCGGTGAAGCCTGCGCGGCAGCACAGCCGGCCACGGGAGGCGGTAGCAGGCGGTATCGCCGACGGTGGTTTGGGCGGCTGAAGCATGAATATCCGAGATTGAAGAAGCACCACAGCCGTTAGATGGACATCCAACGGCCATTGCTACTAGAATCGTGTGTTGACTATAAGTTGACAAAGCCTTGCGTACGCGTCAACTTAGTTGGCCCACAAGTGACCATCACATCTGTGGCAGAGAACATATAGCCCATTTGCGATTTGTTATAATGTACAACCCATTTTTTAATTCTAATGGAATTTACTCAGCCCATTTACTGTTTGTTAAAATTATAGCCCATTTTCTAGCCAGGACAACGGTTAATAATTTGAACCAACCGCTCAAAAAAATCAATAAAATTTCCCATATTTTGATGGGATTCGAAATATTTTTTAACCCGAAATTTTGAGTCAGATTAAATATAATTTCAAAATAAATTTGTATTAGGTAAAAATCCAACGAAATTTTGCCCGCGCAACAAGTAATGAAATTAAAAAATGTATCTATTCGGTGCGTTTTTTATATTTACAGCCAATTTTTTTTAATTACAGCCCATTTATTATTTCTTAAAGCCCATTTTCTTGGCAAGTCTATTGCGGGGCGGAGAATAACAAGTTGACCTGGGTTGGGTATGCAGCAAAAAAAGTAGAGCTGGGCTAGCCATTTTCACATTGAAAAATTAATATCTGGGCTGGATATTTGGTCGACATAAAATAATAGCCTGGGCCAGACGGGCCACAGCCCGCCCAGTTGATACCCTACTCCTCTGAACAACAACAAAAATATCGCTCAAGAAAAACTCTGCTCACACCTCAAAAAACAAATACTGCTCAAGCTGCTGGGTCCCAGCTCTCGGCCGCTCCTTGTGCAATTCTCTCGTTTATTGACTATATAGGTTGACAATGGTGTGGGACCGTGATGTCAGGAAACCAGGAGGAAGCAAAAAAAATATAGTTGTATATAATAAGGAGGTACTTGCGTACGTGCGGCTATGGCCCTGGTGGGTCCCCACTGTCATCCTCTCCAAGTTAAGTCATCTCCTGATTCCTCATGTTCGTTGACCATGTTGACAACGCGAGACGGCGGCGCCACGGCGAGCGCAACAAGTCGAAGGACGACGGAGAGGGCCTCACGGGCCCTACGGATGGTTTGATACAGCGCCCGCTGGTCGTTCAGGAAGCCAGGATCATCGGACCCCTATGTGCACCTTCGAGAGACTGAGCCGACATGAAATGGTAAGGCCGCGCTTGGGAGCTCTGGATTGTTTCACACCTGTATTAAGGATGCAAGTGTAATTTACTCGTCACCAGAAACAACGCGTAAAACACAGGCGTAATGAAACCGACGGCCCGAGGTCTGTAACGAAAACCAGTGAGTTACGCGTGTAATCTGAGAAGCTAGTGTATATTTTATCAGTAAAAAACGACCAACCAAGGGCTTCGCCCAAGACCATCTGCTTTTATTTACAAGCGTCAGTTTTACAAGCGGTTTTGGTTGGAAAACGACGATCCAATCATGGCCTAATACGATGAGTTGGTCGGAAGATCATATTGTTTCACCTCTAACCTACCCGAGTTGTCATATAGGCTATGAATGAAAGTATGAAACATAAGACGATGAACTTCTTAAGCACAGAAACAACAAAAGAGGATGATCTTCTTAACATGGAAATCACTGGCATTAGATTAACGTGCAAAACAATACGAAGCATTATTCTCAGGAGGCACGGTGAACAGCTCGTGATGCCACATGCCACAGCATTCCAAGCTCAATTTTGCAATCAAACTCACAAGGCCTGGCATTTCATAGACAACATTCAGAACAAACTCTTAAAATACCTTACATAAGTAACATTCCTGACTATGCATCTCATCAGAGTAAATATTTACTTCTGAACTGAACACACGAATAGGAAAAAATGATCGATGCTGCTCATAGCAAAGGGCGTCCCATTCCAAAATATCAAATGCATGTCTTCTGGCTATCATCAATGAGCACAATTTGACAAGGTTTTCCAATTCCAAAAAATTAAATGAATGCCTTCTTGCTAACATCAATGATTAAACTTTGACAATCTTTTCCCATTCAAAATATGTAATGCCTATGATTGTCATCAGTTTGCACATTGAAATAGCACATGGAGCCGGATTAACCAGCGTATCTTTTTGTGCAGTTCCACTGAAATCAAACAATGTCTTGCGTAGCATGGTGGATTTCGTATTTATATGTTGCAAGGCGTTGAACACGTTGGCAGCTCCATTCAAGTAGATAGTCCGGTGGCTCAAGGTGACGATGAATGATTAGAGAACCATTCGATGTATTGTGCATGATGAAGTATTATGGAGGACACGAACCATCTGAACATTTTGTGAAGTTCCACTGAAATCAAGCTGAGCATCCCTGTCTCCATAAATACAGAAAACGTGTGATGAATATAATAGTGGTACTAGTTGATTAAACATACGCTCACAACTATAATCATCTTCATTATCTTAACAAGAAAAGATAGCAATACAATAGCTTCAATTAAACATTTATTCAAAACAATACAGCAATATAAGTAGCACAACATAACAAAGCACAATCATGTGGATGAAGACCGATACTGACCTTGTTTGTTACAGCTGCATCGGCCACTGACTTGGTCATACCTTTCCTTGTGGAGTGAATTTTGCACTCCATGTGCTGTTGAGTTTCCCATGCTCTCTACAGACTAGTCATGCCACCAACGTCTACTAATACTCTGTAAAGCTTCTCGATCATTCCTTGTGTAATATAGTACAAACAGTGACTGCTTCTTTCTGCAAGGTGGAAAGACCAACTGGGCCCAATAATGCAACAGTTTGCCTTAAGCACATTGGCTCCTTTTGTGCAGTTCAACTAAAATCAAAGTCGAAATAGAACCGAGCAGAAGTTTTGATATCCCTGTATGCAACAATAGGTATAAAGGAAACAATTACTGAGAAATAATGGTTGATGACTTATACTCCTAGATGAAAAAACATCTACCTTATCTTAATGGGAAACAAAGCAGGACAGTAGCAATTCTCAAACAGTGTGATTCATTCATATGAACTGAGATATTATCTTAACAATACCTTGTTTCAACATGTATAAATAACAACAAAGTAGAAAAGTACCATTCCTAAAACAATGCAACTGATTCATATTAACAGAGACATTATCTTAACAATACCTTGGTTAAACATGTAGAAAGAACTACAAAGCAGGATAGTACCATTTGTAAAACACTATAACTGATATATAATAACAGAGACATTATCTCAACAATACATTTCTTAAACATGTACTCCCGCCAATCCCTAACAGAAATGGTACTCCCACCGATCCATAACAAGTGTTGCAGTTTTGAACTATGATTCAGTAGTTACTTTTAAGAGTGGCATTGCTTAATTTTACAAGTGGCATTAGATTAACAAAAAAGCATAAACAGTTGCAGGGGAGAGTGGGCGCAACAGCACCATGTGCTTCCATCAACTTATAAAGGGGGTGATGCAAGTTTTGTTGTAACAAAGCAACAGGCATCATGTCTGGGTTGGTCCCATTTTTGTTCACTTAATGGTAAAAGACAGCAATTCAATAGCTTCAATTCGACATTTATTTAAAACAGCACCAATACAAGTAGCACAGCATCTCAAAGCACACTGCACGATCATGTGGATGAAGGCCGGTACTGACCTTTCATGACACGGTCAAGATCAACTACAAATCTGCCAACATGAATAGGAAATCCAATCTCGTTTTGTGTAGTTCAACTAAAACAAGCAAAGTCGCCGGTGTGACATTTAAGTTGAACTGCACAAAGCACTCTTAACATGAAAGTGTTTCGCATAGCGAAGCAAAAGGTCGCAATAGCAACAAGTTGAATAGATATCCCTGTTTTAACCACTGTTCAAGATATCTTCCGATATGCTGATAAATTGGCCGATTTATCGCTTATCGCTGTCTGACCGATAAGATAAATCGACCGATAAATCGGCAGATATGGCGATAAATTGGCCGATATGCCGATAAACTGGCCGATTTACCCCTTATCTTGGGTCGACCGATAAGTTCCCGATAAGCGATATCCCCAACATTGGTTTTAACAAAGGCAAAAAAGGAAACAATTACTGGCCAATAAAGGAGGATGAAACATACGGCAACAAAAAGAAGCATCTACCTTATCTTTATGGAAAATAAAGTAGGACAGTAGCATTTCTAAAACGGTTGCATTGATTCATATTAACAGAGACATTCTCTTAAAATAAGATTCGTTAAAAATGTAATTTACTTTTAACAGTGGCATTGCTTCAATTTTCCAACGGTATTCTTAGATTAACAACAACAAAATAGTTGTATGGGACATGGGACATGCTAGCACCATGTGCCTCCACACGTATAAATGGGTGATGCAGAGTATGTTGCCAAGCAGCATATCTATGTTGGTCCCATATTTGTTCTCTTCAAACCTTTTTCCTATGTGAGGGCAGCAAATCTAGTCCGGCACAAACTCCTGGACCACTCGGTTTCTTTCCTTTTTCAACAAAGAGATCGGCTCCTTACAGATGTGTGTACTGGGTTACCCCCTTTTCCCTTTTCGACCAACAGAATGGCTGGATAGCCAGTCTGTACTACTTTCCCTCCTTCCTTTCCTCATTGAACCATGTCCTAGATTCATGCTCCACCCCACCCCCCTTCCTTTCCTCTTTGAACCAAGACCTAGATTTGACTACAGAATCGAAAAAGATCTGCATGCAGCTAGAGCAATACGGTTTCAAAGACAGTTATACCTTAGGATCGTCGGGATGTGGCTAGGCGTGCGGCGGGAGGCCGGATCTGCCCACACTATGTACGGCAGCGAGGAAGAAGTGGTCGGAGGCCCTCCCGCACAGGCGCTGGGTGAAAGAGAAAAGCGCAGCCGGCAGTGGATTGCCTCCCTCGCTGAAGGCGACAGAGTGAACGCTGCACCTCCTCCCCTTCCCAGTGCGACGGGATCCGGACGGCTCCTTCACCAGCTGTAAGGAGGGAGAGAGAGAGAGGCCAACACAGTCTTGTTTAGATCTGATGAAGAGGGTGAGAGATTGTGAATAGAGCAAACCCTAGCAAAGGAACGCTGAGCCTCCAGCGTGTGTATATATATATATATATATATATATGTAGTGCAGCGAGAGTGTGAAGAGTGCAAACCCTAGCGAACAAGCGCTGAGGCTCCAACCTATATATAGTAGTACTCGTATATAGTACTAATATAGTGGGGTGGTTTTCTTTTCCTATTTCTCTCCATAACAATCATTTTAAATTGTGTACAAAACAAAACTCTTTATTTAACGTGCCAATGAAGAAAACTACGATCAACTAATGATCCACGCGTCCTGGTCGCACTTCCTGTCGTTCACGTGTGGTACACTGCCCTCCGTTAAGTGAACAACCACACACGCGCCAAATTATCGAAAAGGTGTGAGAGTGTGCACAAATAAATAAATTTAATTTCAATTATTTTGTACTATGTACAGTTTGCCCTCTCAATAATTATGGTTTGTTGTGTTCGGCCTAAACTTGGTCAAACTTTACAAAGTTTGACTTCAGTCAAATCTAATATGCAGAGTACATAAAAACGGAGGGGTACTACCTCCATCCGGGTTTTTAGTCCACACCATATTTTTAATCAAAGTCTGACCACATATTTAGTTAAAAGCTCGACAAATAAAATTATAGGGTAGTTGAAGACAAAGTTGTGAGAAGGCTTAGAAATCAATACAAAACTTTTGCTCTTAGTACCAACGTCGATGCTTCTTCGAGGAAACATTTGGTTCATATCCAATTGTGTGATAAAATTGCACCAACGTAAACGACTGCTCCATGATGAACTGATGAAGGATATTGTCTTTGTGGTAACAAGAAAAGAGCACTGGTGGAAGACAACCCGTTCTTCATTGAACATCGATCAACTTCACCAGCCAATGCAACCATGAGACGCAAACATGAGCATCGATAGGTCATCGTGGTGATGCATCATCGATTTTGGCATCAAGTTTGGGTCAGGCACCAATGAAGTTTGACAATCCTCACTATGGTTTGTTTCTTCTCGATAATCAAGCTCGAGAAAGGAAGAACCACTTGGCAGAGGACAGTGAGGTTGAGCAACAGTGGCCATCCAATTTTGTGCAGTTCCACTAAAATTGAGGAAGGCATGTTCGAGTATGGAGATACGCATCCCTGTTTGCAAAATTATAAAAAAAATGATATTTAAGTAGTGTCGTTACTTTGTTTTAGCAGTGGAACAAGATTAACAGCGGCATCTTAATTGTCAATAAGAATTAATGAAACATACACCAAAAAATAGAAGCATCATGATTATCTTGATGGGAACTAACGCAGGATACCAAAAAAAACTAAAGCAGGACAGAAGCATTTTTTGACGCCTCTACATGGGCATTGCTTCATTTTACCAGTGATAGTTTTAGATTAGAAGCAGCAATAGGAGCATATGGACAATGACCGCACAACCACCATGTACTTTTTGTTAAAAAAACATGTATACCTCCACCGATGCATAAATGATAAACCAGGACAACTTTTGGAGTGGCCTTTCCTCTATAATAGTAAAAAATAGGTGATGTTGGACTAGCCGACGAACCCTAGCTATTGTACATGGGGAGTAGTGGTATAGAAGAAAACCAGCATGCAGAGTACAATGAAGCTTGAAATCCAAAAGAGGTTATACCTCAGGTGGGCGAGATGTGGCTTAGGCCGGCGGGCGGGATCTGCCCACACGACGGCAGCTAACAAGGGCGGGGAGGACCTTCGTCCGCGCCGGCGCTGGCTCAGAGAGGACAGTGCACATCAGCTTCCTCCATCGCCTACGGCGACAAGGTCAACGCTGGACCTCCTCACCTCCCGTAGCAGACGGGATCCGGCCGGATCTGTGACCACCGGTGAGGAGAGAGGTAGAGTGGACACTGTCATCTTGTTCAGACTAGCAAGAGGCCCACGCGTTGCACGGAACATCAAGATGCATTCATACGAGTTGTTTATCTTGTGGAAGGCAAAGATGAATGAGGGAAGGCCTTATTTGCAAATGTGGAGAGGGGTGCGGGTATCTTTTTGCAAAATTCCCATAGTTTGCTTTCTATTCCTCAGATATAGATCGGACGGTCTATATTGCAGGACAGCAGGCACACCATCGTCACCAACTCGGTTTTTATAAGAGTAGAAGTAGAGAGTAGAGATACGCGCGGTCCCGGAAAAAACAAACGAAAACTGGCGGAGAAATCTTTTTTAACGTACCAAGAAAGAAAACTCGATCAATAACACGCCCCCGCTTCCAAGTCGCAGTTTGTATCGCTCACGTGTGGTCCCCGACCCTCCATTATTAAGTGAACAAATTAAAGGGTCGAATTATTACGTACGTAAGCTGCCTCTTCGTGTACAAATGCGCTCCATCGTGTACTCGCGGGTATGTCGGAGGCAGAGTGAGTGCGTGTACATTTCTTATTGTATGTAGTACTCCATTTATCTCACTTCATATTGTTTCCCACTCCTATGATATTCCTATCCTAGGAACAAAATGAGGCGGTACTAAGTTTGTGTGTGTGTGTGTAGGGAGAATGAGACATCGATGTTGTGTACGAGTAGTCGCGAGAGTCATCACTATGTGTGTGAGAGCGACATGCATATCCATGTTTACGTAAAATTCTTACTTCCATCTTCATCTCCAATCATATTTGTCCAACTGGCACACTATTTACATTATTAATTAAGCAGCAATATTTACATACGTCCAGCCTGACCGCCCTGGTCAACCCGAACCCTCTTCATCACCCGCGCGCAGTTCCTGCCCGAAACGGTCAGTGCCGCATTCATGCTCGGCCAGAGCGGACGTGATCTCTCACTTGCGCCGGCATTGAAGCGGCGCGCCAGTCAAGGGAGCGCCACCCGTGCCGCTTCCCGATGCACACCACCGCTCCGCGTTCAAATGTCACCACGACCGGCCACAACATGCATGTAAAAAAGTTCTTGGGAGTCCGTGCTACAGCTAGCTATCCTCCCCTCCTCGTCTATCTCTTCCAGTAGTGCTAGTACTCCATGGTGCGATGCATCGAGAAGCAGGCAGGAAAGTTTGCGTATACTCAGTTTGTGGTGAGTGGCATGCCGAGCGACCATGTGGGGTGGAGGAGGGTGAGACACGAATGCGACAGACATGATTTAAACGTTATTTTTGCTCGATGGCGCGATCCAACGAAATGAAATGTTGGTTTCCAAAAGAATATTGTACTGCATGAGAGAGATAGAGTGATGGTTTGCTTCTTTCGTCCAACTAACTATACCGGGTCTATGTGATTTGATGGCCCATTGGTCACTATTACTGCGGCGGTAGAGCGTCTGCACTCTTATTTATTTATTCTGTGATAAAACTAACTTTCTCCACTCTTACACCGGAGGAGTATGAAACACGGCAGCCCAGTGACCTACATGGCCCACCTCCCATTGTTACCATATTCATTGGACATCGTCCGACACCTCCGGTCCTTTTTTCTTTGCGTAGAACTCCCTCTTTTCCGGTTTATATAGGGCTTAAATTTGAAATCTCATCAACCAAGGCAGATGATGAGTGGAGAAATGTATCTCGTAGTTTACAAAATTACTCAAACTTTAATCTACATTAATTAGAATATATGCATGGATGACCACTAAATGAGTAGGAATGGTTACATGCATTGGTTGGTTTCTTTTAATCCTTGCATGCATCAATTTAATACACCTTGGAATATGAACATATGGTGGAAAGAAGTGAAAATAAGACTTATAATATGGTATAAGACTAAGAAAATGAGATGAACCAAATAAACCAGAAAGGAGGGAGTACATTTTACCACATGACCCACCATACACTCTCACATACTACCACCGTCCTGGTTTATTAGTCCCCTATGTAATTTATGCATGATAATAGTATATGATACTCCCCACTATGAGTAGCCTTATACGCATACAAAAAAGGACCGGAGGGAGTACGAAGCTTTATGATTTTGTTTCATGTATGTATCCTGACTCCAAGGTTGCCCCGTTACAACATTCCATCAAATACAAAGGAAAACTAACACGCATGCTGATGCATCTCAATGATTCACAGATCATAGCCAATATTTACTTCACAACTAAAGACAAAAGCTGTGAGAGCGTGTACAAAAAAATACTACTGATGGGGTCTCAACAACTTGAACCCTAAACCCTAAACATGATTTAATTTCCTGGCTAGGTAGAACCTGTCGAAGGAAAGAAGCCTGGCCCCCTCGGATCATACGATGCTTTTGTGCAGTTCTACTAAAATTGAGCTGAGCATCCCTGTTGGCAAAGATATTGAAGAAGTGTGATTAGAATAATAGTAGTGGCACTAGTTCATGAGACATAAACTGATCGCAAATAGAAGCCGGTAGAAGTAGAGAAAGATCCACATGGAGATGGAGCTACGTGGGGAGCTGCGGCAGTGGAGCAAGCCGGCTCCAAAAGGAAGTTGTACCTGGGATGTCGGGGTGTAGCTAGAAGGATAGTGGGAGGCGGCATCAGCCCATACCGCGGGGACCCCCGATCGAGACGCACCGATAGTGGGTTTTCTTCCTCGCCTCTGTCGACCGCGTCTACGCAGAACATCGTCCGCTTCCCCCGGCGGCGGGATCAGGCCGGATTTGTGACCAGCGGTGTGTCCACCGTCGTTCTATGCTTGTGAAGAGAGAAACCCAAGCAAGCAGGCTTGTAGCTTAGGCTCCTGCTAGTCTATATATAGTGGAGCGGTTTCCTTTTTCTCTCCATATCAACCTTTTAATGGTTGCTTCATCCGACTAACTTACTGTGTGATTTGACTACTCCTGAGAGGCCCCTGCACATACTCCCCCTACGTGTATGACCCTTCCTGAGTCTCACTTGTACTTATCTCTATTTTCTTGCATGACACGTAGACTAGATGCACATAGAGGAATTTTTTTACTACACGTTGTTTACATAGTACCTACTCCCTCCTTCCGGTTCACTACTAGTACTCCCTCCGTCCTGGTTTATTGGTCCCCTTTGTACTCAATTCATGGGCTCATTTTCCTCAAGAAATTGTCTTTACCAACGTATTAATATCGGGAATGCATGCGTGAACAACAAATGATTAAACCTTGCATGCAACATTTTGACAAAGCATTGACATATGAACATGTGAATGTGAGGGACTACAACCTCGTGCAATAGTCACACGTACACATGCACGGAAAAATGCGCGCGACGCCCTAATGCATGCATGTCCGAGCACACGATAGAACACACACGGTCACGCTCAAGTGCTCAACCTACACGTGCATACACCCACATACTCAGCCAGGGTGAGCTAGTGACCGTATAAACACCGGAAAATGTATATATTGACCGCAATGAGCGTATTATGAAGTCCACTGACCATATTTTTACAAATATATAGTGACAGCCAGTGTATTTATCTCATTTCAAATCAAGCCATATTAACCGGAAAGGAGGCAGTATGGACTAGCATTACTTTGTTGTGTCCCGTCAACTTGCAGAACGAGAAGAAGCTTGCAGGACGGGAGAAGCTTGCGTGCGGTGGCTCGCATGAAAAGGAGAAACTTTTGACTATGCAAGCTCTCCCTCGCTCAGGCGGTGGACGTGCAACAGTTAATTCGGTGTCAGATTGCCAGAAGCATGCATACACTGTACTAGTACCATCATTGTTCGACTTCCCGAAGAGGCGAACAACCAAGCGCAAAGTTTACTATGGTAGTAGAGTACTTCGAGTTGTATTACGTACTACTAGTATTGTACATGTAGTACTACTAGGAACCGCATGGTGGAGCATCTACACTCTTATTTTATTTTCATCTGTGATAAAGCAATCTTCAACACATTTGCTTCTCTTCGAGGGTTCTCGCAGGTGATAATGGAAGTTGATTGCACGGAACACTCGCCACAATTCTCGCTTAATTCTGGCTCCTATCCTGTTAGAAATAGGAGCGCTCAGTAATTTTTTCTCTTTTTTTTGTTATTCAGCATGTAAACAGGTCAGCAAACCTTGCGGCGCATCTTTGTGCGAACCGTGCTTGCTGCACTTTGAATGTGACCGAGAGCTGGCTTGATGAAACACCTCGCTTCCTTTTTTTTCGTGGGGTACCTTGCTTCCTAGTGACCAGTCTCTTGGCTGATTGTCCTAAGAATGCTTATATATGAATAAAGCTCACTCATTTACCCACAAAAAAGATTAAGCCATATTAACCGGAAAGGAGGAAGTATGGACTAGCACTACTTTGGTGTGTCCCATCAACTCACAGAACGAGGAGAAGCTTGCAGGACAAGGTGAAGCTTTCTTACGCCCTCTCCGTCTACATCAAGCACGGTGGCTCGCAGGATGAGGAGAAGCTTTTGACAAATGCAACCTACCCTCGCCCAGGCGGTGGACATGCAGCAGTTCATTCGGTGTCAGATTGCCAGAGGCATACACTGTAGTACCATCATTGTTTGACTTCTCGAAGAGGTGAAGAGCCAAGCGCAAGGTTTAGTAGTACTACTAGTATACAGGTACTAGGAACCTCATGGTGGAGTGTCTATACTCTTATTTTATTTTAATCTCTGATGAAGTTCACATTTATTCGGGAGAAGTGCGGAAAACAACAGCCCAATAATACAATTAAAAAAACATCGAACATGTAATGATAATATCGATCAACCATGCTCGAATATATCTTGGCCTCCGTGCGAGCCCGTCTGTGTGTTCTCACTCCTTGTCTCTCTCAAGGAGCGGCGGGGTTGGCCATTTTGCCGTCCTCCTCAATTGAGATCGGCTTGCTCACACTCTGGTCCCACATGTTAGTGATATGCCAAGAGGAAGCGCGTTGACCGACAGGCCATACGTGGGCTTGGCTTTGCACCTTCATACTAGTATGAGCGGATTCAAAGAAGAGCGTATTGATGGTTGCTTCTTCCGAGCAACTTACAGTGGGAAAGGTGGGGCTTATGATTTGACTGCTCATTACTCACTATTAGTGCACTATAATTTGGTGCATGGCAGATGGACCCGGATGCTGAATGGCTTCTGGCAATGCTATCAAGCTTCCAGCATTTGTTTCATAATTAACATATACAAATAATTTTCCAGCGACATGAAATTGTACAATGCTCTGAAGCTTTCAGCTTTTGTTTCGTGTGTCTTGCCAGCTGGAAGGTTGTCTCGTTACAACATCAATCAAAATACTAGAAAGGAAACTAACTTCCTCGCTAATGCATCTCAATGATTAGCAGATCAGAGCTAATATTTACATCACAACTGAAGACAAAGTTGTGAGAAGGTATTAAATTAAAATTGATCCATGCTTTCATTGGCAGCAACTTCCCCCCAGCTCTGTCTAAATCAACAAGGCATGTTGGGAAAAAAAGTAGCTGTCAGGAGCATGCAAAATTCCAATCATTTTGTGTAGTTCCACTAAAATAGAGCCGAGCATCCTTGTTCCAAAGATAATAAGTGTGATTACAATAATAGAGGACTGTTGATGAAACAATAAACACACAAATAGAAGCCAGTCACCTTTGCAGTCTCTCTTAAGACAAACTAGTTGGAGAAGATTAAGCAAATAGTTGGAGAAGATTAGGCTCAGAGTTGGATGAGGAGGATAGAGCAAAACCAATCTCCCTTTGTGCAGTCGCACTGAAATGTAGATATGTTGCCCGTGTGACATTTTAGTAGAACTTCACAAAACACTCTTAAGAAAAAGTGATTTGTGCAGTTCACCAAAAGGTCGCAATAGCAACGAGGTGAAATGGATAGCCCTATTTGCAAAAAAGAGGTAGAAAGGAAACAATTACTGGCCAATAACAGTTGATGACATAAACGACGACAAAAAAGAAGCATATTCCTTGTCCTAAGGGAAGATAACAACATGGTTGTTTATCTAAAATGGTGTGAGGACGAGATTGTAATATGGAAAGTACGCCGGACGAGCTATGTTCTGGGCAAAGAACTAGGGAAGATCCACATGCAAGATTTTCCACATGCAGCGACGTGGGAAGATGGGCAGTGGAGCAAGGCCAGAGAGGAGGAAGATGTACCTGGGGGTCGTTGGGATGTAACTAGGAGGGCGGCAGCGGGCGGGATCTGCCCATACTGCGGCAGCGAGCAAGTGGCGAAGGCCCTACCACGTCGGAGCTTGGTCAGAGAGAACGGCAGGTACCGCAGATAGGGACGTGCTGCCTCGACGCCGTCGAACGGAGAAACGATGCACATCCTCCCTTTCCGCCGGCGGACGAGATGCGGCCAGATCAGTAACCAACGGTGAGAGAGAGAGAGGCCACCGCCGCCTTGTGTGAGATAGTGTGACGAGAGACAAACCTGGCAGGTAGGCTCCATTGTATATAGTGGAGCAGATTTCTTTTTTCCCGATGACAATCATTTTATATCATGTACGTGCCATTGAGGAATATAACTTTATTTAATACTAACACGTCAAGTCGAACTTTGTTCCGTGTATGCGTGGTACACGACCCTCCTTCGAGTAAACAACCGCTACACGCGTCAAATTATCACGTGGGCTGCCTTTTGTACAAAAATAAACTCCACCGTGTACCCGCGCAGGTGTGGCCAGGAACGAGACGTGAGTATGTGCGTCGTGCATGCACCTCCTCTCTGATCTAGTTAGTACGTACGTGGGTGGGTGTGAGAGAGATGGTTTGTGCGAAATAGAGGCAATGTGTCGATGACAAACAAAAAAATGTAACATATGCAATGTGTGTGAAATAGAGTCATGGATATATCATATATAGAGGGAGCGATCCACAAGAAGAGAGTGGAGGGATCATCGGCGTGAGATATCGATATAATCGAATACAGGGATGAAGTGTGTGGGTGCGCAATTGATAAAGAGTGCCATCGAATTTGTGTTTGCCCACGCCAAAGATACAGGGCGGCTGGCCTACTAGAATGTGAGAGGTCAGAGGTGCAGTTTGTCTCTGTGGCATGGATACCTACCTACAATGTTCGACTATCGGTGTGTGTGTGGGGGGGAGGGGGCAGAGACCTAACTATAGAGAGGTAGATTGACTGGTATATGTGTGGAGAAGGAGAGAGACCTAGCTATGTATTGAGGGAGATCGATCGGCATCCATGCGTATGTGTAGCAGAGGAATAAGGTTGGGAGAGAGACAAAGGTAGAGTGTCGGAGGGTTGGTGGTGGAGTTGCTTCTCACAAACGGTGGGAGAGTCCTGCTAGGCAAACGGAGGGTACGAGTGCAATATCAATAAGAGAGGGGAAGTCTTCCTGTCTATGCACGTGCGTGTGAGAGGCGGGTCGGGAGGTATGCAAGGATGATGAGGGGGGACGATATGGTTGTGGTAAGCAGACATAACTACATAGGAAGATCAAGGGTCGTGTGTCGGAGAAAGGGAGAGACATAACTAGTGAGGTACGTCGATCGATGCGTGGGGAAAAAGACTTATAGTCGACCTAGCTATATGTAGGGAGATCAGTAGGTATACATGCATGCATGTGTTAGAAGCAAATAATGTATGGAGAGACGGACATGGGGAGAGGGATGCGGCTAGGAGGTGGTGCGAGAGGCCTACTATATCGAGGGGGAGGAGTGTGCGAGTATGAGATCGATGAAAAGAGGGGCATGAGTGTGCACGTGCGTGGAACCGTATTGGACATAGGGGGCATGGATGGTGAGAAGAGAAGAGGGAAAGTGTGTGTTTGTGGTAGGCACACTTGGCTAGAGAGGTATATCGACCGGTGTGTGCCAGAAAGAAGGAGCCGGGGGGCTACACACACCATGGGTGAACGACCTAAAGAGAAATAATGAATGTGCGTGATAGAGGGGACACTGAGGGAGGGTGAGAGGGGGGCGGGCGTGTGCATGCACGAGAGAAAGTTAGCGCTAGCTACAAAGAGAAGAGGATTGTGTGGGTGTAAAAGACGAACAGAGATCATAATTCATTAAAAAAAAGTGGATTCGGATATTTGAAGAAGATATCATAGTGTTTTAAACCGACGCATGCATGAATATATATAATGGTGATATGCATGGTGTTGTTATGAACATGTTATACTACATATAATATATAGACCATTTATTTGAATTTGTGATAATGTGTGGCTTTTGCAGCTCAGGGCTAAATACTTGTCATAATGTAGGGGGCGGGGCACTATACTTTGTGTGATAAACACAGTGTATGTATGAAACATGGTTTAGATTATGAAGATCTAGTTGGTACATCAAATGTACTATTATTTGGAATCAACATCAAGTGTATTCAAAGTTTTGAATTCGAGTTCATATAGTACACATAGTTCATATCTATCTCTATAGTAATCATGTGGTGTGTTGTTAAGATAATGTACGAATGATGGTTTAAGTTGGCAACAATCATGATTGTAGATTCTAATTCAAATAGAGAAACGAATTCAAATTTAGTTCGAATTGCAGCGGTAGTATAGACATTTGGAATGCACTAAAATGTTCGTATGAGTAGGTTACATGCATTATACTTGCAGCGAAAAAATTTAATTGGACATAACATGGATTCATAGCTTTGAATAGCATTTGCACGGTAAAACGGGACAAGACTCTCTCTTTGTGTGGTGCGAACTGCATTTGCTATCGAGAGGGATGAGGATTGCCGTTTGATCTGGGAGCATCCAACGGTGCAGACGTACGATCCGTGGGGTTTGGGTTCTGGCCAATCAGAAAGCATGAATCAGATCGCGCGCGCGGTTTGGTCGGCACACGGCTTTCATGAATGAACCGTGTGCTATTCGCAAACCAGATTGCATATCTTTTGTTCACACATACTGGAGTGAGATCAATTGAGTGTGCTACCTCTATGATATAATAATAATAATAATAATAATAATAATAATAATAATAATAATAATAATAATAATAATAATAATAATAATAATAATAATAAACAGTTCATATTCATTGCCTGAGCTGACAGCATATCAAGGTCAACATATTAACGGTTCTTACATCAACAGAAAACCGGGCATAACTCACAAATTCAGTACACGCGACAGTTCTAAATTGAACGAATTAAGTTGCAGGGTAGGCATAAAGACTAGTCTTACGGCTTAATTCCCATGTACATGGGGGAACTGGGATCATTATGTTGACCCCGAATGAACTTGGGTTTTCTGATGATTTTACGCTTCTCTGTTAGATGGGTGTGTGATCCCTTGGCTGGCAACTCAGCAAATTCATCGTACTCGTCCTCATCAGCAACATCCTCGACACCCAGTACCCTCCTCTTCCCATGCATCACTACATGGCAGTTCTTATGCAAGGGGTCTTCCGCATAGAAAATCTGGGTAGCATCGCTGGCAAGAATGAATGGGTGCGTGTGATATGCTATCGTTGTCCTATTAACACATGTCTTCCTGTAATCATCAACCTTTACATGACCAAGAGGGATCCATGCGCACCTGAATAATGCCACCTTAACTTTCACATAGTTAAGCTCCCAAATCTATTTGATGGTTCCATAGTATACCCTTTTATCATCTTCATCTACAATCATGCATTCTATTTGAATAGAGCTGTTCTGATATGAGGTCTTCTCATCACGTTCCACAGTGTAGAACCTGTATCCATTTATGTCATATGCTTGGTACGTCAACACCGTAGGTGATGGCTTTTGTGCCAACCACGTAGCAATGTCATTGATGGATCCTTGTGCCAAACGATTCTTCAGCCATTCGGCGTAGTTCTTAGTGTGCTCCTTCATCTCCACATCTGATGAAGGCACCATTGGTAAGAAGCTTTGGCGTATCTCCGCCAAGTGTTCTTCGGCATAAGCGCTGAGAACTGGGCTGTTAAGCAGTACCATCAAATGGGCTTTCTCTGCCAATTCTCCGGGTGCAGCCATTTGCGTGCCAGCAAGGACCGGCTTACCTTTCAGCCTTCCCTCATGGCGAGAGAGGGGCAAACCTATAGGTCTTTGTTTCATGTATTCGGTGCAAAACTCAACCACCTCCTCCGCGGTATAACCTTGTAGGATGCTTGCCTTTGGATGGTTTTGGTTTCGACAATAACGCTTCAGTATTCCCATGAACCGCTCGAAGGGATACATGTTGCGAAGAAACACAGGACCACAATACTTTATCTCGTCGACAAGGTGCACAGTGAGATGGACCATGACATCAAAGAATGACGGTGGAAAAAACATCTCTAGGTTGGACAATATTCTTGCAATATCCTCTTGCATATGATCCAACTCTTCAGGATCTACAACTTTCTGCCATAGTTGGTTGAAGAAATCACAGAGCTCAATGAGTGTGTTTCTTATATCTTTGTCCATCAGATTCCTGGTGGCCACCGGGAGGATTTGTATCAACATTACATGGCAATCATGTGACTTCATGTGTCCCAACTTCATTTTACCTGAGTTCACATCCACGAGACTTCTGATGTTTGCGGAGTAGGAAGAGGGTGTCTTAACTGACAACAAATAGGTGAAGAATTGTGTTGCTTCTTTTGTACTGAAATTGTAACTCTGCCGAGCTTTGATGAATTTGTCATCATCTTCTGCTTCACTCTTGCGGTTTGATTGATCAGCAAGCATATCGAGCCGTAAACTGTCACCATCCTTTTTTTTACCTTTAATCTTGAGTAGAGTACCAAGGATTCTTTCACATACGTTCTTCTCTACGTGCATGACATCGATGCAGTGACGTACACGTAGAATCTCCCAGTAAGGTAATTTCCAGAACACCGATTTCTTCTTAAACACTTGACCCTTGGGTGTTTGTTTCACCGTCAAAGCGTGCTTCTTGCCAAGCACAACATTAATTTGTTTAGCCATGTTGTGGACCACCTCCCCATCATAGGGTCTTGGGCCCACATCTACCTCTGCCGTACCATCAAATTCAGCTTTCATCTTTCGGTATGGGTGATTTCTCCGTAAGAACCTATGATGACGCAAATACACGGTTTTGCGCGAGTTGGGAAGAAATCTGCTAGCTGTCCTATCCATGCATGTGACACACCCTACATCTCCCTTTGTTTTCTGCCTCGATGTGTTGCCTAATGCCGGCATATCTTGAATGGTGTGCACCAGCATCGCATGTAGATCAAAAATCTCCTTTTTGTAAGCATCATAACATTTTACAGCAGGCGCATCTATCCACACTGTTAGCAGTTCTTCTACTAGTAGCTGAAAGTAAATGTCGATGTCATTTCTAGGTTGCTTCGAGCCTTGGATAATCATTGACATCATAATGTATTTTTTCTTCATACACAACCAAGGAGCTAGGTTATATATGCATAGAAGCACCGGCCATGTGCTGTGCTTGGTGCTCATATCACCAAAAGGATTCATCCCATCAGTTCACTCCCCGAGCCTTATACTTCTAGGATCCTTGGCAAAGTCTTGAAACTTGTTGTCGATTAATTCCCACTGAGCCCCATCTTTCGGGTGCCTCATATATTTATCCGCAGTTCGCTCATCATGATGCCACCGCAACCTCTTTGCCTCTGTAGGTTTGCAAACAAACACCTCAACCTTGGAATTAAAGTCAAGTACCAAACAACCTTGAACGTGATTCCTGTCTTGATCTTGTCTCCAATTTGTACTTGTCCTTTGCTCTCCTGCGCTTGTATCGTGCATGCTTGCATATGGGACATGCACGCAAATCTTTGTACTCACCATGATACAATATACAATCATTCACACAAGCGTGTATCTTCTGTACTTCAAGTTCCAATGGGCGAACAATTTTCTTTGCTTCGTTCGTGCTTCTGGGGAGCACATTACCTTCCGGAAGAATTTCTTTGAAAAGACCTAACATCTCTGTGAAGCCCTTGTTTGATAGACCGTTTGCTGCTTTAAATCTGAGAAGTGCCAGGGTGGCACTCAACTTGGAATATTTCTTTTTGCAACCTGGAATTAATTTTTTCTTGGAGTCTGCATCAATGGTTGGCAGATCCTTGTACCCAATCATATCCTTTTTTGGGCCCTTGAAATCTGCAATCATTGCAGCAAAATCTGGCATATCAAGATCGTCGTCATCTGCGTCGACGTCTTGGTTTTCTAGTGGGTGTTTCGGCTTTCCAGTGTTCCATTGGTAGCTTGACGCCTCTGCCTCGATGTTAGATTCAACATCCATGTGACACTGACCGGGGTTTGGCATCTCGCAGCCCTGGGTATATTCATCCATGACCTGCTCTTCACCGTGTCTGGTCCAACGTGTATATCCATGAATCCCCGAGAGAATAAGTGCCACTGGACATCTCCAACTTCACGTGACTCTGTTTTAGCACAATGAGTACATGGACACAGGATGTAATCCGCATCACCAATTCTCCTCTTTGTACTTTCAGCCAAATTCATGAACTCTATCACACCACTGATAAAATCTGTGGTTCTCCCATTCTTCATCCATTGAGATCGTTCCATCTGCACCACACGAATGGTAATTAAAAACAAAACAACAACATTAATATTGTTATCCAGACGTGCAATGACAAAAATTAATGGCCAGTCAATTTACACGCAGAGTACTACAACACTACCCTTAGGAATTGAATACCTTAATTAAGCCACTCACGAAAAGAATAACTTAATTAATTAGCCACGCAGCGAACTCCACCCAGCAGACAGAGAAGCGCGATGCGGCGGCACACCGAGACAGCAGGGTCGAGGAGCAAAGCATAGTGCGGCTGCCGCCTAAAGTTTGACCTCCACTATCCCGCCATGGACCGCGATGGATGTGCTCCAATCACGCCGCCGCCGACCTCGATGGTTGAGCTCCTCATATCTCCTGCCGCAGACCGAGGATTGACCTCCTATGACGCCGCCATAGCCCACCGACCGAGGATTGACCTCTTATCCGGTAGCCACTGCCTAGGCCGCCGCCGCCATCTCTATCTGCAAAGCGGCTATTTTGTTTTTTGACGGATATCCGTAGAGCGGCTGTTTACACGGTATCACTGTAACTCAATTATATGTACAGGGTAGTACATCACATACGGTTATGTAATGGCAACCGTGTCTTACCTAAGTTGTCTTCTCACACGGTTTGGTGCGGAAATCGTGTGTGAAGTTGTAATACCTAACACAAACGACATGTATAAACAGTGTGCCGTATACAACATATAGTGCCATAAGTAGTTCCCGACGAATTTTGTACATGAAAATAATCCGTAGCTCAGATCAAAAAAACTTTGTACATGAAAGTTGCTCAGAATTTCGAGACGAATCCGAATACACGGTCCGTTCGTCCGTCACACGTCCCTAACTATCCGTACATGAAACCGTTCCCCTCCGGTCATTTGTCTGACAAATGTCCGAAACCGGGAAAACATTCCTGGATGGATTCCCCCTTCCTAGGTGACGTGCAACCATACGTTAGGACACACCCGACACTGTATATTATCATGTCGTACTTTGTGTTGCTCATGTTTGCTGTGTATTTATACTGTTTCCTCCCCTCTTCTCTCTCGTTAGACCCCGACGCAGTTCCCGGTACCGACGCAGCTCCGGAGATCGACTACGCCTCTGACGATGGGTTCTCACACACTTCTCTCATGTATCCTTTGGTAGATAAAAGCACTAAGTTTTTCCTATCGCTCATCGTGGAGGCACTCATTTTTGGCTTGTGGCGCTCACTCGCATTTGGGTGGTTCACTCTCTCATCATTCTCTCCACGATGGGTGGTTGCTTGCTTGTTGATGATCACTTGGCTTGGTGACATAGGTCGTAGCATGTACTCTTTCCCTTTCATCTTGAAACTATAGTGCTTGGTACGGCCGTTGTGGATGACTCCACGGTCGAATTGCCAAGGTCATCCCAAGAGAAGATGGCACAAGGACATGGGAACCACATCACACTCCAAGGTGTATTCGTATGCGCCAACCTTGAAAGAGACTTGAACAGTGTGCTCCACTTGAATTGTACCAGAGTCGCTAAGCCATTGGACCTTGTAGGGGCGAGGGTGCTTCATCTTGACCAATTGTAGCTTGGAACATAGCTCTCCGCTTGCTAAGTTCTGGCAACTTCCTCCGTCGATGATGGCCTTCACGGAATGTCCGTTGATGCCCGCTTTGGTGTGGAAGATGTGGCACCGTTGGTCTTCGTCTTGTTGTTGTTGAAGCGTCAAGACCTTGGAGACAACAAGGGCGGGGCTTGATACGTCCATTTTGCATCATGTTTTCCTACTATTATTTATAATGTTTTTATGCATAATAATGCTTTTAGGAGTAATTCTAATGCCTTTTCTCTCATAATATGCAAGGTTTACACAAAGAGGGAGAATACCGGCAGCTGGAATTCTAGACCTGAAAAAGCTACGTCAGAGTTACCTATACTACACATCTCTAAATGAGCTGAAAATTTACGAAGAATTGTTTTGCAATATATGAAGAATATTGGAGCAAATAACTACCAGAGGGGGCCCACCAGGTGGGCACAACCCACCTGGGCGCGCCAGGGAGCCCACGCACGCCCTGGTGGGTTGTGCCCTCCTCGGCCCGCCTCCGGTGCCCCTCTTCTGGTATACAAGTCATTTTGACCTAGAAAAAATAAGGAGAGGACTTTTGGGACGAAGCACCGCTGTCTCGAGGTGGAACTTGGGCAGGAGCACTTTTGCCCTCCGGTGGAGCGATTCCGCCGGGGGAACTTCCCTCCCGGAGGGGGAAATCATCGTCATCGTCATCACCAACAACTCTTCCATCTTTGGGAGGGCCATCTCCATCAACATAATCAACGGCACCATCTCCTCTCAAATGCTAGTTCATCTCTTGGGTTCAATCATTGTACCGGAACCTTAGATTGGTGCTTGTGGGTGACTAGTAGTGTTGATTACATCTTGTAGTTGATTACTAATAACCCACAAGTATAGGTGATCGTTTGTAGCCTTCTTCGATAAATAAGAGTGTCGAACCAAACGAGGAGCTAAAGGCAGAACAAATATTCCCTCAAGTTCTATCGACCACCGATACAACTCTACACACACTTTAACGTTTGCTTTACCTAGAACAAGTATGAAACTATTTTGCAAGAATAAAACTACGAGTACTTTGCAAGAACAAAACTATGAATAAATTGCAAGGTAACAAAAGTGGATAGCTTTTGTCAACAAGAAAGTCATTTGTCCCTAGGCAATCGATAACAAGTACCGGTAATCATTCTTGCAATTTTACATGAGGGAGAGGCATGATCTAACATACTTTCCCTACTTGGATCATATGCACTTATGATTGGACCCCTAGCAAGCATCCGCAACTACTAAAGATCATTAAGGTCGTGAAACCCAACCATAGCATTAAGTATCAAGTCCTCTTTATCCCATACGCAACAACCCACTTACTCGGGTTTAAGCATCTGTCACTCTCGCAACCCACAATAAGCGAATCATGAACATATTGCAACACCCTACAGTAAGGATCCCCCACGTTTGCGCGAGACGGAGGGCACCGTAGGACAGCACCATAAATAAAATATACAATCATACCAACCAAGATCACGATTAACCCATAGAACAAAACGGATCTACTCAAACATCATAGGATAACCATAGATCATTGGGAAATAATATATGGAGTTGAGCACCATGTTTAAGTAGAGATTACAGAGGGGATAAGAGGTGTTACACAGCTGCATAGAGGGGGAGAAAGTTGGTGTTGACGGTAGCAAGATTGTTGATGTAGATCGCCGTCACGATCCTTGCCATGACGGCACTCGGCGCCACCGGGAGAGAGGGGGAGAGAGCCCCCCTCCTTCTTCTTATTCTTCTTCCTTGGCCTCCCCCCTAGATGGGAGGAGAGTTCCCCCTCTGGTCCATGGCCTCCGTGGCAGCAGAGAGGCGCGAGCCCCTCCGAGATTGGATCTCCTTCTCTGTTCTCTTCTGTTTCGCGTTTCCCAGATCTGACCCTTCACCGTTTCTTATATTCCCGGAGATCCGTAACTCCAATTGCGCTGAGATTTTAACACAATTTTTTTTCATAAAATATCTTTCTTGCACCAGAAGAAGGGCTCCAACCAACGTTCGAGGAGGGCACAAGACACCAGGGCGCGCCTGGGGCCTGGGGCGCGCCCTGGTGGGTTGTGGGCACTGTGGGCCCCCATTCGCGTTGATTCCACCTCCCAAAAATCACATAAATTCCAAAATAATTCTTCATAAATTTTTATCGCGTTTGGACTTCGTTTGATATGGATTTTCTGTGATACAAAAAACATGCAAAAAAAAACAGGAACTGGCACTAGGCACTGAATCAATAGGTTAGTCCAATAAATCATATAAAAAGTTGCCAAAAATATGTGAAAGTTGTATAATATTGGCATGAAACAATCAAAAATGATAGATATGACGGAGACGTATCAGCATCCCCAAGCTTAATTCCTACTCGTCCTCGAGTAGGTAAATGATAAAAAAGATAATTTTTGATGTGGAATGCTACCTAACATAAACTTGATCATATATCTAATCATGGCATGAATATTAAGACACGAGTGATTCAAAGCAATAGTCTATAATTTGACATAAAGACATCAATACTCAGGCATCCCAACAAACAATCATGTCTTTCAAAATATCAACGCTAAAGAAAGCTATCCCTACAAAATCATATAATCTTGTCATGCTCTATCTTCTTAACACAAAGTATTTATCATGCACAACCCCGATGACAAGCCGAGCAATTGGTTCATACTTTTTAACGTGCTTCAGCTTTTTTAACCCTCACGCAATACATGAGCGCAAGCCATGGATATAGCACTACGGGTGGAATAGAGTATGATGATAGGGGTAAATATAGAGAAGACAAAAAAGTAAGAAAGTCTCACATCGATGCGGCTAACCAACGGGCTATGGAGATGCCCATCAATTGACATCAACGTGAGGAGTAGGGATTGCCATGCAACGAATGCACTAAGAGCTATAAGTGTATGAAAGTTCAATATGAAAACTAAGTGGGTGTGCATCTAATCCTATAATAAAATTCCCACTAGTATATGAAAGTGACAACATAGGAGACTCTCCATATGAAAAACAAGGTGCTACTTTGAAGCACAAGTGTGGAACTAGCATGCCCTTTCTCTCTTTTTCTTTTTCTTTTTTTTCTTTTTCTTTTTTTTTTCTTTTTTTTCTTTTTTCTTTCTTTTTTCTTTTTTTTCTCTCATTATCCGGAGTCTCATCCCGACTTGTGGGGGAATCATAGTCTCCATCATCCTTTCCTCACTGGGACATGCTCTAATAATGAATAATGATGATCATCACACTTCTATTTACTTATAACTCAAAAGAAATAAAAATTACACCTCGATACCTATGAAAAAATATGACTCTATATGAATGCCTCTGGCAGTATACCAGGATGTGCAATGATCTAGCGTAACATGCATAAAAAATGATGCACGGTGGCTGAGCCACATCTACTATGTCAGCTATATGATCATGCAAAGCAATATGACAATGAATGCTCAAGTCATCAAAACGGAAGCGGTGGAAGTTGCATGGCAATATATCTCGGAATGGCTGTGGAAAGGCCATAATAGGTAGGTATGGTGGCTGTTTTGAGGAAGATATAATAAGGCTTATGTGTGATAGAGCGTATCATATCACGGGGTTTGGATGCACCGGCGAAGTTTGCACCGACTCTCGAGGTGAGAAAGGGCAATGCACGGTACCGTAGAGGCTAGCAGATTGCGGAAAGGTAAGAGTGCGTATAATCCATGGACTCACATTAGTCATAAAGAACTCATATACTTATTGCAAAAGTTTATTAGCCCTCGAAGCAAAGTACTACTACGCATGCCCCTAGGGGGATAGATTGGTAGGAAAAGACCATCGCTCGTCCCCGACTGCCACTCATAAGGAAGACAATCAATAATAAATCATGCTCCAACTTCATAGCATAACGAGAGACTATACGTGCATGCTTCGGGAATCACAAACCTTAACACCAATATTCCTACTAACCACAACCATTTACTAGTACCTCCCACATATTACCATCTCTATATCGCAAAACTATTGCAAGGAATCAAACATATCATATTCAGTGATCCATAAGTTTGATGTAGGATTTTATGACTAACCATGCAATTGACCAATTCCCGTTGACTCTCTAAATAGATATAAGTGAAGCATGAGAGTTTAATTCTTTCTATAAAAGATCATGCTCTAACAAATATAAGTGAAGCAAAAGAGCATTCTACAAATAATGGTTTTCTATGTGAAGAGAAACAGGCAATCCAAACTTCAAATGATATAAGTGAAGCACATTAAGCATTCTATAAAGCCACACTCAAAAGATATAAGTGAAGTGCAATGAGCATTCTATAAATCAACCATGGACTATCTCATACCAGCATGGTGCACAAAAGAAAAATGAAAAATAAACACAAAAGACGCTCCAAGATTCACACATATCACATGAACGAAACGAAGATGAAAACATACCGATACTTGTTGAAGAAAGATGGGATGCCTTCCGGGGCATCCCCAAGCTTAGACGCTTGAGTGTCCTTGAATATTTACTTGGGGTGCCTTGGGCATCCCCAAGCTTGAGCTCTTGCCTCTCCTCCTTCTTCTCGTATCAAGGCCTCCTCGATCTTTGATCACTTCATCCACACAAAACTCAACAGAAAGCTCGGTAAGATCCGTTAGTATAATAATGCAAATCACTACTTTAAGTACTATTGCAAACCAATTCATATTTTGTTTTTGCATTTCAGCTACTGTAATATAAATTTTCCATGTCTTATAACACCGATAAAAATTGATAGTTTCATCAAAACAAGCAAAACAATGCATCAAAAACAGAATCTGTCTTAAACAGGACAGTCTGTAGCAATCTAAACACCTACCATACTTATAATACTCCAAAAATTCTAAAAATTAGGAAAAAATAAACAATTTGTATAGCAAGACTGTGCAAAAAGTTTCAGAACCTTTCGACATTCCAGCAAAAAAATGTAAAATCACGCACTACAGCCAAAGTTTCTGTTTTGCACCGCACATATCAACAAACAATCTAATCATCCTAAAGGCAAATCTTGGCACATTATTTTTATAATACAATGGATTTGTACAAGGGGACAATTATTTTTGTGAAAATCTTCATGAAAAATTTACATTGTTTCCATGAGCATGAACACAAGTGTTCAAGGTCGACCCTCACTTCTCCAATGCATCACCTTTCAATCGCTTCTCTTTTTGAAAAAGTTTTAAGTTCCCCTCTATATTTTTTTTGATTTTAAACTTTATAAAAGCACTCAACAGAAATAAAAAGACTCTCTAAAACTTCCGGGTTGTCTCCCTAGCAACGCTTTCTTTAAAGCCAATAAGCTAGGCATAAAGGGCTCAAGAAATGAATCCACCCGGATCCCAAGGTATATCAAAGCCAATTTTAATTAGCAATGATTTGGCATTTAGTAGTGAGCACAAAGCACCATATATCATGAAATGATGAAGTCTAACTCTCTTCCTATGCATCGGCATGTCATACAAGAACATTTCATGCACATCAAGTAAAGGCCAATACATAGCATAAGCAGTTTCTTGCAATTTTTTCGTGTTGGAAACATAGAGAGGCGGAGATGTAGTTCCTCTCTCATAATAATTGCAAGTAGGAGCAGCAAGCACATGCATATTATATTCATCAAAATCATCATGTGTAATGGTAGAGTGCAACCCATCAATGTAATCCTTAATAAGTGCAAACTTCTCCGATATAGTATAGTTTGGAGAATTCAAAAAGATAATAGGACTATCATGTGTGGGTGCAATAGCAACAATTTCATTCTTAACATAAGGAATAATAGCAAGTTCATCTCCATAAGCATAATTCATATTGGCATCTTGGCCACAAGCATAGCAAGCATTAAGTTCATCAAAAAGGGATATTTCAAAAGAATCAACGGGATCATAGTAATTATCATAGCATTCACCCTTCAGTAAGCATGACGGGAAATTAAATAATGTATGAGTTGAAGAGTTACTCTCATTAGAAGGTGGGCACGGGTGATCAATCCGCTCTTCCTCCGCTTGTTCTTCGCTCTCCTCATCATCTTTTTCATCCAATGAGCTCACAGTTTTTATCAATTTCTTCTTCCATAGACTCCTGCAAAATATTAGTCTCTTCTTGGACAGCGGGGACTTTCTCAATAAATATATCAATATCGGAATTGTATTTGTAATTATCATAGCAATATTTAAGGATAGCAAAAATTTTAGGTCTATAAACTGAATCATCAAAATCTTCAAACTTTTCAAACAAAGATTCAATTTCATAAGCACCCTTAAAAGCAACAAATTCTTCTATTCGTTCCACATCATAGTAATCATATCTAACATTAGCATAAGAAGCTAAGGTTTAATTGTCATTGAATTTGCATAAAAAGGGAAGATGTGGAGCGTTCATCCTAGAGCAACAAGTATAATCATATCTCAAGCATAGCTCCCGAGCATACCAATGCAACATATGAATTTGATCCCATAACAATTTCCCTTTATTTGTCAAGCGATAATCCCTAAAGTATTCATGTTGATCCAACATTACTCCCATTATATAGTTGAATGGGGTTTTCTCAGGATTATCAAAGTAGTGCATAATATCTTTCACATAACGAGCATCGAGGGTTTTAGGAGGTTCCCCATCTCCATGAGTAGCAAGTACAACTAATTTTTTTGGTGTTTCGTGTTCCATATCCATAACTAAAGATAGAGAACAACTTAGAACAATAAATAAAAACTACTTAGTGATAAAGCAAACAAGCACACACGAGAATATTCACCCCACGCTATTGCTCCCCGGCAACGGTACTAGAAAAAGGTCTTGATAACCCACAAGTATAGGGGATCGTTTGTAGTCTTCTTTGATAAATAAGTGTCGAACCCAACGAGGAGCTAAAGGCAGAACAAATATTCCCTCAAGTTCTATCGACCATCGATACAACTCTACGCACACTTCAACATTTGCTTTACCTAGAACAAGTATGAAACTATTTTGCAAGAATAAAACTACGAGTACTTTGCGAGAACAAAACTATGAATAAATTGCAAGGTAATAAAAGTGGATAGCTTTTGTCAACAAGAAAGTCATTTGTCCCTAGGCAATCGATAACAAGTACCGGTAATCATTCTTGCAATTTTACATGAGGGAGAGGCATGAGCTAACATACTTTCTCTACTTGGATCATATGCACTTATGATTGGACCCCTAGCAAGCATCCGCAACTACTAAAGATCATTAAGGTCGTGAAACCCAACCATAGCATTAAGTATCAAGTCCTCTTTATCCCATACGCAACAACCCACTTACTCGGGTTTAAGCTTCTGTCACTCTCGCAACCCACCATAAGTGAATCATGAACATATTGCAACACCCTACAATGAGGATCCCCCATGTTTGCCTAAGACGGAGGGCACCGTAGGACAGCACCATAAATAAAATATACAATCATACCAACCAAGATCACGATTAACCCATAGGATGAAACGGATCTACTCAAACATCATAGGATAACCATAGATCATTGGGAAATAATATATGGAGTTGAGCACCATGTTTAAGTAGAGATTACAATGGGGAGAAGAGGTGTTACATAGCTGCATAGAGGGGGAGAAAGTTGGTGTTGACGGTAGCAAGATTGTTGATGTAGATCGCCATCACGATCCTTGCCATGGCGGCACTCGGCGCCACTGGGAGAGAGGGGGAGAGAGCCCCCCTCCTTCTTCTTCTTCTTCCTTGGCCTCCCCCCTAGATGGGAGGAGAGTTCCCCCTCTGGTCCATGGCCTCCGTGGCGGCGGAGGGGCGGGAGCCCCTCCGAGATTGGATCTCCCTCTCTGTTCTCTTCTGTTTCACGTTTCCCAGATCTGGCCCTTCACCGCTTCTTATATTCCCGGAGATCCGTAACTCCGATTGCACTAAGATTTTAACACAATTTTTTCCATAAAATATCTTTCTTGCGCCAGAAGAAGGGCTCCAACCGAAGTTCGAGGAGGGCACAAGACACCAGGGCGCGCCTGGGGCCTGGGGCGCGCCCTGGTGGGTTGTGGGCACTGTGGGCCCCCGTTTGCGTTGATTCCACCTCCCAAAAATCACATAAATTCCAAAATAATTCTCCGTAAATTTTTATCGCGTTTGGACTTCGTTTGATATGGATTTTCTGCAATACAAAAAACATGCAAAAAAACAAGAACTGGCACTGGGCACTGAATCAATAGGTTAGTCCAATAAATCGTATAAAAAGTTGCCAAAAATATGTGAAAGTTGTATAATATTGGCATGAAACAATAAAAAATTATAGATACGACAGAGACGTATCAATAACTATATGGTTTATTTGGTGGAAGATTATATGTTCAGATCCATTATGCTATTTAATACCCCTCTGATCTTGAGCATGATTATTGTTTGTGAGTAGTTACTTTTGTTCCTGAGGTCACGGGAGAAGTCATGTTGCTGTGAACTTCGTATGTGTTTGACATTTTGATGATATGTATGTTGTGATTCCCTTAGTGGTGTCATGTGAACGTCCACTACATGGCACTTCACCATATTTGGGCCTAAGGGAATGCATTGTAGAGTAGTTATTAGATGATGGGTTGCTAGAGTGATAGAAGCTTAAACCCTAGTTTATGCGCTGCTTCGTAAGGGACTGATTTGGATCCAAAAGTTTAATGCTATGGTTAGATTTTATCTTAATACTTTTCTCATAGTTGCGGATGCTTGCGAGGGGGTTAATCATAAGTAGGAGGTTTGTTCAAGTAAGAACAGCACCTAAGCACCGGTCCACCCACATATCAAATTATCAAAGTAGCGAACATGAATCAAACCAACATGATGAAAGTGATATGATGAAATTCCCGTGCATCCTCAAGAACGGTTTGCTTATCATAAGAGACCGTTTTGGCCTATCCTTTGCCACAAAAGGATTGGGCTACCTTGCTGCACTTTATTTACCGTTACCGTTACTTGATCGTTACAAATTATCTTGCTATCAATCTATCAGTTACCGACTATTTCAGTGCTTGCAGAAAATACCTTGCTGAGAACCACTTGTCATTTCCTTCTGCTCCTCGTTGGGTCCGACACTCTTACTTATCGAAAGGACTACGATTGATCCCCTATACTTGTGGGTCATCATGGCTCTTTTATGGCACCGTTTCCGGGGAGTGAAGCGCTCTTGGTAAGTGGAAATTGGTAAGGAAAAATTATTACTACGTGCTGAAATTTATTGTTACTTGTTACTACGGAGAATCATCCTTTGAGAGGTTTGTTCGGGGTATCTTCACCTCGACCGGAACCACAATTAGTTACCCCTAAACCTACTGCACCTACTGAAAATATTGGTTATGAAATTCCTTCAGGTATGGTAGAACAACTGCTAGCTAACCCTTATGCAGGAGATGGAACTGAACATCCTAATATGCACTTGATATATGTGGATTATTTAAGCTTGCAGGTTTATCGAGAGATGAAGCTAAGAAGAAGGTTTTCCCTTTATCTTTGAAGGGAAAAGCATTGGCATGGTATAGGCTATGCGATGATATTGGATCTTCGAACTGGAATCAATTGAAATTGGAATTTCACCAAAAAATTATCCTATGCATCTAGTTCGTCGTGATCGGAACTATATATATAATTTTTGGCCTCGTGAAGGAAAAAGTATCGCTCTTGCTTGGGAGAGGCTTAAGTCAATGTTATATTCATGCCACAATCATGAGCTATCAAGAGAAATTATTATTCAGAATTTTTATGCTCGGCTTTCTCGTGATGATCAATCCATGGTTGATACTTCTTGTACTGGTTCTTTTATGAAGAAGACTATTGAATTCAGGTGGGATATTTTACAAAGAATTAAATGCAACTCTGAAGATTGGGAGCTCGACGAAGGTAAAGAGTCAGGTATTAAGCTTGAATTTGATTGTGTTAAATCTTTTATGAATACCGATGCTTTTCACAAGTTTAGCACTAAATATGGACTTGACTCTGAGATAGTAGCCTCTTTCTGTGAATCATTAGCTACTCTTGTTGATCTCCCCATAGAGAAGTGGTTTAAAAATCATCCCCTATCAAATAAGAAATTAAAGAACCTGACATAGTTAAAGATGAAACTATTATTTGCAATGTTGATCCAGTTGTGCCTACTGCTTATATTGAAAAACCACCTTTCCCAGTTAGGATAAAGGAACATGCTAAGGTTTCAACTGTGGTTCGCAAAAGCAATATTAGAGCACCTAAACCTGCTGAACAAATTAAAGTAGAACCTAGTGTTGCTATGGTTAAAGATCTCTTGGTAGAAAGTATTGATGGGCATGTTATTTACTTCTGCGATGAAGCTGCTAGAATTGCCAAACCTGATGAAAAAGATAAAGATAGACCTATTGTTGGCATGCCTGTTGTCTCAGTTAAAATAGGATATCATTGTTATCATGGTTTATGTGATTTAGGTGCTAGCGTGAGTGCTGTTCCTTTTACCTTATACCAAGAAGTTATGAATGACATAGCACCCGCTGAAACAGAAGACATAGATGTTACTATTAAACTTGCTAATAGAGACACCATCACACCACTTGGGATTGTGAGAGATGTTGAAGTCTTGTGTGGGAAAATAATATACCCTACTGATTTTCTATTTCTTGGTTCCCCACAAGATGACTTATGTCCCATCATCTTTGGTAGACCTTTCTTGAACACAATCAATGCTACTATAGATTGTCAAAAACAAACTCATGAGTTTAATTTTTCCAAGTTTAATAGACAACCTCACAAGAAAGAATTACCTAGTTAGGATGAAATAATTGGTCTTGCTTCTATTGCTGTGCCTCCTACTGATCCACTAGAACAATATTTGCTAGATCAAGAAAATGATACGCACATGCATGAAAGAAATGAGATGGATAAAAATTTCTTTGAACAACAACCTCTGCTCAAACATAATTTGCCTATTGAAACTCTTGGAGGTCCTCGTCCACCGAAAGGTGATCCTGTGTTTGAATTGCAACAATTGCCTGATACTTTGAAATATGCTTATCTCGATGAGAAAAAGATATATCCTGTTATTATTAGTGCTAACCTTTCAGAACATGAAGAAGAAAGATTATTAAAAATTCTGAAGAAGCACCGTGCTGCTATTGGATATACTCTTGATGATCTTAAGGGCATTAGTCCCACTCTCTATCAGCGCAAGATTAATATGGAACCTGATGGTAAACCCGTTGTTGATCATCAACGACGTTTGAATCCTAAGATGAAAGAAGTGGTAAGAACTGAAATATTAAAACTTTTGGAAGTAGGTATAATCTACCCCATAGCTGATAGTAGATGGGTAAGTCCCGTTCATTGTGTTCCTAAGAAGGGAGGTATTACTGTTGTTCCTAATGATAAAAATGAACTCATTCCACAAAGAATTGTTACTCGCTATAGAATGGTTATTGATTTTAGAAAATTAAATAAAGCTACGAGAAAAGATCATTACCCTTTGCCTTTTATAGATCAAATGCTAGGAAGATTATCAAAGAACACACACTTTTGCTTCCTTGATGGATATTCTAGTTTTTCTCAAATACCTGTTTCACAACCTGATCAAGAGAAAACCACCTTTACTTGTCCTTTTGGAACTTATGCTTACAGACATATGCCTTTTGGTTTATGCAATGCACCTGCAACCTTTCAAAGATGTATGACTGCTATATTCTGTGATTTTTGTGAACAGATTGTTGAGGTTTTCATGGATAATTTTTCTGTATATGGAACTTCTTTTGATGATTGCTTGAGCAACCTTAATCGAGTTTTGCAGAGATGTGAGCAATCTAATCTTGTCTTGAATTGGGAGAAGTGCCACTTTATGGTTAATGAAGGTATTGTTTTGGGGCATCAAATTTCTAAACGAGGTATTGAGGTGGATAAAGCTAAAGTTGATGCAATTGAGAAATGCCATGTCCTAGAGATATTAAAGGTATTCGTAGTTTTCTCGGTCATGCTGGTTTCTATAGGAGATTTATTAAAGACTTCTCTAAAATTTCTAGGCCTCTTACAAATCTTTTACAAAAGGATGTTCCATTTGTTTTTTATGATGATTGTGTACAAGCCTTTGAAACACTTAAGAAAGCCTTAACTTCTGCACCTATTGTTCAACCACCTGATTGGAACTTGCCTTTTGAAATTATGTGTGATGCTAGTGATTATGCTATTGGTGCTGTTCTAGGACAAAGAGTTGATAAAAAATTGAATGTTATTCATTATGCTAGCAAAACTCTAGACAGTGCCCAAAGAAATTATGCTACTACTGAAAAAGAATTTTTAGCAATTGTGTTTGCTTGTGATAAATTCAGATCCTACATTGTTGACTCTAAAGTTACTGTTCACACTGATCATGCTGCTATTAAATATCTTATGGAAAAGAAAGATGCTAAACCTAGACTCATTAGGTGGGTTCTCTTCCTACAAGAATTTGATTTACATATCACTAACAGAAAAGGAGCTGAGAACCCCGTAGCTGATAACTTATCTAGGTTCAAAAATATCCTTGATGACCCACTACCTATTGATGATAACTTTCCTGATGAGCAACTAGCTGCAATAAATGTTTCTCATAACACTACTTGGTATGCTGACTATGCTAATTATATTGTTGCTAAATACATACCACCTAGTTTCACATACCAACAAAAGAAAAAATTCTTCTATGATTTAAGACATTACTTTTGGGATGACCCACATCTTTATAAAGATGGAGTAGTTGGTATTATTAGACGTTGTGTACCTGAGCATGAACATGATCAAATCCTACGGAAATGTCACTCCAAAGCTTATGGAGGGCATCATGCGGGAGATAGAACTGCTCACAAGGTATTGCAATCTGGTTTTTATTGGCCTACTCTCTTCAAGGATGCCCGCAAGTTTGTTTTATCTTGTGATGAATGTCAACGAATTGGTAATATTGGTAAGCGTCAGGAAATGCCTATGAATTATTCACTTGCTGTTGAATCATTTGATGTTTGGGGTTTTGATTATATGGGACCTTTTCCTTCCTCTAATGGGTATACACATATTTTGGTTGCTATTGATTATGTTACTAAGTGGGTAGAAGCTATTCCAACTAGTAGTGCTGATCATAACACTTCCATTAAAATGCTTAAAGAAGTTATTTTCCCGAGGTTTGGAGTCCCTAGATATTTAATGATTGATGGTGGTTCACACTTTGTTCATGGTGCTTTTCGTAAAATTCTTGCTAAATATGATGTTAACCATAGAATAGCATCGCCCTATCATCCTCAATCTAGTGGTCAAGTTGAACTTAGCAATAGAGAAATAAAACTTATATTACAAAAAACTGTTAATAGGTCCCGAAAGAATTGGTCTAAGAAATTAGGTGATGCACTTTGGGCCTACAGAACAGCTTATAAAAATCCTATAGGTATGCCTCCCTATAAAATGGTTTATGGAAAAGCTTGTCATTTGCCTCTAGAGTCAGAACACAAAGCATATTAGGCAACTAAAGAACTCAACTATGATTTCAAACTTACCGGTGAAAAGAGGTTATTTGATATTAGCTCACTAGATGAATGGAGAACCCAAGCCTATGAAAATGCCAAGTCATTTAAAGAAAAGGTTAAAAGATGGCATGACAAAAGAATTCAAAAGCGGGAATTCAAAGTTGGAGAATATGTTCTTTTGTGCAACTCTTGTTTTAGATTCTTTGCAGGAAAACTTCTCTCTAAATGGGAAGGACCTTATATCATCGAAGAGGTCTACCGCTCTGGAGCTATTAAAATAAATAATGCCGAAGGTACTAACCTGAAGGTGGTCAATGGGCAAAGAATTAAACACTATATCTCAAGTATGCCTATTAATGTTGAAAGCAATATTATTCAAACCATGACACCTGAGGAACACATAAACGAGACCTTCCGGAACACTCCAGAATAATTAAAAAAGAGCAGGTACATGATACGGTAAGTAAACGGACTCCGAAAAATCCGCAAAAATATTTTTTGTCAGTTTTGGAATATTTTAAAATTTTGGAAAATAAGAAACAACCAGGAAGGCACCCGAGGGGGGCATAAGACACCAGGGCGCGCCTGGGCCCCCTGGCGCGCCCAGGTGGGTTGTGCCCACCTCGGGAACCTTCCCGACTCTGTTTTCCTCCTGCTTGCTTGTTTCCCAAGATAAAAAAATCTTTATATACCCACCGAACGTATTGACCACCGTATCACGGAGAAATCTTCTGTTCTTCTTTCTTGCTGTTTTCTGGCGGATCTGAATTATGTCATCTCAAGATTCGAAAGAGGATTGCCCAGTTTCTTATCTGCCTTTGGATAAAAATATCTTCAAGGACACCTATCCCTATATATGGTTCACCGATGAGGAAGATGAAGATGAACCAATTCCTCCTCGTTTCAAGCAAGAAAGCAAGGAGGCATTATGCAAGAGGATAATAAAGCTTGAGATGGAAAACGATGAGTTGAGGATAGATAAGTTTACCATCTGACGCAAGCTGGAGAAAAAGGATAAGCCCGCTACTACTTCACCACCACCTTCATCATCTTCTCCAACAAAAGAAACTTGAGTTCATGGTATGGACACTCCCCTCAGCTTGTGCCAAGCTTGGGGGAGGTGTCCCGGTATCGTATCACCACCACTATCTTTGTTTTCATCTATTTTAGTTTGATCTTTAGTTTTCCTATGATTTAGTTGAGTAAAAGTATAGTTCGATCCTTTCTTTTCGAGTGTTTGCTTAGTGATCTATCTATTGATGTAATCATGTGCGAGATATATAATAAAGAGTAGTTTGAGTTTTGTTTGTTTACTTTAATGATTCAATAAAAAGGAAGGAAAATAAATGAAAAGATCATATGCTAATCTTATGGTAAGTAATAACATCACATAAGGAATAGTATAAGTGGTAAAATTTATTGGAGATTGACAAACATAGCATTGGTCAATGATGCAATTCATGAAAGAATTAATAAGGGAAGAGAAGATTCACATGTAAATACACTATCTTGGACATCTTTTATGATTGTGAGCCCCCATTAAATATTTTGTGTCAAAATAGTTGACGTTGACAAGGAAGACAACGTAATGATTTATGTTTGTTCATATTCACATAGAAGTTATATTGTCATAGATCCTTTAACATGTGGTGCTTGCTCAATATCCTTTCTAGCAAAAAAATTCCGCACTAAGTAGAGATACTACTTGTGCATCCAAAAACCCTTAACCCAAATCTTATTTTGAGAGTCCACCATACCTACCTATGGATTGAGTAAGATCCTTCAAGTAAGTTGTCATCGATGCAATCAGGCAATAAAAATTGCTTCTAAATGTGTTGGATCATTTAGTGTAAGAGAAAATTGAGCGTTGTACGAACTTGTGATGGCAAAGTAATAAAAGCGACGGACTGGATAATAAAGGTTGCTATCATAAGGGGCAATATAACGTGACGTTCTTTTACATTAAGGGATTTGGCATACAAACAAATAAGCGCATGACAACCTCTGCTTCCCTCTGCGAAGTGCCTATCTTTTACTCTTATGCATTTACTTTTATGAAGAGTCAAAGTTTTCTTCCCTATTCCTTTTTATTTTCTCTTTTTGCAAGCATCATGTGGTGAGGAAAGATCTAGGCACATATATCTAGTTGGATATGAGTGGGCATGAGTTATTATTGTTGACATCACCCCTGAGGTGAATACGTTGGGAGGTGAAACTATAAGCCCCTATCTTTCTATGTGTCCGGTTGGAACTTTTTGTTCATGGGTACGCTGTGAGTGTTAGCAATCATAGAAGATTAAATGATGGTTGAGTATGTGGACTTGCCTAAAGGCTCCGATACATGACCCTTCCTGAAAATATGAGGAATTGTAGTTGCAAAGTTAACTGAGAACATAGTTTGTTGGTTTTCAATAAGGTTTACGCTTTATACTTCAATGTTGTGATGAATTGTTACTTGTTCATGAGAAGTTATATGATAAAAGTTGTTTGACAAAGTTTTATGTTAAAGTACATTGCTGTTATAATAATATGCATGATGCTTCTATGTCCGTATTTTGTTTTTATCGACACCTCTCTCTCAAAGCATGTGGACATGTTTTTCGATTTCGGTTTTTCGCTTGAGGACAAGCGAGGTCTAAGCATGGGGGACTTGATATGTCCATTTTGCATCATGTTTTCCTACTGTTATTTATAATTTTTTTATGCATAATAATGCTTTTAGGAGTAATTCTAATGCATTTTCTCTCATAATATGCAAGGTTTAAACAAAGAGGGAGAATACCGGCACCTGGAATTCTGGACTTGAAAAAGCTATATCAGAGTTACCTATTCTGCACATCTCCAAATGAGCTAAAAATTTACGGAGAATTGTTTTGCAATATATGAAGGATATTGGAGCAAATAACTACCAGAGGGGGCCCACCAAGTGGGTACAACCCAGCTGGGCGCGCTAGGGAGCCCAGACGCGCCCTGGTGGGTTGTGCCCTCCTCGGCCTACCACCGGTGCCCCTCTTCTGGTATATAACTCACTTTGACCTAGAAAAAATAAGGAGAGGAATTTCGAGACGAAGTGTCGCCATCTCGAGGCGGAACTTGGGCAGGAGCACTTTTGCTCTCCGGCGGAGCGATTCTGCCGGGGGGAACTTCCCTCCCGGAGGGGGAAATCATCATCATCGTCATCACCAACAACTCTCCCATCTTTGGGAGGGCCATCTCCATCAACATCTTCAATAGCACCACCTCCTATCAAACCCTGGTTCATCTCTTGTGTTCAATCTTTGTACCGGAACCTTAGATTGGTGCTTGTGGGTGACTAGTAGTGTTGATTACATCTTGTAGTTGATTACTATATGGTTTATTTGGTGGAAGATTATATGTTATGATCCATTATGCTATTTAATACCCCTTTGATCTTGAGCATGATTATTGTTTGTGAGTAGTTACTTTTGTTCTTGAGGTCACGGGAGAAGTCATGTTACAAGTAATCATGTGAACTTGATATGTGTTCGATATTTGATGATATGTATGTTGTGATTCCCTTAGTGGTGTCATGTGAATGTCGACTACATGGCACTTCACCATATTTGGGCCTAAGGGAATGCATTGTGGAGTAGTTATTAGACGATGGGTTGCTAGAGTGACAGAAGCTTAAACCCTAGTTTATGCGCTGCTTCGTAAGGGACTAATTTGGATCCAAAAGTTTAATGCTATGGTTAGATTTTATCTTAATACTTTTCTCGTAGTTGCGGATGCTTGCGAGGGGGTTAATCATAAGTAGGAGGTTTGTTCAAGTAAGAACAGCACCTAAGCACCGGTCCACCCACATATCAAATTATCAAAGTAGCGAACATGAATCAAACCAACATGATGAAAGTGATATGATGAAATTCCCGTGCATCCTCAAGAACGCTTTGCTTATCATAAGAGACCATTTTGGCCTGTCCTTTGCCACAAAAGGATTGGGCTACCTTGCTGCACTTTATTTACCGTTACCGTTACTTGCTCGTTACAAATTATCTTGCTATCAAACTATCTGTTACCGACTATTTCAGTGCTTGCAGAAAATACCTTGCTGAGAACCACTTGTCATTTCCTTCTGCTCCTTGTTGGGTTTGACACTCTCACTTATCAAAAGGACTACGATTGATCCCCTATACTTGTGGGTCATCAGGGCTTGAATCATTATCGCAAAAGACATGCTCATCTTCCTCTTCATTCACGCGCCAGTGCATGGCCACATGCTCAAGGGCTTCCATTTCTTCTTCGCTCATGGAGTCGTATGTGCCATCATCATTGGCAATCATGGTTCGCTGGTTGATGCATTGGAAAGACTTGTGTCCTCGGCCACCACATGTGAAATACTTGAGAGAACTTGTCTTGCCGGGGTCGTCCGGTGGCCCCGAAGATGAGGGAGATTTGGCCTTGTAGTTGCTTGCTGATGGACGGGTTGAGGAAGGCGTCGCTTGCTTGGAACTTGACTTGTCGCCGGTACTTGGAGATGCCCTAGTCGAAGTAGGAGGTGTCATAGTTGAGGAAGCTTGAGTGTAGGAGCCGTAGGTCTTGGAAGAGTACTTAGCGTATTTGAAGTCATCTTGTACTTGTCGCTCTGCCTTGGTCGCTTGATGAACTAGCTCGAGAAGGTTGGAGTAGGGTTCGAAATCGGCAATCTTCTTTATTGGGTGATTGAGGCCATTCAAGAAGCGTGCCATAGTTAGCTCGTCATCTTCCTTGACATTGGCTCTTGTCATGGCAATTTCCATCTCTTGATAGTATTCTTCCACCGTCTTTGTGCCTTGCTTGAGAATTTGCAATTTCTTGAAGAGATCGCGGGTGTAGTGTGTAGGCACGAAGCGAGCTCTCATGACATCCTTCATTTGTACCCAAGTCGTGACGGGTGGTTTGCCTCTTTCCCGTTGTCTTGCGAGTACTTGTTCCCACCAAATGAGGACGTAGTCTTGGAATTCGAGAGATGCCATGGCGATCTTCTTTTCCTCGTCGTAGTTGTGAAGACGGAATATCTTGCCGACCTTCAATGCCCATGAGAGATATTCTTCGGGGTCACTGCTTCCGGAGAACTTGGGCATGGTGAACTTGAGCTTGCCTTAGCGTAGTTCTTCATCATGTGGATGAGGGTGGTGTCGCGCTTGTTGTGTGGAAGGTCTACAATTTCACGCTTCTCTTGAGGGGCTTGCCGATGGGGTCGAGCCATATGTGCCCGGTTTCTTCTTTCTTGTTGCTCTTCACGTCGAGCGGCTTCTTCTTGTCATTCTTGTCGTAGTGCGTCACCGTCTTGAGATGAGTGACATTGCGGTTGTTCACGAGCTCGGACGTGGTCTTGCAAACCATTGCCATGGAAAGGATTTTCTTGAGCTTGGCGATCTTGAGGGTCATCACGTCGATGAGAACGAGCTTGAGGGGGACTTGCATCCGAAGAAGAGTACGACGAAGAGTGGCGACTTGACTGGCGCCGTCTTGGTGAATATGTTGTGGAAGACACGCGGCTCACGATCATGTTGCGGAATTCTTCCATTTGTGTGGTGAGCTTGGCGTCGAGGTAGTCCCGTTGTCGTTCTTCCGATTGGCGTAGGTCGGTGGCGAGTTGCTCGATGCGATCACCCAAAGCTTCACTTTCTTGATGTACAGCTCATTGTGCGATGAAGAAGTGATTCTTGGTGACGAAGTCGCGTTCATCATCTTGCTCCTCGAAGAGTGGGTTCGCTGAAGAACTTGTCCTATCCATTGTAACCAAGTGATTGTGAGTAGGAAAATGAGAGAACAATACCAAAGTTACCTTTTCTGAAGATTGTGGATGTATAGAGTATCACTCAACGGAATGCTATAATAGTAGAATTGGTACCGAGTTTGTTTTCTCACACCTACAAGTAAAAGGCTTATGGAGGATTGTGGTTAGGGAGTGGCACAAATAATTCAAGCAAATGTTAGTCAAGATGTCAAAAATGTTGAAAAGATGCACAAATTGCAAGTAAGGCAACTAGATCAAACCCAAGAATATCACTAGGAACACACACACATGGAAGATAGATGGGATCCGCACAACCAAGGAGTGAGCTCAAAATGTGTAACCACGGAAAATGCTCTTGTTGTACGGATGCTAGAGAGATGCTAGCTCGATTCCTCACATGGGCTAGATACGCTTGTGCACCAACCTATGAGAGACACATGCCCTCTTCAATCCCAAGTATCCTATGTATGTATTGACCAAGATGATGTAACTATGCAAAATGTCTCGATGCTATTGCTTACAAGCTCTTTGTTTCTCTTCTTTTTCTTAAAAGCTTTCTTTCTTTTTTTGACTATGCCACAATGCTTGATATTTGAGCCGGAGTATGAGACAACAAGTATGGTATGCACGGGAGAGACTTATGGCACAAGTATGATAGCAAGTTGAATGCACGCTAAATGTAGCTATGCGGGATAGGTGTATCACTAAAGGTGCACAAAAAGCGTGGCCCGGAAATACCCAACTCGCTAGTCTCGATGGGAAAGTGACACAAAATGGCCCGAGGCTATCAATGTAATGGCAAGGGTAGGAACAAGGTGTTGTCGATGTTACCGTCCTTGCTTACGGTTGGAATGAAGATGGAGTGGACGATGTCGACGTGGAGTCCGAGTCGATGACGAGTGGCGGTGATGTTGAAGTCGAACCGTCCCTAAGTAGCCGAAACACCTTAGGACACCGTGAACCGTAGCTCCAAAACTCAAACATCGATGGGAAATGTTGCGGAAGACGAAAGGTGGTGGTAGAAAGGCAAAAAGAGGAAAAATGGGGAGTGGATGAAATCCCTGTATGGCCCGTGCACAGAGGGTAAGTGAAGCCCGTGTGCACAGGGTCCCGATGGCCCGTGCGCACGGGGTGCTCTGCTCCGCAAGAACACCTTCAGATCCGTGGAGTTTATGCAAAATCTGACAAAAATGGATGGTGGGATGGGTGGGGAATGGTGGTAATGTGTAGATCCACTTGCCAAACAAGAAATTCATGGACCAAATCAACAAAATCTCACAAGATCCAACAAACTGCAAGAAAATTTTTGGGGCTACTTTTTGGTGGGGATTTTCGAATTGGGACAAAAAGCAACAAAATTAGGCTAGAATATGAGGGGTAGGGACTCCAAGATGTGAATCAACCATGGCTCATGATACCAAGATGTTGTAGGGTGAAACCCTAGGTGAGATCTTTCACACTTGGAGGGGGAAAAGTATGAACAACAAGGACACAAGAGAGGAATTCACTCAAACAAAACTCAATCACACATCCACTAGAATAGCAAACACATGAAATCCACAAGCATACAACAACAATCCAAGGAAACAAGCACAAAGATAAGGTTCTTCCCACTCCTAAGGAGGTGAGGTCTCGATGATAGTCTTCTCCAAAGAGGAGGTCTTGAAAACCACTTGGGATCCTCTCCTAAGAGGTCTTGATCTCCAAGAGGAGTGGTAGAAGGAGCAAAGCCCTATCAATGTCTCACATATACCTTGCTAACCCTAAACATGACCCTTGGTACGAAATATATACGTATGTGGGATAGGGGGACGAAGTGGAGGCCCAATCAGCAGCTCTCGGCCGACCATCCTGATGGGCTCGTGTGCACGAGGTAAGTTGGGCCCGTGCGCACAGGGGTCCTGTGTGCACGGTACACGCCCGTGGGCATGGGGTGCTACAGCGTCAGCTCCATGGGTAGCCCATGCGCACGGGGTCGCCTGGGAGGTGAAGTCTTGCTCCTATTGGCCCTCTTCTTCTTCCTTGAGGCCTTGGGTTGCTTCTCCTCTTCCTTTGGGGTGTCCCTTAGCTGCTTCGTGGCATTGGTCTTCATATCTAATGGCACATAGCATATTTTTGTGAGGTAGCAACCAAGTTCCGTTCATGTCCATATGTATCTCAAGTAGGAGTGAGTTCACCTCGGTTTAGATGGCGCGTGCTCGAGCTCTTGTCATAGGTCCATGTGGTGCTTGATGTGTTGGTGTAGAGTCCATCGGGATGACAGAAGGATGCTCCGCATCAGAAGGGTTCCTCGCGAGCAACTCTCTCGGGAGAAGGATGGAAGCATGCTCGCTCACTTGGACATGTGGCAACCCCTCCTTATCCAATCGATAAGAAGTACAACAAAGAAAGATAAGACAAAAGTTTGTTTCATCTAAAATTTCCCGTCATTCTATATTACGTCTATGTATGAGAAACTTGCACGCGAGGAGACCTTGCCGCGTCTTTCATTCGCGCTCTTATCCTTGCCTCGAGTCCGCTCAACAGGATTAGTTGCAGTTGCATTCAAAGCCGGCAAGAGGCCAGCCTCCATCCGCGCTCCTAAACTTGCCTCGAGTCTGCTCGACAAGGGTTAGTAGTAGCTGCGTTTGGGACCAGCAAGAGGCTTTGCCGAATATCTTACTCGCAAAAGAATGCTGAGGACTAGTCTAAGCATCTAAGGCAAATACGCATCTCCGGCAAGTTTTTTCTCAAAATTGCGTGGGACAACAAGTACAAGTCATACAAGTGCGAATATAGATGGGAAATATTTATATTTGATTCAAACACGGCAGATGCCTACATTTCTTGTTAAAAAAAGAAAAGTGCTCCGTAATGCCTTTCTTATCCCTCTCCTCCTAGGGTTTACATCGAGTGCAAGGAGGGCAAAAGGAGCGCCTGGGCAGAGCCCTGGTCACCCCCGCCAGGACCAGAGGGACGTAGCACGACAAGATCAGGAGAGCGCCTCCCTGGCAGGGAAGAAGGAGCTAGGGACGGAGAGAGTGGCTAGGTGAGTCACCCCCGGCAAATCGCTCTACCGGGGTCCAGCTGCAGATGATGGTGATGTCAGCGCTCAGCTGGTGATGAAGGCGCTACCGGCGTTCAGCTAGAGTCCGAATCACCGTCTTTCTTCCTTGCCACAGTCTTGGTATTGCCCTTGATGGCTTGCCCTGCCTCCCCTGGTTTGCGTCATGTCCTGCCGCGGGTGCTTCGGTTCCTTCTCTGGAGGGGTCAGTTGCTGCGGCTGCTTCCTTGTCCACTTGGCGCAGCACTAACCACTTGATTCATTGCAGCTAAGTATACCAACAACAGTTCTTGTGGTTTAGGCGCGACTAAGGTGGGAGCAGAGGAAAGGTAAGTTTTCAGGTCTTGCAGTGCCGCTTCTACCTCCGGGGTCCACTTTACTGGGCCAGCCTTTTTCAAGATTTTGAAAAAAAGGCAAGGCGCACTCAGCAGACTTGGAGATGAACCTACTCAGCGCGGCAATGCATCCAGCCAAACGCCTTACGTCCTTGACAGCCTTGGGTGCTTGTATTTGCTCGATTGCTCTGATCTTGTCGGGGTTAGCCTCTATTCCTCGTTGGGACACAAAGAAACCAAAGAGCTTGCCGGATGGGACGCCAAACACACATTTCTCAGGGTTTAGCTTCAAACTGATCTTGCGCAAGTTTGCAAAGGTTTCTTCCAGGTCTTGAATGAGTGTTGATCTATCCCTGGTCTTGACCACTATATCATCCATATATGCTTCTATATTTCTGTGCAGTTGGGGTTCGAAACCAATCTGTACTGCTCTCGCAAAAGTGGATCCGGCGCTCTTTAACCTGAAAGGCATTCACACAAAGCAGTACGTGCCACATGGAGTTATGAACGTGGTTTTCTCTTCATCTTCCTTGGCCATAAATATCTGATGGTATCCGTAGTATGCATCCAAGAAGGACAACAGATCACACCCAGAGGTGGAACCAACAATCTGGTCAATGCACGACAGGGGGAAAGGGTCTTTTGGACATGCTTTGTTCAAGTCAGTGAAATCAATGCAGATCCTCCATTTCCTGTTTGCCTTGCGCACTACCACTGGGTTTGCTAACCAAGTTGGATGCAGCACTCCCCGGACCAAACCAGCTACTTCAAGTTTCTTGATCTCCTCAGCAACGAACTGCTACCGTTCTAAAGCTTGCTTTCTGACGTTCTGCTTGATGGGCCGAGCGTGAGGACAGACAACAAGGTGGTGCTCGATTACCTTCCTAGGAACACCGGGGATGTCAGATGGTTGCCAAGCAAACACATCGACATTCGCCCGCAGGAAGGCAACGAGCGCGCTTTCCTATTTGTCACCAAGGGTGGCACTGATGCTAAATGTACCATCAGCGCCATCCTGCCTCGCTGGAACCTTTTTTCACAGCAGGTGAAGCAACCTTGGGTCTCTTGCTAGTGGAATTTTCCGGCAGGTCATCAACAGGCGCGGCGCACTCTGAAGAGGCGTGCTTCCCGGAGTCCTTGCCGGCATCTCTGCTAGCCTTCTTCCCCTTCTTTGTTTCCTTGGCGGGAGCTGTGGTTTCTGCAGCCTCAGCTGCTACCGCATCCCGATACATCTGATCCACACATATGATTGCGTCTTTCTTATCCGACGGAATGGAAATGATACCCATCGGTCCTGGCATCTTCAAGGTGTTGTAGGCATAGTGGGATGTTGCCATGAATTTTGCCAGAGCTGGGCGACCAAGAATTCCATTGTAAGGCAAAGGAAGCTCAACAACGTCAAACACGACTGTCTCACTCCGATAATTCAACTCCCCGCCAAATGTCACAGGCAATGTAATCTTCCCCTTGGGCCGGCTCTTGCCGGGGTTGATTCCTTGAAAAGTGCCCATAGGCATGAGCTCCTCGTCGGGGATCTGCAATTTGCTAACCACCTTAGGGGAGATCAAGTACAACCCAGCCCCACTGTCAACTAGCATCTTTGTTACTTTGAGGTTGCGGATTGTTGGGGAAACCAACAACAGCAAACAGCCAACCGGAGTAATGCGGTCAGGGTGATCCTCTTCGTCAAAGATGATAGGCGTGCGGGACCATTTAAGTGGCCTTCAGGAATCTGCGGCTGGCTCCACGGCATTGGCCTCACGCGCCCACTGCTTGAGCCGATGATGAGAGGAGTGCAAAGATGCACCCCCGTCAACACACATGGCTTCGGTTGCTTTCTGGAATTCTTGCTCACTGGTTTGTTCCTCATCCTCTTCATCACTCCCATTATCTCCTTCTTTCTTTTCACGGCCTCTAGCAGGTTTTTCTTTTTGCTGTGGGGTCTTGCTGCGGCGGCCTCCTCTTCCACCATGGCCTTTTCCGCCAGCACCTTCTTGGCCTCTCTCGCTGTCACGCTTCTCGTACTCAGCTTTTTGCTTCTTGACAAGCTGCTCAACTTGGTGGCATTCTTGGAGATCATGACCTTTGGTGCAGTGCATTTTGCAGTATGGCCTGTCGAAACTCCCAGCTTTCTCTGCTGCCGCGGCCTCCCGGTAATCAGTGCATGTGGTAGCTCCCTTGTTGGGGGCCTCGGTTTTGGCCTTCTTGCCGGTACTAAAATCACCAGAGCTCTCAACGGCCAACACTGCCTTCTCCTTGCGTTTCCTATTGCGCCTACGGTTCCTCCTCTTCGGGTTAGTGGCTTCGTCATCATCATCTGAATCGATTTTGACGCCAGCCTCTTCCCTGGGGAATCGCCTTCCTTCTTCAGCCTGAGCACACTTATCCGCCAAGGTATATAACTCGTTGACGGTCTTGGGCAACCGAACTGTCATTTTGGCTCGCATCCTCCTGTTGCGCATGTTCGAATGGAACGCGGCAATCACTGCTGTTGGATGTATCTCCGGAATGTTTCGGTGCACTCGACTGAACCTCTATATGTACTTACGCAAACCCTCCCCTTCTTTCTACAAAAGGACCTGCAAGTCACTAAGCTGTCCAAGCTCTTGGTGGCCACCTGTAAAGGCACCAATGAACTCATTGCACAAGTCAGCCCATAAGGAAATAGAGTTCTCCGGTAGGTGCATTAGCCATGACCTCACATTTGGCTTGAGTGCCAAAGGGAAGTAGTTGGCGAACACCTTCTCATCTCTGCCCCCGGCGGCTTGAACGACAATCATGTAGATGCTTAAATACTCTGTCGGGTTTAACTTTCCGTCGTATTTTTCTGGTAGTTCAGGCTTGAAGACTCGTGCAGATGGCCAGCGGACCTGCCGCAGCTCTCGAGTGAAGGCAAGGCACCCAACCTCGTAAGGCAAGTACCCGCCATCACTGAGCACGGGTTCATCAACGTCTGGGCCATTGCGTCTATTGGATTGACGGTGTACCTCCCATCGTCGCTCGATGGTGACCCGCGCATCTTCCTTCTGTCGATCTTCCAGAACCCGCCGCTGATCCTGGTGGGTTTGCGGGCCAGACGAAGCCATCAACGTCTCCTCGGGCTCGTCGACACGTTGTGCCCGCTGGGGCTGCTGTCGCAGAGGGGACTGCACTGTTAGTGTAGCCCCCTTGACTTGGCCATTAGCCCGAGTTGCCGTCGTCGTTCGCGGGCATCGAGATGGCTCCGCGTGCTGCGATTTACCAGTTTCAGCAAAACCGATCAAGCTCTGGATGGTGGCTCTCCACTTATCCATCTTGTCAGCCGCTGGCGAAAAACTCAATAGGAGTTGGGCTCGCGCCATTGCTTTCGAGGTGGTGCTTAGCAAGGCCAACGACGCAGACCTCGACGTTGCTCCACTCCTGGTAGAACCAGTAGGAGCGTCGCCGCGTTCTTGCCGTCGTGAACCAATTTCCAAGGCAGTTTGCTGATGAGGAGGCCGTGCCTGGGGGTCGACGGCCTTGTTCGGCGCCTCGTTTTGCCCGTCTTGTTCGGGGCAAGGTGTGTGCCTTCCAGCCACGCCCGTGGTGAGCACAGCTGGGGGATCGCGGCTTGCGCCCGAGCGAGCGTCGCTGTTATGAATGCGTCCGCTCGTGCGGCGGGGAGGTAGAGACTGAGCGTTCCCTCCACCCGCGGCTTCTGGGCCAAGCTTGTCGGGACACTGCTGGTGCTGCCCAGCCCCGGCGTTTCCCGCCCCAGCTTCAGCCATGGGGGACACAACAACGGCACTGCCTACGCCATTCGTGTCGCCTGCAGCGCTCGCCTCACCCAGCGCCGCCGCAGCGCCTATGGTGTCTGCGGCTGTGTGTGAGGGAGCCTTCGAAGTGGAGGGGTGCGTGGTCACACCGGGTTTCTTCTTGGGCGCCATGAATGTAGAAGGTGATGATGAAGAAGATGGCGATGAAGATCGACGCGTTGTTGACAACTTCGGGTTTGCGCAAGTGATCTACCCCCTACCTGGTGCGCCAAAGATGTCGTGGGAGGACACGATCACCTATGGGGCCACGGGCCCCTTGTAGGTTCGGCATGGGGAGATCATGTTGCACAAAGAGCGGAGGCCATGAGGCAGCACGATGATGTGACTCTGGTGGTTCTTACCCAGGTTCGGGCCGCTGAGAAGCGTAAAACCCTAATCCTGATTTGGTGGATTGGATGGAGGAACACGAAGAACACGCAGCGCTCAAGTCCGGCAAGGTGGCCTCGGGGAGAGCTGCTACGCGAGTACAAGTGTGCAAGGGTCCGAATCCCTCTCTAGGTTGCCTTGGACCTCCTTTTGTAGCCCAAGGGATAACCACAGTTGCAAAACAGACATTATCTTGTGATTAGATAGATAACAGTGCTATCATACCTAACTCTGGCACTTGGGACAAAATGCCATAAATGCTACCTTAGGTGGCACGCGGGGGTGCATCCCCGGCAAGCTTATGTCGCCGCTTAGCCACCTTCTGCTTATCATCTTGACATGCCTCTGGACGGGTGTCAAATAGGTGTGATCTATCTTCCAGCAAGCTGCCACGTGCTTAATGAGTGCCACTTAATCACCTAGGGTGCTCGACACCGCATTGATAAGTGACTAGCATCGACGCGCGGTGGAGCGGTGATGTCTTGGTGGTGGTTTTGGTCTTGGTGGCCCCAGCAGGCTTGCCGGGGCGATTCTGGACTTGCCTTCGGGGCGGTCTCGACCTGGCCGAGTTCTCCTACTCGGCAAGGGAGGCCTTCCCAAGGTGAGATCCTATTGCTTTATTCTTCGTAATGCTCTCCTTGATCTCACGAAGAGCGGCTTCTCTAGCTTGGCCTTGCATTACATGTTGGTGTTGGATATACGATCGTTAGCACGCCTGTGTATGAGTTGATGGAAATATGCCCTAGAGGCAATAATAAATGGTTATTATTATACTTCCTTAATCATGATAAAGGTTTATTATTCATGCTAGAATTGTATGGACCGAAAACTTAAATACATGTGTGGATACATAAACAAATACTATGTCCCTAGTGAGCCTCTACTATACTAGCTCGTTGATCAAAGATGGTTGAGGTTTCCTAACCATAGACATGAGTTGTCATTTGATAACGGGATCACATCATTAGGAGAATGATGTGATGGACAAGACCCATCCGTTATCTTAGTATAAGATCGTTCAGTTTATTGCTATTGCTTTCTGTCGGGGTATACAAACAGGGGTGTTTATTCCCCCTGACTTGTGCATGGACGAAGAGCCTCCCCCCCGGCAGCCAGGGCTTGATGAAGGAATGGCTACCACAAGCATACAAAGCAAGTCCAAGCCAGAGAAGCCACTCTTCGTGAGATCAAGGAGCGCATTAAGAAGAACAAGATAGCAAGACATCACCTTGGGAGCCCTCCCCTGCCGAGCAGGAGAGCTCGGCCAAGTCGAGACCACCCCGGAAGCAAATCCAGGACAACTCCGGCAGGCCTACCGGGCTCGCGAGGACTAAGAATCCCGCCAAGGCAACAACGCTCCACCGCACAGCGACACAAGTCACTTATCGGTGCGGTGTCGAGCCTGCAAGAGGTTAAGTGGCTTCCACTAAGCATGTGGCAGCTCATTGGAAGACAAATCACACTCATTTGGCACCCGTCCAAAGGCGTGTCAAAGATGATAAGCTGAGGATGATTAAGCGGCATGGCAGGCTTGTCGGGTTTCACCCTCAGCACGACACCTAGCAGTGCATTTAATGCACTTTGTCCTAACTGCCAGAGTTAGGTATGATAGCACTCTTAGCTATCTAATCATAGGATAATGACTGATTTGCCACCGTGGTTACCCCTTGGGCTATGAAAGGAGGTCCAAGGCTACCTAGAAAAGGATTCGGACCCCCTCATACTTGTACGCGCGTAGCAGCTCTCCCCGAGGCCACCTTGCCGGGCTTGAGCGCTGCGTGCTGTAGCGTTTCCTCCATCCAATCCACCAAAGCAGGAGTAGGGTTTTACGCTTCTCAGCGGCCCGAACCTGGGTAAAAACGACCAGAGCCCCCTCGTCATGCTACTTCATGACTTCTGCTCTTTGTGCAACGTGATCTCCCCCATGACGAACCACAAGGGGCTCATGGCCCCATAGGTGATCGTGTCCACCCACGACATCTTTGGCGCGCCAGGTAGGGGGATTTCGCTTGCACGAACCCGAAGTTGTGAACAGCGCGTCGATCTCCACCATCGCCATCTTCGTCACGAACAAAGAAGAGGAGCAATGCGGCTCCTTAGCCACCTCCTTCCGAAACCCCATCGCACATCTCCGCTAACAGCAACAGCGGCGGCGAGGGCGGAGGACGTCAGCGCTACGGGTGGCACGGCTGGGCGCGGATAACATAGCCGCCGTGCCACCTGCAGTCAGAAGGCATGGTGGGCCGGACAACAATGCCACCCTTATCGTAGTCGTCGATTGAGCACACTTGATCCCAAGCGGTGCCGCTCGGTCTAGCAGGCCAAAGAACGGTGCGTACTTGGCCTCCCTTCCCTCCTCCCTCGCCAATGGTCTGGATGCGTAGTGGCGATGCCACAACCGTTGATAAGTTCACATGAAGCTCGCTCCTGCATTTGTCCTGATAAGGATAAATCCTGGGCTGAATGTTAGAGCGAATCCGTCGGTTGGCACCCCCGGCAAGCAATCCATGGCAGGCCCTCATGTGCCAGCGCACCAATCACGCCGGTCGCTGATGGGTCATTGGGAACCAAGGAAGGGAGGGTGGGACCAGCTCTCCTCGCTTCTCGAGATTTTTCCTCAATTGCGAATGTTTACGTTGGCCCCTTGGCTCGTGCCAAGGGTGAACACATGACTAATGAACCTCCGAGTTCCTCCGTTTGGTCCCTTCCCGTTTTTTCCCTCTTTCCAGGGTAAAAGTGGAAGCACGTGCGTGATTGCACCGAAAGACATGAAAAGGAGAGACATCCACGGGAGGAGAATGCGCTTAATCAAGATATACCCCCTCCGGCTGAGGGGGGAATATGAGAAAAAGCTAAGTTGACACGTTTAAGGATTTTCATCCAAGTTCACATATGCTATCCCTTGGTCAACCAAGGTTTCGTATGGCGAGTCTCTTGCGCGATGGAACCTTACTGAGTTTGTTTGCGCCCTTGCCTTGTTTCGAGCCCCGCTCACCGAAGCAGGTGGCTGCATCAAAAGCCGAAAAGGAAAAACCCATCGGCAACGTGTCTTTGGCAGCTGATGCTAAGGACCCGCTCCTCAAAGCAATCGCGGCAACATGTTGTTAGCAGGCAACCAAAATGCGCGAAGGAACTAGCTATACGAATACCAGTGGGGAAACAAAAAGGATGGCATACACGTGCACATAAACATCTGTTCAACAAACATGAAAACAAAAATAGTGCAGAACCAAATACGGGATACACATTGTGTCTTAGTACAGGGCAGCACAACAGCAAGAATGGCCTAATGACCGGACTGGCGGCCTCCGGGATCCTTGGGACGGAAAGGACCTTGTCGGCAAGGGGGCGGCCTTTGCCGTGGTAGCAGAGGCATCGGCGCCTGGCGGCAAATTCTTGAAGCCATCGGAGAGGTTGAGGTCTGGATGGAAGAAGGTGAGGTTGCTCAAAACCAGGAAGAGGGCGTCGCGAGCAAGCTTCCGGGATTCGTCAGCAAAGCATGCGGCCCTGTCGTCTTCGTACATCTTCAGCCCTTAGATCAGGCCTTCGAAGAAGAGCATCATCTTGACACTAGGGACCTCATGCTTGCCCACGGAGAAGGCCCAGCTCTTCATGTCCATGTTCACAATCTGGGCAGTGAGGCGCTCAGCGATGTCAACCATGTTCTTGATCCAGAGGTCGCGTTGCTAGATTTGGTTCTCCAGTTTGTCCTCTGCATCTTTTTGGAGAGTTTTTGCATTGGTCAAGTCCTTCATCAACAATTTCTCATGGCAACCGGCAAATTCGATACCCTTCTCAAGAGAGGCAAGCCTGGCTTTCATGGTGGAGATGGCACTGTTGGTAGTATCAAGATCTTGGCTCTTGGAGGAAAGTTGTGACTGCACGCTCTTCAGATTGGCCTCTGCCTTCTGTGCTTCCTCTTTGAGGGCCAGGATCTCCTTGCTACTCCCGACAAGGTCCTCCGTCAGTTTGCTCACTTGATTTTCAAGTTCAATCTTGGCAGTGGATGCGACAGGCAGCTCGTCGGTAACCTTCTTCAATAGGGCAAAAGATTCAAGGGTGAGTGTGTTGAGGGCGGCCTTGTGGCCATCTGCAAAGTCCTTGGTACGCTACTGAATGAGGGCCTCCAGCTCCTCATCCTTACCACGGAGAGTTGCTTCGAGCGTCCCCTCCCGGGCGGAGATATCCTTCTCCTTGGCATTTAGAAGCGCTTCGCGCTCTGCCAACCGAGCCTCCCGGGCAGCAATGTCCTCCTTGGCCATGGACAACACCTCCTCTTGCCGCATGAGGGAATGGGACTGCTTCTTGCACCACTCACGCGGTTCATTTCCTTTGTCCTTCAGCTTTTGGTCCATGAGGTCGACAGAGTTGCGCTGCTCCTTGATCGCTTGCCACTTGAGGCTGTACCTATTCTGTGCGTCCTTGAATCATGTCGCCATGGATTCCAAGAAGGCTAGGTCCTTGGCACTATCAACAGGATCACCAGCCTCTTCAACTCTGTGAGACAGCGGTGCTAGTATGCGTTTGATTTCTTCATCAAAATCCGCTCCGGCTGAAGCAGATGAGCCCGGAGCGGCTGGCCCAGGATGTGCGAGGATCAGTGCCAGCTTCCTTGAGGATGGATGTGGAACTGCGGCCTATGAGCAGTGCGGAAGAAGAGGTCCCATAGTTTGAAGAGGGGTTTTCTCCTCAACAACTGTCTCCGGGCCAGATATGCTGCCGGGGGTTTCCTCTGCTTCCTTCGAGAATTCTTGGATATCCCCGGTAGTGTGATCATGGCCTTCCATGGCAGCAATCTTGAGTGCTTCCTCGGCATCACTCTTTCCAATGTTGGCCACTTTCTCCAAGAGCTCAGGCTTCTCAGTCGACAAATCTGCAAATAAAACCAAGCAGACAGAGTAAAAAGAAGTCAGACACTACTGGATATAGACCAGGAAGATAAATCATTCAAGCAATTAGAAGCGAAGACAAGAGGATTACCTGGTGGTGGCTGCTGCAAGGTGACATCTCCTTGCCCGGTAGCATAGGTTGCCGGTGCATGGTCCACAATCACGCCTTCAGTGGCTGTGGCCTCGACGCGAGCAGACCCCGCGGGGGAGACCCTTGCCGGTAATGCCTCTGCAAGAACCATGGTCAGCGGGGATCCTTGGAAGGTGCACCCCTCTTGGAGGACCCCGTTGTGCTGACCCTTGCCCAACCCCTTTGTCGGGAGATGATGGGCGTTCCTCCACGTCTCCGTGCGTAGACGAAACGTGCCATGCGCCTTCACGCTAGTGGCTGGACTGGGGGTTAGGCGCAGGATGCCCTGCCTTATCCTCCGCCAGGCCTGCGCTTGATGAATGGCCTGGCACCACCACACGCTTGGCCCGCTTGGCCCACTGAGCCAGGGGTTCTTCATCTCTGCTAAGACAACAAGGCAATATTAAGCCAGCAACCAAGCGCAGAATACTTCAACAAGAAGCTTAGTCATTCTGCTTACTCTGAGTCCATGAGGATGGCACCCAGCGCGTACCCCGCAGGTGGCGGGGTCGCTCTGCCCCTTTTCAGGGTTGGAGGAGTAGAGCTTCCCGGCAGCTTTGAACTTGTCGGTGGGGCCGAGGTCTCTGGCGGGATCGAGCTTTGCGAAGAAGCTGGGCTTGACTGGGGGCTAGGATCAACTCCCGTGACCGCACGTTGCTTGGCGGGTGGGGTCTTGGCCTCCGACAGGTGAGTGGATTGGCGGCGTACCACCTCTAGCTTGTCGCCCTTGGAGATGGTCTTCTTCATCCTTTTTGTGGTCTACGAGGGAGCGGAGGCCGCTGGTCCCCGGCCGGGCCACCTGCGAAGGCGTCGACTTGGCCCTAGCCCTAGGGCTTGAGGGCCCATTTTGAGCCCTTCCTCATCCACCTCGGGTTGCTCTGCTTCCTCAGCACCGCCTTCTTCTTGGGCCCCTACTGCCGTGGCATGAGGAATTCCAACCCTGGCAGGATCAAGCCCGGCAGCCTCCTCCGCGGCGTGCTCTTCACTCCCCTCCTCAGAAGATCCCTCACCTTCAACATCCTCCTCCTCCTCCTCTCTGGGCCTCGTTCCTCCAGCAGCCCGGAGCGCTATGTCCTCTGCGATCCGCTTCACAATGAACTCCGCCTCTGCCTTGGAGGTGCGCTTGACAAGGTCGTTCTCCACCCTGGAAGCTCTTTCTTCCAAGCGAGAGACCCAGTCCATTTCCGCATCCAGTTTGGGCAGTTGCCAGTCAGCCTCAACTCCGTAGGCATTGCAGTCAGGCATCCATTGCAGGATCTGGCTCCGGGCAGAGTTGAGGTGCAGAGGGACAACCTTTGCCGGCAGATGGAATGGCCCAAGGCTTCCGAATAGCTGTTCGCACAACCAGCCGTGGCCATATATCGACAGATTATTGACGGGGCCTGGGTACAGACACATCCTGTCGGCTGAATCCCCATATTCCCAGGCAAACATATCCCTTTTCTGCAGTGGCACGATGCGGCGTCAGAGGAAATAGGCCCCCACATGCTCGACGGTTAGCCCGGCAGCTTTCAGGTGAGCAATCCTGTTCAGCGTTGGGCAAAGCATGTCATCGGTGAGGCCCAACTTACTCCAGTCGCTGCCATGCGTGACGCATTCAGTCCGCGCCGAGCAAAACTCAGGGGCATCCTTGTCCTGGATCCAGCACCAATTCGCCCTCCATTCCTCCCACCTGTTGCGCTGCTGGCCAGGGAGATAATCCCAGTCATCCTTCTTGCCCCGGGGAATCCAGCTTATGTTTCCCGAGCGACGAGATTTGCCTTCTATCCGTGGGATGAAGAAGTGCCTGAATAGGTCCACATTGGGGGCGATTCCAACAAAGTTCTCGCATAGATGGGCGAAGATTGCCATGCACGCCATTGCATTGGGCGTGAAATCCAGAAGATGGAACCCATACATTGTCATCATGGCGTAGAAGAAATCGGAGAAGGGGGAGGTGAGGCCGCAGAGGAAGTACGCGCAGAAAAAGCGGTATGAGTTCGATGGAATCTTGGCCCCCTCCGGCAGGACCACAGGCGCTCCATGCCCTTTCGGAACATCCCTCCCCCACATATACATGTACCTCGCGATTAAGGTAGGGCCATCCAGGCTCGACGGGAAGAAAACCATGTCTTCCTGTCGCCGCTTGTCCAGTTCCTCCGCCCTCTTCTTCCCCCCCTCTGCCGCGATGTCTTTTGCGGCACCTGCCCGCTTCCCCTTCATGGCACCCATCTTTCGTCCCATCTCTTGGGCTCGCAGGGTGGGCGAAAGATCTAGCAAAGCTTTCGAGGCAGATGTGGGTAGTGGGAGGTGGTTGCTTGGCTTGAGGAAGAAGATGAAGGGAGAAGCGACAGATACGAATGAGCAGCACCCCCTCATGTTGCCTTTTTATTGGGAACAGGCGCGGGGGCTAGCTCTTCGCTATCTTTCCTCGGAAAGTTACCGTTTTTGCAGGCGCACTACCCATTACCTGCTACTGTTCCACGACCCCACGACCTGCGGTAATTACACGGAGTGGACGTTGGATTGACTAGTCATCATAACAACAACTGCATGGGCAGCGTTTCTCCGACACGTGTCCGTGCACTGTTTGGGGCCTAACCCAACGTGCCTAGCGACACGTTTGGCTCAGACCCGGGGGCTTCTGTCGGGGTATACAAACAGGGGTGTTTATTCCCCCTGACTTGTGCATGGATGAAGAGCCTCCCCCCGGCAGGCAGGGCTTGACGAAGGAATGGCTACCACAAGCATACAAAGCAAGGCCAAGCCAGAGAAGCCACTCTTCGTGAGATCAAGGAGTGCATGAAGAAGAACAAGACAGCAAGACATCACCTTGGGAGGCCTCCCTTGCCGAGCAGGAGAGCTCGGCCAGGTCGAGACCATCTCGAAAGCAAATCTAGGATAACCCCGGCAGGCCTGTCGGGGTCGCCAGGACCAAGAATCCCGCCAAGGCACCACCGCTCCACCGCACAACGACGAAAGTCACTTATCGGTGTGGTGTCGAGCCCGCAAGAGGTTAAGTGGCTTCCACTAAGCACGTGGCAGCTCGTTGGAAGACAAATCACACTCATTTGACACTCGTACAGAGGCGTGTTAAGATGATAAGCTGAGGATGATTAAGCGGCACGCAGGCTTGCCGGGTTTCACCCTCAGCATGACACCTAGCAGTGCATTTAATGCACTTTGTCCTAAATGCCAAAGTTAGGTATGATAGAGCTGTTAGCTATCTAATCACAGGATAATTACTGATTTGCCACTGTGGATACCCCTTGGGTTATAAAAGGAGGTCCAATGCTACCTAGAAAAGGATTCAGACCCCCTCATACTTGTACGCGCGTAGCAGCTCTACCCGAGGCCACCTTGCTGGGCTTGAGCGCTGCGTGCTGTTGCGTTTCCTCCATCCAATCCACCAAAGCAGGAGTAGGGATTTACGCTTCTCAGCGGCCCGAACCTGGGTAAAAATGACCAGAGCCCCCTCGTCGTGCTGCTTCATGGCTTCTGCTCTTTGTGCAACGTGATCTCCCCCATGCTGAACCACAAGGGGCTCATGGCCCCATAGGTGATCGTGTCCACCCATGACACTTTCTTAATGTCAAATACATATTACTTCGACTATGAGATCATGCAACTCCCGGATACCGGAGAATACCTTGTGTGCTATCAAATGTAACAACGTAAATGGGTGAACATAAAGATGCTCTACATGTATCTCCGAAGGTGTCTATTGAGTTGGCATGGATCGAGATTAGGATTTGTCACTCCGTGTATCAGAGAGGTATCTCTGGGCCCTCTCGGTAATACACATCAGAAGAAGCTTGCAACCAAAATGACTAAGGAGTTAGTTACGAGATGATGTATTATGGAACAAGTAAAGAGACTTGCCGGTAACAAGATTGAACTAGGTACGAAGATACCGACAATCGAATCTCGGGCAAGTAGCATACCGACAGACAAAGGGAATTACGTATGTTGTCATAAGGTTCGACCGATAAAGATCTTCATAGAATATGTAGGAACCAATATGGGCATCCAAGTTCCGCTATTGGTTATTAACCGGAGAGGCGTCTTGGTCATGTCTACATAGTTCTCGAACCCGTAGGGTCCGCACGCTTAACGTTCGTTGACAGTATAGTGTTATATCAGTTATGTGATTTGGTGACCGAATGTTGTTCGGAGTCCCTGATGAGATCACAGACATGACGAGTAGCTCCGAATGGTCCGGAGGTAAAGATTGATATATAGGACGATGCTATTTGCACACTAGAAAGGTTTCGGAGTGTATCGGGTAGTCATCGGATCACCGGAAGGGGCTCCGGGAAGCCCCGGGAGGTTAATGGGCCTTATGGGCCAAGAGGGGGGAACACACCAGCCCACAAGGGGCTGGCGCGCGCCCTTCCCTTGGCCGCTGGCCCTAGGGATGGAAAGGGGGAGGGCTAGCCCCTCTTTCCTTCCCTCCACCTAGGAGGAAGGAAAGGGGGGCGCCACCTCCTCTTGCCTTCGCCCCGCAGGCATACAAGGAAAGGGGGGCGCTAGAGGGCAGGAGCCCAAGGGGGCCGGCTGGCCACCCTTCGGGCGCCTCCTGGCTACCTCCCCTCGCCCCTATATATATATGAGGGAGGGGGCGCCACACAACCCACGACAATCTCTTCGCCGTGTGTGGCACCCCTCTCCAATGTTTAGTCCTCCGTCCAGTTTCTCTGTAGTGCTCGGCGAAGCCCTGCGGGAACGAGTTCACCATCACCATCACCACGCCGTCGTGCTGTCGGAACTCATCTACTACTTTGCCCTTCGTGCTGGATCAAGAAGGCGAGGACGTTATCGAGCTGAATGTGTGCTGAACGCGGAGGTGCCGTACGTTCGGTGCTTGATCGTTGGATTGCGAAGAAGTTCGACTACATCAACCGCGTTAATAAACGCTTCCGCTTTACGGTCTACGACGGTATGTAGACATACTCTCCACTCTCGTTGCTATGCATCTCCATGGATAGATCTTGCGTGTGTGTAGAATTTTTTTGTTTTCCATGCAACGTTCCCCAACAATGGCATCTGAGCCAGGTCTATGCGTAGATGATATGCACGAGTAGAACACAAAGGATTTGTGGGCGGTGATGGTCATACTGCTTACCACCAACATCTTATTTTGATTTGGCGGTATTGTGGGATGAAGCGTCCCGGACCAAGCTCACATGTCCACGCACATGAGACCGGTTCCACTGACTGACATGCAACTTGTTTTGCATAAAGGTGGTTGGCAGGTGTCTGTTTCTCCTACTTTAGTTGAATCGAATTTGACTACGTCCGGTCCTTCAAGAAGGTTAAAACAGCAAACTTGATAATCACCATTGTGGTTTTTGCGTAGTTAAGAACGGTTCTTGCTAGAAGCCCGTAGCAGCCACGTAAAACTTGCAACAACAAAGTAGAGGACGTCTAACTTGTTTTTGGAGGGCATGTTGTGATGTGATATGGTCAAGATATGATGTGATATATGTTGATGTTTGAGATGATCATGTTTTGTAATATCGACAACCGGCAGGAGCCTTAGGGTTGTCTCTTAATTATTGTATGAAATGCAAGCGCCATGTAATTGCTTTACTTTATCGCTATGCGTTAGCAATAGTTGTAGTAGCAATAGTTGGCGAGACAACCCCGACGCAACAATGGAGATCAAGGTGTCGGGCCAGTGACGATGGAGATCATGACGATGCTTTGGAGATGGATATCAAAAGCACAAGATGATGATGGCCATATCATGTCACATATTTTGATTGCATGTGATGTTTATCCTTTATGCATCTTATTTTGCTTAGAACGGTGGCAGCATTATGAGAAGATCCCTTCACTAAATTTGAAGATAAAAGTGTTCCCCTTGAGTATGCACCATTGCCAAAGTTCATCGTTTCGAAGCACCTTGTGATGATCGGGTGTGATAGACTCTATGTTCACATACAACGGTGTAAGCCAGTTTTGCACATGTAGAATACTTGGGTTAAACTTGATGATCCTAGCATGTACATACATGGTCTCGGAACACTGGAGACCGAAAGGTCGAACGTGAGTCATATAGTAGATATGATCAACATAGAGATGTTCACCATTTATGACTACCCCATCTCACGTGATGATCGGACATGGGTTAGTTGATTTGGATCAGGTATCACTTAGATAACTTGAGGGATGTTTATTTAAGTGGGAGTTCATTAGTAATTTGATTAATTGAACTTAATTTATCATGAACTTAGTCTTAAGAGTTTTTGCATATCTATGTTGTAGATCATGGCCCGTGCTATAGTTCCCCTGAATTTTAATGCGTTCCTAGAGAAAGCTAAGTTGAAAGATGATGGTAGCAACTACACGAACTGGGTCCGTAACTTGACGATTATCCTCATTGCTGCGCAGAAGAATTATGTCCTTGATGCACCGCTAGGTGACAGACCTGCTGCAGGAGCTACTACAGATGTTATGAATGTCTGGCTGACTCAACCTAATGACTACTCAATAGTTTAATGTGCCATGCTTTACAGCCTAGAACCGGGACTTCAAAAGACGTTTTGAACGTCACGGGGCATATGAGATGTTCCAAGAGCTGAAATTGATATTTCAAGCTAATGCCCGGGTTGAGAGATATGAAGTCTCCAACAAGTTCTTTAGCTGCAAGATGGAGGATAATAGTTCTGTCAGTGAACACATACTCAAAATGTCTGGGTATCACAACCACTTGACTCAGCTGGGAATTGATCTTCCAGTTGAGAGTGTTATTGACAGAGTTCTTCAATCGCTGCCACCAAGCTACAAAGGCTTCGTGATGAACTATAATATGCAAGGGATGACGAAAATGATTCCCGAACTCTTCGCAATGCTTAAGGCCGCGGAGGTAGAAATCAAGAAGGAGCATCAAGTGTTGATGGTTAACAAGACCACTAGTTTCAAGAAAAAGGGCAAGGGAAAGAAAGGGAACTTCAATAAGAATGGCAAGCAAGTTGCCACTCCTGTGAAGAAGCCCAAAGATGGATCCAAGCCTAAAACTGAGTTCTTCTACTGCAAAGGAAATGGTCACTGGAAGCGGAACTGCCCCAAATACTTGGCGGATAAGAAGGATGGCAAATTGAACAAAGGTATATTTGATATACATGTTACTGATGTGTACCTTACTAATGCTCGTAGTAGTGCCTGGGTATTTGATACTGGTTCGGTTGCTCATATTTGTAACTTGAAACAGGAGCTACGGAATAAACGAAGATTGGCTAAGGACGAGGTGACGATGCACGTCAGGAATGGTTCCAAGGTCGATGTGATCGCCATCGGCACGCTACCTCTATATCTACCTTCGGGAAAAGTTTTATACCTCAATAATTGTTATTTGGTGCCAGCGTTGAGCATGAACATTATATCTGGATCTTGTTTATTGCGAGACGGTTATTCATTTAAATCAGAGAATAATGGTTGTTCTATTTATATGAGTAATATCTTTTATGGTCATGCACCCTTGATGAATGGTCTATTCTTGTTGAATCTCGATCGTACTGATACACATATTCATAATATTGATGCCAAAAGATGCAAAGTTGATAATGATAGTGCAACATACTTGTGGCACTGCCATTTAGGTCATATTGGTGAAAAGCGCATGAAGAAACTCCATGCGGATGGACTTTTGGAATCACTTGATTATGAATCATTTGATACTTGCAAACCATGCCTCATGGGCAAGATGACTAAAACTCCGTTCTCCGGAACAATGGAGTGAGCTAATGACTATTGGAAATAATAAATACCGATGTATGCGGTCCAATGAGTGTTGAGGCACGCGGCGGGCATCGTTATTTTTTGACCTTCACAGATGATTTGAGTAGGTATGAAACACAAGTCTGAAACATTTGAAAAGTTAAAGGAATTTTAGAGTGAAGTAGAGAATCATCGTAACAAGAAAATAAAGTTTCTGTGATCTGATCGCGGAGGCGAATATTTGAGTTACGAGTTTGGCCTTCATTTAAAACAATGTGGAATTGTTTCACAACTCACGCCACCTGGAACACCATAGCGTAATGGTGTGTCCGAACATCATAACCGTACTTTATTAGATATGGTGCGTTCCATGATGTCTCTTACCGATTTACCACTATCGTTTTGGGGTTATGCATTAGAGATAGCTGCATTCACGTTAAATAGGGCACCGTCTAAATCCGTTGAGACAAAACTGTATGAACTATGGTTTGGCAAGAAATCTAAGCTGTCGTTTCTTAAAGTTTGGGGATGCGACACTTATGTCAAAAGGCTTCAGCCTGATAAGCTCGAACCCAAATCAAAGAAGTGCATCTTAATAGGATACCCTAAGGAAACTATTGGGTACACCTTCTACCACAGATCCGAAGGCAAGATCTTTGTTGCCAATAATGGATCCTTTCTAGAAAAGGAGTTTCTCTGAAAATAAGTGAGTGGGAGGAAAGTAGAACTTGATGAGGTAATTGTACCTTCTCTCGAATTGGAAAGTAGCACATCAGAGAAAACCATTCCCATGATGCCTACACCAACTAGAGAGGAAGCTAATGATAATGATCATGAAACTTCGGATCAAGTTACTACAGAACCTCGTAGGTCGACCAGAACACGTCCGCACCAGAGTGGTACAGTAATCCTGTCTTGGAAGTCATGTTGTTAGACAACAGCGAACCTACGAACTATGAAGAAGCTATGATGAGCCCAAATTCCGACAAATGGCTTGAGGCCATGAAATCTGAGATAGGATCCATGTATGAGAACAAACTATGGACTTTGGTGGACTTTCCCGATGATCGGCAGGCCATTGAAAATAAATGGATCTTCAAGAGGAAGACAGACGCTGATGGTAATATCACTATCTACAAAGCTCGACTTGTCGCGAAAGGTTTTCGACAAAGGGTTGACTACGATGAGACTTTCTCCTCCGTAGCGATGCTTAAGTCTGTCCAAATCATGTTAGGAATTGCCGAATTTTATGAAATCTGGCAAATGGACGTCAAAACTGCATTCCTTAACGGATTTCTTAAAGAAGAGTTGTATATGATGCAACCAGAAGGTTTTTTCGATCCTAAAGGTTCTAACAAAGTGTGAAAGCTCCAGCGATCCATCGATGGACCGGTGCAAGCATCTCGGAGTTGGAATATATGCTTTGATGAGGTGATCAAAGCATATGGTTTTATACAGACTTACGGTGAAGCCTATATTTACAAGAAAGTTAGTGGGAGCTCTATAGCATTTCTGATATTATATGTGAATGACATACTGTTGATTGGAAATGATATAGAATTTCTGGATAGCATAAAAGGATATTTGAATAAGAATTTTTCAATGAAAAACCTCGGTGAAGCTACTTACATATTGGGCATCAAGATCTATAGGGATAGATCAAGACGCTTAATAGGACTTTCACAAAGCACATACCTTGGCAAAAGTTTTGAAGAAGTTCAAAATGGATCAGTCAAAGAAAGGGTTCTTGCCTATATTGCAAGGTGTGAAGTTGAGTAAGACTCAAAGCCCGACCACGTCAGAAGATAGAGAGAGAATGAAAGTCATTCCCTATGCCTCAGCCATAGGTTCTATAAAGTATGCCATGTTGTGTACCAGACAAGTTGTGTGCCTTGCCATGAGTTTGGCAAGGGGGTACAATAGTGATCCATGAGTGGATCACTGGACAGCAGTCAAAATTATCCTTAGGTACCTAAAGAGGACTAAGGAAATGTTTCTCGGTTATGGAGGTGACAAAGGGTTCTTCATAAAGGGTTACGTCGATGCAAGCTTTAACACCAATCCAGATGACTCTGAGTCTCAATCTGGATACGTATTGAACGTGGGAACAATTAGCTAGGGTAGCTCTATGGAGAGCATTGTAGACATAGACATTTGCAAACTACACACGGATCTGAATCTTACAGACCCGTTGACTAAAACCTCTCTCACACGCAAAACATGATCACACTCTAGTAAAATCTTTGGGTGTTAATCACATGGCGATGTGAACTAGATTATTGACTCTAGTAAACTCTTTGGGTGTTAGTCACATGGCGATGTGAACTATGGGTGTTAATCACATGATGATGTGAACTAGATTATTGACTCTAGTGCAAGTTGGAGACTGATGGAAATATGCCCTAGAGGCAATAATAAAATGGTTATTATTATATTTCCTTAATCATGATAAAGGTTTATTATTCATGCTAGAATTGTATTGACCGGAAACTTAAATACATGTGTGGATACATAAACAAATACCGTGCCCCTAGTGAGCCTATACTAGACTAGCTCATTGATCAAAGATGGTTAAGGTTTCCTAACCATAGACATGAGTTGTCATTTGATAACGGGATCACATCATTAGGAGAATGATGTGATGGACAAGACCCATCTGTTAGCTTAGCATATGATCGTTCATTTTATTGCTATTGCTTTCTTAATGTCAAATACATATTCCTTCGACTATGAGATCATGCAACTCCCGGATACCGGAGGAATCCCTTGTGTGCTATCAAACATCACAACGTAACTGGGTGATCATAAAGATGCTCTACAGGTATCTCCGAAGGTGTCTGTTGAGTTTGCATGGATCGAGATTAGGATTTGTCACTCAGTGTATCGAAGAGGTATCTCTGGGCCCTCTCGGTAATACACATCACAAGAAGCTTGCAAGCAAAATGACTAAGGAGTAAGTTACGAGATGATGTATTATGGAACGAGTAAAGAGACTTGCCGGTAACGAGATTGAACTAGGTATGAAGATACCGACGATCAAATCTTGGGCAGGTAACATACTGACAGACAAAGGGAATTACGTATGTTGTCATAAGGTTCGACCGATAAAGATCTTCGTAGAATATGTTGGAACCAATATGGGCATCTAGGTTCCGCTATTGGTTATTGACCGGTGAGGCGTCTTGGTCATGTCTACATAGTTCTCGAACCCGTAGGGTCCGCACGCTTAACGTTCGTTGACGATATAGTGTTATATGAGTTATGTGATTGATATATAGGACGATGCTATTTGCACACTGGAAAGGTTTTGGAGTGTATTGGGTAGTCATCGGATCGCCGGAAGGGGTTCCGGGAAGCCTCGGGAGGTTAATGGGTCTTATGGGCCAAGAGGGGGGAACACACCAGCCCACAAGGGGCTGGCGCGCCCCTTCCCTTGGCCGCCGGCCCTAGGGATGGAAAGGGGGAGGGCTAGCCCCTCTTTCCTTCCCTCCACCTAGAAGGAAGGAAAAGGGGGCGCCACCTCCTCCTGCCTTCCCCCCGCAGGCATACAAGGAAAGGGGGGCGCTAGAGGGCAGGAGCCCAAGGGGGTCGGCCGGCCACCCTTGGGGCGTCTCCTGGCTGCCTCCCCTCCCCCTATATATATGAGGGAGGGGGCGCCACACAACCCACGACAATCTCTTTGCCGTGTGCGGCGCCCCTCTCCACAGTTTAGTCCTCCGTCCAGTTTCTCCATAGTGCTCGGCGAAGCCCTGCGGGAACGAGTTCACCATCACCATCACCATGCCGTCGTGCTGCCGGAACTCACCTACTACTTCGCCCTTCTTGCTGTATCAAGAAGGCGAGGACGTCATCGAGCTGAACGTGTGCTGAACGCGGAGGTGCTGTATGTTTGGTGCTTGATCGGTTGGATCGCAAAGAAGTTCGACTACATCAACCGTGTTAATAAATGCTTCCGCTTTATGGTCTACGAGGGTATGTAGAGATACTCTCCCCTCTCGTTGCAATGCATCTCCATGGATAGATCTTGCATGTGCATAGATTTTTTTTTTGTTTTCCATGCAACATTCCCCAACATGAGTCTGGTCAACGAACGCGGATGTTCATTGCACCGACACCTAGGGCAACCGCCCTGCTCCACCAATCCAACCCCCTGCATCCCTGGCCGGCGACTAGCTCCGTCGACCGCCCAGCTTCGCCAATCCAGCGTCCTGGCTCCTCTGATCAAAGCACTGCCACCATGACCGCCCTTCTGCACCAATCCCATGCCCTGCGCCTAATCCTCATCATGGGGAAGGGGGAGGCTGCAATGAAGGGGGAAGTGATGGCAGAAATGGCAGTTACCCCAAATCACGCACAGGCACCATAACGGCATCCGGCGTGCGCGTGCGCCCCGGGTTTTTTGACGCGAACGGCCTGCATCGTCCAAACGCCAAAGGTATCAGGATGAAGTTGGGGGCTAGCCTAAATCTAGATTAATGAAGAAGCAAAGAAAATCTCAAAGCACAACGCCATTTCCGGCAAGGTCAATGTGTGAGTCTATGCGTTATTGGGCCTAGCCCAACGATGCACGGCAGCACGTGTGATCTAGGCCCGGGGGCTCCTGTCGGTGCAACAAACATGGGCATTTGCTGCCCTGACTTATGCACAGACATATTACAGCTCCCTCAGCAAGTATCAAGCTTCACACACGACCAGATCAGAGAAGCCACTCTTCATGAGATCAAGGAGCGCATTAAGAAGACCAAGGCTTGGAGCAAGCCACAAGATTCACAACAGGAGCAACCAACCCCGGCAAGAGCGAGCCGAAAAGTCAAGGCCTAACAAGCCCCTCGAGTGCAAACTTCCTGCCAAACGCCAGCACTCCACCTCTCTGGCCAGCTGGTCGCTGATCAGTGAGGTGTCGAGCCCGTAGGTGATTAGGTGGAGGTACATGTCAGCTTGCTGGGAAGGAGGATGACCTTTATTGACACCCATCCTAATGGCGTGTCAAGCCAATAAGAGGTAGGTGGATAAGTGGTGCATCACCCTTACCGGGATTCACCCTCCACACGACACCTAGTAGTGCAATTAATGCACTTTTGTCCTAACTACCAGAGTTAGGTATGATAGTTCAGTATCAGTCTAATCACTCTGTAATGACCTTTTTGACACTATGGTAACCCCTTGAGCTATAAAAGGAGGGCCAGGGCAACCTTTACAGGGGTTCGAACCCTTGCAACTCACACACCTAGGTATCCGTGCAGCTGCCCTCTCCTAGCGACTTGCCGGGGGAGAGCGCTCCGTGTACTTTCTTCCACATCCACGCAATACATCAAAGCAGGAGTAGGGTTTTACGCTTCACAGCGGCCCGAACCTGGGTAAAATCATGGCGTCTCATATTATGCTTGATCTTCGCACCAATTGACCCCCAACCAAACTAGCAAAGGGGCAGCCATGCCCCATAGATCGTCGGCTCCACGCTGATACTATATAACCTTCCAAGGGTGTTCGAAGCATTTAACATCTCGAGATACAATGCTTGGTCATGTGAGTTTTCAAAGTAATAAGAACCGTCGTCACGCCTCCTTGCACATGCCCGCAAGTAGTGTCTAGCGCGATCACCCCTAATTTCACTAAAGGCATGTTGCCAACCCGTAGCTACTGCTTATTTGTCCTCCTAGTCTCATATTTGTTTCATTCCATAGTATCCTGCCACACCCATACGGTGGGTGTGTGTGTTCCTCTTCTGAAGTTCCGATTGCTTGGCACTCTTCTCAGTAAACTCTTTAGTTGCCTTACCCTTTTGAATTCTGCCTTGTCTGCCATTATAATTTTGGGTACGAGGGGATTGGGTCCTTGCCTTGACTCAAATACTTCTTGTACAACACGCGCTTCTAGTTTCTCGAAGCATCCCTGGCTTTCTTTAGTGCAGTGTGTTCCACATGCATTCTCCACTCCTCTGGGCCATTGAAGTAATACACGATCTTTGGAATATTATGTGTCGCATTTCTATGCCAGCCTTCTGAAACCCCTGCAGATTAATGTTGAGCCTTGCCCTGCCAACAAATCCACACACACTCCTGAACCTTGTACGTGCTTTATCTAGTTTAGTTGGAGCCCAAGACTTTAAATCAATGTCGGTTACTTCATATACACCTTTAGGCTGGTGTGTGGGCTTTCTTGGAGCGTTCTTCCATGTCCTGATCGGAAGGGTGATTGCGACAGCTCTATCCCATTCCAGATTACTTAATCCCAGATCATCTGCTAGAGACCTAGGGTTGTTGGACTTAGATGAAGATACATCGCCTGAAGTATGAGTGATGTCACTGCTACCCAGCATCTACAGAGAACACTTGCTAAATTAGGAAAAGGGGGTAAGCATAAAGCTAACAACTTGGTAGCATGCTGTCTAAACATGGCATGTAATAATTTGGAAAATGTACGGCTAATTTGTTCATTTTGTGTGACTCAGGCGCCCATGATCTGTAAATCAACAATAACTAACTGGAACAAATACAACTTATATGTACTAGTTAGGAAGGTATATAATGAACATATATATGCTCTCCATTATTTTATACCCAATTTGGGAACATAGCAAACCAAATAAGAAAAGGGATCGCGAGGAAATAGGCCTCACCGCGATGGAGAGCAGTAACTGGCAGGTTTTTGTGTAAACCCGCCAGGAGAGTTGAGGGTTACAGGATCAGTATGCCCCAGGGCAGCTGGCGAGCAAACGAAGATAGCGAGGCGCGGGCACCAACGTGTTGGGAATGGCAGTGAAGGTAGGATTGACGCCAAAGAGCGGGCACACAGTCAGGTTGAGCACGACAGTGTCGGAAAAGGATTCTGGTGTGGATCTGGGGGAGGGTATCTGGCGATGGAGTTTTGGTAGAATATGCGGACTGTTGAGTGAAACGGGGCGGTGGGGTGGGGGATGTTGGCAGCTTTGGTGAAAAAAGAGCGTCGGTCGCCGCGCGGAAAGGCCTATGCAAACGGTTGCCTCTATGAACCCGTGTGCACAAACAACATAATTTCATTTGAAATGAAGATGTGCAATTTTGAAATGAAGACGTGGCCTCATCGTTTCACCTTGAAAAAGTTTCCATGGTACGCAATCACCATTATACTCTAGTATTGATTTTCTGTCACATTTCAGGTCTCCTTCGCTATATTTAAGCCATTTTTGTATTTACCATGCATTTAGTGCATATAAATCAATACCCAACCACAACTACATGTGGGTGTCAGCAAAGAAGGTCTAAAAATCATTTGTGTGTCGCTTTGTGAGTTTTCATTCATTGTCCAAGGAACGGGAAGAATTTTCAAACATTTCGGCTGCGTGATGCGGCCACTAGCGTAGGGCTTGTTAGTAATTTAATTACAGGAAATGCATATGGACTCTGAAAATCACAAAAATCGGTGTATCACCATGGTGCGATCTCAAGACCCAGTGGTTTTTTTGGTAAAGTTTGGCACAAGTTACGATGATCGTTCCTTGGAAACAGGAGCATCTCACAAGAAGTATCATAGTTTCCAAAAGGAGACATCGCAATTCGAACTCCACCATTATGCCCTAGGTTTAATTTTTTTATGCATTTCAGGACTTGTTTGCTATATTTAAACCATTTTTTGCATTTCCGATGCATTTTGTGCATATAAATTAAATCCCAACTGCAACTACATGTGGGTGTTGGCAAAGAAGGTTTAAAAAATCATTTGTGTGTTGCTTTGTGTGTTTTCATTCACTACCCAAGGAGTGGGAAGAATTTTCAAACATTTCGGCTGTGAGATGCGGCCACAAGCGTAGGGCTTGTTGGTATTTTAATTACAGGAAATGAAGATGGAGTCCGAAAATCACTGTGTCACTGTGGTGTGCTCTCAAGACCTCATGGAATTTTTTTGGTAAAGTTTGGCACAAATTGCAATGATTGCTCCATGGAAACAAGAGCATCTCACCAGAAGAATCATAGTTTCCAAAAGGAGATGTGGCCATTCGAACTCCAATCGGCGGTGACTTCACCGTTTCTCCTCGAAAATTTTCCCACGGTAGGCAATCACCATTATACGCTAGCTTCGATTTTCTGGCGCATTTCAGAGCTCATGTGCTATATTTAATCCATTTTTGCATTTACCGGGAAATTAGTGCATATAAATCAAATCCCAACTACAACTGCATGTGGTGATGTAAGGGATGAGGATTGTTGTTCGATCTAGGTCCGTCCTAAGATGCAGACGTACGATCCGTGGGGTTTGGGTTCTGGCGAATTAGAACGCACGACTCACATCATGCATAGTAGGGGTCATCAACCACGGTTTGGTAGGCACACGGCTTTCATGAATGTACTGGGTGCTATTGTTCAACATTTGCATTGAGGAACAACATAATTTTGTTTGAAATGAAGACATGGCAATTTTGAAATGAAGACGTGACTTCATCGTTTCACCTCGAATTTTTCTCCATGGTACGCAATCACCATTACACCCTAGTATTGATATTCTATCATGTTTTAGGTCTTGTTCGCTATACTTAATCCATTTTTTGCATTTAATTACAGGAAATGCGGATGGACTTCAAAAATCATGAAAATTGGTGTGTCACTGTGGCTTGATCTCAAGACACTGTGGAATGTTTTTGGTAAAGTTTGGCACAAGTTTCGATGATAGCTCCTTGGAAACCAGAGCATCTCACAAGAAGAATCATAGTTTCCAAAAGGTGATATGGCAATTCGAACTCCAGTCGCCGGTGACTTCATCGTTTCGCGTCAAAAAAAAATCCAGAGTACGCAATCACCATTATACCCTAGGTTTGATTTTCTAGCGCATTTCAGGGCTCGTTTGCAATATTTAAGCCATTTTTGCATTTACCATGCATTTAGTGCATATAGATCAAATCCCAACCACAACTACATGTGGGTGTTGGCAAAGAAGGTCTAAAAAATCATTTGTGTGTCGCTTTGCATGTTTTCATCCATTGCCCAAAGAATGGGAAGAGTTTTCAAACATTTAGGCTGCGAGATGTTGTGTGCATTTTGCATCATGTTTTCCTAGTGTTATTTATAATGTTTTTGATCATTATAACACTTTGTGATGCAATTCCAATACCTTTTCTCTCTTAATTTGCAAGATTTACATGAAGAGGGAGACTGTGGCAGCTGGAATTCTGGACCTGAAAAAGCTATATCAGAGACACCTATTCTGCACAACTCCAAATGAGCTGAAATTTCATGGAGAATTATTTTGGTATATATAAAAAATAATGGAGAAAAGAAATACCAGAGAGGACCCACCAGCCGCCCACAAGGCACTAGGGCACGGCCACCCCCCTGGGCGCGCCCTAGTACCTTGTGGGGCCCCTGGCCGGCCTCTGAGGCCCATCTTCTCTTATATGATGCCATTTGCCCTAGAAAAAAATTAAGAGAAGACTTTTGGGATGAAGCACCGCCATATCGAGGCGGAACCTGGGCAGGAGCACTTTTGCTCTCCGGCGGAGCGATTCCGCCAGGGACACTTCCCTCCGGGAGGGCAAAATCGAAGCCATTGACATCACCAACAACCCTCTCATCATGGGAGGACCAATCTTCATCAACATCTTCACAAGCACACTCTCATCTCAAACCCTAATTCATCTCTTGTATCCAATCTCTGTCTCAAAACCTCAGATTGGTACATGTGGGTTGCTAGTAGTGTTGATTACATCTTGTACTTGATGCTAGTTGGTTTATTTGGTGGAAGATTATGTGTTCAGATCCTTGATGATATTCAATACCCCTCTAATCTTGAAAATGAATATGATTTGTGAGTATTTACTTTTGTTCTCGAGGACATGGGAGAAGTCTTGTCATAAGTAATCATGTGAATTTGGTATTCATTCGATATTTTGATGATATGTATGTTGTTGTTTCCTTTAGTGGTGTCATGTGAACGTCGACTACATGACACTTCACCAAACTTGGGCCTAAGGGAACGCATTGTGGAGTATTAATCAAATGATGGGTTGCTAGAGTGGCAGAAGCTTAAACCCCAGTTTATGCGCTATTCCGTAAGGGGCTTATTTGGATCCCTATGTTTCATGCTATGGTTAGATTTATGTTAGTTCTTCTTTCGTAGTTCCGGATGCTTGTGTGAGGGTGTAATAATAAGTGGGAGGCTTGTCCAAGTAAGAACACCACCCAAGCACCGGTCCACCCACATATCAAATTATCAAAGTAGCGAATGCAAATCAAACAAACATGATGAAAGTGACAAGATGATATTCCTGTGTGTCCTCGAGAACACTTGCTTATTATAAGGGACCGTTCCGGCCTGTACTTTGCTATAAAAAGGATTGGGCTACCTTGTTGCACCTTTGTTACAATTGCTACTGGTTGCTTGTTACAAATTACCTTGCTATCAAACTATCCATTACCGATAATTTCAGTGCTTGCAGAAAATACCTTGCTGAAAACCACTTGTCATTTCCTTCTGCTCCTCGTTGGGTTCGACACTCTTACTCATTGAAAGGACTACGATTTTTCCCATATACTTGTGGGTCTTCAGATGTGGCCACGGGCGTACGACTTGTTGGTATTTTAATTACAGGAAATGCAGATGGAGTCCAAAAATCATGAAAATCTGTATGTCACCATGGCATGCTCTCAAGACCCCGTGCAATTTTTTGGGTAAAGTCTGGCACAAGTTGCGATGATCGCTCCTATGAAACCAGAGCATCTCACAACAAGAATCATAGTTTCCAAAAGGAGATGTGGCAATTCGAACTCCAATCAGCGGTGACTTCACCGTTTCTCCTCGAAAAATTTCCCTTGGTATGCAATCAGCATTATACGCTAGGTTTGATTTTCTGAAGCATTTTAGGGCTCGTTTACTATATTTAAACCATATTTTGCATTTACTGGGCATTTAGTGCATATAAATCAAATCCCAATTGCAACTGCATGTGGTGATGAAAGGGATAAGGATTGCCGTTCGATCTGGGTGCATACTATGGCGTAGTCGACGTACGATCCATAGGGTCTGGGTTTTGGCAAATCAGAACGCACGGCTCACATCGGGCACAGTAGGGGTCATCGGCCACGGCTTGGTAGGCACACGTCTTTAGTGAATGAACCGTGTGCTAGTGGTAAACCAGATTGCACATGTTCTGTTCATACATACTGGAGTGAGATCAATTGAGTGTGCTAGCTCTAGGGTATATAATCATAAATAGTTCAAATTCATTGCTAGGGCTGACAACATACCAAGGTCAACATATTAATCATTCTTAGATTAACAGAAGGCCGGGCATAACTCACAATTCAGTACATGCGCCAGTTCTAATTGAACGAATTAAGTTGGAGAATAGACTTTATAATTAGTGTTACAAATTAATTCCCATTTACAAGGGAAAACTGAGATCATTAAGTTGACCCCGAACGAACTTAGGATTTCTGATGATTTTACACTTCTCTGTTTGGCTGGTGCGTGATCCCTCGGCTGGAAACTCATCAAATTCATTGCACTCATCCTCATCAGCAACATTCTTGATGCCCAGTACCCTCCTCTTCCCATGCATCACTACAAGGCAGTTCTTATGCAAGGGGTCTTACACATAGAAAATCTGGGTAGCATCGCTGGCAAGAATGAATGGGTCCTTGTGATATGCCATCTTTGTGAGTTAACATAGGTCTTCCCGTAATCATTATCCTTTACCTTACCAAGAGCGACCCATCTGCACATGAATAATGCCAACTTAACTTTCACATAGTTAAGCTCCCAAATCTCTTCGATGGTTCCATAGTATACCTTTTTATCATCTCCATCTACAGTTATGCATTATATTCGAATAGAGTTGTTCTGATATGAGGTCCTCTTATCATGTTCCTCGATGTAGAACGTGTATCCATTTATGTCATATCCTTGGTATCTCATAACCGTAGGTGATGGCTTTTGTGCCAACCACGTTGAAAGGTCATCCATGGATTCACGTGCCAAATGATCCTATAGCCATCTGACGTAGTCCTTATTGTGCGCATTGATCTCGACAGCTAATGGATGCACCATGGGTAAGAAGCTTCGTCGTATTTCCTCCAAGTGTTCTTCAGCATAAGCGTCGAGATCTGGGTTGTTAAGCAGTATTGTCAAATGGGCTTGATTGGTGTCATCTCCTGGTGCATTAATGGCGCACCATCGAGGACTGGCTTACCAGCTAGCCATCCCTCGTGGTGAGAGAGGGGCAAACCTATAGGTCTTTGGTTCATGTATTCGGTGCAAAAATCAACCATCTCCTCCGCGGTATAGCCTTGTAGGATGCTTGCCTCTGGATGGCACCGGTTCCTACAATAGCACTTCAAAATTCCCATGAACCGCTCGAAGGAATACATGTTGTGAAGAAACACAGGACCATAATACTTTATCTTGTCAACAAGGTGCACAGGGAGATGGACCATGACATCAAAGAATGACGGGGGGAAAAGCATCTCTAGGTTGGACAATATTCTTGCAATATCCGCTTGCATATAATCCAGCTCTTCATGATCTACTACTTTCTGCTATAGTTTGTTGAAGAAATCACAGAGATCAATGAGTGTGTTTCTTATGTCGATGTCCATCATATTCCTTATGGCCATCGGGAGGATTGGTATCAACATTACATGGCAATCGTGTGACTTCATGTGTGCCAGCTTCATTTTACCTGAGCTCACATCAATGAGACTTCTGATGTTTGCGGAGTAGGAAGAGGGTGTCTTAATTGACAACAAATACTCGGAGAACTCTTTTGCTTCTTGTGGAATGAAATTGTAACTCTCATGAACTTGGAGGAATTTGTCATCATCATGTGCTTCATTCATGCGCTTTGGTTGATCACCAAGCATATCGAGTCGTGCACTATCACCATCCTTTGTTTTACCTTTAATCTTGAGCAGAGTACCAAGGATGCTTTCACAGGCGTTCTTATCTATGTGCATGACATTGATGCAGTGATGTACACTTAGAAACTCCCACTAAGTTAATTGCCAGAACACTGATTTCGTCTTAAACACTTGCTCCCTGGGTGTTAGTTTCATGATGAACCATGTCCCTTGCCAAGCACAACTTCAATTTTTTTAGCCATGTTGTGGACCTCCTTCCCAGAATAAGGTCTTGGGCCCAAACCCGCCTTTGCCGTACCATCAAATTCAGCTTTCATCTTTCGGTATGGGTGACTTTTATGTAAGTACCTACGATGACGCAAATGCATAGTTTTGCGCGAGTTGGGAAGAAATCTACTCGTTGTCCTATCCATGCATGTGACACATCCTACTAGTCCCCTTGTTTTGTGCCCCGAAGTGTTGCCTAATGTCTGCATATCTTGAATGGTGTGCAGTAGCAACGCATGTAGGTGAAAAATAGCTTTTTGTAAGCATCATAACATTCTACACCAGCCTTTTCCACAATGTCAGCAGTTCTTCTACTAGTAGCTAAAAGTAAATGTCGATCATTTCTAGTTTTCTTCGGGCCTTGGATAATCATTGACATCATGATGTATTTTTTCTTCACACACAACCAAGGAGTAAGGTTATATATGCACAGAAGCATCGGCCATGTGCTGTGTTGGGTGCGCATATTGCCAAATGGATTCATTCCGTCAGTACACTCCCCGAGCCTTATATTTCTAGGATCCTTGTCAAAGTCTTTATACGTGTTGTCGATGAATTCCCACTGAGCTGCATCTTTTGGGTGCCTCAGTTCGCTCATCATGATGCCACCGCAACCTCTTTGCCTCTCTAGGGTTTGCAAACAAACGCTTCAACCTTGGAATTAAAGGTAACTACCAAACAACCTTAAATGGGATTCCTGTCTTGATCTCATCGTCCATTTTGTACTTGTCCTTTGCTCTCCTGCGCTTGTATCAAGGATGCTTGCATATGCGACATGAACGCAAATCTATGTAGTCACCGCGGTACAACATACAAGCATTCCCACAAGCGTGTATCTTCTGGACTTCAAATTCCAATGGGCAAACAACTTTCCTCGCTTCGTTCATGCTTTTGGGGTGCACATTATCTTCTGGAAGAATGTCTTTGAAAAGACCTAACAACTTTGTGAAGCCCTTGTTTGATAGACCTTTTTCTTGTTTAAATCTGAGAAGTGCCAGCGTGGCACTCAACTTGGAATATTTCTTTTTGCAACCTAGATACAAATCTTTCCGGAGTCCACCTTCATGGTTGGCAGATCCTTGTAATCCGGGCCCTAGAAATCTATAACCTTAGCAGCAAAATCTGGCATACCATCAAGGTCGTCGGTATCGTCTGCGCCATCATCTCGGTTTTTTAGTGGGGTTTTTGGCATGTCTCTGTTCTGTTGGTAGCTTGATGTCTGAGCCCTGAGGTTAGATTGAACATCCATGTGACTCTAATTAAGGTTTAGCATCTCGCCGCCTTGGTTACCTTCATCCATGACCGGCTCTTCACCGTGTCTAGTCCAACGTGTATATCCACCCATGAATCCCCACTTGTATAAGTGGTACTCGACCTCTATAACTTGGTGAGACTCTGTATTGGTACAATCCTTGCATGGACAGGGGATGTAATATTCTTCACAGACTCTCCTCTTTGTCCCTTCATCCAAAGCGATGAACTCCTTCACACCACTCATATACTTTGAGCTTCTTTGATCATTCATGCATTCCGATCGTTCCATCTGCACCACATGAGGGGTATTAAAAAACATTGATAAATGGATTAATGGATGCCCAAAGATGCGTGAATAAATCATAAGATTTTATTTTCATAATTTACGGAGGGCGCTACATATTGTTATCCAACCATGCGATGACACAAACTAATGACCAATCTATTTACATGTTGATTACAGTACTACCCTTATGAATTGAATACCATAATTAAGACACTCAGCGAAAAGAATGCCTTAATTAATTAGCCGCGCAACAACCTCCACCCAGTAGCCAGAGTAGCGCGATACCACGGCACTCCGAGACAGCAGGGTCGAGGAGCAGCGCCTGAAGTTTGAGCTCCATTGTCCCACCATCGACAGCGAGGGATGTGCTCCAATCACGCCGCCGCCGGCCTTGAGGATTGAGCTCCTCCTATCTCCCGCTGCCGACCGAGGATTAACCTCCTATCACACCATCACCACCGACCAACCGAGGATTGACCTCCTATCCGGTAGCCGCTGCCTCGGCTACCGCCCCCATCCCTATCTGCAGAGCGGCTGTTTTTATTTTTTTCACGGGTATCCGCAGAGCGGCTGTTTACCCTAAGTATTAACTCAATTATTGCACCCCCATATGTATGGGGTAGTACATCATATATGGTTATGTTATGGGAACCGTGTCTCACACACGTTGTCATATCACACAATTTGGTGTGGAAATCGTGTGTGAAGTTGTAATATCAAACACAAATGATATGTCCAAACCGTGTGCCGTATACAACGGAGTATGATAAGTAGTTTCCCGACGGTTATCAGATCCCCATAGTTTCCCCATTTCCCCCAAATCCGAGGATGGCCTCCAAATCTCTACCCCACAAATTCCCTCACGTGGTGCTGACATTGGGGGAATGCGGATGAGTGGTGTCGATGGTTTCGGTGCGGCTGCTCCAGCTCGTATCGTCGCTCTCGGCAGCGCGATGGGCAGGGCCGCCACGACAACGGTCACCACAGAGTACATGCGTAAGGTCATCAGAAGGCCGATGTACTACATATCCTAATTGTCTTGTCAGGTTCCAATCAATCTTGATCTTTTTATCATGTCCAAAGTAGCTCCCTCAATCCGTCCTGAATGACCCCCCCACCAGCAAGGCAATCAACCGCCGGATCCGGAGTATGACTCCAGACTCCCGCAACATGAGTGATGTCTACTAGGCAAGTTTTCTTCTGGTAGACTCAGTTGGGCCTAGGACAACAACAAATTTCCCTCAAGCAGACGACCTAAGGTTTATCAATCCATGGGAGGTGTAGGATGAAGATGGTGTCTCTCAAACAACCCTGCAATCAAATACAAGAAATCGCATGTGTCCCCAACACACCCAATGCAATGGTAAATTGTATAGGTGTACTAGTTCCGTGAAGAGATGGTGATACAAGTGTAGTATCGATAGTAGATATACGTTTTTGTAATATGAAATAATAAAAATAGCAAGGTAGCAAGTAACAAAAATGAGCACAAATGGTGCAATCTCTCAACAGTGCTAACATAACTGAATCATATAACAATCCCTCAACATGCGACAAAGAATCACTCCAAAGTTCCTATCAAAGAAATTAGGACAAAAACGTGTATCAACCTATATGTCTAGATTACCCCAATGTCACCACGGGAATCCACAAGTTGATTACCAAAACATATATTACGTGACTCAATAGAATACCCCATTGTCACCACGGGTATCCACATGCAAGACATACATCAAGTGATCTCAAATCCAATATTCAATCCAACATAATAAAACCTCAAAGAGCAAGACTCAATTCATCGCAACAAGATAGAGTGGGAAGAACACCATAAGATTCATCTATATTAACAATATAGATGGCACTACATGACATGCTACATTGGCGGCTCTACTACGACACGTGCCGCTCCTTACTAGGCCACGGTTCATCATTGCAGAGAGACCGATCGACCGCTATGTACATACATGTTCACGACCAGACAGATAACGCTACGTATGCTTCGACCTGGTGGGTCCCAGCTGTCAGGGGACACCAATTTTTTTTGCACGTAATAAGGAGGCACTTCCTTGTGTGTGAAGATAAAGCCAGTGGGTCCCAGCTGTCAGGGGAGATGTTTTTTCGCAAAATACAGAGGTCCTTCCAGTGGGTCTGAGCTGTCACGTGGAGGAATCATTATTTTGCGCATAATAAGGAGGCACTTCCTTGCGTGCGGCCATGGACCCAGCTGTCAGCCTCTCCACGTATAGTCCTCTTCTGATGGTGTCGTTCGTTGACCGCTTTGACGATGCCGTACTGATACGTCTCCAATGTATCTATAATTTTTTATTGTTCCATGCTATTATATTATCTGTTTTGGATGTTTTATATGCATTAATATGGTATTTTATATTATTTTTGGGACTAACCTATTAACCTAGTGCCCAGTGCCAGTTGTTGTTTTTCCTTATTTTTGTCTTTTATAGAAAATCAATAGCAAACGGAGTCCAAACGGAATAAAACTTTACTATGATTTTTCTTGGACCAGAAGAAACCCACGAGACTTGAAGAGGATGCCAGAAGACCTATGAGGCGGCCACAAGCCATAGGGGCGCGCCCCGGGGGGCGCGCCCCCAGGGCTTGTAGGCCCCTCGGAGACCGTCTAACCACTATATATTCCAATATTCCCCTATACCATAGGGCACACCAAAAATACTTTTCCACCGCCGCAAGCTTCTGTTCCCGTGAGATCCCATCTTGGGGCCTTTTCTGGCACTCCGTCGGAGGGGGATTCGATCACGGAGGGCCTCTACACCAACCTTGCTGCCCTTTCGATGATGCGTGAGTAGTTTACCACAGACCTACGGGTCCATAGCTAGTATCTAGATGGCTTCTTATCTCTCTTTGATCTTCAATACAATGTTCTCCTTGATGTTCTTGGAGATCTATTCGATGTAATCTTCTTTTGCGGTGCGTTTGTTGGGATCCGATGAATTGTGGATTTATGATCAGATTATTTATGAATATTATTTGAGTCTTCTCTGAAATCTTTTATGCATGATTGAGATACCTTTGTATTTCTCTCCGATCTATCGATTTGGTTTGGCCTACTAGATTCGTTTTTCATGCAATTGGAGAGGTGCTTTGTGATGGGTTCAATCTAGCGATGTCCTCACCCAGTGATAGAAGGGGTAGCGAGGCACGTATTGTATTGTTGCCATTAAGGATAAAAAGATGGGGTTTATATCATATTTCTTGAGTTTATCCCTCTACATCATGTCATCTTGCTTAAGGCGTTACTCTGTTCTTATGAACTTAATACTCTAGATGCAGGCAGGAGTCGGTCGATGTCTGGAGTAATAGTAGTAGATGCAGAATCGTTTCAGTCTACTTGTCACGGACGTGATGCCTATATTCATGATCATTGCCTTAGATGTCTTCATAATTATGCGCTTTTCTATCAATTGCTCAACAGTAATTTGTTTACCCACCGTATGTTTTCTCCAAGAGAGAAGCTTATAGTGAAACCTATGGCCCCGGGGTCTATTTTCCATCATATATTTTCAGATAAATAAAACCAAAAACCCAAAATTACCTTGCTGCAATTTATTTATATTTACTTTATTTTTCCTTTTATTTATCTTTTATACCTTTCTCTATTAGATCTCACTCTTGTTCGTGACTGTGAATGGATTAACAACCCCTTTTTCGCGTTGTGTGCAAGTGTTTGTTAGTTTGTGCAAGTGCATATATTGGAGACTTGCTTGTGCCTCCTACTGGATTGATACCTTGGTTCTTAACTGAGGGAAATACTTATCTCTACTTTGCTGCATCACCCTATCCTCTTCAAGGGAAAAGTCAACGCAAGCTCAAGAAGCAGCAGGAAGAATTTCTGGCGCCGTTGCCGGGGAGGTTCTACATCAAGCCTACCAAGTACCCATCATAAACTCTCATCTCTTGCACTTACATTATTTGCCATCTGCCTCTCGTTTTGCTCTCCCACACTTCTAAAACATTTTTAGAAAAATACAAAAATATTTGCCTTTTTATTCGCCTTCTTTCCGTTCATGTTTTCATTTGCCTTTATGTCTTACTTGGTTTGTTTGCTTGTTTGCTTGGTATAATTGTGTGTTTGTTGAAAATCAGAAAACAAAAAGTTTATGGATCCTTGTCCAATTGCTAATCTTTTTAAAAGATCCAATTATGATGAACCAATTGCTAGTGAGTTGAGTGCACTAGATTATCTTTATGAAGTTTTGCTTGAAATTCGTGAATCTAAAAATTGTGATGAAGTGTTAAAAGAAAAAAATTATGAACTGATTCACGATAGCTCCTTGAATGAAAAGCAAGATTGCAATGATGTTATTATAAATTCTATTAATGTCAATTGTGCTAATAACATGCAAAACCCAAGCTTAGGGATGCTAATTTTGCTATGTCCACTACTTATTGCAATGATCATGATTGGGGTGATAATGCTTGTTATGATCTTGAAAATTTATTTAAGCCTCATGATAATAATGTTTGCAATAATATGGAAAGTGGATTTGGAAGAGTGTCAACTTTCGCTAAAAATAATCCCACATACTTGGAGAGTGTTCAATCTTATGAAATTTTTGATGAAAGTGGGTTTGGAGAGGTCATGACTTTCTTTGATGATAATCCCACTATTTTGGAAGAGTGTCAACTTTGTATGCATGTGGATCATGTAGAGAATATGTTATGTGATAGTTATATTGTTGAATTTGAATATGATCCCACATGTAATTATTATGAGAGAGGGAAATATGGTCGTAGAAATTTTCATGTTACTAAATTACTTCTCGTTATGTTGAGATTGCTATTGTTTCTTTCTTCTTCCTTGCATATGCTAGTTTTGGCTTGTCTTGATAAATATTTTCCCTATAAAATGCCTATGCATAGGAAGTATGTTAGACTTAAACTTGTTTTTCACATGCTACATGATGCTCTCTTCGTGTTTCAATTGCTATTTTTTATGTGAGCATCATTAAAATTATCAACGCCTAGCTAAAAGGCTTTAAAGAAAAGCGCTTTTTGGGAGACAACCCAATCTTTTTCTTTTCTGTTTTTATGAAAACACACAATATTAACTCTGTAGTAATTATGTTTTAGTCTTTTAAATAGTGTTTGAGCCAAGCAAGACCTTTGGGATGCTTTGGTATATCGTTGATTTGGTTTTGCTGAAAAACAGAAACTTTTGCGTCCAGTAACAGAATTGTTAAAATTCACTGGAGCATGGAAAATTCTGAATTTTTTACACAAGATTTATATATGAATTTCCTATGTTTTCCTAATGTTTCAGAATTTTTGGAGTTACAGAAGTATAACTAATATTCTGGTCACTACAGACTGTTCTGTTTTTGACAGATTCTGTTTTCTATGTGTTGTTTGTTATTTTGATGAATCTATGGGTAGTATCGGGGGGTATGAACCATGGAGAAGTTGGAATACAGTAGATATAACACCTATATAAATTTATAATGAGTTCACAATAGTACTTAAAGTGGTGATTTATTCTATTATACTAACGGATCTTACGAGTTTTCTGTTGAGTTTTGTGTTGTGAAGTTTTCAAGTATTGGGTAATGTTTTGATGGACCAAAGAATAAGAGTGGCCAGGGCCTAATCTTGGGGATGCCCAAGGCACCCCTAGGTAATATTCAAGGACAACCAAGCATCTAAGCTTGGGGATGCCCCGGATGGCATCCCCTCTTTCGTCTTCAATCCATCGGTAAATTTACTTGAGGCTATATTTTTATTCACAACATGATATGTGTTTTGCTTGGAGCGTCTTGTATGATATGAGTCTTTGCTTTTTAGTTTGACATAATCATCCTTGCTGTATACACCTTTTGAGAGGGACACACATTAATCCTGAATTTATTAGAATACTCTATGTGCTTCACTTATATCTTTTGAGCTAGGCAGTTGCTCTAGTGCTTCACTTATATCTTTTTAGAGCACGGCGGTGGTTTTATTTTATAGAAATTGATGAACTCTCATGCTTCACTTATATTATTTTTAGAGTCTTAAAAAAAGCATGGTAATTTGCTTAGGTTATGAATTTGGTCCTAATATGATGGCATCCAAGAGGGATATAATAAAAACTTTCATAAAGAGAATTGAGTATATGAGAAGTTTGATTCCTTGCATTTGTTTTGAGATATAAAGATGGTGATATTAGAGTCATGCTAGTGAGTAATTGTGGATTAATAGAAATACTTGTGTTAAGGTTTGTGATTCCCGAAGCATGCACGTATGGTGAACCGTTATGTGATGAAGTCGGAGCATGATTTATTTTTTTATTGTCTTCCTTATGAGTGGTGGTCGGGGACGAGCGATTGTCTTTTCCTACCAATCTATCCCCCTAGGAGCGTGCATATTAGTATTTTTCTTCGATGGCTAATAAATTTTTGCAATAAGTATGTGAGTTATTTATGACTAATGTTGAGTCCATGGATTATACGCACTCTCACCCTTCCACCATTGCTAGCCTCTTTAGTACCGCGCAACTTTCGCCGATGCATTAAACCCACCATATACCCTTCCTCAAAAAAGCCACCATACCTTCCTATTATGGCATTTGCATAGACATTCCGAGATATATTGCCATGCAACTTCCACCGTTCCGTTTATTATGACACATACCATCATTGTCATATTGCTTTGCATGATCGTAAGATAGCTAGCATGATATTTTCATGGCTTGTCCGTTTTTTCATATCTTTGCTATGCTAGATCATTGCACATCCCGGTACACCACCAGAGGCATTCATATAGAGTCATACTTTGTTCTAGTGTTGAGTTGTAATTCTTGAGTTGTAAGTAAATAAAAGTGTGATGATCATCATTATTAGAGCATTGTCTCGTGTGAGGAAAGGATGATGGAGGCTATGATTCCCTCACAAGTTGGGATGAGACTCCATACTTAAAAATAAAAAAGAGGCCAAAGAGCCCAAATTTTTTAAAAAAGCCAAAGGGTCCAAACAAAAAAATGAGAGAAAAAGAGAGAAGGGACAATGTTACTATCCTTTTTCCACACTTGTGCTTCAAAGTAGCACCATGTTCTTCATGATAGAGAGTCTCCTATTTTATCACTTTCATATACTAGTGGGAATTTTTCATCATAGAACTTTGCTTGTATATTCCAATGACGGGCTTCCTCAAATTACCCTAGGTCTTCGTGAGCAAGCAAGTTGGATGCACACCCACTTAGTTTTCTTTTTGAGCTTTCATACACTTATAGCTCTAGTGCATCCGTTGCATGGCATCCCTACTCACTTGCATCGATATCAATTGATGGGCATCTCCATAGGCCATTAATTTGCCTAGTTGATGTGAGATTTTCTCCCTTTTGTCTTCTCCTCACAACCTCCACCATACACTATTCCACCTATAGTGTTATATCCATGGCTCACGCTCATGTATTGCGTGAAAGTTGAAAAAGCTTGAGAACATTAAAAGTACGAAAAAATTGTTTGGCTTGTTATCGGGGTTCTCCATGATGAAGTACTTTGTGTGATGAAGATAGAGCATAGCCAGACAATATGATTTTGTAGGGATAACTATCTTTAGCCATGATATTTTGAGAAGACATGATTGCCTTATTAGTATGCTTGAAGTATTATTGTTTTTATGTCAATATTAAACTTTTGTTTTGAATCTTATGGATCTGAACATTCATGCCACAATAAAGAAAATTGTATTGATAACTATGTTAGGTAGCATTTCACATCAAAAATTCTGTTTTTATCATTTACCTACATGAGGACGAGCAGGAATTAAGCCTGGGGATGCTTGATTCGTCTCCAACGTATCTATAATTTTTTATTGTTCCATGCTATTATATTATCTGTTTGGATGTTTTATATGCATTAATATGGTATTTTATATTATTTTTGGGACTAACCTATTAACCTAGTGCCCAGTGCCACTTGCTATTTTTTCCTTGTTTTTGTCTTTTGCAGAAAATCAATAACAAATGGAGTCCAAACGGAATAAAACTTTATGATGATTTTTCTTGGACCAAAAGAAACCCACGAGACTTGGAGAGGAGGCCAGAAGATCTACGAGGCGGCCACAAGCCGTAGGGGCGCGCCCCAGGGCTTGTGGGCCCCTCGAAGACAGTCTAACCCTAATTACACCACTATATATTCTCAAATATTTCCCCTATACCACAGGGCACTCCAAAAATACTTTTTCACCGCCGCAAGCTTCTGTTCCTGTCAAATCCCATCTTGGGGCCTTTTCCGGCACTCTGCCGGAGGGGGATTCTATCACGGAGGGCCTCTACACCAAGCTTGCTGCCCTTTCGATGATGTGTGAGTAGTTTACCACAGACCTACGGGTCCATAGCTAGTAGCTAGATGGCTGCTTCTCTCTCTTTGATCTTCAATACAATGTTCTCCTCGATGTTCTTGGAGATCTATTCGATGTAATCTTCTTTTGCAGTGCGTTTGTTGAGATCCGATGAATTGTGGATTTATGATCAGATTTTCTATGAATATTATTTGAGTCTTCTCTGAACTCTTTTATGCATGATTGAGATAGCTTTGTATTTCTCTCCGATCTATCAATTTGGTTTGGCCTATTAGATTGGTTTTTCTTGCAATGGGAGAGGTGCTTTGTGATGGGTTCAATCTTGCGGTGTCCTCACCCAGTGATAGAAGGGGTAGCGAGGCACGTATTGTATTGTTGCCATTAAGGATAAAAAGATGGGGTTTATATCATATTGCTTGAGTTTATCCCTCTACATCATGCCATCTTGCTTAAGGCATTACTCTGTTCTTATGAACTTAATACTCTAGATGCAGGCAGGTGTCGGTCGATGTGCGGAGTAATAGTAGTAGATGCAGAATCGTTTTGGTCTACTTGTCACAGACGTGATGCCTATATTCATGATCATTGCCTTAGATGTCTACGTAATTATGTGCTTTTCTATCAATTGCTCAACAGTAATTTGTTTACCCACCATATGTTTTTCTTCAAGAGAGAAGACTCTAGTGAAACCTATGGCCCCCGGGTCTATTTTCCATCATATATTTTCAGATCTATAAAACCAAAAACCCAAAAATACCTTGCTGCAATTTATTTATATTTACTTTGTTTTTCCTTTTATTTATCTTTTATACCTATCTCTATTAGATCTCACTCTTGTTCGTGACCGTGAAGGGATTGACAACCCCTTTTTCGTGTTGTGTGCAAGTGTCGGATTCAGGGCTCTGCAGACCCAAAGAAGGTTCGAACTCTGGGGCATGTGCGAAGAACTCAACCTCTCCGGCCAACCAACCCGTCGCCCTACAGCCTAGCTCGATGAACAAGGAAGAAGATGAACATGGCAGTTTACCTAGGTTCGGGCCACCTTGCGGTGTAAAACCCTACTCCTGCTTTGTGGTGCATTAGCCTTATGAGGGGCTGAGGATGAACTAGTATAGAGGATGAACAAGCTCGCGAGGATTGCTCTGGTGAGAGTGAGTTGTTCCGGATTCGATCCCATCTCCCTTCCTATGGTGGTGGCTAACCTATATATAGTGGCTTTGGTCCTCTTCCCCGAAAATGAAGGCGGGAAGGGATTCCACAACGGCCAATTTGAAAGGGGACAAGTAGTACATCTTATCCTGACGAAAGGTGGTCTTCGCCTGCAAAGCTTCTGGCCGTGACGCTGCGGTGGGCTCGGCAATGACATCCGTCCTGCCATCCTGGCGGTCTTGGTCTCGTTGCACGGGAATGGAAACCTTTGGGTGATTCCTCGGGACCCCGCGCCTGTGCTTGCCTCCTTAGCACCAAAGAGGAAACCTGCTGCTCTGCGCTCGCTGGCGCCCACCTGGCCTTGGTCGTCATGGCTTGCATCACCTCCACCTCATGAGGTGGGCATCTGCATAGAAATCCCCGCTATTCAGGAGCCAGCCTAAGGAGGCCGCTCCCTCCGGAGGTCTTGACATCGCCCGCCTCGCGAGGGTCTTGTCTTGAAGGTTTTGTAGATGGGCCGTACCAGGCCATCGATGGCGCCACACCGTGGGCCACAGGCAGGCAAGTCTAGGTACTCCGGTTCCCAGAACGCCGACAGTAGCCCCTGGGCCCAAGGCGCGCTCGGACTTGGCTTCGAGGCAAAGCCAAAGGGCAAGGATGAAGCGCCGCGGGCCCCAATCGCCTGCGGACCAGGCAGACGCGTGGCGCCTGATGGGACGTGGGCGTCTCCGCTTCCCCATGCTGCCTCGGCAAGTGCACGACTTGACAACTGCCTAATGCACACAGGAGAACCATCATTGCTCGGAACGTGAGAGGCCGGCGGTTGGCCTCCCTCTGCCTATAAATGGGGCAGGGGGCAGAGCCCCCAGCTCATCTTCATTTTCTCATTGCCTGCTCCTCCTTCTCCTTCTTCTTCGACTCGCCATCTTGCCAGAGCGTCCATGGCGCCGATGAGGAGGTTCTCCACCGCGGAGAAGGGAAAAGCCCCTCAGGTGGAACCCGAGCTACTCCCGCCGAAGAAGAGGCACGGTTGCCCCCGCGACGCCGCCACTACGCTTATGCCAACGCGGCCCTGGCATGAACGCATTCCACCAGGCTTCCCGGTCCACGCATACGCTCGCACACAGAGCCCGTCTATGAGAGCGGCCGCGGACGCCGCGAGGAGCGAAACCATGGAGGAGAACAAGCGGTGGCCGCACGGCCGATCCGCCCGCGGACCCACGCCAAAGGCACGGCCCGCGAGTTCGTGGTGTGGGCGGCGATGCCGCCGCGCACATGGATCCGGCTCCTGCGATCTCTGGCGAGGGAGATTCCACCACGGGGGCCCGTCGAGCTGTGGTTGCAACACGACGGCTGCTGCAGCCAAGCATCAAAGGCGGAAGTCGAGGTCGTCGACTCTGGCGATGTCTTCATGACACGGGGATGGGGCATGGTGGCCTGCGCCTGCCGCTCGAAGGGAGGTCACGCCATCCACTTCGAGTACGACGGGGCTTCGACGCTCCTCTTCAAGGTCTTCGGAGAGGACGGCCGACGCGTGGAGTGCTGCCCCAGGGGGAAGATCGAGGCAGCGGCTCTCCAGTGGGGCGGCAAAATGGCAAGGCCACCGGGAATGAACTTGCCCTTGGCCTCGTCCACAACTCCTCCGGCAGCAGCAGCGCCTCGTCTGGACCATGCTCGAGCGACGACGTCAGCTACGAGCCGCCTCGTCACCGTGCCCGGGCCTAGGGGGATGAGGGGCACCGTCCTGACGTTGTTGGCGATGCTGCCGAGGCCATAGTTCTTAGGTGTTTCTACTTTTGCTTCATTCCTGCACGAAAATCATGACGGGCCCCGTGGGGGTATGTAAATAACTGCGATGCCCACGCTTTAATGTTATCATTCTCCATTAGTGTCGTGCTTGCGCCTCTCGCTTTGGCATGGTTCCCCCTTTCATTCTCGCGGTAGCTTGGTGCTCTGCTCCAGCAAGACCCAGTCCCCAGGCAAGCTTTGGCCATCGCTGGTATGCCAGGTCGCGATCCCGTGGTCAAGGCCAGGAGGTGAGCGGCCCAAGGTCCGGTAAGAGCCCCTGAGGCGCGATGCTCAGAAGGTCCCCTTTGGCGCGCAAGCGGCTCCCGAAGGACTGAAAGGGAAGCATTCTTGCCCCGAGCGAGATCGCTAGAGATGAAGCGCTGATCTTAAGGTTCACGCCTATGCGTCTGAGGTGACTTATCTTGGTGAGCCCGCGGTGACTCTTTTGCTGCATGGACGAGCTTCTCGTGGGACACTGGGCCATGCCATCCTCCAGATGACGCCCCCCCCCCCCCCCCCCCGCAGGGCTCCTGCCGTCTCTGTTTCCCCCCGCTTGCATGGGTGCTCTACGTCCTCAGGTCCCGGCCCTCGAACGACGCTAGCCGTCGCTGGTATGCCAGGTCATGATGCCGTGGTCAAGGCCAGGCGTGAGGGCTCGAGAGCCAGTAGGAGCCCCTGAGGCGCGATGCTTAGGGCCCCCCTTTAACGTGCAAGCTGTTTGCACGAGAAAAGAATAACCGGCTCTGAGGAGATGCCCAGGAGGGGTTGTGCTCCAAGGCGCTGGTGAGGCTACCCGTGGTCCCAGCTCTGGAGGTTCCTACGAGTTAACCGAAAAAGGAAAACAGAGCACGCAGCCGCGCCTGCTATTCCGCCAGTGATCTTTCCGCAAGAAGACGAAGGCACTAAGGACCCGGTGAGGTGATGTGCGCGGGGCCGGCCGCGAGCCAGAGCTCGGTCTCTTAGGTTTATCAACGTTGTAGGGACGGACCCGAGCACAGGCACCGTGCCAGTAGCCCCCGTCGCGGAATGAGCAAGAGGTGGGTTAGCAACGCGCAGAAGCCGTGAGGGGCAACTCCATACATAACGTGATGTTAGGAGTAATGTTAACAACTATGATAACTTGAATACGCATAGCTGGTCCGGGGTTCATGAATCAAAATGGTGCAGCTGCAGGGGCAAGCCCTGATAGCTCGAGGATAATGCAGCCCGAGGGGCACCCTCAATTGAACAAACCAAAAGGTCACCTGGCACCGTTGTCGCAAAGGTGTTGGAGTAGCTGAAGACGTGTGCTTCGGTGGTCGCTCCTCACGAGGCGGCTGGCTCCTGAGGCTAGGGTGGCTCTGGAGGCCCGAGGAGCTTACGAGGGTCTGGCACCTCCTCTGTCAGGATCGCCTGACGCCGGGCCTCGTGAGCCACCAGGATGCCCTGCATGCAGCGCTGGTGCGACGCAGCCATGTTCAGCAGGCCGAACGGCATGCGGATGTAGCTGCGGGGGCAGCCCCCACTCCGTCCAACGCGGGACGGCCAGTAGAGCTCCTGAGAAGCGACCCTGTTGAGACCCGGGATGTTGATGCAGACGCGCAGCTCGCTACCCGCATCGGGGGCGGCAACTGCACTGAGAAGCACGGGGCGGCGCTCGCCGCGCATGGCTCGCGCCGCCTGAAGCTCTTCGGTTGCCTTGGTGATGAACTCTTGAGCGCCTAGCGCCTCGCACCCTGCGCCCTGCTCATGGAAGCGTGCATTGAAGCACGCCTCCACATGGTGCCCGAACGCCTCCCTCGTGATGTTGGTTAGGTCAGAGGCCCTCCAGAGGAGAGCCCCCGAGCCCATCCTAAGGGGGGCTCCGGGTGCGCCTTCCTATGCGAGGGGGAAGGGCGCCCCAGCAGCGGGCGCGGGGCCTGAGGCACGATCGTCGGACGCACCAGCCTCCTGGTGGCCCTTGGGGAGGAGCTGCTTCTTCTTCTTGGGAATGGCCTCAGGAGGCCGAACTGCACCCTCGTCGTCAGAGTTCTCGGCTGCCGCAGCCTGGTAGGCGTGCTCGAGGGAGCACACCGCTGCCTTCTCGTCACAGGAGACCGTGATGATATCGCCGCTTCCTGGCATCTTGAGGACATTGTAGCCGTGGTGAGTCGCCGCCATGAATTTAGCGAGGGCTGGATACCCGAGGATGGCATTGTACGGGAGGCGAATGTGGGCGACATCAAAGTCGATGAGCTTGGTGTGGTAGTTGTCTCACTGGCCAAAGCTAACAGGGAGGCGAATCTGCCCTATGGGGGTGGTGGAGCCATCGGTCACCCCTGAGAAAGGCTTGGTAGGGAGGAGCTGGTCGTATGGCACCTGGAGCGTCTCGAACGTCTCGACCGAGAGAACGTTGAGCCCCGCGCCACCATCGATGAGTGTCTTGGTGACAAGGACGTTGCTGATGGTTGGTGAGCCGAGCATTGGGAGCGTGCCAGCGGCAGCTGAGCACTTGAGCTGGTCTGTAGAGTCAAAGGTGACGGCGTACATGGACCACCTGAGGGGGCGTGATGCCTTGAGCTTGGGGAGGGCCGCGTTCAACTCACGAGTGAACTGCTTGAAGATGCGATGGGAAGCGGGGGCCTGAGCGCCACCCAGGATGCAGGCAATGGCATGAGGCTCTTGGAAGCCCCTGGCCCCATCGTCTTGGCGGTGGTCGTCGTTCCTCCTTGGCGGCAGTGGCAGTGATGGGAGACCGGCATTGCCCTGAGGACGATCCTCACGAGGCTGGTCCCTCCAGGGGCCGTCGCGAGGCTGGCCCTGCCAGCGGTCCTCATGAGGCTGATCGCGGCAGTACTGGCGGGGGTCGCTGTTGTCCCAGCGACCGCCCTCGCGGCCTCCTCCGCAGCTGTAGCCACGGTCGATGCGCTCGGTACGGCGGCCAAAGCACCCATCGCAGATTGCCCTGAGCTCTTGGCAGTCGTTGGTGTTGTGGCTGTGGACATTATGGAAGACGCAAAACGGACGGCTGCCCTTGGAGGACTCGGGGTGGTCACAGCCGTGCTTCATCTCAGGTTCAACCGCGAGCACAGCTGGGCCCTTGCGCTTCACATCCTTAGCCTTGGCCTTCTTGTCTTCAGGATCGACCTCCGGAAGTTCCAGGAGGGAGAGGCGACCTTCCTCCACCCTCGCTCACTTGGTGGCCATGTTAAACATCTCCAGAGCCGAGCACAAATCCTCGTGCATGGCGAGCTCTTCCTTCATCTTGATTTCCCGGCCACCCTCAAAGAACGCCGTAACGGTGGCCTCGTCCGACACCTTCGGGATCTTGAGGCGAACGTTGGTGAAGCGTTGTATGTACTTGTGCAAGGTTTCACCTGGCTGCTGCTTGATGCGTCACAGGTCGCCTGCCTCGGGAGCGTGGTCATGAGTACCCTGAAAGTTGGCGATGAAGCGCTCGCGTAGCTCATCCCAGGAGGAGATCGACCCCACCGGAAGGTTCAGGAGCCATGAGCGCGCGCCGTCCTTGAGGGCCATGGGGAACCAGTTCGCCATGACCTTCTCATTGACATTCGCCACCTTGATGCTCAGCTCATAGAGCTGGAGGAACTCGGCGGGGTCAGGGCTGCCGTCGTAGCGCGGAGGCAGATCCGGCTTGAACTTGCCGGGCCAGACGACGCGGCGCAGCTCCGGGGTGAAAGCATGGCACCCTGCCTCATTCACCGGGGCCATCCGCCGGGGAGGCGCCTGATCTTGATGCCCATGCACGGCCGCCTCTGGCGTTGAGCGGTCTTGACGTGGAGGTGCTGGAAGCGCACGCGCTTCTCCTTGGGGCCGCTGCACCACCTGGCAGCTTTCTTCATCACGCGCTGGCGCTCTGCACGGCGGGTCGTGCTGGGGAGCTTCACGCCTCGGCTCGGGGCCCTTGCCATGCAGCGGAGGGGGAGGAGGTGTGCCATGGGCCACATCACCCTCCTGGGACAGCAGAGGGCAAAGCGAACGAGACGGTGCAGGGGCTTCACCAGCGGCATTGACGAGCTCAGCGATGCAGGCAAGCCAGTCGTCGTAGAGGTTGTTGGCCGGACGATAGCACAGAAGCTCGCACGCCATGAGCAGCACAGACTGTGCATTCGCCGGCCCACGACGGCCGGGAGAAGATGACGCCATGGCTGGAGTGTGTGACGGAGTCACGGTGCGGCCGTCGCGCTATACGGACGGCGACAGCGACTAGTCCTGCTACTCGCGGGCAACAGGGTCGGTGGCGGCGTTAGCCACAGGGGAGGCAGAACAGCGAGGGACGCCATTTCCTGCGGGTGCTGTCTGGGCGACACAAGCGGCCCGGTGCTCGGCACGAACATGGCGAGCGTCAGCCATCAGAACGATGAGACGGTGGTGGAACGAGTGGTGAGAGAGAGGCTTCGACACGCCCCTACCTGGCGTGCCAAATGTTAGATTCAGGGCTCCGCACACCCAAAGAAGGTTCGAACTCTGGGGCGTGGGCGAAGAACTCAACCACTCCAGCCAACCAACCCGTCGCCCTATAGCCTAGCTCGATGAACAAGGAAGAAGATGAACATGGCAGTTTACCCAGGTTCGGGCCACCTTGCGGTGTAAAACCCTACTCCTGCTTTGTGGTGGATTAGCCTCACGAGGGGCTGAGGATGAACTAGTACAGAGGATGAACAAGCTCGTGAGGCTTGCTCTGGTGAGAGTGAGTTGTTCTGGATTCGATCCGATCTCCCTTCCTATGGTGGTGGCTAACCTATATATAGTGGCCTCGGTCCTCTTCCCCGAAAACAAAGGCAGGAAGGGATTCCACAACAGCCAATTTGAAAGGGGACAAGTAGTATATCTTATCCTGACGAAAGGTGGTCTTCGCCTGCAAAGCTTCTGGCCGTGACGCTGCGGTGGGCTCGGCGATGACATCCGTCCTGCCGTCCTGGCGGTCTTGGTCTCATTGCATGGGAATGGAAACCTTTGGGTGATTCCCCGGGACCCCGCGCCTGCGCTTGCCTCCTTAGCACCAAAGAGGAAACCTGCTGCTCTGCGCCCGCTGGCACCCGCCTGGCCTTGGTCGTCATGGCTTGCGTCACCTCCACCTCACGAGGTGGGCATCTGCATAGAAATCCCCGCTCCTCAGGAGCCAGCCTAAGGAGGCCGCTCCCTCTGGAGGTCTTGACGTTGCCCGCCTCGCGAGGCTTCGCCCCTCGCGAGGGTCTTGTCTTGAAGGTGTTGTAGATGGGCCATACCAGGCCGTCGATGGCGCCACGCCGTGGGCCGCAGGCAGGCAAGTCTGGGTACCCCTGTTCCCAGAACGCCGACAATAAGTGTTTGTTAGTTTGTGCAAGTGCATATATTGGAGACTTTCTTGTGCCTCCTACTGGATTGATACCTTGGTTCTTAACTGAGGGAAATACTTATCTCTACTTTGCTGCATCACCCTTTCCTCTTCAAGGGAAAAATCAACGCAAGCTCAAGAAGTAGCACGTACCAAGAGCACCAAGGGGCCTGCGCTACTACTACAATGCTACAACTAATGTTTAGTAGTAGTGTAGGTTGGGAAGCGCTACTACTAACCTACCTAGCAGTAGCGCTTGTCTGACCAGCGCTACAGCTACACCTACCTAGCAATAGCGTGTGTCCAACTAGCGCTACTGCTAGAATTTCCTGTATTTTTATTTTCTTCTACATATTTGCACTGTATTTGTACAGGTTTTATATACTAATCTCATCATATGATTTTTTGATCATGATGAATTATTATATCAGTGGTTGAGAGAGACGTGTATTAGATTCCTCCACTTGAATCTAATCCAAACTTGGTCACTTTGGGATCAAAGTGATCAAGTTTGGATTAGTAGTACTTTGGATCCACGTCTCTCTCAACCACTGATATAATAACTCATCATGCTCATAATGATATAACAACTCAGCATCATCATCATAGTCATCTAACAACTCATCGTTATAGCACATCACTCATCACCATAATCATAATAACAACTCCTCCTTGTCATCATAGTCATAACCAACACTAGTTAATTGTTCTTAGCACATGATCATGAGTACTAGCTAGCTAGGACCTGCTACCCTCTCTAAGGTAAAATAGCATAAAATAGGATAGCCCCTGACTCTCCATTATGGAGAATGGAGATTATCCTGTCTCCAATTCGTGGGCTTCGCACCATGTTGCCTCCAAGTAGCTCTCTGTGATCATTCCAAACTTTTTTCTATTCTTTGATTGTGAGGTCTCCATCTCTTTGAGAAATCGTGTATGCACATCGGTGAACAGTAGGCAGACTTGGTTGTAAGCTAATAACATCAATGAGACCTTTGGTATGCATCAGATGAGGCACACAATCCTTCAGGTTTTTGTTGTTGAAGAGCATAATAACAACATAGTTAGCAATGTAGTTTAGCTTTAGAAGAATATATGCAAAAGATGCACTAGTGTCATAATAGTAAAAAATCTTACCATGTCATTTCCATGGATATTACCGTAGTTCAACACGTGGACTAGTGGCACGTATTGACCATAATGTGGAGGAGTTTCATAATTGTTATTTAAAGTCTCAACATCAATAATAAATGAGACAAGCTGATCTTTCTCCTCATAAGTTAGTTCAGAGCCATCAGTGTAGTAGGTTTTGTGTACTATCTTCCGTACATATTTTGAAGAATGAAAATAAGCTGTCAATGGAAATAAGCCATCAATGATTTTTAAATAAACAATATGAATTACTTAACAAATTTATTTGACAAACTCACAAAGAGGTAGAATTGGAAGTGTGTCCACATCCACCAAAATGACGATATTATTGCCAATTTCATCTTCGGGCCCAAGATCGAATGTTATTTTCATATTCGCCTTGAATTCATAGGCCCTGCAAAGTCATCTCCAAGTTGAGCAACCAAAATGTGAGCTATTTGGTGCATTAAATAGCTTAACCCGAAAAGTGAAACCATCCTTCGTCCTAAGGTGAGCTATCTTCATCTATGTTCCCTCCCTATCTTCGAAATCAAGCTTTTCCAAGGCATACGATCTTGCATGACATGGTATGAACTATTCAAATTGTAAAAAAATTGGAAATTACACGTTGAAGCCAAAAATCACAAGTCATGCTTTATTGCGGAAAAATACTTGTCGTCGTTACGTACCATAAAAATGTCAAAAGTCTCCTTCAGCACGATGATGAAGCACATACCATTTTGCAGATGAGGCATCCTGTCGCACATACCCCCGTCGTCTTTTTAGTAGTTGCACTCAGGGATTCTATTGTCGTCAGACATTTCCTGTGTTTATAAGTCAAAGATTAAAAATCGATGGCAAATAACAGGAACTCAACACACAGATCATTATTATTCATCACGGGTTGACTGTCGGTCTGTCGAGTCTTTCCTTGAAAAATCTCATCTCACGTGGTATATATGGTGGGCACTCCCTCTCTGATATATTCGACCATCAGTGATGGTCGCTCCTGCCTTCATTCTTGAGTGCATTACACTAAAATGTCTAGCACACGGGAACGAAGGAGAAGCGACCCCCACGACAATAGTCGGGATTCTTCTTCTCTGACATTTGCGACTATCGGTGATGGTCGCTCCTCCGTTCGTTCAAAAGTGCATTACATCAAAATGTCTAGCATCTTGGAATGAAGAAGAAGCGACCCCCACGACAACAGTCGGGATTCTTCCTCTCTCATATTTTGATAGAATATATATGGTTGACTCTCTCTCACAAATATTTCGACTGTTGGTGATGGTCGCTTCCCCTCCTCCTCTCGGGCATTACCAAGGTATATCACGAGAAGAAGGAAGAGAAGCGACCCCCACGACAATAGTCGGCATTCTTCTTCTCTGATATATGGTGGACACTCTCCCTCACTGATTTTTTGACTCTCATGTATGGAGCTCCGACAGACTTAAAGTCAACCCGTAATGTCGTTTAATTCTCTTACCCGCAAATCCAGGGCACTTGATATTGCCTACATATTCTAGCACAAGTCATGCTAACATTCACGAAAAAAATCCGGCATGACCTTTGCTAAAATAGGACATATCGAGCGCCTGAAATTTGCCGGAATGGAAATGAATCAACACTGGCAAAACATAGGCCACTCGGATGTTCCCTGGGATACAAAGATGTTCATACACATACAATGGTTCAATATTGACAAAAGCATTTCAATATATCTTATAACCCGAACATTTCATTTGGACAAGAAGCATAACTAAATACCCTAATTCTACTCTATTCAACACCGAGGAGAAGAGAAGTAGGAGGTGGACTTTTAGCCCACCAACTCGGATGTAGAGGAAGTAGAGGTAGCGCCAACGATGATCACTCCAGGGAGACGCGACACTACAGAGCCTGCATATTCCACCGAGTTCAAATTTTAGATCATCAAATCTCATATTGCATTCTTTGATGACAAAGTGATAATGACTTAAAAATAATTAAATTGTCCAATACATTTCTACGTTGAAAAAGAAAATTACTAAAAATTTCTATACCTAAATTTTCTTACTAAAAATTCCTATTACTAAATTTGATACCTAAAAATTTGTCATATAGCATTCCAATACATATGTATAATTGAAAATGTGCTATACCTAAAAACTTCTATTACTAATTTTTTCTGTTACTAAAAATTTCTATCTACATTCTACAACAAAATTCTACCTATCTATTCTATTCAAAAAACCTCAATTCTACATATATTTTGTATTTTATTCTATTCAAAATACCTACATTCTATTCATATAAGCTATATGTTCTATTTTATTCAAAAAACCTACATTCTACAATCAAATTCTACCTAATTTTTATTACTAAAAATTTCTATACCTAATCTTTTTACTAAAAATTTCTATACAGAGAGAGGTGGGAGGAGGGGGAGTGAAAGGAGGAGGGAGGAGTGAGAAGGAGGAGGGGTAGTGGGAAGAGGGAGGAGAGAGAAGAGAGGAGGAGGGCAGTGGGAGAAGGGAGGAGGGCGACCGGAGGAGGATGGAGGAGTGAGGAGGGCAATGGGAGGAGGGAGGAGAAGGCAGCCAGCGGAGGAGGGAGGAGGGTAGTGGGAGGAGTGAGGAGTGAGGAGGGTAGTGGGAGGAGGGCGGAAGGCGGCCGGAGGAGGAGGGAGGGGCGCAGATACCTCGGCGGCGACAGCTGCGGCGGGCGACGACGTGCGGTGGCGGCAGAGAGAGCGAGAGTGTGAGGGGGAGAGTGGGGGAGAGAGGAAACGACGGGGTGGATAAGGTGCCCATAGCAGTAGCGCGGGTAAGGGACACGCGCTGCTACTAATCACAATGCCTGTAGCGCGGTCCTGGAACTGACACTACTGCTAGGCGGTGCCTTGGAGCTGGGCCCGTGTATAAATAGTAGTTGTGCCTATACGGAAGAAAGCACTACTGCTTCTTCCTTCGGAGTAGCGCGTATTTGTTGCCGGTGCTGCTACTGTAGCCTGGCCTGGGGGACATGGTGGGGCCCATCTAGCAGCGGTGCCTGAAGGAAAGCCCGCACTACTGCTATCAGTGTAGCAGTAGCGCTGGTTCCTGACACGCGCTGCTGCTACATACCAGTAGCACCTAGTCTCTAGCCTGCACTACTGCTAAGGTTCTTCCTATAAGCTTTCTCCTAGTAGTGCCTAATCCAGGACACCGTCACATGGGCTGCCTTTTTATATAGAAATGAGCTCCATCGTGTACCCGCGCGGGTGTGGTTGGAAAGAGACGGGAGTACGTGCATCGTGCATGCACCTCTTCTCTTCATGCACGTACCCCACCTACATTGGTTTGTGTTAGAGACATACAAACCTAGAGACAGATGGTGTGTGCGTTCGTGAGTGTTTTTTGGGGTGATTTCATGCGTGTATTTGTGTGCGCGACAGACAGATACGGAGTATGTGTCGGCGATATCTCAAAAAAAAGATGTAACATATGCAATGTGTGTGAAACAGAGGCCTAGATATATCATATATAGAGGGGCGATCCACGAGAAGAGAGGGGAGGGACCATCGTGTGAGATATCGATAGAATCAAAGAGAGGGATCAAGTGCGTGGGTGCGAGATCGATGAAGAGGCAGCGAAATTGTGTGTGTGTGCACGTCAAAGATATAGGGCGACTGACCTACTGGAACATGAGAGGGAAGAGGGCCAGTTTGTGTGTGGCAGGGAGACATAACTAGAGGGCTCGATCTATCAGTGTGTGGGGGGGGAGGCAAAGACCTAACTAGAGAGGTAGATCTACTGGTATATGTGTGGAGAAGGAGAGACCTAGCTATGTCTTGAGGGAGATCGATCGGCATCCATACATATGTGTAGGACATGAATAAGGTTGGGAGAGAGATAGAGCTACAGTGCCGGAGGGGTGGTGGTGGAGTTTCTTCTCGGAGATGGTGGGAGAGGCCTACTAGAAAAACGAAGGGTACAACTGCAATATCAAGAAGAGAGGGGATGTGTTTCTGTGTGTGTGCGTGCGGGTGCATGATAGACGCGTCGGCAAGCATGCATGGATGATGAAGGGGGAACCATATGCATTTGGTAAGCAGACCTAACTAGATAGGTATCTCAATTGTTGTGTGTCGGAGAAAAGGAGAGACATAACTAATGAGGTAGATCAATCGGCGCATGGGGAAAAAGAGTTATAGACGACCTAGCTAGCTATATGTATATAGGGAGATCGATCGGTGTACATCCATTTGTTAGAGGCAAATAAGGTCCAGAGAGACGGATAGAGAGAGAGAGAGGGATGGGCCTAGGAGGTGGTGCGAGAGGCCTACTAGATAGATGGGGTGGAGTGTGCGATTGCGAGATCGATGAAAAGAGGGTCGAGAGTTTACATGTGTGTGGGACCGTATGAGAGACATGGGGCATGGACGATGAGGAGGAGATGGAAAGTGTGTGTGTATATGGTATGCAGACCTGGCTAGAAAGGTATATCGATCGGTGTGTGTCGGAAAGAAGGAGTTGTGGAGACAGAGGGAGAACGACCTAAAGAAAATAAACGAATGTGCGCGATGGAGACAATGGTGTGGGAGGAGGAGGGCAAGGAGGGCGTGTGCATGCACGAGAGAAAGTTCGTGCTAGCTACAAAGAGAAAGGATTGTGTGGGTGTAAAGGACTAACATAGATCATATGTATATCAAACAATCTCACATTTTATTTGAATTTGTGATAATGTGTGGCTTTTGCAGCTCAGAGCTAAATACTTGTAGGCATAGGGGCGGGGCACCATACATTCTGTGATAAACAAATTATAAATATGAAACATGGTTTAGATTATGAAATTCTATAGCTAGAGCTTGAAATGTACTATGATTTGAAATTAGCATAAAGTGGATTCAAAAATTCGAGTTTGAGCTCATATACATAGTTCATTTCTAGCTCGACAGTAATCACGTGGTGTTTTGTGAAGATAATATATAGATGATGGTTTAACTTGACAACAATCATGATTTTAGATTCTTATTCAAATAGAGAAACGAATTAAAATTTAGTTCATATTGAAGCAGTAGTATATACATGTGGAATGCACTAAAATGTTCATTTGAGTATGTTACATGCATTATACACCTAGCGAATTTCTTTAATTGAACATAACATGGATTCGAAGTTTTGAATGGCATTTGTAGTAACTCATACAATGAAGCGGGACAAGACTCTCTCTTGTGTGGTGCAAATTGTTTTCTCGTTGAGAGAAGTGCGAATTGATTTGGTATAGTACACGTTAGGCTTGTCCCGAAATTTCAACCCGCGCCTCGTTATCCCGAAATTTCAAGATATCTCTTTGTCTCGTTGTGCTCTGAAAACTCCCTCCTTCTCAACACGCGCCTTGCTATCCCGAAATTACAATGCGCGCAAAAAATCCCACCTCCTATGAAATCCCGACACATGAAATTCCTGTTATACCCCTGAAACGAAAGAATCGCCTAGTTCAAATCGGTGGGGGTACTTGTGTAACTTACTCTAAATTTTGGACAAGCGCGTCCCTAAGCAATGGTTCCCCCCTCCCATCCCCTCCGTTCCCCCCATTCATACACCGAGGGCGCCAAAACCCGCGAAACCCCACCTTCCTTCATCCGCCACCCGACAGCCGCACAGCAGGAGCCTCTTCCCTGATGACATCGTCCGCCGCAACAGCTCAAGATCCCTCATCCACCGCACTTGATGAGGATCCATCGTTGATCTCGTCCGGCAGGTTCATCCGCCCCGTCCTCCACCTCCAAGGAGCAGCCCTGACTTTCACCTCGTCTATCGCGCCATCTCCATTCCCGCACCGCCGTCTTCACTTGCCCCACCAGAACCGCAGCACCAGAATCCTCAGATGAAGCCGAGTCTTAATTGGAGCCACCAAAGAGGTTCTACACTCGCAACTGCATTTACTCCTTGATTCGATCTCACAAGTCTGTCGGTGCTCGATCCCGAGCCGCCATGGCGCGTCTTCATTGACGAAGGCGTCGCCGGCAACTTCCTCCATGGTGTTGCTCTCCCGGCGGTGGCGTCCACACCAGCAGGAGCTGCTGCTGCTGCTCCAGCTCTCGCTCGCGGTGTTGCTACTTCTGCTGCTCTGGCTCTTGCTCGTGCTGCTCCTCTGGTCTTGCTGTCGGTCATGCTGCTGCTCTTCCTCTCGATCGTGCTGCTGCTCTGCTCTGTTCTTGCTCTCGCAGGCGCTGCTACAGCTGCTACACGACCTGCAGCAGCTACACGAGTTGGTCCTTTAGCTCTCGCTCGCGCTGCAGCTCTAGCTGCTCTCTGCTAGTGTGTACCTTGCTTGAGCGACTGCTGATTTAGATCACTGCTTCTCTACTACTAGTGCTCGAGTGGCCTAAACTACTAGTGCAGTTCTCTACTACTAGTGCAAACAATTTCGACAGTAAAATTCAGTTTCGATAGTAAAATTCAGTTTCGTCAGTTAAGTTCAGAGTCAATAGTTTTTACAACATATATTTGAGTGGCCGCGGCGCGGCTGACGCATTTTACATCTAACACTTTTTAGTGATGTATTTTACATCATCGATTGCAGATGCTATTAGAGTCCCAATTCAGAGTAACATTGTTTGTCTTATCCTGCTTCAGCCTCGCTCTCATACACCTCACCAGAGCTACGCAAATGATAAAATTGTCCATCACAGGGGAGCAGTATCCTCAACGCCATCTTCAGACGCCTAAGAACTCCTTCCCCGCCTCTGACACTGATAACCCACAAGTATAGGGGATCGCAACAGTTTTCGAGGGTAGAGTATTCAACCCAAATTTATTGGTTCGACACAAGGGGAGCCAAAGAATATTCATGAGTATTAGCAGTTGAGTTGCCAATTCAACCACACCTGAAAGACTTAATATCTGCAGCAAAGTATTTAGTAGCAAAGTAGTATGGAAGTAACGGTAATGATGGTAATAGTAACAGTAGCAGTTTAGTAGTGATTGTAACAGCAACAACGACAAAGTAACTTAACAAAGATCAATATGTGAAAAGCTCGTAGCCATTGGATCAGCGATGGGTAATTGTGTTGGATAATATTCATCATGTAGCAGTCATAACCTAGGGTGACACAGAACTAACTCCAATTCATCAATGTAATGTAGGCATGTATTCCGTATATAGTCATACATGCTTATGGAAAAGAACTTGCATGACATCTTTTGTCCTACCCTCACGTGGCAGCGGGGTCCAAAAGGAAACTAAGGGATATTAAGGCCTTTTAATAGAGAACCGGAACAAAGCATTAGCACTTAGTGAATACATGAACTCCTCAAACTACGGTAATCACCGGAAAGAATCCCAATTATTGTCACCTTGGGGTATGCGGATCATAACACGTAATAAGTGACTACAAGTTGCAAGATAGGATCAAGAACACACGTATATTCATGAAAACATAATAGGTTCAGATCTGAAATCATGGCACTTTGGCCCTAGTGACAAGCATTAAGCATAGCAAAAGTCATAGCAACATCAATCTCAGAACATAGTGGATACTAGGGATCAAACCCTAACATAACTAACTCGATTACATGATAAATCTCATCCAACCCATCACCGTCCAGCAAGCCTACAAAGGAATTACTCACTCCCGGTGGTGAGCATCATGAAATTGGTGATGGAGGAAGGTTGATGATGATGACAGCGACAGATTCCACCCTTCGGAGCCCCGAACAGACTCCAGATCAGCCCTCCCAATGAAGAACAGGAGGTGGTGGCGGCTCCGTATCGTAAAAAGCGATGAATCCTTCTTTCTAATTTTCTTCTCCGCTAATAGGTATATATGGAGTTGGAGTTAGGGTTGTAGATGGTCCAGGGGGCCCACAAGCCTGGGGGCACGCCCTGGGGGGGTAGGCGCGCCCTCAGGGATTGTGGCCCCTAGGTGGCCCCCTCTGGTATCTTTTTCCGCCAGTATTTTTTATATATTCTAGAAATATTCTCCGTAAATTTTTAGGTCAATCTGAGAACTTTGATTTTTGCACAAAAACAACACCATGGCAATTCTGCTGAAAACAGCGTCAATCTGGGTTAGTTCCATTCAAATCATGCAAATTAGAGTCCAAAACAAGGGCAAAAGAGTTTGGAAAAGTAGATACGATGGAGACGTATCAACTCCCCCAAGCTTAACCCATTGCTTGTCCTCAAGCAATTCAGTTGACAAACTGAAAGTGACAAAGAAAAACTTTTACAAACTCTGTTTGATCTTGTTGTTGCAAATATGTCTAACTAATGTTCAGGTTTTCAGCAAAGATTATGAACTAACCATATTCACAATAACATTTAGGTCACACATTTACTCATATCAATTACAATATCAACTAGCGAGCAATAATAAGATATCTCGGATGACAACACTTTTTCCAAACAATCATGATATAATATGACAAAATGGTATCTCGCTAGCCCTATCTGAGACCGCAAAACATAAATGCAGAGCACCCCTGAAGATCAAGGACTGACTGGACATTGTAATTCATGGCAAAGAAGATCCAGTCATAGTCATACTCAATATCAAATAAAAACAAGGCATATAAATGACAGTGGTGCTCTCCAGCTAGTGCTTTAATTTGAGGATGATGGCTCAACAATAAAAGTAAATAGGTAGGCCCTTCGCAAAGGGAAGCAGGGATTTGTAGAGGTGTCAGAGCTTGAAGCTTTTAAAATAGAGATGAATATAATTTTGAGCGGTATGCTCTCATTGTCAACATAACAACCAATAGATCTCACTATCTTCCATGCTAGACACATTATAGGCGGTTCCCAAACAGAATGGTAAAGTTTTACTCCCCCTCCATCCACAAGCACACTCCATGGCTAGCCGAATCCACGGGTACCGTCCATGCCAACAACAGTCCTGGGGGAGTTTTGTTTCATTGTTATATTTTGGATTTTGATTTTGATCATGGAACTGGGCATCCCAATTACCAGCCACTTTCTCGTGAATGACAAGTGAATAAACACTCATCGTGAGAATAAACCACCTAGCATGGAAGATACTGACAGCCCCCAGTCGCTACATGAGCGATTCGGTCATACAAAATAGATTATTATTTGAAGGTTTAGAGTTTGGCACATGCAAATTTACTTGGAATGGTAGGTAAATACCGTATATAGGTAGGTACGGTGGACTCATATGGAACAACTTTGGGTTTAAGGAAGTGGATGCATAAGCAGAATTCCCGCTCAGTACAAGTGAAGGCTAGCAAAAAGGTTGAGGAGCGACCAACTAGAGAGCGACAACGGTCATAAACATGCATTGAGGTTAATCAACATTGAATGCAAGCATGAGTAGGATATAAATCACCATGAATATAAATATCGTGGAGGCTATCACTGGTACAGCGAGGTGCTATACAAACGGTTTTGAACCCCTTTCCTCGATGGCATTTTGAGCTGTCGCCAAGTGAGTGTGTGTGATAGGGGGTCCTTCCCACACGACCCGGAAACCGTCGGGGATATGGAGCCTTGATGCATACAGTTGTCCCTATAAAACTATTTCTGATATCTCAAATATCCCAAATGCTTCATCCTTCCAACTCGTTTGTTCTCGCATTACCATCGCAGTCGGTATTCTGTGGTGCTACGTTTACGATGCGCAACCCATCACAAACACTTCACGATTATAGAACGTGTACAATAAGCAGACAATCACACACATTTACTTTTCCTCGACTATATGCGATTTGATGTAAGAGCGCATATAGTTGTCCCTATAAAATTGTATGCAAAGCTTGAATACATCCCACACGATTCATCCATCATACTCGCGTCGAATGAAGACCTATCGCATGCGTTCTTCTATGACCAAATGTTTGCGATGCACACAACATCATAAATAGTCCATAATTGCCAAGCGTGTGAAATAAGGTGACTTTCGCAAACATTTAATAAGAAGGAACTGTGTGCGATGCTGCTATTAATCGCACATGTTTTTTCTTGGCTGATTGTGTGTGCAGTAGAGATTGATCGCACACGTAGTGGATCCAAGAAACATGTCTGATCTCCACGTCTATCGCAGACGTTTCGCTTTCGCAAACCGTGTGCAGTGTAATCCCTAATTTAAAAATCATAGATTTTGAATTTGAAAATAGGCAATCACTTATTTCATATCGAACCATGTTTATTACAAATATAGGTTCAACCACAAATGCATAATTCGATGCACAGGTACATATACTGAAGAACTACAGAAGCACCAAGCAGAGAATGATGAACCACAATTGTACTAAAGACTGTAAAGAGAGAGGCAAAAGACATTCTGGTTGCTGTAGAAGGTGAAGAGGAATGCCCATATTGTGCCCTCCTCCATGCGTAATGCGCGCACGACTCTAGGCCAACCCCTTGTGATGGCTGCCCGTCCATCCTTCACTGTCTTCATTAGGACTTCTCGATGCTCGTTGTAGTCTGGATGAAATACTTTAACCTTCATTGCGTGTCCACCAATCATGTTATTTGCGAGGTAATCTTGAGTAAACTGCTTCGGGAACCATTGCGAACGAAAAAGATTCAGACATTGTTGTCTAACAACTCATTATGGGCAGTAAAAAGAGAAGGTTGCAGAGTTTGTAGTTACCATCCTACAGCTCACTGTTGTGTTGGATAGAGCGTAAACGAATAATTTGCTTGCCACCGTTCGTATCTTTTTGCTAATAATCCTTATCACTTTCCTCACTTGATGCTTTTTCATGAATATCTCATTGCCCCATACGCAAAAAGGGTCGATGCGTTGATCTTTGCCAAGGGCATATGTGCCTACAAGCAACAAGTCAATATTAGAAGCTAACAAGTGTCCAGGCCTGGATCTATGTGCACTACATTATGGAACGACGGGGGGAGTACAATCCGAGGGATGAAACTAACCTCGGCAGAAAATGCTGGCCACTCCTGTTGTTGTCCTGCATAAGTAGTGCAAAGGTATGATAAGTACAACAACCTTAACATCAAACAAATATAGCAAAGGTAAACACCATCATCTCCAAATGATAGCTTGAATGTGTTGGTTTCAACATGCTGTTAAAGCAGATATAAAATGGAAGGGAATGTTACCTACAACAGGCTTAACAGCCATCAAATATTGCAATTCAAACTGGTATTGTTGAAAATGAATAGAACGTAGGTCATGCTTAAACATCACACTGGATAAATGTGTAAAACTGAAATAAAGGGCATGTGTTAACTACACCAGGCATAACTGGAACCAAATATAGCCGTTCAAACTGGTATTGATGCAATCGAGCGGCACAGTTCTGACTTGCACATAGTGAACTTCACATTGGGAATGACTTAATTAAACAAGGCATAAATGATCAGTATAACAACCAAATATAGCCATTGAAAACTGGACAGAGTCTCACTTCAACCAACCTAACAAGCAAATACAGATAAACAGGGCACATGCTTGAAAACTGGACAAATGCTCACTGCAACCAACCTAACAAGCAAATACAGATGAACAAGGCATCTACTTGAAAATTGGACAAAGGGTACGGGTTGGCAAGCTAGAAAAGGTAAGATTTGCTGATAGGATGTTGCCTCACATGTCATGGATGGGATCCTTCTAGTTGGAAGAGCAGAGACCCATGGTGCGCTCTCTGATGTCACAGATGGGTTGTTTCACCTTGGAAGAACCATTGTGGGTGCCCTCCTCGTGGTCGTGGTCTATGGGATCTGACTTGGCAATTGAGGATCCCAAGCCGCCACCGTAGAACGTGTCCTTCAGAAATGACAAAATGGGCTTGATGGGGTACAAGGATCGCAAATCCTTGACCACGTGCTGGAGGAGATCAGTGGCAGGGCCATCAAAGAGATCGATGGCGGTTGAACCGGAGGGGTTGGGGATGGACCACTTAACCTGTGACATGGCCCGTGTGAAGCCGTCGCTATCGACGACCTTGATGTCGTAGCCTGCTTTCCCGAGATATAGTAATACGCCAGCCCGCTGAGTGAAGCCTTTGGCATGGCAACATAGTCAACGTGTTCGCCAGCTTCCGTGGCGAGGTGTTGCTCCGGGATTGACAGATTGGCGCGAACAGCCTCCACCTCGCCAACGTCCGTTGGAGAGGCCATGATAAACCTCTTCTTGGCTGAACGCTCGTCGGGCTCCCTGGGATACGTGGTCGGGCTTAGGCTGTGACATTCTAGAGCAAGGGATGTGGATCTGGCTGTATGGGAATGGGGCGATGGTATGGGAATCGCCGGGTAACCAGAACTTAATTATCTAAGCTAGGAGGAACGGGCAGACCGGCAGGGGTTTGCGGCGGTGGCGAGCTAGGGTTCGAGATGGGAGGGGGCAGGTGGGGGGACTGTGGAGGGTGGGCGGGGTGGTGTTTGAGGATACGCCGCGGCTACTGAAAATTTTAGTAATCGTGGGTGGAGATGGTGGTGGATGAGGGAGGACGACGGTTCAAATGCCTCGGCTACTGCAATTTTACTATAAGGTCGGTGCTGGAGGAGTGGGGGCGACGGTTGAAGTACCGCGGCTACTAAAATTTGGGTAAAGGAATTGATGCGGGGCGGGAGCACCCAAGGTCGCACACGGTCCAATAAGAATATGCGTGTATGATAATAAGGAAAAGCAGCGGAACCACCGTTTTTTGCAATGCTCAGGGCGGTAGTTTGTTTTTAGATTTCTAGCTAGCTAGTCTATCGCACACGGTTCGTCCTAATTTTCAGACGCAGACATGGAATTCAATCTAAATAAACTACCCACCTTTAGCTTGCGCAGGTGGTGATTTTACAGCGCACTAGCATCGCACATGGTTAAGCCAGTACCTCCACCTTTGCTCGCGCTTGCGCAGTCATGGTGATTCACAACGCACTTGCATCGCCCACGGTTAAACCACTACCTCCACCCCTGCTCGCGCTTGCGCAGTCGTGGTGATTTCACAGCCCACTAGCATCGCACACGGTTAATCCACTACCTACACCCTTGATCGCGCTTGCGCAGTCGTGGTGATTTCACAGCGCACTTGCATTGCAAACGGTTAAGCCAGTACACCCGTGTCCGTTGAGCGTCATCCGAGTCTTTGCAGCAGAAAAAATGCCAGAGAGGGTCAGACGACAGCCACACCAGCATGTGTCCCAAATATATATGAGTGAAAAGGGTGGTCTCTGATGTTCAAAATTCCAATGCACAACTTTGACCGTGCGGGCTCACGGTTGGGTGCGTCGTCGAAGATCGATGAGAGGGCCCAGAAGTCAAGAACCACCTGGAAGTGGCCAAATATATGTAGGAATATAGGGTGTGATGTTTAAAACTTTAAATACACAATGCACAACTTTGGTGGCACCTGCCTCGCAAACCCGAAAGCACCCTTGGATTTATCTATAAAGACATAATGTCGTAGCTACCTAGCTAGGGTACTTGACCCACCTCCCACTTCATGTCGGCGGGGTGGATGCACGTAATGATACTTTGGTCATACATGCATGTCGCCATGACCTACCATAAGACAGACCAGTGAATCTATCGGTTGGTCATATGGCAACTGTTGTTGTCGATAAAAATGGATAGAATATATATAAACCGCTTGGGCCAATAGATTGAACCATCATAAAAAATCGCACGAGAGGGACCACAAAACCAGCACTGCCTGCATGCGGCCCAAAATGATGTATGTTGGAAGGGCTGATGTGCGTTTTCAATATCAAATAATGTACAATTTAGATGTGGCGCCTGCCTCTCGATACAGACGACAAGCAGGAAAGCCATGTAATTAAGGACGAGATACGCAGGGTACGGTGTCGGTCGAACCCACCAATCCGAGCGTGTGGGAGGGAATCCTGACAACGCATGAGCTCGAACTATGGTTGAACGACATGTGATCGTGACCAGCCCTAACACGAACTAGGAGGTATCCATTCATGGCCAACACATACCCCTCGTTATCGGTCAAAGGATGATATATATACACTCAGGGAGCCCACAGATATGCGTGTCATCATAAAAAACCGCACAAGGAAGACATGGTCGATCAGAAGACCCCCTATACACTGAATGCGGCCCTAAAATATGTATGGGTACGGTGGTGTGTGATGTGTTCAAATCCCAAATGCACAACTTCGATGGGGCACCAACTACATTACAAACCGAACACCGTACCCAACCCCAAGCCAGGTTCCATACATACGATGTCGGTTCCCCAACTTAGAGGGGGGGGTGTCGTCCAACGCATGCGCTCAAACTTTATTTGGTCTAACATGGCACACATAGCAATAGGAAACCATCATGGTCAAACCCTTCTCGTATGTTGGGTCAAAGGGATAGATTGTGTGGGCCCCCTTGTTATCGGTCAAGGATGACATATATAGACCTCGGGGAGCCCATAGATGTGTGCGGCGTCTATGAACCGCACAAGGGAGACGTGCTCGATCAGAACACCCGGCCCCCTATACCCTGCATGCGGCCCGAAAAAATGTATGGGTCTGTTGTGTGATTTGTTCAAATCCCGAAAGCACAACTTCGATGGGGCACCAACTACATCAGTAACATTGCAAACTGAACATCGTACCCCCGCAGCCGGGTTAAAGACGTACGATGTTGGTTCCGCAACTTCGAGGCGGGTGGGGGGTAGGGGGTGTCGTCCAACGCATGTGCTGAAACTTAATTTGCTCTAACATAGCACACAGAGCAAAGAGGAAATGCACCTCGTGCGTTGGGTCAAAGGGATAATTTGTGTGGGCCTACAGATGTCGATCATTCTTCGATTTTTTAGAACAAAAAATAACCAATAAAAAACAGAGTCTAATAATTAGCAAAACAAGGATCCCAAGGTTTATATAATCGTCATGACAGGTCACTATAGAGACATTTATCTCTATAGTGACCGTATCATAGCGTTTAAATGAAGCTTGAGATATGCAACTTCCCACCGGGTCACCCATCCTTAGACTACTCCAGCCCGAGCGCGCTTGACTTCTGCGTTCTATTCGACTAGGCTAGCGGATGGGAAGCCGCCCCTTGCTGGTAGGAATTGCCTCCTTGCCTTTAAGGCATTTCACGCTGGTCACCCTATGGGACCTACTCCCTACTATCACACACGTTTGTGCTTTTAGAAACTGTGTGCAATAATTACATGGCCGGTGTGTTGCCACCTAGCCTTCTATGAGCACTGACACTGGCAGCGGGAGAATGATGGGAGAAGAAGCGGGAAACCGATGGGAGGAGTGACGGGAAACGGTAGCGTGTTTGGATATATAACAACATTAATATGGAAAAGTTTTTTTTACATGAATATGGAAAACTTAGCAGAGAAGGAAGCGTGAGCTAGCACGATGCATGCGCACAGTGCTTACCCATATAAATAAAGTCACAACCGGAACTGCATGTGCTGTCGAAAGGGATGAGGATTGTCGATCCATCTGGGAGCATCCAACGGTGCAGGCGTACGATCTGTGGGGTTTGGCTTCTGGCCAATCAGAACGCATGACTCAGAATGCGCGCGCAGCAGGGGGGTATCGGCCATGGTTTGGTAGGCACACGGCTTTCGTGAGTGAACCATGTGCTATTTGAAAACATTTCATGAGAATCTCGGTTTTTAAATCCCCGTAAATCCAAAACTCACCCGAAAATCATGAAACTTGGCATGGTGTCACGACATGGCACATATATGTCGAGGAAAACATAGTCTACAAATTAGCAAAACAAGGATCCCAAGGTTTGCAACTTCCCATCGGGTCACCCATCCTTAGACTACTCCAGCCCCAGCATGCTTAACTTCCGCGTTCTATTCAACTATGTTAGCGGATGGGAAGCCGCCCCTTGCTGATAAGAATTGCCTCCTCGCCTTTAAGGCATTTCACGCTGGTCACCCTATGGGACCTACTCCCTACTATCACACACGTTTGTGCTTTTAGAAACTGTGTGCAATATTTCAAGGCCGGTGTGTCGCCGCCTAGCCTTCTATGAGCACTGACACTGGCACCAGGAAACCGATTGGAGAAGAGGCGGGAAACCGATGGGAGGAGTGGCGGGAAATGGTAGCATGTTTGGATATCTAACAACATTAATATGGAAAACTTACTAGAGAAGGAAGCGTGTGCCAGCACGACGCATGCGCACAGTGCTTACCCACGGGTGACAGACGGTTGACCAGAACTGCTTTAAATATTCAGGGTTCGTTTGGCCTATTTATACATTATAATTAAGTTTTATAAGCACTAATTTAATGTGCATAATTCAAATTAGTGCACCGAAATGGCTACAAAAATCATACATGTGTCCTTGGATGCATGTTTAGGTCCCATGCAAAGAATGAGAATGAATTACAACAGCATCGGCATTTGGCTCGGCCTCGGACATTGAGGATCTCGGTTTTTAAATCCCCATAAATCCAAAACTCACCCGAAAATCATGAAACTTGGCATGGTGTCACGACATGGCACATATATGTTGTGGAAAAAAAATTGTCCATTTTTGGGCAAGTTTTATTACAAGCCTCTTACAAACGGGAGCTTCTCTCAAGAAGCCTCGTGGTTCCGATAGGGAAATGTACCCCCTTGTGGGCGAAACGATAATCACTGCCTCTTTTGGCCTTGTATTTTTTTTCTACAGGCAACATGGAACGATAGGATATCCGTGCTGAAATTTAAAATTATTCAAGGTTCGTTTGGCCTTTTTATACATTAATTGAGTTTCCTAGGCATTTAATGTCCATAATTCAAATATGAACTACAAATACATGCTCCAGTTCACCAAAATGGCTAGAAAAATCATACATGTGTCCTTGGGTGCATGTTTAGGTCCCATGCAAGGAATGAGAATGAATTACAACCGTACCGGCGTCCTGGCTCATCCTCAAACATTTGGAATCTCGGTTTTTTAATCCCTGTAAATCCAAAATTCACCAGAAAGTCATGAAAGTTGGCATGGTGTCACATCATGGCACATATATGTCATGGTAAAAACATTGTCCAATTTGGGCCAAGCTTTATTACAAACCTCTTACAAACTGGACCATCACGCAAGAACCCTCGTGGTTTCAATAGGGAAACATGTCGCCTTGTGGGCGAAACGATAATCGCTCCCTCTTCTAGCCTTGTATTTTCTTCTACACGCAACATGGAACAACGGGAGATTCGCACTGAACTTTGGAATTATTCAGGGTTTGATTGACCTTTTTTATTCATTAATTGAGTTTTCTAGGAATTTAATGTCCATAATTCAAATCCGTACTACAAATACATGCTCCAGTGCACCAACACTACTGCAGGATGCTGCTAACGCAACAATACGATCAGAGACCCTTTGAAGAAACTGTGTGCGATGCATTAATCACAAACGGTGATGTAAAAAAACCGTCAAAAAAGATGCAAAATGTTTGCAATGGCGGAGATATCAAACATGGTTCAAATTTTAATTGCGTGTGTGATGCAGGGCATACAGTTGATCCATACAAATTGTTTATGATGAGACAGAACAACAGAGACGGGCAGCCATATCAAGGTGTGTGCGATATACGGCATACAGTTCGCTCAGATGAACTATTTCCTATTAGGGAATGCAACAAAAATGGTTAGCCAGATCAAGGTGTGTGTGATATACGGCATACGGTTCACTCGGACGAACTATTTTTGATTAGGGAACTGAACAGAAACGGTTCAACTTAACAAGATGTGTGTGATATGCGGCATACAGTTCACATAGATGAACAGTTTGCGATGAGCCAAAAGAACACAAACTATTCGTGTAAACAAGATGTGTGTGATACGCGGCAAACAGCCACCTCGGATGAACTATTTGAGATGAGAAATTATAACACAGACGGTTACTACAGTTAATTCATGTGCGATTCTATGTGTATAAAAAACTTTGAAAAATGCAAACTAGTTGCTTGCGGTGGCTAGGAGTATCGCACAGGATGCATCTGCGAGTACTCGTGTGCGATGATTAGTAAGTTACACATACGCTTCCTTATGTTAACACGTGTGTGATAGATAACACGTGGCACCGCATACGGTATTCGGGTTGTGTGCTCCACTTAGTCTTCCCGCGCTCCAGCAAATGCTTCCCGCGCTCCACATGGGTGGATTGTAAAATCCCCGCCTCTTCCCTCATCGGTTTCCTGCCACCAGCTAATGGCTTGCTGCATATAACCCAGGCGGCAACGAACCGTTGTGACACTGTGCGCAGATCTAGTCCTCACCCATCTACCATTAGTTATTCCAAGCATTCCAGGCAACGACCAAAGCCTCGACATCGACCCCTACCTACGTTACATCTTCGGCGAGGAGAACGAGCCGGAGCAGGTCGGGGAGCAAGAGCTTCATCGGCCGGTGCAGGCACCATGGCCCATCGGCAGTGATATCGGCGTGACAGTCCTTGGGCGCACAATTAACATATTGCAGAGGAAGTGTGATGAGCAGTTTGCCATCCACTGTGCAAAAGATCCAGAGCTGCTTGGCGGCATGATCGATGACCCACCCGAAGAGCCGCCATCACTAGTGCTCATCGAGAGCCTGATGCCCCGCAAGGAATGGGCAGAGGACCTTTGTGATACAGTCAAGACACAGCTAGCCTGCGGCTTCATCATTGCCGGCAGCGGCCGTGTCAATCTCGATCCCGACAATTTGGTGGCCAGGCTCGAGTGCATCCTTGGGGGAGTTGACGTCCCCGAAGAAGTAGAGCATCACCAACATGGTATCTTGAGGATGCAGGTGATGGACGGAATTTGCTACCAGGCCAGAGACATGGAAATGGAGCGGTTCTGCGGAGATGTCATGCGCGTGATTGCACACTGTCAAGCTCTTCTCGAAGAGGCCCAGCAGCCCCAAGAGCCTCCCAACGCCAGCAGCTCCGTAGGCGGAGGCGGGTCGGGACACTGAATGAACGGCCGCAAGGGTGCTGTGCTGATCATGGAGTCCGAGAAGACTGTCGTCGAAAGGCCGCCAGCTCAGCCTTTTAGCCTATATTTTATTATAATTGTATGCATATGTAGGTCGTGAGTGTTTTGGGTGTTGCCGCATGTGGCATTTTAAATTATCTTGAATATGTAAGACAATTATTAACCGTTGCCATTGTAAAGTTGCCTCAACGCGAGCAGAGCGCGCGCAGGGACGCCAGAGTGGACCGCGCCGCGGCCGCCTCAATGGCGAGCAAAACGCACGGACGGACGCGAGCAGAGCTACCCGCAGCCGCCTCAACGACGAGCAAAACGCGCGGACGAACACGAGCAGAGCGCATCGCGGCCACCTCAACGACAATCAGAGCGCGCCGCGGCCGCCTCAATGGCGAGCAACCATGTGGTCAACCTTCTGGCACCCCGTGGGAGGCGCGACGGCGCATCCATCGGACACGATGGTGATATCTTGACCGTGTGTGATAGTGGGCAGACACGTACAAGTACATCCGAGAACGCGGGCCCACATACGCCATCCGGGGACCGTTTTCGGGTTCCGATGCGTGGCATACGGTTGATCCAAAAGAACTGTTTGCGATGAGCCCTCAACAAATTTTGACTTGTTTCTCATCACATTGCAGATTACAACGCAATAAGTAATTGCAAATCTGTTCATACCGATCAAGCCAATAAGTAATTGCATATTACACGTACAATTATTATCCGCGCCATTGTAAATTTGTCGTCGTATTAACCGTTGCCATTTTATTTGTCGTCGTATTATCCGTTGCCCTATGTGGCATTTTAAATTATCCGAAATACGAGTTGAAAACACAAACAAAGCAAATGCTAACGTTGAGAGGGGCCATGGGATCACAAGCAAACACCCTCCGTCCAGGTGCTTTAATTAACCGCATGTTAAATAGCAGCTCGACCGCCATTAATGGAGAAGTTGTGAGCGAGGCGGACGACTGGTGGACGGAGGTCAAAGAGCTCGCTTCCCGGTGAGCATGGGCGGCCTTGCTGCTCGCACGTGTCCCATCAAGCCTGCGAGGTGGACAGGATGCACGCGTCCCGTCGAACCTGCGCGGCGGACTGCTCGCATGCGTCCCGTCGAGCCTGCACGGTGAACTTCTTGGCTCGTTCCTTCTAATCAAACAGCTGCACACACGCCATCGAGTATGGTCAAATTTTGGCACAAAATACAAAGATGACCAATGAATCAGGACGGGGGTAGTATTATCCCATAAGAAAAGAGGGACGCGTGGCCGCACTTAAATGGAACACACAGTTCATATAATACAACCGTTTGCGATATTAATGTGTCAGCTATTTGTTTCAAAAGGACTTCGTTGGCTATTAATGTGTGCGCCTTGTCTCAAACTAGACGATTTTTTTACCACGGCATATATGTGCCATGTCATGAAACCATGCCAAGTTTCATGTTTTTTGGGTGAGTTTTTGATTTACTGGGATTTAAAAACCGAGATTCTCAATGTTTCAGGACAATGAGACATTTGTAATTCATTCCCATTCCTTCAATGAGACCTAAACATGCACCCAATGACACATGTACGATTTTCCACCCATTTTGCTTCACTGGAGCATGTGCTTGTAGTTCAAATTTGAATTATGGACTACATTAAATGCCTAGAAAACTCAATTAATATATAAAATGGCCAAACGAACCCTAAAGAGTTTCAAATTTCAGCACGACACTCCTGTTATTCTATGTTGCCTGTAGAAAACAAAATTCAAGGCGAGAAGAGGCAGTGATTAACGTTTCGCCCACAAGAGGGGCATGTTTCCCTACCGGAACCACGAGGGTTACGAGAAGCTTCGGTTTGTAAGAGGCTCGTAGTATAGCTTGGCCCAAATTGGACAATTTTTTTACCACGACATATATGTGCCATGTAGTGACACCATGCCAAGTTTCATGATTTTCTGGTGAGTTTTCGATTTACGGAGATTTAAAAACTGAGATTAGCAATGTTTGAGGCCGAGCCAGGAAGCTGAGATGGTCGAATTCATTCCCATTCCTTCCATGGGACCTAAACATGCACCCGAAGGACACATGTACAATTTTTCTAGCCATTTTGGTGCACTGGAGCATGTATTTGTAGTTCTGATTTGAATTATGGACATTAAATGCCTAGGAAACTCAATTAATGTTAAAAAAGGCCAAACGAACCCTGAGAAATTTCAAATTCAGCACGGATATCCGGTCGTTCCATGTTGCCCGTAGAAGAAAATACAAGGCGAAAAGAGGCAGTGATTATCATTTCGCCCACAAGGGGGACACGTTTCCCTATTGGAGCCACGAGGCTTCTTGAGAGAAGCTCCGGTTTGTAAGAGGCTTGTAATAAAACTTGCCCCAAAATGGACAAAAAAAATTCCTCGACATATATGTGCCATGTCGTGACACCATGCCAAGTTTCATGATTTTTGGGTGAGTTTTGGATTTACGAGGATTTAAAAACCAAGATTCTCATGAAATTTTTTCAAATAGCACTCGGCTCACTCACGAAAGCAGTGTGCCTACAAAACCATGGTCGATGCCCCCCTGCTGCACGCGCGATCTGAGTCATGCGTTCTGATTGGCCAGAACTCAAACCCCACGTATCGTACACCTGCACCGTTGGATGCTCCCAGATCGAACGACAATCCTCATCCCTTTCGATAGCACATGCAGTTCCGGTTGTGACTTTATTTATATGGGTAAGCACTATGCGCATGCGTCGTGCTAGCTCACGCTTCCTTCTCTACTAAGTTTGCCATATTCATGTAAAAAAAAGTTTTCCATATTAATGTTGTTATATATCCAAACACGCTACCGTTTCCCGCCACTCCTCCCATCGGTTTCCCGGCTCTTCTTCCATCGTTCTCCCGCTGCCAGTGTCAGTGCTCATAGAAGGCTAGGTGGCGACACACCGGCCATGTAATTATTGCACACAGTTTCTCAAAGCACAAATGTGTGTGATAGTAGGGAGTAGGTCCCATAGGGTGACCAGCGTGAAACGCCTTAAAGGCAAGGAGGCAATTCCTATCAGCAAAGGGCGGCTTCCCATCCACTAGCCTAGTCGAATAGAACGCAGAAGTTAAGCATGCTCGGGCTGGAGTAGTCTAAGGATGGGTGACCCGGTGGGAAGTTGCATATCTCAAGCTTCATTTAAGCGCTATGATACGGTCACTATAGAGATAAATGTCTCTATAGTGACCTGTCATGGCGATTATATAAACCTTGGGATCCTTGTTTTGCTAATTTGTAGACTATGTTTTTATTGGTTATTTTTTGTTCTCAAAAATCAAAGAATGATCGACATCTGTAGGTCCACACAAATTATCCCTTTGACCCAATGCACGAGAAGGGTTTACTCTTTGCTCCGTGTGGTATGTTAGAGCAAATCAAGTTTCAGCACATGCGTTGGACGGCACCCGGCCCCTACCCCCACCCGCCTCGAAGTTGCATTCCCGACATCATACGTCTTTAACCTGTCCGCAGGGGTACGATGTTCAGTTTGTAATGTTACTGATGTAGTTGGTGCCGCATCGAACTTGTGCTTTCGGGATTTGAACAAATCACACACGAGACACATACATTTTTTCCGGACCGCATGCTGGGTATAGGGGGCTGGGTGTTCTAATCGAGCATGCATGTCTCCCTTGTGCGGTTTATAGACGCCGCACATATATGTGGGCTCCCCGAGGTAGACGCCGCACATATATGTGGGCTCCCCGAGGTATATTTATATATATATCATCCTTGATCGATAACGAGGGGGGCCCACGCAATCTATCCCTTTAACCCAACATACGAGAAGGGTTTGACCATGATGGTTTCCTATTGATATGCGCGCCATGTTAGACCAAATAAAGTTTGAGCGCATGCGTTGGACGACACCCCCCTCCCCGCCTCGAAGATGGGGAACCGACATCGTACGTATTGAACCTGGCTTGGGGTCGGGTACGGTGTTCGGTTTGTAATGTAGTTGGTTCCTCATCGAAGTTGTGCATTTGGGATTTGAACACATCAAACACCGCCGTACCCATACATATTTTTGGGCCGCATGCAATGTATAGGGGGTCTTCTGATCGACCACGTCTCCCTTGTGCGGTTTTTTGTGACGACATGCATATCTGTGGGCTCCCCGAGTGTATATATATCATCCCTTTGACTGATAATGAGGGGTATGTGTTGGCCATGAATGGATTCCTCCTAGTTCATGTTAGGGCCGGTCAACATCATATGTCGTTCAACCAAAGCTCGAGCTCATGTGTTGTCAGGATTACCTCCCACACGCTCGGATTGCTGGGTTCGACCAACACCGTACCCTGTGTATCTCGTCCTTCACTACCTGGCTTTCATGGTTGTTGTATGTATCGAGAGGCACGCGCCACATCTAAATTATACTTTATTCAATATTGAAAACACCCATCACCCCTTCCAACGTACAACATTTTGGGCCGCATGCAGGCGGTGCTGGTTTTGTGGTCCCTCTCATGCGATTTTTTATGATGGCTCAATCTATTGGCCCAAGCGGTTTATATATATATATATATATATATATATATATATATATATATTCTATCCATTTTTTATCGACAACAACAGTTGTCATTTAACCAAGCGATAGATTCACTGGTCCGTCTTATGGTAGGTCATGGCGACATGCATGTATGACCAAAGTATCATTACGTGCATCCGCCCCGCTGACACGAAGTGGGAGGTGGGTCAAGCACCCTAGCTAGGTAGCTACGACATTATGTCATTATAGATATATACAAGGGTGCGTTCGGGTTTGCGAGGCAGGTGCCACCAAAGCTGTGCATTGTGTATTTAAAGTTTTAAACATCACACCCCATATTCTGACATATATTTGGCCACTTCCAGGTGGTTCTTGACTTCTGGCCCCTCTCATTGATCTTCGACGATGCACCCAACCATGGGCCCGTGTGGTCAAAGTTGTGCATTGGAATTTCGAACATCACAGACCACCCTTTTCACTCATATATATTTGGGCCACATGCTGGTGTGGCTGTCTTCTGACCCTCTCTAACATTTTTTTGCTGCAAAGACTCGGATGACGCTCAATGAACACGGGTGTACTAGCTTAACCGTGTGCGATGCAAATGCGCTGTGAATCCCCACGACTACGCAAGCGCGAGCAAAGGTGGAGGTACTGGCTTAACCATGTGCCATGCTAGTGCGCTGTAAAATCACCACCTGCACAAGCTAAAGCACGGGAAGTTTATTTAGATTGAATTCCATGTCTGCGTCTGAAAATTAGGACGAACCATGTGCGATACACCAGCTAGCTAGAAATCTAAAAACAAACTACCTGCCTTGAGCGTTGCAAAAATCGGTCGTTCCGCCTCTTTTCCTTATTATCATACACGCATATTCTTATTGGATCGTGTGTGATCTTGGGTACTCTCGCCCCGCATCAATTCCTTTACCCAAATTTTAGTAGACACCGTACTTCAACCGTCGCCCCCACTCCTCCAGCACCGACCTTATAGTAAAATTGTAGTAGCCGAGGCATATGAACCGTCGCCCTCCCTCGTCCACCACCATCTCTACCCACCATTACTAAAATTTTCAATAGCCGGGGTGTATCCTCAAACACCACCCCGCCGCCCCCCCTCCATAGTCCCACCACTCGGCCCCCTCCCCCCCCCCTCGAACCCTAGCTCGCCGCCGCCAACCCCTGCCGGTCTGCCCGTTCCTCCTATCTTAGATAATAAAGTTCAGGTTACCCAGCGATTGCCATACCGTCGCCCCACTCCCCTGAGTTTTTAGACGAGGCCTGTGGTGTCCCTCCCCACCAAATCCACATCCCCTGCTCCAAAATGTCGCAGCCTAAGCCCGACCGCGTATCCCGGGGAGCCCGACAAGCGTTCGGCCAAGAAGAGCTTTATCATGGCCTCTTCGACGGATGTTGGTGAGGTGGCCGTCATTCGCCCTGACATGTCGATCCCGGACCAACACCTCATCGCGGAAGCCAGCGAAGACGTTGACTACGCTGCCATGCCGAAGGCTTCACGTCAGCAGGCTAGTGTATTACTGTATCTCGGGAAAGCTGGCTATGACATCAAGCTCGTCGACAGCGATGGCTTCACGCGGGCCATGTCACAGGTTAAGTGGTCCATCCCCAACCCCTCTGGTTCAACCGCCGTCGATCTCTTCGATGGCCCTGCCGCTGATCTCCTCCACCACGCGGTCAAGGATCTGCGATCCTTGTACGCCATCGAGCCCATTTTGTCATTTCTGAAGGACACGTTCTACGGCGGCGGCTTGGGATCCTCAATTGCCAAGTCAGATCTCATCGACCACGACCATGAGGAGGGAACCCACAAAGGTTCTTCCAAGGTGAAACAACCCATCTGTGAGATCAGAGAGCGCACCATGGGTCTGTGCTCTTCCAACTGGAAGGATCCCGTCCATGACATGTGAGGCAACATCCTATCAGCAAATCTAACCTTTTCTAGCTTGCCAACCCGTACCCTTTGTTGTAGTAGCTTTTGCCATGCGGTGTTTTAACTGTGTCGTGTTTAATTATTTTAGTTATGTAAAAATGTAATGTTCAATAGGGCTATGTGATGTTTAAGTATGAATTATCCACTTTAGTTTCACGAATGGCTATATTTGGTTGTTTATAGTGAGTAGATGCCTTGTTTATCTGTATTTGGTTGTTAGGTTGGTTGCAGTGAGCATTAGTCTAGTTATCGAGCAGATGCCTTGTTTATCTGTATTTCGTTGTTAGGTTGGTTGCAGTGAGCATTTGTCCAGTTATCAAGCAGATGCCTTGTTTATCTGTATTTGGTTGTTAGGTTGGTTGCAGTGAGAATTTCTCCAGTTTTCAAGCAGATGCCTTGTTTATCTGTATTTGCTTGTTAGGTTGGTTGCAGTGAGCATTTGTCCAGTTTTCAAGCATATGCCCTGTTTATCTGTATTTGCTTCTTAGGTTGGTTGAAGTGAGACTCTGTCCGGTTTTCAATGGCTATATTTGGTTGTGATACTGATCATTTATGCCTTGTTTAATTAAGTCATTCCCAATGTGATGTTCATTATGTGCAAGTCAGAACTGTGCTGCTCGATTGCATCAATACCAGTTTGAACGGCTATATTTGGTTCCAGTTATGCCTGGTGTAGTTAACACATGCCCTTTATTTCAGTTTTACACATTTATCCAGTGTGATGTTTAAGCATGACCTACGTTCTATTCGTTTTCAACAATACCAGTTTGAATTGCAATATTTGATGGCTGTTAAGCCTGTTGTAGGTAACATTCCCTTCCATTTTATATCGGCTTTAACAGCATGCTGAAACCAACACATTCAAGCTATCATTTGGAGATGATGTTGTTTACCTTTGCTATATTTGTTTCATGTTAAGGTTGTTGTAATTATCATCCCTTTCCACTACTTATGAAGGACAACAACGGGAGTGGCCACCATTTTCCGCCGAGGTTAGTTTCATCCCTCGGCTTGTACTCCCCCCATCGTTCCATAATGTAGTGCATATAGATCAAGGCCTGAACACTTGTTAGCTTCTAATATTGACTTGTTGCTTGTAGGTACATATGCCCTTGGCAACGATCCACGCATCGACCCTTTTTGCGTATGGGGCAATGAGATATTCATGAACAAGCATCAAGTGAGGAAACTGATAAGGATTATTAGCAAAAAGATATGAACGGTGGCAAGCAAATTATTTGTTTACGCTCTATCCAACACAACAGTGAGCTGTAGGATGGTAACTACAAACTCTGTAGCCTTCTCTTTTTACTGCCCATAATGAGTTGTTAGACAACAATGTCTAAATCTTTTTCGTTCGCAGTGGTTCCCGAAGTAGTTTACTCAAGATTACCTCGCAAAGTACATGATTTGTGGACACGCAGTGAAGGTTAAAGTATTTCATCTAGACTACAATGACCATCGAGAAGTCCTTATGAGGACAGTGAAGGATGGATGGGCAGCCATCACAAGGGGTTGGCCTAGAGTCGTGCGCGCATTACGCATGGAGGAGGGCACAATATGGGCATTCCGCTTCACCTTCTCCAGCAACCAGAATGTCTTTCGCCTCTCTCTTTAGTACAACTGTGGTTCATCATTCTTTACTTGGTGCTTCTGTAGTTCTTCAGTATATGTACCTGTGCATCGAATTATGCATTCATGGTTAAACCTGTATTTGTAATAAACATGGTTTGATATGAAATAAGTGATTGCCTACTTAATAGCCAATGAAGTCCTTTTGAAACAAATAGCTGACACGTTAATATCGCAAACAGTTGTATTATATGAACCGTGTGTGTTCCCGTAACCATTTAAGTACAGCCACATGTCCCTCTTTTCTTATGGGATAGTACTACCTCGGTCGTCGTTCATTGGTCATCTTTGTATTTTGTGCCAAAATTTTACCATAGTCGGTGGCGTGCGTACAGCTGTTTGATTAGACGGGACAAGCGCGAGAAGTCCGCCGTGCAGGTTCGACGGGACGCGTGCGAGCAGTCCACTGCGCAGGCTCGACGGGACGCGTGTGATACGTCTCCAACGTATCTATAATTTATGAAGTATTCATGCCATGTTTACAACAATTTTATATGGTTTTGGTATGATTTGCATGGAAGTAACCCGGACTGACGCTGTTTTCAGCAGAACTACCGTGGTGTTGTTTTTTGTGCAGAAATGAACGTTCTCCAAATGAGCTGAAACTTTTTGACGATTTTTTTGGAACAAAAGAGACCCCCGAAGCTGCGTGGAAGGACCAGAAGGTGAAGGCGTAGGGCACAAGACACCGGGGCGCGCCTGGGCCCTTTCCCGTGCCCCGGTGGGTTGTGCTAACCTCGAGGCCCATCTTAGCGTGAAACCAATGCCAAAAATTCCTATAAATAGAGAAACCATCAGGGGTAACCTAGATCAGATGTTCCACCGCCGCAAGCCTCTGTAGCCATGGAAAACCAACCTAGACCCCGTTCCGGCACTCCGCCGGAGGGGGAAATCATCACCGATGGCCATCTTCATCATCCCGGCGACCACCATGATGAGGAGGGAGTAGTCCACCCTCGGGGCTGAGGGTTTGTACCAGTAGCTATGTGTTTAATCTCTCTCTCTCTCTCTCGTGTTCTCGAGATGGCACGATCTTGATGTATCGCGGGCTTTGTTAATATAGTTGGATCATATGGTGTTTCTCCCTCTATATCTTGTTGTGAATTGAGTTTTCCCTTTGAGATTTCGTTTTATTGGATTGAATACTTTTATGGATTTGAGAACACTTGATGTATGTCTTGCATATGAATACCCGTGGTGACAATGGGGTATTATATTGATTCACTTGAGATATGTTTTGGTATTCAACTCGCGGATTCCCGAGGTGACATTGGGGTAGTCTATGCATAGGGGTTGATGCACGTTCTCGTCTTTTGTTTCTCCGGTAGAAATCTTGGCGCACTCTTTGAGGTTCTTTGTGTTGGATTGAGTATTATGGATCTGAATTTGCTTTGGTGTTATTTTAGTACGAACTCTTGATAGATCGATCAGAAAGAATAACTTAGTGTTATTTTAGTACGAACTCTTGATAGATCGATCGGAAAGAATAACTTGGTGTTATTTTAGTACGAACTCTTGGATAGATCGATCAGAAAGAATAGATACAAACAATTTCTTCTTATGTTCTCCGCTAGATAAGAACTTTGGAGTGATTCTTCATCGCACGTTGAGGGATGGTTATATGATCCAATTAGATTAGCATTGTTGAGAGATTGCACTAGCGAAAGTACGGACCCTAGGCCTTGTTTTCAAGCATTGCAATACCGTTTGTGCTCCGTTTTACCAATTGCTACCTTGCTGTTTTTTTTATTTTCAGATTACAAAAATATATTTCTACCATCCATATTACACTTTTATCGCCATCTCTTCACCGAACTAGTGCACCTATACAATTTGCCATTGTATTGGGTGTGTTGGGGACACAAGAGACTCTTTGTTATTTGGTTGCAGGGTTGTTTGGGAGAGACCATCTTCATCCTATGCCTCCCACGGATTGATAAACCTTAGGTCATCCACTTGAGGGAAAATTGCTACTGTCCTACAAAACTCTACGCTTGGAGGCCCAACACGATTCTACAAGAATAAATTTGCGTAGTAGACATCAGCGTGCGGCCTGTCTACCGCGCAGGCTCGATGGGACACGTGCGAGCAGCAAGGTCGCCCATGCTCACCGGGAAGCGAGCTATTTGACCTCCATCCACCAGCCGCCCGCCTCGCTCACAACTTCTCCATTAATGGCGGCCGAGCTCTTTGACGGAGGGTGTTTGCTTGTGATCCCATGGCCCCGCTCAACGTTAGCATTTGCTTTGTTCGTGTTTTCAACTCGTATTCCGGATAATCCAAAATGCCACATAGGGCAACGGATAATACGACGACAAATTTACAATGGTGTGGATAATAATTATCTTACATATTCCGGATAATTTAAAATGCCACATGCGTCAAAGCCCGGAAAACACGGGCGCAAGAGAATAAGGAAATTGTGGACAACGATCTGGGTCGCTACTGTCTCTACTCCTCGATGGATCGCCGGGCGATGACATCCTCCAGCTCCTTCTTCAATTCCTCACGACTTTGCTTGATAGCAGCCACGCACGGATTCCTCCACCTCCTGCTCAAGCTCGATCCGGAGCTTCCTCAAGTCACCCATCAGTTCCTCGACGGCCTCTTTCAGCGTCATCTCTGAGGCACTGCTCTGCTCATGTAGCTTCTTCCAGCCAGCGGCCTCCTCCTCCATCTCGGCGAGCGCCTTGAGGAGCTTCACATTGTCACCTATGAGTTGCTCGACGAGGCCTGTCGCCTTCTCAACCGAGGCATCGCTAATCTCGAACAACTTCATCAAGCTGTCGACTAGCTCCTGCTGCTTAATTAGGCCAGCGAGAATGTCATCGTCGCTGGCCAAGGACTTCAGGAACGCCAACTCGTCGCGATCGCCGACGCGGCGAGTATGCTTGTGAGAGTCCTCGTGTGCCGGTGAGAGCTCGTTTGAGGGCTCCGCAGCGCGCCGGGACATCTCTGCTACGGCGGGACCTCTCTAGTGCTTCCGCGGGCTTGATCTTTGCTCCCTGGTTATATGTCCACCCGAAACTCCTCCTACCGGTCATGGCGGAATGACTGACAGGAAAGACATGTTTTGTGGGTGATGAGGAGAGGAACTGTGAAGTAATTTTTGAGTGGGTAGTTTTTATAGCCCGGTGCTAAGTGTGAACACATTCAGGTTCAATCGGTGTGAACAGATTTCGCTTTAGATGCACGCGGTTCCAAATTAATGCCGGATAAAAAGGATTTTGGGTATAGTTTTCCTTGTGACGGCCCAGGGCGCGGCGGTACTTGTGATATTTCTGCTTGGGATGCATTTTATTTGCCAGTTTTCTGGATGTTAAATACCATTGGGTTTTCCAATTACTTATTGCGTTGTAATCTGGAATGTGATGAGAAACAAGGTCAAAATTTATTGATGGTTCTATTTCTGGGCTCGAAACCCATTTTTGTTGTTCTGGCTCATTGCAAAGAGTTCTTATAGATCAACCGTATGCCACTCATCGGAAGCCGGAAACGGTCCCCGGATGGCGTACGTGGCCCGCGTTCTTGGATGTACGTGTACACGTGTCTGCCACTATCCCACACGGTCATGATATCACCATCATGTCCGATGGATGCACCGTCGCGCCTCCCACGGGGTGCCAGAAGGTTGACCAGAATTGCAATATGCAGGTGTGGTTGCTCGCCATTGAGGTGGCCGCGGTGCGCTCTGCTCGTCGTTGAGGCGGCCGCGACGCGCTCTGCTCACGTCCGTCCGCGCGTTTTGCTCGCCATTGAGGCGGCCGCGGCGCGCTCTGCTCTAGCGTCCCTGCGCGCGCTCTGCTCGCCGTTGAGGCAAATTTACAATGGCAACGGTTAATAATTGTCTTACATATTCAGGATAATTTAAAATGCCACATGCGGCAACATCCAAAACACTCACGGCCTACATATGCATACAATTATAATAAAATATAGGCTAAAAGGCTGAGCTGGCGGCCTTCCCACGACGGTCTTCTCGGACTCCATGATCAGCATAGCACCCTTGCGGCCGTTCATTACAAGTGTCCAGACCCGCCTCTGCCTACGAAGCTGCTGGCGCTGGGAGGCTCTTGGGGCTGCTGGGCCTCTTCCAGAAGATCTTGACAGCATGCAATCGCGCGCATGACATCTCCACGGAACCGCTCCATTTCCATGTCTCTGTCCTGGTAGCAAATTCCGCCCATCACCTGCATCCTCAAGATACCACGTTGGCGATGTTCTACTTCGTCGGGGACGTCAACTCCGCCATGGATGCGCTCGAGCCTAGCCACCACATCATCGGGATCGAGGTTGACACGGCCGCCGCCGGCAATGATGAAGCCGCAAGCTGGCTGGCACTTAACTGAAGCGCAGAGGTCCTCTACCCATTGATTGTGGGGCATCAGGCTCTCGATGAGCACTAGTGACGGCGGCTCTTCGGGTGGGTCGTCTATCATGCCGCTGAGCAGCTCTGGATCTTTTGCACGGTTGATGGCAAACTGCTCATCACACTTCCTCTGCAATATGTCGATTGTGCGCCCAAGGACTGTCACGCCGATATCGCTGCCGATGGGCCATGGTTCCTGCACCGGCCGATGAAGCTCTTGCTCCCCTACCTGCTCCGGCTCATTCTCCTCGCCGTAGATGTAACGCAGGTAGGGGTCGACGTTGAAGCTTTGGTCGTTGCCTGGCATGCTTGGAATAACTAATGGTATATGGGTGAGGACTAGATCCGCACACAATGTCGCGATGGTGCGTTGCCGCCTGGGTTATATGCAACAAGCCATTAGCTGGTGGCGGGAAACCGATGAGGGAAGAGGCGAGGATTTTACAATTCATCCATGTGGAGCGCGCGAAGCATTCGCTGGAGCGCGAAAGCCTTCCTTGGAGCGCGTGAAGACCAAGTGGAGCACACAACCCGAATACTGTATGTGGTGCCACGTGTTATCTATCACACACTTGTTAACATAAGGAAACGCATGTGTAACTTACTAATCATCGCACACGAGTACTCGCAGACGCATCGTGTGCGATACTCCTAGCCGCTGCAAGCAACTAGTTTGCATTTTTCAAAGGTTTTTCTACACACAGAATCGCACACAAATTAATTGTAGTAACCGTTTGTGTTACAATTTCTCATCGCAAACAGTTCATACGAGTGGGCTGTTTGCCGCGTATCACACACATCTTGTTTACATGAATTGTTTGTGTTCTTTTGACTCATCGCAAACAGTTCATCTATGTGAATTGTATGCCGCATATCACACACATCTTGTTAAGTTGAACCGTTTCTATTGTGTTCCCTAATCGAAAACAGTTCGTTCGAGTCAACCGTATGCCGTATATCACACACACCTTGATCTGGCTAACTGTTTCTGTTGCATTCCCTAATAGCAAACAGTTCATCGGAGCGAACTGTATGCCGTATATCGCACACACCTTGATATGACTGCCCGTTTCTATTGTTCTGTCTCATCGCAAACAGTTCTTATGGATCAACCGCATGCCCCATATCTCACACGCAACTAAAATCTGAACCGTGTTTGATGTATCCTTCATCGCAAATGTTTTGCATCTTTTTTGACCTTTTTTTACATCACCGTTTGTGATTAATGCATCGCACACAATTTCATCAAAGGGTCTCCGATCATAGTGTCGCATAAGCAGCATCCTGCAGTAGTGTATGTTGATTTTGATTCAACTACATGCGTGAACATGTGCCAAGTCAAGCCACTTGAATCATTCAGAAGAGGATACCATCCTATCATACTACATCATAACCATTTTAAATGCATGTTGGCACACAAGATAAACCATTATCCACTCCTAGCTAATTAAGCATGGCATGAGTAACTATAATCTCTAATTGTCATTGCAAACATGTTTCATTCATAACAGGATAAATCAGGAACAATGAGCTAATCATATTTACAAAAACAAAATAGGTTGAGTTCATACCAGCTTTTCTTCATCTCAATCATTTAATCAAATATCGTCATTATTTCCTTTCACTTGCACGACCGAATGATGTGAATAATAATAAGAGTGCACGTGCATTGGACTAAGCTAGAATCTGCAAACATTTATTCAAAGGAGAAGACAAGATAATATGGGCTCTTTATTAGATCAACAATAATGCATATGAGAGCCACTCAAAATTTTCATCGTGGCCTTTTCCTTACGACCCAAAGAAAAGGAAAATAATTTCAAAGAAACACACTGAAATATTTTTTAAGTTTTTGTTTTTCTCTTGAAGAAAGCAAATTAACGAAAGAAAAATAAAGGCGAGAAAAACTATTTACACGAGAAAGCTCCTAACAAGCAAAAGAAGAACGAGAAATCTTTTTGGGTTTTATCAAGGTTTTTCAAACACACAAGAAGAAAGCAAGAAAAATAAACTAACATGGATTATACAATGAAAAAGGATGAACACCGACAACTGGAATGAATGTGTGAACATGAATGTAATGTCCGTGAGAAATACATACTCCCCCAAGCTTAGGCTTTTGGCCTAAGTTGGTCTAGGGCCACGGCTCAAAATAACCCACTCCTGGATACTGCGGAGGGTCCTGAGGGTTCCACTGGTTGGCAAGCTCCTGTGGCTCCCACTGATAAACAGGCTCCTAATATGGCTCAGGTGCCGGTGCTGGCTCAGGCACTGGGGGTTGTGACAGACCCCAAAATCTGTAGATGTCCTCGAGCATAATAATGTACCTGCCTGAATAAATATTGAACAAAGAAGGTGCAGACAAAGTAATAATCTCACGGGTGCCCTGGCTGAATACTAAGTTGTAGAGGAGTCACTTATCCTCGTCATTATCAATAAAATTGTGTGCTACCATACTAGCATAGTCTAAATATTTAGTGGGTAGCAACATCTCTTCCTTCTCATCATGCCTAATAGGAACCTCAAAATGTTTAGCAAGGCAGGAGGCATAAACACCTCCAAAAATACTACCCTTCGAACGGTTTGTGTGTAACCGCCGAGCAACCATGGCACCCAAACTAAAAGTTCTATCAGCAAATAAAGCATGGCGCAAAATAGCAAGGTCAGGTGCACTATGGCCTCCACTCTCCCCACGACCTATCAAACATCTCCCGGCAAATAATGCATAATAACATAAAACGGGAAAGTGTAAACTCGCAACTCTAGCTTCTGACACTCCTCTCTCTTCCCCCACAGTAGTTTCAAGAAGAAAGTCCTCCACGTCTCTAGGACGTGGCTCACTAATACGGCCCTCATAAGGTATTTTGCAAATATTGCAAAAATCATATAATGTCATTTGCTTAGGCACATCATACAAGTGAAATTCTACCATGGGTGGTTCCTTCCTTGGATAAAAGTGAAAGTTTTGCACGAAGGTATTAGTGAGTAGGAGGTATTGGTCGCACTTATCTTGGAGGAAGGGAATGATGCTGGCCTTGTCCGCCAAATAATAGAAATCCTCATAAATTCCCGCCTCCTTCAAGAATATGTCACTTCACCACTCGCATGGCCGAACTTCCGCCGCACGTGGAAGGTTATACTTGGGCTTTTTCTTCAGAATTTCCTCCTAATCTCGACTAGATGAGCTCCTTAACCACCTCCCCATGGTTCTCTTTTTCTCTGAAAGTTTTAGTGACTCAAAATAAAAGTGAATAAAACTCAACAAAATTGATTGCAACTACTCCTACAAGTGTCTAGAGGCTATATCATGCAACAAAACTACTTTGGACCATATGAATTTTACATGCAAGCTCAAAAACATGGCCACCACAGCAGCAAAAATTTGCAATATATAAAGCACTAGAACAAAAAATAATTGGACCATTGGAGGAGTCACATACCGATGAAAAATCCCCCAAAACAGTTTTGAAAATGGAGCTCCGAGCAAGGAGATCAAAACTGGCAGCAAGATGAACAAGAACATGGGTTTGAGCAATGGTGTGATTTTTTCTGGAGGAAGAGGAAGTGGATGGGTGGCTGGAGTAAGTGAGGGGGCCTACATGGGCCCCACAAGCCACCTAGGTGTGCCCAGGAGGTGGGCGCACCCTGTGGGCTTGTGGCCCACAGGTGCACCCCCTGGGGTGTGTTCAGTGCCAAAATTTTTCAAATATTGCATAAAAAATCATACTAAATTTTCAGGGCATTTGGAGAACTTTTATTTTCTGGTCATTTTTTATTGCACGAATAATTCAGAAAATAGTAAAATAATAGCATATCTACTTTATTAATTCTAAATAACAGAAAGCAAAAAGTGGGTACATAAAGTTGTGTTTACTAAATTCATCCATCTGATGCCCGTCAAAAGGAATCCATTAACAAGGTTGATCAAGTCTTATTAACAAACTTCTTCCGAATGACATGAAACCAGAGAATCATCGTATAACACTAGGTTACCTCAACGGGGATATGCATGTCTCAATAATAAGAATATCATATTTCTTTTTGACAGTAGGAATAGGGAATTTAAAACCTCCAATAGCAATTGTTGGAATTTCTCCAATAGAATTGATACTATTCACTTGAGGTTGTTTCTTCGGAAAGTGTACCGTATGCTCATTACCATTAATAGGAAAAGTAATATTGCCTTTATTGCAATCAATAACAGTCCCTGCAGTATTCAAAAAGGGTCTACCAAGGATGAACGACATACTGTCATCCTCGGGTATGTCAAGAATAACAAAGTCCGTTAAGATAGTAACATTTGCAACTACGACAGGCACATCCTCACAAATACCGATGGGTATAGCAGTTGATTTATCGGCCATTTGCAAAGAGATTTTAGTGGGTGTCAACTTATTCAAATCAAGTCTATGATATAAAGAGAAAGACATAACACTAACACCGGCTCCTAGATCACATAAAGCAGTATTAACATAGTTTCTTTTAATGGAGCATGGTATAGTTGGTATTCCTGGATCTCCTAGTTTCTTTGGTATTCCACCTCTAAATGTATAATTAGCAATCATGGTGGAAATTTTAGCTTCCGGTATCTTTCTTTTATTAGTAACAATATCCTTCATATACTTAGCATAAGGAGACATTTTCAAAATATCAGTCAAACACAAGCGCAAAAAGATAGGTCTAAGCATTTCAACAAAGCGCTCAAATTCCTCATCATCCTTATTCTTTGAAGCTTTAGGAGGAAATGTCATGGGTTTCTGAACCCATGGTTCTCTTTCTTTACCATGTTTCCTAGCAATGAAGTCTCTCTTATCATATCTTTTATTCTTAGGTCGTGGGTTATCAAGATCAACAGCAGGTTCTATCTCCAGATCATTATCATTACTAGGTTGAGAATCAACGTTAACATCATCATTATTACTAGGCTCATGTTCATCACCAGATTGTGTCTCAGCATCAGAAATAGAAATATCATTTGGATTCTCAGGTGTGTCTATAATAGGTTCACTAGAAGCATGCAAAGTCATATCATCATTCTTTTTATTTTTAGAAGGACTAGGTCCATCAGTATTAATTCTCTGAGAGTCTTGTTCAACTCTCTTAGGATGACCTTCAGGATACAAAGATTCCTGAGTCATTTTACCACCTTTAGTCATAACTCTAACAGCATCATCATTTTTCTTATTATTCATCTCATTAAGCAAATCATTTTGTGCCTTGAGAACTTGTTCTACTTGAGTTTTTACCATGGAAGCATGTTTACTAACTACCTTGAGATCATTAACAGTTCTAAACATATAGTCACTCAAGCGTTCAATCATATAACCATTACGTTTCAATTGTCTACTAACATATGCATTGAAGTTTTCTTCTTTAACAATAAAGTATCAAATTCATCCAAATCATTTAATATGAGGAGTATCACCTTCATAAAATCTATAGAGAGAATTTACCTCTATTACCTGTGTCGGGATATCGAGACCATGTATTTCTTCAATAGGTGGTAAATTCTTAACATCTTCAGCTTTAATTCCTTTTTCTTTCATGGATTTCTTTGCCTCTTGCATATCTTCAGGACTGAGAAATAGAATACCTCTCTTCTTCGGAGTTGGCATAGGAAGTGGCTCGGGAAGAGTCCAATCGTTATCGTTACTCAATAAATTATTCAATAGTACTTCAGCTTGTTCAACAGTTTGTTCCCTGAAAACACAACCAGCACAACTATCTAGGTGGTCCCTAGAAGCATCGGTTAGTCCATTATAAAAGGTATCAAGTATTTCATTTTTCTTGAGAGGATGATCAGGCAAAGCATTAAGTAATTGGAGAAGCCTCCCCCAAGCTTGTGGGAGACTCTCTTCTTCAATTTGCACAAAGTTAAATATTGCCTGTAAGGCAGCTTGTTTTGTATGATCAGGATTTTTTTCCAGAGAAGTAATATATCATATCCTGGGGACTACGCACACAACCAGGAGCAAGAGAATTATACCATGTTTAGCATCACCCTTTAACGAGAAAGGAAACAACTTAAGAATATAGTAGTAGCGAATTTTTTCCTCGTGAGCAAATGGGTGGCTATAGCATTCAGTTTAGTAAGATGTGCCACAATAGTTTTAGTTTCATAACCATGGAAAGGATCAGATTCAAACAAAGTAATTAACTCAGGATCAACAGAGAATTCATAATCCTTATCAGTAACAAAGATAGGTGAAGTAGCAAACTTAGGATCATATTGCATTCTAGCATTCAAAGATTTTTCTTTCAACTTGACTAGTAATTTCTTAAGATCCTCTCTATCCTTACAAGCAAGAAAGTCCCTAGCTACCTCTCCATCCATTAGATAACCCTTAGGTATAACAGGCAATTCATATCTAGGAGTGCTAGGTCTAATGGGTGTTTCAAAGTTTTCAGTTTCAATAATTTCATCAGTTTTAGCATTCTCAATATCTTTAGCTCTAGCAAGTTGTTCATCAAGAAATTCTCCCAGTGGCACAGTTTTATCAAAAGTAATAGCATCATCATAAGCATCATTCATAGCAGAAGTAGCATCATCAATTACTTGCGACATATCAGGATGAATAGCAGGTGGTGGTGTCGCAAGCTTGCTCAAAATAGAAGGTGAATCAAGTGCAGAGCTAGATGGCAGTTCCTTACCTCCCCTCATCCAAGAGGGAAGGATCTTAGTTCTTGGATCTTTCAAATTCTTCATAGTGATCAACAGATATAAATCCCAAGTGACTCAGCAAATATAGCTATCCTCCTCGGCAACGGCGCCAGAAAAAGGTCTTGATAACCCACAAGTATAGGGGATCGCAACAGTTTTCGAGGGTAGAGTATTCAACCCAAATTTATTGATTCTACACAAGGGGAGCCAAAGAATATTCATGAGTGTTAGCAGTTGAGTTGTCAATTCAACCACACCTGAAAGACTTAATATCTGCAGCAAAGTATTTAGTAGCAAAGTAGTATGGAAGTAACGGTAACAATGGTAATAGTAACAGTAGCAGTTTTGTAGTGATTGTAACAGCAGCAACGACAAAGTAACTTAACAAAGATCAATATGTGAAAAGCTCATAGGCATTGGATCAGCGATGGGTAATTGTGTTGGATAATATTCATCATGTAGCAGTCATAACCTAGGCTGACACAGAACTAGCTCCAGTTCACAAATGTAATGTAGGCATGTATTCCGTATATAGTCATACGTGTTTATGGAAAAGAACTTGCATGACATCTTTTGTCCTACCCTCCCGTGGCAGCGGGGTCCAAAAGGAAACTAAAGGATATTAAGGCCTCCTTTTAATAGAGAATCGGAACAAAGCATTAGCAATAGTGAATACATGAACTCCTCAAACTACGGTAATCACCGAAAAGAATCCCAATTATTGTCACCTTGGGGTATGCGGATCATAACATGTAATAGGTGTCTACAACTTGCAAGATAGGATCAAGAACACACATATATTCATGAAAACATAATAGGTTTAGATCTTAAATCATGGCACTCGGGCCCTAGTGATAAGCATTAAGCATAGCAAAGTCATAGCAACATCAATCTCAGAACATAGTGGATACTAGGGATCAAACCCTATCAAAACTAACTCGATTACATGATAAATCTCATCCAACCCATCACCGTCCAGCAAGCCTACAAAGGAATAACTCACTCCCGTTAGTGAGCATCATGAAATTGGTGATGGAGGAAGGTTGATGATGATGATGGCGATGGATTCCACCCTCGGGAGCCCCGAACGGACTCCAGATCAGCACTCCCGATGAAGAACAGGAGGTGGCGATGGCTCCGTATCGTAAAACGTGATGAATCATTCTCTCTGATTTTTTTTCTCCATGAATAGGTATATATGGAGTTGGAGTTAGGGTTGTAGACGGTCCAGGGGCCCACAAGCCTGGGGGATAGGCGCACTCTCAGGGCTTGTGGCCCCTGGGTGGCCCCCCTCTGGTATCTTTTTCCGCCAGTATTTTTTATATATTCCAGAAATATTCTCCGTAAATTTTCAGGTCAATCTGAGAACTTTGATTTCTGCACAAAAACAACACCATGGCAATTTAGCTGACAACATCAACAATCCGGGTTAGTTCCATTCAAATCATGCAAATTAGAGTCCAAAACAAGGGCAAAAGAGTTTGGAAAAGTAGATACGATGGAGACATATCAGACACCCACATCAGCCGTAGCATCCTCAGCGTCCACCCAATGATGCTTAGGTCGACATGGCTTCGCCTAAGACGTTGTACACTCATCACATCACTTTTTTACTCTACATTCCTGTCGATCCCTTAGGGCTGCTTTGGTTGAAAGCAGTGGCTAATCTAGAAAGAAATGGAGCGTGGTCTCAAAGTTAACAGGGAGAAAACTAAATGCTCTTTTAAACCACAATTTAAATTGGTGTAGCAAGAATGCCATTATCTCATAATCATGTCGACCAAATAAGCTAACAAATCTTCAGATTACAATGGGAACATGTACTATTAATGAATGGTTTGTGGTTTTCAACTATACAGTTTTTATTTCGGCGTGTTGGAGCTGTGCATGTGTAGATGGGCTTGGGATTTGAGCTAGTTGGCTGGTTCCAAAATACTAGTAGTACAAAAACATTTTTGAGGGCATGCTTCAGCCTGTTGAAGACTGTCGACTAGAATCGCCACTGTATCAAAGAAAACTTGAAGTAAAACATTGGAATTAGAAAGTTTCCTATGGTACTACTATTCATGCATTTGGTTAGAAGGAATGCAACAGAGCAAAACTGGAGGAACTTTTTTCATTTGGGATCTCTTTGAAAGAAAAAATGTATGAATTTTAATATCCTCTTAGACCTCTTTTTCAAATTTCTATGCATGAAGAACAAGACTATGTGCACTAGTGGCATAATAAGATTCTAACTGTACAATTTCATGTGGTTCGACTTCAATTTGACCATGTTTCTTTGCATTCATGTGTTCTCTAATTCCTCTGAACCAAACACCCAGGTTGGGAGAAATCATGTGTTTGCAAATGCTCTGTTTTGCACGTGCATTCCTATCCTATTGCTGCGTTTTTCCTATTCCTGGGTTTTTAAAATCCTCCAATTCAAAGGAGCCATTATAGATTTACATCTTTTACAGATATGTGTCAAAGAAAACTCTGTGTGATTTGTACCGCTCCAGCAGTGTTGTCGTCCAGCCCACCTGAGCTGCTCCATTTACGGAACCATCCACCACAGCAGAGATCCCCCCCCCCCCCTCTAGACCGTCTCTAGCCACCTCAGATCTTCATCCTCGCTTCTGGCAGCCACCCCAACTGCATTACCATCATCAACTAAGCAGATGAACCTGAGGACTACACGGTTCCAGAAGATAGGTCACACTTTTTTGTGACTGCTTATGTTATGTATCTCTCAATATTACCTGCTACTTTATCGTCCTGTTCACCTCTTAGACTCCGAGTCAGGTGCAAACTAATGTTCAAACTTTAGTTTTAAGATGCTTGTGGGGCACATATCGAGGCAGCAATGAATAGTCTCTCTGTCTATCTGGGTCATCTTGGGTTTTCTATGTGGATGATGTTGGGTGGGCAACAAACAGTAAAGGAGCCATGATCTTTCTTTTTTAACTGAAGCTATCATTAGTTTTGGATCTATCCACTTGTTGCTACTGTCTGTCTCGATTTCTCCATGCACCCCTTAGGCCTTACATAATCTGACTATGTTTTTTTGATTATGCATGTTAGTATTGTACACAATCGTATTGAACATGTAAAGAAAAAGAGAAGGGCAATGCATGGAAATATAATGTCATGCAAACGACGCTCCATGGTGGGTGCAGTTGCAGCCCCCTCCCCCCATTACAGATTGTAGTCCAGAGGAAGATAGCTATTCGGAGGGGGCTTCAGAGGAAGCAGAGCACTCTTATTTACCCCCTGAGGTGTTTGCTCTAACATGGCATGCTGATGTAGGTCATATCATGCATATGGCGCCTTGCATTGCTTACTTTATACATCGTATATGTCATCTTCTTAGTTTAGACATGCTTTGTGTAAATGCCACCTGTTTGGTTTCTATGTCATATATGTGGATTATGCAATGCCATCTTGTTTACCGAGGCATCATATATGTGAATTGTGTAATGCCATCTTGTTTAGTCAGTCATCATATATGTGAATTATATCACGCCAGACTATTTTTTCATCATGTATTCCATTTGTCAACAATGTTTGTACATTCATCTACTCTTCCTGTGCATCAGCCATTTGAGTCGGTGTTGGAAAAATCTGGAGTGAAAACAAGGTCTTCGGAGCAGTGAGTGCTACCTCTTGAAGCTTATATCTTCTTGGTTACCGATAGCTCCTCAGAGGAGGATTCAGAGGCAAATGACTAGTCCTATCCCCCCCTCCCGACGTGTATGCTCTAACTTGGCAGGGTTATATTTCTCATATCATGCATGTGGTGCATTGCATTGCTTTGTCATCTTCTTACTTTAGACATGCTTTATGTGAATGCCACCTGTTTAGTTTCTATATCATATATGTGAATTATGAAATGCCATCTTGTTTAGCTAGGCATCATATATGTGAATTATGCAATGCCATCATGTTTAGCGAGGCATCGTATATGTGAATTATGTCAAGCCATCCTTTTTGCCCGTTATGTATTCCATTTTCGACAATGTTTGTATATTGAACTACTCTTCCTGTGTATCAGCCATTTGAGTCAGTGATGGAAAAATCTGGATTGAAAACAAGGTCTTCAGAGTAGACAAT